>OW386285.2:119563071-120892000 GCA_936432065.2 Rutpela maculata
CCTCAAACACCAAAGGGGGCCAAAAAATGCCCTCCCCTCCAATATATAGTACTATTATAGTGAATGGATCGGAAAAGAGGAAGGAATATTTAAAAAATATATACAGTGTGTGCGATTTAAGACTGCAACACCCCGTTATTTTGGAACCCGTTTGCCGATTTTATTTATTTATTTTTTGAGATATAGTGCTCGATGAGCTTTATTTTGTAATTTTCATATTCATAACTTCCTGTGTACGTGGCGGCAGTATCTAGTTGTCTAGGCAAGCCTAAGTGTAGATGAGCTGTAGTTGACTTGTTGCTGGAGAACTTGACGAACTGACGAACTATCTGGAATTGGGTTGTTGCACTAAGTTAAAATTTGAGGAGAATCTATATTAAATAGTAACAATTATTCATAAAAAATCATTAGAAACATGTAGAAGTTGAAAAGAAAGTCTTATAATATTATAATATTAATTACAAAAATACATGCATTTAAAACGTAGATGACGTAATAACGGCTGTCTGTAGAGAAGTTAGTTATAAAACGACGAGAAACGTGTACTAATTTAGAAACTCACTGATAGCGACGGAGAAAAAAGACAATCACGACAGTTTAATCTGACATTATATTTAACGTCAAATTCAACCGACGTTCATAGGTTACAATTCGGTATAGTTTAACAGCATCTAGTTATGGATAAATATAAGTACAGATAGTGTTTTCTGCCGTACTATGTAAATAATACCACCAATTCACCAGAAAAACTGTTGTGTTCCAATAATAAACGCTGAACGTAATAATGAATGATTCAAAGCCACCAGAGAAGGACCAAGTCTTCTTATTGTGGAGACCATTTCAATGTCAAGTAAAGTAACAAATTACAATGTATTCTAAGCGTTTTATTTGTGGTAAGTTGTATCTTAATGTAGGAATTTGATTTTTAATATGGGTTTATGTTGTAGAAAAAACGGCCGCATTACAAGACTTGTTCTAGCTGTTACAAATTTAAATTACCCGCCAAACTGGTGGATAAAACAAGGTGTATTCTTAACGGCTCTAGATTAGAATGTTATTCATGCTTTGACTTCCTAAAAGGAGGGAAATGTCTTTAATCTGTTTTTATGTATTTTATCTAGTTTATGTTGGAATAAAGTGCAGTTGTTTTTGTTAGCTATTGATTATTTATGAAGCTCCCTAGACGCCCCATAATACTAGGATGGTCAATATAAATTAAGAAAGGAAATTTAAAAACTCGCCGCTGAAAAACTATATGAAACAAACTGTGAAACTCGTCTAAAGTCGGTGAACACAATCAGTCGGAAATGGCTACGAATGCGTTGGATTGTAGTTATAAATGCCCTTTGAATTATGTGTGTTATAAATACATATCATTGTTTATTGCTTAGATAGATACTAGCATAAAGTACTTACCTATTTATTATTTTTTGTTATAATACAGACCTTTCTTGATATCTTCGTAAGTCTCATTCTGACTCTTCTTAGCAGTATCAATAGATAATAACTAATTTCTTTAGTAGATAAACTTATTTTGTTGTTTTCAGTTAGATACGCATGTATATATAGTTAATAGAAAATAAAACAATGAAAAGGAAATATTTAATAAAATACAAAGTATAGTTAACAAATTAATCTAAATTAAATAATAAAATACCTATTAGACATATAAGTAAGTTCTTGCAGAAATTACAATAGTTTGTACTGTCTATATCAGCTGTAACGTAAGTACCTTGCAGCTTTTGCACTTCCAACCATTGCAATGTCAAAACGATCGTCTCTTTTTAAAAATTCGCTTAGGTACCATAAATATATCTACCACAAGTAGAATGTCAGAATTGGCTATTACAGATATACTGCCTTAGTCGTTTTGTAAAAAAATAGTAACAATAACTGCAAACATCAATTACTGCTAGCTAAACGTCAAATTTACTTTTGACATATGAGGTAATTTTCTTTCTTGTCAGCAATGTCAACTTATTCGTCTTCATCTGTTCTGCTTATAAGTTCACATCTAACTGCCGTTATGATGTCACTACCGTTTTCGCGGCACATTCAAATAGTCGAAGTTTAACAATTTTTTTAAAATATGTTGCGCCAAGAATTTTTCTTCCAAATTAAATATATAACTAAATTAAGTCCTCCACTACCATATTTCACCATTTTTGAAAATTCGTCAACAACCCAATTGGCTGTGGTGCGTAATTTTTTTCTTTTATATTCTTTAGGGTTGTAACAAGTTCAGATTTATCGGGGTTGTTCAAAAAGCCCCTTAGGAACTAATTTCCGTCCAAAATTTTATTGAAAAGTGGTTGTAACTTTTTTAGTTTTTGAAGAATTTGAAAAATTTTGCGGCCATTTGTTAGTCCTCTATGATATGCTTATTTCTGGTTAATTTGTTTTTTAATTTTATTTTTATTAAAATTGGTGAATAACTTTTTTATTTTAAGAAAAAATTGAACTTTTTTGGGGCTGTTTAATAGTCCTTAATGGCATGCTTAGCTTTGGATATTTTGCTGATTGATTTTCTCAGCGACGCACTTATTAACTAATGTTTTGCGCGCTCGGTGACATTTTCCTTAAAAATTTTATTGAAAATGGGTGAATAACTTTTTTAGTTTAAGGAAAATTTAAAATGTTTCTTGACCATTCGGTAGGTCTCGAAGTATGTGCTTCTTTTTAGTTAATTCGTTTATTAGATTTCTCAGCGATAAGCTAGAAATTAATTGTTTAGTGAATTTTCAGCGTTCAGTGACATTCCTTGACTTTTAAATTTCACTTCTTGCCGCTATACCATTCTTATATTTTTAATAATAAAAAAGTTTCTCCCTTAAGTACTATGTTTTTCAATTTTTTCGTATTTTTGTATATTCTTTGTTTTGGGTGCCCTTTCCCACTAAATATGTGAACGTTGTAAAAATGTTAAATTATTGTTCTAACATAACCGAACGTTCTTCAAAAAAGCTGATCGACATTAGAATAACATTTACCTCATAGCAAATGTCATGCAAACAAACGTTGCCAATATTACATTAAAAATTTAATGTCATATTAATATTTATCATACAATAACTGAACGTGTACATAACATTAAAATTACTTTGTTACAACATAAAAACTACATTGAATTAAATTTTAACATACAATATTTGAACGACTTTACAACATCAACCTTACAACATTTTTACTTTAAAGTTTCATTATCTAAACAGCAGATATACAAGAAGGTAATGATTTTTTGTACTTCAGCTCCACATGCTGTTAACATTATTTTGAAGTAAGTTAACTTATGTTTTAAAAATGTTTTTCTACGAACATAAAAAAGCAGTTTTTTTTATCGATTTCACTGCGAAAGATGTCACTTTTTCAATTTTACTTTTTTTAATGTTGCTATTGACTTACATTGTCAATAGCAACATTAAAAAAAGTAAAATTGAAAAAGTGACATCTTTCGCACTGAAATCAATAAAAAAACTACTTTTTTATGTCCGAGAGAGTATTTGTTTAACTAGGCAAAAAGGAAGAAAACGTTCTGCTGTGGCTGGTGTTTCATAATAGAGGTGAATCCGCAAAACCAAGGCTATGAATCTAATGAAGACAGTAAATCTGAATTTGATGAATATATAGCTTTTTCGTAGGTTGTTTTGAATTATCATTAACTGTGATTATTGTTTTTATTAAAAGGTTGATTTTATATATCAACATACTGTAAAAGTATCAAATGTCCATACATTTCCACAACACGATGGCAATAACATATTAAAAATAACCACATACTTACTTCTAATTCTAAACAATTGACAGAAAGATATTTGTTCAATATGAAAAAATGCGTATTTACTGCCTTGGCTAAACTCATAGCATCGGTTATGAAACACAGCTGTCAACTGCATTTTTTTTTGTTTGTTAAATTTAATCATTACTTAAAATTGTCAGTACCAATATTAAAAACAATAAAACTGAAAATGCGACCTCTCACACTGAAATCAAAAAAATTAATCTTACTTTCTTTTAATGATCATAAAAATAATTGTGTGCAGCAACCTCTGTTTTCAAAGCATATTTTTTCACTTGCTCTCATTAGTGACAAGGAACACTTCTAACACTGGTTATACAAATGGCTTTCTTAATGTTAAAATAACTACTTACTTGGTCTATTTTTGCGATTTTCTATAAGTACTTGATAGTGAAATATATATATTTTTTTATGTATTTATTAAAGCAAGTATTTTGCAATAATAATAATAATTAACAGAGAAATAGACTGGGTCACTGCTAGCGCTTTACTACCTATTAAAATTTCCACACTAATTTTGGATTCATGCCACCACATTTTTAGTTGTCGTTTTCTTTAGATATGAAACATATAATTCTGCATCCTCCTCACAATTCATGTCCGTTGTCTTAAACGTAATTGATAAATAAATTTAGGTTGCTACGTATCAATAAACACTGACAGATATTACAAAACTTTATTTTTATAGGTAACGAAAAAAAAAAAAATGTGAAGCGTAAACAGAGAGGAATAGGATGCTTTAAAAATCTAATATCCATGGGATTTTTAGGAAATAAGTAAAATTATAAAGAGCCAAAGAAATAAATAATCTAGGTACCTTCCGATATTATACTTTTCCATTTAAGTAAAGAATTAATAATTTTGTATAAGCTTCAATTAATGTAGATAATTTACATTGATTTTACTCAAATTTTCATAATTAAATTTTGACACTGCAATTAATTACCATACTATATAGAAAAATAAGTATTAATTTTGCTTTCTTTAAAAATATCTGCTTGCATAAATAAAAATATGGAATTTCTTTTTGCAAATAAATTTATTCAAATGTATTTTTAACAACATATTTATTATATGACACAGTAATTTATGTTACACACGAGGTTACACATTATGTTGTCTTTGATGCACACACATATCTGAAACAAGAAATGACAATATTTCAGTAGAGAATTTCAGAGTAAATTATAAGAAACTTTTTTTTGTTATTAAATACAGTTTTAATTCAAGTACCTTCTCTAAGTGTTATTAAAGTATATAAATTAAGTACAAAATAATGAGCCTGAAAAATAAACCAACAATAAAAAAGCACACTATTCACAAACCACTATTCTGTACTACAGACATCTAAATGGTTTTCGCACATTACAACTGTACGGAATTGTTATTAACTAATAAATGTATACAGAATACATATGTAACATGTAGATATTGTAAATGCAAAGTAATTAAAAAAAAATTAAACAAATTCCCTTCATCTTTGTCCCACGTGTTCGGTGTTCCTTTAAAAAGGCAATGTTATTAAAAACAATACAAAAAAAGTAAAGCACTTAAAATATAATTTTCCTCTGCGGCTTAAGCAGTCTTAAACAATTCGTTTTAGGCCTCATCTACAATTACCCAACCTATCCCACTCATATATACTAAATTTATTAATTAGAACATGTAAATGGAAACTAATAGGACTCCCAAATATTACATCAAACAGTCTTTCTAATACGAATGGCGAGGTATGAAATTTATTACCCTAATCATGTCTCTCCGGGTCTATAGCCTTCCGAGGCCTTTAAGGTCAAAATAAACAGGTACTGATCCTCATGATTCCCTCATGGCCTGTTGTTAAAAAAAATCAGTATTATTTAACAAAGGTGTTAAAATCTTTATTAAACGGGGATACAGTGGTGCAATTGGCTGAATCGCGGGTGTGTGGCAAATTCGATTTAGTTGCTGTCATAAAAAACCTAATAATAACTAATGACAGTTATTATTAGGTTTTCTATGGTTGCTGTCTATCTCTCCTAGAGAATAGTTGTGTATTGCATGTCCAGGTTGAGAGGTGGGATACCTAAATGCTACACTGCTATGACATTAACATAAAACTAGTGGTCAAAAAGTACTTACTACCTACTTCTCATTAATCTTCCTCTGGTTTGCAAACCGGAACCAATTCATCACCACCATTTCAAAAAGTCTTTATCAGTCGTATGAGCAAAAATTCGTTTAACTGCATCTAAAATATGACATGAGTTACATTATGAAAAAGTCTAAATGTAAATACTTATTACTTTTGACAATTATTAAAGCATTTTAGTAAGATGACCAATAAACTGTAGCAAATGACTTTGGCCGTCCCCTATTTAATTGAAGTTTTGTGCAAAGGTTATTAAATTTTTAATAACAGATTTTTCTCTCAGTTTATACCACTGGATTCAGAAACCTCTCAAATGAGTAAATCCCAAATTTCGTGAAAAAATATTGAATAATGAGAGATTTATGACAAAATTAATGTACGCACTATTTTATAATTACTTTTAGACGATTTTTTCTAAAATTCCAAAATGAAAAATAAATTAAAAAAGGTAAATTAACTTGCTAGTTCTAAATAACTAATATTATTAAATTTTTAATTATTGAAATTAAAAAATAAGTAATTTGTCAATTCACCAAGGATAAAAACCTAACACAATGCCAGAATGGTTAGCGAATAGCTTAATGATTTGCTAACTTTCCTAACCGATGGATAGGTTGAAGCAGCCCGTTCCTTGAACGGCCACCTCGGTCCTCGAATTTAACACCGCTGGACTTTTTTTAGGGGTTTAGTAAAATATAAGGTTTATAAATCACACCTGGGTAATAGAGAGGAGCTGTGTAAAAGCATAATATTAACTTGTGAAGAAGTTATCACAGACACAGATTGCAGAATGTCGTAAAAAATATTCATTCACGATTCGACAAGTGCATCGACATAAACAATTAATTTATCTTTTTCTTTTCTATTTATTTTTAATAGGCACTGGTTCCAAGGCTGATTTGAGTTTTTAGGTAAAATCATATAAAAGTAATCACAAAATATTGCCCACATTTATTTTGTTATAAATCTGTCATTATTCAATATTTTTTCACAAAATATGGAATTTACTCATTTAATATTTACCTAGTGGGAAAGTATATAATATAATTAGATTTTTAATAAAAAAATTACTGATCAGATTTATCCATCTCTGACATCATCAAAAATCATAATAGGCTTTGAAAATTTAAGCATCTCTAAATTGTTGTTATGAAGGTTTTAGTGTATATTAAAAAAATCCAGTTAACATCGGATAATAAATACATTTTTTACTGGTGTGTTTGCATTCCAAGTGGGTCACATTGTAAATATAAGAATATTAGTTTTTGTCAGAAGCTGGAAGCCGAAAATTTTTAGTTCTTTGAATTTTACGTTTTGAAAATAGTGGTTACCTAGAAGTTTAACAATATTTCTGTATTTACTTATGCCTCACCTAGTGTTTACTGTGAAGTAGGTAGTATTTATTATCAGATCAATCAGTAGCAAATAAACATGCAACAAATACTAATTTAATTAAATTAAAGTTGATTATTATTATAATAGGTAATAGGGCCCGTGCAGCTTAAATTAGGATTCTTGTCAGCTCGGCTTTGACAAATCTGACTATGATGGTATTATGTCATATACTGGTAACAAAAAGTAATTATCAGTATCTAACTGCTAAATAACTAGAGAGACCCTATAATAATACAATAAATAATATACATTGTTTTGCACAAGTACAAAATAACTAAAAACATAAACAATTTATATATCTCACAAAATCAATGGATAAAATATAGATTAAGGCACAACATAATATGTAAAGATAAATTAAATGTAATGTAATTTTCATAGCACGAAACTAGCAAAATAAGTCACAAAAGAAAAGCTGTGAATTTCAAATAGAATAAATTGAAGTGTGCCCTTCAATTGTCGACTATCAAATGGTACACAGGAGACGACGGGACCCTGTTTAGTTTTAGACATAACGGGATTTTTTTCCAAAAAAAGAACTTTAATTATGTGCAATATAGACATAACCTTACTCTTACTAACTACCACCAAACCCACGCTGCAATCTATTTGAAAATTCCTTGTATATGAAAACATACTTCTTACATGATTTTGTGCCATTTTATCCACATGCGACACGTATGTACAAAATACAAAAACTTTTATACAAATAGCTAATTATCTTGCAACACTAGTTTATATACGCAGCACAAAACCGACAAAAGAATAGATATTCAAAATGGCAGTTACCACTTACCAGCGAGATAATAAGTAATGGGTGAGACATTAAAATTACATGTATAAAATGTTTAATTATGGATATTTCTGGAACTTGATGATGATGATATGATGACGATATGATGACAATATGACGTTAGCACAACATAAAATTTATCACATTATAAGAACTATTATATAAGACATGGGATGAGGCAATGTTATTTGACAAACGTTAAAATTACAATAAAAAAAATGTTTGTTTAACAATTACTCTTTACTTAATTTTTACTTTCAATAAATATTGAAAGAATGTTTTATAAATGTTGTTTATCAATGTTAAAATTCCAGAAATTCATAACATAATTTAAATGTTCGCGAACAGAATGTTTTTTAGAAAACGTTTATGAGATAATATGAATGAGGTTATTGAAAAACGTTATAAGTATTACCTGTTTAAAACGTTACAAAACGTTATTCTCATGTTTCATGTTTAGTGGGTTACTAGATCCCTTTTCTTTAAAATGCATCCAGCGAGCGCTAGATTCCCTACTATGAATTTCGCTTTGCTTAAATATTTTTTCTAGAGTTCCGGTGAGTCAAATTGCGTGTTAAAATAACGTAGTTATTTGTTTTGCCACATTTAGACAAGCTTTATCTTGTAGTTGGTTGTAAAGTAATACCTACATACGGTAATTAATTTAGTCGAGCTGACACCTTGTACAATAATAAATGAATAAGTTTGTTATCTAATAACACATAGCACACGATCCTAATGTGGGGCGTGGTACGCTACCGTACACATGTGTTAATCTATGGTGTGTTTGTGGCAAAGCGTTTCTCACTACCTGAACTGGCAATATACTGGCGTGGGCCAATAATCACTATAATCTACCGTAAATGAGTTGGTCAGCCTTCACTCACGGAAGCCAACTAATTTAACTGCCTCTCATCTACGTAGATCGGGTGGTCATCTGCAATACTACCTATTTTTAGTGTATGAGCCTACCTACATTTATATCTTGGTGTAATTTATTATGGATTGTTTTATGAGGCGAATAAAAATGTGTGTGAATTATAGATATTTTAACATTTATTTCTTTGGCGTGACTAAATTTTTAGTAGTCAAAAGTATTCTAAAATCAACGGGTATCTGATCCTTTTGGCACTTTTCATTAAAATTTTTAGTATTTTGTTTGCAGTCACTCAGTCAGTAACAATTTTTTTCAATTTTTCGTTTCAAAAAAAAAGGTCAATGATTTTTTTTTAATGTCACATTTGGCGTCACTTGGTTAATTCTGAACAGCTTTCAAAATGTCCGCCTTTCTGTCCGTCCCCACATTTCTTGTAAGCAAGATAACTTAAGAAAGAAAAGTCCGATTGTACTAAAATTTGGCAAGTAAGTTGGCGTTAGCTAGAGGAAGAACACTATTATTTTTGAAAAAATCAATTAGTAAATAAAAAATTTATTAACCATTTAAATTTAAAAAAATGTTTTCTTAATTTTTGTCACTTGTACTTAAATAGACATCTTGCAAAATGTTATTCTCTATATATATATTTTTTGTTTATACATTTTACTAATATACATATTTCATAATATATCTAATCCGTGATGATCCAATGGCTAAAGCTTTGCCTTGCAATTTTTGAGAAATTTCTCAAAAATCAAACTGAATCAGACTAGAATCTGAACTAGAATCAGACAGCATAATGCAATACTTTTCAATATAAAACACCCCCTACCATGCCAGGCGTTGCCTATTTTCCGGCGACCTCTCCCCTAGCCATACTTTCCTATACAATAACCTCTTATTTCTCTACTTTTAATCTTTATCTTAACTTTATATTCCCCAATCATCTCTATTCTTTCTGTAGGTATCTGTTCTATTTGTTCTTTTTTACCTTTTGTTCTTTTGTACCTTTTTGTCTCTAAATTTCATTCAGACCAATAAATTATAAAAATCCCAACTTCTTTAAACTCTAACTTTCACTCCACCACATTTTTCTGGCAGGAAGACCGCCAGGGTGGAATTGCTTCGAATGGATTTTTTCATTCAGTTTTTTCCCGTGCCAGCAATCAAAATTTTTTACTGCTTGTGCGTGTTACATATTAATGGGCTTGTTACCGATAATTTTTTTCGTTATTTTATTAATGACATTCAATAGAATTCAATCATCTAGATAAGATGTTAAAATTTTAGCTTCATAAGTATATCCAATCCTTAGATATTCAATGTTAAAAATTGGGTTACAGTACAAAGCGCTTCGCCGACTCGTGACGTCATTTTGCATAAACAAAAATTGAAAAAGCACATTGTTTCTGTATTAATTTTTTTTTTAAGTAGAGAAATAGAAAAAAAAAACAGTTAAAAGCCTAATTAATAGCCTTTCATTTTTGTTCTTACTGCCTTCGACGTAAGTGCCATAGGTGCTGAGATATTTAAAATTTAAACTAAATACTTCGTCTTATGGACGTTCGGACGCCGTCACCTTTATACTTCCAGATCTCCGAAACCATTAACTCTACAGAAATTAGAAAAAACAATATTCATCTTCAATTTAGTAGCTTTCTTATTTGTCTCTAGCATCTTTTCGCTCAATGTAATACTTTTCGAATTATTTGACTAATATTGTTTTGAAATACATTTTCTAAGTTAAAATCCCAATTTTCAAGTCGTTATAACTTAAAGACTATCAATTTTTATGAAAAGTTGCATAGAACCTTTTCTCCACAAAATTGTATTTTATTTCACCTCCAATGTTTTTAATTAATAAATCTAGTCTGTTAGTTTATTTAAGGGCTTAATCGTCCGAATAAAAACCTAAAAATTTGGAAATTGCCTCAAAAAGTGTTCTACTTTCGATTTATAAAATAAAAAAATGCTGAACGGGCCTATTAGTTATAAGTATATTTGTGTATTATGTAAAAAGTTATTGTTAGTTTTAAGTTTATTTCTAAACAGGAGCACTAACCCTCCATCGAATGACTGTTCTAGCCAAATTGGACCTGCCCATACCCAGTCATACATTCACCACAGCGCTACGCACCGTCGCGCTTTGTCTGTCTGGCTCTGGGCCAGATTCCGAAGAGGCGCATATTTGTACATGCCTAATTTAAAATAAACAATAATGTAAAAAGCTCAGTAAATCTGCGAAGAGTATAATGCTTCCACTAGTTTCTTTATTATTACGCCGACCTCAATAATATTGATATTGGGTTATAAGGTTCAATTAACCGGGTAACGCGAAAAAGCAAACGACTTAGCTGACCATTTTCAAAGTATACATAACACACAAATACCGAACATTCCGGAACACGACCGCATCGAAAATGACGTAAACGAACTGATTGGCCATGACATCCAATTAACTAGACGCGAATTTCTAAAAGTCATGGCCAAGCCCTCGGATGTTGCGGGCATTGTCCGGACTCTACCGAACGAGAAGACCCCGAGTTCAGACAGCGTCGTATATAGGCTACTCAAATATATCCCGAGAAAAGGCCTGTACAATTGACATACATTATCAACGCGATCCTGCGACTGCAACACTGGCCCAGCCAGTGGAAATGCGCCGTGGTCGTGCCAATCCTGAAGCCGAATAATAACGCGAAGCTCGTCGGCAGCTATCGACTTATCTCATTGCTGTCGGCGATCTCCAAGTTGGTGGTGAAGGTTATCCTGATTAGACTAGACGCTGCTCAGGATGAACTTCACATTGATGACGAGTGCCAGTTCGGCTTCAGGTGGGGTAGGGGCACTGTGCAGCAGGTCGTCAGGATAGTGAATGACGTCAAGGTGCAATGTAACCTCGGGAAGAGCACAGTCATGGTGCTCCTCGATATTGAGAAAGCCTTCGCTACCGTGTGGATCCAAGGGCTTACTCTACAAACTAAATTCACTGAACTTCCCGACGAATATAACCAAACTTATTCACTCCTTCCTGCCAGACAGGTCGCTGCGGGTTAGAGTGAATAACAAACTATCAACTCGGCGGGATATTCGCGCGGGCGTCCCCCAGGGGTCGTGCCTGTCACCAAAATTGTACAACCTATACGTCTCTGACTTCCCGGAGTTTCCGAATTCGAACCTTGCCAAGCACGCCGACGACACGGCCATGTACGTGCACTCACATAACGCACAAGCGGCTAACATGCTGCTGAAGGCACACATGGCCCGTGCCACGGCGTATTACGACAAGTGGAAAATTCGGATCAACGCCGAGAAGTCGGAGTCGATTCTCTTCACGCGCCGCTTCACCTAAAACCGCATTCTAACACCACTTTCGATAGAGGGCCACCAAATTCCAATAAAGCGGTGCGTAAAATATCTGGGGGTGAACTTGGACCAAAGACTGACGTTTAACATCCACGTGAAGGAGACGATACTTAAGTATGGTGCAGCATCCCGGTCACGACAATGCGGAAATTAAAAGTTCTAGAACATAAATGTATGCGCCTCATTTCAGACTCCCTCAGAGACCTCTATGCACGTTGTCACGTTGTCGCGGACTACGTCCAAGAAATCTCACAAAAATTCTATCAGTTCAAATTGGACGGTAGTCCACTAATCCGCAACATTACTCGAATCCTCCGATTAAAGAACTTATATCTAGATACATAACAGGCTATCTTTTCACTATATACCTTGTTTGCTCCTAACATAGTCACAATATGTCCATTAAAATGAATAGATGAACATCACATCCCATAGGCAACAGTGGCCTTGGGTGTGTAGACAATGTGTAGAATGGTAAATATTTTCATTAAAATGAATTATTGCAATTCCTGCATTACCGGCTCTTTATAAAACGGGATGTAGGCATACGATATTACAGTAAGATAAAACAGAAAGATAAATATGTATTGAAAGGGCATTAAAATTTAATTGCTATTTACTATATAACTGTAAACTGAACTTCATCATGTTACGACTATGGAACGATCGATTTTCTTCTTTTCTAAACTGCTTTCTGCAAACGGCACAGCACTTCACTATTTATTTGCACTAAATATATTGTCACTAAACTGTGTAAATATGAATAGAGAATATTATTTAGGTATTAAGCAAATCACAACTTAAAATAAAAAGACTTCTTCACCACATTTTGATCTAAAAACACGAAAAACGCTTATTAACGTTAATGGCGGATATACTGTCAAAAGTGTCAAACTGAGATTATGATAATCAAACTGAACCGATGGTGCCCGAATCGGCCGCGAATAGATCGACTAGCCAATCAAGAACTTATGGGAAGAAGTGCCTTAGATTGTGAATCTTTCAGGATTACACAAACTAATGCCATTATGTATCTAGTTATAAATTCTTTAATCGAAGCTCGAATCAGATAGCATAATGCCATACTTTTCGACCAGTCGTTGCCTATTTTCCGGCAACTTCCCTAGCCATACTTCCCTCTACGATAACCTATCTCTATCCCACTCTTTATCTTTCCTCAACTTTACATTTTTCAACCACCCCCCCCCCCCCTCCTCTCTTTCTATTTTTGCACATTTTTGTCTCAAAATCCCCTTTAGGTCAATAACAGCTCGTAAATACAAACTTTTTAGACCACATCATTTTAATAACTCCATCTTCCTCGACGGCGGCCAGACCACGAGGTCGTCATTTTCTCGAACGGGTTTTTTCGTTTAGTTCTGTTTTCCCGCATCAGCAATCAAAATTTCATAGTGCGGTTGCCAACGAGTGTAGTTTTATTGTGTTATCCATTAATTAGTTTTAGGCTTATGTGAGCACACTTTAATTTTAACCCAGTTTTTAAATCCACCTACGGCGGACAGGAGCTCTGGTTAATAAACCATTGCCGCCAAGTCAAATTGGACCCACACGCCTACCATGATGCTACACGTCGTGGCTGTCTGATTGGCTCCGGGATGGGCTCCGACTAGGCACATCAGTTGTACCATAAATATTGAATAAAGTCTTTTTGGATTTTGGATTTGGGTAACGCGACGGTGAAATTTGTTCATAATTTTTAGTGATCTTTTTTAACGGCGCTGAGGTTCAATATTTGTAAAAAAATATTTCACACTTTTTAGTGGTCTCGAAAATACGAATATGAAGAGTATATTGCATTTGTTTGGCACATTTCTAACATCGGAAATATCGCTCGTAGAGCGATCATTGTGTAAGTGAACAAATTCTGAACAACTTTCAAAATGTTCATCTGTCCGTCCATCTGTCTGTCCGTCCGTCACGTTTCTTGTAAGCACGATAACTTAAGAAAGAAAAGTCTGATTACATTGAAAATTGAACAATAGGTTAGTGTTAGCTAGAGGACGAAGTTATTAATAATTATTTAAATTTGAATTGTTTTTTTTTTGATTTTTATGTTTTTGCAATTGAATAGAAATCTGGTGAAATGATATTTTGAATGATTTTAATATCTATATTTCATAATATAATATCCAACCGTGGAATTATGATTTCATAATCGCTTATGATGTAAAAATTTACATTTTTTCACGTGACAGGTGGTGATGTACTTCTTACCTTTTTGACTCGGAACCCAAAGATCCCAGGTTCGAAACCCACGTAGATTTTGGATTTAGTTTCTTTTTTTACTTTATTTTATACCGAGTGGTTCACCAACTAAGTTCTTATGATAAAATTAAAATGCCTAAAACTAACATTTACAAAAAACTGCGAAGAGTATCCTATAGAAAGTGTAACAATTATAGAAAAAGTTCAGTCAATCAGCGAAGAGTATAATGCTTACCTTAGTTTATCTTTAATACAAGAAAATAAACAATCCGTCATTTTGAATTTTTGAGCTTTAATATCAGACTCGATATCAAGAAAGTCTGCTAAAACTTTACATTTATTTCAGCCAACTTGGATTCGCCAATTTGAGTTTTAACTTTTGAAATCAGATTAGGTATTAACTACACGGAGAATACCCAACTACTAATTTTAATGCAATTTAGACGAAATAATTTTTTATAATTATTGCGAGTCTTAACCGCTGTGCACTGGTTGTAGCTTGATCAACTCCTATAGTTTGTAAAAAAAATATTATTATTAAGTCATTTCTTTTTATCACTGGCGCATTCTTCAAATTTGCAATTAGAGAAACTTCAAATTTTTGCTCACCGTACACTTGATGAAACGATTATGGAACCACTGCCGAGTCATAACCTACAGTTTGCAAAAGATTTCAAAGATATCGCTTAAGACCATCCAAAGTAATCATTGAGTGTACCGGGTGTCAACGAGATCACTTTCCGGCCGCCATTTTTTTACTCTTTAACGGATCGTGGCGAAATTAGGCACGTGTCATTTGTTACCAAAACGACATTTTTTTGCGCATATGTCAAGTATCTATGTCTTTCGGTATTACCGAAAGTGATTTTTAAATTGGACACCCTGTATATTTTTGCGTTTTTCGACGCTAGAGATCATTCTGCATATGACTGCTAATTTCATTACTCTTTCCGCCATGTTGAATTCTTTGTAGCCAATTTTGATTTTCAATCTAGAGTTCCGTGACCCAGGATAATTGTTCTAATATTCATAAACAATTCAGGCAAAAAAGGTATCGAATTCTATTGTTGTTATTTTTGTCAAAGAGAGGTCGAAAGTTGATAAAATCACTTGTTTGAAATTTCTCAAAATTTTCAAATAAAAGAATACCACTCTCATAGTACAGCCAAATGTAATTTTTCAATACCAATCTAACAATGTATCACAACACATGCTGGAAGGTCAATTTCTGGTGGGTGACGGCACACAAATTGAAAATTAAAATTGGCTGCAAAAAATTTTAAATGTCGAAAAAGTCATAAAATTAACACAGCGATATGCAGTGACCTTAGTGGGTGTGGTACGACTTTTTTTACTGCACTTAAACTCCACAGGGTGCCATCTGGCACAGTTGGTCCTTACACCAAAGAGATTCATTCTCGATGAGGATATGTCAACATTTTCCTTGAAAAGAAGAAACTTAAACTGCAGTCAGTTATATGTATTAGTCCAAAATATAAATGTGGAGTATAATTTTTGGTTAAATGATATCTGATGAACACGAATATGGTCTCTATTTTTAACCGACTTCAAAAATTTGCAAAATAAGGAGGTTCTCAATTCGGCCCGTATCTATTGTTTTTTTTTTAGGTTCCTTCAATCGTTACCTATAGATTCACTTAAACGATTTCTATGAAATCTCAAAAATTATACTCCACACTAATGTTTTAGACTAATATAACTGATTGCAGTTTAAAGTTTTTCTTCCCAAAAAATGGCTGCCATCTTGGTTCCTAAGGGAAAATGTTGACTCGTCTTCATCGAAAATTAATCTCCTCTGTAAGAACCAACTATGCCAAATAGTTCCCTGTGGAGTTGAAGTGCAGTGTTCACCTTATTTATGTGGCGTACCGGACCCACTACCTATAGGTTCTAAAAATTTAAAAATATACAGGGTGTATCTAAAAATCAAAAGGATCTTCGTTGCCACCAGGTATATAAAAAATATAAGTACATACATTTCGAAATTCTTGTTAAAGAATTAATATAATAATTAAGTCTGTTAAAAATACCCAAAAATAAAAAACGTGAATCACCTATTTCAGTCTTTCAACAAACAAAATACGCTCACTTCGCCGGAGACATCTACGAAGAACGAATAATTGCTAGAGTAATCAATAAACATAATAAATACACACGGTATATATGGGTCAAATTTAGTGATTGAAATTTGACCCACTTCCCTTTTAGTCCAATTAATAGGCCAGAAAATGTGGAAAAGTGATGGAACAGCATCAATTTGAAAAATTCCTTTTTTCACGTGTTCCCTAGACCTCCAAGAACATTCATTAGCATTGATCCCTGCGTTAACTCTGAAGATGAGAAAGTTGGGGGGGTTTGAAGTGCCCCAAAAAGTAGCTGTCTTAAAAAATTTATAAAACAAATATTTTGCCTCGGAAATGGGCTCTAGAGGTTTTTCGGGTCGTTGATCACGAATCCGAGGTCCAAATTGAGAAATTCCATAGTTCAGTATGGAATTCGTGCCATTTTTTTTTTATGAAAATTCCACTTTTTCGGGAGGAAATTTAAATATGAATATTGTGCTGCGGAAGTGTGTCGCTGATCACAATTCCGAGCAAATTGAGCAGTTCCATATTCCAGATTGAAATACGTACCATTTTTCGTGTCGAATTTCACTTTGAAGGAAAAAATTATGTATGAATATTACGAGTATTTCAAAATAATTTTTCAAGTCAATTTTACTTTGAAGAAAAAAGTTATGTATGAATATTACGAGAATTTCAAATTAATATACATGGCAATTTTATAAACACTGCAGGAATGCATGCAAATTTTTTCTTCTTTCAAGTGAGGTAAGTGATTAAAAGACAACAATTTTTATAAAACTATAGCATTTATTGTGTTGGTACAAAAGATGGTATTCTGTGTGATAAAATAGTTATTAATTTATCATTATTTTTTATATAATTTACACCATTTATATCAATCATAATCTGAATCATATTCGAGAACTGGTAATTCAGGATTTGTTGGTTCTTCTTCAGTGTCACTTTCATCTTCTTGTTCATCCGATATTTCTGCCGGATAAATCAACTCATTTTCCATTACGTCTGCAGCTCCAGGTACCTCGCAATTATTGCAGTTATTTCCGTGACAAAATTTACAAGTTTGGGAGCAATATACGGCATTCTTGCGACTGTTTGGCAGCCACACATTATAATATCCACAAAAAATGGAATTTTCTATGGCAAGTATTCCAGTCTGGAATATGGAATTCTTAAATTCTAAATCATTAACAGCGACCAAAAAAAACCCTACAGCACATTTTCGTGGAAGAGCGTTAATATTTAAATTTTTTCTGAAAAAATGAAATTTTCCATGGCACATATTCCAGTCTGAAATATGGAATTGCTCAATTTGGACCTCGGAATCGTGATCACAAACCCAAAAACCTCCTAGAGCACACTTCCGCAGCACAATATGATCATATTTGAATTTCAGCCCGAAAAAATGGAATTTTCATCAAAAAATAGCACGAATTCCAAACTGGAATATGACATTCCTCAATTTGGATCTCGGATTCGTGATCAGCGAGCCAAAAAACCTCCTAGAGCCCATTTCCGAGGCGAAATATTAATTTTATAAAAATTTTTATAACAGCTACTTTTTGATTCACTTCAAACCCCTCTAACTTTCTCATTTTCGGAGTTGATGCAGGGGGTCAATGCTGATGAATGTTCCTGGGAGTCTAGAAATACGTGAAAAAAGGAATTTTTCAAATCGATGCTGTTCCACCACTTTTCCACATTTTACACTTTTTCCGGCTTATTTACTGGATATTTATCCAATCGAGCTGAAATTTTGCACACAGCTTTGGTTCTGAGGGCAATACAATATTGTTCCAAATTTAATATGACGGCTTACCTTTTCTTCACAACCCCCTTCACATAAGAAGTGTCAAATGGAAGGGCTTGGCAAGTAAAATACGATAAGCTTCGTGACGTTATTCTAAAGCCAATATGACGGACGTTTTAAGATGGCGGATTACCTTTTCTTTCCCTTGGCATAATTAGGATGGCGGCTTACCTTTTTTTTTTCCTTCATAGACCCCTTGACAAGGGTATCAAATGAAAGGGTTTGACGAGTAGAATATGATAAGCTACGTGACGAAAACTAAAAAGTTTAAAAAAAATTAATTAAAAATATACTTTTTAAACACGATGGTTTTATTTTAAAACCAAATTGCACTAAAAAGTAGAAAATGATTTTCAACTTTGTAAATAGAGAACCATTGGGCGGTCATAAAATATTACTTCGCCTAATCAGAGCGCCCAATGATTTTCTATTTACAAAGTAGAAAATTATTTTCTACTCTTTAGTGCAATTTTGTTTTAAAGTAAAACCATTGTTTTTAAAAAATATGTTTTTAATTCATTTATTTTGTCAAGGGGGTTATGAGGGAAAAAAGGTTAGCCGCCATCTTGGGATTAGAATGATGTCACGTAGCTTATCGTAATCTACTCATGCGCGTGGCTATTTTTATCCGTTAGATAAACCGTTATCCGAAGGTCTAGGTGCCGGATAGTTATTCTAGGGTTAAGGCATATTTATCTGCCGGATATCACTATTTGTTGATGAATATTTGCTTATCTCCGGGATAAACCTTATTCTGCAGATTAATATCACTATCTATAGATCAAAGTACCGGGCCTAAGAGTAATAATAACTACTAGTTTTATATTAAGACTTTCTTAAAGCCGCTATAGGTACGACACAATTACCATTTTCTAAAACAATTACGCTATTACTTACGGCCCCCTAAAATTACATTTTTAACGAAAAAAAAATTTTTTCTTCATTTTCTATTTAAATTCTACGACCCAGCGTAATCGATGGTTTAAAATTTCACAGGCCAAGAATTTTCATTGAAAAATTACCAAAAATTTTGAACCAGTCCTGTAAGTTACGAATAATACATTAATAATTACCGAATTTGTAAGTATCAATGATAGTGGGTGGTAGCAAAAGTGATTTTAAATTGAAAATGAGGAATGACTTTTTTTCTTAAAACAGTTCGTTTCAAAGTTATTCATTTTTTGATATTTAGTATCTTTGGTAAATTTTCAATGAAAATTCTTCGCTTAGGAAATTTAAAAGTATTGATGTACACTGGTGGTAGAAAAGTACCAAGTCCATGACTGAAATAAGTTATGTTTTACTCAAAAAGGATATAGTAAAGGTTTCTGATATCGATCCAAGTTTAGGAAATTGGATGGCCAGTAACTGAGCTCCGAAGGTGTGTCAACTTGAGATGGGTCACACTGTATGTAAGCTGAAGTTGACAATATCATTGCTGAGACGCTTAAGTTGGTTGGTGAAAATGGAGTGAGAAAATGCCAAGGAATATGGGACATAGGAATCTGTCCCGATGATTGGAGCACCTGAATCCTCGTACCATTACATGATTAGCTCTTACTTATGCGTTCCGAGACTATAATACTAAAATGTTTAGGGAGAGATACCAACTAAGTTCAAATCAAGGTCAGCTTGATCCAAGATCAAACTTCATGGTTACGATTGTTGTAACAATCGTAATCTTGGTTTTTGTTCTTTAAAAAGGCAAAATCGTGCTAAAGTTATGAAACCTATTCTCCCTCGTTTTCACGAATCGCTGAACACGAATAACACGAAAAAAGTTTTTAGTCACGCGCCTGAAACGGACAAAACCATCCCTTTTTACTTATTTCTCATATGACAGCTTGGTATCGACTATTTTTGTAGGGATTCTTTGTTTTTTCATGGGAATATAACAGATTCTGAATGGTGATATCAGGTAGTAGACCGCAATCGCCCTTAGAGGTGGAATCTACCCGTCAGAGGGTGTAAAATTGTTTGGTTCTTTTTTTTTTGTTAAAGACGTTTACCTCTCGTTTTAGAGGATGCTGATCAAGAAAAAAATGGTTTTACGCTAGTTCGATCCTTTCTTCACCCTTAAACTGTCGTAGACCACCCTTCTCATAATAATAATAATTGGTAGCGACTTGGCTGATACTAGGGACTCGTATTATCATTTTATTTGTTTTTGCCGGCTTTACTATTTTCTGATACTATTATTATTTGCGCTAATATTATTGAGGCTGGTTTTACAAACTGCTTTATTAGTCCAGTCAACGGAGCGCTAAAATGACCATAATCTGAGTGCTAATGAATAGATTTTGATGAAACCTTGTGCAATGTGTTTGTAATGACGTCAATAAGAAAGTTGAAAAAAAGATTAGAGTAGGAAATGATCGGTAGAAAACAACCCTTTTATCACGGGTTCCGTAACTTGTACACAGGGGCGGCCCTAGGGCGGTGCGAGCGGTGCGGCCGCACTGGCCGCCTTCTTGGGGGGCGCCGAAAATGCAATGAAAGTTTGTCTGCGTAAAAAATAAAACCCAAGCACCTTAATATCACTTAACCTTACAACTTCCATTTCCGTGAAAAGATCTATATTCATTTTTTTCAGTTTTTAATTAATTTACGATGTAAATTTGACGTATGCCTGTTTTTTTTTGGGATTTCTCCCATTTCCTCAAAAATTTATTCGAATTAAAAAAAAAATTTCGGTTTTCTCCCCTCGCTCTTCAAAAAATTCTGTCGGATTTTACAAAGTGTATAAGATAGTCCTACAATTTCATCATTCAAAATCTCAAAAACTTGATTGTAGCTTTAAAAATATGTAATTTAAAAATTTGAAGAAATTCAGACGTATGCACTGATGAGGCCTTCTAGACATTTTTTGTCTCTTGAAATTTTTTTGTAACTTGCTAATTTTCCGAGTTAAG
Organism: Rutpela maculata; assembly: GCA_936432065.2. NCBI lineage: Eukaryota > Metazoa > Arthropoda > Insecta > Coleoptera > Cerambycidae > Rutpela > Rutpela maculata. Next base: position 119,584,483 of record OW386285.2, read on the forward strand.
TACAGGTAATTTTTCAAAAAAATTTTACGGAAAACTTTTTCACATTTTCAATTTAAAAATTATATTGAACCCTTAAGAATGGTATAACTGTATAGGTTTCATATTCCTTTATAATAATATTATATAAATCACGCTAATTTTTCGAATTTTCATGTAAGTATTTCCTAATGTGCAAAAAATGTAGTACATTATCGTGAAGATACGTAACTCGGAAAATTAGCAAGTTACAAAAAAAATTTAAAGAAACAAAAAATGTTTAGAAGGCCTCAATGCATACGTCAGAATTTTTTCAGATTTTTAAATTACATGTTTTCAAAGCGCTATAATTTCAAAGAAAAGGGAGAAACTCGGTGAAAGCGTACTTTATAGAAAAGTTGCAAATAATGAAAATTCTTGAATTTCGATGATACATTCAACTGAATTTTTTTCGGATTTTTTTTCAACTTTTACATTTCCCTTCCCCCACTGTTAGGAATTTTCGAGTGTCCATATCTCGAAAAAATATGCATTTTTCGAAAAAATTCACAGGAGTAAAAACATCTTATTTTGAACCAAAAAAGGTAAATAATTGCTTTTTCTCATTTTTGACCTAATAATAAGTTACGAAACTCGTGAAACATCAATAAAACAAATTTCATCATTTCATCTATACTTTGTTTCTTAGTAATATTTTTTATGTTACAGGCATTAAATAAATAAGAAACGCACTAAAACATATCTCACTTAATACAATACAGATGGTTCTTTATTTTTACCGACTTTTTTACCGATTTTTACCGATGGCGAAGCTCTTTCAACAAAATAATTCATCTTTAAATAAGAGAACTTATAAAAATGTGTCTCAGAAAAAGATAAGAAGGGTACTCCATCACTTTATATCATAAATATTTCTGGTATTTTTTCTAAAGTTGCATCGTGACAGGAAACTAAAACCCGCCAATCAAATTAAAGTGTTTTAAATTTTCCTCAACCACATTAGGTACTAGCTGCAGGGAAAATGAGGCATAGTCATTATTATACCAAAGTAACCAAGGATCATAAAGTGGTATTTTTATTCAAGCGTTCTTGTAGGAAAGTCATGAAATTATGTTCCTGTACCATTAATCATCCTGTATAATTAGGTCTGGTCGGTGTCATCAATCACTCTGCAACTTTTACAACCAGGAGTAATGAAAAATCTTTAAATATTTAAATTGGTTTTACTTTTTACACTTTTTTATAGCTTAAGACAGAGTACTTCGTTTTGCTAGCATTGGTATTGAAGAAATTAAACAATTCGCAATATTGTCATTTTACTTCAATATAGGTATCGTCAATTGCCAAAAAATACTTGTAGTTTGAGGTATAGGTTTTAGAATTTATTTGGTTGAGTAGAATTTTAGATAAAGTCTATAATATAGCGCAATCCTGACATTCGAGGACAAAATCAAAAATATTGTAATATGTTGCACCCCTTAAAATTTAAGGTTATGTTACTAAAAAGTAGGCAGACTTCAACAGATCGAATGTCTGAATGAATGTAGTGTATTTGCACCTACTCGAAAAAGAACCTACCAGAAGATTCCAAAGTGACATCTGGAATTCTCTAGAGAATGGTGGCGTCATCACAGAACAATCGAGATCTGTCATTTTTAGGTATAAAAGACCAACCGCATTCTCGGCGAGGAGTTCAGAAAGTTCAGAAAGTATAGAAAGTGAGGTTAAGACTTCCAAGATAAACAAAGTAATAAACATTGTGATTTTAGTCAGTAAAGTGTATTTAAATTAATAATAGTATTGTGAAGTATCCAGTAAATATTTAATAAAGTGTGTTAGTGGACATCTCTTGTTATAATTTTTGGAACCCACGGAATTTGCGAGGGTGGTTTCCTAAGGGTGAAAACACGCGACAAATTGGTGTCAGAAAGTGGAATTTTATGACAAGAGGAGCTCTGAAGTTGTGCTGGAGTGTTCGAGAAGGATTCTCGAGGGATAGTGCAAACACAGGACTAATTTACTGGACATTGTTCGAGGGTTATTTTCGAACAGGAAAATAGTGTTTAAGTGCATTTTTGAGACATTGTAGAACATTTTATTAGGACATTAGTGTGATAATTAAATCCTTTGAACTGAGAAGTGATAGAGACACTGAAAAAGACTTATTTAGTGCGTGAAAAATTACTATTTGAACATTAGTGGAGATTATTAAATTCTCTGAACTGGATAGTGACAAAAGACTCTGGATAAGACTTTTTCGTGCTATTTCGAGATTTGTCTAGAAAGTTCCATTACCGATATTGACGTGACAGTTAAATTTATTTTATTTTAATTTCATCGTATGCCCGTAACAACAAGAAGTATGGCATCCGATAAACAAATACAGGACTTATTCGAACGATTCCAAAAAATGATGGCTCAGCAACGGCAGGAAGATAAAGAAGAGCAAGAAAGAAAACGCCAGGAGGAAGAAAAACGGCGTCAAGAAGAAAGGGACGAATTAAAGAAAATTATGGAAGATCAGGAAATAAGACGTCAGAAAGAAAAAGAGGGTGAAGAAATAAGACGTCAGAAAGAAAAAGAGGATGAAGAAATAAGACGTCAGAAAGAAAAAGAGGATGAAGAAAGAAGACGTCAGAAAGAGAAAGAGGATGAAGAAACAAGACGTCAGAAAGAAAAAGAGGATGAAGAAACAAGACGTCAGAAAGAAAAAGAGGATGAAGAAAGAAGACGTCAAGAAGAGAAAGACGAATTGAGACAAATTATGGAAGACCTGAAGATACGACAGCAAGAGGAGAAAGAAGAACAAGAAAGACGACATCAAGAGGAAAAACAGGAGCAAGAAAGACGCCAGGAAGAATTAAGGAAAATTCTAAATGAACAAATCAAAATACAACAGGACGCTATAATTTCTGCCAATGAAGTACTAAAATGTGAAGTCAAAGAAGAGATAAACAAGGTCGAAGGTAAAGTAGGAGTAGTCGAAACAGAAGTCAGTCACGTAAAAGGAGAAGTAACCGAAGTTAAAGAGAAAGTAAACAAGTTCGAAGAAGAAGTCAAAGGAGAAATAGACCGGCTTAAACGACAGTTGAGAGATAGAGGAAGCCAGCAAGTGGTATCATCAGGACAGCGACTAAAACCTCCTTCTTTTGATGGCCAAAGTTCCTGGACAACGTACAAGAGGCAGTTTGAGGCAGCAGCGTGTGCGAACAACTGGGATAATGAGGAAAAGGCCATGGCATTAGTTCTGGCGTTAAGGGGCCAGGCCTCAGAGTTGCTTCAGACTATCCCAGTGGACAAACAAAGGGACTTCAAAGTCTTGGAAGCCGCATTGGACTTAAGATATGGCGACCAACATCTCGCCCAAGTATACCAGGCCCAGCTAAAATCACGAACACAAAAGGCTGGAGAAAGTTTACAAGAATTTGAAGCTGCGATAGAGAGACTGGCACACCTGGCGTATCCGAGTGCACCTAGAGAATTTCAGGAACAATTAGCCGTAGGGGCCTTTTTAGATGGCATAAGGGACGAAGAGGTCAGGCGAGTTCTGAGGCTGACGAGACACCAAAGTAGTAGCGAAGCTTTGGTGCGTGCACTCGAAGTAGAAGCCGCTTACAGGGATACTCCAAGGTCGAGAGTGCGAGCTGTGACTCTCGAAGAATCGCAACCAGAAATGAACCAGAACCCCTTGCTGACTGAGATGCAGAAAATATTCACCAAATTATGCGATAAATTGGATGGCCTCGGAAAGCAGGAAAAACAACAAAATAAAGGAAAGCCGAGCGGAGGTATTAAATGTTACAACTGCGGCAAGGTAGGACACATGAAGCGAGACTGTCGACAGCAGAACTCGGAGAGTCGAGTAAATGCTGTGAATGTTGAAGAGAAGCAGGAAAACAGTACCAGGGGGGTTATGCTGGCTAGGGAATGCGGTGCCCCCAGAGAAATAAAGATTTCCCAGCTTCGAAGAATTGCAAGCAGTCTGTTGTTGCATGGATATGTGAATGGAAGAAAATGTTTGTTTACCATCGACACAGGTACTACGTCATCAATAGTACGGCCAGGATTTATATCGGGCATAAAGATTACCAAGAGGCAAAATGAAGAAGTGATCGTCCGGACAGCTACGGGGAACAGGGCTACGGTTCATGGAGAAGTAGACCTGGGTTTGCAGATTGGGCATTTGAGGTTCGACCACAGGGTCGTCGTGGCTGACATCACGGATGACTTCATTTTGGGGCTAGACATCATGGAACAGTATGGATTTATTGTTGACGTAGGAAAGCGAGTCCTAAGGATTGGAAACGAACAATTTATTCTGTCAAAAGAGAACGACCAATGCGAGAAAACCAGGCTGTTGACAACGCAGGCAGGCAAAACTCCTGCATTATCCAGAAAATCAGGCAAGGAAGATTGCAAGCGCTACCCTCAGGTGGAAAAATTGCCGAACATGGTTGAAGTCAACATTGTCAAGGTCGATCTTCCAGACAACTGGACAAAGAACACTCTGAGGCAAGAGCAATTGCGCGATGTAGAAATCGGACCCATGTTGAGAGCAAAAGAAGAGGGAACGCGTCCAGCATGGAAGGATGTTTCCAACAAAGAAGTGGGGCTGAAGGCTTTATGGTCACAATGGGATTCACTTATGGTCGTAGATGGGCTTTTGAGGAGAGCATGGGAAAGCCCAGATGGGAAGCAGGTTGCCATGCGTCTAGTGATTCCCAGGTGTCGTGTACCAGAAGTACTCCAGGAAGCACATAATGAAACATCCAGCAGACACTTCGGCATAAACAAGACATTGAGTAGAGCACGGAAACAGTTCTATTGGCTTAATAGTCGCCAGGATGTGGAGGCCTGGTGTCGCACGTGTAAGAATTGTGCTGCCCGTGGGGAACCATTTTCCATGAGCAATTACAGAAATGGAAGTCGAAAACAGCCGAAGAATGACCGAGAGCAGATAAACAAAACTAGTAACCGATTGAAGGCTCGTTATGATCAGAATGCCAGTACAGGGGGATTCAAGGTGGGGGATCTGGTTTGGCTGTACAACCCACAGCGGAAGGAATGGAGATCCCCGAAACTTCAACCTCCTTGGGATGGACCTTATACTGTTATTACCCGAATTAATGATGTCGTCTATCGTATTCAACGAAACAAAAAGTCCAAGATGAAGATCGTACACTTGGATAGACTGGCGAAGTATGTGAAAGAGGCTGAATTGCCTGACCGGGACGTTCAGGCTTAAGGAGGGGGCAGTGTAATATGTTGCACCCCTTAAAATTTAAGGTTATGTTACTAAAAAGTAGGCAGACTTCAACAGATCGAATGTCTGAATGAATGTAGTGTATTTGCACCTACTCGAAAAAGAACCTACCAGAAGATTCCAAAGTGACATCTGGAATTCTCTAGAGAATGGTGGCGTCATCACAGAACAATCGAGATCTGTCATTTTTAGGTATAAAAGACCAACCGCATTCTCGGCGAGGAGTTCAGAAAGTTCAGAAAGTATAGAAAGTGAGGTTAAGACTTCCAAGATAAACAAAGTAATAAACATTGTGATTTTAGTCAGTAAAGTGTATTTAAATTAATAATAGTATTGTGAAGTATCCAGTAAATATTTAATAAAGTGTGTTAGTGGACATCTCTTGTTATAATTTTTGGAACCCACGGAATTTGCGAGGGTGGTTTCCTAAGGGTGGAAACACGTTACAATATATAAATACAAAATTTTACATATCTGGATTGTTGTCACCAAATGGCTATAAAAATGATAATGAAAGCTTGCCTTTTTATAAATTTCGAAATAATTCGAATAGTGTGTATACCGAATATGTCTAACTAATAACATTTTTAAAATATATGCGTTTAATATGCATTTTTTTTCCATTTTAGTATCAATAAAAGATGTCCTACTTGATCAATAAAAATAATCCTTATATTTCGATCTACTTTTCTTCAAAATGGTTCAAAACCGGCAACTGTTTTTTTGAATATTTTATAGGACAATATTCTCTATCATATCCATAAAAAAAGTCTATTCTGATAAACCTTGATGACAGTTGAAAGTTTAGGCAAAGTTTTGAAAAGGTCAAATTGAACATAGATACACTACACACACTATATCTTTCTTTTAAATAACGTACCAGATTAATAAATATCATGATTGCTTAGGACTAGAATAAATGCCCTTTCGAACCATATATGAAACTATTAAGTATTTCTATAATGTAACGTATAAACACCGTGTGTCTACGGATGGAGTCCGGAAGAGGAGAAACTTTTTAATTCTTGATTTTAAGAAAAAAAGTAATTCTTGATGAAAAAGCCTGCTTCACCAGAAATCCTTTTTTCGGTTAACAGATCCTTGTCAGCTCTACAGGGTTAGCCAAAGAACTTGATTTGATCATGGATAATTTCTAAATATTTTGAAAATATTTTTGAAAAATTTAAATGAGGTTTTTACATGATATTAGGGAAAAAACAATAATTTATTTTTTTTATTGCGATTCGTTTCATAGCTGCAGACTCCGTAAAATTAGTTTTCATGATTTTCGATTAAGTTAGTAGTCTTTGATAATGAAGAAAATCTAACATTTCTTTACATAGTAAATTGTTAAAACTGTCGTTTAATTGATTAGAACCAGATTTTTGTAACAAACAAAATAGGGTTCGTTCATTTAAACCGATATTCAATCACACCTCAGAAGTTACGTATGATTCAAAACGTTTGGACTTTTGTTTGCGCATCAGAGAAAATATTCTTAGAGATAGATGTTTTGTTGAAAACATAATTTTTCCAATGAGGCAACTTCTTGTACTAATAAGCCGTTTAGTATGCAAAATTCTAGATATTGGAGCAGCGATAACTGAAATTTTCGTATACAGTAGGAGGCTCACATACTCTAGAATCATTGAACCAAATTTTTTTTAGCAAAATTTAAATCAACATTCAACATCAACATCTTCACATGTTCAATACCTTTTTTCTTAATTATTTGAACAATTGACCTATAACAAGTCGACTAAATTATACTTCCAACAAGAGAAATGTTCACCTTACTTCACTCTCATACTTCGTCAGTGGTTAAATAATCAATTTGGTTATAAATAGATCAAGTCAATACCTTGGCCATCTAAAAGCCCGGATCTCACGGCTAAGGACTTTTATTTGTGGGGTACCTTAAACAAAAAGCGTATGCACGGATTTGACCCTAAAAATCCTGGTAGTTTACCTTTTTCTTTACAATTTTTTTTAATTGCTGTAATTTTTTTAATTTTCACACAGGATTCATAATAGTGTCGATCTCTTAAAAGATGAAATAAGAGAGGCTATTCCACTAAACCAAATTCAAAACAGTTACCGGAAGTTGATGCATATATCAGATCAGAATAATTTTTTTCTAATATAATTAAATGTATAAAACGTCATTTTAAAATTATTTCGAAAATATTTTCAAAATATCTGGGAATTTCCCATAATCAAATCAAGATTGTTGGCTAACCCCGTAGAGCTGACATTTTCATCAAGAATTATTTTTCTTCGTTAAATCAAGAATTAAAACATTTTTCCTCTTCCGGACTCCATCCATGGACACACAGTTTATTTTGTACGCGGCCACTTTTAGGTTAGTTATTATAACTCTCTGATAATGGTCGCGAGACCGAAACATATGCCAGAGAAATCTGAAGAAAAAATTGTGAAACAGAAGTACCAGTGCAATGGCCAAGGCTGAACTGGTCATTTTCACGCAGGTTAGGCTATCTGGGCGTCATCCTGAACTCTAAACTGACCTGGAAGGATCACATAGAGAGACAAATACAAAGGACCACTACAGCTCTTTGGGTGTGTAGAAGGACTTTTGGAAATTCTTGAGGGTTAAACCCCAGGGTAACATTATGGTACTATACTGTATTAGTAAGACCAATGATTACGTATGCTTCGGTTGTTTGGTGGCCTGCTATAAACAGGTTATACATTCAACAAAAGCTGATACAACTTCAGAGGCCAGATGGTTTGGGAGCCACGGGAGCAATACGCACGACTCCCACCACAGCCATGGAGGCCCTTCTGGACCTTGTGCCCCTTCACCTGATGATTGAAGCCGAGGCTCGGAGAGCGGCTTGCAGGCTGAGGTGTGTGAGTTAGTGGAAGGTTGGAGGAGAACCACTAGGTCACTCAAAGTCTGAATCCGACGCGATAGGGTCTCATTCACTTCTGGAGGCCAGGAGTTATGATATAGTGCCTATTTTCTCCTTCTCAGAACCCTTTGAGGTTGTCATCCCCAAGATTGATGACTGGAACCAACTTGAGGACATATTCAGGCATACCGATAATGTCTGGTTCACAGATGGATTGAAGTTTGAGGAAGGTGCCACTGTTTTCCAGACTGAAATCTCTGCTGTTTTAGTCCGTGCATATGAGAATATCCAAAGGAAAAACTCCAACAAACATATATACATATATAGCGATAGTCAAGCGGCCTCAAGACACTTGCATCAGTCAAGACCAAGTCAATACTGATTCAAAACTGTAAACAGGCTCTTTGTGAACTTGGCTTATCCAACTGGGTCAAACTTCTCTGGGTACCTGGACACAGCAACTTTGAGGGTAATGAGCGAGTAGATGTTCTGGCCTGGGGGGCTCTCAGCGGCCCCTACGGTGTCCAGCGTTGACTCTCAGCTACCCAAGATCAACTGCTAAGAAGTCGACAGAGAACTGTCTCGTTCCCAGATCTCCTACCCATGACTCCGGCAAGCGAAGCTCCTTATATCAAGGCCCTTGCCGAAGCGAGCAGAACAAATCCTGCGACTAAGCAGGAAATAGGTTAGAATCGTGGTAGGTCTTTTGACTGGACACAGCTCTATCAGAAAATACGTGGGCACTATAGCCCCGACTGCGGGTTCTGCGGGGACGAGGAAGAAACTTCCATCCACGTCTTAACTTCCTGCCCCAGTCTTATGAACTTGAGGCACAAACACTTCGGCATTGGTTATCCGGTGCTGGAGGAAATAAGGAATGCCTCAGTAGGAAGGATTTTGGCATTCGGGTTAGAATACGGCCTGAATGGGGGTATTCCCTAAACTCGAAGCGGTAGCACAATGGACCACAAGGCTTCAGTGCGGCGACCTTTCGTCACCCCGCTAAAAGAAGAAGTACGTAGTACTCTCTTAATACTTATTCTATAAGATAAAAATGTGTAAAAAGTACGTTTTTCTAATTTTTTTCTGAGGTTAGTATTCAGAGATCCACGAAAGATCGCAGACATTAGTACAGATAAGGTTTTCTAACTTGCTAATGCGAAGCGTTTTATGCTTAGAAAAAAGAGAGAGAAGGAAAATGCTGTAATGCTTTATCTGTCTCTATTTGTCATGTGATCGACCAAAGTGTGCACATGTAATTCAAGGCAAGTGCACACAATTATTTTTGCTGATATCAAGCAGAACGAAGGCTGCAGCATTTGCAACTTTCTCTATCTTTGGCTTTGCAGCTATCAAGCTTCAATGCCTTTCAGCCAATCTATATATCGAGAGGTAAATAAAATGAAGATCGTAGACACCCCTAAAAATGTATTAACGAACAAAATATGACGGGTGGCAATAATATGTCTCATTTAGTTAATGTAATTACCGCTATGCTTTTAGCGAAAAATATAATTCATTAAAAAACAACGGGGAGAAATTTATAGAGAGAAAAAAAATATTAGGTCGCCCAAAAAAAACATGAAGTTGTAAGTAAATGTGCTAAATAGAGAAAAGTTTTTTGTGTAATTAATTTTACAGATTTTTTTGTTTCAAATAAAACCTTTTAAATTATTATTTTGTTTTAAATCAGTAACCAGTTCAACTGAAGCTTCGGCAGTACGTGGCATTTCAATCAGAGAACAATAATAAAATAAAATATTAATATGTAAAAATGTACTTTAGTCAAGAACAGCTATGAATTTTCGAACGCATGTCTTTGATGACTGCTATCTACTATCACATACCAAATTCAATTAAATGGTACACTATAAAACCCAATGAAAATTTACAATTTTATCTCACAAACTATTAGGTTTTGAGTATATGTTCATATAAGTTAATAGCTCTTAAGTCCCTGTTTAGATCTCTCTAAAAAAAATACTCACCTTGCATACGGAAGACTCTTTTAAAACGTAGAAATTTGTATGACTACTTACATACCGCCCTCTAACACAAACCAAGATTAGGTAAAATCAGAAATTTCTCTTATTTAGTTATTTCAATATTATATTATAAGTGACTATGTCGTAAAAGAACTGAGTTTTTCATTTGCCTCCTAGACCATTTTAATATGTGTAATTGTTAAGGTTAACACCTGAACTACGTGCAGCATCAACAAACTTAGCGTTATGGCTAAGTTTGAATTACTGAGCGCACCCGCATCTACCATACTTATCCTTTATTATCTCATTATTTGCCGCTGCCTGTTATTTATTTATGTGGTCTTAAATCATAATTAAGTTACACAGAGGCTGTGTTCATCAGTGGCAGTAAATGGAGAAAAAGTGTTGTTCAGTAAGTAGGCCTGTCATAAATTCACATATTGTAGCAGTTGCATTTTTTGAAGGATTTTTTAAGGTGCTTAATATACAGGAACTAGTATCTATTTATAACAATATAATTTAAATATAAGACTTTAGATTCAGGAATTATTTGAAGTTATAGGAAAAGTATAAGCCAATCCAACAAAACTGTATTATTATTTTATAAATAAAATGTATTAAAGATATCCGTGTCCTGATCCCGACGGATCAACTTAAACAAATAAAACCTTAACCCAAACTCCTTTCACCAGAAGGCAAATTGAAAAAGGTTATTATCAAACACGTTTCCAAAGAATGGATAATAAAACTTAATATTAACCGGAGGTAAAGAGTACTGTTTTAAATGTTGGTACTCTGACAACTGGATAAAGAACCAAACAAAAAAATTCGCTCCAAAAAATGGTGAATACTGACGGAGTTGTAGCTAAAAATATTATCAGATGTGGAATTTACGATAAAATAAAGATTATAATTTAGAACAATAACAAAAAGAAACGGAGAAAGGACAGAACAGAAAATTAGGAAAGAATGTTATCCTTATCGAAGGGTTAGAGGGAGAAGATGGTGCTAGATGGTGCCCACTTCGTATGTTTCTGAAAACAAAATGTTCTAAGTCTTCCTATCTCTCGATTGACGCGTTCTGTTAAATTGCCCTGAGGGTAATAAACAGACGTATGCCTCGCAATAATACCGCTCAAGGTTTCTTCCCACAACCGACTTGTGAATTGCGTCCCATTATCTGAAAGAAGAACCTTAGGTTTTCCAAGTGTAGGAAAATATTTATCGATTAGACAGCGTAAGATGGCCCTCGTATTAGCTCGCTTAAGAAGATACAGTGAAACATATTTGCTGAACGCATCTACTACTACCAAGAGCTGAGTAGCACCCGCTCGAGACTTTGGTAATTGCCCCATTAGATCTAAACAAACAGTCTCATGAATATTTTTCGGTATTACACTATTCATTTCACCTACTAGATGCGGTGATATTTTTCTTCTTCTGGCAGATCTCGCAACCCGCGATTAATTTTCGAGAAATATGATTCATTCTTGGCCAAAAATAGTACTTTTGTAATTGTTTCAAACATTTCTCTGCACCAAAATTACCATTCTCTGTATGTTCTTGTAAAACAAGTGAGGAAACACTTAACAGCGGGATACACAGTATGAAACCTGGATTTACCTCTGTCCCTCTTTTGAATAATAGCCCCTTATATATTAAAAACCAATTTTTTATACGAGGAGGTGCATTAGCGCCTTTTAACTCACCAGAAATTTTACTACAAAAGGCATCCTCCTGTAAATCTTTAACAATTGTCATGTTAGACATAATTTCTCTTGCTAAAACTGTTTCCTTTAATGCTTCAATGCATATTTCCGTATTCTCGGGAATTTCAACGTTTTCTACGTTGCTGCTTCGAACGGGATAACGCGACAGAGCGTCGGCGACTATATTCTCTGACCCTTTGCAATACTGTATATCGAAATCATATTCTTGCATATATATTATCCACCTAGCAAGTCTCGAACTTAAAAGACGACACGATTTTATAAAAGACAAAGATTTGTGGTCAGATAATACCGTAATTTCTCTACCAAGAACAAAAATTCTCCATTTCTTTAGAGAAATACTAAAGCAAGGGCTTCTTTTTCCGTCACGGTATATCGTAATTCTGGGCCATGCATTGTACGGCTCATATACGCTATATTGTTTCTACTGCCCGTCTCTTTATTTATTTGGAATAAACAGCCCCCAACAGCATAACCTGATGCGTCCGCTTGTATGTAGAATCTTTGACTGTTATCCGGATGTTTCAGTATTGTTGCTTTTAAGAAAGCCTTCTTAATCGCCTCAAAGGCATTTGCCTCTGCTAATTCCCACGTCCAGACTTGATTTTTTCTTAATAAACGGTGAAGAGGCACCGTAAGATTGGAAAAATTATCACAAAACCTTGAATCATAGTTAATTACTCCTAAAAATGATTTTAAGTGTTTAATGTTCCTCGGACTTGGAAATTCTACTATTGCCCGAACCCGATCTGGATCCATTCTTACACCGCTGGACGACACAACGTGGCTCACAAATGTTACTTCAGATCTAGCAAATTGTGATTTTTTTAATTTAATAGTAATACCAGCACGGCGGAATTTTTGAAAAATTAACTTCAAATGCCTCAAATGTGTGAACTTGAAAAACATATGTATGACCTTCATATAAAAATCCGGTATATTTTTGATGGGACGATTCGATAGGTATTTGCCAGTAAGATGCAGTAAGGTCAATTGTGCTAAGGCATTGACCTTGTAGAAAATTATATAAAAAATCGTTGGGATTTAATGGCATTACGTGATCTTTAATCATACGCGCATTGATAAATCTTGCATCTAAGCACACGCGAACAGAATTATCTTTTTTTTTTACTACAACCAAAGGGCTTACATATTCAGTCTGACATGTCGATCATTTCCTGAATTTGTCTATTAACCTCCCTCCTGTACGCATGCGGAATTGGGTATGACTTGCAGAAGAAAGGACTATAATCATGTAGGAGAATTTTGTGGTAGTAAACACTGATAATACCGGGTTGGTCGGAAAATATATCCTTGTAACTTAAAAGCAGTGAACATAATTTAGATTTATACACATTATCGAAAGACTCGGCCTTTAAAGCAGATTCACATATAATGGTATCTGAATAGCAAATTAAATCATGCCTCACTGGCAATACAACTTCTTCATCTCAAATTTCGCTTACAGAGATATACATTCCCGCATTTAGCTCTCCTATGAACGGCACACTCCGTTCTACTCCACTAAAAATTCCTCTCAATAAACTTCCTGAAAAGTCGATAATGACTTTGTTATCTTTCATCCAGTCGCACCCTAGAATAGCATTTCGTAACAAATTTGGTATCACTAAAAATGGATACTCAAAACTAAAATTTGCGATTTTTACTTCAAGGTAAACTTGTTCTTTGACTTTTGCAGATTTACTGCCTAACGCACCTACCACTGTAACGCCCTTCGCAGGTATTCGCGGAACTTCGAGGTTCACCAACAAAATTTCTTGAAGAAATTTTTCACTAATTCCCATAATTTGACTCCCCTAATCAATTAAACAACGTGTCCCTAAGGTTTCTATTTTAATATCTATTGTAGGCGCAATAGCAACAGATTCTACTTCTTGCTCCCCTTCTTCTAGAAGGTCTTCATAATCTCTATTAAAAATAGTAGCCATCGATGAACTCGGGCCTACGTCATTACCTCGATCCTCGAAACTTCTCGGGCGATTGTCTCTCGGATTTTCTACACGTCGGAAATCTAGTCGAGCCGTACCAACTCTGTTATTCATTATAGGACGATTTTCACGAACTGCAGAATTTCCGAATTTTTGCTCGCGATTATTTTGGTTAGCCATCCCTTCGTCAACCTCATCGACTTTTTTTAAATAACATTCGATATCTTCCACATTACGAAATCCAGAATTTATTATACCACGTCGTACATCAGGTGAAAAATGGTTGCAAATCATTTTAATAATTTCATCTTCGGTCAACGGCTGAGATAGATACTTCGCCTCCCTAACCAATTTTAGAAAATAATCTGCACGTGACCCGCGCTCATAGGTGCCAAATTCTTTCTCAATATTCCAGTACCTTTTCAAAAATAATTCCCTAAAATTTTTAAAAGAGCTAAACTCTTTAATCTCACCCCAATCCTGAGCCGACTCTCTCAAACAATTTACTGAAAAGTATACTCTCTTTTTCTCAGGCACGCCCGCCTCGTCTAACAGTTTTTCTAAATTTTTAATAAATACAACTGGATGTGCATTACTCCTAGGCGAAAAGTGGAGATTCATTCCCCCCAAATCTTTAAACACGGTTATATAATTTCTATAAGTTTGACCAACTGTAGCTACCTCGGTACTTTCCTCGTTTCCTATTTTATCAACTGACTTACTTGTAACATCCTTCCTTATTGAGTCAGACAATTGTACAATACTATCCATAACTAAAGACATATTATCTTCAATGGTTGTAGACACACGCGTTACAACAGTTTCTAGGTTTTTCTTCAAACTACTATTAAATTGCATATTCAAATTTTCAAAAATTTTGATTAATGTTTGTTCTAACTTTCCCTCTGCATCTGAACTACCAGATGTCTGTTCCTCAATATCCCCCTGGTTTGATGTACCAGATGGTGGTTCATTACCATCCTGATTTCGGGTCTTAACCATGTTGATAACTGTTGTAAATATCGTATGTATACACCAATTGAAAAAAATTCTTAAACTATCTAACTACTTAGCTTGTGACCAATACAACAATAAAATGGCCTTTTATTTATTAGCTAATCTAATGATTATTTTCGTAGACGCCACTGATTTTCAAATATTCACTGTGAAATATTTAAATATTCACTCCTTAACGTTCCAGTTCACCAAGATTAAAGTATATTTGTAATGATGCACAAACAGTAGGAAATCTATCCAAATACGTCTCTGGCTGCTCGAAACTACAATACTTTATTTTTGCTTTGTTTTATTATATCCCAAAATTCATGTGTAATCTCTGACCCCACGTTGGGCGCCAATGTAATGTTTTTTTACCTTTATCTCTTGGAAGGTAATTTCAGGGGGAGTTCAGGCAGAGATTTACACAAACACAATTAAGTATTTTGAATTGTTGATTTAATAATATTTAATTAATACAGCCAAGGACATAACAGATACTTGTATAACGATGCAACTTACAGTTTTATTTGGTCGTTATACATACGACAATCACTCGTTCCCCTCTATCATATATACCCGTAAGACACTTTCTTATATTTTAACAGAATCACAGACCTGGAACTCTTCTAAGGGTTAAACTCCATGAGTAACTCAGCACTCCACAAATCTTCTATATATTTATAATTGGTAATGGATTTTGTCAGAATATTTAACATCCCCCATCACCTGGTCGGAGTTCTGTCAAAGTCAGCATCATTGCACGCCGCCTCCTTTGTTACTAAACTTAATACTCTAATACAAAACATAACTAAATAACAAACAACAAGAATATAAGCAAGGCATAATGCTACAGATGGATTGCCTAAAGATGGGCAAGGCCTAGTACGGCAGGGTGTGTTTTATTCTAAAGGAGGCATTATGCTCTCTGATATAAGTAATGTTGTTCGTTAGCGGACTATCACCCAGTTTGAGTGCATAGAATTGTTGAAATATCTATTGGATGGAGAAGAATCTTGAACAATTTGAAATGAGGCGCGTAAAGTTGTGCTCTAACATTTTTAGTTTCTTTAGAGTAGTAACCGCTGCGCTGCACCACACTGGTGCCGCGTATATTAGGGCCGGCTTCACTACAACAGCGTGAACCAATTTTTTATTTTGACGTCTTAGTTTGCTATCTTTGGCCTGAAACGGATACAAACTCCTGGGCATAGAATAGTCCGTACAGTTTCGTTAATGTGAAGTCAGTCGTTGGTCAGTTGTACTCCTAGTTATTTCACGCAATTCTTAGTTAGAATTTAATTTCCCCTGACCAAATAGATGTTAAAATTTTATTCTCAGTGAATCTGCGTGTGTAGACTATTATCACTTCCGACTTTTCAACGTTTTCCTGTATCTTCCATTAGTCGTATCTCGCCAAGGTACGAACCATGTGGGCTTTCAGTAACATGTGCGCCGTTTGAGCGCTGTGAATATGCGCATACATGGCCGTGTCGTCAGCGTACTTGGCCAGTTTCGTTTTCGGAAAAACTGGAAAGTCAGAAACATACAGATTATATAATTTAGACCCAAGGGCCGACCCTTGGGGGCTATCTGCCCGTTAGATAATAGTAAATCACTTTCGATATATATAGCGGAAAATTACAAGTGCGAATTTTATGTAGCAAGCTCGGGATCCAGACTGTATGAAAAGCCTCTCAACATCTAAAAGCACCATAATGGTGCTATTTCCAAAATTGTATTGCACTTTCACATCGTTAACGATTCGTACAACCTAGTATACTGTGCTCCAAAGCCAAGCTGATGATCATCTATGAAGTTCCTCCTGGGCAGAGTTAAATCTGTCCAGAATAACCTCCTCCACCATCTTTGAGATTGCCGACAACAGCGATTTAGATCAATAACTACCGGCGAGGAAAAATATAAGCCATGCTGAAATCATTGCACATCACAAATTGAGTCAACGTGTCTTAAAAAAATACTATATTTATCAGAACTATTTATTTTAAACATTTCTTAGAAGCGACAATGGTCGAATAGGTAGAAATATGGATCAGGGCTAAGTCAAGTACCAGCTGATCTTCACGTAGCGGAAAATAGATCGTTCTGAAGTCTAAACTGAATTATTTTATTGACGCTTGTTATTTAATGTCAACAATCTGTAGTTATCACAGACATCTGTCGTTCCTTTCTTATGTAGTAGTACGATGATTGAAGCTTTTTAGTCACCTGGTCAGATTCCTATCTTCCATATAATATCCTTGGGCATAGTCTGTGGATAATTCTCACTCCATTTTCATCAACTAACTTGAGCACCTTGGTTGTGATATTGCCAATCTCAGTCGCTTTTCCAATTTTAAGTTCCTGTATGGTTGTTTCCACTTCTCATTAATTCGGTTTCGAAGGTTCGTGTTCGTAGTTCTGTTGCCAGCCATCTTCCGCCTCAGAATGGTCACTTTGGAAAAGCTTTACGTAGTATTGACTTCAAACCTCAATAATTTGATCCCTACCGGTTCTTAGACTATCATTGAAATCCCGTATTGACCATATTTTGGGTTTAAATTTATGAATAATCACTTTTGCTATTCGGAAAAGCTTCTTATTATTATGGTAATCAGATTATGACTCCTAAATATTTTTATATTTATGAATATAATTTGTGGAGATCCTTGGCAAACATAACCTCGAAAGCATGTGTTAATTTGCTCAAATTTGGATATTTTTCACATATTCTCGAACAAATGTGACGGATGAGGTAGAAAAAAGAGCTTGATTTTTGAAACACTCTTTGTACATATTGTGTAGCTAGTGTAAAATTCCACAAATTATCTGGTGAATCAGAATATTTAGGATGAGTTCTGTTAATGTTCTGTGTGTTACTAATTGAACATTACCTGAAATTGCTAATATTTATCAGTGGGTTTGTCAAACGCAGCTTGGGCAGAATTATAAAATATGCTCTTCCCTATTCAAATGCTACTTAAATTTAGTTCAGCTAGTTATTCGAAGTATGTTAATAAATTATTTTAGCATTTTGCTAAATTGGTTCTTTGTAGAATTTTAAACTACATAAGAATATATTTCACGTTGCTTTATCAGTTATAGTGAGGTAGTTAATTAACTACTAATAACTTTGTATTTTTACCGTTTCTGTTATTATGAATGTTTTTTCGTACCGAGAATGAGAAAAACAGAAATTAAATTAAGCTTAACGCTTTATATTCTAAACGCTTTGTAAATATTTGAGAAGTAGATTTTCCTGCATTTTAATAAGAACTCGCGTGGGTGGTGTTTCAAACATTGTAAGATAATTAATCCTGAAACGCACCCCCATGAAATGACAATTGCTTGAAAATTCAGTGGAAAAGTTATATGAGACTAACTCAAATAAAGAGTCGACGGGTATTAAATTCACAGCGCTCGCTTATTAATTTCTAGGTTCTGTTAATAAAACAAAATTACGAGGCCAGTTAATTATGAGACTTCTGGTGGAATTCATTGCTTCGCCTGAAGCACATGTCAAATGTTTCAGCTACAAATTGACCTACATTTGCATACCTATCTTAAAGTTAAAATTGTTTATATGTGACATGTTTAAATTTAAAATTAGTCTGAAATACATTAAGTAATATGCCTGTATATTTGAGTGAAATTTTAAATCTCTAGATATAACGTAACAGTTGTAATGTAGAGAGAAACCTATTTTACTTTATCAACCTACCTCTTGTTAACTTTCTAGTTTTCTCCGTATTTCTTTACACCTCTGAGATACGGACTGTTAGGGAGGCGTACTGATGCTTTCAAGACGTGGGCCAAAAGACGTTTGTTACAAATTCCTTGGACAGTCCATCGTACCAACATTTCGATTCTCCAAGAAATTCGTCCGCCAAAGCAACTCGCTAATAACTGGATTCTGGATTGTTTGGTGGGGGGTGAGCTTGCGCACCTGTACACTCTGCTTCATAAGCGAGCCCATTGTGCTGCCCCCGTAAGTGGTGGCATGCCTACCGAGCCTCTAATTCCTCAAGCCAACCAACATTTGTGATGTATTCGAGGAGAAGGCCATGTGAGGCGCCACCTATGCTGACCACCCATCATGGATGATCCTCTTTTTGTTGATAGAGCAGGGCAGTGACAGATTGCATGGACGAAAGTCTCGTCATCCAGATTACACCCTCTACACTCGGGGTTGTCTATAACTTCCAGTGTATGGAGGTGTTTGTTTAGTCTGCAGTGTCCTGTTAGTAGTCCTACAGAGATGCGCAGATTACTCCTGGATATTTGGAGACAGTGTTTACCTAGCTTACGAATGGGTGTGGCTAAAGTCATTCTGCTATGTCTGCAGCTGCTTGGACCACTCCAGTCCGCAAAGTACAGTCTCCATTGCAGCTGTGGGCGTCGTTTTCATTGCACTAGTTACGCAGAGGCATGCCAGTTTTTGAACATGCTCCAGTTGAGACGCTGCTGTTTTTTGCACTATTCTGGGCCTCCAAACTATGGCTGCGTAACAAAGCATGGGTCTTATCACGGCAATGTATAGCCTGAGAGAGATCCTAGGTAAGAAACTCCAGGAACGACCAACTGCCTGCGACACTGCCAGAAGGCCGCGCATGCCCTGTTTATCTTAACTTCCATATGTCTCTTCCAATTCATGGTGCGATCAAGTATAAACTCGAGGTACTTGACCTCACTCGATAAGTGGTGTTGAGTGCCCGATAATTTGGGCATTTTCATATTTTATAGTTTCCTTTTCTTGGTGAATAGTACTAGCTCAGTTTTCTGGGGGTGAACCGAAAGGGAGTGTTCTGTGCACCAGTTATCGACCAACTTGAGTTCGCATAGCGGGTCCACAAAGTTTCTGTTTAGCAAGATGGCAATGTCATCTGCGTAACCTATTGTGAAGAAGCCAGAGTTAGTGAGGCGGCATAGGAGGCTGTCGGCGGCCATAACCTACAGTAGGTGTGATAGAACGCCACCTTGTGGACAGCCTTTATTGACCATGCCTTTAGTCTCTATGTCCCCCACATTTATTCGAACAGCTCTCCATTTGAGCATGTGTGTTATCCACACATGCTAGAAGGAAAGCTTAAAAACCACTTTTTTGTGTACCTGGGAACTCAAAATGTAAAGATCTGGTCTTATCTCAATTTTATATTTTGAATCTCTTCATGGGTTGGGAGGTTAAAACAAATACACCCCGCTTACAGGATGTTATAAGATTATCTAGCATAACTTTTTAGTGCTATACGTAGTTGTGGAAGATTCAACGACAACCCCACGGCAAGACAAATTGGAACGACCAAGGAAAGTGCATATAAAATCAGAAATTTAGGATATAGGAAATATTGTGAATTTATATTCAACATCTGCTGCGAAAAATAAGTTGTGCTGCAAAAAGAAAACCATCTGCTTTTGAGAAAAATTGCAGAGATGCCGAGGGTTAAATGTTTTCAGTTCCTCATCTTGGGATTTATGTGTTATGTAATGTTACGTTATGCAATGTCACGAGTATTCAATGTGTAAATATGTAATATTCAGTATCGGTTAACTTACCAAAAATATATCTCAAAAGTCTATTAATAGGAGGGTTTTAAGTATTTCAATTAAAAATAATTGTTTTACAAATATTATTTATTACTATTGCAAGCGTCTTACAACTTTTCTTTATTACAATTACAGGTTCACTGAAAATGACAACTTAACCACCAAAATAGATTTCATATGTATCAGCTCTACAACTGTGCAAAGCGCGTAGATCGTAAGAAGTGATATAGGCGTCGGAACACCTATCACTGAAGAAGGTACCATAGTTATTTGGCCAGGATGCAGAATTACAGGCATCAGCATTTGCGTATCCATTTCTGCAACAGAATTGGTCAGTATTGAAAGCAACACACGCAGATTTGCAGGCCAAAACTCCGTGTTGAGTATCAACTTTTAGATCATTAGGACATTCGCTGTTTATGCGATACTGACAGGATGCTGTGGTGCAGCTACCAGTACCACCATCAGGTCTTACCTAAAATATATAAAATATGTATGTGTAATAAGAGGAAATTATCGACATTCTGAAGTTATGCACACACACGCACTCACACAGGGTCATGTATATTAGGGTGGAACGAAAAATTATTTTTTTACATTATTTTGTCATAGACACCAAAATGTGTCTGTATGCAAATAAATAACAGTTCCCAAAGTTGGTTAAACTGGTTAGCACATTTTAGTACCTTCTGGTTTCTCATTGAACTTAAAGTTCTTTAGATTTCATGTTTCCATGTTTGTTGCATAGAATTTCAAAAACTATTAAATTATTTTTAAAATGTCTATTTAAGAGAACAAAAAAATTCTATAGACCAAATTGTTTTATGTGAATGGTCCAACTATAAAATAATACCTATATATTTGCTCCCCATATAAATATTGAAAAATCACTCACTCTCCCTTTGAGTTTTGTTTTGGATCATATTGCAATATGAATAGAACTTACTTCAGCAAGGATATTGAAGCCATGCACTAGTGAAATATCATAATAATCTGTATCACCAAGGGAAATTTCTACAGTGGTAACTGGAGATGTAAAGTCAGCACTACTGCAGGAGATTTTATTTCCACAATCGCCTGTCAAACAATGATTGTTATTTTCATCACACCAAGTTCTTGCCCAAAAATGTCCAGCCCAATCATCTGGAGCCTCTAAGGTACGCTGAAAATGAAAAAAACATATGTATTTGCTTATCTACAATGTGTGCCATTTAAGACAGGAACACTCCGTTATTTTGGAATGCGTTGACCGATTTTAATTTTTTTTTTTTTTGGGATCTAGTGCTCGATGAGCTTTATTTGACTCTTTTGAAAAATGTGTAATTTTCATATTTTCAAGGCCTACTAATGGGTTGAAATAACGATATCGACTATTAGGCAATTTTTTATCGGCAAATTGGATAGCGTATTCGATTCGCAGTTATCTCAAATACCTCTATACAAAATACCTCATATAGGGTGTTTGATATTCGATAGCCAAATTTAAAATTTCTCACTTTTTGATTGGCCCTGTATAAAAGTCGGTTGAGTTTACTAAAAAGGTAATGTAGTTATTCGACTTAAGGAATATCAGACACTAAATGAGGAAGAAAAAAGAAAAGTTATTCTTTAAATAAATAGTGCTTCTATGCATTAAACAGACCCACAAAAAAAAAGTTATATGAACTGGACCTCTGAATATACTTTTCTTTAGTATTCTTTCCCGCTGATTACAAATATGAAGTTAAAATTGGGGGTTAATGCGCATATTACAGAGAAAAACCCGAAAAACTGTAAAAAAATGCGTTTTTTATGGTTTTTTGGGTGGTAAGATATGCATGTGGCGTGTTCGGCTAGGCTGCATATCTGTCTTATGTTTTTTACCCCACTGACCTCGAATGTATTGTTAAAATCTAGGGCTAATTGTCAAAATGTTGAGGAAAATAATAAAACCGTAAAAAATCGCGTTTTTCACGGATACTAGGTTTTTTTATGGATATCACGTTTTTTTCATGAATACATAGCGTGTTACGATGGCCTGCGTACACCTTTTTTGAGTAATTTTTCCCGCTGATCACAAATGTTGAGTCAAATTTGAAGGTCAGTGATGAAAATACTGAGAAAAATCAAAAAACCGTAAAAAATCTGTTTTTTTTTTTCAGGATACCCAATCACTGTGCATGATTATAGTATTCAATTTTATATGGGTTTTCGTTTTCGAACGCACTTATCTTCAAACGATCTGTATGAGTCACGAAGATACCTTCCTTCAATTTAGCATCAGATTTATTACTCATCAAATGACTCAAATGTATATTTGAGTCATTATATATATTAGTCAAATATATATTTGAGTCATTTGATGAGTAATAAATCTGATGCTAAATTGAAGGAAGGTATCTTCGTCGGGCCTAAGATTCGAACTTTATTTAGTGACCAAGAATTCGTTGATTCTATGAATGAAGTACAAAAGGCGGCATGGTTAAGTTTCAAAGGCGTGTCCACAAAATTTCTCGGTAATACCAAAGATCCAGACTACTACAGAAACATTGTATCAAAAATGATAAAGAATTACGAAAAGTTAGGTTGTATGACGAGTTTGAAATTGCACTTCAGCGAAGAGCAAGGAGAAAGTTTCCACCAAGATTTAAAAGAACGTCGATTTCAGGGCAAATGGGATGTCAACATGTTAGCAGTTTACTGGTGGATGCTACAAAGAGAGGTGAAACCAAAAGGAACGAAACGACGAAGAAACCCCTTAAACAGATCGTTTGAAGATAAGCGCGTTCAAAAACGAAAACCCATATAAAATTGAAATACTATATATCACGCACAGTGATTGAGTATCCTGAAAAAAAGATTTTTGACAGTTTTTAAAATTTTTCTCAGTGATTTCATCACTGACCCCAAAATTTGACTCCAGATTCGTGATCAGCGGAAAAAATACTCGATAAAGATATATGCAGACCATTGGAACACGCTATGCGTTCGTGAAAAAACGCGACATCCATGAAAAAAACCGATTTTTGACAGTTTCTTTGATTTTTCTCAGTATTTTTAGCACTAACCTTCAAATTTGATCCAACATTTGTGATCAGCGGGAAAATTTACTCAAAAAAAGGTGTAAGCAGGCCATCGTAACACACTATGTATTCATGAAAAAAACATGATATCAATAAAAAACATAGTATCTGTGAAAAACGCGATTTTTATGGTTTTTTTTATTTTCCTCAACATTTTGACAATTAGCCCTGGGTTCTATCAATAGATTCGAAGTCAGTGGGGCAAAAAACATAAGAAAAATACATGCAGTATAGCCGAACACGCCACATGCATTATTTCCATCCAAAAAACCATAAAAAACGCATTTTCTGACAGTTTTTCTTGTTTTTCTCTGTAATATGTGCATGAACCCCCCATCCTGACTTCAGATTCGTAATCAACGGGAAAAAATACTAAAGAACAGTATATTCAGAGGTCCAGTTCAAATAACTTTTTTTTTGTGGGCCTGTGTTATTCGGTTGCTGTACATAGGTGCCTTAATGAACATTTTTCAAACTTCAACTTTCAAACAAACACTTTTATTGTCTTTTATTGTATTGTATTATATTTAGGGCCATTGGAAGAGCACCACCTAGGTGAAATGTCTATTTGCCATGTAGATTATATTTTCATGGTAAATAAAGATATTATTATTATTATTAAATGGATTAGACGGCCTAGCTTTTCTTTTTTCTTCCTTATTTAGTATCTGATGTTGATGTAACTAAATAAGGAAGAAAAAAGAAAAGCTATTCCGTTCAACCCATTTGTTTGAAAATTTTTCATTAAGGCACCTACCTACAGCAACCGAATAACCTATAGAAGCACTATTTATTTAAAGAATAAATTTTCTTTTTTCTTCCTCATTTCGTGTCTAATGTTCCTTAAGTACCTTTTTAGTAAGCCTAAGCGACTTTTATAGAGGGCCAGTCGAAAAGTGAGAAAATTTAAATTTGGCTATTGAATAGTAAACACCCTATATGAGGTATCGAGCTAACATTTTGCATAAAGGTATTTGGGACAACTGCGAATTGAATACGGTATCCAATTTGCCGATAAAAAAATTGCCTAATAGTCGATCTCGAAATTTCGACCCATTTAGAGGAGCTTAGTAGGCTTTGAAAATACGAAAATTACAAATTTTTCAAAACAGTTCAATAAAGCTCATCGAGCCCTATATCCAAAAAAAAAAGAAATTTAAATTGGTCAACGCGTTCCAAAATAACGGGTTGTTGAGGTCTTAAATAGCGCACACTGTATATTGTAGGGAACATTTTAGTTGTCAAAAGTTGAAAATTATAACATACAATAAAAGGAAAGAAATTCGCTGAGATAGATTGCCGCTATAGTTTGAGATCTTTTTCATCTTATCTAGCAACCCCTCGTTAGAATTAGAAAAATATCATGTATATTAAACATTACAATTAAATAATGTATAGATATTTTCTGAAAGTTTTTTAAATTTAAGCTATAAAAAGCGGATTACCCTTATTGATTTCTTTGCAACCTTCTTTGCCTTGTTTATTTACGCATGCATTTAATATTTAGAACCAGAGAAGGACCAAAGTTATAGGCTTTGCATTGCTCGACTTTATCAAAAGCAAAAGAGCCCTTAGCGTTAAAAGTGTCCAAGTCTGTTTTGCGCTGACGAGAGCCAAAGGCTCTAAACCGGTCCGCAAATGACTCTGGACACCTGTTGAAACAGCGGGACTCCTTTAATTTAAACTTAGTTCCGTTCACCAGCATTTTTCTGGTTCTCTCCTGATCTAATGGATGATGTGTTCGAAATACCTGATTATAAACTAATACGAAGCGATCGTGCATCAATAGGTGGCGGTGTTGCTCTTTATATGAAATCTTCTATTTCCAAATCTCGCTCAGTATTATCTGTATCAATGGAGGTCTATGACGTCGAATATGTAATTGTCAAAGTTACCAAACAAAATAAATTATGTGTATTTGGAGTTTTACATAAGCCTCCAAATTCTCATTATACCAACCTTTGTATACTGACTGATATAATTAATTATCTATTAGAAAATAATACATACTTTTATGCTAATGGCAATCTAAATATTAATATGTTAATTAACATCATGCAACTATTTATCTAAATAATTTGTTACTTGTTTTTGATTGTAAGCAAATAATTACTGATCCCACCAGAATAACTGCTCAAAGTGAAACATTACTAGATTTAATTTTATCCAACTCTGATCTTGGAGGTTAGGTAGTCTAGGTATGTGTTTCCTGACCACAATGTTACATCTTATGGTGTTGAATTAAATGATTACGATTGCAACCCCATAGTAAAAGAATTCCGTAGTTTCAGAACCTTCAATATTGAATAATTTAATATGGATGCCTCTGCTATTGATCGGAATACGATATATAATATTAACTCTCCAAAAGAAAAAGTTTATTTTCTCAACGAAAATTTATTAAATTTTTTTAATCACCACGCTCCTTTAAAGAGGGTTACTTTTAAATCTAACAAGCACCAAGAACCATGGTTCACAGTCAATTTATATGAGTTAAAAAAAAGGAAAACTTGGCTAATAAAAAAAAACTAGAAGTGCTCCACATGGACAATATTTTTGTGAAATTCGTATTATGTGGACTAAAAAGTTATGGGGTGTAGTTAAGGATAACATTCAACCAAACCTTCCTAAGGGTTTTTGTAGTGCTGACGAGATTAATAAGTATGTCATGGATTCCATACCAGATTTAAAATTGCATGAACGGCATAACGACACATTTCTAGGAACTAAATTTACGGATGACATTCTGTTCACTTTTAAAGTGGTTACTGTTCAAAAAAATAGACATAATATATAATAAAAAATCTCACACCATAGACCCTGATGGATTATTATCAGCTAAAATGTTACAACTTGCTTTATAGTGGATATCGGCCCCACTAAAAGATATTATTAATGTATCATTAGAACTAGGTGTTCTTCCTCCTCAATGGAAAATATCCTCTGTTAAGCCTACACCTAAAAAAAAATATCCCGAACAACTTAGAAATCTACGCCCTATTAGCCTGCTTTCGGTTCCTTTAAAAATTCCAGAGTTAGCTATATATGAACAACTTTCAGAATATGCCTTTCAAAACTCAAAATAATTCCTTCTCATCAGTCCGGATTTCAAAAAGGCTTCAGTACTTCAACACTACTATGTAACATAACTGACGAAATTTTGCAAGCCATCTACGACACGAAAGTCACGTCTTTGACATTACTTGATATGACTAAAGCTTTTGACTCTTTAGATATTAATTGCTTAATTGCAAAATTAAGTTACTATGGTATATCTGAAAGGACTTTCTCCTGATTTCAAAATTATCTCAATGGTAGGCAACAATTTACTAGTGTTAATTTAGGAAACCCAATACTTTATCACAAAATAGATCAGTTGCATCCGGTGTTCCGCACGGATCTATCATTGGACCACTTCTTTTAAATATATTTATTGCAGATATCTCAAGACTTCTATATTCAAAACTATACATGTACGAATGTACGCTGACGACATTCATTGAATACATAGTTTTTCTCCTTTGGAATTTCAAATGGCAGAATTTTGCATCAATAATGACGAATGGACAATCCAAAATACTCTTGTACTAAATGTAATAAGTCAAAATACTATTTTTGGAACTTCTCAGCAGTTACTCAACCTTGGAGAACTAAATATTTAAATAAATAATGAGTTTCTTACATCAACCAACAGCGTAAAAAATCTTGGTGTCAATTTTGACTCTTTATTAAGCTCTTCTGGTGATGTTAATACTATTTGTAAAACAAGTTTTTATAGCTTAACTCAGATATATATGTTTTTAAAAAATATTTGGATATAAATACTTAATTATTGCTTTCTGAAACTATGGTTTTATG
Source organism: Rutpela maculata (assembly GCA_936432065.2). Lineage (NCBI taxonomy): Eukaryota > Metazoa > Arthropoda > Insecta > Coleoptera > Cerambycidae > Rutpela > Rutpela maculata. The sequence goes on from OW386285.2 coordinate 119,611,722, forward strand.
CCATTTAAATTACGCAAATATTGTATACGGTCCCTGTCTTTAACAAGAAGACAAATACCGCTTACAAAAAATTGAGAACTGCTGTGTTCGATATTTTACAACTGTTCCCCAATACGGTCACAATACTCCACATTTACTTGCGTTCACTCCGTTAAATATGTGTGAAAGTAGATTCATACACATCGTAGGGTTCGTTCTAAATATTCAAAACAGGAGAACCTAATTATTTATTCAGTAAAATACAAAGATGTACAGAAATTCATAGCAGAAATCTGAGACATGTTGAAAATAAAGTTTGTGTTCCCCCTCATAAAAATTAATCTTTTCGATCGTCCTTCTCCATGGCAACAAATAATATTAATAATTTGTCAATTCAGTATCACAATATGTCAGTGGCAACAGTAAAACGTAGACTAGAGGAAGACATAATCTTATCAAGATTAGAAAATTTTAATGTACAAATGTTCTAAATTAGCATTAAGTATTTATTTGTATTAATTTGATACTTATTATTAACCTTTGTACTCACCAAGTTCGCGAGCTGTTCGAGAGCTGTTAGCAAAGCAATGACAAACTCGGTGTGTACAGCTCGTGTTCTGTTCTGGGTTATCTTGAAAGTTCACTACTAAAACGGTAATATCAAAGGATTTGTTTTCGAACACGTGACGAACACCACTTTCACTGTGGACGTATCAGCTTTTTTGAAATACCTGGCCCAATAAGACAAATTAATTTTTCGAAATCCATAGCAGTCATAAGACTAAAATTATTAAAGAAACTACCATCTTCCATTAGTAACTCATTAACCAAGGCAGTTCCGCTATATTTTGCACGATTTGCAAATAGGCTTCTTCTACACCAGCTTTTAGGAGCACGTTTTTAATTTTTGTCTTATTCTCGACCGCTTTTATTATTATAAAACCAGCACAAAATATCATCCTCTTCCTCGTCACTCGACATTTTGGTGACTGAAAATGGTGTTAGTGTTTACAATACGCGAACATTTCAACGGGCTATTCTCAAACAGATGACAATTCAAAACTTCGTTAATGTGAACGATTGGCTTGCGAACTGCTCTCTTGTTGTTCTCGTGTTCTCGTACTGCTCGCGAACAGACAGTTTTGGTGAGTACGTGCCTTTATATGTACCTATTTAATTGTATTCATATGTATGTGCTTATACTTATATTTTTTATGTTTGTACACGGGAAGTGTTGAAAAACAACAGTGTTGATACACTTCCTTTTGGAAAAGTATGTAGTTGTATTGCTCATTTTTTCAATAAACAGATTGTATGTATTGTATTTGTTGAAAGAACTGCGTTTCTAGTAATAGTTCAGTAAAATAGAATTAAATTTAGACCAAACCAGGGAAAAATTTGTAACAAGCTAATTTCTTCGGGACTGTATTCTATGGCTATCCAGGAGTGTCTGAATGAAAATCCCAAAAAATCCGCCGTGCAGAAATGAAGAAAATATGTGCCGCCATGTTGAAACTGGGCACTTTTTTCCTTTAATCGGTAATAGCTCACACGGATGACACTTTATGGAAAAAAAGTAAAGAGGCAAAATTTTGAGAGAAAGAGTTTAACATTTAGTATTTTTTTGTATTTTAACACCATAAAAATGTAATAATACTCAACAAAAACTTTTGTTTCTAATACTAATTAAACATGGTTAGAGATATCTTAAAACGAATTTTTAGCATCAGCGTCAAATAAAGATCAGTTCATTAAACTTCTAACATCAAATTTTTCTCAAAACAATATCACAGTCAAAGGTACGGATTCAGATGCTGATTATTTAATTATATAAACTGCTATTGATTGCTCAGCTGATATGTGTAATCGTGTTATAGTTGCGCGCCAAGATACAGACTTAATAACGTTACTCATTGAACATTGCAAAACAAAAAATGTGTACATGATCCGGTGATGGAGGTAAATCTGATAAAAGAACGAATATCTGTAAGTTACGTTCAGAACTAAGTGAAAATGTAGTAAAAAATATTCTATTTACACGTCATCTCCGGATGCGATACCACCTCTGCATTTTATAAGGGCAAAAAAACAGTATTTTCAGTTTGAGAAAATAATATTGAACTAAGTAACAGCCAATTAATTTGCAAAAGTAAATTTGCTGAAGCAAATCAGCTTGCAGTAACTGGGGAAGAATTTCTGATATGTGGAACCCTGTTATAGTTGCGGGTCAAGATACAGACTTAATAACGTTACTCATTGAACATTGCAAAACAAAAAATGTGTACATGATGAGACCCGGTGATTGAGGTAAATCTGATAAAATAACAAATATCTGTAAGTTACGTTCAGAACTAAGTGAAAATGTAGTAAAAAATATTCTATTTACACATGCCATCTCCGGATGCGATACCACCTCTGCATTTTATAAGGGCAAAAAAACAGTATTTTCAGTTTGAGAAAATAATATTGAACTAAGTAACAGCCAATTAATTTGCAAAAGTAAATTTGCTGAAGCAAATCAGCTTGCAGTAACTGGAGAAGAATTTCTGATATGTGGAACCCTGTTATAGTTGCGGGTCAAGATACAGACTTAATAACGTTACTCATTGAACATTGCAAAACAAAAAATGTGTACATGATGAGACCCAGTGATTGAGGTAAATCTGATAAAATAACAAATATCTGAAAGTTACGTTCAGAACTAAGTGAAAATGTAGTAAAAAATATTCTATTTACACATGCCATCTCCGGATGCGATACCACCACTGCATTTTATAAGGGCAAAAAACAGTATTTTCAGTTTTAGAAAATAATATTGAACTAAGTAACAGCCTATTAATTTGCAAAAGTAAATTTGCTGAAGCAAATCAGCTTGCAGTAACTGGGGAATAATTTTTTTAAGATGGTATGGCAGTAAAAACACTAATAGCACAGAATAAGGAACTATCAGAAGCTGCACTCTCAGCACCGCCTTTGATGTCTTTTTTGTAACCATCGCCATTTTGTTGTTGGTAATTTTGGCGGGAAATTTAAACAGCATGTTTATAAACAAACTTTACACAGACTGAATAAAATAACGTTATTCGATGAATCCTATTTATAATGGGTATTAAAACCATTAAAGTAAATTGGATAAAATTATCTCTACGAACAATTATATTCTTAATATAAAGTCATAAAATGTATTGAAATTAATAAAATGTCTCGCCTGAGAAAATCTGTAATTCCTTACTGGGAGGTTGTTCTGGAGAAGTATTAAATTTATTTAATTTTAAACTACCAAGTTAAAGGAAAATAGTAGGTAGTGCTGTTGGTAGCAATCTATTTTGATTATTTTGATACATATTTGTCGTGCGCACAACTTAAAATTGTTATAAAGTTCAGCTGAACTTTTACTTGCCAAATCCCCACGATCGCATGTTTCCATCCACAAGACGGACCTTAAAAGAAGAAAGGTTTACAATTACTTGGAAATATCTTATAATTTACATCAATAATAAAATACCTTTGGGGATCCTTAGGAAACCTAAATAAACTAATGTCTTTTCTTGTCGAAATACTTGGACATTCCTTAACAGCGCAAACGGTTCCACCTCGTTTACTCATATCGCTAATAAAAATTACTATTAACACAATACTTTCCCGCTATGATCTTTTACCTATTCGCAGCATAATAACACTAAAACCTTTTAAGAATTTTATTTCGGTATTATATCACCGACTGTCATTTACCGCACTTTTCTAAAATCACCGTTGGGCGGTGGATAAAATACGAAGCTAATTGGCTATGTTTTTCAAAATAGCCAATCATATAATATTATTGTTTGCCGGTGCGCTCCTCTGGTGAATTTAGAAATCTGCGGTTATAACTTTAACCTAAAACAATAAATGAACTGACGGATGTACCAACAACAAAATGGTGGCAATGGAATTTTGGCGGGAAGCCCAAGTGTCGTTTCTGATAATTCTCTTTTCTGTGCTAATAGTTTAAATGATTACAGGTTCGTTAGGTATAATCAGATTTCTGCTAGGCAAAATATTTTCCAACACTTCAATCTAGCAGTTCTTCCGCCAACATTTGATGCCACTAAATATCATATTTATAGAGTGTATTGTCAAATTCAAGTCTGGTTAGGCAACAATCTTAATCCAGATAACTGGATATTGAAATACAGAAAGTAATCTTTTTTTATATAAATCTGTCATTTTGACAACCGTAACTTTGCTAATAATTAAACGATTGCAAAAAACTTTATACCACATTAAAACTTAGTTCTTTCTCCCAATATTTTGCCTCTTTACTTTTTTCCTAAAATGTCATGCGTATGGGCTATTACCGATTAAAGGAAAAAAGTCAAAAATTTCAACATGGCGGCGCATTTTTTCTTAATTTCTGCAGGGCGGATTTTTTGGGATTATCAGTCGGAGAGTTCTGAATAGCCATAGAATACAATGCCTAAGGAATCAGCTTGTTACACATTTGTTCCGGGTCAACTATTAATTTTACTGTATTATGATGTTGACAATATCATTCAGAATGCACAACATAATCATAGAATTAGGAAACCAAGAGCAATACGACATTGCATTGTGCATATATTTTAAATAGAAGACGGTTTTATTCATGTATTCAGTTTGAGTGTTTTAAAGTGTTTTCCTAAGTAGTATATTAGCGTGACCCGATTAAGGTACCAATATACAGAAAGTAGATAATTTCATATTAAATAAAGAAGTGTGAATGACTAAATGTAAATAAATGATTTAAGCATTTTCAATACATTTTTTTTTCTTTAAAATGCTAAGAATCCTCTCATGTAATTCAATACTTCGTCAGTGTTAGCTAAAAGAGTAGTTGTTTTGATTGGTTCTCTAATAATGAGTGTTTTAAAGTATTTACCTAACTAGTATATTAACATGCCCAGATTAAGGGCAACAATACACAGAAAGTAGGTATTTTCATAATAAATAAAAAGTGTGTAAGTTGTGATTTGCATAATACTTAAATAATATTCTCTAATAAACTCAAATTCAAAAAAACATATGAATTTGTAGCACCAACCATATACCTATATCTTAGGTAATACCACTACATATTTTTCAGGATCAATATAGTTTTAATCGAAAACGCATTTCATTTCAATGCAGCGTTGCCAGTGACAGTACATTTATATTGAAATTAGTACTTTTCTGCTCTTTTTTGTGACAGTGCAAGTGAACAAGCGATCATATTTTTAATACACAAACAAATAAAAATTATCTGAGATAAATTATTTTCTCTATTCATTGAAATTCTTAAATATCTTATAAAAGATTTAGTTAAGATCAGTACTCTTTCCTAAAATCAGTACTTTTTTGTTTCAACAATACTTTAATATTTGATTCACTGACAACGTTGACTAAATATCTAAATGTACCGAGTTAATATCCCAAAAAATGTTTCGTGAGAATATTTTCAGCAACCTCGTTATACGGCAACAATGTTGTGTTTTTGTACAAGTCCTTATATGCATATGAGGCTTTATGAGATGACTTAAATTATCTGAATTATCGATAAATACTAAGGTAACATCCTGTATAAGATATAACAAATTTAAAAAAATTATTTATACATTCTTTAACGCATAAATCACCTACTTACTTTATCATCTTCTATCTATAATTATTTACTTAAGTTTGCTATCAGGTAAAGAGTGAAGAAACAGTTATTTTATGATTAATGTTTTTAATCACTTATCGAATTATTTGTTTGCAAATGTAAAATGTATTATGAACAATAGGGATGTTCACAAAAAAAAATAAACCTTGTTTAAACACAATAAAAACATCCACATTAATCTTAAAACTACATGTATAAAATATAAGAATATTCTAAAAAAGCGTTCTGTTGAAAAAATCCATGCGAATATACCGTAATTATTTAAATCCGCTGGACGCTGTCTGACGTCACTTGCTATATCGAGAGTACGGCGCCAGTGCTTGCACTATGCAAACGGTAGAACGTTGGCATTTCTAAGAGAGATGTGTCATTTTACACTCAACTATAGCGAAACCACGGCCGTCTCTAATAACAGAGACGGCCGTGGCGAAACCTACGGCCAAAAGCAAGCAGAGCAGTGTAGCTTGCGTGCGCATCAGGTAGGTAATTGACATTGTGACGTTACTTACCTACCTAGCCTCGCGTAGGGTACGTTTCCTAGCCTCGCTAAATTCGGCATTTTTATTCTGCGTTATTTAACTGGATTTTAATTTTTGTGTTGATTATATCTTTACACACAATTAAAGCTTTCGAATTTCATTATAATTGAAAATTAGTGAACATACCTATTACACAGCTCCACAAAAAAAGTGGTCTGTCCGGCGGACCAGACCAATGTATCCTTATGTATCTTGACCCGCTGAATCCGAATCCGAAGTCAGAATGTTCAAATTGGCTCGTCTTTCATCCCTAGCCCCAAAAAACACCCCTAAAATCCCCATGTATTTTGGCCTGCTGAATCCGAAGTCAGAATTGTCAGATTAGCTCAATTCTCGTCTCTTTAACCTCAAGAAACACCCGTAAAAACAGGTTTGTCGCCCTTCGCAATGCTATGGAGTGTTATGGGGTTACAGTGATATGAGGTTATGGCATTATGAGGTTATGAAATAAATATATTAAAAAAAAATTTTAACTACTCATTTGAGTGTGAAAGGTGACCGACTTTTTGCCGTTGTTTTTTGAGGTTAGACATGAAAACCGAGCTAATCTGACAATTCTGACTTCGAACTCGGATTCAGCGGGTCAGAATACATGAGGATACACTGGTCTGATTAGCCGGACAGTCCACTTTTTTGTGTATATAGGGGTTTTTTGGGATTGGGGAAGAAAAGCGAGCCAATCTGAAAATTCTGACTTCTGATTAGGATTCAGCGGGTTAAAATATATAAGGATACATTGGTCTGATCCGCCCGACAGTTCAATTTTTTTTTCTTGTTTTAAGGGTGTTTTTTGGGGTTAGGGATGAAAAACGAACCAATCTGAAAATTCTTACTTCGGATTCGGATTAAGCGGGTCAAAATACATAAGGATACACTGCTCTGGTCCTCCGGATAGAGTACTCTTTTTTTGTGGGGCTGTGTTATTAATTATGGCCTTTTTAAATTTTGTGGGAGATAGTATAAATATACGGATTTAAATTAAATTTCAATGAAAAAAACTGAACGCAGTAAATTTAAGAAGTTTACCTCTAGAACTCGAGTATTCAGTCCAATATTCAATACAGGGTGACCATTCAAACCTAATTCCTTGAAAATGTCGGAAAAATTTGTAAGTCAGTATATTCTCACAGATAAATATCAAGGTATTTTGTGGACGAGTTTATTTTTCAATCTGATTGTACCTAGTGAAAAGTACATAAAGCACATTCATTACAATATTAATCGTTTGCACGGGGCTGGACTCGCCTAAAACGTCAAGATTAAGTACGTTTTATTTAACCTTATTTATTTACATTATGTAAGATAGAAATGGCATATTTCTTTCATAGTAAAAAATTATGTTAATAATGAGACTTGTATTAATAAGTTTTAATAAGTTTTAGTCCAAATTAAAAACTGAGTAATGGTCAAACCTGTCAATCTGTCATTGTTAACATATTTTTTGAGAAGTGGTAAATGACATTTTTTTTTATTGTAATGAAAATGTTGCTATGTTAACCAGTGATGAGAAAAAAAGCTCTAACTTTATATATGACTGCTTGGTTGAGAAGCAAGTACAACTGACTTCCGCCCAGGAGTCCCGGGTTAGATTCCCGGCCGTATCACTGAAATTGTCTCAGAAGAAGAAATTAATACCACAGTGTACTTCAAGTATTGCATGTCTATCTTTTGCCTCTAAATGTGTGGCCCACCGGGATACTGGGAGTTTCCCGGTGGGCCCTCATAAAGTGTTTCGAAAGTGCCCTAGAGTTGGGACGACGGAAAAAATTTTCTCTCCCCTCCCGCTCATCAATGTCCATTTTTGAGGAAAATTTGTTTTTCCGATTTTCTCCGCTCATCAATTTTCATTTTCGAGGAAAAAATGTTCCCATCACGCGCATGCCTGGGGCCCTCTCTAAGTTATTTTCCCGGGTACCAGAATCGTCCCAGCATGCGCCTGAATACTTCCCGCAAAGGCTTCAGGGATCAAGGGGTCGTATTACCTGTGGCGTTTATTATAATTGGAAAATATAGTAATTATAGTCCAGTCGACAAGTAAATATGAGGGGAATTACTTCGACACAATTCGGAAGTTAATGAAGTTTTGGTATATTATTTGGGGATAGTGTGGGGTATGTAATCTGAGTTTTCGACCTCGAGGAGCTTGTGAAAACTTAGAGGGGGGCAAAAAACCTCGAAATGTTCGGACTGTTTTTCGGTTATTCGCTTATATCTTCTAAACCATACGTTTTTCGAGAAAGTCGTCCAAATAAAAGTTGTAGAGCATTAAATTTCCTTCAATGCTAAAAAATATTTTTTGACCCAATACTTACCGAGATACCGCAGTTCAAAGATGGAACAAATTTCTCAAAATGTAAAAAAACGAGTAAAATTCAGGTTTTTGATTCATAACTTCTATTTTTCAACATATATCTATGTATACTATACATACTATGTATATCCCTACACCCCCCCCCTCCCGCACCCTGACCGACTGACCCCCCCCCTCTTCTTTCCCTTCCTATTTATAATTATTTTCTTCGTTGTTTTAGAGTTGTAATCGCATCTCCCGCAGCGCATCTGTGTTTCATTTGCGAGGAAAATTTAACAGAACATGAAGTAATTGTTGTTAAGAACAAAGAGATTGCTACGCTTATTACTTCCAGTATTAAATGCAACAAGCCTCAAAATCGACAGTTAGGTACTTAAAAGATTGGAGGAAATAATAGTTCGCACGGCTTGCCAGAAAAAGTACAACAACGAAAAGTTGATTTTGACCTCTATACGTCTGGCCTCTATGCCCCCAAACCAACCCGCTCAGGGAGGCTATCATTTGATTTCAACAACAGGTGCTTCCTATGCGAGGAAGAATTTTCTGAAGAATACAGACAAAAACAGGCCAGGTTAAATGTTGAAAGACGCAATCCTATGGTAAAAGTGGCGCTCCCAGATATAGCAAACACGATTTTGATTAATGCAAAAGAGCGAGGTAATGAATGGGGGCGGAAAATTGAAGAACGTTTAACCATGTTGGATAATTTCAAAACAGATCTAGTTGCAGTTAACGCTGAATACTACCACAAGTGTATTAAATTTTTTTACAAAATGCCTGCCCATGTCCAAAAAAGGCCCTCCTCGAGAAACTTGAATATAATTTCCATGCCTTGATCATAATTGGGATTACTAGAACGTCCAGGCCTTTTTTGGACACGTGCAGGCATTTTGTAAAAAATTTGAATACACTTGTGGTGGTATTCAGCGTTAACTTCAACTGGATCTGTTTTGAACCTATCCAACATGGTTAAACGTTAAACGTTCATCACCTTGCTCTTTTGCATCAATCAAAATCGTGTTTGCTACAACTGGGAGCGTCACTTTTATCATAGGATTGCGTCTTTCAACATTTAACCTGGCCTGTTTTTGCCTTCAGAAAATTCTTCATCGCATAGGAAGCATCTGTTGTTGAAATCAAATGATTGCCTCACTGAGCGGGTTGGTTTGGGGGCAGTGGTAAGGGTATCCTGTTTACGACGTATAGAGGCCAAAATCAACTTTTCATTGTTGTACTTTTTCTGACAAGCCGTGTGAACTGTTATTCCCTCCAATCCTTCAAGTAACTGCCGATTTTGTGGCTTGTTGCGGTTAATACTGGAAGTAATAAGCAAAGCAATCCCTCTCTTCTTAACAACAATTACTTTATGTTCTGTTAAACTTACCCAGCAAGTGAAACACAGATGGGCTGCTGGAGACGCCATATCAAATCTGAAACAATGAAGAAAATAATTATAAATAGGAAGGAAGAGGGCACGATCAGTGGTGGGGGTGCGGGGGGGGGGGGGGGTTCAGGGATATACATAGTATGTATAGTATAGATAGATATATGTCGAAAAATCAAAGTTTTTTTTTACATTTTGAGAAATTTGTTCCATCTTTGAACTGCTGTATCTCGGTAAGTATTGGGTCAAAAAATATTTTTACCAAGCGCGTGGTTTAGAGGATATAAGCGAAAAACCAAAAAAAGTCCTAATATTTCGAGGTTTTTTGCCCCCCTCCAAGTTTCCACAAGCTCCTCAAGGTCGAAAATTTAGATTACACACCCCACACCATCCCCAAATAATATCCCAAAATTTCATTATCTTCGGAATTGTGTCCAGGAAAAAAGTACCTGTCGATTGGACTATTAGACAGAGTTAGATTTTTTGGATGACACTAATTTTTTTTTAATTAAATCATATTGGCACCAAGGTACCATTGAATACTATCATTAATAAGGAATCTACCCATGTCTTAGTTGAATGTGCGACTAATATAATCAAAATTATAGTGAAGAGCAAATGAAAAAATCTACTTTATTCCAATTTAATTATAATTACATAATAAGGTGGCTGTAAATTATAAAAAGTAAACACAAACAATTATAACAGTTTTTCAGAATGTTGTCCATTGACGTCAATACACTTTAGTTTTACCCCAATTTTTTATAACATGTATTTATTTTATCTAAAAATTGTGAAACATGGCCGATAAGAAAAAAAGGAGAAATGCTAACAATGCTAAATGCCACCTAAGAAACAGAAAATAATTGTATCGTTTCTGTACTTTGAGCAATATTAAATTTCAAGAGAAGAATTTGAAAAACTCCACAAAGAAACTGAATAGATTTACAGTTTGATTAAATTATTAAAATTGGGAAAAAGACACAATTATTTTCCGTTTCTTAGTATGACACCATATTAATAGAACGATAGCAATATTAAAAACAAATTTGTGTGCATGTTTTTTTATTTTGTATATCTTATGCCCTTCAAATATGCCATATGTCGATATTTGTTCTCCATTACTATTATATCACATAGAATGAACATATTTCCCTTCCTGGAATCCAGAATGGTATCTCCATTACAAAACTAACAAGATAGGCTATTTCCATTTCAAAGAGTTAATATTTTTTTATCTACACTACTGTAAAGTATCCACTTGTTAAATACAATTTCAGTTTGAGTGCATGTCGAAAGATAATCAGCTAGAAGTAAATTATCTTTCTGTGATGACGTCACAAACCAACTAATATTGAAAAGTGTCTCCGTTTAGATAGAGGTATCGACCAACATATTTTCTTTTATATATATTTTTATCTTAAGCACTTTTACATTATAATGAACCATTTATATATTTTGGATTTTAAAATAACAGTACTTTTCTTCAGCTTCATTCTGTCTTAATTGACATTGTGTATCTGTTGAGTCCAGTTTTATTATCAAAACCTATATTAAAACAGGGATAGGAACTCGATGGAAATCTTCAATGCTCTGTAAAACTTACCTAGTGCTGACTGTGGTTCAGATCAAACATTGCTCATGTGTATCTTTTTGTTGAACCTGAAGACGTGTCGAAGGCAAATACAAAAATATTTGTCAATTATAACAGATGGTCCGGCCTTCCAAAATTAATTCAGGCAATACATAAGTTTAGCCAAGCTATTACATGACGAAAATTCAAATATCTTGTGGGTTTCTTTAAAAGAGAACATCATACGAGCAGCAATGGGAATGCAAAGTGAGAAATGTGAAACAACCTTGGATTCCTGTTAACACTTTAACTGAAATTCAGTTAGGAAAAATCTGAAAACTCAAGGTGCCAACACTGCTGTAACGAAGCGCATTTTGATCAGTCACATAAGTATGTCGTTTTGTTTATATTATTTAACATATTACTTGAAAAAGCCGCAGCCTATGGTAAATATTACATATAATTTCCGAATAACTATATACTAACCCGAGCACGCAAAAGTGCCGCCAGCAGACCAGCCGCAAGCGTAAGTGGAAATATATCAAAATTATTCACCAAAAACTCGACTTGTTATTATTTTCATAACTAAATTTGCTTTCGTGAATCTATTTCAAGTTCAGCCTAAGTCACTTGTTATTTGTACGCATCGACCAATGTTTTGGTCATCTCTCCCACTTCTCAGCCTGTGGTGGATATGAGCTAGCTACCAGTTGAGATGAGAACGAACAGAATTCCTCGTGAGCTTCGCTACCGACCAGGCGTGCCGAGCAGGATCCAGAACCAAGTAAGCGTGACAGCGAATTTTTCTAAGACCGAAACCGAATATAATTACAAAGTCCACAAACCCGTTGTGGTGAAATATTATAAGTTCCACTGACGTCACCGTATACTTATACATCCGTGCCTGCTCATGCCTCCCACTTTGTCTCCGTCTTAAAATAGGACTAGTAGTTAGAGTAGAGACTGTGTGCCAGTTTCGTCTGACCGACCAACCGTGGAAGATGTGCCCCAGCAGGACCTATTTTATTGAAGAAGTTGCCTAAGTCGTGCAAGTATCCTTATGCCTAAAATATCACAAATCCAGCCTACGTCCTCAAACCGGTGCGCAGAAGGATTAGAGTGTCCCAGCCGTGACCGCCCAAGCCAGACGTGCCCTGGCGTTGTAAGTACGATGCGTAAGTTAGTAAGTTACTTGGTAAATAATAGTAACAAAGATTAGTCGTATTACGTATTCTGCGTTTTACTGCTGCGTGTGAGAGTCAAATTTTCCCTTTGACCCACTGGAACTTACCGTTTCTCCACTGTAGTTACTTCAGCCCTACTGTAAAGGCTGTTTTAGGGGCGTGGCGTTCCCCCATGTAATATAGGGAACTGGTGCTCGACCAACAGATTCGTAAATACCGCTGATTCTAAGGTGCCAAAACTGACGCTTTTAAGGCCTCACCGGAAAGTACGTCATACTGCTTTCTAGTGGGAAGAGTACAACAGACTAACGTGGATTATTCAGACTCTTTGTCGACGAGATAAGAATTCTTATCTACAAGGCGTCTATAAAGAACTCGAATCACACATTGTAGGTACAATATAATGGCAAGGATCTTCTGCGAACAGTAAGGGTGATTACACGTTAATTTAAACCCAAAACTTGATCAATTAAGGGTACTTTAAGTAAGAACGGACAGACTTGACGTCAATACTGGTAAAAGCTTTTCGAATGCTACCATCCTGAGACAGAAATATGATCTGCGGGAGAACTATGAACATGAACTCTCAATACTTAAATCAGAAATGGAAGCAGCCGTACGAAAACTAAAAACTGACTGCACAGAATATAGAGAATAATAGGTGAAAGGAATATGGCTCGATGACTGGGGAACCTCAATCTTTTTACTACTACAGCAGATATTCTTCAATCTAGACTTCAGCAATATCTTTGTCAAACAACTCCTGAGCAAAGAGGCTCTGTTAAAGAACAGAAAATATTGAATTTATGACAACTTACCGCGGAGGTAAGAAAAAACATATGGTCTTTATTATTCTTCGAATGCATGAATTAAAATTTTAGTGAAAGTCGAACAACACCAACCCCAATAAACGTAATGTAGGGAAATGCGTCAGACAGAGATGTGTTCTGACACTAATCCTCCTTTAACAACTATAGCAAACACGTGACGCGACGCTTACTGGAGGACCGATTGGTTGGAGTAGCTATAAGCGGAACTAAAGTCTCAGAAGATGAGCTCGTACACCTGCTGGATAACGAACTCTGATTTCGGTTTAAATGTAAATGACAAAAAAATGAAAATTACTGCTGTAAACCATTTAGACACGTTAGGAAGACACATCTGTCTACATTTATATGACTAATAATTGACAATGAACACACAATCTTATTGTATATCTTTTTTAAATTTAATTTTGTTATTTTAACTTCTTTATATTTACGTTCTGGTGGAGTTTAGTGACAGCTATTTACCTCAACCAAGACATACATACTCACAAGAGATATCTACGCAACAACCGTACCCTGCAACATTGCCATATACTGTAAACAATTTATATGTATACAGGGTGTAATTAGTTTGCTGTCATTAAAAAAAACAGATAACTGAACAAACGACAAACCTATATGACTGAAAAACACTGACCTAGATCAAAAACTTGAATGTTAAGGTAGGAGACATTTGAAAACCACTGCTTTTCTGGGTTAATGGACGTTTAGTTCCCAATTGTCTTACCTACTTTTAAGAAGTCATAAAAAAGTGTTAAGTGTAAAGATTACCGCTGCGCGGTCTCTAACAAAGAAGCGTGGCACTTTGATGGGACCGCATTAGCGTGTTTGATGGTCAGAGGCGCCGACATACGCCTATCTCAATATTCCAGCAGGTCTCAAACAATATTACTAAAAATTTTCGAAATTTCTCTTTATTTTTTTTTCTCCAAAACTTTGGGCTTTAGACCTTATGTTATATAAAGTTTTTTGTTTGTCTAGTCGTTCCTCACTACCAGTTTTCTTTAATGACATGAAACTAATTACACTCTGTGGTGACTGATGTTGCCTTGTGGGTGTACTTTTTTATCATTTATTGTTACTTACTTTTTGGCATTTTGTCCCTGTTTTGTGAAGTCACCCCGTTTCCCTTGTCTGTCTATTCATATGTCTGGATGCAGTTATTATTAGAAAACTAATTTTAGATATTATGAAAGAAATTACATTCAAAATTTTAGATGTAAATCGTTAGTTAATAGGCAAATGAAAGAACAATTTACTACAAATTGTACCATTTTCACCTTTAAATAAAATAATCGAATTTTTTTATTATTATTATATTTTTACAGTTCTTCGATGGCCTTCATTTGATGGTATAAACCATAGCAACGTTTCCTTTTTCCGTTTCTTTCCTAGCTTCTCCAAATTTTAATCAGAATCATTCGTTTATAATATTAACTGCTATTTGCGAAATATTTAAAGTAACACATTCTTGAATACCATCTTCAATAAATTGAAATGCGAGTAATATGAAATAATACTTCGCGTAGGGAAAATGGAAAATGGACTAGTATGTATTATGGGTATATGACGTATTCCTAACCACAAAATATCTTCTTTAATATATTTGTGATTTTCTGCTACCAAAATTTAAATAAACACTTAAATGGCTTTTCCTTTGTTCTCCTTTTGACTTGGCCAAAGAGTATAAGAACAATGCTAACTACATAAAAAAAGTGATATAAGTGCTAAATATAGTGCTTGACTGAATGAGTTTAATCGCTTACACCACATTACAAGGACCAGAGAATAAATAATAAATAAATTTGTCATTCACATGTAGTAGTACTTACAGTTTCTCTAGATCTGAGCACGAATCCTCCAAAACCCAAGTGAGCCTTTCCTTCATTTCCTTTACATCCAATCCAAACATCACCGCCATCTCTGTTCATTACTTTAATTTGTCGTCCATGATTGAATGCAACAATATACAATAACACAATACCAAATGTTTTAATCATTTTTACTGTAATGCTGTTCGCTTACTATGAAATTAAATAACCTGTTTTCGCTTTTTCAACAACTACCAAGGCAAAATTATTTTTAAATATTATCAGTATATGATTATTCTGTAGGACTCATTGTAACATTGACACTTGTGGAAATAAGTGCGGGTATTTGTGTGTATTTAAAATGATAAATCAGTTTGCATAGATATCATTTTTATGACTTATCAATAAGATGTCTATTTCAGTTTTCACAAAAATATAAAATTTAACAATTTTTATGCAATGGCCATAAATATTTTTATGTTTATTTCCTAGCAGTCGCCAGTCAGCAGTATTCACATACAGAATGTTCGATTTTTAACAGACTTATGCACTGATTTATATTATTGTAAAGTCAATCTATGAATAGATTATTACTTTTCAAAAACAGCAAAATTAATTGATCTTAAAGATGTAACTTTAAGTATTAATGTACAAAAGGCAAAGCAAATTAATATTTTGTTAGAACTGTCATTTCACGGTCAAATTGCCTACTCGTAAGAAAAGCAACTTTTTAGCCACTTCTACAAAATTTTACATTAAGTGGATAAAGAGATGCTTTTTTACGAGGGCGTAGTTTATAGCATACATCGTATACTCCAGTCAAATAAGAATTAAACCTCGGAATGAAAGTCGGAAAGCTCAAAATTTACATAGACGTTCTAAATATGGGTGAAATATCTCATAAGATCCGTGTCCGCTACTCAAGATATCGAAGGTCACGAAAATTGTTTTTTGCAAATATCTCGCTTCCTATGCGCCGCATGTCATTAGACGTTATTACAAAATTTGCAGAACATAAAATTCTCTACAAATCTGGTTATGTATTTTTTCGTATGATTAGCCGTTTTCGAGATACAGGGCGGATAGTGGAAAGCGCGCATCCGTCTATAGAATAACGCGAGGGGGCAACCGCTGAAGGGAAATAGTGTACACATCGGAGGAATTAGGAAGGAATTATTAGATATTAAGGGAATTACAGGGGAATTTGGAGGAAATAAATATTATTACGAGGTATTAGAAGGGAATAAAGAGGAAATAAAAGGTATTAGGAGGGAATTGGAGGTATTAAATGAGATTTGCACATGCTCTCATCTACATCAGAATTTAAATGAGGTTATGTTGTGTTAAAAACGTTATATTATGTTAGTTAAAAACAGGTGCGTTGTGTTGTCTTGTGCTTAGGTAAGTAATAATAATAAATTATTTAAATTAGAATTATTAGTCGACTGCCGACAACTATCAAAATATGTAGTTACCAAGAATAATAAGACTAAGAAGGATAGTTTATTACCATATGAGACCCTCCTATGTTGGCTTTTCGATAAAACACACCACAGATAGTAGACAACCCCCAAATCCATAGCCAAGGCTGTGCGGAAGGGGTTACACATTTGGAAAAACGCATACATACATCCACACCCACCGGTGTTGTCAATACCGGGGCTGGGGGTCGAACCCAGAGCGCGGTAGACAGTCGATCAGCATATTCGCCACTCAATACGCCTTAACCGATTGAGCTACCGCGCCGTCGATCGACGCGTATACGGTATTATTATTTTATCTTAACTGTGTTTGAAATAGACAAAATTAATTGAATGTTGTGATTGTATTTTACGGTATTTTGTCGTGTATATTGTAAAAGTTGTTTTATTTGCTTTAATTTGATATATAGGTACATACTCGGGCGCATAAAAATATTGAAATGGAATTTTTATCTTGAAGAATTACATGCCAATTCTTTTAGAAAGGACGTCAGTGTTGTAAAAATATTAGCGCCGAGATTAGCGCTAAAAATAGCAAATAAAGAAAAAATATTTCATTTAATTAATCTATCGATGCGATGAGACTATGGACTTCTATTCTAGTTCAGTAGTATAACGATTTATATCGGACAAAATTCATAAAGTTTTGAAAATTGGTAGAAATTTTAAGGATAGCATAAGAATTACTAAACCGAAAAGTTCCCATCTCTAAATAGCGTGCTTCATCCCCTAGGACGCCGTTTCCACCCCATTTTGAGGTTTTCTAGATTACCTCGGGAACGGTGCACTTTTTGATAAAAATACCTGTATACAAAATTATTCCTCTATAAAAAATGTCTCTACACTTTTTTTTTCCTAAAATTAATAATACCGTGAGAAATAAGGCGCACACATAAGGGTTGGTTCCTGTCAACATAATAAATTGTAATCTTTAAAGTTCAATGCTTAACGCTAAAACAGTAGCTACTAAACTCCGACTAAAATTATAATAAATGTACCACTTCCACCCTCTCACCCCGATTTTTACCGAAGCGAGAATATTGTATTTTGTACTTGTTTCCACGCCACCCCAGAGGTAAAGTACTTGGCGTGTGGTGTCCCCTTTAGGCCGAATCCACTAATTATCAAAAGGTTACCTACGTTAATTAATCTTCGTCGTCTTCCATAGATTCAACATTCATGCATGCTTGTCCGTGGTAATGGTAACACATTGTGGAGCAACGTAAGCTGCTCTTCTGCAACTGCACCTGTTTTCGCACCCTAATTTGCATGAACAAGAAATTAGTGTTAAAACAGATTTGGGAGCCGGTTCTTTTGTTGTCATAGTTCGGGTTAATATACCGCCAACTTTTTTCCATCCCCAATCTAGCGCAACGTTTTTCCATGTTTGAATTTGGTAAAAAACGCGATATGAGTGTTGCCGAGCAGCAGCTGAAGTTGTTGGTAGTTTTGATAATATTACAGTATTGTTCGCTTTACCAACAAGTTTGTTAAAAGTCATGAATCCGTATACATCTAGACTTTTTTCTGCGGAGATAGAGTTGTATAAAGCTAGAACAAATCGCTCTCCTACGTCTACAATTTCTCCATGACTTTTTCATTATTAAAACTTTGCACGATGTCTTGTAATACTTCAGTAATATAAATGTTAAAATTGTAATATATCGGACAAAATTCATAAAGTTTCAAAAATTGTGTGCTTCATCCCCTAGGACGTCGTTCTCACCCCCATTTTGAGGTTTTCTAGATTCTTCTGGAACGGTATTAGGAGGAAATAATGGTATTTGAGGAATTAGAGGAATTAGGGGAATTACAAGGAATTAAAGGGGAAATAAAGGGTATTTTTCTAGAATAGGTATTAGGTGTACAAAATTTCGCCAGCGGTTGCCCCCTCGGGATAACGCCATGTAAAATGCGGAACCAGATGCATAGTACAATTTACAATGTTAATTATATAATAGAAATACTATTATTATTAATAAACTTAAAAAAATATATTTATAAAAAAAATCTATGAATATTATTTCCACTCGAAAACCGTTAATCACGAAAAAATATGCATTTTCTCGTAACCAAACTCGTGGAGCATTTTATGCTCTACTAGTTTTGTAATAAGCTCTAACGACATGCGACGCATAGGAAGCGAGATATTTGCCTTTGACCTTCGATATCTCGAGCTCGAGTAAAATAATATTAAAAAAATCGACAGCTACTGGAAGCGGCTGGAACCTCCCCACCCGGTGGATCTTTGAAGCTGAAAAGAGCACTAAAAAATATGAACAATCTCATTTAATTATATTATTAAGTTGAAATATTTTTTTCATATTAAAACAAAAAAAAAGTCTTGCGTTCGGTGGGATTTGGACCTAATAACTTGAGTGTTAAATTTATAGTCTGCACAACATTAATATTTTATTCAATATTTTAATACAAATATATGCCTCATCAAATCCTAACCCGGAGCCAGCCGGACAACCACGGTGAACACCGCAGAGGCGGGTGTGAGGTTGAACGGGGTAGGTCCGGTTTGGCTTGGAGAAAAATAGAAATGTGGGATTGTAGCTCCTGTCTTCTGTAGGCAGGCTTAAAAACTAAGTTAAAATTATAATGTGTCCACATGCACCTAAAATTAATATAAAATACTATAAAAACTAAGTTCGTAGGCACTTAATAATTTTGATTATTGATAAGGGAAACACAACTAAAAGAAAAAACTCGTTCCTTGGTAATGGGTAACTCATAGGCTGCAGATGTGGCCCTGCCATGGTAGATCGTTTAAGTTTGAGTTGATATATTTTGTTTTACTTCTGGTATCGACCGATTTTTCACTAAATCGGTCGGGGAAGTGACAGTTGTCAAATTTTTGGTTCCAATGTTTTTCTGGGGGAATTTGATTTTTGACAGTTTTCGAAAAAAATTTTTAGGTTGGAACTAATGTCTTGAATTGTTTTTAGGTTCTGTAGCACTATATTTATGTTGCCGGAAGAATTTCCGGCGGGATGCCGGAAGTAGCGGAAATAATTTTTAAAATATAATATCACTCTCACTTTTAAAGTTTTATTGGAAAAAACTCACCGAAAGCGTTCCGGTGCTTACACTTCTAGGGCTTGTAAGCGGTTCACGAAGGCCTCTTACACCTTCCGTGGGCTTTATAAACGTCGAAAAAACTTGTAATCTAATCTCTCGATTTACTTGACACGTCAAAAATACTCAGCATACAGTCTACACGCTTTAACATACTAGTCTATTGAACGTTAGGTTATACTATAAAATATATCTTAGAAGGGTGTTATTTTATTTTTTAATTTTTTTCACGGAAACCAAATCGAAAGAGTGCAAGTGTGATATATCGTTGAAATCGAAATTTTTACTGCTTTTCAATGGTTCGATTACAAATTATAAGTAATCATAAAATAAACAACTTGTTGTGCCAAAATGGCACTAAACGTAATCCGATCTCAACCAAAACCTTTTCAGATCTTCTGGAGCACTAAAGAAACCCTCATGCAAAGTTTCATACAAATCCGTTTAGTAGCTTCACGCTATCGTGCTACATACATACACACATACACACAGACATTTTTCAACAACCACTTTTTTGGGTTCCTGGTACCTCAAAACGTAAAGATTTGATGTTATCTTAAGTTTCGATTTTGGACTAATTGTAGTAACCTCTCACAATTTTATTGTGGGAAGGTTAAAAAATATGACAAATCATAATATTTTTTGACTATTAAACTTTAACTGAAACAGCATAGTTGTGAGTTTTGATGATTTCTTTCATCATTTCACACTGATTAGATACAGATGTGAAAATAAATAATTACTAAATAAATTATTACTCTTATTATATCGAATACGAAGAATAAGAATATGGCATCTGAGTCGCCCTTCAGAAGGCGCTCGTTTAACGTCATTAAATAAAAAGTTGCTATTGGCAGACATTTTCTCGAGTAAACTTATCAAGTTAATCCAACCCAGAAATATAGAGGAAATATAATTCTCTACTAAACTTCGTCTTGCAGCGATCACTGCCTCAAATGGGCGCGCAACTGTCCAATAAAAAGGAGAAAAGAAAGTAGAAACGTTTCCTGGTAGCACAGAGAGGCCAGAACTTACACAAAGAGACACGTAGGTTCCTTAAATGGGCAATACCTCCTCAGCTTCCAAAGGATTGGGATAACAACAAAAGGTTCCAATGCCGTCTGCGAAGGCATAGAAGACCTCTGCAGCTCTCAAAAAAGATAGTCCGTTACTACTAGACAACTTGAGGCTTCCCTCTGAGTGTCTCAAAGGTCTACTGGAAACTCATTTACCCGAATTTGTAGTGGAGACGGAGGAAACAGTGGAAGAAAACAAGTTATTTGATCCTTTCAAAAGTCAATTGACACATTGGCTGTATCTGGCGCTTCTTTAGTAAGGTTTGGAGACACTCGCACATGTTTACTTACCATTTGTTGAGAACCTGTTTGGTATATTCCTACACTCTGGAAACTTGTCACAGTGATTTTCATCTCAAAAGCAAGCTGCACATTGTACGACACTGCTAAATCCTACAGGCTAATCATCCTTATGTTCTTCCTGTTCAAGTTCCGAAGAGGTTAGTGTAAAGGTTAGTTAAAAACGGAGCACTGCATTCTTTTCAACACGCCCAGGACGTGAAGTGGTGGAGACGGCGGGGCGCTTCACTCGATCATATCTGAGATCGATGAGGCGCTGCACCACAAAGAGCTCTCGGCCGGAGACTTCTTGGAGATCGAGGGAGCGTTCATGATACCTCCTGTGATTCCATTTGCACCACGGTTACCTATCATAGCACGATGATATGATATCATCAGATGGATAAAGGCCATGTTGGCGGAAAAACAAATTGCAGCTGCCAATTATAGCTGAAACGATGGTAAAAGTTTCAGTGACTGGCCATAAGAAGGCGTCCTCTCCCTTCCGATAACGGAACTGGAGAACGAAGGTCTTTATGTGCAAAGATAAGCAAATGCCCTGGCCATTTTCATCTAGGGAAAATTCCCAAACATAGTTAGTGGGCTGATGGAAAGCGACCTGCAAATCATACAGAGATGGTGCAACAACCTTTTAGAGCTAACTAAGGTAAAACTGGTAATTTTCACGGAGAGATGCTGGCTAGATGGTTTTGTCGAACCCATACTCGACGATACCACTCTAACGATCTCCAGAGCGCTGAAGTATCTGTGTATCATGTAGGACTCCAAGCTGACCTGGAAAGATCATAGGGACAAATACAAATGGGCAAGGTAACAATATGGTACTGCACTAAAATAGTAAGACCAATGATTAGTTACGCTTCGGTTGTTGAGGGCCGGCTTAACCAGGCTATATATTGAACAGAAGCTAATACCCAATAGGCCAGTAGGTTTAAAATCCAAATCGGAAATAATTGCTACAAAAGTTTTATTATTTTAATGTCCTACAAGTCTGTTATTTTACAATAACCACCCTGTTTTGAGATACATTAAATGAAAAATAACGCCCTAGGGCATTATAAATTTATAACACAACCCAAAACAAGCAAATCATGATAGCGTTATTGACAAACAAAATGCGTTGCTATGCAACGGCGGCGTTTACAAACAATTTTGATTGTTACTCTCTTTTAAATCAAATCGTTCTGAACATAATAGATGTCAATAGATAGCTTGATCAGATTTAGATCAATAATATATGAAAGGAACGAATGATTTCTTTGAAAGTTATCTGCTGAATACCCAAAATAATATTTTATAATAATAGATGTCAAATTAATAAATCGTAAATGTAAAAAAAAAAAATTCGAATTAAATAACAGACTTGTAGGACATTAAACGTTGAAGGCACCACGGGTGTTATAGGATAATGACGCCCTCGGTTGACGTACATTCCCTCGGGCCAGAGGCCCTCGGGAGTACCCTGCCGACCTCGGTGCGTTATTATCCTTATAACACCCTTGGTACCTTAATAACTATAATGGCTTCATTTGTTGCCTAATAACTATCCTAGGTTTCCCCCCGGCCGGCGGAGTTGTGTTTAGGTGGCGGGGGGTAAAAATGTATCCCTAAAAGAGTTATTTTTGCGGTTTTATGGTTATATCTCGTAAAGGATTCACAATATCGAAAACATAGTCCTATTAAAAGTTGTAGGGCATTAAATTCTGCATTGAATAAGACCAGATGCATATTTTTTAGACCACCCGTTCCCATACTAGTGCTCATCCAAGTTGAACAAATTTTACATAATTTTGAAAAATGTGTTATTTATCCTTTATTCAAAAATTTTGTCAGTTGTTGTTGAAGGTATTCTCTCTCTTGTACAATGTTTTTCCAGTACTAGTTTAGTTGAGACTGCTAGAAAAATAAATGGAGACCCTGTTAAAAAAATCTCATCAATCCGTATTGAAAATTATCAAAAATTAATAAGTATCTATGAGAACCTATATGGTCAATAAGTTTCTATAAGAGTTAGATAAAGTTGCTGTTGAAATAGTTATCAGTTTATATCAGAATTGACCAGCAAAACCGAGCAAAACGAGTCAAGCCATATCCATTTGTAAATCCAAACATTTACTTATACCACATCAATGAGAATTTATGAGCACAGTATCTAATGTAATACATGCGGCTTTCCATGATTAAAAGACAAGTGTTTCTTTAAGAAACGAGCTGCATTAGGTTAGAACAGTTTTGATTTGCAATTGAAGATTACAAATTATAATGTTTGAATAGGGATTTATGAGATCAGTTTCTATGAGTATTAATGTTTTTTTTTCAGTACTACATTAAATGTGTTTTCATTTGTTTGAATGGATAAAAAGAAAGGTCAGTTTTCAACTGCAATTACAAATACAAGTTTAATCACTTAGAATGGGGTTATATGCGATTAATTTCTAAAAGTATTTGTGCTGTTTTCCGAATATAATTGTGATGAGGTTTAATCAGTAACAAATTGTTCACTACTTGTTATGATATGGTCGGAAATTCCAAGTACACATTTAGTATTCCTTCAAGAGGATTGATGAGAGCAGTTTCTACGAGTATCTATTTGTTGTTCCTGTAGTAAATTATATAAGTCTTTATCAGTACAGATTCGGATCTAATTTAAATATGAAAATTATATCAGAATAAAGCAACTAAATATTTTAAACAGTTTCTATTTGTAAATCCAGATATTTACTTATACTATCTCAATGAGAATTTATGAGAACAGTATCTAATGTAAAACGTGCGGCTTTCCGTGGTTAACTGGCAAGTGTCTCTATAAGAAACGAGCTGCATTAGGTTAGAACAGTTTTGATTTGCAATTGAAGATTACAAATTATAATGCTTGAATAGGGATTTATGAGATCAGTTTCTATGAGTATTAATGTTTTTTTTCAGTAATATATCAAATGTGTTTTCATTTGTTTGAATGGGTAAAAAGAAAGGTCAGTTTTCAACTGCAATTACAAATACAAGTTTAATCACTTCGAATGGGGTTATATGCGATTAATTTCTAAAAGTATTTATGCTGTTTTCCGAATATAATTGTGATGAGGTTTAATCAGTAACAAATTGTTCACTACTTGTTATGATATGGTCGGAAATTCCAAGTACACATTTAGTATTCCTTCAAGAGGATTGATGAGAGCAGTTTCTACAAGTATCTATATGTTGTTCCTCTAGTAAATTATATAAGTCTTTATCAGTACAGATTCGGATTTAATTTAAATATGAAAATTATATCAGAATAAAGCAACTAAATATTTTAAACAGTATCTATTTGTAAATCCAGATATTTACTTACACTATCTCAATGAGAATTTATGAGAACAGTATCTAATGTAAAACGTGCGACTTTCCGTGGTTAACTGGCAAGTGTCTCTATAAGAAACGAGCTGCATTAGGTTAGAACAGTTTTTATTTGCAATTGAAGATTACAAATTATAATGTTTGAATACGGATTTATGAGATCAGTTTCCATGAGTATTGTTTTTTTTTTCAGTAATATATCAAATGTGTTTTCATTTGTTTGAATGGGTAAAAAGAAAGGTCAGTTTTCAACTGCAAGTACAAATACAAGTTTAATCACTTCAAATGGGGTTATATGCGATCAATTTCTAACAGTATTTATGCAGTTTTCCAAATATAATTGTGATGAGGTTTGATCAGTAACAAACTGTTCACTACATGTTACGATATGGTCGGAAATTCCAGGTACATATTTAGTATTCCTTCGAAAGGATTGATGATAGCAGTTTCTACGAGTATGTATTTGTTGTTCCTCTAGTAAATTATATAAGTCTTTATCAGTACAGATTCGGATCTAATTTAATTATAAAAATTATATCAGAATAAAGCAACCAGATATTTTAAACAATATCTATTTGTAAATCCAGACATTTACTTATACTATCTAAATTAGAATTTATGAGAACAGTATTTAATGTAAAACGTGCGGCTTTCCGTGGTTAAATGGCAAGTGTTTCTATAAGTATTAGGTTAGAACAGTTTTGATTTGCAATTGAAGATTACAAACTATAATGTTTGAATAGGGATTTAAGAGATCAGTTTCTATGAGTATTAATGTTTTTTTTTTCAGTAATATATTAAATGTGTTTTCATTTGTTTGAATGGGTAAAAAGAAAGGTCAGTTTTCAACTGCAATTACAAATACAAGTTTAATCACTTCGAATGGGGTTATATGCGATCAATTTCTAACAGTATTTATGCTGTTTTCCGAATATAATTGTGATGAGGTTTGATCAGTAACAAATTGTTCCCTACATGTTACGATATGGTCGGAAATTCCAGGTACATATTTAGTATTCCTTCAAGAGGATTGATGAGAGCAGTTTCTACGAGTTTGTATTTGTTGTTCCAATGGTAAATTATATAAGTCTTTATCAGTATGCATTCGGATCTACTTTAAATACAAAAATTATATCAGAATGAAACAACCTATTTTAAACAGTATCCACTTGTAAATCCAAACATTTAAAGATATATTTTAATGAGAACCAATCAGAACAGTATCTAATGTAACGCGTGCGGCTTTCCGTGGCTAAATTTTAAAAGTATTGTTAACAAATAAGCTTTAACGGATTTGAATAGTTTTAATTTGCAATTCCAGATGAATAGTTTTAATTGTTAAATAGGGATCTATGAGGTCAGTGTCTTTATGTAATGTGTTTTTCCCAATAAAAACACATTTTATTGAAAAAAAAAACATTGCACTGACCTCATAGATCCCTATTTAACAATTAAAACTATTCATTTGGAAATGCAAATGACAACTCTTCGAATCCGTTAAAGCTTATTTATTGCAAATAATTTTAAAATTTAGCCACGGAAAACCGCACACGTTACATTAGATACTTTTCTCATTAAAATATTATCTTTAAATGTTTGGATTTACAGGTGAACAGTTTTTAAAATATTTGGAGTTTCATTCTGATATAATTTTTGTATTTAAATTAGATCCGAATGCATACTGATAAAGACTTATATAATTTACTGTAGGAACAACAAATAAATACTCGTAGAAACTGCTCTCATCAATCCTCTTGAAGGAATACTAAATATGTACCTGGAATTTCCGACCATATCGTAACATGTAGTGAACAATTTGTTACTGATCAAACCTCATCACAATTATATTCGAAAATCAGCATAAATACTGTTAGAAATTGATCGCATATAACCCCATTCGTAGTGATTAAACTTGTATTTGTAATTGCAGTTAAAAACTGACCTTCCTTTTTACCTATTCAAACAAATGAAAACACATTTAATATATTACTGAAAAAAAAACATTAATACTCATAGAAACTGATCTAATAAATCCCTATTCAAACATTATAATCTGTAATCTTCAATGGCAAATCAAAACTGTTCTAACCTAATGCAGCTCGTTTCTTATAGAAACTCTTGCCATTTAACCACGGAAAGCCGCACGTTTTACATTAGATACTGTCCTCATAAATTCTCATTGAGATAGTATAAGTAAATGTCTGAATTTACAAATAGATACTGTTTAAAATATTTGGTTGATTTATTCTGATATAATTTTCATATTTAAATTAGATCCGAATGCATACTGATAAAGACTTATATAATTTGCTGTAGGAACAACAAATAAATACTCGTAGAAACTGCTCTCATCAATCCTCTTGAAGGAATACTAAATATGTACCTGGAATTTCCGACCATATCGTAACATGTAGTGAACAGTTTGTTACTGATCAAACCTCATCACGATTATATTTGAAAAACTGCATAAATACTGTTAGAAATTGATCGCATATAACCCCATTCGAAGTGATTAAACTTGTATTTGTAATTGCTGTTAAAAACTGAGCTTCCTTTTTACCTATTCAAACAAATGAAAACACATTTAATATATTACTGAAAAAAAACATTAATACTCATAGAAACTGATCTCATAAATCCCTATTCAAACATTATAATCTGTAATCTTCAATGGCAAATCAAAACTGTTCTAACCTAATGCAGCTCGTTTCTTATAGAAACTCTTGCCATTTAACCACGGAAAGCCGCACGTTTTACATTAGATACTGTCCTCATAAATTCTCATTGAGATAGTATAAGTAAATGTCTGAATTTACAAATAGATACTGTTTAAAATATTTGGTTGATTTATTCTGATATAATTTTCATATTTAAATTAGATCCGAATGCATACTGATAAAGACTTATATAATTTACTATTGGCACAACAAATACATAGGTACTCGTAGAAACTGCTATCATCAATCCTTTCGAAGTAATACTAAATATGTACCTGGAAATTCCGACCGTATCGTAACATGCAGTGAACAATTTGTTACTGATCAAACCTCATCACAATTATATTCGGAAAACAGCATAAATACTGTTAGAAATTGATCGCATATAACCCCATTCGAAGTGATTAAACTTGTATTTGTAATTGCAGTTGAAAACTGACCTTTCTTTTTACCCATTCAAACAAATGAAAACACATTTAATATATTACTGAAAAAAAACATTAATACTCGTAGAAACTGATCTCATAAATCCCTATTCAAACATTATAATTTGTAATCTTCAATTGTAAATCAAAACTGTTCTAACCTAATGCAGCTCGTTTCTTATAGAAATACTTGCCATTTAACCACGGAAAGCCGCACGTTTTACATTAGATACTGTTCTCATAAATTCTCATTGAGATAGTATAAGTAAATGACTGGATTTACAAATAGATAATGTTTAATATATTTGGTTGCTTTATTCTGATATAATTTTCATATTTAAATTATATCCTAATCTGTACTGATAAAGACTTATATAATTTACTAGAGGATCAACAAATAGATACTCGTAGAAACTGCTCTCATCAATCCTCTTGAAGGAATACTAAATGTGTACTTGGAATTTCCGACCATATCATAACAAGTAGTGAACAATTTGTTACTGATTAAACCTCATCACAATTATATTCGGAAAACAGCATAAATATTTTTAGAAATTGATCGCATATAACTCCATTCGAAGTGATTAAACTTGTATTTGTAATTGCAGTTGAAAACTGACCTTTCTTTTTACCCATTCAAACAAATGAAAACACATTTAATATATTACTGAAGAAAAACATTAATACTCATAGAAAATGATCTCATAAATCCCTATTCAAACATTATAATCTGTAATCTTAAATTGCAAATCAAAACTGTTCTAACCTAATGCAGCTCGTTTCTTATAGAAACACTTGCCATTTAACCACGGAAAGCCGCACGATTTACATTAGATACTGCTCTCATAAATTCTCATTGATGTGGTATAAGTAAATGTTTGGATTTACAAATGAATACGGCTTGACTCATTTTGCTGCTCCATTCTGGTATAAACTGATAGAAATTTCAGCAGCAACTTTACTCCAGGCTCCAGTAGAGGGAGCTTATACGTGTCGCTAATTCATATCTAATCTAATGTGACCTAAGGAACTGACGTGTGTTTGTTAAATTAAAAGTAAAGCAGTCTCTTTCACTGCTAACTCATTCATTGCTTCTAGGCTAGAACAAGAACACCCGAGGAAATAAGGACTTTGCAGTATTTTGTGTTTACCACTATATTGGTATTTCTATTTGAAATATGCAATTTAAACTGTACATTTGTCGGTATGCATATCCAAATTAATACTAATAAAAAAGCATAATGGAAGTTTACAATAAAAATACATCTGTAAAATATACAATTGAAACTGTACTTTTGTTGACATGTATAATCCACATTAATACTAATAAAAAGACAATGTTGAAATTTACAATAAAAACATGTTAATAAATGGTGTGTTACATACGATAGATACTGGAGAAAGGACGGACTGAAACTATTATGATATTACTTATAGAAAAGTTTAGAATCTCTTTAAAGTTGTATCTGTAATTCCATATGTTTACAGATATAAGGGCAAGAGTGCATTTGCAGACACTAAACTGTAGATTTGTTGATGCATATTTCATATAAATACTCATGAAAGGGCAAAATGATAATTCCAAATAGCTCATTCGGAATTACTGTTTCATAACCGATTTAAAACTTAATAAAACAGACAAAATCCTGTCTGTATAATACTAATATAACTTATAGGAACGATAAAACCGCATCACTTTTTTTTTATAAGTTTCTATGTGGAATTTTTGGCAGGGGAGTGTTCTAACCTATAATAATTATACCTAGAAAAGAAGAAGAGAAAAGAATTGCGAAGACTATACTATAGAATGTTTAATATTTATGTAGAAAATTTAGTAATCTAACAAAGACATCTAACTATTTATCACAACATAATATCTGGTTATTTATTACAATACAATATTGGCAATATTGAATATTGAAATTAACTTATTTTCAAAGAATTGCGATGATTATATAATACTATAGAACGTTTAATATTTATGTAGAAAATTCAATAAAGATCTAATCTAATTATTTATCACAATACAATATCTGGTTATTTATTACAATACAATATTGGTAATATTTATCCTCCTAAAGTAATGATATATTTTTCAGCTAGACACGTAAACGTACTTTTGTGATCATCGTATGCATAACTATAAGCATCAGGACAATGAGATTTGAAGTGATGTGGGTAGTCCACTGGCCAGTCGGAGGATTTGCAAGTGTTGGGTTTATCGTGTTTACCGCGGCAACAGTACTCATCAGATGGCATCGCAACACAAGCAGACATGCAAGCTATTACGCCGTGTTCTGTTTTCACTTGAAGTTTGTCAGGGCAGTCACTATCGAAGTGGTAGTAACAGCTAGCTTTCGTGCAACTATATTTACTACCATCTCCTTTTCCGTTCACAGGTTCAATCTAAAAAAAAGGTGTTTTTAAGATATTAGTGCATAATTTACTGAACAGGCAATTAGATACTGAAGAAGTGAACTGTTGTGATTACTCAGAAAACACAAGGTGTCGATGAATTGATTGATGTTGAGTCTACAGAAATAGTACTTCTCTAAAATTTTTTATAGGATAAAATTATCGACAAGTTTTTAGTCGGGGAGCCCTCCCTAGCTGTACGTGCACCCCCCGCCCGATCCTTGGGGACAATGTTTTTCATAAAGATTGAAGCCTAAGGAACAATTTAAGACATATTCTAAAAAAAAAAAAAAACTGGCTGTACTTTCAAAATGGCGGCTATATATTAAAAAAAACTGTTGCCAATGTTGTTTTTGTCATTTAACACAAAAAGCTTTTTGGATGGACAAAAGCTTTCTGCACAAAAAACAACGTGCATAAAATTTTCTACAATTTTGTACCTATACAATATTTTGATAGGAGTTACCATTTTGAGTCCAAAGTTAAGAAAACATGGAAATTCATATATCGGTAAATCACTTAGAGGAAATAACTGTGACAATTTTTGTAAGGCGTGTAATATAACTTTATATTATTAACATAAAAATTAAATAAAACAAACTGAAAAAAATTAATAATAATAATAATATTAAAATTTGCAGACATTTATCTCGAAAACGGTAACAGTGGTATCTGGAAAACGGTAACTCCTATCCAAATATTGTATAGGAACAAAATTGTAGAAAATTTTATGCACTTTGTTTTTTGTACAGAAAGTTTTTCTCCATCTTTTTTAATTTTTGTGTTAAATGACCAAAAACAATATTTGCATTTTTTTTAAACGGACGCCATTTTGAAAGTACAGCCAGCTTTTTTTTTAGGACATGTCTTAAATTGTTCCTCAGGCTTTAATCTTTATGAAAAATATTGTCCCCAAGGATCGGAGAGGTGCACGGACAGTTAGGGTGGGCTTCCGTAGAGTTACGTTATATATTGAATTTTATATTTTATTTTAAGAGATTAATCATTTATCTGGAAAATGGTAACTCCAATGCAAATATAGTATAGGAACAAAATTGTAGAAAATTTTATGTACTCTATTTTTTGTACAGAAAGTTTTTCTCCATCTTTTTTAGTTTTTGTGTTAAATGACAAAAACCATATTTGCAAATTTTGTTTTTTTTAACGGACGCCATTTTGAAAGGGCAGCCAATAAAAAATGTTTTGTACGATTAATAGTTTAAAATTTATAACATTGCGAATGCTTAGCAATTACTTTTATTCGTCAATTATATCTGTAAATCGATCATCATATGGCGCTGGCCACCTATTCAGTCTAGACTGGCCACTAACCCCCTCCCGAGGCGTTAGAAAAATATGCTCTCGAAGTTGGCCATTTTATATACTCTTTGTTTATAAACATAAATTGGACCAATAAAATGCTAGACAAAAAATTGCGAATGATAACAAGATTCGCTTAATTACAATGATAAAAAAGAAAGGAGGAGGGTAGCTAAGGCCAGTTTTAGGCCTATTTTATTTTTGGATTTAAATTTAAAAAAATATTTTTTTATCATCTGTCATCAATATTTAATTGATTTCACCACAAAGGGAACCTTCCCCTCCCACTCGCACATATCTCTTCTACCCCTTTTAAGTATTAGATAACCAGGATCCAGGAACGGTATCGCTAACTTTTTTTGCATTTAAGAAGTGTTTAGAACCCACCAAAAGTCTTTTTTTTTTTTCAAAAAAGTTCATCTGGACTACCTTCCCTACTAATCCCTTTCCTTCACCATGCCATGCCTACTTGCCTACGTTATCTTATTACTCGGCTTTATAAACATACAGTTATATAATGGAACTACAAGAATTCTTTATTTTTATCGCAAAAAAATGATTTTTTATAAAGTCGAGTTATAAGATGAGGGTGTGGATGGGTAAGCGGTGGGTGAAAGGGATTAGTGGGGGAAGGTAGTCCAGATGAACTTTTTTGAAAAGAAAAACACTTTTTAAATGTAAAAAAATTTTAGCGATGCCGTTCCCGGATTTTGGTTATCTAATACTTAAAAGGGGGTAGAAGAGATATGTGCGAGTGGGGGGGGGGGGGTTCCGTTGGGGGTGAAATCATTTAAATATTGATCACAAATGATAAAAACATGTTTTTTTTAATTTAAACCCAAAATTAAATTCGGCCCAGAACGGGCCTCAGTTACCCTCCTCCTTTGACAAACAATTTTACGTACGTACGTCAAGCTTTTTAATTCTTCAAACAGCTATCGAAATATCCTCGACGTACAAGTCTGCTGTCGTCGTGGGCGAAGATATACATCTCTTGGTGATCATGACATGACTGGCCAGATAGCACAGCATCTATTTCCGCAAACTGAAAAGTTGCCGAGAAATTTTATTTTACCCGAATTATTCGGTAGTAGATTTATTGATTTATTTCAAACCCAAATTGGAGGTAAGACTAACTATACTAGAAATCTACCTACACTAATCAGTGTATTGAATCCATCCACCAATGAGAGATCATAAGTGTCTAATCCGTTTCGCCCCTTAAGAGTAATTTCAACCAAAGATGCTGGTGGAACTCCCCCACTTCCTTGACATTGTAATTTATTTCCACAATCGCCAGTCAAACAGTGATTTGTTTTCGGGTCACACCAAGTTCTGGCCCAAAAACGTCCAGACCAGTTTTCTGGAGATTGAAGAGTACGCTAAAAAAGTAATAATACTGGTAAGTATCTGTGTGTAACAGAGCTGGGCAGTACTCGTGTAAATTGTACTCATAATTGTACTGAGTATCCAAAGTACTCAGTAACAAGTACTCGTGAGTACTTTTATTTGGATAGTACTCTGTACTCGAAATTTTGAAGTACTTTACATTATT
Organism: Rutpela maculata; assembly: GCA_936432065.2. Classification (NCBI taxonomy): domain Eukaryota; kingdom Metazoa; phylum Arthropoda; class Insecta; order Coleoptera; family Cerambycidae; genus Rutpela; species Rutpela maculata. The sequence continues at coordinate 119,644,695 of OW386285.2, forward strand.
AGGTACTCAAGTACTTTTGGAGGCCACAACTGACGAGTAACGAGTACGAGTACCGACGTGCAACACAGGCAAGTCTCAGCTTGTCTTTTTCCATACAAGTGTGCAGGGCAATCAGTAGTGCTGCCAATGGACGGGATTTTTTCTGAAAACCGGGAATTTTAGAGTAATATGGGAAATTTTGCGGGAAAAGATTTTCTGTGGGAAATTTAGGAATTTTTCGGCATGTATTATTTAAATTTATGTATTAAAATTTAACAATTGATGTCTAGAATAAGTTTAACGTTGTCCTGATTGTCCAACATGTTTATTACTATAGCGGACATTGTAAACACGGCTTGTCCTCGTCCCCTGAATTTTAGTACACCTGCTAAGGCCTAAGATTTGTAGAGTATAAGGTTCCCTAACAGCTAGCTTTTAGGCGAGACGTGAGTACGGCGATGAAAAGTCAGACTATCCTTGTTCTTCGAACGCGCAGTAGCGGTGCCGTAGAAGGACGGTCCGTATTGGCCCGAAACATGGCCAGAAGCATACTATGATCTGTAATGTTACATTCTACAACTTATCCTGATTACCATACCACCATACAAAACAGTGACTCAAAATGTGAGGATAATTACCCCCCAAACTTAAGTTAAGCGGGGGTCACTGCGAGCCCGTTCCAGTTACGAGTTCTTTGCTTAATTAACATTACGTAAGTTCTTACAATATTTTGAATATGACCCTGTATCTGGTGTGATTTCACACCAGCTGCGCATTGGCTAATGACATTTTTTGGTGGGGATCGTGAGTTATTAAGCAACCTTATACTCTACAAATCTTGGTTAAGGCCATCGCACACACGTCGGCATAATGCCATATAATAGAAGTACTATAGGGATTTCAACCAATCATGGACGGTATAGATAAACATAGCATTCTTTATACCTACTTCACTATTGCATAGTAATATTATTTGGGCTGAAAATAAAATTATTTATTTTAAACATTTATTTTTATTGTTCATTTATTAAAATGTTATAATATATTGTTTTTAGCGCCAAAATATATAATTAAAATTTAGTTAAGTACATCAAAATAAGCCTATACTCTATTTTAATTTTGTTTTTTTATCACATACTAAAATTTTATATACAACTGTATTGATTTGATTGATTGTAGGTAGGCATTTCTGAAACTCCCAGCTGGGCCTGCTACTTCCACGCTGGGTTGGACTAGGGTCATGCTTGTTGCCAGCAGCGAGTGCCACATGGCGCATGGTAAAGGAATGTGGGATTAGAGGTGTAGGTATTTGTGAGATGCGTTACCGCACTGTGTCGTGGGGGAGCTTTTATTCTCCCTTTTTTTGTATTTTTAGTTCTGGACTTCTGCCTCTTCTGGGTCTTCTTGTGATATATGCTGCCGCGTTGTGTCGCTGCTGTTTGTGCTTCTATTTTTGTTTTCCTGCTTCTGCAAATCTTCTTCTTCTGAGTCTTCTGATTCCTCCTTTTCTGATTCTGGTAGAGTATATATCGCTCCGCTTTCTTTGTGAAATTCATATTTTTCCCCTCGCTTTTCTTTCCCAGTATATTTGGTTCTTTCCCAGTTTTTTCATGATCCTCTCGATTGTTGATTTCCACGTGTAACATGGTCTCCCTATTTTTAGTTTTACTGCTGTTCAGTGTTAGTGCTTTCTTCAGTTGATTCCCGTCTTTGGACACGTCCTCAGTACTTCATTGGGTATATTTCTATTCTTTTTGTGATTGTTTTCCCTTCTAGTAGTGTTGATGTTTTATGTCGCTGTTTTTGTCCTGTTGTTCTTTTGAGTAGTTGGATAGTGTTTCTTTCAGCTCTTCTCAAATTTCTTCTGTTGGCTTTTGTTGTTGCCGCGTTTTTAACTCCATGTTCTGTGGTGGCCCATGATAATTAAATATTAGCTAATCACTTAATTGTTGTTATGTTAGTATGATAAAAAAAAGGTTTATAGCTTTGCGGGTCTACGCAGCAATAACACGGCCGCACTCCAACAACCTACTGCCCACCAAAAGTTCATGGTGACAGCACTCGACACTTTCAAGGGCTTGGATGTATAAACACTTCCCAAACTTCCTCTAAGAAAGCTGTCTGAGTCAAATTTTCAACAATATATTATAACACCCACAACACAAAAAACATGCAACACCGCAAAACACATTCCTATTAAAACAGACATCAGCAAAAAGCCAAAGATCAACAACACTTATCTGCGATACTTCTCTTCCCTTCCCTTCTTGACTTGTTCCATTGCACCACATCACAACCACTGTACCTAGTTCCGGATTATGTACGAAACCAATCACTACTCATCACCCATCACTCACCTGATAACTCAAAATTACACCTTTTACACCCCGCATTCAGCCCAAGCAACGGCACATAAAAAGGTCTGATAAAAAACGGTCCTCCTTCTAACTGATGAATTTTTTGTACCAGTAGCTGATGTGTCTTCGTTCCTACGTTCTATAGTATTATTTTTGTGTTTTCCGGAGACTTATTTCTTGATTACTTTTTGCTTGTTACTATTACGATCCTAAATTTTTTAATAAATTTCCTTAGCCTTACCAGAGCCGTACCAGAAGTATAAACAGTCAGTATATTTTTTTTAGCATGGATGAAGTTTTCTTTAATTTTTAGTGGCACTGCATCAAGCTAATGGGCACCAATTTTATCCAACTTTTTATTATATTTTTAAATTGATTTAATTTGACAAGGTGTACTGTTACCCTGATGAATGATGATACTCCCCTGGCTAGGCTAATATGTAAAATTGCTAGAAAGAATTGTTTATTGACTTATTTTTAAGTTATTACCTGAGCTGGGTTTGTTTAAAAATATTCTTTTTCCTTTCTTCAATTTGGAAATTTAAAATGTAAATTAAAATTTAGTATACTACACTCGAAAAAAGCATGTTATTTGGAATAATCAATAAAAATTATTTGTTTGAAATGAAACCTTAAAAAGGTTTTTCATCTACAGGGCTATTCTTTGTTTACTATTTCAAATACAAATATTTACATCATTTTGTATCTCGAATGAATATGACGCTTTATATTTTATTTTATGTTTCAAATAGTGCCATTAGTTATTTTACTCAAGTGTAAAGAGAAGTCTTGTATAATTTATTGGTCTGGCCGTAATTGATACCACGCCAGCAGACGACAGCCCCTTGAAAGCAGGGCTTATTCTGAGAAATTTGACATTTCTTGCCCTTTAACATTACAATGCAAACAATTTTACATGCTACACTATGTACAGTTATTAATTGCAAATCGGTAGTTTAAATAAGATAGTAAAACTTATCCTTTGTTGTATTCCTCTCTTCGGTTAGTACTAGTACTGATTTCTTCTCCTCTTTGCCGCAGGTACACGATTTCACTGCACTGTATGATTTACTGCGTTAGAGGGGAAGCACTGTGAAACAGTAACTATTATTTCTTATCAAATATATTTCTACACATTGTCACTTTATATTTAACTTTTATGGGTATCCATTTGTGACAGAACACTATAAGGCACATCTGGTCGCCTCGACAGCAAGATGACGGATCCCTTTATATACAACTGTATTGATTTAATACAAAATCGACATTTTAGTTGGGACAAGCGGGAATTTTCAAAGTTATACAACTATTTCGTTTTATTGTAATTTTATAAATGTAATAAAATAGCAATAAAACAAAATTGTTGTAGAAATGACAATTGAAGACCTAAGTGGATAAAGGTGTTATGTCGCATTTTTTAAAAAAACTACTTTATGCAATTTTTGAACACCCCTGATATAGATTTAACACCCAATAAACGGTGAATTCTAAATTTGTAATATTTTATAGAAACTTTTTAATTATAAAGGCGCCATGTCATACATACAACCAGTAATTTTAGTGGATGTACACAGTTTTGGACAGAAAAATCTAGTTTCATAACAGCTTGATATTGTTCTTTAATATTAGTGTAAACAAAAGAACATAACCCAAAATTACCTATCTATTTTATGAGGTATTATTTATTTGAATCGAAGACAAAATAAATAAGTTCCAACGCAAAACCGTTTTGTTTAATTTACTCAAAACTTTAAAAGTGTGACATATCCACTTAGGTCTTCAATTATAAAACAAATTTGTTTATTGGGAATGGTGTAAGTGGTATTCTAATTTTTGTTCTATTACCTATTTCAATTTGTTATCTTTCGAAGTACTCGTACTCGTACTCGTTACTCATTTTTAGAACAGTAGGTACTCTCCAAATTTTGCAAAAGTACTCATTTTTTAGAGTACTTCAAAAACAAGTACTCGTACTCAAGTTTTCACGAGAATTCTTTAAAGGTACTCGTGAGTACTTTAGTGCGCTACTCTGCCCAGCTCTGGTGTATAAGTATGTAAGGAATTCACTGGCGCGACTTCGGTTGGATGTTGAAAATCATTTGAGTTTACTAAATAGCAGGTATGCTGAAACTTGCCTTACATACTTAAAGAGAAACCGTTTTGGCAAATTTTGTACAGGGTTATTTATTATATATTGACCTCCTTTATTTCTGTTATTATTGGAAATTAAAAAAAAAGGTTCGTATAAAAATTGTAGGGTCGTACATATATATTTTTTAAATGCAATTAAAAAAACAATTGCTTGCATAGGTCACGTGATATAACAATGAAGGTTGTTAAACCCTGTATGATCATACATATTGTTCTAGATATTTTTTCCCTGATTTCAAATATATGGGTTGATAGATCTAGCTCATGATACTAAGAAAGTAAGATATGCTCTCACGCATACCTCCCCTTACCGCAGTCTCCGCTGCGTCACATAAAAGTCAACTAGTTCAGCGGTCAATTACTTCCACGTCCAGTGGAAGCATAGTAACGACAAAAAAATTTTTAAAATTTTTTATTGTCCAAATAGGCTTAAAATGTCATGAAACGTCGAGATTTTAAGTTTGAGCGAAAAAAAAATTTCTGTCTGTTGGTCTGTCTGTCGGTCTGTCTGTCTGTAACTTTTTTTGTGCGCACGTTTACTCTGGAACCGTTTGAGATATTGACTTGAAATTTGGTACACATATGTACTTTAACGAGATCTAGAACTAGATTATATTTTCATCTTGTTCCGTCGAAGGGTTGGGGGGTAAATTGGGGTAAATTTGGGGTAAATGGGTAAATCAAGTAGGTAAGAGTCCATGAAATTGGTATTTAGTATATACAAGAGAAGCTGAGGTCTCAAAAAAAATTTTGGCATTAGCCACCCCCATTACCACCCCCACCTCCTTATTAAAGGGGATGAAAAAAAAAGTGATTTAGTGCATGTACAGGAACCAGAAACCTCAAAATATTTTTTTACTTCATCCACCCCCCCACACCGATGTGGGGTATCGTTTTATGGGTTTTTGGGGTAGAGGATTTCAAATATTATATTATTAAAGTTCCATAAACAATTATTTTCACATATAAAGTTTTTTCGTTGTGAGTGACTTGGATAGAGAATCTGGATGTGGAAGTAGTGATTCCTTGGGCAGCGGTTTTTTTATTTTAGACGTAAATTAGAATTACCTTAATCGAAGTGTTTGGAAGCTTATCCCTCAATGAAATAAGAAATTACGATTCTTTTGGTTGATCGAGACAAAAGATAGAATCAAAAATGTGAGAAAATTGTAAAATAATAGATACAATTATTCTTTCGTTTAACTTGCCCTAACTCAGAAACGGGCCAACGAATTAATCTCAAATTTTTACTTCGTCATGACTCTATATCTCTTAAGAAAATGTGTTAATATGAAGGTAAAATTTTAATAAGTAAAGAAAATATGATTTTTTTTCTAAGACCATGTCGATACACTGTGAAATATTACAGGCTCGAATATGACAAGCGAGAAACTTTTTTATCTTTCGAATTAGATACCAAGTATATTGAGGACGTATGAAGATAAAGGATGGAGCTAACTTTTTGATTTGAAACTTTTTTTTCTGGACTAACAGTTTTCGAGAAAATTGCAATTAAGTATACGGAACGCCCTCGCGAACGATAAGCAGCGCAGAGAATGCGGTGTGAGAAATAACGTACCTTAGTGTTGTTTAATGAAATAGAATTCAAATTTTCTTGAGATTTTTCAGCAAATCAATATAGAGGTTATTAAATATTTGTAATAATTACCATGAGAGAACACATTGATATATCCTGCGCTATTGAATTAAGTCATACTGCGAAAACAGTATTTTGCAGATGCAAAATGTTTTACATAATAGGAACATTAAAGAATCCAGCAATTTATTTCGAAATAACAGAAAAAATATTTTTCATTCTTGACTGTTTGTCTATTTTCCTAAATCACATTAGATAAGTGCACTGTATCATAATTAAACTAATTAAAGTAGTATATTATTTACTACTACTATTTATTGCGTTTAATTAAATGAATTAAAATTTAATATTAAATAAAAACAAAATAAATAGCTTACACGTTGAAAAATCAACAGTGCAAAAGATCATACGTGCTTGCATCAATTATTTTGAAGGTGTTTTCACAAACACTTAAATCCACAACAGCCTTATGCAAAATGAAAAGAGCTGACAGAAGCACTCATAGAATTCTATGATATTAAAAAGTAAAATTGCCTGCAATCAGCTTTCTAGGTCTTATATTACGGTTTTCGATGTATTTTTAGGTAGATATTGGACACGGGACTGTCGCGGGCGCGGGCTCTATTTGAAGTTGACTAGAGAGTGACGCTATGCGCACAGCAGGTCTAAAGCTGGTACTCGTACCGAGCATATCTTATATTTCTTAGTATCATGGATCTAGCTGCAATATTTCTTGACATATCGGACATTAAATATGTTCCAAACATGCAAATAGGTATTTTATGGTTGTAGTGGATTGTGTGAGTCGGACGAAAACCCGACTATTGTCTGATACAACCAGATTAATCCTCTCTCCCCCATTTTAGAAGATGCTGAACACGGTAGTTGTGGCCGAATTTCTCGTAAACCATCCCCAAACGAAGGTTAGCGCATATTATAATAGTTTGAGGGACTCTTACTTTAGTGATTCTCCGTTTTCGAGGATGCTAAACACTGTGGTGATGATGAAATTCCTCCCCGGTTTGACCCACCCCTGTAAATGGCCAATAACAACCCTCCAAAGGAGTGAGAGTGCGTTCTCAGCATACCCCTGGGCAAAGCTACTAGGTCAGTCGGTATAGATGGAAAAAAGTTCATTTTACGAAATGTCGTTTATCCGCAATTTTATTTTTATGAAGTATAGTGGTTTGGGATATCCACAAACATATGGCAACTCTCCGCACGCGTGACAGGTGGGGCAACACACTTTAAAATTCAAAAAACGTCAATTTCTTACCATTTTTCTCTTTATTTGCAATATAACTCGTAAATGAAGCATTGTTCGAAAATATATCAAAAATTAGAAAAGCTGAGAAAATTGATTTTGAACATTTCATTAATCTTGACATTTTTCCAGAAAATTCTTCGTTTAAGAGCTACAGACAAAAGAACAATGCTACTTTTTTATCTTTTGATTTTTTTTTAAAGTGAATATAATAAGTATTAATACGAAATATATCATAGGTATAATATAAATTATGTTTAAATGTCCAATTCATAGTTGAAATAAAGTATATTTACAGATCTATAAATAATTTACATGTTAAACAGAAAAAAAAATAATACAAGTTCTCAGGTATTGAGGTATTAAAATGAATAAACAAATATATATTTTCACAGACTATTTGTTTTATGCATAGTACAGTGTACATGCGTTTCAGGTATGACTTAATAAAATAGAATAGAACAGAATAAAATAGAATAAGTTTATTTAACAAATTGTTCTACTACAATGTAATAATTGTTAAAAACTGAAACATTATGATAAATGAACTAAGTCCCCAGATTAAGTGCTATTTAGAGCACTTGAGCGTGCATTGGGCACAGAAAAAAATAAATGTGCACTTAATGTGGGGGGCTTAGTTCATTTATCATAATGTTTCAGTTCTTAACAATTACATTATAGTAGAACAATTTGTTAATAAATTGATTCTATTCTATTCTATTAAGTTATACATGAAACGCATGTATACTGTACTATGCATAAAAAAATAGTCTGTTTGTGAAAATATGTATTTATTTATTGTCTTATCATTTTAATTCCTCAATACCTGAAAAGTTAAAAAGCTAAAACCCAGAGAAAATGACACACACACTTGTTATTTATGATACAAAAAGCCGAGAAGAGCACTTTCAAAAAAAATTTGCAATACTGAAAAAATTAATGCCAATAATTTGGCAATTTTTCACGTAAACTTACTTTCACATATGACAACTTTCAGCGTACCTGTCGTTTTGTAACTTCAAAAACATGTGTTTCTTACTGATTTATTTGATCCTAATATGAATCCGCCCCCCTCTAGAGGTGCTACTCCACTATCTCCTTGGATCCCGACCCAAATATCTCCATCATCATTATTTGTGATTTCAAATTCAACGGCGTGAACTGTTGCCGTGATAATGATGACCGCGACTAGTTTAAACATTGTTATTATACTGTAAAGGACAATTGTTTTCTGAAATTTATACTCGTAGAGTGAGACTACATTTCAAATTTGTTTTGAATCATAAGTACATAACAAATATTAGGATTTGATTCAGAAAACTAAATAGTTTTTGATGATTAAACATGAATCACTTATTTCGGATTATCGATTATTTTTATCTTTATGTGTACAAGTATATGTGACTAATTCTTAAAAATGTCTAAATGTTCTTTGTAAAAAAAAAATAAGTGCAATGCCTAAGTATACTTTTTGCCCTAAATTGTTTCCTAGGAGAGCTATAAATAATCCTTCTCTTAGGTTAAGTTTGAAAAACATCATTCTGTTTTTAAATCAGGAGCAGAGTGAGCTTTAAAAAATTAATAGTTTAAAAAACACGCTTTTATAAATACTGCACTAAAAAGCAAAAAATAATCATCGAACCTGTTCTCTCTGTGTACCCCGTAAGGGCCTTAGTGTAAGCCGTGTTTGAGTATAAAAGCGTGGGGCGTTTTTCGAACGCTATTTCGGACAGGTTCGATAATTAAATTAATTTAAATGAAAAGCGCCTCATGCTTTTATACTCAAATATTATACTTAATTACAAACACGGCTTACACTAAGACCCTTACGGGGTAGACAGAGCGAACAGGTTCGATGATTATTTTTTGCTTTTTAGTGCAATATTTATAAAAGCGTGTTTTCAAAATTTTTTAAATTATTAATTTGTTTTTTTTTTACTTTTTAGTCTTACATTTAAGATGAGACAACGCCAATCACAAAGTTTCATCGGTAAAGCTAAAGCTGAAGTGGGGCGAAGGGTAGGCAGTGTGGCTATAGACCATTTTAGGTCACGTGACTTTGACGCCGCTGTCTGGAGGGCACATAAAGCCTCATTCAATAACAGGAAATGCAAATGAAAAGCAATTAGAGATGAGTTGCTATTTAACAAAACCTATTATTTTATAACTGTTATTTGTAAATAGCATTAATAGACTGTTATTTCTGTTCGAAAATAACAGATAGCAGTAGCCAAGATACCAAAATACTATTTTCGGTTGACGTCACGCTGTCGTCGGTGCTATTTTGCATGGAAGGCAGACAACTTATTGTTTTCATTTGCATACCTTTGTTATTAAAGTGTGATTGTTATAATAGGCGCTGTTTTCATTTGCAATAGTTTCAAAAATTCCTTTGTTCTGTTCAGTAGTGAATTGTGATAATAGAAGAGAAAGAGACAACGTTAGTTTCTTTAGAATTCCTGCTATTTTAAAGGACCGTGGAGAAAATAACAACAAGCGAGACATTATTGCCAAAATAAACACTTTACTTGAAACATTAAAGTAAACCCGAAACACACTCTAAAAATCTTGTGCACACAATAATAAACAAACAGTAAATGAGGTTTTGTATGCCCTTCAGACAGCTGCGCCAAATTCACGTGACCGAAAAATTACAAAGTGTGCACTGCGATATGCGAATGCCAGTACTTCTCAGCGATCTGTTATTTTTAAACTGATATTTCAAAACAGCAGAAGCAGTTTAAACCTGTTATTAAAAAATAACAGCTTGTACCCATCTCTAGAAAACAAAATAATGAGTTGTGTGCCCTCCACGCCGACAGCGTGACGTCATCTTAAAATGGTCTATTATAGGGAATCTGCACGTGGCGTCACAGCTAACCTCAAAAATATGTGTTTCTTAAGATTTAAGAGTATTACGCAGCTATTATTGAAATTTCTGCCTGGTCCCCGTATTTTTAAGTAAAATCTAGTTCAGTGTAATACTTATGAAGTTTTAAATACTTTGTCCTAATAAAATAGGACTCTTTTGTAGGTTGGAAATCTAACCTGTATTAATCAACAATTAGGCGATCCAAACCACGTGACTTCCAACATGGCGCTGAGGGCAAACATCCGGCAATCCTTTATTTTCATTCGTTAAATGAGTTTTTTTCGGTTGCCTTGGCTACGTTTCCGCGAGTTAATTAAAATAAACCCCATGTTTGCCCTCAGCGCCATATTGAAAAATAATTTTGACAGGTCGTTGGTTTGCCTAATATTGAAAAATTATTTACGTACATTTTTCAATATATGCTTGAAGCTAGTGCGGCTCCAAGTTAAAAATGCGTATACAAACATTAAAAATGAGAATAAGCTTGAAAAACTTAAAAACTTAAAATGTAAAGTTATGTTGGTTACATGATACCCTATTGTAGTGCCGTAGGTGGCACCATCTATTAAAAACCACTGTAGTAAAAATCTTGAGGGAAAAAGTAGTTTTTAGCCAAACGGCTGGCGTTATTAAACTGAAGAAAAGATATTCTTGTAACTAAATGGATACTACACTTCTATTGAAGAAAGTATTTAGCTAAAATTTGTTTATTACGAAGATCTCTCTTCACATTCGCTCATTGCCGCCTGCTGCCCTCTGATCGCCTTGCTCCTTCTTAAGGAGAAAATTTTGGCACTTTCGACATTTACGTAAAAAATTCGACTAAATGTTCATAATCTGCGACCTCGAAAATCCCCAGATATTGATTTTTATAGGAATCAGACCATAAATTACAAAACTTATCCGCCATTTTGACGCCACTATTTTGAATTGTTAAATTTGGACCGAATAATTGTAATCTGCAACCTCGATTGCCCACAGATACCGATTTTCAGTCGAATCCCACGATAATTGATAAAACCAATCCGCCATTTTAAATTTTTAAGTTTTGATCACATATTTGTTTTCTACTTACCAAGCCCTCACTTTTGATACCCATATCAAGGGTAAAGAAAATGATAATCCGCCATCTTAGGGCGGAGGCCATTTTGAACTTATTATAGTATACTATATTGTATTGTCATCAGAGCTCCACACAATTGCCAAGTTTCATGATGATACAACAATAATTAGAAGTGGGTGAAATTCAGTTCCTTAGACTTTTTACTTACACACATACATACATACATACATACATACATAGATAGTTAGTTGCAGGTCGACCTAATAAAAGCTTTTAAAATGAATCATTACTGCCGCATCCAAATTTTCGGTGGGAGTCGCATGGCAGTGCGAGTGGCTGAACAGACACACTAAATTAGAATTTTATGCTTCAGTTTATTTTGAGGCCCTTGGTTCTTATACATACACTGAATCATAATTTTATTTTTGAGCCCCTTTAATTAGGGTGGGGGTGGTAGTTTAGGTGGCTTATGTCAAGACAAATTTGGAGGCCTTTGATTCTTGTGCACGCACTAAATCGTATTTTTATATTTTTTCGCCCCCTTTCGTAATGGGGTGGGGGTGGTAATGAGGATGATAGTGGGGGTGGTTGATGTTAAAAAATTTTGAGACCTTAGCTTCTTGTACATACACTGTATCTCAATTTGATGGACTCTTACTTGCCAACTTTACCTATTTGTTCCTCATTTACCTCCCAACCCTTCCACGGAATAACTTCAAAATATAATCTAATTCAGATTTCGTTATAATGTATAAATGTCAGGGGAGCTGGTTGAAGCTCATTGTATAGACATTCATTTCTCAATAGTGGCAGACGCGTTTCGCCTTTCCACGCTCCTCAGTGCCACAAGGTAGAGAAAGAACGAAATTACATACACTTCAACCAGTACTCCATAAATTTCCTGTGGAGTGTAACCACTAAGTACCAACGGTGTTATCTATGGTAAGATGGTGAAGATTGTTCAGAAATAAATGTTTGACTTTTGAACATTTTTTAACTTTTTATCGCTTCACGAAACATGATAAAAGTGAAGAAAGTCATTCTGGATATCATTCAAAAAATGGATATAAATTTTTAATAAGGAAACATACTGAAAAGGCGGAATCGAAAAATGTGGCAAAGGCGCGCGTAACGTCGATTGGCAATTACAACTCGTCAGTTAGACGAGTGCGTTGGGGAATCAGCAGAGAGCTGTGGTAGCCAAATGCCAAATGCAGGTCTTTAAAGATGGCTAAGTAATTGAGAAAACTGTCTTGTGCATAAATAAAATAAAAAGGTAATTTGCAAAAAATTCGCTCGAAAGCGAAGTCGCATATGAGGGCCGGTACGTCACAAGGCAGGAAAGCTGTAATAATTCATATATAGTTGAACTCTAATCGAACTCTGTTCTTGTGAATAATATAATCACTAAAAGAAACCTTAAAATTAACCACTAGTGCTTCAAAATTTTTATATTAACTTCATTCAGTCCCAAAACCAAAGTGCATACATAAACTTCCGAGGAAGTTGTGTGAATTTTTTTACCTAATCGATTGCTATTACACGCTCTCAATTAAATGGTAGATGCGAAACCAAAGTCCTCACTCGCCCTTGCCCTACTTGGGCAGGCGCTTCTTTGAAATATATATATTCTCTAGGATATTGCACAATTTTATTTGTACTTATTTTGCATATAATAAATAAATAGTGTAACTCGAACTGTTGTATTTTATTGATTGAATGGTTGACTTTCAGTCTTATTCCTCAAGGGCTTTTGTGTGTTAGGTCGGAATTGAGTATCGGGTGTCTCCAGACACCTTAAGTTTGTAACTTAATATCCAGTCGCATCACGAATGCTTGAGAGGGATTTCTTTATGAAGGTAAATCAGAGATCTCTAAGCCACAAGATTCATTAAATTTTTAGGTAAATAAGATAAAGTGTACCAAGAGAGAAAACAATTTTGGGGAGAGCGCCTTTAGCAATCTACGGTAAGTACAGCTTTTACCTTTCTCGTTTATCAAACATCTTATAAATATATATAGAACCCGCTTGAGAGTGGGAAATCACATACGAACAAGGGAGAACGCGACTGGCGCCCTTTAATAAATAAATTGGTGTCGCGTCCTTCAGACGCCATGTGTAGGGTTCTTTCACATAATCACTACCTGTAAAAGCATAAAATTCTGGTAAAGAACGATATAATTATGAGGTTTCTGATTTTCTGAGATTTTTGCTAAGGGGAAGATGCTCATTAATATCTGGCCTGCCACATATGTGCGGAAGTCTTTGCTCCGTTAGACCAACATATTCTTTTAGTAGATGGTTTAAGCTTTAAAATGGAAAAAAATAATGATGTTCATTGACGTGGTCGAAATATTGAAAATGCGTCCTTATGTGGTGGTCTGTCAGGCAGTTCCGCCAAGGTGAAGCACGGTAGACCGAGATAATTTTAAAAAATTACTACTTCTCTATAATCCACATACATTTTAGCAGGATGTTTTGTAACGTATGAAACATACTTTCTATATACGCACCATGGGGTCATTTAGTCAAATTTAATATTGCACTTTTTATTACAATTGTGCGAAGTAATCATCAAATAATTATTACACTGAAAATTTGAGCTCGATCCGATATGTAGTTCCAGAAATGTACTGCTTTAAAATCTAATTCTTCATAAGCTGAGGCGGTCGAATCGCTGACGTAAATGTCTCCAGAGTCCTACCTTGCTTACCTAATAACCTTGCCCATCGCAATCGAAAACCCGACATCTAAATATACTCATATTATCAAAAATACGATACCGCGACGCCCGTACCATGTCGATACGTAAATAAGAAGACTTGTAGTTGATCCGCATTGAAAATCGCACGCCGAAATTCGAAAATTCGGCTCGACACGAACGAATCAAAATTGATATTTTTGGTATTTTTCGTTATATAAATTATTTCTTATCTGAATAACAGATGAGGGTATTAATTTCTTATGCCAGTTCTTAGACTACTAGGCAAGCGGGTCAGCTACATCTACGTCTCCCGATGCGATAGAGACAAGACGTCACACAGCTATAACATGAAAGCGCCACGTGTTGATATGTTCTTGATTAATTTTGAAGCCTAGAAAATTCTTTTTTTTTTGCATTTCGCTCTAGAATTAAAAGATCTTTCAGAAAATGTAATTAAAAAAATGGTAAATGAGCCCATTAGCACAATTAAAGATTTCCCGCCAGGATATGCTCAGACAGACCTACGGTTTGGTGTTCTTTTGTACATACTTTTCGGAATTTATTATGAATTAATAGGATGCTCATTTCGATGATAATACTAAAAATGCATATTTATGGGTTGGTCTGTCGAGCACTTCCGCCAAGGTGAGACAAGATAGATGAGATAATTTATTTTCGGACAATAATAACTGAAAAATATCTTTTTATTGTTTACTATCAATATCAAATCGATTCCAGCCCAAATGAAACTTTGCCACACTCACCACCCCTATTTGTACACCCTTAAACTACTAAATAACCAGCTTTCAGTAGCAGGCCTGCTAATATGTTTTTTTCACTTACGTAAGTACCTTAAGCAGTCACATTCCTTTTTAAAAAAATGCGCCTTGCGCGCTCCTCCCCAATTAATCCCCCCCCCCCTACCAACTCACCCATCCTCTGCCCTAGTAACATCAGTCTATAAACTGCTAGCAGGTATAAAATTGTGTAACGAGAACTCATTATTTCCATTACAAACAAGATATTTTTACCCCCTGTCACCCCCTCCTACCACCCTCCCACCTTTTCCGAAACAACGAAAATATACGTGCAAAATAAAAAACATTCTTATTCAGCAACAGTCATGCCAAAATGTTTCAATGATCTGCAAAAACATCTCACCGGGTCTGTTACTGAACGCTGATTATTTAATAGTTTAGGGGCGTACAAAAAGGGGAGGTGGATGAGGGAAAGTTCCGTTTGGGGCGGAATCGATTCAGTATTGATAAATAATAAAAAAATGTTTTTCAGTTATTGTCCAAAAATAAATTAGGCCGAAAACCGGCCTCATGGGCCCTCCTCTTTTAGCCGGATGTTTTGTAACTTAGGAAGTATACCTTCTTATACTCCGGAATTAGCTTAATTAAAGACCTCCCGCCAGGATATGCTCAATTAGCTAATGGTTTAGTATTGGTTGGTATATATTCTTTCGAATTTATCATGAATTAATGGAATGTTTGAGGATGTAGGGTTTCATACGGTGCGGTGCGGTGGTGTCATTCTGATAACAGTTCGAATCTAAAGTAAAAGAAGGAGACAAAATTCCAGCATCTATTGTTAGACGCTATGCTAATGTCCTTGTAAAATTCCTGATAATATTTAATCTCTCATTCAAAACTGGTGCGTTTCTTAACATTTCGAGTAAGTCCCAAATTTGCTGGGTTTATAAGAAACGCGATAGACATCAAATTGAAAATCACCGCCTCATTACAAGAGACCAATTTAGGTGAAGCGAAACGTTTTTGAAAATACGTAATCCGCAATACATGCAAATCACGAATCACTTCTCGTTTTTCTTTGAACCCGCGATTGAAGATGATATAATTGAAATTGTACGTAATCTTAAAGTTTCAAACTCGGCATGTATGGACGAAATTAGTTCAGACTTATTAAAAAAATGTATGAAGCATATTGTGAAACCGTTTACTCATATTTTAAATTGTTCCTTAAATGAGGGCATCTTTCCAGATAAACTTAAAATATCTAAAATAATACCTTTGTTTAAGACTGGAGACGAAACAGATATTGATAATTACAGACCCATTGCGATCCTAAGTACTTTTTCCAAAATTTTTGAAAAATTTGTTTCCAAGAAGATTGTAAATTTTTTTACGAAATTTAACTTATTTAATGGCAATCAATTTGGCTTTCGTGAGGGACTATCAACATCGAACTGTGTAAATAAGTTCTTAAATATATTGCACGATAAATTAGACAATCACCATCATGGCATTGGTATATTTCTTGATTTGAGTAAAGCGTTTGACTTAGTAAACCATGATATACTCTTAAATAAAATGTATAGATACGGTGTTAGAGGACAGGCGTTAAAGTGGTTTCAAAGTTATTTGGGAAATCGGTCTCACTATGTCAATATTGGTCATGTAAACTCCGAATCCCTTATCACACAAATAGGCGTACCTCAGGGATCCGTTTTAGGGCCTTTATTATTTATTATTTATATTAACGACCTCAATGCAGATAACATTTTAATGTTCGCAGATGATACGTCGATTATTATTGGCAACAAAGACCTTGAAACCAGTGTAGGTTACTGTAATAAACAATTGCAAGATATTTACACTTGGCTTATTGATAACAAGCTAATACTAAACACTAATAAATCAGTTTTCATCAGATTTAACTATTCTTCTGCAAACTATGATCGAAGTTTATACATAAGCACTTCAAAAGGTACTTTAAAACAAGTACAGTCCACGAAATTTTTGGGTATTTATATATCTGAAGACTGTAAATGGACTACACATATCGAAATGATTTATAGAAGAATAGCTCCTGTGTGTTATTGTTTAAAACAGTTAAGACTTACAGTGGATACAGATGTTCTAAAAATATATTACTTTGCCCATTTTCATTCAATCATTTCGTATGGCATTACTGCATGGGGTTCTTCTAGTGAATGTAGACGGATATTCAGACTTCAAAAAAAAGCGATCAGATATATAGTGGGTGCAAATGCCAGAGAAAATTGCAAAGAATACTTTAAGAGCCTAAATATTCTAACATTACCTTGTATCTTTATAATGAGTCTAGTAATCTATGCAAAAAATAATAACTTTCAGATGATAAACCACTATCATTCATACTCTACAAGAAATTTTAATTTATTAGAGGTACCACTTCATCGAACAGCAACATTTGAGCGTAGTCCAAAGTTTTTAGCTATTAAAGCATTCAATAAACTTCCCGCTGAATACAAAACTTTAAATTTAAATTTATTTAAAAAACGCGTTAAAGAATTTTTAATTACCAAATGTTATTATTCTTTAAATGAATATCTTGATGATAGAATATAAAATTTGCAGTCTACTTATTCATTGACTTGCTCTGTATGTTATTTTTATTTCAGTCATCCATAGCCTGATTTTTGCTTTTTGTATTTTGTTTCAATCAATGCTAAATTTCCGTATCACTTCTAATTACTATGTATATTAATTACACACACCATGTTTAATGTTCCTTATTTTAACAAATTTTGATTGTATGTATGTATGTGTATATATGTGTGTATTTATGTTTATATGCGTATGTGTGTATATATATATATATATATGTAATATATATATTTTTTATGTCTCATGTATGTTACTTATACTCGTATGTTTTTTTTTCATTATTTTACAGTTTTATGACTTATCCTATATTATTTGTAATAATCTACTGGATGAATAAACATTATTATTATTATTATTATTATTATTATTATCATACCGTATTCTCTGAAAATTTTCCATGCGTTATCGTAAGCCTTATGTATGCTATGCGTAAGGATTAAAATTAAGTCGCATAAACGATCGACTTACATTTAAATTAAATTCGTCTCTATATCAAATATTTAAGATTTTTTCCCAGGTATAATGAATTCTACACATTTTCAGATTACGTAATTCTTAAATATTATATGTACCATCGCATCTCAATGAAATAATTATGGAGATATCGCCCAAAGGTCGAGTCACTATTAGATCATAGAATGTGCCAGCAAGGATGACAGACACATCTGTGTCTGCAGTACGCACAAGGATACTCTTGTCCCCTTGCTATAGTAAATGGAGTACATAAACCACAAGCCCTCATGTCTGCCTCTTTATGATTGCCATGGGCGTAGCGAAGAGGGGGGGGGCGTATGGAGGTATATTACCCCCCAACTTTGTCAGACTTGGCAAAAATTGGACATTTGAGACGCAAATTGGCAATTTTTAGTAAAATTTTTTTTAGATTTTCTCCCCCCTCTCCCCGTTCATCAACTTTTATTTCGGCGGAACTTGGCAAAAGCTGGGTAAAAGTTGGAAATTCGAGATGTAAGTTGGCAATTTTTATTGATAATTTTTTTTTAGAATTTCTCCCCCCGCTCATCAATTTTTTTGAGGAATTACTATTTAAGTATTTACAGAGTTGGCTTTTTAAGTCTTATGAAGTTGCAAAATTTGAAAATGAACCCCCCAAAAATGTTGGCTCGCTACGCCCCTGATGATCGCAGTTTTCCATGGGTGTGTCCGAACCGATTTGAGTAACTGCTTTCCCTGTTGTGATGTATACTTCTTTGCCTGGTGGCCAGTTGAGCTCTACAACCCTGGAAGTCAAGAAGTTGAACAATTCCTTCTTGTTTATTGAGTCACGGAGAAAGTCCATTTCCATTACGTGGCAGTTTGGTGTTGCCAGATACTTTCCTTCGAATCCGATCACCTCTTTTTTCTATCTGGAATGTCTCAAACAATCTTTAGGTATTCTCCAGCTGCTTATGAAGGTAAGGTAGAAATATTTTATCAGCATATTGATTGAAGGTGTCGACACTAGTAGTACGCAGGCAGTGGGGGATGACGGCAGCGTCCAGAAATTTAGAGCCAAAGATTTAAGGGGGCTCTGATTGACCTGGCTGCTCAAGACATTGCAGTATTCCAGCCTTGTTGGTTGGCAAATTAATCTGAAATGGAAGTAGGGAATGACTGTATCTCATGTGCAAAAAACTCATTCAAATCAAATTCTCGGTCCTGCATAAATATATCATACCGTATTCTCTGAAAATTTTCCATGCGTTATCGTAAGCCTTATGTACACTATGAGTAAGGATTAAAATTAAGTCCCATAAACGGTTGTCTTACATTTCGTCTCTATATCAAATATTTAAGAATTTTTCAGGTTATGTAATCTTTAAATATTATATGTAACTTCGCATCTCAATGAAATATGGAGATATATTTTTATACCTATTTGATTTATTCTATAGTTGTTCTCAGTTACCTGCGAAGGTCTTTAAATTTTATTTTAATAATAGAACACACAATGCGAAATAGAGTGTTGTTTTGGGAGTGCCTCGGGGGTCGACACTAAGCCCTTTGTTGTTTATGTTATTTTATAAGTGGTTTTGTGACTAATTTGGATGTTGATGTCTCAATGTTAACAAATGTAATGAAACTAACTTTTAACTATTTTACGTCACTCCAAAAAATAAAGAAATTACATATAACTAGAGAGAGAGAATTTTTCACGCTATCATATAACTGTTTGTTACCACGAAATAGGTCTACGATGTGAACAAGCATACATATATGATAGCAAGGAAGAAATCTTCATAGACAGCGTTACAAAATTAAACTGTTTAGATTGCCTCCATATTTATTTTGACAAGACAGTTGTTACGTCATATGTTGTAGTAACATATGACTTTTACAAATGTTTGGTTTATGTTACAATTTTTCCTATTAGTTACGTTTGTACATAATTTTGATTTGATAAAATTGTCGTAGTCTACAGGATACTTTCTTAGGGAAATTGTCGAATATTTTCTATCTCTAAGGTAAATTTCTTAGAGACGGGAAATATCCATGAAATCAGTATTTTATTTATTTTTTAATAATATTAAACAAAATATATATTTTTTATTGCTAAGTGTTATTTATTTATAAATATGTAGTATTATAAAATTATGTCATTATGTTTAACCTCCAAAAGATATAATATACTTTGGAGCACTACAAGTGAATGTACTCTTGTTATCATCATATGCGTAGCTGTAAGCATCAGGGCAGTGACTTTTGAAATACGCTGGGTAGTCCACATTCCAGTCTGAAGACTTACAAGTCTCTGGCCTATCATGAGCGTTACGGCAGCAGAATTCGTCAGTACCGAAGGCAGTGCAAGCAGATTTGCAAGCTACTGTCATATCACCTGCCACCTCCCTAAGTTCATTAGGGCACTCATCATTTATATGGAAGGCACAGGAAGCTTTCTTGCAACTATATTGGCTTCCATCTCCACGTCCGTTAATAGGTTCCATCTTGAAAAAGAAAAATAATATTTTTATAGAAAAATGACAAACAATATTCGACTCATATATGAACCAACAAACACGAGAACAACTTTCCACCGTTAATGAACATTAAAATTACTTACTGAAAGAATAATGTTAAAGCCATCTACAAATGAAATGTCATAAAAGTCAACTCCACCCGCTCCTCCAAGAGTAATTTCTGCAAGAGATGCCGGTGTAGCTCCTCCGTTTCCTTGGCATTCTAATCTGTTTCCACAATCACCAGTCAAACAATGGTATGTGTTGGTGTCACACCAGGTTCTTGCCCAAATACGTCCAGCCCAGTCATCCGCAACTTGAAGTGTTTTCTATAATAAAAAAAAATGTATATGAATACTTAAATCTGAAATACCTATATCAAAGTGATACACAATATTATTGCTTGCTTCAATTATGTATGGCCACTGATAACATGATCATCTATAATAGCTACATTCATAAATAGAATAAATATGAAACATTTACTTAAAAATACACTAAAAAGAAAAAAATTATTTTTGTTGCTGCCATCACAATACATTTAAGCTTACATGATTAAATACAGAAGCAAGAATCGCTTATATAATATACATTCGATTAATATTATTCTCATAAATCATGATTGCTATTAACAGCCCAAAATAGTAGGGGCGCGTTTTAGCATTTCAACCTCATCCCAAGCAATGGCGATATCAGACAGTGGCTCAGCGCGGTATTGGCCCTTCTTAAAACGATGCCTCATGCTGTCTCACAACACGGAGTGAATCCAGCAAAGCTGACTCTTGCATTTTAGACGCCAGTGGCGTGGTTATCGATGTACAGACAAGGGTGGTGTTGAATTTCGTAAGAAAAAACGGTTTGGTGTCTCCATAACTGCCAATTATCAACAAACCAATATAATTACAAAACCTAACCTAAATTCAAACAAAAAGTATTTATCTTCCTTAGAGCCCTCTGCTGATTTCTTTTCGTCCTAATATTTCTCTGAACAAGAGAACTCAGCAATATACATTATCGCTTCAATTAAATCCAGATTATCTCTATTACCATAGCTCCTATTAGCTATTATCAATACGTAGATTATAAAATTTCCTAAAACTCTTGTTTGAACAATTTTCTTCCACTATCAATTGTTTATAGTAGGGAGTAGAAAAATATTATTTTCCCAAATACTTGAAAGAAAAAATATATTTGCGTAAAACGATAGTTTTTATGTTATGGAGCTTTGAAGTTGTCTATCCATGGTAAATCAAATTCGGAACGAATTATGATGTGGCTGAAGAACAGATCGAGTTTGACACGAATTTTCAAAATTAGAAATCTAACAAACTTATTAGCTTCCTCCCTAGATGGACCACAATACGAACCGGAAGTACGAACCGGAAGTACTAACCGGAAGTTGCATGATTAAGTGCCTTTTTTAGAGTGAAAACTTTTTCAAGGCCGAAAAATTAATAGTTTTTATGTTATGGAGCTTTGAAGTTGTCTATCCATGGTAAATCAAATTCGGAACGAATTATGATGTGGCTGAAGAACAGATCGAGTTTGACACGAATTTTCAAAATTAGAAATCTAACAAACTTATTAGCTTCCTCCCTAGATGGACCACAATACGAACCGGAAGTACGAACCGGAAGTACTAACCGGAAGTTGCATTATTAAGTGCCTTTTTTAGAGTGAAAACTTTTTCAGTCTCAGTATAGACCTGCGTGTTAAGTACGTATAAAGGGTAAATAAATGAATTTCAGGCCTCCTCGCTAGATATGGACCACAATAACACAGGACTGAAGTCCGAACCGGAAGTTGCATAATTAAGTCCATTTTTAAGGGTGAAAACTTTTTCTCTCAATCATGTAACTTTCGGTTCGTACTTCCGGTTCGTATTGTGGTCCATATCTAGGGAGGAGGCTAATTAGTTTGTTGGATTTCTAATTTTGAAAATTCGTGTAAAACTCGAACTGTTCTTCAGCCACATCATAATTCGATCCGAATTTGATATACCACTGATAGACAACTTCAAAGCTCCATAACTTAAAAATTATTAATTTTTCGGCCTTGGTCCCATGGAGACTTTTATTCAGGATGATTTGATAAATAACATATTTCAATTTCAACCAAATCTACCAGACATTATTTTACATAAGAAACGTGCGGGATCCTTTCATTAAGTATAAATATTTACAACACAATTTTATTTTGATTAAATTTTGAATCCAATGTCGATGGCAATGGTGACTTTCCGTAAACTGTAATCAACAATGGTAAACATGTCAATAAATAATAATATTATATGTATTGCTCTGTTTTATGTTGTCCTACCGATTTTTCTCTACCTAAAGCGACTCCACCGTTTTTTAGATCCCCTAAAACCACTTTCCGGGGTTTCCTAGGATACCGATCCCAATATCTTGGCCAACATGATTTTAAATTTCAAACTCAACTATGTAAATCATCACTATAAGAACTGAGGCTCTAAATAATTTTAGTTTTACTCCCATGACGAGAGGGAATGATCAGTTCTTCCTATAAAATGCAGATAGGAAGCCTGTGGTAGTATTGTATAGACCTTATTTTTACATGGGAAAGTTCATCCTAGTTGTGTCGAGCCGTTTATTTATTAAAGCACCAGAAAACAAAAAAATTGTACCTATTTTTCTAAAATTTAAATCAAATTTCTAACTTTTAATTTAAAGCTTTTTGACCATGAAAAATTACAAATTTTCACTTGATGTGCATTTTGGAAACCCTCCTCCACTTACGGATACTGGGGCGCAAATATTTAATTTGTGACGGAGAACTTCGGTCCTTAATACGGCCCTGCTCCTAGATATGCATACTTCCATAGAATATGATAGTTCATCCTTCAGTCCACACATCTGACAAATAGGATTATTCTTTAACCTCATTGTGTGTAAGTGCTTATTATACTCTTCGCAAAAACGAAGAGTATATTGTATTTGATCGGCACATTTCTAAAATCGTAAATATCGCTCGTAGAGAAAAAATTTTCATATCATTGTGTTAGTGAACGAATTCTGAACAACTTTCAAAATGTCCGTCTGTTCGTCCGTCTGTCCGTCCGTCTGTCCGTCGTCACGTTTCTTGTAAGCACGATAACTTAAGAAAGAAAAGTCCGATTGTATTGAAATTTAGAAAATAAGTTAGTGTTAGCTAGAGGAAGAACCCTATTGTTTTTGAAGAAAATCGATCAGTAAATAAAAAAGTTATTAATTATTTAATTTAAAAAAAAAATTTTTTTGTTAATTTTTGTGGCTTGTACTAAAATGGAAATCGCGAGATATTATTTCCATAACAAATTTTTTTTTTGTGTATGAAGTTTACTAATATTTCTTAGAAGTGAAATATGTATGAATGTCGACAGATATATATTACAGACAATCAATTTTCCTAGCAACAGGTGGTGGCGCAGCGGCTAAAGCTTTTCGTTGCAATCCAAGGGTCCCGTGTTCGAATCCCGCAGGTTGGATTTTTTTTTCATTTTTTTTTCATACAATTTTTTTCACAACAAAGTTTATATCACAAAATTTAGGATGTCCAAAAACTAACATTATTTACAAGAAAACTGCGAAGAGTATCCTATAGAATGTGTAACAATTATACAGTGTGTCCCCCGATTGAGTTCGCTATAGGTGAAATGGGCAAAAAATTTTCGAATTTTTTTTTCATATTTGGAGGTTCACCCCTGCTTATCTAAAAAGTAATTTTGGGTGTACTTTTGTTTTTTTTTCAATCATGTAGGCCATGACAGTTAAGCAAAAACGAATTTCTTGTTAGGTAAAGTACCTTTTCTGTAAAAGATACAGGAAAATGTCATTAAGGAAAGTTATTCAGAATAAAAAGTTATAGTCCTATGCAAAATTTCAAGAACATTCGCCTACTTTGATGATTTTGATTTTTTTAATATAATTGCATTTTACGGAAAAAAAAATTGTATGCCGGTTTACTAACGTGTGATGTACCAAGTGATTAGAGAAAAATTATTTAGTTATTCATTTTTATTTTGACGCAGAATTACATTTTGGGTTAGGAAACCAATAAATACAAATGACCATTAACAAATGATAATTAAAAAAATTACTACAGGTATCTAGAAATAAACATAAATATGTCGCGTCATTATTCAAAATTGTTTCCATCAGCTTCAGTACATAGCTCTAGTCTAGCTCTTAATTCTCTATAACTGTTCTGGATTTCTTGGTGGGGTATACCATCAACTGCTTCTTTAATTTTGGTTTTTAATAATTCTAAATTATTGTCAAAATTAAAAGCATAAACTTTTTGTTTTAAATAGCCCCATAAGTAGAAATCCATTATCGTTAGATCCGGACTTCTAGGTGGCCAACAAATCGAACCGTATCTTCCAATCCATCTTTCTGGAAAATGACGGTCTAACCATTCTCTGACAATAACTGCAGAATGTGCAGGGCAGCCGTCCTGCTGTAGAAACATTTTCGTCCTTTGCAATATGGGTATATTTTCGAGATAATTAAAAAAAAATGTATTTAGCATTTCCAGGTAAGAATGTTGATTTACATTCCCTTCAAAGAAATATGGACCAATTACTCCAAAGTATGAAATAGCACACCAAACATTCACTTTCTTGGAATATTGCCGTCTACATCGTATACGAAAATTTGGATTTTCCGAGGACCAATACCTACAGTTCTGTGAACTTACTGTACCATTAGTGGAAAACGTTGCCTCGTCAGAAAAAATTATATTTTCGTGAAAATGTCTATCACTTAAAATATTTTCGCCCATCCATAAACAGAAATCCAATCTTTTAGCGTCGTCATTTTCTTCAAGAGTGTGTACAAATTTTGGTTTATATGGATAAATTTTATTGGCCTTAAATATTTTTTGTATAGCACTTTTAGAAATGCCAGTTTGGGCTGCTCTTCTTCTAAGAGATAATTTTGGGAACTCACTCAACGAATCCATCGCAATTAAAGTGCCAGCATCATCTTCATTAAACTCCTTCTTCTTTTTTTTTATATTTAATACACTACCAGTTCTTTTAAATTTGTCGACTATTTTTTTAACACCCCTATCTGTTACTAATACATCTGGCCAATGTTCATTAAATTTCTCTACGACAGCTTTATAGGAATATGTATCTCCTAATCCGTAGCACTGAACAATGAATATCTTTTGCTCCACTGTAAGCATAATTTTTAATTAATAATTATGATGCTCATATGACAGCTATTATTATTAATTTGACAAATAAACATATACACACATTTGTTTTTCATCGATGAATTGATGAACATGCAGTGAAAGTTTTAAAAGATGAAAATTTCAAAAATTAATATCAACATAGGTTGCTCCTTCCAGGAAAATGTGTATATTTTGATGTCGTTCACCTTTTCTTTAAAAATACCCTAAAAGTCAATTGGGCGCGGTGAATTGGACTCGCGACAATTGGACGTGATAAAATTGGACGAGAAACATTGGATACGTTTATTAAAAATAATCATATTGCGCAGCCTTGTCATGAATGCAAACAGTGGTTGCTGATTATGCGAACAGAAGCATTTTGGACTACTTGCGAGGAATTCCCCAACTGCAAGTGTAAATAAATTATATTTTATAATTTCTATGTTAACACTAGTAAGCCGGCATACAATTTTTTTTTTCGTAAAATGCAATTATATTAAAAAAATCAAAATCATCAAAGTAGGCGAATGTTCTTGAAATTTTGCATAGGACTATAACTTTTTATTCTGAATAACTTTCCTTAATGACATTTTCCTGTATCTTTTACAGAAAAGGTACTTTACCTAACAAGAAATTCGTTTTTGCTTAACTGTCATGGCCTACATGATTTAAAAAAAAACAAAAGTACACCCAAAATTACTTTTTAGATAAGCAGGGGTGAACCTCCAAATATGAAAAAAAAATTCGAAAATTTTTTGCCTATTTCACCCATAGCGAACTCAATCGGGGGACACACTGTATATAAAAAGCTCAGTAAATTGGCGAAGAGTACGTTTTTAGCTTGTTTAATATACATTCAAATTTTTGATAAGCACCCTACACATATATTTTTACTCGTGCAAGCTTGAATATTCTGTGATAGACTGATAGAAGAAACAAAAATTACTTATTCTTTTTTAGTAAATTTCTAACAAAAGCTTGTTTTTAATTTTTTTTTATTCATTTTATTTGATCCTTTTTGGTCTCGATATATCACAATTTTGATATCAAACTCGAACTACAATCCCATCCTAACTAATCTCCATCCCAACTACTGAATCATGAAAGGAAAAAAGCATGATTCGTTTATTTGCCTCATGAATGGAGAAGAGGCATATTGCAAATCCAGTGGCGGCTGCTGAAATTTCAATATTTTTTTTCTCGTCTGTGGCGCATGGGACTCATACGAAATATGGGAAATAACATCTAGAGAAGCACTTCTCTAATGATCCCTAAAATATTTTGAAAAAGCAGTTTGCGAAAATTTTTTTAAAATTCGGTAGCATCCCCTGGATCTAGGGATTCCTGTTTATTTTTTTTGTCGTATGCACTTGACTTTTCATAAAAATACAACAATACGTTTTGGAATTTATGAAAATATTTTCATTAGTAACTGAAATACAATGAACTGAAATTTTCTAATTTACAATTTAACAAATTACAATATTTCAATTCGTTGTATCTCAGTTAGTAATGAAAATATTTTCATAAACTCCAAAACGTATTTTTATGAAAAGTCAATGCATATGACAAAAAAAAAATAATAAACAGGAGTCCATAGACCCAGGGAAGGTTACCGAATTTTAAAAAATTTTTTCGCAAACTGCTTTTTCAACATTTTTTAGGGGTCGTTAGAGAAGTGCTTCTCTAGATGTTATTTCCCATATTTCGTATAGGTTCCATGCGCCACAGACGAGAAAAAAATATTGAAATTTCACCAACTGCTACTGCGCAAATCTGATATCACAATATTGTATTGTCACGGAGAATAGACGTCTATCCAAAATGTTCGAAGTCTAAGTGGACGAAATAAAACTTCTTGTGCACTGAAATAACCGAACATGAAAATATTACTGATATTTTATTCGATAAAATAGTTTCCTTATGAACAAAATTTAAAAAATTGAATTTTTGAACAATATTATCATCTATATTGTTGTTCAAATTATTTTCAATCTTAACAACCTTGATAGCTTTTAATAACACCAACGATAAACAACAGATACACAACATAAATTTTATGCAAAAGTCATTATTAATGAATAAAACAAATGAGCGAAAACAATCTAAGGAGAACCAAACTAGTGACAGTATACGCTTTTCATAATGCCAAAAATTTTGGAAAAAAAAATACAATGTCTTCAAAAAAGGTCGCTAAAAATTATTAAGTAAAATTTCCAGAGTTGGGTAAAGGAAACTTTCCAAAAAACGTTTCCAGGAAATTTTCGGGAGTTTCCGGATCAAAGTTTTGATAAAAATCAGAGATAGGTAAAGGCAACTTTCCATATGAAAGTTTCCAGAACGAAATTTTGATAAAAATGAGAGTGTTCAGTAAAATGTTTAAATATTCCGCAAGTTCCCAAAGGAAACTTTCCCGGAATTTTGGAAACTTTCAAATATTCAAATATTCCAATATAATAAATAATAATAATAATAAATATTAGATGCGGCTGTGAGTCACTTGTAAATCAAGCTTTTAAAATGGTATAGTTTTTATAATTCATGTATTGTTGTCTATTTAATATTTTTACACTCAGCACTTTATAATTGATTATTTTTGTTTTGACTTGTAATTTAATTTATCCTGTTGGGCAAAGAAAGATTAATATTATTATTATTATTATTATTATTATTATTGAGTAAAGTGTTAAAGTTAGGACTAAAAAATCTGTTTGGCAGACTCAGATAACTCACTATCCTACTGTGGCCGGTCTAATAATAATAATTAAACTAAGATTAATAAGAAAGACGGCTATTCTAGCACAAGATTCCGTTGATTACAGTCATTAATCCTGCAGGATGTGGAGAGAGATTTTGGTTAATTTACTTTTATTCAATAAAAAGTACCGAAAATATTGCTTAATCAAGGCAAATAATTAAGAATAATTTTACGCAATTAAATCAACCAAATATGTGAAAAATCTTGAGATAAATAGATTATAAGCATGCGAGATAAATTCGAAGAATTGAAATATATTTTAAAAATATGTAAATTATAATTATCTATTTTACCCAAATGAATATTATGGGGAAGTAGAACGTCAAATTCTCGCATTTATGTGTCTTAATTGAGATATAAAAAATTTCCTTCAGTTAGAGTAAAAAATATTTGTTTCTAATCCAGTTTTGAAAAATATGTCTTATAAAGTTAATTACAGAATGAATGTCAATTTTTATCACTAGTTATAAAATGATGAATTCATTGTAAAGAAATTTAAGATTAACAAACAATTTTATTCAGCATAATTATTTACAACACAATGTTTTAACTGCATTTTGATACGATTACTTTCTGAATCCAACGCCAATAGATATGGTGATTGCTATGTAAAATATAATTAATAATGGCAAATATGTCATATATATTACTTTTTAAAATATCATTTTGGTTCTATATTACAAGATTGACATACATTGTTTTTATTTTACTTTAAAAAATTATTTCATTATTTTTTTTTTTGTTTTTTTAAATGTGGTCTAGCAATATGCACGGCTTGGTATTTAATATTGCAACAAGTAGTTTTCTAATTTATATTTCTTAAGTAAGCATAATATATTATTGCATTTTTATATTCTATGTTATCTTACCGATTGTCCTCCTCCTAAAGAAAATCCACCATTTTCCAGATTACCTTTTCCAGGATTTCCTAGAATACCGATCCAAATATCTCCGCCATCATGATTTTGAATTTCAAATTCAACGGCGCAAACCGCCACTATAAGAACTGCAGCTACTACGAGTTTAAACATTTTTTTGCACTATACAAAAATCAATGGTTTGCTAAATTTATATAGTCCAAATACTTCAAATTTATTAAAATATGATTATAATCAGATAATAAGTAACGAGCCTCTTTTGTTATCAACTAAATACGCACACTATGTAGTATAATAAGTGTTTTCCAGCATATTTGTATCCATGCAGTGATATCCAAGTTTAACAACATTTATGGGCAGATCCACCGTATGGGGGGGGGGGGGCTATTGGGTACTGAGTTTAGGGGCCCGCCAGAGATCTTGACAATTTTTTTTTCATCTCCCCTTTGCTCATCAATTATGCACGTGAGTTTGTAGCGGGGACCGCCACAGATCTTGACAATTTTTTAGCGCGGGGTCTCGTTGGCTTCCGAGAGGTCCGTAGCGGAGGCCTGCCAGATATTTTGACAAAAATTCTTTCATCAATTATTAAGCACAGGGCCACTGAATTTGGAACCGGGGCCCATGATTTGATGTGGCTCATATTTCCTGTGGATCTATATAATACGTGTAACCAGAGTTGAAAAATAAGCAAAACTTTTCAACAGCTTTATTAAACAGAAAATTACTATTCCTGCAAAGTGGTAATTTTTATAATAAAATATATCTTCTTCTTCTTACTATGTTTTAAAAGTTGGTTTTACGCCAAAACCACTTCTGTATAAAAAAAAATTCAAATACCTGTACAGAGAGTATAAACAATTATTCCATGAAACATGGTACATATATAGTTGTTTTCGAGTCAGTAATTGAATAATTCAAAATGGCGTATCCAGTATAATGGATGACATGTACTAAATTTGTTTCGATTTGCTTATATATTACACAAGCCTATACAAGTAAATCCTAACCTGATAATGAGAAGGGATATTCGTATTTTTAAGCCTTTTCTTTTGATAACGATTTCATTCTTAGTACCAGATGTGCCAGTGTTCGAATTAAATTTCTCTTTTACAGGCTAACAAAATTATCGAAAAAGATATCAATATTGCCACAATGTGGCATCCAACAGGAATTGTAAAATATTTTGATTCATTGATTAATTAATTACTAGCGTGCGGTAGGTATTACTGCCACTTCCGGGAAAGACACCGCCGGACGAGCTACGTTTGCGCTGGGTTGGATTTGGGTCATGCTTATTACTAGCAGTGAGAGCCATATGGTGCATAGTACAGGGATGTAAGATGAGAAGAATAGATGTTTGTGGCATGCTTTACCATTACCGCATTGCGTCGTGATATAAAGTGTTGATGCTACTCTTTTTATGTTTTTGCTTGTGGACTTTTTCTTCTCTGGAGTCTTCTGTTACTTCCATTTTTGATTTCGGCACATCTCCTTGCGATTTTTCCTTGATGCTTTCCTGATTTGTTCTTCTTCTTCTTCTTTTAGCGGGGCGACGAAGGGTCGCGGCACTTAGGCCTCATTGTGCTACCGCTACGAATTTATTGAATTCCCCATTCAGGCCGGATTCTAACCCAAAGGCTAAAATCCTTCTTATAGGGACATTCCTTATTTCCTCTAGCACCGGAAAACCAATGCCGAAATGTTTGTGCCTCAACTTCATAAGACTAGGGTAGGAAGTAAGGACGTAGATGGAAGTCTCCTCCTCGTCTCCGCAGAACCTGCAGTCGTCAACCACCTCTATAGTGTGCAGGTGTTTTCTGAAAGAGCCGTGTCTAGTCAAAAGACCTATCACGACTCTGACTTGTTTCCTGCTTAGTCGCAGGATTTGTTCTACTCGCTTCGGCAAAGGCCCTGAGATCAAGAGCTTTGCTTGCCGGAGTCAAAGAACTGGGACCGTGTCCAGTTTTCTACTGACTTCTTAGCATTTGATCTAGGGTATCCGAGAGCCTGCTCCGGAACCAGTAGGGGCCTCCGAGAGCCCCCTCTGGCCAGAGCGTCTGCCCGTTCGTTACCCAGAGAAGCTTGACCCAGTTGGATGCGCCAAGTTCACAGAGAGCCTGTTTACAGTTTTGAACCAGGATTGACTTGGTCCGGACTGATGCAATATATATATGTGCTTGTTGGAATATTTCCTTCGGATATTCTCCTGTGCGCAGACCAAAAATAGGTCTGGAATACCGTGACGAATTTGCTCAAGGCATAAGACAGTTCAGCTGGGCCTTTCACCGTATATCCCCGCTGCAGCACTTCAAACCTCGATCCGTTTGTGAACCAGACGATATCGGCAGGCCTGAGTATGTCCTCGAGTTGGTTCCAGTCTTTCCTTTTGGAGGTGACGACTTCAAAGAGTTCTGAGAAGGAGAAGGATGGCACCACATCATCACTCCTGGCCTCCAGAAGTGAGTGAGGCCCTATCGCGTTGGAAAGGGCCCTTGTGTGCCCTAATTGTTCTCCACCGGTCTTCCACTGACCACCGCACCTCAGCCTGTAGGCCGCTTTCCGAGCCTCGGCCTCAATCACCAAGTGAAGGGGCACGAGGTCCAGAAGGAACTCCAGAGCTGCTGTGGGGGTTGAGCGTATTGCTCCTGTGACTCCCAAACAGGCGAGACTTTGGAGTTGTGTTAGCTTCTGTTGAATGTATAGCCTGGTTACAGCATAAGTGGTCATTGGTCTTACTATCACAGTATAGTACCACATTGTTACCCCGGGGTTTAAACCCCCATGTTTTACCAAAGGTCCTTCTACATACCCAGAGAGTTGTAGTAGTGGAAAGATCACATAGAGAGACAAATACAAAGGTATTTGTCTCTCTATGTGATCTTTTCAGGTCAGCTTAGAGTCCAGAATTCTGGTTTGTTCACAATCCTCTCAATTGTTATCCACATGAGTAGCACGATCTCTCTATTTTTAGTTTGTCACTGTTTAGTATTAGTGCTCTCTTCAGCAGATGTATTGGGTCCCTTCTTTGAACATGTCCCCAATCCACAGTGGGTCTTTTTGAGAGATTTCTGGACAAAACTCAAATGAACCAAATTTCACAGACTTATGAGAAATGAGTAATAAACAAGCTTTTTGGTAAGGGTGGACCTTATTCTTGGGAAAACAAAAGGCCTTGATCCCTATATCGGTTTCATTTGCGTTCTATAGCTCGAGAAGGAAACACGTGTTCAATTTTAAAGTTGTGTAGTGACTATTCAGCGTTTACACGACTGTTTCTTTGTCTTCAATTGAACGAATCGGCCATGTCTGGCATAGAGCAAGGCAAGAGCTTTATTGTAGGCAGATAATTCGCTTTATTTGCTATTTGGTGTCCGAATTATAGCCTTTCAGCGAGTGAGCGGTTTCAGCCGTAAATATTGACTAAAGTTAAACTTTTCATTTTTTTTACACTCTACTCCCGCACCTATAATTTTTTTATGATATTGAATGCAGTGTTCTCTACATATCCTGTGAATTGCAGCTGCATTTTGTTGAGTAGAGGCATTTAGAATATGTTAATGCATGTTAAAAATACCCAATTTTAGGAGGAATAATAATTACGATATTGCAATGACTGATTTATTTCAATTCATGAAATCATTCAATGGAATTTTTTTACGATTTTCCCTCGAATTTGGATATAGGATATTCTAGTGGAATCCAAAGTTTCAGAATTTTATCCAATTATTTCAATTTCCACGCCCTGAAACTCACCCTTATATATCGGTGGAATTTTTTAACCATTTTTCCTCGAATTTGGAGGCAATATTCCATTCGAATCCAAAGTTTCACAATTATATTCAATTATTTTAATTTCCACCCTCTGAAACCCACCTCTATTATTTTTCCTCTAAGTGCCAGCTGATTTTGGGGCATTACCAGGAGTTTAAGAGTTTTGGCAAAAAAGAAACGTTAAACCTGACCCACTGTGCGATTCTTTATTTCGTACGTTCCTAATTCGTTTTGTTAATATTTTCTCTCCTATTCATGTTTGTTTACATTTTCTGATGTTGGGTGTAGGAGACGTAACATGTATAATTAATTTATTTTACTTTTACTTGATAAAACAGAAAATTGTCTTATATAACTTATAATTCAATTAGGTTAGAATAGATAATGGCCTTTTGTAATATACTTTGTCGTAGCTATACGGGCTACGTTCCCAAAGCCATTTCTGTTTTGGAAAAAAAAACCTTTCAATTCCTACTAAATTTGTGAAGCGGTTTATTTAAAACATAAATATATATGAAAGCCTAATTCTGTGTACGTCTAATTGTTGGGAACTTATAAAATATAGAAAGGAGAAACTGTTCCAAAAGTCTTCGGTGATCAGTAGGATACGTTAAAATAATAGGCATTTGCTATTAACTTCCAAAATGTACAACTTTGAGGTTGGAATTTCTTTTAAATTTATTTCTTATTTAAGATTTTTTTGATGTACCAGTTATATAATAATATGAGAGGAACTAATCACAAATCATATTTTCGATAGACATTGAATGTTATGTTTTTCCTGTCCATTTTTCTTTTACCAGGCCAAACGTGTTTAGTTTTTGCACTGATATTTATTTTTGGTTTAGAAGATATGTAGAAAAATTCAATAAACTGCATACTTTTATTGGAATGCATTGCCAAGCTAAATTTCTCATCTATTTAAAGTCAAAATAACAAATTAACTGTTGCCAAGGCTTTATTTAGATTAGTAAATATTTACCAGTATTTGTTGGAGTAAGTAATTAAAATCACACCGTTTATCTGCTCCAATGAAATCGGAAACGGAGAAGATATACAAGTTACCAAGTGTTTGTTTATATATTGAAAAATACGTGAGAAGTAGTACCATCGTAATAGC
Source organism: Rutpela maculata (assembly GCA_936432065.2). NCBI lineage: Eukaryota > Metazoa > Arthropoda > Insecta > Coleoptera > Cerambycidae > Rutpela > Rutpela maculata. The sequence continues at coordinate 119,678,743 of OW386285.2, forward strand.
GATAACTTAATCTGATAAAAAGGGGACGAGAGGGTCGAATTCTTAAACTTTTTGATAACGACCCGATTCTTAGTATTAGATGTACCAGTACTCGAATTGGAACTGCTCGAAAAACAATAGCAAGAGCAGAGTTCTTGGATCGTTTGAAGTGATAACTATACCTTAAATCGATCCAAGAATTCCTTCCAAAAACGATTATAATTTTGTTATTAGTTGCCGGTTTCAATATAAAATTATAATTTAATTGTCTAAAGTACTGTTGAATCACGAATCTTCTTTCTAGAGATTAAATCTCGAAATCATTTGGGCATATTTGGTAATTTCTTCAATTTCTAGGAAAACTTCCCACATGTCTCACAGTCGAATATGCGGCTCCCATTTATTACAGCAGGACAACTAAGAAGGTACAGTGAAATTATCCTCAAAGATGGATACTAGATAGACAAACAATTGCTAATATGGCTAACTAGATCACCCCACTTGCCTCCACTAGACTCCCATATTTGGGAATATTTGAAACAAAAACTTTACGCTGCTTCTATTAGTTCCAGATAGCACTTCAAGTTTAGGGACGTTTGAAAAAGAAAGATTTATGGAATTCCTATTGATTCCAGATAATAATTATTTGCTTGCATTTAGTTTTCTCACATAGGTTGAAGGTTGGAGGCTGACAGAGAATGAAGCCTTGATTAGATTATCCGGGCGATTTGGTGAAATTTTATTTCATAATTCCCTTCTAATAAGGATCGGTTTATCAGTGCGCGGTTAAGCACTTTATCCTACAGCTAAATTAACTAGAAGTTTAGAATGTGAAGTTGCATATTGAAATGTTTAATAGAAGCACATTCTAAACTTCTAGTTAATTTAGCTGTAGGATAAATTGCTTAATCGTGCTCTGATAAATCGGCCCTTATAGTGAATTTTTATTTAGCTTCTAGATAGTGAAAGAAAATGTAAGATAATAATATGCATAATCATGTAATACATATGCATGTAAAAATTTAAGATCCGTGATATATCAGGAGACGCTGAGATATGGCTCACCCCCTTTTATTCGTTTATCTCTTAACTAAGAGATTTTTTTTTTCTGGTCAATGCACCAATAAATAGACATTATTTGACATATAAGTAAAATACTTATTATTTCCGCCTTGATCGGAAATAACAGCATGCCAGGTTTTAATTATTACACCCTGTATATTTTGATGAATTTGGATAGGTCATTAATTTCTGACTTCGGCAATGTGGCATACTTGAATGTTTGCTTTTTGTTTTCCTGTATTATTTATTATTAAATGTAGAAATAGGGGCGAGCGTAGAGGCGTCTTAACGGTGCTATGTTTCGATGCTCCACTTGGATGGGTGATATCCATCTTGGGAAACAGCGATCTCATCCCACCTTCTAGAGGCTTGTATATCAGCGTATATATAATTTCAAGAAGAGGATTACGTAGTGAATATACCATCCTTCGGAGGGGAAGTAAAGCAGGCGGTCCCTTGTCTATTAAATGTTAGGCAAGTAAAAGATCCCTAGTTTTTTCAAGAGAAGAGGTTCGGCAAAATTTCCAGCTCGTCTCCTGGCGTCGGTGATAGGCCCTGGTAGCGGAAATATGCCGACGTTACATAAAGTTAAAAAAATAAAATAAATAAATTAATAAATGTAGAAATCACGGTGGTCTTTTAAAAATTTTAAATATTCATTCCAAACGATACTTCATTGCTTCCTTATTGAGCATTATGTATTATTATGTCTCATGATACTATGCAGGAGAGATACGCTCTCACGCAGAACTCCCCTTACCGCAGTCTCCGTTGTTACGTCACGTAAGAGTCAATTAGTTCAGGGATCAATTTTTACTTTAGATGTAAACTAAAATTTGTTTAGTGTTTAGAAGCTTCTCCTACGATGAAATAAAAAAATTATAGTTTGAAAAATAAAAAACACTTTTATGAGTAGTGCACTAAAAAATTAAAAAGAATTGATTAATTAATTATTTTAAATTTAAAAGCTGCTATCTTGCTATCTGGAATTAATAGAAGTAGCGTAAAGTTTTTGTTTTAAATATTCCCAAATATGGAAGTTGGAGGCAAGTCGGGTGATCTAGTTAGCCATATTCGCATTTGTTTGCCTATCTAGTATCCATCTTTGAGGATAATTTCGCTGTACTACCCTACTTAGTTGTCCTGCTATAATAAATGGGAGCAGCATATAATTATATTCGACTATGAGACGTGTGGGAAGTTTTTCTAGAAATTGAACAAATGCCCAAATATGCCATATATCATAATTTCGAGATTTAGTCTCTAGAGATGAAAGAGGATTCATGATTCAACAGTACTTTAGACAATTAAATTATAACATTCTAGATTGAAACCAACAACTTGTAATGAAGCATTCATAAATTCATGTTCCATTAATAAAGTTTCCGGATTTACACACGACACCAATGTGCACACGGCCCGCAAATCTACCCAGCTCCCGTCTAGAGGCACGGATTTGCACACAACACTAAACTATACGCAGTTCTACGTCACTAGTAAGCGAGGATTCTCGGATATAAAAGCCCGGCCACAACTCAGGTTTGTTCGGGTTTACAAAATGAGTCGTTTAGAACCGTCAGGATTCTGCGCACAGCGATTATAGTGTTCGAGTTTTTTCAGAACTAGTTCAGGATTAGGTAGTTCGCTGTTTTGGTTTTTTCAGAGGACTATCCGGTACTGTTCAGAATCGTCCAAACCAGTACCTGCCTTTGAGCAAGTACGGTTCAGAACAGTTCTGAACTATTGGCTTGCGCCGGCGCATGAAGGTATTGTTAGTTGACCATTTAGTTACCATTTGACTGGTCCATTTTTATTTATTACTTAAAAATCACTATTTCAACACTATACCACAGAAGACAACAAAACAACTATATATTATATTTAGCATTCCCAGATAAGACCTTATAAGCACGTGTTCCTCAATTCTTGAAATTTAGGCAGGTAAATTTACTTGGTTGCGCCAACATAAGTAACTACTTTTACAATAAAGCTTTTTGGTTTTTTCAAATTTTAAAATCGTTCTAAACAGTTCGGGATATTGGATTAGTACGCATGCAGTTCTGCGTCATTCTTGGATAGTAATTAATATTAAAACCCGAACAAACCTATCAACTAATTCAGTGTGGGCAATTCTGTCAATCTGTCTTCAGCGTGGTGAGCTGGACATATTAAAGTTTTGTGCATCTCCCGAAGCAAACACGATGGAATGAATGCAGTCTGAAATCCTTCAGCGTGGTGAGCTTGGACCTCTCGAGTCGATAGTCATTCCCCGGCGCTATTTCACCGCCAGAACCAGATCGGATGAGCCTGACCTGGAGACCTCCTACAGCGTGTTGAGCTGGGAAACTTCTTGAGTCGACGATATTCGTCCGACGCCCGATGTCTCTCTAGTAGCAGCAACTAACGTCGCATCGCATCGTTACACTCACTCTCTCTCCCTCTCTCTCTCTCTCTCTGATAATAGAAAATGTTATCCTAAGAACCGTAAAAGATACGGACCTGTATAACATGTACCTGTATGTTATGTAACACTGCCACACATTACCTGTTTGAAGAAGAAAAATAAATGTTTTTATTGGGCTGTCTTATTAACTAATCTGGACCCTGATTAATCTCCAAACCAGCTACCCGACAACAGACCGTTACATAATTTGGCGCCCGAGCAGATTTTAAGACTTTAGTTCACTCCAGATAGCCCAGAAAGAGACGTTCACGAGCGAGAGACAGAGATATATAAAAGATATATAATTAATTAATTAATTATTTTAAATTTAAGAGCTTATGGCTCACTTATATAGCGGTTTAGGCATAATGAACAAAATGTAATGTAGGTAGACCGCTTTTTCAAATTAAAATAATTATTCAATTAAATAATTAATCATTTTTAACTTTTTAGTGCGCTACTCAAGCGTGTTTTTTAGTTTTTTAAATTATAATTTTTTATTAAAGACTTTTTAGTGCCCTACTCATAAAAGCGTGTTTTTGAATTTTTTAATTAAGCTATATTTTTTTGATCGTACAGTGTATTCACTGAGACATAGTATTTAAGATATTCTAAGGGATGGCGAAGGCGCGCCTTCGCCATTTCTTAGAATACGGACGCTGCGGCGAAGGATTGGTTACTACTTTATTAAGTATGAATACACAATTATAGATTACAAAACTAAAAAAATGCTTTTTGGTCCCATATTGTATTGTCTCCAGAATTGCATAACTGTGCAAAGTTTCATATCGATACGACAATTAGAAGAGGATGAAAAGTGTGTTGTAAGATTTGGTTACAATGTTACAGGTTAAGCAAATAGAAGCGTGTCAATAAATAATTACGACTCTTTTAGTTGGTCGAGAAAAAAGATATAGCTAAAAATGTGAGAAAATTGTAAAATATAATACATAGAATTATTTTTTTGTTTAACTGGCTCTAACTCAAAAACGGGATTAATCTCAAATTTTTACCGTTTTACGTGTGATGCCTCCATATTTGTTAACAAAACCTGTTAATATGAGAGCAATTACTACTCCTTTCGGTTTATTCGAATTTTATCGGATGCCATTCGGCATACGTAATGCTGGGCAAACTTTTCGGAGATTTATGGACGAAGCCCTTATCGGTTCGCCTTTCGTCTTTGTTTATTTGGACGATGTCTTAGTTGCAAGTAATTCAAATTCGCAACATTTAGAACATTTAAAACTTGTTTTCGAACGGTTAAAAAAATACGGTATAAATATTAAACAGTCTAAGTGTATTTTTGGAATTAATAATTTGACCTTTTTAGAGCATCATATTTCTTCACATGGTATATTACCTTCTTCTGAAAGAGTTGATGTCATTAATGATTTCCCCTTACTAACAACACTTAAGCAACTTCAACGTTTTATAGGTATGATAAACTTTTATCACCGTTTCGTACCTAATTTCGCTGAAATCTTAGTTCCTCTACATTCCTTCTGTACAAATTTATCGCATAATAAAATAGATGATTTTCTTATTGACTGTATGGATAGTTTCTTAAAAGCCAAAAGAGTTATTGTCGATGCAGTTATTTTAGCTCATCCTTGTTGTAGTGATAATACATTCTTATCATTTACAGTTGATTGTTCAAATGTCTCTATGGAAGCAGTTTTAGAGCAACGAAATAACAAAGAAGTACTTACTCCTTTAGCTTTCTTTTCGCGTAAACTCACCATGACTGAAAAGTTGAGTACTTTCAACTTTCGATAAAGAGCTTTTATCCTTATACTCTGCTATTAATCATTTTAAATATTTATTAGAAGGTCGTAAAATTTGTTTTACTGACCATAAACCTTTAATCAATGCTTTATTCACAAAAGCCGAAAGGTCGCCAAGACAAATACGTCATTTGGAATATATTGCTCAAATTTCATGCGAAATTCAGCACATTAAAGGAAAAGATAATGTCATAGCGGACACTTTATCACGTGTATATGACACATCTTCTTTAGAGCAATGTATTTCTCCAATTCAAACCGAAAAATCTCCTTTAATTAATATTAATTTTGACTTACAATTACTAAGCAAAGTTCAAGAGAAGGATTCTGACCTTAAACAGTTATTGTCAAACCATCATCAGATTCTAAAAATACTTTCAATTTAAAAAGAATTAAAATTCCAAATTTGGATGAATTTATTTGGTGCGATGTTTCTCGTCCAAAGCTACGACCTTATGTTCCGATTATTTACAGAAGAACGATATTTGATATATTTCATGGTCTGATCCTGGAATTAAAGCTACAAGGACTTTAGTCACTAATAATTACTTTTGGCCAAGAATGTGACTGTGACTTATGCGTTAACTGTCAGACTTGTAAAGACACACACTAGAAGTCCACTAGAAAATTGAGAGATACCTAAATCCAGATTCGATCATATACGGTCAAATTTTGATAAGTGTAGAACATACGTTCTTTTTTCTAAGGCTATATCGATAAACTCTGAAAACTTACAGGTGCCAATATGACAAGCGAGAAACTTGTTTTATCCTTCGAAATAGATACCAAGTATATCAAGGACATGTGAAGATAAGGGACAGAGCTATCTTTTTATTTGAAACTTTTTTCCACAAGTAACGGTTTTCGAGAAAATTGCATTTAAGTTTACCGAACGGACGATACAGTGCGGAGAATGCGGTGTATAAACTATATACGTTAGCGTGTTGTTTAATGAAATCGATTTCAAATTTACTTGCAGCGCCAAAAAAGGATTGAGATTTTTGAGCAAATCAATTACATATTTGTAATAATTACACAGTCCCACAAAAAAAAAAAATGTTCAGGGCAGCCATCCAGACCCATGTATCGCTATGTATTTTCGGTCGCTGAATCCGAATCCGAGGTCAAAAAAATCGTACGCCCCCAAAATCTTTCTCTAATCTCTAATCCAAAATGGCGAATCCAATATGGCGGCCATAATATTTTTTTAATTGACATGTAAATGCGCAAATTGTTAAAAATTGTTACCTAAGGGTTTTAGAGATTCAAATCAAATCAAATCAAATCAATTTATTCTGTTTTGGGACAATTACAAAATTGTATAACAATAGTCAGAAGTGGTAAAGGAGAAAATAATATAATAAAATATAAACTAATCTAACTTAATCTAAGTATTAAAAAATTCGTCTAAAGAATAAAAACACTTATCTATCAGGAACAATTTCAATTTTTTCAGTATTTTGTTTAAAATCATTTGGCAATTTATTAAAAATTTTTAGTCCTAAATAATTGGATGATTTATTGGTAACTGACAAAAGGGTACATAAATATCATTCTTATGCCTTGTATTTAACCCGTGTATATCTTTATTGAGATTAAACTTATGTCTATTTTTAAAAATATATGTACATATTTCAAATATAAACAAAGACGTTAAAGTTAAAATTTCATACTGCACAAAAATGGTTCTGCAGGTATGTTTGTTAGGCACATTCGCTATGTTACGTAAAATACGTTTTTGCGATATAAAAACAGTTTGAGATAGTGTGGACACACCCCAGAAACAGACACTATAGCGTAGTCGTGATTCTACCTTTGCATAATATAAATTAATTAATTGTTGTTTATTTAAAATTTCCTTCATATTTCTAAGTAAGAAATTAATTGAACTCATATAGGAAACAAGAAAATTACAATGAGCTTTCCAGTTGAGACATTCATCTATATGAATTCCTAAAAAACTAATACTAGCAGTACCATCGTTTTCAATTTTACAGTTATTGATATTAACCGCTACAGTGTCACACTTTTTTTGCCTATTGTGAAATCTAATTATTTGTGTTTTATTTGCATTGAAATGTAAATAATTCTGACTGAACCAACTGCAGACATGTTCCAAAGTTTTGTTTATGTTTAAATGTAAATTATCAAGCGATTTGTTTGAGATAATTAAGGACAAATCATCAGCATACATAGTGAAAAAAGTTTAACCTAATACAGACTCTAATGAGTTTACATATAAGATAAATAGTACAGGGCCCAGGACGGAGCCTTGCGGTACGCCCATATCTACTAAAGAAAAATCAGAATTAACCCCGTTTACGGAATCGTGATCACTATATTGTATTGAAACATATTGTTTCCGAGAATGTTGCTGATCATAAATCTGAAGTCCAAATTACGTAATATCAAAATCCAAGATGGCGGATCCAATATGGTGTCCGTAAGTTAAAAAAGAATGACAAATCTGTTAAAATTTGTTTTTCGGGGGTTTCGCAGTTTGTTAATCTCGTTTCGGATATTAAAATTTCGATATTTTGCAAACCAGAAAATTCAATTCAATATGGCTGCCATAAATTATTTTAAAATAATGATGTACATGCGAAAATAGTTAAAAATTGTTACTTGCAGGTTTTTGCGATTGCTGACTACGCATTCGTACTTTCGAATTCTAAGATGGCAGATTCGAATATGCCATCTTATAAAAAAATGAGATAACCAATCAAAAATGTTGACATCTTTAAACCTAATGTAACCTCATGAGTCAAATCATAAAGGAGCAGGTAGGCTATAAATCTATTATTACTTATTGTAGAAAATAAAACTTGTGTAGAAAGGGGCTCTAAGCCTAACATAACATATACCAAATCCTTTAAAATAACCTGATTAGTCAAGTCACAAACGAGCAGTGATATTAATTTTATAAGCTGTAAACAAAATCTAGTTGGCCAAATCTTAAACGGGCATATAGGCGTATTTCAGAAATTTTATATCACTGAATAATTCAATTCTTGATGTATCATTCTATTTTTAACTTACGGACACTATATTGGATCCGCCATCTTGGATTTCGATATTACGTAATTTATACTTCATATTCATGATCAGCAGCCCCTAAAACTCCTAAATAACAATTTTTAATAATTTGCGTATGTACATTTCATTTAAAAAAATATTATGGCCGCCATATTGGATCAGCCATATTGAGTCCGCCATCTTGGATTACGATATTACATAATTTAAACTTCATATTCATAGTCAGAAACCCTTAAAAGCCCTAAGTAACAATTTTTATCAATTTGTGCATGTACACCTCATTTCAAAAAATATTATGGCCGCCATATTGGATCCGACATCTTGGATTTCGATATTACGTAATTTGGACTTCAGATTCATGATCAGCAATCTCTAAAACCTCTAAGTAACAATTTTTAACAATTTGCGCATTTACATGTCAATCAAAAAAATATTATGGGGGCCATATTGGATTCGCCATTTTGGATTACAATATTACGTAATTTAGATTTCAGATTCTCGATCAGAAACCCTTAAAAGTCCTAAGTAACAATTTTTAACAGTTTGTGCATGTACATTTCATTTAAAAAAATATTATGGCCGCCATATTGGATCCGCTATCTTGGTATTTTGAATTTCAAAATTCGGGGATCAGAAATGAGATTAGAAACCAAAAAAACCCCCCTAGTCCAGTCAATGAAAGAGTTGTAGAGAACATTTTGGAGGGGAGAATTTTTCTCTTCAGAAATGTGTTAGGGGTAGTCAGGAGGTAAACATACTAAAAGTCCCCGCCCCTAGCCCCGCCGCTTCAGGGGGGAGGGGGGTGGAAAGGTTCCTTTTTTCGATTCTTCGCTTATAACTCGGAAACGATGCGTCGTATGGGAAAAGCTAATCTGTGCAAAATTAAAGGTAATTAAATTTCCCACAAGAATGTTTATATTCATTTTCTTCCTATGTGTTATATTTTACGAGATATTCGCCAGCGAATATCGATAATTAATAAAAAAAAAAAATCAATTGTGTACCTTGAATACTTCTATCAAAGCGGTTTACCGTGGTCTGCTAATAAATCACAGTCACAAAACAATCTTTATTTTACAACACTCGACGTATTTACTAACGTAATATTTTGTCGAAGTCTAGACATTTCCTTAAATATACAGTGTGACACTTAAAATGAAGATACCCTTATAACTTTTTCATTTTGTTTCCGATTTAAATCAAATTTTACTCAAGTATAGAACAAATTAGGATCTACTTATGACCAGAAAATCATTCACCTGCTATAAAGGCAAAGCGACCTGCGGTACCAAAATATGAGGAAAAAGATTTAAAATCATATTGATTTTTAATCTTACGAACGATGAATTTTACGTAGCCACCACAAATTGCGGAAGCTGAGGACCCCCTTTGCCAGATGAGCTTATGTATGAAATATCCCCCATCAATAATCAAATAAAATTTTGGTGTACGTACGTTTGTGGCGCCGATTGGATGCATTTTTTAGAATTTCTAACATTCAAAATGTTTTATTTTTTTTTAGCATACTTTGGTACCGCAGGTGGCTTTGCCTTTATAGCAGGTGAATGATTTTCTGGTCATAAGTAGATCCTAATTTGTTCTATAATTAAGTAAAATTTGATTCAAATCGGAAACAAAATGAAAAAGTTATAAGGGTATCTTCATTTTAAGTGAGTCACACTGTATATTTAAGGAAATGTCTAGACTTCGACAAAATATTACGTTAGTAAATACGTCGAGTGTTGTGAAATAAAGATTGTTTTGTGACTGTGATTTATTAGCAGACCACGGTAAACCGCTTTGATAGAAATATTCAAGGTAAACAATTGATTTTTTTTTATTAATTATCGATATTCGCTGGCGAATATCTCGTAAAATATAACACATAGCAAGAAAATTAATATAAACATTCTTGTGGGAAATTTAATTACGTTTAATTTTGCACAGATTACCTTTTCCCATACGACGCATCGTTTCCGAGTTATAAGCAAAGAATCGAAAAAAGGAACCTTTCCACCCCCCTCCCCCTTGAAGCGGCGGGGCCAGGGGCGGGGACTTTTAGTATGTTTACCTCCTGACTACCCCCAACACATCCCTGAAGAGAAAAATTCTCCCCTCCAAAATGTTCTCTACAATCCCCTTTTGGGCATTCATTGATTGGACTACCCAAGTAACAATTTTTTATAATTTTAAACAATCTTTTGATAAAATTTTAATTTACTTTCAAACTTTATGTCCGCGATATTGGATTAGCCATCTTTAATTTTGAAATTTCAAGATTCGGGCTCGATAGAATTAAAGGCAAATTTATAACGAATAGTTTAAAAAAAAAATTAAGTTTCATTAATTCCAGGCTTGGGAATTATCGCCATCGTGCGCCGCACGACTTGCCCTTATGGAAGACAATAATTAAGCTTTTCTCAACTTCTCATATATTTGATGCTTTCATCGGATATATATCGATATCTCTAATTTATTGAGTCATAAGCCAGCAGATACATACATCAGTTGCAAAATCTGTTACCCACTTGCTCTGAATCAAACAGATTTTCAATCAGTGGTCGACGTGCGGATATATATCTCTGCGCTTCTGACTTTGCCAAAATAAGAACAATTTTCGTTGTTTCGTCTTCCCCAACATTCAATTTGATATTAAGAAAATTGTTTAACACATTAAAAACTCCTCACCGACTTACCACCGACCAGTGTAAATGAGTTCCTTATATGGCTTATATTAATATTATGAACTTGTGGCCTTACCTTGCCGAACACCGTGAGTCATGCGGTTAATTAAGCCAATTATGCTAAGCCTGGTACGTCTTAATAAGTATAATATTTACCTACCTTTGTTTAGGTTTAAGGCGCAGAAGTAAGGCCTATTGACGGCCACGGATATGCAGAAAAAAATCACTAAAAACGTATTGCATTGTGGTGTTTATAGAAAGATTTCTCTTGCTTTCTAATCTTACACGGTGTTACCTATCTACGTTTCTTTCTTAACCTGGGCACATTGCGAGCTTCCCTGTATATCAAAGACTACGTGTTTTAAAAAACTCTTCACGGTAGTTAAACGGTCTCAAGCAGATTGTGTCGGGACCGTTGATCTACCTGATTTTTTAGAATTGAAACATGCCGTACAAAATACCTTCACTTTCAACACAGTCACCGTCAAATCAAAATGAACAGATTATATGATTGCATTTCATGGCGTCTCACTTGACAAAACTATTTGTTTTTCTCTTTTACGCGTTGCACGGTAGCCGCATAATGAAACAGAATGCCATTAAGAAACGTGAGTCATCAAGCTGTGCTTTATGATTTTTTTCTTTCAATCTGCCTCATCGTCCATCTGGTGCCGTGGCTAAAGAAGATTTATTCTATTTATAGTTCAGTCACGATTATGCTCTAGTTGCGATGCAATCCACTCTGATGAGCGCCTCACAGATGGTGTCAGATCTGATTTATTCATACTGGGGATTATTTCTTGAAATGATCATGATGTACCATGGGAATATTGCTACGTTCTTTACATTTGCCATGTCATTCGACGACGTTAAATGCATGAAATGTGTAATTTTTTATAAGTTCTAAATAATGATACCTTGTGGTCTCAGTAAAAGCAAAATACAAGTCAATTACCTTTGTATAAAAATAGAATAATGTACGTATTTTTCAATAGGTATATTTTCTTCCATTCCAATAATAATATAATGATATTATGTTGATTTTTATTTAAATTACCTTTTACAAAGAGTACAATTTAGTCATGATTACTATTTTTACTCTTCAGGATAGGTTTTGCAGAGTGGGAGGGAAATATGCGTTTATTTTCGATTTATTATAAATAATTAAAAACCAAACATACATACAAACGTTACAGACCAATTACAGAAAGTACAAACTGTGAATAATTATATTTTTCGTTTATTGATGTAGAATTAATAATTTTGGAGATATTTAAGTTTACATTTGGCATCCAAGTGTTGATAAGATAATTTTTAGAGTGAGAGTTAAATATATCTCAGAAACTGTGACCTCTACGTCAAGAATGCTAATAGGTAGAATAATAGGTTATTAATTGAAAGCTTTCGACTGTTTTTTAATTTGTTTCTATAGCATAAAAAACAAAGAAGTGATGACAGAAGCAATATACGTCTTCACATTTTTTTAATAACAAAGTCGCCATTTTGTTACTGCAATTAGCCAGTAAATAAAATCTAAATATCTCAATAAATATCAGTTTTATTGAAAAATGGTAGAGACCAAAAATAAAGCTCATAAACTGATAATGAATTTCGGTTTTTTATTTATTTACATAGATTTAATAGTTTCGGAGGCATACAAGTTTACAAATGGCGTCCGAACGTTTATGAGACGAAAAATGCAGTTTAAATGTTAAATATCTCAGAAATTGTGACAACTACGTCACGCATGCTAAGAAATGAAATTAATTGCGCTTTCAAACTATTTTTTACTCGTTTCTGTAGCATAAGAGATAAAGAAATTATGACCTAAAAATATGCGTATTTATATTTTTTTATATAAGAAGGTCGCCATTTTGTTACTCTAATTAGCTAGTAATAAAAAAAAATAATCTCAAATACAGTTTTTCGTTAACATGTAGCATTACCTAGATGCTCAAATTTCTAATTTCTCATTTAAAGCACTTGCTTTAAAAAAATGCATTTTAAACTTTAAAGGTAATTTCGAAACACTTAGAGGCAAAATATAAACTTAAATATCTCCGAAATTATTAATCCTACATCAATAAACAAAAAATGTAATTAATTCCCAGTTTGTACTTTCTGTAATTGGTCTGTAACGTATTTTCGATAAAGTAATACTTTTCGAGATACTTGACGAAAGCCGTTAGGAAATACCTTTTTTTTTTAAGCTAAAATCGCAATTTTGAAGTCGTTATAACTTAAAAACTATCAATTTATGTGAAAAATTGCATAGAACCTTTTCTTCTTAAAATTTGATTATTTTTCAGCTCCAATAAATGTGTATATATTTTTTAAGTGCCATCCCCTGAGAAGGGGTGGCATCCACCCCCTATAAATTAACAAGCCCCCGCACAATATAGAAACTTTTCTGTGAATGATTTACTATAATACTGCCAAAAAGGAACGAAATCCGTTCAATATGACATTATTCCGAAGTTGAAACCTCTAGTTACTGTACTAATTGTTCTAAGGAATACAACTATACATTTCTTTTATAGTAAATTTCTGTTGTACTTGAATGTCGTAGTTTGTCAATGAAAATAGTTCATAATTTCATTATTAGATTATGGCATTTAACTATATACAAAATTTAAGATAAAAACTTTATATGATATATTCCTTAGAGCAATGGGAAGTATCTGAAACTATTTTAAAGATTATACCATTTATGATTTTTTAAGTATTTATAATAAACCGAAAATATACGCATATTTCCCTAAAATGTTAATTTTACAAAACAATTATAAATGTAATAATAAACTTAATGGCGAAAAAGTAATGTACATAATACGGGAGCGCTCCCTAAGTGAAAGTGTAGAAAATTGTATGCACTTTGTTTTTTGTGCAGAAAGTTTTTCTCCATCCTTTTTAGTTTCTGTGTTAAATGACAAAAACAACATTGGCAACATTTTTTTTTAACATATGACCGCCATTTTGAAAGTACAGCCAGTTTTTTTCCTTAGGCTTTAATCTTTATGAAAAATATTGTCCCCAAGGATCGGGCGGGGAGTGCGCGTACAGCTAGGGAGGGCTCCCCGACTATAAGTAATATTAGTTTCAATCAATAATATCATGTATGTTCAGTGCGGATGTGAAAGGTATATATTTACATATTTTTAAAAGGCGTGATTCTTAGTGATTTTACTGATTTTAAATATGTTGGTACTTTGTTATAATTAAAGCCCGGATCGCAGGAATAATTCCAGAGACGGCTTTTGCGTAGACATAATATTATATTGTAAACACCTAATGAAACTTTTCCAAAAAATATAAAAACGATGAAATGATGAAATCGTCGAAAAAGCTAAAAGTGCCACATCCCGCAAATTGTTTTATCTAATAAGTGCTATGCACACATTAGTTCATTGATCAATTTTAAATTTGTAGTTATAATAATAATAATAATAAAACATAATATATTTATTTACCATTTGCAAGATATATTCCCAGCAAACATTCATAATTGGCACATAAATGGTCATGCGCACCATCGCTAACATTATCATAATTGGTACTTTTATGGAAAGCCATAAACGGACTCGAAGCAAAATGTTCCACCGGCCAGCAGCTGGCCATCCTTCAATTTGTCAACAGTGTACAATAATAGGTCATCAATGGACTACTAATGATGCCTCTGTGGCCAACATATTTTTGGCTGTAATCTCACACATTTTTCAATATATTGCATTACAGGAACACTCTCAAGCAGCCCTATATTTTGCATAACCTACTAGATTCTGATGTATAATTTATATGAAATTTACAATAAGTTAACAAAATATATACCTACGTTATAAAATTATTACAATTCAATATTGAAAAATATGTTAAATACCAAACCAAACAATGGCGTCATTATTGATATTTTGTGAATTGAGAAGTTTAGAAATGTCAGGTATCAATAAAAGCAAAATAAGTTGTAAGCTAACAATAAAACATTTATTGTAAATAAGAAAGTTAAAACAATAAAATTGATATGACAACACAAACAAAAATCTTTCCTTAATGTTAGGCTTGATGTTGAGATACAGAATTTTGTACAAAAGTTTATATGAAACACTGATTTATTTGAAAGCAATATGATGAGAACTGACTGATGAAAAACTTTACTGTTTTTCTATAATCATACTATAATTATAATTAACCATCTAAGATCACAACACACTTTGCTACACAAAATATAGGTACTTAAAAGACTTAACAAACTGGCCAAACTACAAAGTTAGCTTACGCAAAATTTAACACACAGATCAAGCCTAGAACGAAAAAGCAATTGGCGGATGCTGCTCGGTGACCCCCTGGAGAGATTTTTCATATTACACAACACACATGCATAATCGTTCAATTGCCGAATTACCTTTGCTGGCTCTTTGGGTAAAAGAATTACACGTGGTACTTTAATATTAGCCTGCATATTATTATAAAAGTACCATCAACGTGACCACTTAAGCAGCATTTTTTATGGTTGCACAATAATTGACCATTTCTGGTTATTAGGTGACAATTAATAACAACATGAAGTTATGGTATGCCTGTATATAATTTATTATGGGCCACAAAAGGCTCGCCTGTGCCATAAGAAAGCCATTGATCGCTACAATGATCCACCCAGAAGAGAAAAAATATTAAAAAGACTGTTAGAACATAACTAAACAAAAACAAAAAGGCACAACACATGGCGCTCAAAAACTTTTCACTTTGAAAAATATATTTATACCCAGGCCATGAGAGTGAATATACTTTCACTCTCATGGTCATGAAAAAGTGTACCGAAAATAGAAGTATATTTTTGGTTAAGAAAAAATTTTTTTCGAAAGTGCTCTACAAAATCCATTGATATGTCAAGTAAATAAGATAAAGTGCATCAAGAGAGAAACCAATTTTGGGGAGAGCCCCGTTAGCAATCTACGGGAAGTACAGCTTTTACCTTTCTCGTCTGTCAAACATCTCATAAATATAGAACCTGCCTGGGAGTGTAAAATCACATACGAACAGAGAACGTGACTGACGCCCTTTAATAAATAACAAGGGCGGATCTGGACCTTGAGCTTGAGAGGGGAGAAATCCAAAAAAAATTTTTTCGTCCCAAAATTTTTTTGAAGAGCAGGTGGAGAGAAATCCAAGAAAATTTTTCATCCTAAAATTGAAAAAAATTAAATTTTTAATAAAAGTTATTAACTTACACAATCTTATTAAAAATTTTTTTCTTCCCAAAATTAACAAAAATCATAACATTTTAAAACAAAAGTTGATGGTTTACAGAATCTTGGGGGGGTATTTACCCCGTTACCCCCCCCCCCCCCATAAATCCGCGCCTGATAAATAAATTGGTGTCGCCTCCTTCAGACGCTGTGTTTCCTACATCATCACTGAACAGTGAACAGAACTATCTATTGGCCAGCATTTGTCCTTCTTAAGTGATCAATATTTAAAAAATCCCACACAGTATAAATTAGACTATATTATATCGACTTGTTCGAAAATGTTCACAAAACTAAGGAAATTCAACGAACAACAAAAGTAACATAACAACAATCACGCGACAACAGCAATGTTTCCCTCACTTTATCCGACATGTTTGGAATTAGGCCATCTGTTGAGTGCGATTTTCCCGAATAGAGAAATTACTAATCTGCCAATTGATCGAAGTCAGTAGATTAGCTAAGTTATACACTCGATTTTCTTAAAATTGGAGCTAATGAAACTTGTGCTATTTAAGATATGTTGAAAATTAAGTTGTTGCAACTATGATTCATCATGATTATGCGGAGGAACATTGGCACGTGATATTTGTTTGTCTAAGATAAATAAAGTAAAATATGTAGTAATTGTCTATTGTCATTAAATCAAAAATTAACCCCCACGAAAAACAAAATATATCCAAAGTTTCGAACAAAACCAATAAAGCACAACCTCACTGTCACAGTTTACAAGCAGTTATTCGGAATCATTAAATTTCAATGTTGCAGTTCCGTCGCATCGAAAAGTAATCGACGCGACGGCTCTAAGTTCGGGTATAACTTTGAGAAGGCGAACGAAATAAAGCATCATCGACTGTTAGGTTTCCATAGAGCTCGTGATCGACCGTCCATCATCGTGACCAAGAATGGAGCCTAAGGCAACAAAACTCGAGTGTTCCCAGCAGAAAGTAATCTTCTTCTATCATCTATCAACTAATCTTCTTAGTTAGCTCAGGAGCTGAATCCAAACATATATTGGTGAAAAAATAGTTGGGAAAATATAAAATTTTTTCTATAAAATAAATTAATAAACGCTGAAATCTACTTTAGATCCACTTAAGGATGCGCTTATTAGTTTTTTAATATAATCATTTTTAAACCTAAACAAAAAAAATTATCCATAGATCATATATATTAGAGACCCACATCTCAAATCATTACACCGCCCATCTGCCTTTCTAACGATCTATGTCTCAGTAGCCTAAAGTCTGTTTTTGTGAGTTTCCTGATATTTCTGTCACGCCAAATTTCGCTTAACTGGCAAGTTTTGCGATGTTGCCATCGATATTCTTCGTTGAATCTTATATTCGTAGTTGCCGATATTGTCCATAAGGACTTCTTGTTTACAACCTCACACTCACCTATTAATAAAACAGCCGAGCAATCTTCTGTATGTCACTCATTTACCGAAGAATCACCCATTTGGAACTTGTTAGTACTCGTCTAGTGATTGAAAAAAAGTTGGCTAATGGTCTGTGAGAGTTAACCATTTTGGAAAATCGATGCCATCTTTGATTTCATTATCTCGAAAAATAGTATTTATTAATAATGCACTGCATATGCATCTGAAGTGTAATTTTACATGTTTTTTAGGATATTGAACACGTTTTCGGTAATATAAAAACTAAAAAGTGATTACTAACCAGACACAAAAGAACATTTTGATATTTACACTAAAGATATTTACATTATTTCATAAAACACGAAGTAACGTAAAATTAATAAGTACACCACTAATTTAAGTATATGACATGACGTCTACCCAATATGATATGACATCTTTATGTCTAAACAGCAGATATAATAGTAGAATGCTCCATTGTACATACAGTTGTGGTAGTAAAGTTTCACTCGGTAGCATTCGACGTTGTTCTTCTACTCAGATCAATGAATTCTTAATGGCTGTCCTCGTCGCCTGCTCATATGGCCGCATAGAGATTCTTCACTGTTTGTTTTCCAACACCCAAATATCAAGTTTACGATGGAGATCGAGTAAGAACGAGTTTTGCCTTTCTTAGATGTGTCGGTGAAACGATCAAGCAACGATAGGTTGTCCCATGGAGTCTACAGAAAGTGAATACATACCGATAGTTATCTGCATGCTACATCCCACCACCATCCAGAACAAGAGAGTTCGTTAATCAGAATATTGTTCCACAGAGCCAATATAATATATGATGACGAAAGCAAACCAGAAGAACTCAGGAACAGCCAACAAGCTCTAGAGAAAAATGGGTACGAGCAAAGGGATATACATTGAATTATCAACAACCAGAGAAGAATGACAGAAGAACGATCTACTATTTACGCGTGCCTTCCCTATGTGGCTGAAGTTACAGATAGGTTAAAAATAACTTTATTGAAGAATATATTAGGCGTACGTTTCCGAACGGTAAAGAAAATTCAACCAATTCCTCCTTCTAACAAGGACCCCATTCCTAGACTACTAGCTAAGAGTGTTTATCAATTGGAGTACTAATGTGATATGAGTTACATCGGACAGACAGGGCGCAATATCAAATGCAGAATCAAGGAACACCAGAGAAATACAAGACTTGGCTACATAGATAAGTCGGCAGTGCAGAACATGTTCATCAGAATGAGAAACATAAAATCGACTACGAGAACATCAAAATATTGGACAGAATGATACGCTATAACCCAAGGATAATTAGAGAATAACTGGAAATTATAAAAAATGGGTACAACTTCAATAGAGTAGATGGGTATCGACTGAGCAGCGGCAAGGTATATAACGAGGAGCAGAACACAGCAACTTCAGTTTTTAGAATCCTTTTGAAGAAGCTTATACCGTGATCAGCGAAACATAAAATCAAATTTGATGACCACAGCAACACCCGGAAGAAACCACTTCAACAGGCATAATAATTTATATTGCAATATTAGAATATTTATTACGACAATCTGCAATGGCAGTAAATTTAACACACTTTAAACATGAGCAACTAGGTACAAGTTCGTTGCTGGAAGGAAAAAATTAACTTATTCGTGAGAACCAGAGGCACTCATCTAAATTTTCGCAACCAACGGTATAGTATTGAAATTGTCTGATGTTATGATTTATGCATGTTACATATAAATATGTGTTAAAATGTGTCGATGCATTAGTTGATGGGAGATCTTCTATGGAAATGTTGTTCCCATGCTATTTGTATCGACTGCTCCATTTCTACTATACAGAAATTCCAAAGTTCATGAGAAATGCTTCTGGTGTACTTGTCATTCTAACATATTTTGTACCTTTACTTTACTTGCGTAGTCTATATCAGGAAGTGCATGGCATATCACAATTTGTTCAACTGGTACTTAGCGCGTTGTATATTCAACTTCATTCTCAATTCCTTCAATCCTAGATTCCTGAAGGTAGTCCAATGACATAACAAGAACCAGAACATCTGTGACGGAGAAGCTGCCACCCAACCGAGATTCTCCGGCCCTTGCAGACTTTGAAACCTTTTGTCAAAAGTTTCAGAAACCACAGGAAGTGTGCCAACCAACAACACCAGAAGAGGTTCGAAGAGCTCTCGAGGAACTTTGCTGCTCCAAGTACCGACGGGATAAATTACTTTCGGTGGAAAAAGTTATCGAGTACCCACCACCATTTGGCCAGAATTTTTAATGCCTGGCTAAACAGGAAGCAGCAAATTCTTTCTGGGGTGGTTGAAGTGTGAACAGAGCTTATCCCAAAGAACGGAGATTTGTCCAATCCAAAGAACTACCGACCAATAACCTGTTTAAACGTATGTTACAAGGTGTTTAAGCGCATTTTGTACATGCGGATGCTCCAGGTAGTTGAACCGGTTTACGAACGGATATATGAGCAACGAGGGTCAAAGAGAGGTATCGCTGGTTGCAAGGAGAATCTGCTGATTGACAGATGTGTCACGCAAGACTCAGTGCACTATAAGCGGAACCTCTCCATGGCCTGCATCGACTACCGCAAGGCAGTTGACATGACATCGCATGAGCTTATTGTACACTTGCTCTAATGTCTTGCGGTGCCCGGTTCCGTAGTGAGGGCGTCAAAGAACTGAGGCCGCTCTGGAGCACTTGCTTTACCATTACATCGGGTGACGATAGAGTCCAGACAGTCGATAACATTCAGAAGGAGAGTATTTCAGGGAGATACCCTCAGCCTCCTTCTGTCTTGCATCTCACTACTGCCATTACACGTTTCGCTCCGGAAAACCCGTTCTACATGGATGATCTTAAACTTTATGCCTCCGGAGAGAGGCACCTACACCAGTCCCTCAGGGTGGTATAAGAATACACGCAGGCTGTCGGTATGGAGTGAGTGTAGTAAAAAACGCTCTCCGCGGCAAGTATCAGCACCGACTCCGACAGATCTGTCGGGAAAGAACAACATGCTTGCTGTTCCGATACTTCTCTACTCCTTTGTAGTAGTGAAATGGAGTCGAGAGGAGTTGCGTCAACTCGACGCAAGAAGATGCATCTCAATAGGAGTTTGCATCCTAAATCATGCGTTGCACGGCTATACCTCCCGCGACATCGAGAAGGCTGTGGACTCTTGAACTTGCAGAGTCTCCATAACGGGATGGTTCTGGATGGAACCTGTAAGGTTATCAGGAATTTGGATCCCCTCATCTGCATGGTCCGGGACCATTAAAATGCAGGAGTAGGAGCGTTTTTGTTTAAGGCAGCACAGAGAGCAGCTGATGAACTTGGTCTCTCCTGCGACGTCGAGCGGGTAAATCGCAATTCTGTCACCGAGCTGGAACCTGCTCGGCGAAAAATCCAAATTAAAGCTACAGAAGACAACATCTTTCTGTAACTTCATACGGATAAGCCAATGCATGGAGTCTTCTATAAAAATATAGAAGACCTTGGCTTATCCGAAAGGCTGACCTTTGCCTTTTTAAGGTCAGCCGGGCTGAAGTTTGAGACCGAGGGATTCATAATGGCTTGCCAGGATGGTGTATTCAACACTCTCGTTTATCGAAGTCGTGTTATGGGTATAGAGGTCCCTGATGCCAGCTGTAGGGCCTGCCGCAGAGCCCCAGAGACTTTGATGCATTTATTGTCGGCTTGTCCGACATATGCAGTCTCGGCCTATATCCAGAGTCACAACGGACCATTACGAATGCCTTATTATTACTTAAGGCACTCGTATGGGTTAGACGAGACACCAGTGTTGCCTTACGCTGCGGGGGATATTGAGTCCGTTGTGGGAAATGAGAAGTGTCTAATTTATTGGAACTACTCGTTTCCTACCGTCAGGCAAATACAAGCTAACAAGCCTGACGTAGTCTTCCTCGACCACCAACTCAAGACAATGTTTGTCGTGGAGTTCTCGGATGCCGCGGAGAATAACATTGTCTTGAAGGAATAGGAAAAAAGGACAAAATATTTGCTCTTCGCAGACTCTATCCAGACCATACTGTTAAGATAGTGGTACTGATTATAGGAGTGTTCGGTGGAACGAGACACATACTGCTTTCAGAACTTAAGATCATACAGGCAGGTCTTAGCCGGCAGAATGCAGAAGTCCGTCATCCTCGGTTCATCATGTCTGCTCAGGGCACACGATTCTCGGCCCCAGTAGTCACTCACCTCACGAGCGTGGGGAGTGGCTGCCGGTACTACCAGCTCCCCTCTGTGAGTGTCAGAGTCACAGTGTTTAAAAAAAATACATTTATTCATAAATGAAATGGTACAAATTCGACAAAACTGCCCTCTTCCATTTGCTCAATACTACTAAATAAACCTAAATTAAAACTAAAACTAAAATATCTATTTTCATGACAATAACGTACCATAAGCTAATAGAGGTCTCCGCACAAAAGCCTACACAACCCATAAACAACTGAAAATACAGGGGGTACCAAGAATATTGACGTTGGATTAGCAACAATCAATATATGTTGAAAATTTTTCATATTTTTCAACATTTATTTATTATTTATATTTATCGAAGAGTTCATTCCATAAATGAGCTGCTATATACGTGTATGGCTTTTGAACAATAGCCGTCCTGTGAGGGACTATTACAAAGTTGGTCAAATTTCTGGTATATCATGACAGTGGTTATGTGTAATTAATTTAGAACTTAAATAAGTTGATTCATTTATTTTAATGATCCATATGAAACAATACGTGTGAGTAGTCTTCTGTTTTCCATATTTAAAATTAGATATGGTGTGATATGATTGCAGAAAGGAATTTTGAACTTTTTGTATAGCATGTTTCATTAAAGAAGATAGCGTTTTACCATAAACCACATCTCTGTAATCAAGTAAAGATAATATTAACGAATTATAAAATATTTGTTTGTCTTTGGGGAATATTATGTTTTAAAGAGTATAACTTTTTTAAACGAGAATATGCCAGGTTTATTTTATTTTTAATATGGCTGTCAAGCTGTAGGAATGAATCAAGAGTACGCCCAAATTTTTTGCTTCAATGACCACTGGAATTATTTCATTATTTAGTTTGAAAGTTAAATTCATTGATTGAAATTTTTTATTTATTAGTACTGTTCCTATTAAAATTACTTGTGATTTAAATGGTTTTAATTTTAGCTTATGGTCACATGCATATTTATATATATTATTTAAATCCTGATTGATCTTATGTATAGAGTTATTTTCTGCTAGATGAAATAAATAATAAATGCGAATCATCGGCATATTGATAGAGAGTGGTATTTTGAATAACTTTAGATATATCTGAAACATATAGTGAAACCAGTAGTGGCCCTAGGATAGATCCTTGTGGCACACCTGCCTTTAAAAGTTTAAATTGACACATTTGATTTACAACAATACATTGACTACGTTCTTTAAAAAAGGTTGGCATTAACTGCAGTTAAATGTCTGAAATTCCAAAATAATGTAATTTTGATGGCAGTAATGAATGATCAATCAAGGGTCTCAAAAGCTTTTGAGACATCTAGCAGTGCCAGACAAGCGCACTTTCCATTGTCTATTTCTTTGATAACATCATCAACTGTGTGTGTTAATGCTGTAGTTGTACTATGATAAATCGACAATAATTTATTTTTTTGCAAATATTCATGATTTTTGTTATATATATATCCTGTCAATTATGTTTGATATCAGGATACAGGATTATTTTTTTACAGGTTCTACTACGGCTTTTTTCCATATCTACCCCTGCGGTAAGAGTTTTAATATAATTTATT
Source organism: Rutpela maculata (assembly GCA_936432065.2). NCBI lineage: Eukaryota > Metazoa > Arthropoda > Insecta > Coleoptera > Cerambycidae > Rutpela > Rutpela maculata. The sequence continues at coordinate 119,702,199 of OW386285.2, forward strand.
ATCTTAACCACATTAGATATATTCTTCGATAGGTTTAAAACTAAGAAGTTCATTTATGTTTGAATGAATATTACTGTTATACAAATTTAAACTAATATTATTTATTGTAGATTGACTATTTATTTCAGGTAGTCCTGCAAATGTGACGCTAAATCTTTCTGAGACGTTTTAGTTAAATTTAATTTTTTTTGCAGCTGACCAAACATTTCATGTATCGTTTTTTATTTGATCGAAGTAAGCCACTTTTTCGCGGCTTATGGCTGATTTCGTATAATCGCGTAATTCATTATAATAATCATAATTGCCCTGTTTTGTTTTTTAGATATTTTGTTTTTTAGATAAGTTTCATCATAATTTTGATAGTATACGTAATCCACGGGGCAAATAGCCGATCAATAATTTTTTTTTAAACAATACATATAATGTAACACTGATCCTTGTGCACTTAAAAAAAAACAAAATGCTGAATCTCACATATGAACATTACATTCATCGCACATTGAGCCAACCAAGTCAACATAATTTTGAGATTATTAAACCTATTTTAATTATCTCTAAATGATTCCAACTTGGTTGGTGAAACAGCGTCGAATGTAATTTTCAACGATTGTGATAAATAATTAAGTGTCATGAGTTTTCATATTTCCACCTGAACTACTAGCAAGCAGATCATAATGGTAGAGAATAGACATATTTTATGTTATTATCATACAACCCAGTCTGTCACGTGTGAATGATGCATTTGGGCCATATTAGAACGCTTCAATGGATCTGTAAATTAATCTTTGCAATCGACGTGGACACGTTCAGTCACTTAGGTAAGACTAATGGAATTAAAATGAGATACAAGCCAGTGAACTGTACTGTTAAAGGAATACAGACGTAAGTTAGCAATTTTATTGTAATTATTCAAGGATCATGTCAAAATTACAAAGTTATGGGTTACAGATTACTGTGAATGGGTTTTTTTAAAATGAAATGAAAGTGCGGCAGGATCAGAAAAATCTATCACTAGTGTTCTACTATTGTATGATTGGTTCGTAAATAGTAGAGTGCATTAATACGCTTATTGTGACTTCCGTGGCGGTTTCGTTGTTACAAGCTGAATTTTATATAAAATTAATGATGATATACTGATGTTTCAAAATCTCGAAGCTGTCAAAAAATGTCCTGTTCAAAAGGTCATTATAATCAAAAAACGAGTTATAGCTTATTGGTGTTTGATACTTCCACTTTTGAGTAATAGCAAATCCTTTTAACCATGAATAGAACTAGTCAAAATAAGTAGATTTTCGAGCAGACCCACCTCGAGAAATCATGCCTGCCTCCCCTCAAAGGGGCTACCTGTATCTGCCTATATATATTTTTTTTCTCAAAAACGGTAGGAGCTAGAGGAACGATCTTGGCGCCATTCGATAGAGTATAAAATTTTGCATAGGACCTTTCTTTTGCTTTTTGCTATTTTCTTTTTTTAAGGCCCTACAGCAAAAAAAGTGGGAGGAGCTTTCCAACAAAGACACAAGTTTGGCTATACCTCTAAAACGGCCCAATAAATCAAAATTCTACAAGATATAAAAAATAAAGACCATTATTTTTTCTATCGATTTCTATATTATTTGTATATGTTATTTGTTTAAATAAAGCCGTCAGTGGCGTACAAAGAGAAAGCTGAATATGTGCATAATGAATTTGTTTAAAATAATTTATTATTGTTGTTGTTACAAACTGCGAAAATGTTCAGAATTATTTCACATTATTTGTTCTACTATTTTTTTTATACAAAACCCCTTAGCAAAAAAATATGGTGAGGGCATTCTAGCTATAACAAGTTTTTGGCTGTCACGCAAACGATAAATTAGGCACTAGATAAAAAAAACTGCATTGTTTTACCTTTTCTGTTAGTATATAATTTAAAAATATTATTTATTTAAATAAAGTCGTCAGTGGCGTGTATAGACAAAACAATGCATATAATTGCATTATAACTTATTTTTAATATCATATTGAAAGCCCAATATTTTCACTATTTTTTATTCTATAACACATTAGCAAAAAAAAATATATAAATAATGGTAAAATTAACAAAAAATATTTAACAGAAAATAAAATAACTAAATGAAAGTAAATTTTAAATTAAATAACTTAATTGCAACATTCTACACATGAACATAATTTTGTACATTTTATAAAAAACATTTGCACTTAGGCGCACAAATTTTGCACTTACATTTTAATAGTATATTTGATGAAATGAAATCATTTTTGGAAGTAGTTCAGAGGGGCATCCATTTATTATTATCCATAGTCCATCCCCATTTAGATGCACATGGGAATTCTATGATCGATTTACTGAGCTTACCCCAAATAAATCCTGCTTGATAAATATATCTATGGATATGAATTGACAAGGCATTCATTATTGGAGGTAAGTTCTCAACAGTAGCGCTTTTTTGTGAAAATAATTGCATTCGACATAGGTCGATATCATCTGTGTCGGAATACTTATTGGATTGTTATGACTAATTTTGACAGCATTCTTAATTGATCATAACTTGGCTGCTTTGGATCTGTAACCAAATCTAGCGATGACATCGGGAAAAGAATCCCAAGCTTCCCAACACTTCTTTCTTTCTGGAAGCGTAACAGAGCTAGGGGAAAAAGTGAAATGCAACATGCATTGTTGGAGTGGGGTCGCCTGCTAGATGGCTTCGGCGGATCATGGGAAATGTGCATCGCATTGCATTTAGTTGTATATCTTATTTATTATTAGTCATAAAATTATAAATCATACGCCATTACGTTCGGAAAGGATAAAGCACATTGTTCTTAAAAGTAAAAAATTTTGATTTGAGCTTTAATTTCGGAGATAATACGTACGATGAACATTCAAAAGTTGTCTAAATTGAATTAAATTTTGAGACATTTCAAACCGAGATATTACGGTTTTAAGTTTCGTTCTCCCGTAAGATCCAATATATAACATAATATTTGAAATTTATTATAAAATATTTCCTCTACAAAACATTTTATGAAAAATATACCAAAAAAACCACAATTTCTCTCCTCTCACCATATGCTTCTCTCGTTTTTTAACTTTAATGCCCTTTTGAAGATGACGTTTTTTGACGGCTTTGGGATTTTTGAAACCCCTAAATCGTTAAATAATTTGTTAACTCGTGTTTTAATGACTATAACTTCGAGCAGCTGATAATTAAACCAACCAGAATAGAATATAATTGTATTGATACTCTTTTGGATTCTATTTTTAGATCTGATAAGAACATAATTAAGAATAATAGTGCTTTTAATGTTGACTGACAAACATTGCCGTCGACCGGTAAACGTCTTTTACCGTTTTTGATACTTAATATACTATAATAATGAAGTTTTTTTTATTGATTTCCAAACTGTTCTGTTCCAAAATCGAATTGCTCACATCATTTATAATGATAATATTTGACTACCATGCTCATTTGAGAGTAGTAAGGGTGATCAAACCAAAAGCTCCTTGACTTACCGACAATATGAAGAGGAAAGTGAGCCAAGTTTGTGACGTACTTTCCGGTGAGGCAGAAAGCGTCACTTTTGGCACCTTAGCAATGGCGGTATTTACAGAGCGGTTGCTCGGGCGCCAGTTTCCTATACTACGTGGGGAAACGCCACGTCCCTCAAACAGCATGTACAGTAGGGCTTGAGTAGCTACAGTTGAGAAACGGTGAATTCCAGTGGGTCAAATACGGAAAATACGGACTTTCACATACACAGCAGTAAAACACAGTTCGGAATATAACAACTTTTATTTATAAAGTTACTCCGTTACTATATACACATTTAACTATCTTAGAATTATATACATATGAAAAACCTCAGGCTATGGCTACAATGATCGAAGCTACGGTGCTACGGTGATGCAAGCTACGCTTTAGTTACAGCAGGTGACAATCCACAATGACGTGAATCAGGTGTTTTTAGTATACGATAAAATGGAGATGTGGCGGGGTAGGTTAGCGGAGCAGGTGGTGAAGTCAATGAAATTACAAATAGCGTGCGGATACCAGGAGAGCAAGCAAAACAACCATTAATTATACAGTAAAACATTAACTCTAGGTGTTAGACTTGGCTAAAGAAAAGTTTTGTTGACTTACAAATGAATAAAAAATGCTGCTAATTATCGATATTATAAACAACTTCCTAATCTTACCATAACGTCTATTGGCGTGCTAGCTTAGAACAAGTACTAACCAGAATCGTGACCTGCTGAATTAAAGCGCCAAATTTTATAGTTCTTGTATACCCTCAGTATTATCAATTCAAGGGAAAGTGCCCGATTTCAGTGTCCGCCATCCTGAAATACGACGCTATCTTTGTTCTCTTTGGACTGTAACTGTAAATTTTCGACCTTTATTTAGTTTTTACTAAATATCTTCCCAACTTCTGGGTTTGTAGCAAAGAGGATTTAATTTAAACTAAATTTACTACAACTTGAGACCAGAGCCGCTTTTGTAAAGTTTTGGACTTTTTTCAGGTTATTACGACAATCGGTTGGGTTTACAGCAACACTATTTGAATCAATTTTAATCTAGACTAAATTTGCTACAACTTTAGACTAGAGCTGCTTTTGTAACTTTAATATTTTGCGAGATACAAGCATCCAGACTTTGTAAATACGACGCAATCACATTTTTCTTCCAGTGTTTCTGGCAGTGGTATTTTTTTTTCATTAGGATTGCCTACGAATCGATGTTGTATGGGACATATATAAGCCAAATAGTCTGAAGAAAACTGCACGTGGGAAGAGATGGGAAGGAGAAAGGAAAAAAGTCATACTCCCCCCAAAATTTTATTACATTCCTGAAGAATTCAGAGAACAAAACAGAACTGTTTACCCTACTAAGTAATGCAGTCGCAGCTTATGTCGTACAAGAAGGTAAAGAAATCTACATCATCTATGGTAAATCTGTTATTTTAAAAAATAACCTATGTCCGAAACCGACCACGAAGAAGCTGATACCAGAATATGTCTTCATATATTGGATGCATTACAAAAGGGTACAACCAACATCCTCATAAGTACAGTTGACGCAGATGTTACTGTGGTACTAGTAGGCATCTTTTTCGAGCTACAAATTTACAAACCTAATATTCAACTTTGGATATCATATTAACGCCATCTGCCAAGAGCTCAGAGAAAATATGTCGCAAGCATTGCCCTTTTTTCATGCTTTCACAGACACTACATCACAATTTTTTGGTAAGGAAAAAAGTCAGCATGGAAGACATGGAAAGCATACCCTCCAGGCCCTGAAGGATTTATCTTCTCCGCAAAACATCTGTTTCAGCCAGTAGATGCTAAAGTCTACCGCTCACATAGGATGCCCTCATTCAACACACTAATTGTTGAATCTATCAATCTAGAATCTGGTTAACCAGTTTAAAATCACTCCAAAATGCACCCTACTACGGCTAACTTTGAATGGAAAAGGAACAAAGAGACACGGCAACCAATTTGGATGTCTATAGCGGAAGCAAGCAAGAGCTGTAGGGAATTAATCAAGTGCGGATGTAAAGCTGAACCGTGCTCTAAGAATTGCGTTTGTAACAAGGCTGCATTTGCCTGCTCTTTGTCATTGCAAACGCCATTGTGAACAGTAAACAACAATATTATAAATATATTAATAACATTATAAATATAATTTTTATGATTATTTTCTTAATAATTATTCTGTATTTTCTTTTATTGAAACGTTTGTAACATGGTCAAATACATTATCTCAGCAAATTGTGATTGTCTTCCTTTACTCACGTTGTAGCCTATGTGTTCCTCTGAAACATTAATGAAATAATGTTTGCTATAAAACTGACTGCATTGGAGATATTTAGCAAAACCGACAAAAATATATTTTTTCTTAATAACCTGACAAAATTCCAAAACTTTGTAAGCTTGTATCTCGCAAAATATTAAAGTTACAAAAGTGGCTCTGGTCTTAAATTGTAGCAAATTTAGTTTAAATTAAATCCTTTATGCTGCAAACTCAGAAGTTGGGGAGATATTTAGTAAAAATCAAATAAAAGTCGAAAATTTACAGGTACAGTCCAAAGAAAACAAAGATGGCATCGTATTTCAAGGTTGTGGACACTGAAATCGGGCACCTGAATTGATAGTTAGATAGATAGATAGATATTTGTTTCTGTGACTTATTTACATAAGTATAGATATTGTCATGGGGTTAATTCTAAAAACAAGATAACAAGATAATATGGACAAATATAATTTAAATTACCTAACTTTAATTAATTTAATTCATTAAAATTTCAAATAAAAATATTACAAAAAAACATTACAACACATTTCAAGTAAAACTATATAAAAAACAAGCACTACAGTAATTTAGAGTTCCAAAAACTCTTCCACGGAATAAAAGCAATTATCGACTAGAAACGCTCTTAGTTCTTGTTTGAACTTTTCTATTGGCATGCAATTTTTTATATCTGAGGGCAATTTATTGAATAAATAACTACCTGCACATAATGGGGACTTCTTATATAAAGAAAGGTTATATCTACTTATATATATCTCGTCTTTGTTGCGAGTTTGATAACAGTGATTGTAAGTTTTTAATTTATGTTTATTTATATATATATGTAAATTAACAATTTATAGAGATATATAGATGCCACAGTCAATATTTTCTCTCTTTTAAAAGTATCTCTACATGATTCTATATAACCTAAATTAAATATTAATCTTATGACTCTTTTTTGCATTATAAATACTCTTTGCATGTCTGTACTGTTTCCATAGGAAATTATGTTATAGGAAATTTGAGAGTATACTAAGGCATAATAGACATTTAGGAGCGATTTTTTGTCCAAACTATTTTTTAAATTTGTGATAGCGAAACAGGATTGTCCCAATTTTTTACATAAATGTTTCACTTGACTTGTAAAGCTGAGGATATATAAGAGGTGTGCAAAATTTGGAGCTTTAATCCAGCAGGACACGATCTTTTCGCTAAGCCACCACGTTATGTAAAATATGAGAGGAAAGCTTATTTACTTTACTAGGTATGGTATGTAGACAGAGAAATATGAAGAATACCTGGAAAACAATAAAAACGTTCAATGTACTTGTGAAGTAAATGGAATATCATTGATCATGCCGAATCACTATTGCCCATATACTGAACTTTACAAATCGCACATAATACATTTTTGTCTTGAACAAGGACATTTTCCAGACCTCTGGAAAGGAGCCTTAATTATCCCTTTGGCTAAAAACAAAGATATATATTCTCTGACTGACTTATGTATTAGAAAAAAATATGTACAAGCAGCTTTTTGAATTTGTGAATGAGACAGTGACAGTGACAGTTTGTCCCATGAGGCAGGTGAGTCAGTGCCTCATCACTCACCAGTTTTGCAGTAATTCTGTCCTTAATTCGTAATCTGATAAACTGTATTATTTTTTACAAATGTATTCAACTGAGGAAGTAGAGAATTCCTTAACAAACCTAACTAGATAGGTATACCTATCTGAGTATACTTTGATGAAGTAAATAGTAATTTTATAGATTCCGTAAAAAAACCGCTGCCCAAGGAATCACTACTTCCACATCCAGATTCTCTATCCAAGTCACTCACAACGAAAAAACTTTGTATGTGAAAATAGTTGTTTATGAAACTTTAATAATATAATATTTGCAATCCTCTGCCCCAAAAACCCATAAAATGATACCCGACATCGGTAGTGGGGTGGGGGTGGTGATAAAGGGGTGGTAATGGGGGGTGGATGAAGTAAAAAAAATATTTTGAGGTTTCTGGTTCCTGTACATATACTAAATCACAATTTTTTTTCATCCCCTTTAATAAGGAGGTGGGGGTGGTAATGGGGGTGGTAATGGGGGTGGCTAATGCCAAAAATTTTTTTGAAACCTTAGCTTCTCTTATATATACTAAATACCAATTTCATGGACTCTTACCTGCTTGATTTACCCATTTATCCCAAATTTACCCCAATTTACCCCCCAACCCTTCGACGGAACAAGATGAAAATATAATCTAGTTCTAGATCTCGTTACAGTACATATGTGTACCAAATTTCAAGTCAATATCTTAAACGGTTCCAGAGTAAACGTGCGCACAAAAAAAAGTTACAGACAGACAGACCGACAGACCGACAGACAGACAGACCGACAGACAGACCGACAGACAGACCGACAGACAGACCGACAGACAGACCGACAGACAGACAGAAATTTTGTTTTCGCTCAAACTTAAAATCTCGACGTTTCATGACATTTTAAGCCTATTTGGACAACAAAAATTTTTAAAAATTTTTTTGTCGTTACTATACTTCCACTGGACGTGGAAGTAAAAGAAGAGTGCAAAACTTCTGCTGTCGTTTCATATCTAGCTTAAGAAGATATGGTCATACATCGCTTTCTCTAGTATAAACATGCAATACCATGTACATCGGTACAATCTTATATATCTCGATGGCTTAGTGCTAGATCGATATTTTTTGTTTGTACCTTTAATTTCTGCATTTAAAAACCTTATATTACGCCGTAAAAATTACAGATATATTAAAATAAAAGTATATATATAGCAGGTAAATTACCTGATCCATCTTTTATGTAATTCTTTCCATATTTGTGTACATTTAGAATGCTTTATTTGATTGATTGACTGATTTACCAGCGTGCGGTAGGCATTGCTGCCACTCCCAGGGTTATACAGCTGGGCCTGCTACGTCCACGCTGGGCTGGACTAAGGTCATGCTTGTTGCCAGCAGCGAGAGCCACATGTCGCATGGTAAAGGAACTTGGGATGGGAGGTGTAGGTATTTATGAGATGCGTTACCGCATTGTGTCGTGAGGGAGCGTTTAAGCTCCCTTTTTGTGTTTTTGGTTCTGGGCATCTGCCTCTTCTGAATCTTCGTGTGAAATATGTGCTGTGTCTTGATATGGAGTGTTTATGCCCCTCTTTTTGTATATCTGCTTCTTCAAATCTTCTTTTGCTGAGTCTTCTGATTCCTCGCTTTCCGATGCTGGGTTGGATTTGGGTAATGTTTGTTGTCAGCAGCGAGAGCCACATGACGCATGTTTTTTCCTCACTTTCCTTTCCTAGTTTTTTTTCCCTCTCGATTGTTATTTTCCACGTGTAACATGGTCTCCCTATTTTTAGTTTGCTGCTGTTCAGTGATAGCGCTTTTTTCTGCTGCCCTTTTTGCTTTAACCTTCTTGATCCTTGCCCTTATCTCTCTGCTTACCAGGGTATGGTCTATTTGTGTGATTGAGCTTCCATTACTCCAGGTGTCAATGCAGGTTTGACTTTTGCTCCATGTATTTCTTATTGTTAAGTTCAAACATGTGTGCTAGGTTTTTCAGCGCGTTTCCATTTTCGTTAGGCCATGTGTGGAGTATATGTGCATTGAAGTCTCCTAATAGTATAATGGACATTTTTCTTGATTTTTTATAGCGTTAGTGTGTGCCGGTTTTCTTTTTCTAATTGATGGTTTAGTGCTCCATATAGACAGTCCTCTCTTCGGTTATTACTGATTTCTTTCTCCTCTTTGCCATCTGGCACGATTTCACTGCACTATATATACCATTTTTACTGCGTTAGAGGGGAAGCACTGTGTAAAGTTTTGGTTTGTATACCTAATTAAACACTATCTAATATTTCTTATCAATTACTGAAAATGTTCCGAGATATGTATTATTTTACAAACACATCCACTTATACTTTTTACACGTTGTCACTATTTAACTTTTATAAACTTTTATGGGTATACATTGGTGACAGAGCATTATAAAGCAGGTCTGGTCGCCTCGACAGCAAGATGGCAAGTCCAGTGTGTTGTCGCATTGTGTTGATTGATTAATTGATTTACCAGCATGCGGTAGGCATTTCTGCCACTCCCAAGGATTATACAGCTGGGCCTGCTACGTCCACGCTGGGTTGGACTAAGGTCATGCTTGTTGCCAGCAGCGAGTGCCACATGGCGCATGGTAAAGGAATGTGGGATGGGAGGCGTAGGTATTTGTGACATGCGTTACCGCATTGTGTCGTGAGGGAGCGTTTTAATTTTTTTTTGTATTTTTGGTTTTGGACTTCTGCCTCTTCTGGGTCCCCTTGTGATATATGTTGCCGCATTGTGTCGCTGCTGTTTGTGCTCCTATTTTTGTTTTCCTGCTTCTATAAATCTTCTTCTTCTTCTGAGTCTTCTGATTCCTCCGTTTCTGATTCTGGTTCTTCAATTTGTTCATTGTTCTTAGGGAGTATTCATTTATTTTGTGTGCCACTCCGCTGGTCCAACTCTCTTTTGTTGACGGCTCTCACTCCATTATTAGGCTTTTCTTGCAGTTTGTTTTCAGTTCAAATGTGTCCTGCGCAGGCGCGTACGCAGGAATGTGTTCCGGGGGGGGAGGGCAACCAGGGGGAACCAAATAAACACATAACACAGCACAGTGGAACTTAAAACCTCACTTTTTTTGGCATATGTTTAAAAGCTAAGTTAAACTAATATTTGGTATGCAAGAACAGATATGAAATAATTGTCACTATCCCAAACTTCTTAAACTACGCGCCGCGCCTGGGGAGTAGTTGCCCCCTTGCCCCCCTGCGTACGCACCTGCGGCAATTAGAAGATCATCGACATATGTGTATGTTTTCTTAAAAAATACCATTTTTCTGAAAGAAGCCGCACCACGCATACCTCCGTTGAAGTGCTTTGAGAATTTGAGAATTCAATTTTGACTCCGTATTTTATGTTCCACTCCGCTGGTCCAACTCTCTTTTGTTGACGGCTCTCACTCTATTATTAGGCTTTTCTTGAAGTTTGTTTTCAGTCCAGATGTGTCCTGCGCAGGCGCGTAAGCAGGCATGTGTCCTGAGGGGGGACCAAATAAACACATAACACAGCACAGTGGAACTTAAAAACGTCACTTTTTTTGGCATATGTTTAAAAACAAAGTTAAACTAATATTTGGTATGCAAAAATAGATATGAAATAATTGTCACTATCCCGAACTTCTTAAACCACGCCGGGCCTGGGGTTAGTTGTCCCCCTTGCCCCCCTGCGTACGCACCTGGTCCTGCGGTGATTAGGAGGTCATCGGCGTATGTGTATGTTTTCTTAGAAAATACCATTTTTCTGAAAGAAGCCTGCACCACGCATACCTCCGTTGAAATGCTGTGAGAATCTGAGAATTCAATTTTGACGCCGTATATCAACAATGTCTCATTGATTATTTCGGGTTTAATCCAAATTAAATTCGTTTGAGTAATTTTAATAATTATAAAAACCTCACTTGAAAATGTACGTAAGAAATTGTTCTATCCCTACTTTAATATAAATTAAACCCGCAATAATCAAATGCATTACTTTTAAATTCGTTTGAATATTTTTTATAACTATGAAAAAAAAGAATTATTTGAGAGAAAGAAATATATGACCATATTTTACGCTACGTTATTGATTATTTCGGATATAATTTAAATTAAATCATTTGAATATTTTTATAATGATTGAAAACAATTTATTTGGCCATATTTTTACTGCTCTCATAAATTTTTCAACAGATGTCGATTCTTCAAGGGTCTGGATCTAAACATTTCAATGGTTTTATGGGCAGACACTTGTAGTCATTAAGACACAAATAAACTAAGATATACTTATCTCTTTTACGCCTGAGTTTGGGTCGTGTTTATGTATTCGTTTCTTTAAGCTCATTTCTTTATCATCACACTGATTGCCACTAAATAACTCTGTATTAGTTATTTCAAAATATTAATTATATTTCAACTTTGTTCTTTTATTATAACACATCAATTTAATCCGGATTTCTTAAGCTACAATTCACCTAAGCTTTGTCAAATTTAACACAGTTTTACCGGGTTTTTTAACGTTTTTAAGTGGGAGGGTTTCAGACGCACAACCGATCACTCCGACCTATCCCACTGGACTCCCCTTGTGTACATTTAGACTGATTTAAAATATATAAACAAAAATGAATGAATGGCAACAGAATAATCCGGCTCCGACTTTGTCGGAGTGGCCAGCTTTTTGATAATTATCTTAGTTTACACTTATTGACAGTTATGGTAATGAATGATTCGGTATGGTTATGAGACTAGAACTCAAGACAAGTTGTCACCTATAGTTGTCAACGAACGGTGCGCAAAATTGAAAAACAATTCCGAGTACTTCGCTGTCAAAATTTAATTATTAGTTGCTTTGTTAACAATGACAGTAATGACTCTAAATAGGCTACGATACTATCAATAAAAGAGGATCCCAAAAGTTCCGCACGACAAACTTCACGTGAAAATAACGTCATACTTCTGTTACAATATTTATTAAAACAGGAGGATATGTATTCTTAAAAATTCCTACCAATATACATGTGTCACGTGAAGATGATTCAGATTATAGGATGCACTTTTGAGAAGAAATTATGAAAAAATTGTTGCAAAATGGTGCAATAGAAAATGTGTTATTTTCTGACGAGTAAAGGTGAATACCTTTACTCCCATTGTATATATAAATTGTCAAAACTATCGGTACTGGGCTAAAGCAAATCCACATTAAGTTTGGAAACTACGCACCCAGGCTCCAGTCCCCAAAATGTTGATATGTTGATGAACTCATGATTAGAAATCGCATCATAGATGATGGGGTAAATTATTTCTTCAAACTGAAACAAATTAGCCAATCCCAATAATCCAAATGATAGCGTGTAGTTCCAGGAAGATAGAGTGCCAGCGCATTGTCTATGATATATAATAGAGTTTTTCCAAATAGGTGGATTAGAAGAAGAGGAGCTTCGGAATAGCCTGGTAGGTCAGCAGACCTACGGTTACCTTAAAAGTCTTGTTGTATGGATTGTAAATAAATTTCAACAGTATACACAGTAAGTAACTGTGATTGAGAAATACAGGGTCATTCATGGAAAGCGGGTATTAGACGTTTCTTGGGATCTGTCGAGTTTAGAAATTTGAAAATTGGTATGAGGGGGTTTTTAGATTTGGCGGGTCCAACGAAAATATTTTCATGCTTGTGCTACTTCCGCTTATACCGGATGTAGCACCTAACTTTGTTATTTTAAATGGAACACCCTGTATTTTATTGCATATTTCGATTCCTCATAAAATTTTAGCTTAGGTTTATGTACCATAACATACTCTTGAACATTCCGGTTTTCGAGATAATTAATATTTTTGGAGATTTTTTACGGTTCCCACCCTTCGGAAAAAAAATCAATATCTTCTATCATGTAGAGGATTAGGAAATTTTCTTTTCAAACTTTTACAAGTATTCAATGACCTAACTAAAAGTTCTCTTATGTTTTCACAATATCCTACGGAGTAATTAAATTGTGGATAAAACGACAGACAAGGAAAGACATTAAAAGTATGATTGATATAAAAAACAGCTACATATAAAACTACTACATATTAGAATGCTATATAGATTAAAAATATTTCAATTCAAACTATCAAAAAATCAAAACTCAAATATATTAATAAAATAAGCTAGTAAGTTAGTTCCTAAGATAATGTATTCGTTCACAGTTAATAACTTTACCTACCAAAGTACCTATTAAACATCTCGTAACAAAAAAATTCTAACTATATACAAACTATATATAATTTAATTTACCACTTATTTATTCTTAAGGTATGAATTGTATAAAATTGTATTTCATTATAATTTTATTACATGTCTTAAAGTAAAGAGTTACCCACGCGCGGAATTTTCCTTGTGGGTTTTCCGAATATTTATTTATATGTATACTACTACTAAATTGTTAATGCCATTATATTAGTGTATCCTAATTGGTTATAAATAAATATCATTATTATTATTATTATTATTTTATTTTCACAGTCGAACATTGTTTTAGTTCAAACGTCAAAAAGTCATTTTTTTCAAATGGAACCCCCTGTATATTTTTACAGAATCTAATAGAGGATTGAATTCTGCATCGATTGATATTACCATTCCCTATACCTATCTCTCTTTGTTTTCTTATTATGGACGAATATTTGAAAAACATACAAACAAAATCAGCACTATTTGTTAGTAGGCAATACAAGTCATAACTCGGTTCCTTTCTTATCATAAATGAGAATAATCATGTAGATAATTGATAATCATTTGTTTTTGATAGCTTCAAAAACGAGAGATTAGATATATAACAAATACTTTGGCACAAAAATTTACAAAATTAATGAACACTGAATATAAATATTTAATGCAGCACTGTTCAAAATGCTCTCCATTCTGCTCCAAACAAGCCAATATCCTGGAATTTACGGCACTTACAATGGCTCGGCGAATTTCGTGGGTATTTATTTACTGAAATGCAGTCCGTATTCTCTTCTTTGGATCTTCTTTGGTAGTAGCCGTGGTGGCATAAACAATATTTTTGATAGTATCATATCTACGAGGAGAATTTAAATAGCAATAAATATGCGAAAATTTTGCGAACAGTAACTTTTATTGATAATTTGCCCCTAAATATTTATAATTCTATGTATTTTCAAATGAATGGTTGCGGTCCACGGGAAGTTTATGACGAATTTGTAGCGACGTTCGAAGATAGGTGGTTTTGCTACCGAGGACCTTGGAGATGGCCAGCAAGGTCCCCTGATTTGACCCCCTTAGACTTTGGACCTTTGGGGTATTGAAAATATTGTTTATGCCACTCCTGCTACTACCAAAGAAGATCCAAAGAACAGAGAACGGGATACATTTTAACAAATCCCCATGAATTAGCCAAGCCACTGTAAGTGCAAGTGGAGAGCATTTTGAACAGTTGCTGCATTAAATATTTATATTCAAAGTGTTCATTAATTTTGTAAATTTTTGTGCCAAAGTATTTGTCATAAATCTAATCTCTCGTTTTTGAAGCTGTCATCTTGATAATAAACAAATGATTATCAATTATCTACATGATTATTCTCGTTTATGATAAAAAAGGAACCAAGTTACGACTTGTATTGCCTACTAATAAACAGTGCTGATTTTGTTTGTACGTTTAACAAATATTCGTCCATAATAAGAAAACAAAGAGAGATAGGTATAGGGAATAGTAACATCAATCGATGCAGAATTCAATCCTCTATTAGATTCTGTGAAAATATACAGGGGGTTTCATTCGAAAAAAATGACTTTTGACGTTTAAACTAAAACAATGTTCGACTGTGAAAATAAAATACTCTGTATGATATTGTGAAAACATAAGAGAACTTTTAGTTAGGTCATAGGATACTTGTAAGAGTTTGAAAAGAAAATTTCCTAATCGGCTACATGATAGAAGATATTGATTTTTTTACCGAAGGGTGGGAACCGTCAAAAACCTCCAAAAATATTAATTATCTCCAAAACCGGTATGTTTAAGAGTATGTTATGGTACATAAACGTAAGCTAAAATTTTATGAGGAATCGAAATATGCAATAAAATACAGGGTGTTCCATTTAAAATAACAAAGTTAGGTGCTACATCCGGTATAAGCGGAAGTAGCACAAGCATGAAAATATTTTCGTTGGATCCGCCGTATCCAAAAACCCCCTCATACCAATTTTCAAATTTCTAAACTCGACAGATCCCAAGAAACGTCTAATACCCGCTTTCCGTGAATGACCCTGTATGCTATTTTTCGTGTCTTGTCTAGGGAGCCAGGGGTGGAATCTTTTTATCCATAAAATGACAGACATATTTTTGACATTTGAGAAAACATTTTTAAAATTAAGAAATCTTCTTAGCACTTTTGTTTGATACCGATAAAATAAGGTGCCCGCGTACAAAAATGCAATGTATACATATCCTCGTATAACTTCTTGTACGGCATAATTGCGCCTAGTCTATCACTTTTTTCCTCTGCGAAAATTTTCGTAAACGCGGCGTTCCTCTTCGGCATGAAAAAGACGATTTCCACACGTCGGACTGGAAAATCGGCAAATATATTTTATCTGACAATTCGAAAATTGGATTCTACATATTTTTATTAAGCAATCTTGAAAAAATCAGCTGGTTATCAATAAATGTTTTAAAGTTATGTTTTGTTATGTTTAGGGTGATAGACACCCTTAACGTTCCAAAATTTTTGTCAGACAGTTTGTAGAAATATATAGAATGTATATGTAGAATCCAATTCTCAAATTGTCCGATAAAATATATTTGCCGATTTTCCAGTACGATGTGTGGAAATCGTCTTTTTCATACCGGGGAGGAACGCCGCGTTTATGAAAATTTTCACAAAGGAAAATAGTGATAGACTAGGCACAATTATGCCGTACAAGAAGTTATACGAGGATATGTACAAATTGCATTTTTGTACACGGGCACCTAAACTATAACCCATTTTAGAGAAAAATTGATTGTACTAGTCTCGTTTCAAAACAACTGAGGATTCAGAGATCTAGCTGTGAGAAATTCACAAATAAGTTTTTTTTTGTGATTGA
The DNA here is from genome assembly GCA_936432065.2 of Rutpela maculata. NCBI lineage: Eukaryota > Metazoa > Arthropoda > Insecta > Coleoptera > Cerambycidae > Rutpela > Rutpela maculata. Next base: position 119,718,673 of record OW386285.2, read on the forward strand.
AACAAGTGCTTGGCAACAAATTAAAATTGGTTAGGAACAATTATGATAACAATTAATAAGTTATTTTCAAATTAAGTAAATATTCCTAATAAAGATTCTATCTAAAATAATATATATTTATTATCAGGGCCAACCGATGATATCAACAATTCAAGTGGGACCATCCTGTTCAAAATATTTATTAAAGTTAATAACTAATATTACTTAATAGGTCATGCTTACGTTTAATGGAAATATATTTTTAATTATGTTATAGACATGCAAATATTTTTTTTTTATAAAATTAATAATTATTGTTTGCTAATGAGTCACGCTTGCGCTCTAAATATCAATCAATTCTCTTCACGCGCCGCTTCACCGAAAATCGTATTATTACACCACTTTCGATAGGGGGCCGCCAAATTCCAATAAAGCGGTGCGTGAAGTATTTGGGGGTGAACTTGGACAGGAGACTGACATTCAATACGCACGTAAACGAGACGATACGAAAAGTCTACTCCATGTCCAGGAGTCTGTATCCGCTCCTGGCGCGGGGTAGGGGACTAAACAGGACCAATAAGAAATTGCTATATACGATGGCTATCACATACGCGGCGCCGGTGTGGTGCAGCATCCCGGCCACGACAATGCGAAAACTAAAAGTACTAGAACACAAATTTATGCGCCTCATTTCAGCCTCTGAGATCTCTATGCGACAGTCCGCTAACCCGAGACATTACACGAATCAGACAGCATAATGCCATACTTTTCAACCTGAAACACCCATTACCATACCAGGCGTTGCCTATCTTTCGGCAACCTCCCTAGCAAAATCTTTCCTATACCAAAATTTCCATTTAACCAACTTTTAGCTTTCACCACCTTTTATTCTCAAACCCTTTCTCTGTTCTCTCTATTAGTCACCTTTTTTGTTAATTTTGTTAATTTCTGTTCTTTTGTCCCTTTTTGTTCTCTTTCAAAATCCCCTCTCGACCAATAACTTCTTGTAAATCAAACTTTTTATTTAAATCACAACTTCCTCTCCACCCTATCTTTCCGAAGGCAGGCAGAGTCATTGGCTCGAACGGGTTTTTTCATTAAGTCTTTTCCCGTATCAATAATCCAATTTTTAAAACTGTGCGCGTGTGCTGTGCAAACTAAAACATTAGTGTAATTACTTCCACATCCAGTGGAAGTATAGTAACGACAAAAAAATTTTTAAAAATTTTTATTGTTCAAATAGGCTTAGAATGTCATGAAACGTCGAGAATTCAAGTTTGAGCGAAAAAAAAATTTCTGTCTGTCGGTCTGTCGGTCTGTCGGTCTGTCGGTCTGTCGGTCTGTCGGTCTGTCGGTCTGTCGGTCTGTCTGTCGGTCTGTAACTTTTTTTGTGCGCACGTTTACTCTGAAACCGTTTGAGATATTGACTTGAAATTTGGTACACATATGTACTTTAACGAGATCTAGAACTAGATTATATTTTCATCTTGTTCCGTCGAAGGGTTGGGGGATAAATTGGGGTAAATTTGGAGTAAATAGGTAAATCAAGCAGGTAAGAGTTCATAAAATTGATATTTAGTATAGACAAGAGAAGGTAAGGTCTCAAAAAAAAATTGGCATTAACCACCCCCATTACCACCCCCACCCCATTATTAAAGGGGATGAAAAAAATGTGATTTAGTGTGTGTACAAGAAAGAGAAACCTCAAAATATTTTTTTACTTTATCCACCCCCCACTCCTGTCACCACCCCCACCCCACTACCGATGTGGGGTATCGTTTTATGGGTTTTTGGGGTAGAGGATTTCAAATATTATATTATTAAAGTTCCATAAACAATTATTTCCAGATACAAAATTTTTTCGTTGTGTGGATAGAAAATCGGGATGTGGAAGTAGTGATTCCTTGGGCAGCGGTTTTTTAAGTGTTTTTAAAACTCATTCTAGTTATAGTTCGCCAAATTGTTAGGTTTAAGTTTTTTGTTCCAAAGAACAGGAGTTCTAACCTTATAATCCTTCATTTATTGCTTAAGCCGGAGTTAAACCCGTTTCACCCGACCACCCATCTACCACGACGTTGCACGCCGTGGTGGTGTGGTCGGCTCTGAATCGGGACTTAGGCGCACTTTTGTATTATTAACTGTAATAAAACATTTTTGAATTGAATTGAATTGATGATATCAACAATTCAAGTGGGACCATCCTGTTCAAAATATTTATTAAAGTTAATAACTAATATTACTTAATAGGTCATGCTTACGTTTAATGGAAATATATTTTTAATTATGTTATAAAGACATGCAAATATTTTTTTTTTATAAAATTAATAATTATTGTTTGCTAATGAGTCACGCTTGCGCTCTAAATATATTTTTAGTTGCGCTGGAGAAATTATTTATATTGAATATAATATTGCACTTCTTACTTCCCTCGCTTACCAAGGGGTTATTCATGAAAAAGTCTCTTTCCGAGATGTCTCCGAATTTTCACGTTTCAGATTATGTAGATTACAAGTATTAAGATATTTTTAAGATATTTAAATTCCATCTGTTTGTCTGTTGGTCTGGTGTCTGTTGGCGTTATAACTGCAAAATTATTTGGTAGGGAAAAATAATATTTGATAGGCAGTTGAATCTAATGACAATGAATATACTTATACTTTTAGTGAAAAATATATAGGGTGGATGCACTAAAAAAATAATTAATGAAAAAAATTTATCAAGGATGAAATTTGCTATACCTTTAGTAAAAGGATGGTCAACCTTAAATAATAATTGATAAGGAACCGACGAAGTAATATAAAGGGTGCATCACGGTTAGTGGCCTATTAGACGTTTTAGAAAAACTACAAATAATTTGAAGCTGAAAATTAAGGAAGAAGAGTTTCAGAGGTGCTCTAATTAATGAAAATAACCTCACATATGTGACACTTCCGGTTATACCGAAAGTTGACATCAATTCTTTAATTCAAATAGCATGACTATTTTTTTTTGCCGGATTCGAATTCTAATCACTATTTTAAGGTAATTTTTAATGTCCTTCTCTATCTATAAAACCAATAGTTTTTAAGATATTCGATTTTAATGAAATCTGATGCCAAAACTAACCCATAATTGGAAATTTGCTGTGGTAAATTCTGATGACCAATTTTTCTTCCGTATGTCTACCAGAGATGAAGCTTATGTGGGGTCAAGTATGCCCCAAAATATACAGGGTACCCAGAAAATGAGTTCCATCTTCGACAACTTCGATCTGCATTAAATCGCTAATTTCAAATTAAACATACTGTATTTAATAATCCTATTCGCTTCCCTTATTTATCACCTTTCAACCTATATTTGCATTCGCTATAGCTAAAATGTACGATTATTGTGTTTTTAAAGTTATTTAGAAAAATGGTTAAATTAAAAGCAATATTGACAATAGTCTGCCATGGAGAAGACAGTAATTTACAATAATTTTGTAAAATAATCGCAGTAGATTCATTAAAGTTTCTTAAAGTTCTCCAGGGACAATGAAAAGTTCTCTCAAAAAAAGTTAATTTGCGGAAAATACATGTATAATATCAAAATCTTTTCCTACTGGGAGAAGAATGATTCCATACTAGTCCAATGAAATTAGACTTTTCTGATCTAACAAATTATATTCTTCATTTTTTTTAAATCGATTTATTTTGGTGTTTTAAAGAAAATATTAAAAATCGGCAACGAGATCACTACGGCATAAAACATTATTCAAGGTCAAAGTTCACAAAAAACGTTTTTTGCGAATATCGCGCTTTCTATGGCTTGGAGGCCAATTGAGGTTATTATGAAAAAGATAATGAAATTCCGCACAAAAATGATCTCTTCCATTTTTTATGCACAATGAACGGTTTAGGCATTGTACGTAAAAAATGAATAAAATATTTTTCGTTCAAAATTTGTGTACCTATAATGTGTAACCACATTATACAAATTTTTATTGTACAGTACAGTAATTTTGATTGGATTTTTTCTTGTATATACTATATTAACTAAGGTTATTATGAACATGAAAGATAATCAATTTTTTAACGAAAAGTATTTTATTCATTTTTTACGTACAATGTCTAAACCATTCATTGTACATAAAAAATGGAATTTCTGTGCGGAATTTCATTATCTTTCATTTTCATAATAACCTCAATTGGCCTCCAAGCCATAGAAAGCGCGATATTCGCAAAAAAACCGTTTTTTTTGTGATTTCGTTGCCAATTTTCAATATTTTCATTAAAACACTAAAACAAATCGATTTAAAAAAAATGAAGGATATAATTTGACAAAAGCCATATTTTTGTCTAAAGTGACTGGAGTATAACTGAACCATTGAATTAGGACAGACATATCATACGGGATAATTTTTGAAGTCGCACAAAATTTTATATATTACGCAATTTATGCTTTATGACAATCCAATTACCATACGCAAAGAAGATGCATTTTTGAAGTTAAGTACGAAATAGGTTGTGGAAGAGAACAAAAAAGTTTACAGTATTACCCCTGCTGCAGAAGCCAAGAAAAGTGAAACCGATTCAAAACATTTTTTGATTGAATTTTAGAAACTACTTTATGGTACTAGGCTATTGAAAACTAAAGAAACAAAAAAAAATTTTTCTTGTGCGAAAATCAAAAAAAAAAAAAATTGTTGACTTCAATAGTTTGGTTTCATTTTATCAAGTTTTCCCTAAAAGCTATCAAAATATTTTTTCAATCGGTCCAAGGATGTAGGAGAAATTGTCGAATAGGCTTGTTAACGATAATTTCTTTTCGTTATTTTTATATGGTATTCAATAGAATTAGATCATCTAGATAAGTTGTAAAAATTTCAGCTTCACTGTACATGTGTTTCAGTTAACATTCCCACAGCCGATATTTCGGAAAATAAGAAATATATTTTTATTCTGTAAATGATAATGGATTTCTATGGTTAATACCTTCTTCAATAAGTGCAATTTACTATTATAACATTATCACTAGAGATGGCGCTTCAGTTTAAAAATATTTTTCGATCAAGGAAGGTCTGAAACATATGCCATTCGATTAAAAATTAAATTTTGAACAAAATTGTTCTTATTCCAAAAAGTCAGATCTGCAGTAGTTTTTGAGTTATTTTAATTTTATTGTCTAATTTTTGAGTGTTATTTATTTTTTTTAATTGCTGTAACTTTTTTAATCTTGATATATTCGGATGTAGGTTCTTAATAATTTTTTTGTCTACTATAATTATTTACTGGTGAACAATTTACAAATTGAGAAATTTAAATGGAAAAACAACAAACAAGGTAATTTTATTTTTGAACAGTACATCTTGACAACAATATTTAAAACAGATGCTCGAAATTACTTCCGTCTGCTTGAATATACATGTCAAAGCGATGTCCTTAATAATGTATGTCTATTAATTGCACCAGCGCAAGCGTAGATTTTATTGTATAAATCTGCCATATCTTCTATTGGCTCTTGATATACTTTTCAAATATCCCCACAAGAAAAAGTCCAGAGGAGTCAAGTCCGGAGAACCCGCGGGTCATCTAACCGGTCCTGAGGTGGCAATCCAGCGTCTTGGAAACATGTCAACATTGGTGTGGGCCATATTTTGGACAAATTTTACTAACGTATTCTTAAAATGACACACGCAAACGGATATTAAACTTCTGACAGTTAATAAACAAACAATTGCAGATTATTCAATTATTTTAATTTAAATTTGTCAATTTAAAGTAATTTCCGGTAAAATCGGAAGTGCTGTTAAAAAAATATCCCACCAGTAAATAATTATCTCATAGCAGGCAAAAAAATTACTAAGAACCTACCTCTGAAAATCAATATTAAAAAAGTTACAGCAATTAAAAAAATATATACAGGGTGTCCCATAAGTAATGGCAGATTCCTTACGTAAAAATATTACGATTTAACCAAACTTACCTTAGTCCAAAAGTTGATATTAACAGAGATACAGAGTGTCAAAGTTAAATTTTTGTTTTGTTTTTTTTAAAATAATTTCTTTAAAAATTGAAATATTTTAACAAACTTTGGTGATTGGGGATTTTTTGACGCGAGGGTTTCAAATCTATTCATATTTTTTTATGTTATTTGTAGAGGGCGCCACCTACGGTAGTTTGCGTGTCGTTTATATGTCATATATTTTTGGTGAATTTTTTAAAATTTTCTAAAATAAAAATTCATATTTTTCTGGCTTTTTTACGTAAAAAAGGTATACATTCTAAATGTCGCTACGAGTAACCGTTTTCGGGATATTTGGTTTTAAATTGTTCAATTCAACCAATTTCAATTAAATAAAATATCATATTATTGTTTGACTTACAGAATAATTGATAGTGAAGCGAACAGTATAAAATTAAATTCTATTTTTTCAGATTTTTAAAAATTACATTCCAAAACTAGCAAAAAAAGTACGAAGAACAATGACTTTCAAATAAACTAAAATTTGAGAAACGGTTTTTTACTCGTTGCATTGAATACTTTAAAACCAAATATCTTGAAAACGTAGCGACGTTTAGAAGGTTTTTCACGAAAAAAGACAGGAAAATATGAATTTTCATTTTAAATAAATTTAAAAAAATTCTCTCGTCTCAAGAAATCACCAAATTTTGTTAAAATATTTCAATTTTTAAAGAAATTATTTTAAAAAAAACCAAAACAAAAATTTAATTTTGACACCCTGTATCTCTGCTAATATCAACTTTTGGACTAAGGTAAGTTTGGTTAAATCGTAATATTTTTACGTAAGGAATCTGCCATTGCTCTATGCACCATTACTTAAGGGACACCCTGTATAACACTCAAAAATTAGACAGTAAAATTAAAATAACTCAAAAACTACTGCAGATCTGACTTTTTGGAATAGGAACAATTTTGTTTAAAATGTAATTCTTAATCGAATGGCATATGTTTCAAACCTTCCTCGATCCAAAAATATTTTTAAACTGCAGCGCCGCCATCTCTGGTGATAATCTTATAATAGTAAATTGTACTTCCTGAAGAAGGCATTAACCATATAAATCTATTATCGTTTACAGAATAAAATTATATTTCTTAGTTTCCGAAATATCGGCTGTGGGAATGTTAACTGAAACACACTGTATATCCAATCCTTAGATATTCAATGTTAAAGATTGGGTTTCAGTACAAAGCACTTCGCCGATTCGTGACGTCATTTTGCATAAACAAAAACTAAAAAAGTACATTGTTTCTGTTTTAATTTCATTGTTTTTTATGCTATAGAAATAGAAAAACATTTGAAAGCCTAATTAACGGTCCTTCATTTTTGTTCTTACAGCTTTAGGCGTAAGTGCCATAGTTTTTGAGATATTTAACATTTAAACTAAACACTTCGTCTTTTAGACGTTAGGACGCCACCTTTATACTTCCAGATCTCCGAAACCATTAACTCTACGAAGGCGTAGAAGGGTCACGGATATTTTTTTCCAATTATTCCCACATAAACTTGTAAATAATTTGATTATTCCCTGTTAAATCTGTAAATTATTGATTTACTTCCAGTTTCAGCTGTAAATCTTATTATTCCCAGTTCAAACTGTAAACAATACAATTGGTTCCAGCTGAATCTGTAAATAATTTAATTATTCCCAGTTTAAACTGCATCTAATTGAATTATTCCCAGTTCAAACTGTAAATTTTTTTATTCCAACTTTAAACTGTAAACAATTCAATTGTTTACAGCTCAATCTGTAAATAATTCAATTATTTACAGTTTAAACTGTAAATAATTGATTAATTCCCAGTTCAAACTGCAAATAATTTAATTATTTTCAGTTTAAACTGTAAATAATTTAATTATTTCCAGTTCAAACTGTAATTTTTTTTAAATCCCACTTTAAACTGTAAACAAATATTGTTCCCATTTTAAACAGTAAATAATTGAACTGGAACAGCGGAAACTGCAATTAACTCTGTCGTTTCCAGTTTAAAAAAAATGTAAATACCTATATTGAATATTATTCCCATTTTAAACAGTAAACAATTGAACTGGAACAGCTGGAACTGCAATTAACTCTGTCGTTTTCAGTTTAAAAAAAATATAAATACCTATTATTCTCATTTTAAACAGTAAATAATTGAACTGGAACAGCTGGAACTGCAATTAACTCTGTCGTTTCCAGTTTAAAAAAAAAATGTAAATACCTATATTGAATATTATTCCCATTTTAAACAGTAAATAATTGAACTGGAACAGCTGGAACTGCAATTAACTCTGTCGTTTCCAGTTTACATTTTTTTTAAACTGGAAACGACTGAGTTAATTGCAGTTCCAGCTGTTCCAATTCAATTATTTACTGTTTAAAATGGGAATAATATTTGTTTACAGTTTAAAGTGTGATTTAAAAAAAAATTACAGTTTGAACTGAAAATAATTAAATTATTTACAGTTTAAACTGGGAATAATTAAATTATTTGCAGTTTGAACTTTGAATAATTCAATTATTTACAGTTTAAAGTGGGAATTTTAAGAAATACAGTTTGAACTGGGAATAAATCAATTATTTACTGTTTAAACTGTAAATAATTGAATTATTTACAAATTGAGCTGTAAACAATTGAATTGTTTACAGTTTAAAGTTGGAATAAAAAAATTTACAGTTTGAACTGGGAATAATTCAATTAGATGTAGCTTAAACTGGGAACAATTAAATTATTTACAGATTCAGCTGGAACCAATTGAATTGTTTACAGTTTGAACTGGGAATAATAAGATTTACAGTTGAAACTGGAAGTAAATTAATAATTTACAGATTTAACAGGGAATAATCAAATTATTTACAAGTTTATGTGGGAATAATTGGAAAAAAATATTCGTGATCCTTCTACGCCTTCGTAGCTTTCTGGTTTCTAGCATGTTTTCGCTCAATGTACTACTTTTCGAGTTATTTGACGGATATTGTTTTGAAATACCTTTTTTTAAGCTAAAATTCCAATTTTCAAGTCGTTACAACTTAAAGACTATCAATTTTTGTGAAAAGTTGCGTAGAACCTTTTCTTCTTAAAATTGTATTTCATTTCACCTCCAATGTTTTTAATTATTAAATCTCGACTGTCGCCTGATCAGCATCTACAAAGTGACGTCACGCGAAGCTCCGCCCCGTTTTCGCTCGGTCCAACTTTGGTAATTTATTTAAGGGCTTAAACATCCGAATATCGAATAAAAACTTGGGAATTGCCTTAAACAGTATTCTACTTTCGATTTCTAAAATTAAAAAAAAATTTTGAACGGGCCTCAAAACCATTTTCTTAAGCACGGCACCGCCACCATTAACGGATCCACTTGATTTTTTCTTACATCGCTTCATCTACTACTATCAAACTAGAACCTTATCAAATTTCACAATAATGCATCGAGTAGTTTAATTATTATAAATAATTATTTAACACCGTCACTAATTTTCGTGGACCAGAAATAACTGAAAATAAAGTAAGACAAATATTTTTTCATTTAACTCGCTCTGACTAAAAAACGGAAAAATGAACTGGTCTCATTTTTTACCGTGTTATTATTTCAGAACTGAAAAATAAATTAATAGAAATTGATAAAACAAAAGTTTTACTCTAATCTATCATAATAATTGACTTGGAAAAATTTGTAGTTTCTAAGGACGTTATGTCGCTCTAAGAGGTGAAATTTTGGAAGCTACGCTAAAAACTGGCTGGAAATTCGACTTTTCTTAATAGCCCAGTCGACGAAGGTATTTACCCACAAAAAGTTGTAAACTGTGTAAACTTTTTTTTAATGAGTTCATGAAAGTGTGTAGAATAATATCCTGAAAAGTTTTCATTTCGCTCGGGTGCAGAACATAAAAAAAAGTAAAAAAAAATAATTTTTTTTCATCCATTTTTTCAAAATTTTGAAATTAAATCAAGCTAGAAAAAAATAAAAAATACAGATGGATAGATTACGTATTTATGGATAAAAAAATGTTCTAACAAAATTTATCGTTAAAGCCACGGTTTTCCTGGGAAAAAATAGTCAAGTGTAACTTTATAACTCGGAGCGAGATCCATGCGTGCACGCGCTTGAATACGCATGACTATGACACCGACGCACTGAATTACATGTCACTAAATCAGAATTTGTTCAATCTACATGAGTGTTGGTTCATTTAAAAGATGGAAATTGTAGCTTTCTGATGCTTTTTTGTTTCAAACATTACAAGCAAATGGTGGATGGCAAAAATATGCTTATATATATTATTATGCCCGAACTCAATCGTCGCAATAAAAAGTATAGAAAAAAATAAAAGCTCTTCAAAAAAAATTCTTTCCTCACTGAGAACTGTTAAAAAGTATGTACACTTCATGATTATTATGGTTTATTAAGTTGTAGTAACGTGGATTAAAAAAAAAGTACATCTCAAATCATTTTAATTTAATTGCTGGATGATTTTCTTGATATAAATATATATTGGATAACTTGCCGAGAAATTGACCCTTTGGAAAAAATAAAATATCACTATTTCGGAAAAAATGTATACTTTTCGAATTTTCAAACACAAATTCGTTTACTGTTATGCATTTTTTTGAAAATACGATTAATCATACCATGATAAGAAATGCCCATTGTCACGATCTTATCCTTATAACTATGAAAATATCTTTGATTGTTTTGAATATAAATTCTGGAACTTTTCCAATACATTAACAAATGTATAAGGTATTCAATCGATATAGCTGAAATGTGGATAGGTGTATCTGTAATAAATACAATACAGTAATGGCACGTAAAAATTCACGCGAGCGATTCAGCGGCTGTGTTTTGTCTGTGTATGCGTTCATAATTATATATTTTCCCTCCAGACTCACTGTTTATCCTCTTAGTCACTAAGAGAAATGTTAAAAATGTGTAATCAGAAAGAGAAAAAAAGCTTTATTTTACTTGTTAGAACTGTTAAGAATTTTTAGAGGTTCCGTAATACGCATTTAACCGTGCGCTTGTCCTATTTTTTCCGGGAAAACCGTGGCTTTAGCGATACATTTTATTAGGACATTTTTTATTCCGAAACACGTGAGCTACCCACCTGTATTTTTTGTTTTTTTCTAGCCTGACTTAATTTAAAAATTTTGAAAAAAATTTCACGAACTCATTAAAAAAAAATTATTCAGTTTGCAACTTTTTATAGGTTTCACTATAAAATGACCTCTGTCGTCTGGGCTATAAAGTGTACTAAAATTGCTATTTTTGCTAAGTAAAGTCTAATTATGCATTGAAGCAGTTATTAACTTTACAAAGAATGAGAAAGGCACCGGATGACGATTTATTCATGTTTTATTCATGTCGAATAGCTAATTTTTAATTTTTGCCAAAATTCTTGCTAATTGAAAAAATACATCATAAAATGAGTGCACGAATATTTCCCTAGCTAGCCACAAACGAACCAAGTTTATTCATGAATATATTATATCCATCAATCCCAATCTATTCAACCCCCAAAACGAAAATGTTTAGACATATTTTTTAGATAATTATTGAATCTTTTTATACTAGTCAATTCATACCGTCACTCTCACCATTTTATGTAGTTGAGATTATACATCATCTATGGGATGCATCCCCAACTTGCCATGCGTGATATGCATATCTGATTTGTTTTATTTATACATAATTAGTTAGACATTTTACAAATCATTATAAGTACTTTATACAAATTGAATTTATAATCAATAAACTTTTCTTTTTTCAAATGGCACTCAGTTAAATACATCTTTTCAAAGGTAATCCAACGGTATCATCAAGCCCAAACTCCATTGAGTATTACACTCAAAAAAACTTATTAATTGTTTTTCATTATGATAGAAATATAGTATATATAAATGATTTTTAAAATAAGCCATGAAAAAAAAAACAATTGTTTGTTTAACAATTTAGAAAATGATCTATAATCAACATAAATTAATTCAGATTAAAAATTGGAAAAATATTTTTATTTATTAAATATTGAGATTAATTTTACTAGCTTACTGCAAAAAAAAAAATTAACAAACACAATAACTATTTCGCTGACTATCAACGTTAGTGCAGGCAAATCCAGTTTTGAGTATGAACTATCTGGGGACAGCTATTTCTTTATCGAAATGGATAGCTTTATTCATGTAGAATGAGGATATACAAGTCCCGAAAAATCCCAATGTGAGCTAAAGCCACCATTTAGAAAAAATGGCCGCCAGAACCGTTTCTGGAACCATTGCTCCGATTTTAGATTTCTTTTTTTTGTTTTTGTTCTCTTCCCCTTTTTATGTTCAATCGAAAATGTTATTACATCATTGGGCATAAAATAGAAGATAACTGAAGAAAATAAGACTTGACTTCTTGAAAATATACAAGGTGTCCAGTTAGTGCTTCCTCGGAAGATTGTGCAAAAACGGGCAATTTTATAAAAAAACTTTTTTAACAAAACTTTAAATGTTTCATCTCTACTACAACGTGAAATTATTTTCAGTTATACAAGGTGTCACAAAAAGGAGTTACACAAGAATGCATAATTTTTTTAACGGAATACCCTCTAATTTTTTGGCGCCAATTAAGCCTCTAAGGATCTTGAATTTTACCCTAAAATATTTTGCCAATCAGATGCAGCGTTGCCAAGTTATAATTTTTTTCCTGTTTTTTTGGCAAATTACAAACATTTTTTTGACTACCATATCTCCGCGATTTATTAATTGTTTTTTATAAAAATGTAGGGTATTATTTGATATTGATGCATCTTCTGAAAAACATTTTTGAAATAAATTATTATTATACCGGGTGTCCAAAATATTTGTTTACATTTCTTGTTATTTAATTATTATTTTTCTCAAATTTTTTAAATGGAATGCCTATATTTTTTTACATGAGTGAATAAAGCATAAAATTCCCCACATTCTAATATTATACACTTAATTTTTATTTCTAACCGTTTTTGAGATATGACTATTTAAAATAAGTTTTGCGTAAATTGAGGTGCTTTTTATTTTCGCATTAAAATCTAGTATGGCTTTGGTCTTTTGTTTTGCGTTTATTTTTCACTCGATGACATTTCTCTAATGTGTTTAAGATTATCGTGATTAAGTTGAATTAATATTGTTAATATTTAAAAATACGAATTATAATTTTTGTCAATAAGATTTAATATCTATGGTAAATGTTATGGTATTGGCGAATGTGATGGAAATTGTTTATTGGCATCAAGAATGTATGGTCAAAAATATCCCTATACTCTGATGTGAGGTCTCTAGAAAATTTGAAAGAACGTTTTGAACGTGCTGGAAATTTTGCATATGAAAAGAAGGCGAGACGACAAAATGTATTGTAATGAAGAAAATGTGCTGGCTATAACTTTAGCGGTAATCGAAAATCCTACGGCAAGTGTTCGGGAGTTAAGTAGGGATTTAGAGGTCAGCGAATCTAGTGTTTCCCTATGTCTTCGTAAAAATAAGTTTCACCCCTTTCGAGCTCAGCTGCATCAAGAGCTTTGGGATGTGAATTTAAATCGTAGATTAAATGTTTGCCAGTGGGCTCAAAACCAAACGGATCGTAACGGATTTGTGAATAGGCACAATTTCCATTATTATGCCAGAGAAAACTCTCATGTTGCACAGGAAAATCAAAACCAGAGATTAAATGTAAGGGGAGGAATTGTACATGATTATGTTATTCAACCTCGCTTTTTTGAGGGAAATGTGAATGGAGCTGTCCTCTTAGATTTTACGCAAAATACGTTTCCACAAATAATCGAGCATATTCCTGATTACATTACAAATAATATGTGATTACAACTTGAAGGTGCACCATCACATTTTAATAGAAATGTTCGTCAGGCCATTAGTAACCAGTTTCCTGAAAGGTGGATAGGAAGGAGGTCCAATATTTTAATAAACTGTTAAATAATATTTAATTTATTCTTTTATTAAATTATGTTAGGTCTCATTACATGGCGGCCTAAGTCACCCAATCTGACTTCAGGGGGTTTTTTCTTTGGTGATTTGTGAAGTCAGACGTTTATAAAGTAGAACCAAGGACTCGAGAAGATATGATGGAAAGGATTCGTCGGTGTTTCAATCGTATAAATGTTGATATGTTACACTGTGTAAGGCGCTCATTTATCAAGAGACCTCAGTGTTACCTGAATTAAAATGGTGGGCATTTTGAGCAGTTGTTAGGTTAGTTTCAATATTGTGAAAAAAAATTATTGCTCAAGAACCGTTCATAAAAGAAAATGTACGATATCAAAATGTGAGAAATTGTAAGCGTTACTCATCCATTTAAAAAAATTATAGGCATTCCATTTAAAAAAATTGAAAAAAATGTAAAACAAAATATAGATTTTAATGCTAAAATAAAGAGCACCTTAATTTACGCAAAAATTATTTGATATAATCAATTAATCATATCTCAAAAAACGTTTGAAATAGAAATAAAAAGATATTAAAATGTGAGGAATTGTATGTTTTATTCATTCATGTAAAGAAGGTATACCTAGGCATTCCATTTAAAAAAAAAATAAGAAAAATAATAATTAAATATTAAGAAATGTACGCAAATATTTTGGTCACCCGATATACTAAAGATTTATTTCAAATTTTTTTTTCAGTAAATACATCATTTTCAAACAACATCTTACATTTTTAGAAATAACGATTAATAAATCGCGGAGATATGCCAGTCAAAAATGTTTGTAAACTGCCCAAAAAAACAGAAAAAAATAACTTGGCAAAATATTTTAGGGCGTAATACAGGGTCCTTGGGCGTTAAGGAAATACAGGCTGTTCTATTTAAATAAATTATACTTTCTTGTGTGACTCGTTTTTGTGACACCTTGTATAATTGAAAATAATTTTAAGTTGTAGTAGAGACGAAGCATTGAAAGTTTTGTTAAGAAAGTTTTTTTATAAAGTTAGCCGTTTTGTACAATCTTCCGAGAGAACACTGACTGGGCACCCTTTGTACCTTAATGTACATTATTAAAAATGATTACAATTTTATATATAAATAACTATTACTCCGTTAATATTTGAGTTAGTAACATCGGCCAAAAAACAAATGAAAGCTAATTGTGTGCTCTAGAACTTTTATTAAAATTATTTTTTCAAAAATTGATTAGAAATTTCAGTACAAACGTCTCGACTTTACAGAAGTTTAAATTTCCGTAATATTTAAATTATTTTTTAATTTCTAAGTTTATTGTTTAATTTATCGTAAAATATGTAATTATACTTTCTGTAAAATGTGAAGTGAGGAATGGAACAAAAAAGAAATCTAAAATCGGAGCAGCGGTTACTGAGATATATGATTTTAAAGAAAATGTCTCTGGCGGTCATTTTTTCTAAATGGCGGCTTTAGCTCACGTCGGGATTTTTTGCGACTTTATGTACTTATTCTACATTAATAGAGCTATCCATTGCGATAAACAAATAACTGTCCCCAAATAGTTCACGCCAAACCCATTGTGCACTGAGATTTGCCTGGTCTAGTAACAGATGTTCAAAGAAGATGCTCAAAGTGCACACCTGTCTCTTCTATACGCATCTTCAACTTCTGGAAATGATATTTTGTGCAACTTCCTCAAGCATTATAGGCGTAATAGTTTCAAATGCTTGGCGTATTCTATTCTCCAAAATGGGCTCATTTAGTGATATTTAATTTATAATTTATTTTTGCATCTTCCGTAAGTATTTAACTCTTTAAGCATATAGTGAAACAATTAAGCTGCTAGCGTTAATATTAACTTTAATAGTTGATTTCGAATTCGTAACATGTTTAAAACTGTCGACGACGCGGATGATGTCACACCACTCCACTGGTTCTATGAGTTATGCGGTTATATTCAGTTTAAGCGTTGAGTGGTAGGACTTATCACTCAACGGTTTAAGAAATTTCCTTATTACACTTTGCGAATGTGGTGTTATGTTTTTGCTATTTAACTTATTTCATTCTGTTATTTTTTATATATAAAAATTCCAACATTTTGCCGTGTGTAGACAATTTTATGGTTATGGAATATTTTAATAATAATAAAGATTACATAACTGCTGAAATGAGAGTACCTCTGCTGGTTGCAGAGGCGGGTTAACTAGAGAGATATCTACTTTTATAAAGTTTACCGAATTTATCTGACTTTTAGGGCGTTTTTTCACTGGCCGATACGATACCGACACGACACCGACAATGTCGTACCAATACTGAAGAATAGCGTATAGTAACATGGCGCCGACAAAATGTGACAAAACGGTATGGTATCGGCAAGTGAAAAAGAGTTCCATATAATTTTATAGATTTGTGCTGCCCCGATATCGTTGTACTGGTGTCGTTGACGACGAATCGGTATCGTATCGGTCAGTGAAAAAACGCCCTTAGGTCAACCAGACAAAATTACGGCAATAACGTTGTTGGTTATGTGCAAATAAAAGGTATTTTATAATACATGTAATATTTCATATCCTCTTGAAGCTTATTATTATACAATTACTTCCACATCCAGTGGAAGTATAGTAACGACAAAAAAATTTTTAAACATTTTTATTGTTCAAATAGGCTTAGAATGTCACGAAACGTCGAGATTTTAAGTTTGAGCGAAAAAAAAATTTCTGTCTGTCGGTCTGTCGGTCTGTAACTTTTTTGTGCGCACGTTTACTCTGGAACCGTTTGAGATATTGTCTTGAAATTTGGTACACATATGTACTTTAACGAGATCTAGAACTGGGTTGGGGGGTAAATTGGGGTAAATTTGGGGAAAATAGGTAAATCAAGCGGGTAAGAGTCCATAAAATTGGTATTTAGTATATACAAGAGAAGCTGAGGTCTCAAAAAAAATATTGGCATTAGCCACTTCCATTACCACCCCCACCCCATTATTAAAGGGGATCCAAAAAAATTGTGATTTAGGGTGTGTACAAGAACTAGAAACCTCAAAAGGTTTTTTTACTTCATCCACCCCCACTACCACCCCCCATCACCACCCCCACCCCCGCTACCGATGTGGGGTATCGTTTTATGGGTTTTTGGGGTAGAGGATTTTAAATATTATATTATTAACGTTCCATGAACAATTATTTCCACATACAAAATGTTTTCGTTGTGAGTGACTTAAATAAAAAATCTGGATGTGGAAGTAGTGATTCCTTGGGCAGCGGTTTTTTTAATAGTAACTTATTACACTAGGCTTACGTTAAAATGATCCTCACAACAATATTTCGTCCCTTTATTACTAACAAATTTCTATCTGTGCATAACTTTTTGCCACAAATTTCTAATACTTTCATCACTTGGTAATGAAATAAATATTTTATTGGGATGTACTTTTGCAGTCTGGAACTATACAATATTTATAGGTATAAAATTTTCTTAATATGAACGAAATGAGCACATCCGTCGTATGCATGTATGTACGTGCCGTATGAGGGAACTATATGGGAACAGGTGAGCCGTCGACCGCCGAGTAGTGTGAGGTCAAACTGCGTTTTCGCGCCCTCTATTTTCATGATTTATTTTGAGGGAGAAAGAGCTGAAAAGAAAACCTAATATATTGCTCATTTACTAATTACAAGGTGTACTTTCGAAATATGAATACAAAAAATGCTAAATGAGCCTGTTGCCAACTATGCTGGGAATGTGTAATATACACGTTCTTTTAAATAGCCCCATAGAAAAAAATCTGGAGGCGTAAGGTCCGGAGGACGTGAGGGGCAACGTATATGATCATTGGTTGCAATATCCCGTTCATCAAATCTATCTGTCAAATGATTTAGTACTTGGGCAGTATTATGGGGGAGAAGCCCTATCTTATTGAAAGTATGATCTCCTCAAAGTCTCAAGAGATAATTCTTCAAGAAATCCCTGAATATCATTTTGTAGAAAATCTAAATATCGTTAACCATTTAGACGTCCTTGAAAAAGTATTGGTCCGATAGTCCTATTTCCAATTATTCCCGCCCACACACTAGCTCCAAATCTTTTCTGAAAATTGCCTTGCCCCATTAAATGTCGATTTTCTTGAGATCAATATCTAGTATTCTGCCTACTGAACATACCATTAGTCGTAAATTCTAACTTATCACAGAAAAGGATACATTTCACGAAATTCTGCTCTTCATCATAATTGTGAAGCAACCAGTCGCAGTAATCTAGTCTTCGATCGGCATCATCTTCATATAAATGTTGATGCGAACTGATATTTATATGAACAAAATACATGCATTTAAGAATTTTTCTAGCTAATTCACGACTTGTACCCAGTTTGTGTCCTATTATAACACAAGCCAATCCATTAATTTCTGTTGCCTCATCGATAACAAAATTGTAGATTTTGGGATTCTCTTCTTATCTAAAGGATCCCCTATCTGAACCTGTAAGAGTGGTTTCAGTCAAATTTCATAAAACTGAAGTATGTTGTACTTCAAATAATGCTGATTAAAAATCTCAATGGGTCCAGGGTCCTAAAATCGAGGGTTTCAAAGATATTTAAGTACAAAGTTTAAAAAAGGCAGCTAGCAGGGCAGTACGTTTCCACTAAGAACACAGGCTACGTAAAAAAATTCAGGAGGTGATTACATGGATTTCAAGCACAAAAATTTTAATGAAGGTATGCCCTAAAATACTTCGTAATGAAGCTACAGCTCTATGAATAAAGCTCTATAAAAATAAAGAAAGTAGGCTATTCACAACAATGACTTAATTATTTGAAACTGTCAAAATACATTGTACTGAATTACTATTTTTGGATAAAAGTCAGTTGCTGAAATATTATCTGAAAACCGCCTTTTGGACACCATCTTTATAGAGCTGTAGCTTCCTTACGAAGCATTTTAGGGCATAACTTCATTAGAACTTTTATGCTTTAAATTGGTCAGATAATCACCTCCTGAATTTTCTGTATACTTGGTGAAAACGTACTGCCCCTGCCAACTGGTTTATACTTAAATATCTTGGAAATCCTTGAATTTAGGGGGTTGGGACTATTGAGACTTTTAATCAGTATCGTTTGAACTACAGCATACTCCAGTTTTATGACATTTGACAGAAACCACTTTTTACATAGGTTCAGACATTTTCTCTCTAAAAATTAGAAATATTGCCTGAGGGGGTGTTGTCAGCTATAATGTTCCAAGGGCCAGTGGCGTCCCACAGTGGGCCAGAATCCGAAAAAGCTGGCCAAAATTCCAAAATTCGAAAGAGGCTTAATTGTATTCAAAGTAATATTTTTGTAGTCAGAAATCTTCAGTCCATTACGTACCGCAAATTCCAACCGTATTGTTGCCCATTTTTACCTGATACACCCTAAGAAACATAACGTTCTGTTAGCGTACAGTTGTGAATAGTTGCTTGCCACATTGGAACGTACTATTCGATATTCCTGTAATTTGTGTAATTTCAACAAAAACATAGTAAAATTTTAGGAAGATAATCCATAAAGTAAGTAGTTTATTTTGCATACATTTATTGCTTGTGAAATGTGATACATTCGGTCATAAAATTGTGGTAAACGGGGTTCTACAAAGGTAAAGAAATAAAAATTAATGGGTACCTTTTATTTGAGCTACAAAAAAAGCGCAACGTGTTCCAAGCATGATTCTTTCACTGGTCGATTTCTTCTAGTTTTTTCAAATTATAGTACAAAATTTAGAACCCGATTCAAGCCGGTTTGGAAGTAATGAGTAATAATTTGGTCAAGTACGAGGTCTTAAATTGAAAACATACGTACGACGCGACGACGGGCCCTCGCTCGGTAACTCTTCGAATTACTATTTTAATTTAAAAAAGTAAAAAAATGTAAAAATTGGCTGCCTCTAGGAGTCACTCTTGTTTTTGTGATCGTTTTTCTGAAACGGTGCAAAATACAGTGACGCGTTAACTTGGGTTTATAGTGTTGTTTTTGCGTAAAAATTCCATTTAAACGTAACAATTTATAATATTTAGGTGTTATAAACAATTTTTGAAAAATTATTTTTTTTTGGTTGGAATTTATAAAATACCTAAAAGTATGTAAAATTGAATTTAAATTAATTAGTTAATTTAATTTTTTAAATTTGAATTGAAATTCGTAATCAGCGACCTCGAAAACCCCCCCGAATACCAATTTTCAATTAAAATTATTGACTTTTCTCAATTTTTTTTTTCGCCATATTGGAGCCGCCATTTTGCTTTTGAAAAAACTATTACCAAATTCGTATTCAGCGGCCTCGAAAGCCCCTGAATACCAATTTCCAATTAAAATGCCTTTCTTTTCTCAAACGATTGTCGCCATATTGGAGTCGCCATATTGAAACCGCCATTTTGTTCTTGGAGAAACTATTATCAAATTCGTAA
The DNA here is from genome assembly GCA_936432065.2 of Rutpela maculata. Lineage (NCBI taxonomy): Eukaryota > Metazoa > Arthropoda > Insecta > Coleoptera > Cerambycidae > Rutpela > Rutpela maculata. The sequence continues at coordinate 119,738,981 of OW386285.2, forward strand.
TCAGCGACCTCGGAAACCCCCGAATGCCAATTTCCAATTGAAATGACTAACTTTTCTTAAACGTTTGTCGCCATATTGGAACCGCTATTTTGTTCTTGAAAAAACTATTACCAAATTCGTAATCAGCGGCCTCAAAAACCCCCAAGTGAAAATTTTCAAAACCATTACTCCAGTTTTCGACTTTTGGCCAGCTTTTTCGGATTCTGGCCCACTGTGCGTCGTCCTGGCAAATTTTAGTTGGGCCCGCGATTTGGGCTTAGGGGGGCCTAAGGTAGCGACAAATTATATACGATGTTGGAGAAATAAATAAGAGACAAATTACACATTTTTCGATTGTCCATTGCCATGTTTTATTGATCGGATGGGGGGCCCTAAAGGATCTAGGGCCCAGTCCGCGTTTGCGGACCCGCGGATCTAGCCGGGACGCGTTGATAATACGAAATAAGTTTATCACAATTTCCGAAAGCACGTTACTTGGTAATATTACCTAAAAGCAACGTGCTTGAGGAAGTTGTAATAAAATTATGAGCTATTTATCAACGTTCGAGGTGCATTTGCACAGAAAATTTTTTGCAATTTATTTTATTTATTTTTGTCTAACTTATAATTTCTGGTACCGCAAGAGTCCATAAATGTATTTCAGATGTACTTTTTACTTTTAATTTTATTATATGGCGTGTTTTCCTATAATATTATATTTATCAGCTCGTTATTTGCAGTGCCAATCGTAATTCAGACATGTCAAAAAATGAGTTATTGAACTGTCAAACTGGGTGACATAAGTGATAATTGTCCTAGGGAGATTTTCAGCTATAATATCCCAAGGACGTTGATAATACGCAATAATTTTATCACAGTTTCCGAAAGCACTTGCTTGGTAATATATATATTACCTAAAAGCAACGTGCTTGAGGAAGTTGTGATAAAATTATGAGCTATTTATCATCGTTCGAGGGCTATTCGCATAGAAAATTTTTTGCAATTTATTTTATTTATTTGTTCAAAACTATTTATTAAAAATACAATTATTAAAAGAGCAATTTGTAAAATTAAATGTAGATTATGTATTATGTATTATTTAGTGTGTTTCCCTCTATTATTATATTCATTAAATCGTTATTTGCAGTTCCAAATCGACATTGTCAAAAAATAAATTTTAAAATATTGAACTGTCAAACTGGATGACAGAAGTGAAAAGATCCCTAAGGGATCTTTTCAGTGTAATTTTGTTGTGATTGGTTGTTTCAGCACATGTGATTAGAAATATGCGAATTTAATAGGACTGTTATTTGAGCTAAAAATTTTCAGTGTAATGTTGTTCTGATTGGTTGTTTCCGTACACGTGATTAGAAATGGGCGAATTTAATAGGATTTCTATTTGAGTAAAACATTTTCCGAAAGCACGTTGCTTGGTAATATCCCGACGCCATAGGTGGAGGGATATTACCTAAAAGCAACGTGCTTAGAAAGTTGTGATAAAATTATGAGCTTATCAACTTTCGAGGGGCATTAGCATAAAGCATTTCTTGCATTTCATTTATTTATTCAAAACTATTTATTAAAAACACAGTTATTAAAACAGTCGGTAAAGTAAAAGATACACCAGAAGCTCGCCAAAAATGTCATCTGAGATTTTCCTTCAGTAACTGTTAGTGGAGGGGATATGCAAAAATCCGTTCTGGGGGTTGTACCGCAACCCCCCCCCCCCAAAAAACCGCCCATTTGGTGAAAAAAGCCTTATTTTACTGATAACTCGTTAACCGTTGAAGATATAAAAGAATTGCTCATTATAAAGAGAAAGCTTGGCTGATTTCCTAAAAAAAAGTCCTACTGTAATTTTTTTGTATATGCCATAGTTTTCGAGAAATAGATATTGAAAATATAAGAAAAATTGAACTTTTGGAAAATGCGTTATATAATCGTCGCCAATTGTCGACGTATCTAAGAAAATAAGTAAGCAAATGAAAGATATTTTTATAACCTTCAATTTTTCACCATAGAAAATTATAAAAGTAACTAGATTTCTAGGGTTTTTAAGGTCGTGTTAGTAAAAATTGATTATTTCCCGATTTTTTTGAATATATATTTGCCAATTGTTAACATATTATAAAAAATAGAATCAGATATGAAATACATTCATTTAATAACTTTATTTTGTAACCATAAAAAATAATAAAAGTCCCTATATGTTTTGTAATTTGGAGATTGTGTAAGTAAAATTTTTTTTTTTCAAATTTTTTTAAGTACATCTTTGCCAATTGTTGAAATGTTATGGAAAATTATAAAAGTCATTATATTTTTAATAATTTTGAGATTATGTCAAAAGTAACAAAATGAAACACTTTAGTAATGAGTTTTGATCTGAGTTTATTTACAAATTTAAAAAAATATATATTTTACAATAGCATTTTTTTTCCTGAGAAATATAGTATAATTTTAAATGGTATGATCAATTAATATGAGGTCTTACCTGTATTTTTAGACCGGGTACATTAAAAAATATTAAAATACAAGGACGCTAGATTAATAAAAAAAAATCTAAAAAAAGGCTGCATATTCAATTTATTGATGTTTTTTAACTATTAAATTATTAGATATAAAAAGTCAACAAAAAAAAATTTTGAGCTAAATTTTCACGATGTTTAGGTCGTTTGTTATTTTTAGGAAGCAGTAAAAAATTGGCCAAAATTTGGCTAACTTCAACATGCTGGTAAATTTGTAAATGTGAATATTTTTATTCATAACCTTTTTTGCATCGAAGTACTACCTTGAACTAAAGAACAATGCATTTATAACTTATATTAAAGTCAGTTATTTTTTATGGGCCTGTGAATAGTTAGATACGCAAAAAATTAAGAGATAATTATATTTTATTGTTATTTTTATATGCTAATAAATATCAATAGCCATCAAAAATGGCAACACAAGAGAGTATTTTATATCCCTTTAGAACCCATTTTGATTTTTCTTCCTGGTTTTCGAGCAATTCAATTTTTTCTATAGGCCGCGCGCAAAAAATTTCAAATAAACGAAAATTTGTGCGCATTAAAAATACAAATTTTGGAATTTTTTCAATATCGCTTTTCTCGAAAACCATGGCATATACAACAAAATTACAATATGACTTTTTTAGGAAATTAGTCAAACTTTTTATGGCATTTTTTATACCTTCAGCGGTTAACGAGTTATCAGTAAAATAAGGCTTTTTTCACCGAAGGGTGGTTTTTTAGGGAGTTGCGGATTTTTGTGGTTTTGTGATGAATATCCCCTCCACTAACAGTTACTGAAGGAAAATCTCAAATAACATTTTTTGTGATGGAAATTTTTATAATTATTGGACTAAAAGAGCAATTTGTAAAATTAAATGCAGATAATTGTATTATTTGTCGTGTTTTCTTCTATTATATTTATTAAGTCGTTATTTGCAGTGCCAAATCCTAATTGTGGCATTATCAAAATTAAAATTATTGAACTGTCCAACCGGATGACATTAGTGATAATTGTCCCAGTGTAATGTTGTTCTGATTGGATGTTTCCGCACGCGTGGTTAGAAATGGACGAATTTAATAGGATTTTTATCTGAGCAAAAAATTTTCTTCCAGGATACCGATACTCATACAGATGTTTAGCTGCTGTTGCGTTCTTACGGCTTTCGCCGTAAATTAGTAAGATGTCTACTTGTTTGTCTCTCAAACATAGTAACGTTAAAAACCACGAATAGCCAAGTCGATGAAGGTACTTACCCACAAAATTTTGCAAACTGAGTAAACTTTTTTTTAATGAGTTCGTGAAAATGTATAGAATAATATCCTGAAAAGTTTACATTTCGCTCGGATGCAGAACATAAAAAAAGTGAAAAAAAAAATTTTTCATCCATTTTTTCAAAATTTTGAAATTAAATCAAGCTAGAAAAAATAAAAAATACAGACAGATAGATCATATATTTATGAACAAAAATGTCTTAACAAAATTTATCGTTAAAACCACGGTTTTCCCGGAAAAAAATAGTCAAGTGTAACGTTATAACTGAATTACATGTCACTAAATCAGAATTTGTTCAGTCTATATGAGTGTTGGCTCATTTAAAAGACGGAAATTGTAGCTTTCTGATGCTTTTTTGTTTTAAACAATACAAGCAAAGGTTGGATGGGAAAAATATACTTATATATATATTATCACGCCCCGAACTCAATCGTCGCAAAAACAACACAGAAAAAAAATAAAAGCCCTTCACAAAAATTCTTTCTTCATTGAGAACTGTTAAAAAGTATGTACACTTCATGATTATTATGGTTTATTAAGTTGTAGTAACGAGGATAAAAGAAAAGTACATCTCAAATAATTTTAATTTCCTTGCTTGACGATTTTTTTGATACATATATATATTGGAGGCTGTAACTTGTCGAGAAATTCACCCATTGGAAAAAATAAAAATATCGCTATTTCGGAAAAAATGTATACTTTTCGAATGTTCAAACACAAAATCGTTTGTTTTTATGCATTTTTTCGAAAATATGATCAATCAGATTATGATAAGAAATTGCCATTTTCACGATCTTATCCTTATAACTATGAAAATATCTTCGATTGTTTTGAATATAAATTCTGGAACTTTTCCAATACATTAACAAAAGTATAAGGAATCCATTGGATATAGCTGAAATATGGATAGGTGTACCTGTAATAAATACAATACAGGAAAAGCACGTAAAAATTCATGCGAGCGATTCAGCGGCTATGTGTGGTGTCTGTGTATGCGTCCATAATTATATATTTTCCCTCCATACTCACTATTTATCCTCCTATTCACTAATAAAAATATTTAAAACGTGTAATCAGAAAGAAAAAAAAGCTTTATTTTACTCGATAGAACAGCAATGAATTTTTAGTATGCATTTAACCGTGCGCTGGCCGCGCAGAGTGACAAAGTTACTTCACTATTTTTTTCCAGGAATGCCGTGGCTTTAGCGATAAATTTTATTAGGATATTTTTGTTCAGAAACATGTGAATTTAATTTCAAAATTTTGAAAAAATGGATAAAAAAATTTTTTTTTGTTTTTTTTTATGTTCTGCATCCGAGCGAAATGTAAACTTTTCAGGATATTATTCTACATACTTTCACGAACTCATTGAAAAATATATATATTCAGTTTGCAAATTTTTGTGGGTTTCACTATAAAATGTTCTCTGTCGTCTGGGCTAGAATAGACAAGTAATTATTGCACTACGCATTAACAGAACTGGATTGTTTGTAAATAAAGTTTCTTAGAATTGTCAAACAATTTTTGTTTTTCTAAACAAATAATAAGTTTTAGCTGTACGTGCCCGATTCTTGGAGACAATGTTTTTCATAAAGATTAAAGCCTAAGTAACATTTTAGACATGCCCCCCAAAAAAAAAAGCTGGCTGTACTTTCAAAATGGTGGCCATATGTTAAAAGAAACTGTTGCCAATGTGGTTTTTGACATTTAACACAAAAACTAAAAAAGATGGACAAAAACCTTTTTCACAGAAAACAAAGTGCATAAAATTTTCCACAACTTTGTTCCTATACAATATTTGGATAGGAGTTGCCGTTTTCGAGATAAATGTCTGCAAATTATGCGCTATCCAATCTGGGATAAAATTTTAAGTATGACGCAGCCTAGCGGTGAGCAATGATTGTAAATTTGAAGTTACAAATAATAGTTCTGGGAAAAGAAAGAGAAAAGAAAGTTTATTTTAATAAAAGGAGGGGGCGGTTTTGATATAAGCGGGTCAAAAAAGGAAAGGTCCATACCGGAACTAAAATCTAATCAAGAAGAAACTAACTCATGCATTGTGTTGTTTTGCAAATACGCTGAAACAAGTTATGAACAGATTAGGGTTAAAAGTGTTGATAGTGACATATTTTGGATTCTGCTGGCTCATTCCAATATAATTGAATATAAATTACTCTGATACCAGATTTGGCAATACAAGAAGGCTTATTAACATATTCGCATTAGCAGAAGAGTACGGACTTGTTCGGCATTACTGGGCATTCATTCATTTACTGGATGAGACTCAGTCAGCGCCTTTAAGGGAAAAGGAGAGATAAAACCACTAAAAATGTTACTTTCTCCCAAATACACCAAATATATCCGAACATTTCAAGATTTGGGGAGCAGCTGGAATATTGATGATAAATTAGTCGCATCATTAGAGGAGTTTACATGTGCCATATTAGTCCGGTCGAATTATCATGAATAGTATTAGTATGTGGCGATTCTATTGTTTTAAGTTGATGGGTTGGACATCCAAAACAACACCTTATAGTTTGCCAACTGATGTTATACTGGATAAAGGGGGTGGGGGGGTCGTAAAGTTGAAAAGTCGGTTTTTCGCGTTTAAATAGAAGGCTAATAATCTGAGAGGAAAGTTCAAATGGGAAAGTTATAGGTATTAAAAAAAACCTATAAAATGAGCCCCCGAACATTAATATAGCTTTATTAGGTCAGGAGTAAATTCAAAAAAACCGAAATTTTGAAAAAAAAGTTAATTTCAGCCATATTTTAGAAAAATTTTTGAAATTTTGCAAAAGTATGTGCTATATAGGAGGGAACATCTGATAAAAATTACAGATCGATATCGGCATTATTTTTTGATATATTCAATTTTTTTTGAAAAAATGGCTATAAGTACTTCATTTTCTGTCAGATTTTGCTATGAGAATAAACATTCTATTCTTCGAGAGTTTTTCAACATTTACAATTTTTTTTTATATGGTCATTATTCAGAAAAAAGTGGTGAAAATTTAATTTAAAAAAATAGAATTTTTTTTGCGTAATGAAATCCAATTAAAGTTAAATATCTTTTGAATGGAATGCGGTGTCGAAAAATTATGTCTACCATTTTGAAGAGCTGTTTTTTTGGTTCACCTCAAAAAAAAACTCTGCATTCCATTCAAAAGATATTTAACTTTAACTGGATTTTTTATGCAAAGAAAATTTCTATTTTTTCAAATAAAATTTTCCTCACTTTTTCTGAATAATGAATTTTTCTTCTCATAGCAAAATCTGACAGAAAATGAAGTACTTATAGCCATTTTTCAAAAACCCTTTTTTTTCAAAAAAATTGAATATATCAAAAAATAATGCAGATATCGATCTGAAATTTTTATGAGATGTTCCCTCCTAAATAGCACACACTTTAGAAAAATTTCAAAAATTTTTCTAAAATATTGCTGAAATTAAAATTTTTTTTCAAAATTTCGGTTTTTTTAAATTTACTCCTGAACTAATAAAACTATCTCTTGTTCGGGGCTCAGTTTACAGGTTTTTTAATACCCTCTTTTAATACCCCTTTAATACCCCTCTTTTAATACTCGCGATTATCCGACGAAGGTATTCACAACATTCCAAAGCCTTGGAATGATTATGGATGGCAAGAAAATGGAGAACCTCTTTGGTGTTTAGAAGATAAAATACTACCTCAATCGCTTCCTGAAATTCTTCAGGAGATGATTCCAAATAGAATCATAATAGACAAAAGTGAGGATAATAACGATATCATAAATGAAGCAATAGAGGAAGAAGACTTGAACGAATTATTCGATGTATGGGAGACAGCGATAGTGAATCTGAAAGCGAATGAGGTGTTACTTACGTTTTATATTGAATTTTATATTTTATTTTAAGAGCTGAATCATTTACCTGGTAGCTCCTATTCAAATATTGTATAGGAACAAAATTGTAGAAAATTTTATGCACTTTGTTTTTTGTGCAGAAAGTTTTTCTTCATATTTTTTAATTTTTGTGTTAAATGACAGAAACAATATTTGCAATTTTTTTTAAACGGACGCCATTTTGAAAGTACAGCCTTTTTTAGGACATGTCTTAAATTGTTCCTTAGGCTTTAATCTTTATGAAAAACATTGTGCCCAAGGATCGGGGGGGGGGGGGGGCAGTAGGGTGGGCTCCCGTGTTGAAAGGATTACTGCACTATCTAATAAACAAGATAATAAAGGCCCGCCTTCACGAAAGTACTGCCATACAATGGTTCATACAAATAGCGGAAACCAAACAAAAGAAGATAGGAGTCAAGCAAGGATGCCCCCCTATCCGCCCTACTATTCACCATCGTCTCTAGATCAAGTGACACAAAAGCACAATAAGAGAAATACCAAATTTTAACGAAGACATAGGAACACTGAGAACCCAAATCGTACTATCATACGCCGATCAACCTGGAAAATATGAAACCGCATCTGGACACATGTGGACTGAAAATAAACTTCAGTCTAATAATGGTGCGAGCGATACGTCAACAAAAGAGAGTCGGACCAGCGGAGAAGAATACACAAGTAAAATTGAAAATTTTTAAAAACCCCCGATAAATATATCTAATCGTACCAGTTTCATATGACCCAATCAAAATGAGGCCTAAATCAAATTCGGCTACCATAATTGTCTGCACATTTTTAATTTTACTTCAATCTGACAATTTCTAGAGAATTTCAACGTGGCGAATTCAAGATGGTGACCAAACATCAAAATCTAATAAGGCCTAAAACCTTCTCGACGAAATGCTCTTTCAAATAAAAAAAAATCATCAAAATCGGATCACCCGTTGAAGAGATATGAAGCCACAGACAGACAGACAAACAAACAAACAGACATACAAACATACGAGTCAAATTTATTTCTTTTTGGGTCGGGGATTAAAAATAGGCGGCTACTCCCTAAGAATAACGAACACATAGAAATACCTAGGAAAATATCTGACGAACCAACTGAAAAGTAGAGAAACTGTAAATGAGATAGTTAAAACGGCATACAGAATCACAAGAGCAATTATACTGTTCATAGAGAAAAACAAACCATCATGGGGCCTGACGAAGCGACTGTACATAGCCGTCATATGCCGTCATACGCCATGTCATGTGGCCCTCGATGCGCACAACAAACACGATCCAAATCCAGCCCAGCGTAGACGTAGGCGGCTCGGCGGTATATTCTGGATGACTATCGTATGCTGGTAAATCAATAAATCAATCAATCACTCCATGCAATATCGCAGAATCGACTCAATCAAGGCTTCTTATATAATTGCTAGATTTTGTTTTTGCTTAGTGCCTCTCAGCTGGTAAACCTTATACATTGACCTCTCCTATGTCTATTTACGAGGTACATTGTATGTTATAGCGACTCGAATTGTACCCCTTGATCAGTCGTCACCGACAAGGGAACACCGAATAGACAAACAAAATTTTGAAATAAAGTACGCGCAACTGTTTCTGCTGTGATGTCGCGAAGAGAGTACGCTTCCGGCCACCTAGTGAATCGTTCAATCACCGTAAGAATGTAAGAGTTACCTTTGGATGGAGGTAATGGTCCTACCAAATCTATATGGATGTGGTCGAATCTGCTTTTCGGAATGGTGAAGTTTCCAAGAGGACTTCTCGTATGTCGGCTGACTTTGACAGCTTGACAGTTAATGCACGATTTTGACCATAAATTGCAATCTATGTTAATTTTCGGCCAAAAATAGTTATTTGAAATCAACAGTCTAGTGGCTTTAATACCAGGATGAGATAAGTTGTGAAAAATATCGAATATCGTTCGTCTGTTAACAAGTGGAACAAAAGGTCTAACTTTTGTACGAGAAACATCACACCAAATAAATTCATCTGAATCTGGAATTTGTATCTTTTTTAAAATGAAATTGGTTTTAGTTAGTGATGATTTATCTGACAATAAATAGTTGAGATTTGAATCTTTCTCCTGAGCTTCACTAAGCAACTTTAGGTCAAAGTTAACATTAAGGAAGGGAGAATTTTTAAGTTGAAGTGGTAAAATATCTTGTTTTAAAGAAGAAGTGTCGTAAATACGTGACAAGCTGTCAGCTATTACGTTATGTTTTCCTTTAACATGTTGTATTTTACAAAAAAATTGAGCTATATATTCTAAATGACGTATTTGACGAGGAGATCTTTCTGCTTTTGTGAATAAAGCGTTGATTAAAGATTTGTGATCTGTAAAACAATTAAACTTTCGACCTTCAAGTATGAATTTAAAATGTTTAATTGCAGTATATAATGCTAAAAGTTCTTTGTCGAAAACCGAATAATTGCTTTGTGCTGTGGTTAATTTACGGGAAAAAATGCTAACAAAGCAAGAAATCCCTTATTATCTTGTTGCTCTAAAACTGCACCCATGGCAAGGTTAGAACAATCGACTGAAAGAGATAAGACAATATCGTCATTATTGCAAGGATGAGCTAAAACTACTGCATTACTTATAGCGTCTTTGGCTTTCGAAAATCCATCTAAACATTCATCAGGCCAACTGTTTATCTTTGTAATTTTATCATGAGATAAACTGTTACAAATAGAATATAGGGGAAGTAAAATTTCAGCAAAATGAGGTATGAAACGATGATAAAAATTTACCATACCTATGAAACGTTGTAGTTGTTTGAGAGTTGTCGGTAAAGGGAAGTTATTAATGACTTCGACTCTCTCAGTTGATGGTAAAATACCCGATGAAGAGATTTGATGACCTAAAAAGATTAAACTGTCAACTCCTAAGATACATTTAGATGGTTTAATGTTAATTCCGTATGTGTCTAATCTTTTGAAAACTATTTCCAAATGTTCCAAATGTTGTACATCTGATTGACTTGCGATTAATATATCATCCAAATAGACGAAAACGAAAGGTAAGTTGACAAGTACTTCATTCATAAAACGTTGGAAAGTTTGACAGGCATTGCGTAGGCCAAAAGGCATGCGGGAAAATTCAAACAGTCCGAAAGGAGTTGCTATGGCTCTTATAAACGTCATTTTCAGCGACAGGTATCTGATGGTACGCTCGCACTAAATCAGTCTTGGAGAAAATAGTGCAGCCGTGCAACTGAGAGCTAAAGTCCTGAATATGAGGTAATGGATATCTATCTGGAATAGTAATTGTATTTAGTTGTCGATAATCTCCACAAGGTCTCCAGTCATTTTTCTCTTTTTTTGCTACTAAATGAAGTGGTGAAGAAACTTGAGAAGATGATGGTTTACAGATACCCAATTCCACCATGTTGTTAAATTCTGTTTGAGCTATTTTAAATTTAAGATTGTCTAATCTACGTGGTCGTGAAAAAGGTAAATGACCTTCAGTAACTATATGATATACAACAGAATGTTTAATAGGTAAATTATAATCTGAACTAATTAAATTGGGAAATTGTAAAAGTAATTTGTTATATTTATCTGTTAAAGGAAATAATTTAAGTATGTCTAATCTATAATGGTCTAAAGGACTATTTTTAATAAAACAATTAATTGACAAATTAGTCTTGTTATCAATTATTCGAGCTCCTTTAAGATCGACATCTAAACCGAAATGAGACAAGAAATCTGCTCCGACGATTGGAATGTCAATGTCTGCAATATTGAAAACGAAAGGAAACAATCTGCGTAAGTTTAGATTGACTTTTAACAATTTCTTACCGTATGTAAAAATGGTTGAACCGTTAGCCGCGGTTAATATCGTAACAAATTTTTTTTTAAAATCTGTGAAAACATTACGTGGCACCACAGATAAATCGGCGCCAGTGTCGATTAGGAAGTTCAGGTTGTTAGATCTATCATAAATAAAAAGTCGACGTTTGCTGCCAGAAAAGTCAAAGTCAGACGTCATAAAATTATCAAACTTCAGTTATCTTTAAGGATTATCAGATTTTTTACAACTCTTACTGAATTTGCACCATTCACCTCCACAACGATAGGCATTGGCACCATAAAGTTGATGGTAGTAACAAATAGTATTGTCTGTACGATCAAACTTCTTGGGAAAATTATTACGGCTGGGTGAACGATTGCGATTAGAAATACGAGTTTGTGAAATGTTTCTACTCCTACAATTACTACAGAAAGAAGTAGAAGGTTGAGGCTCGAAAGATTGATCAGGTAATTTAGATTCTACGGAGTTTAATCGAGAATCAAAAACTTTCTTGTCTTTGTAAGACTTGACTAATTGAATCATGGAAAGTGATTGAAAAATTTTTGATAGTGGTAGTTAAATTTGATAACGGGGTTGATTCAGAGTCAAGAGGATTTTTGGAGTACGATGCAACCATCGAATTTTGACATGACTCTCATATCCGATCTGCAATATCGAGAATCTCTTTTGTGTCTGTTTTCCCGGAAGCTGTAATAGCGATATATACAGTTTGAGGCAAACGTCTTTTCCATAATTTTATCAATAAATCTTGACTAACCATGCTGAAACCTCCAACCATATTCAGCATGGATCTATAGAAATCTGATCACCCATTTGGGAACCTGATAACAAATCATTGAGGCGTTTTTCCTCACTCGATGATAAACGTGAAATTAAAATTTTCTTTAAATTGATATATAGATCTGTTTCCGGGGGATTAGATATTATATCGTATATATTATCTATCACATCTAATGGCAAATTAGCTATAATCTGATCATACTTTTTCTTGTCATTGACAATGTTTGCAACAGAAAACTGTGATTCGATTTGGGTAAACCAAATTTCAGGTTTTGATTTCCAAAACGGGGGTAGCTTGACAGACGTGACATAGTGGGTTTGAGGAAAATCCTCGTCTGAAGGTTGTGTTGGCATAATTAATTGATTGTGATTGGTTGATTAACTATTTCTCAGATAAAAAGGGAACTGTACTTTAACTCACTCACCAGCAGGCGATAGTACTTCATTCAAAATTTATCAGGAAAATTCTTCTCTTCATTAAACGATAAGCATCATCTGGATCAATTTATAGTGGTAGTTAGTATATTGAATCTCTTCTTGAAATTATTAATAAAAGTGGTTCTAAATTAGGAATGTGTTGATCTTCGGGTAATTATATCTGAATATTCTTCTATCTTCGGGAGTAGAAATAATTTTGTCTCTTCTTCAATTAATCAGATAACTTAGATCTCATCATAAAGGTCATGATCACGTCGGGGTCACCAAATTTATAGCGTTAATGCTATAAATAAAATTGAAATTTATGTAAATATACGTATATTTGTTTTCTTTAATACATCTTTTATTTTATATGATTTTTGTGTATTTCAAAGTATATTGTTATTATTTTTGTCATCGAATGTTTTTTCTTTTGTTTTTTCTCGACTCCATAGGAACTTCTCGATTTCCAGTGAGTGAGTCGCTATAGTCGCTATATATGTACATTGCATTTCAAATTATTACCGTTAAGGTATTACTTCTAATAATTAAATAGTTATATTTTTTTATTTATATCGCCTGTATGTATAGTAATATACCGGGTGCCACAGGGTAATGGCTCACCAATTTGGGGTGCATAAGCTACCTATAAATGTGGATTTTTCTACATAAAAACGATATGAAACCATTTCCGGTTTACCTGCAACTTTCGATTTTTAAATGAAACATCATGTATATTTTTACATATTTGGATTCAAGACCGTGTACTGAGTATACCGTGAGACTTTCGCGAATTTTTAAGTCGATATTCAGTTTCTTTAAGCATTTTAAGACATTCGTCTAGAGTGTTTTGGAATACCAAAATTTGTTCTACGGTAGGTAAAGGGAAAAATACAATTTTTCGTTTAATTTCATTAATAACTATTTACGAAGCCCCCAAAGTTGAACATATCACTTTTTTATCGAAAACTTTTTTTTGCAAATGGGAAGGTGGTGGGCTCATAGCGTTCAATAAATTATAGAATTTTTTCTGAATTCATTGATATCCATTTCAAATCTATGCTATTTGTTTTTGTATTTTATTTAATTTACTTAAAAATAAAAGATCACTTACAAAATAATTTTTATTCAACTTTAACATGGTTGCTTTTGCACTACGATTTGATACAATATTATAAAACAAAAGAAAGGTGACATTTGTAAACAATTATTGTTAGCGAAAGATTTGTGTCCATTATTGATATTTCTTAACGTGAACTACACGAATAACGAAAAAACTGACATGATATTAATTTATGGCGAATGTTGAAAAAATTCTGTGATTGTAGGTCAAATATCTGTACATCCTCAGAGATTTCCTGAAAGAAGACATTCGTCTCGTCATTATTTCAAGAAATTAGAGAGAAAATGCGGCGAGAGCCACGTGTCCAAAATCAAGGATTCATTGTAAATGAAGAGTTAGATTAGATTAGATTAGATTTATTTCCCAAGAGTTAATGTTACATAACAATAATAATACAATATGCTCATATAGGTACATAAAAAACATAGTGCGCGTTAATCAAGAGATTAATGTATTAGGAACCGCCAGCCACAATCAATCGGCCTCTGTTAGGGAAATAGCGGAAAGACTAGTAGCCCGTCGGGCAGAGCGCTAAAAGCCTTCTCTTTCTTGACCCACCCAATACTGAAGTATAACCAGATGGGACCTTCACTACTTATTAAAGCATGTTATTTTACATAGGAAATCAAAATTGACGACACTCTCTATTGGTCGAGACCGAAGATATAAGAAAAAAACTAAAAAAAAAGAAATTTAGAAATTTAATTTTCAATCAAATATAACTTTAAAACTAAAGCACATAAAAATAAAATTGTTGTTTGGTTTTGACAAGTAAACCTTGCTTTTTAATTTGAAGTATAATTTATTGCAATAATAAAAAAATGAACATAAAAAACTGGCAAAATTCAAAACGATACACAAATCAGCAGCATTTTTCTAATTCTTAACTCGTCATAACTCGCTTATATAATGAGCTATTCAATTTTTTCTTTCACCAAAAACTGCCAAATTTAATAGGCTTCATTTTGTCTCGATTAATGCTAGATCTAATTTTTTAACTAAAAGCGCTACAGCCCTTTAAACACAACGAAGCACACTACGGCGACGAAGACGGGAGGCTTCCTCTCTCGCTCCCGCTACTCTCTCGGCCCATTAGGAAACGTATCGGCTGCTCTCCTCATTATTGTATCTGAATAAGTATTAATAAGTGTATATATTATTTTATTCACATTTAGGCTATTACAGTTTATGTATAGGGTAGATTCATTTTTATCAGTGGAGAAAAACTACATGTTTGTTTTGCAAAACTGCTGAAAACAGCGAAAAAATCTAATTATAAAAAACCAACTGTTACTGGCATCAAGTCTATTATAAATTGTGCAAATGAAAGAAAATATGCTATTTCATTAAAAACATTTTTTTATTTATTTTTATTTGCACACTCTTCGATACCGATTTCATTATTCTTGTAGGACATCTTTTTGTAACAATAATAATATTAGCAGAGGCAATATGTATTGTCTGTGATATTTGTAACGCGATAAAAAATGCAAGTGAGCCTTCATGTAGTTATTTATAATAAAGAACAAAAAAATTAGTTTAAAATAAAATGTCATTGTCTGATTTGTGGAAAATCTAGAAAAATTAAGAACAAATTAAGAACATTTTTAAGTAGCAATTTGTACAGGAACGGGTGCGGAAACTAGAAAGCTGCAGTGTCGCATTGTGATACAGAAATACAAGGCAGGTTACACATTTATTCAGATTTATTTGGGCTGATGGAAATTATTATAAAATTTGTTATGCAAAATATATTAGCAAAAAAAAAAGTATGTATACAAACTAAACAACTGAAAGAAAAATTAAATTTAAAGTAGTGTTAAACATCTTGTTCAGGGAGGTTTATCTTGCTGTTTTGCAAAAAAATAATTCTTAACTTTAACGTTTCTAAAAACATACCTTAATGATATATTTGAAGAAATGACGGAAGAAAAATTAGATTATTATAGCAGCGGAAATATAAGAAAGAGATTAGAAAAACATCTAAGCAAACAAAGTGTTTTGAGAACACAAAGAAAATACAACAACAGTTCATTCAAGTGATAATAAAGCTAAAAGGATTTTTGTTGTCAGTCACAGGTGAATCAGGCGAAGAAAACTTGGTTCATGAGAATGAATTGACAATTCTTGATAAAACTGCCTATCTTAAGTGAAGCTGCAGCTGGATATTTTAAACCTATAACAAGTGAAATTGAAAATTTTTAAAAACAACCGATCAATGTGCAATGTATCTAATCGTACCAGTTTCATATGACCGAATCAAAATGAGGCCTAAATCATGTTCGGCTACCATAATTGTCTGCACATTTTCAATTTTACTGCAATCGGACAATTTCTAGAGAAGTTCAACTTGGCGAATTCAAGATGGCGACCAAACATCAAAATCTAATATGACCTATAACCATCTCGACAAAATTCTCTTTCAAATAAAAAAACTACATCAAAATCGGATCACCTGTTGAAGAGATATGAAGCCACAGACAGACAGACGGACAGACAGACAGACAGACAAACATACAAACATATGCGTCAAACTTATGAGGTCGGGGTTAAAAAAAACGCGACTTCTAATCGACTACTAATCTCAATGAACATAACTGTAAATAAGAAGTTTCAGATTTGTTATAAACATTTATGTCGTGGATACTAAATAAGTCAGGACAGACAAATTTGATTTAAACGTTATTCCGATAGTAATGCAATTTATATTAATAATTGATATGAAAAAGAAAACAATCAGCTTAGGCCATTTTTTTAATCCTATACATATTACTATATGTGTATTGTGCCGTCAGAAGAAAAAAAACTGTATTCTTTTGGCTTATTCCTACGTTATTCCTACGATGAAATACGGACATTTTTAACGTCTTTAGCTAGTCACGTATTAGTAAAAACTAGTGACGACATTTTTATACCACCCGGAGTTCCTCCAGTAAGTTCTGAAGAAAACAATTACATTCATGGCATCGATAATTTTGATGAAAACGAAGATGTGCTAGATGGAAAAAATCCCACTTGGAATAGTATTATTTTAAAAAGAGAACAGCCTATTTACACAAGCATATTTAGATCGTTTATCCAATTTTAACCGATTTTAACCCTTCCAGTTTACATAAAAATAAAAATATAGTTATGTACAAAAATCCAACTAATCGTTCAGAGCCTCTACGAGTTAGTGAAAGCATGGCAAATAATTGTTTTGATTATATGGTTACCTCTGACACTTAATGGAAAATATTAAAATATACGAGGCAAAGTAAAAGCTTTACTAGCTGGCATAAGTTTAACAATGACGTATCTGAAAATCAGTTAATCTCTGTCTGATACCTATTACTTTCCATTTATTAACGCACCTCCCGCGTTGTACGACACCATATATAATGGATTATTACAACTAATATCATATTATTCAATTTGATTTGTTAATTTTATCATCTTACAATAAATGAAAATTATTCTAAAGCTTTTGTTACGGCCACTGATGGAAGCATTGCGCGATTTATGGCGAACGCGGGATGTACCGGGAACGAGAGGCGAAGCCTCACGACTCCGCCGCCGTAGTGCGCTTCGTTGCGTTTAAAAGGCTGTACCGCTTTTATTTACAGAGCTAGACCCAGCATTAATTGAGACAAAATGAAGTCTATGAAATTTGGCAGTTTTTGGTGAAAAAACCATTCGAATAGCTCAGTACATAAGCGAGTTACAACGAGTTAGAGCTTTCAAAAAAATTGACAATTTGTGTAACATCTAACTTAACGTCAATTTTCTAATGTTAAAGTTATTATTTTTGTAATAAATTATACATCAAATTAAAGAGAATCGTTTGTACTATAAAACTAAGAAATATATATAATTTTATCTGTTTTCGTTTGAAAGTTATTCGTGGTTGAATTTGAATTTTGTTATTTTCATTTTTTTTTTGTGTTTTTCTTGTAACTTCAGTCTCGACCAATGGAGAGTGTCGTCAAAGTGATTTCCTATGTAAAAAAACCTGCTGAATAAAATGAAATAGGTTTAATTTGGTTATACCTCGGTATTGGGTTAGTGAACGCTAGAGCCAGCCATCCGACGCACTATAGGATCAAATTGGGAAACAATAAGAAGAATTTTGAACAAACAATTACCGCTCGTTAAAGTACAATCTGCAACAACATTCTGTAACACGAATTGTGTTTTGCGAGTGGTTAATTCATAATTTTGCCTTCAACATCCTTTTTCCCGATGAAGCACGTTTCACAAATAATGCGATGTTCAACCGGCAGATTGTAAGATACTGGTGCCAACAAAATCAAAGATTACGTAGACAAGAGAGGTTTCAAGAAAGATTTGGGATAAATGTAAAGGCAGGTATTTATGGAACACGAATCATTGGTCCAATGTTTTTCCAAGGTACGCTGACAGGACAAAGGTATCTCGAATTCTTACAAAATCAAATTTGGAAAGAAACCGAACAAGTTCCTCTTGCTGTATTTTCAGCAAGACGGAGCACCGCACCATAACAGCCGAGTTGTTATGGATTATCTCAATGAAGCTTATGGCCCAGAACTTATTTCAAATCAGGGAATCATAAGATGGCCTGCAAGGTCACCTGATCTAATCCCATTAGACTTTTTTCTTTGGGGGTTATATCAAGGGACAGGTCTGCAAAACTTCCGTTATAATAATGGAGGATCTCGAATTGAGAATAAGAAGAGCTTTTAATAGCATTACTCCACAAATGTTAAGGAATATAATGAGTAACACAATTGTGCGAGCAAGAAAATGTATTGATTGTGATAGGGTCATTTTGAACGATATTTGTAAAATTCAAATGCGTTTCACCATTTCTAGGAATTTAACACTTATAATTGTGCCATCTGCACTTGTGTAATTGAAAAGAAAATCATTTGTCTAATAATGAAATGTGAATAACTACCTTTTTTGTGAATAATAGCCTTTTAGTTCTCTCTTTTGTTTCCTAATAGGTATAAGTACTAGTGCAAACTATAAGGATCAAAAATTATTTCGAAAATGATTTTTAATAAAATAGAAAAACAAATAGCATAGATTTGAAATGGATCTCAAATAATTCAGAAAAAAATCTATAATTTATTGAACATTAGGAGCCACCACTTTCCCATTGAAATAAAAAAGTTTTCGATAAAAAAGTGATATGTTCAAATTTGGAGACTTCGTAAATAGTTATTAATGAAGTCAAACGAAAAATTATATTTTTCCCTTGGACTTTACCCGCCGTAAAACAAATTTTGATATTCCAAAGCACTCTAGGCGAATGTTTTAAAATGCCTTAAAAAACTGAAACTGAACATCGACTCAAAAATTCACGAAATTCTCAAGGTATACTCAGAATATTGTCCTGAATCCAAATATGTAAAAATACACAGGGTGTTCCATTTAAAAAACGAAATGGGTAAACCGGAAATGGTCTCATACTGTTTTTATGTCCAAAAATCCATTTTTACAGGTAGTTTATGCACCCCAAATTTCAAATGGATAAGTTAAAAAATTAAAAAAATAGAGCCTGTGGCACTCGGTATAGTAAAATAAATGATAATTTCTAGACTAAGATTTACCCTCATGAGATTATTTTGGTGTAAGTTATGTATAAGATATGCCTTTCGAACATATTTTATTATAAATATATTAGTTAGTATTGTTTCTAAAGTTACATTTAAGCAGAAATCTACATAGTAGGTAGAAGCTGATAATCAAATAAATAAAATAATTTAATCGCAAATTTTCTTGATTTTATCATTGTTATCTGAAGAATATATATTTCAATTTCCACAAATAATACATTTTGTTATTATTGCCTTGTTAACTTTTAGACTCAGGAACTCTTCTAGATAATGTATCTGTGACTAGGTTGATTGCAAAATGATTAAGTGAATATGGAACATAAAGCAACATATGGTCAATGTGGTTAAATGATATGGACTCGCTCTACCTCATCTGTGGATGTTTAAAATCTTGTTATGTTATTGAAAAGGAAATTAGATATTTAGTAATAGCAGTGCAGTGTAATAGTAATAACGTAGGAAAATTTCTTTATATGAGGTATAACATTTAATTGAGTTATAAGTATAAGAAGCACCATCAATCATTATGTACGGATAACACACGATGTAAAAGATTTAATTACAGCACAAGAAACTTAAAGAGAGTTACACGCAATCATAGGTAATCTTTTAAAATGAAATAGAAATATTCTATATTCCTCAAATGCCTGTACATATTTTACTTCCTCATCCAGTGGAAGTATAGTAACTCAAGAAAATAGGCTTAGAATGTGATGAAACGTCGAGATTTTAAGTTTGAGCAAAAACATTTTTCTGATTGTCGGTCTGTCTGCCTGTAATTTTACCGTTTAATATATTGATTTGAAATTTGGTACACGTATGTATTTTAGCGAGATCTGCAACTGGATTATATTTTGATATTCGTTTTCGTTTTTTTCCTAATTTCTATAGAATTAATGGTTTCGGCGATCTGGAAGTATAAGGATAACAACTGAATGTTTGTAAGAGGATGTGTTTAGTTTAAATGTTAAATATCTCGGAAACTATGACACTCATCAAGAATTTTTAGATTTCGTTGAAAATTGTGGCGTCTAGGTGGTTTTGAACCTTTAGCCCCCAGTGTGTGTGTCGGTCTGTAAATTTTTTGTGCGCACGATTACTATGGAATGGTTTAAGATATTGACTTGAAAGAGGAATGTTAAAAAAGGGACTTCTTTGGCCCATCCGTGGTAAATTGTGGAAGCCATCTTATTTTACTAATTTTGGGGTGCTGAAAACGAATCCGTCGCCCGTTTTGGCGAAAAATCTCCGGAACACATTAAAAAAACCACCCTTATTTGGGGGGTGACATTGGAATTTTGCAGGAAATTCTCTTAAAATACTAAGTTTCGATAACTAAGTATAAAAAGGAGTAAAGAAAAATCAAATTCACCCCTTATACCCTCCTCGTCATTCTTTCACCACCCCCAAGAAGGTTGTAAGCTACTATAACTACTATATGGTTATTTACATATTTTTTAAAAAACCAGAACACCTCATTGAGTGGTTGCTATCAGAATATAATAATCTGATTACTTCTGAGTACACTCATACGTCTCCTCACCCGTAAAAGGTGAGTGAGACCCACCCCGTAAAAGGTCTCACCTTCTTGGGGATATTGATCGCTTTTAATTACAAAAAAAATTCTAATGCACAGTTGGATGTTTTTTTATCATATTAAGGTGAGGCCAATTCAGATCACTCCTGAATATTTCTTACCCCCTTAAGGAGGAGGTGTAGGATGTCAATATCCCTTTTAAAAAATGTTGCTTGATTTTTATAGTAAAAAATTATTTAGTTATTTAATTAATTTTTGTTTGTTAGAATGGGAATCTTTTTTCATTTTATGGCCCCTCAAATTCCAAATCTACCCACGAAACGGGTGGGAATAACTATTTTGGGACTTTCGATTCGTTTTTATTACAACAGAAATCCTTCATTACCTCTTACATGGATTTCTATCATAATAGAGCAACTTAGTGACTTCAAAAAAATACTTATTGAAAATATATATATTGACGTATCATTTACCCGTTTTTTGGGAGGTGGGGATGTGGCACAGAGATTACTATCTCAGAAATATCTCGGGGGTGAGAAATATTCATTTGAATTGATTAAATCATCTTATTATGATAAAACAACATCAAACTGGGTGATTAGGGATTTCTTTTGCAATTAAAATCAATAAAAACTCTAAAAAGATAAAATCCACCACCTTAATTGGTGGGGATGTGTGTAAGAGTATTCAGAAGTAATCACATTATAACCTGATAATAGCCATTTAATGAGGAGTTTAGGTTTTTTTTTTAAATGAATAAATAACCGTATATTAGATATTGTAACTTATAGGTAACGAAGGATGAGGGAAACGAGGGGGGGGGGGGGGGGTGAATTTAGAATTTTTGCTTCTTTTTCTACTTACCTAACGAAACTGAGTATTTTGAAAGAATTTCCTGCATTAAAGAATAACTTTCTCTTGCAAGTTCTTAATATCAATTTCAATGCCACCTCCAAATAAGGGTTGTTTTTTACTGTCTTCCCGATGTCTCTAGCCAATTCGGATGACAGATTCGTATTCAGCACCCCAAAATTAGTAAAAAAAAAATATGGTTTCCACACTTTACCATGGACGGGCCAAAAAAGTCCTACACCCCCTCCTTAGAGGGTTAAGAAATACTCAGGAGTGATCTAAATTGGCCAAGTCACCTTAATATGATAAAAAAAAACATTCAACTGTATTAGGATTTTTTTTTGTAATTAAAACCTTCAATATCCCTAAGAAGGTGAGATCCACCCCTTTAGGGGTTCTATGAAAGTTCTATGAACAATAAATTCCACATGATGGAATGCAAATAGAGTGTCAAAATTTGTTCTATTGTGAGACTTTAATAGGAAATCTGGACGTGGAAGTAGTGATTCCTTAGGCAGCGGTTTTCTAAAATATATTTTTTATATTTGCATTGAGCCAGTAACTTAAAATTAGATTTTTGTGTTTGGTTTATACTAACAGCAAATATTACTAGACCATTTCACAACCTCTACTCCGAAGTTCTTATTGATTTCTTAATTGGCATCTGTCACCTTAAAAATATTGATAGCACAAACAACACCAGCATATGATAAAGGTTGTTTTTATACGTAATCACAGATTCGGATGGTCTAATTCTGTGGGACTTACATCGGTCAGATCATAATAATAAGTTTTTGAGGCTGTTATATTTACAATTAACAGCATAGCATCTGCAAATGAATGCAGTTGTTTACTTATTGCCTTTTCCCCTTTCCCTTCTATGCCAGTGAACTTTAGAATAGAGTTCACTGTTCTATGCAATAGCCCAGTCGTTGAAAGTATTTACCTCCAAAAACTTGCAAAATGAATAATTTTTTTTTAATGAGTTCGTGAAAGTGTATAGAATAATATCCTGAAAAGTTTACATTTCGCTCAGATACAGAACATAAAAAAAAAGTGAAAAAAAACAAGTTTTGATCCATTTTTTCAAAATTTTATTAGGACATTTTTTGTTCAGAAACACATAGTCTATCCACCTGTATTTTTATTTTTTCCTACCCTAACTTAATTTCAAAATTATGAGAGAATGCATGGATGAAAAAAAATAGTTTTTTCACTTTTTTTTCTGTTCTGCATCCGAGCGGAATGTAAACTTTTCAGGATATTATTCTATACACTGTCACGAACTCATTAAAAAAAGAATTATTCATTTGGCAAGTTTTTGGAGATTTTACTATAAAATTTTCTCTTTCGTCTGGGCTATAATGACCTCACATACGATATCAGCGCTCTCTCTGTCTAATTATTTCGAAGATTTCCAGACTTAGGTTACGTGTATTAAATGGTTCGCAACTAGAAAGTAATGTTTGTCTGCGAAGCGCTAGGGGGCAAAATTCTGACGAAACAAAAATCACTAGAAATAGGTATTTTCAAAAAAGTTTTCACTAAATCACTAGATTGAAAAAAGAACTCTAGATCTAGTGAAATTTCAGTAGACCTGGCAACACTGTGCTCTTTACCCTAACACTTCGCTGTAGACCTGGACCGGCCTCGAGGGGGGGCGGGCGAGCTTACTTTATATCAACCCCACTCACAAATGTGAGCGGTGTGGATGATTTCGGCCTACCTTCCCTGGACCTTGCTGGCTAAATCCTTTTTCTTCTGGCGTTCTTCTGTCTTGATGTTCTTTCTTCCCCAGCTTGACACACCCAGGGGTATGTTTGGAAAACTTTGGGGTATTTTTGGCTGTGACTGACTGCCGGTACACAGAATGCCAATTGACATCCTGGCTTCTGGATCGTCGGTTAGGTAGGAATGAGCTGTGAAGCTCGAGGAAGTGCAGACCTAAGTGCTTTTGGTACCACTTTCAGCCTGCAGGGAGCCAGGTGACTACGGGTACTGGACGTTGCTTGTCCGGGTAATGGGTGGGTGTTTGTGGGTGATCGTCATGTCTCTTCTGTGGGGTGGTAAGTGAATATCGGTGGTAAGTGAATATCTGAGCTCCTGAATCGCCTTTTCTAATAGAGGGTTGCTAGGGTATTAGATTCTCTTAGTTACAACATTGTCATAGTTACTGAGCAATAATTTGTTGTTTGTTCGTTACAACGAATATGATTTATTCTTGTTCGTAACCTATTATTAATATTTCAAACCTACTGATTAATAACTATAAAATGATTTTCATCATTACTACTATTATGTATGTTAAAATATATTTCTTTATTGATTAACACCATCCATTTCTGGTTATTATAAAATCTGAGTTTTTTGTACATATAATTTTAAGCAGTATGAAGTTCACATTCACCCATGTTAGTTTTGTATACGCTTGTATTGAATACATATATTTGTTTATTACAAGTGGGTTTAATTCATATTAATTAACCACCCTTAAGTTAATACAGAACAGTTACTGTACAAATATTGAGGTTCCTCAGTCATAGGACCAGATTCATGCCTATCATATTTCTTGGCATAGTCGATGAGGGAGTTTCACTCACTCACTAACCAACTTAAGTAGCTCAAGTATATGAAAACTCACTCACTCAGGTTTTCTCCACATTACGTTACATTTTTATATCAATGTAACAAAATCGCTAATACAGAAAATTACAATAAATAATTTGTTTTAAAATAAGTTGTTAACCTCGTTATGGCATACCCACGTCTCGGTCTCCTCTGTGTTATAGTTAATAAATGTGCAAATAAAGACACTATGTGTAATTATTTAAGCTGCACTTATTTTGTGAAATGTAAGATTTATTTTCATGAAAGTTGTTATAAGGCTATATAAAAATGTACTCACACAATGAATAACATTTTGACTGGAGTCGCTACCTCATTATAAAACATTTATGCCAAACGACAAGCATTATAAATTATACATTGTTTAACATTATCTATCGTTTGACGATTATGTAATTCAAGTCCGCTAAACACTTTAAAAAGACAGGAGAGTAGCATCAATATTAAGTTTATGATGTTATTCCGTCTCAAATCAGTGTATACAGGGTGTAATCAGTTTCATGTTATTAAAAAAAACTGGTGGTGGGGAACGACTAAACGAACAAAAAAACCTTATATAACGGAGTCTAAAAAAAAAAAAACAAAAACAAGCTGCTGGAATGTTGGGATAGGCTTTTATCTTCGCGTATGTCGGCGCCTCTAACCATCAAATACGCTAATACGGCTCTTTCAAAGTGTCGCGCTCCTTTGTTAAAGACCGCGCATCATCGAGGACACAAGTTGACAATCACACTTTTTATGGCTTTTTAAAAGTAGGTAAGGTTAAGGTCTTTAGCAGTGCGGTAAAGGTGAAAGGCGTCGGCATTTTCTGAGTGCTTAGTAGATCTGAAGAAAACTATACTCTCCCTTGTGCAATATTTTAGTTTCTGTGGGCACTTCGTTAAGTACACACGTCGTCGGACCCGTTCGTTGTTTCTGTGTGTTGTTTTGTTCTTTTTGAATTTTAGGCCACGTATTTACAGTTAAGATTTATTTTATTGACTTATCGTTCAAGTCGTTAAGTTCTTGATTACGTACAGACACTACTTGTTCGTTCTTGTTGTGTTGCTTTTTGGATTTTGGACAAAGAGCCGAAAAGTGTTTTGGTGCAGACGGAGGCCATTTCGAACAATTCATAAATAATTTATTGGTAAGTTCTAGGTTTATCGAATATTTTAGTTTGCGGTACCTGACTGGCAATTCGTTAAATAAATCAAATTTTTCTTAACTTAAAATACACATAATTATTTTCTGTTATCGTATCTCAGATGTCTAACTCTTTATTTCCCAATGTCATGCAATAATTTCTCGTTTTTTAAGCTTAACCTAGAGCACTCATTTAGGTTACGAATGTTAATAAATCACATTTAAATCTGATAAATTATAAACAATAAAAGCTCCAACATTTTGTTCTAAATTAAAAAAACACACATGTAAAGAAATGCTGTATTTAAACTTCTACGTCCATCATTTACTTGCAGTTCTACAAAACGAGATAACGAATTATTTACATTTTTATTTGAGGCGGTCATCAAAGGTGCCGCCCTTCTTTGCTTTGAAATCGCGGGCCGCTGCGTGCTGGCGAGAACGAGTCGGTTGATAATCTTTGCACTTTTTTATGACAATTTAAAAGATGTATAACTACACGTCCATTGACCCAGAAAGGCAGTGCTTCTCAAATGTCTCCTACCCTAATATTCAAATTGTTGACCCAGGACAGTTTTTTCACAGTGAAAGAGGAAAAAGACATAAAGGTTTTTTGTTTGTATAAAATTAAATAATAATTCGCAGGTCGCATTCAGAGAAATTCTTAATGTAGTAAACAGATGGTGAATCGTCTGCATTTCGTAACAATATTAATTCTCGGTTCTTACTAATATACTACTTGTACTAGTATTGTACTATAAAATATTAAACTTAATCTTAATCTTAGGATATTTGTATAGATATAAATACAGGGTGCCCGGTGCCCCATTATATTTTGAACATTTTTAAACCTATATAACCTTTGAACTAGTTGAGATAATGAAATGCGGTTTTCCCCAGTCTTCTTCTAATTTTGATAAGTTAGAAATAACTTAAGACGGATACTCAGGAAACTGAATATCCGTCTTTTTTGCTCAAATGGAACACCTGTATATTGTTTCCCTTTTCCAAAAAATCCATATTTGTCATGGAAATTATGGAGAGTGATGGTTTTATGAGCTTTTAAAGTGAATACTGCATTTCATCGAAATGCTACGAAAAAAATAATAATTCATAAAGTAGACTGTGGAAATAAAAGACAACATCACTTGTAAGTTTCTATACCATTTTGTAATTGAATTTTTTGTTGGAGGTTCCTTGTTAAACATAGTTCTAAATCTTCTTTGTGTTGTTTTGAAAGATTTAATTTCAGCAAAGAAGATTATACACTTAGCTTTTTCACTTAAAGTAAACATTTTTCTTAAAGTAATTCAAGCATGCGAGTTGTCAATAAACTAATTTGACGTTTACAAGTGATATTCTCTCCTATTTCCATAGTCTACTTTGTGAATCAGTATGTTTTTCGTAGCATTTCGATAAAATGCAGTATTCACTTTAAAAGTTTATAAAACAATCACTCTGTAGGAAAGAGATTCAGGAAATAACTTATCAAAATTAGAAGAAGACTGGCGAAAACCGCATTTCATTATCTCAACTAGTTCAAAAGTTATATGGGTTTAAACAGGGTCAAAATATAATGGGGCACCCGGTATTACACATTAATATATTTTAACTTTTTAAATCGGTTTCGCTTGTCTGTATAATTAAAATTAAAGCTGAACGGCTACAGTAATAAATTAATAATTCTGATTTATTTTTTTTTTTTGAAAATACGTATTATTCTATTTGATATACTTATTCAAAATTAATGTCAATATTTAGTAAAAACTAAAGCCAAGTTCATACTTCTTGATTAAAGCAGAGCGCGACATTTTTTAAGGTTTTTTTGCATAATTTCTATATGCAAAATATATGAATGTGGTGAACTATACGATTATAGCCCAGGAAATAGGTGTTCAAAAGAGTGGTCTTGGAGAAAGTCTTGCGAGAGTTTTGAAAATTAGGAGAATTAATAGGTGCTGTTAAAGAGGTCTCATTTTGCGTCCGAAATTTTTTACCTGGACTTAAAAAAACACAAGAAAGCGAAAGCATATTTTTTTGAAATTATATCCGTTTCAGTGTACTTTTCGAGAAAAATATATCTACATGAAATTAAAGGGAGATAAATTCTCTACAATTTAGTTCTCATAAGATTTTTGTGGAATGAACGGTTTCGCCTCTATAGCACCGGCCCATCTTCAGCAATAAAAAGGTGGAAGATAAAGTAAAATAAATAAATTGACGTGGAATAGGCCTACCGGAAACATTACAAAAAAAAACGCGCCGCATATTCTACTCGGGGGTGATGTATAAATTAGTATATTCTTCATAAATGTGTTAGCGCATGCACAACAAATCAAAAAATTCAACCAATCAAAAAATATTTAAAAAAACGTGTGCCAATATGTTCGTTAATTTTTCGACGAACGAGAAATGCATTTTTTCAATGTCTGCTAACGTGTTTACAAAAGTTTGCATACCAAAAAAAAAACTATTAAAAATAATCTCATATATTGGGAAAGTAGCAGAATTTAAGTTATAGTAACATTTTTGCGTTAATTTTGTGTCGAAAATTAGTTTTTTCATGAACTCGAAAAACAAACCCAACTTTGCGACGCTCTAATGCCGAAATTTCTATAGAATTAATGGTTTCGGCAATCTGAAAGTATAAGGATAACAACTGAACGTTTGTAAGAGGACGTGTTTAGTTTAAATGTTAAATATCTCGGAAACTATGACACTCATCAAGAATTTTTAGATTTCGTTGAAAATTGTGGCCTCTAGGTGGTTTTGAACCTTTAGTTACCAGTGTGTGTGTCGGTCTGTAAATTTTTTGTGCCCACAATTACTATGGAACGGTTTAAGATATTGACTTGAAAGAGGAATGTTAAAAAAAGGCCCATCCGTGGTAAATTGTGGAAGCCATCTTATTTTACTAATTTTGGGGCGCTGAAAACGAATCCGTCGCCCGTTTTGGCGAAAAATCTCCAGAACACATTAAAATACCACCCTTATTTGAGGGGTGACATTAAAATTTTGCAGGAAATTCTCTTAAAATACTAAGTTTCGATAACCATCCAAAAGGAGTAAGAAAGGAGTAAGAAAAAATAAAATTCACCCCTTCAACCCACCTCGCCATTCTTTCACCACCCCTAAGAAGGTTGTAAGCTACTATAACTACTATATGGTTATTTACGTATTTTTAAAAAAACCAGAACACCTCATTGAGTGGTTGCTATCAGAATATAATAATCTGATTACTTCTGAGTACACTCATACGCCTCCTCACCCGTAAAAGGAGTGGGTCTCACCTTCTTGGGGATATTGATTGCTTTTAATTACAAAAAAAATCCTAATACACAGTTGAATGTTTTTTTATCATATTAAGGTGAGGCCCGTTCAGATCACTCCTGAATATTTCTTACCCCTTTAAGGAGGGGATGTAGGATGTCAATATGATATTTAAAAAATGTTGCTTGATTTTTATAGTAAAAATGTATTTAGTTATTTAAATAATTTTTGTTTGTTAGAATGGGAATCTTTTTTCATTTTATGGCCCCTCAAATTCCAAATCTACCCACGAAACGGGTGGGAATAACTATTTGGGACTTTCGATTCGTTTTTATTACAACAGAAATCTTGCATTACCTCTTACATGGATTTCTATCATAATAGAGCAACTTAGTGACTTCAAAAAAATACTTATTGAAAATATATATATTGACGTATCATTTACCCGTTTTGTGGGAGGTGGGGATGTGGCACAGAGATTACTATCTGAGAAATATTCATTTGAATTGATTAAATCATCTTATTATGATAAAACAACATCAAACTGGGTGATTAGGGATTTCTTTTGCAATTAAAATCAATAAAAACTCTAAAAAGATAAAATCCACCACCTTAATTGGTGGGGATGTGCGTAAGAGTATTCAGAAGTAATCACATTATAACCTGATAATAGCCATTTAACGAGGAGTTTAGGTTTCTTTTTAAATGAATAAATAACCGTATAGGATGAGGGAAACGACGGGGGGGGGGGGGGTGAATTTCGAATGTTTGCTTCTTTTTCTACTTACCTGACGAAACTGAGTATTTTGAAAGAATTTCCTGCATTAAAGAATAACTTCTCTCTTGCAAGTTCTTAATATCAATTTCAATGCCACCTCCAAATAAGGGTTGTTTTTTACTGTCTTCCCGATGTCTCTAGCCAATTCGGATGACAGATTCGTATTCAGCACCCCAAAATTATTAACAAAAAAAATGGTTTCCACACTTTATCATGGACGGGCCAAAAAAGTCCTACACTCCCTCCTTAGAGGGTTAAGAAATACTCAGGAGTGATCTAAATTGGCCAAGTCACCTTAATATGATAAAAAAAAACATTCAACTGTATTAGGATTTTTTTTTGTAATTAAAACATTCAATATCCCTAAGAAGGTGAGACCCACCCCTTTAGGGGTTCTATGAAAGTTCTATGAACAATAAATTCCACATGATGGAATGCATTGAGCCAGTAACTTAAAATTAGATTTTTGTGTTTGGTTTATACTAACAGCAAATTATTACTAGACCATTTGACAACCTCTACTCCGAAGTTCTTATTGATTTCTTAATTGGCATCTGTCACCTTAAAAATATTGATAGCACAAACAACACCAGCATATGATAAAGGTTGTTTTTATACGTAATCACAGATTCGGACGGTCTAATATTCAAATTGTTGACCTAGGTCAGTTTTCTTCACAGTGAAAGAGGAAAAAGACATAAAGGTTTTTTGTTTGTATAAAATTAAACAATAATTCGCAGGTCGCATTCAGAGAAATTCTTAATGTAGTAAACAGATGCTGAATACTACTTGTACTAGTATTGTACTATAAAATATTAAACTTAATCTTAATCTTAGGATATTTGTATAGATATAAATACAGGGTACCCGGTGCCCCATTATATTTTGACCATTTTTAAACCTATATAACCTTTGAACTAGTTGAGATAATGAAATGCGGTTTTCCCCAGTCTTCTTCTAATTTTGATAAGTTATTTCCTGAGTACCCGTCTTTTTTGCTCAAATGGAACCCCTGTATATTGTTTCCCTTTTCCAAAAAATTCATATTTATCATGGAAATTATGCAGAGTAATGGTTTTTATGAGCTTTTAAAGTGAATACTGCATTTCATCGAAATGCTACGAAAAAAATAATGATTCATAAAGTAGACTGTGGAAATAAAAGACAACATCACTTGTAAGTTTCTATACCATTTTGTAATTGAATTTTTTGTTGGAGGTTCCTTGTTAAACATAGTTCTAAATCTTCTTTGTGTTGTTTTGAAAGATTTAATTTCAGCAAAGAAGATTACACACTTAGCTTTTTCACTTAAAGTAAACATTTTTCTTAAAGTAATTCAAGCATGCGAGTTGTCAATAAACTAATTTGACGTTTACAAGTGATGTTCTCTCCTATTTCCATAGTCTACTTTGTGAATCAGTATGTTTTTCGTAGCATTTCGATAAAATGCAGTATTCACTTTAAAAGTTTATAAAACAATCACTCTGTAGGAAAGAGATTCAGGAAATAACTTATCAAAATTAGAAGAAAACTGGCGAAAACCGTATTTCATTATCTCAACTAGTTCAAAAGTTATATAGGTTTAAAAAGGGTCAAAATATAATGGGGCACCCGGTATTACACATTAAAATATTTTAACTTTTTAAATCGGTTTCGCTTGTCTGTATAATTAAAATTAAAGCTGAACGGCTACAGTAATAAATTAATAATTCTGATTTTTTTTTTTTTTTGAAAATACGTATTATTCTATTTGATATACTTATTCAAAATTAATGTCAATATTTAGTAAAAACTAAAGCTAAGTTCATACTTCTTGATTAAAGCAGAGCGCGACATTTTTTTAAGGTTTTTTTGCATAATTTCTATATGCAAAATATATGAATGTGGTGAACTATACGATTATAGCCCAGGAAATAGGTGTTCAAAAGAGTGGTCTTGGAGAAAGTCTTGCGAAAGTTTTGAAAATTAGGAGAATTAATAGGTGCTGTTATTGAGGTCTCATTTTGCGTCCGAAATTTTTTACCTGGACTTAAAAAAACACTAGAAAGCGAAAGCATATTTTTTGAAATTATATCCGTTTCAGTGTACTTTTCGAGAAAAATATATCTACATGAAATTAAAGGGAGATAAATTCTCTACAATTTAGTTCTCATAAGTTTTTTGTGGAATGAACGGTTTCGCCTCTATAGCACCGGCCCATCTTCAGCAATAAAAAGGTGGAAGATAAAGTAAAATAAATAAATTGACGTGGAATAGGCCTACCGGAAACATTACAAAAAAAACGCGCCGCATCTTCTACTCAGGGGTGATGTATAAATTAGTATATTCTTCATAAATGTGTTAGCGCATGCACAACAAATCAAAAAATTCAACCAATCAAAAAATATTTAAAAAAACGTGTGCCAATATGTTCGTTAATTTTTCGACGAACGAGAAATGCATTTTTTCAATGACTGCTAACGTGTTTACAAAAGTTTGCGTACCAAAAAAAAACTATTAAAAATAATCTCATATATTGGGAAAGTAGCAGAATTTAAGTTATAGTAACATTTTTGCGTTAATTT
Organism: Rutpela maculata; assembly: GCA_936432065.2. Taxonomy (NCBI): domain Eukaryota; kingdom Metazoa; phylum Arthropoda; class Insecta; order Coleoptera; family Cerambycidae; genus Rutpela; species Rutpela maculata. Next base: position 119,771,106 of record OW386285.2, read on the forward strand.
TGTGTCGAAAATTAGTTTTTTCATGAACTCGAAAAACTAACCCAACTTTGCGACGCTCTAATGCCGAAACCTAAAAAAACAAAAAAAAACTTATGAGAGCTAAATTGTAGGGAATTTATTCCTCTTTCATTTAGTATAGAAATAGTTTTTTCGAAAGTGCACTGGAATTGAGATATTTGCAAGAAATAATATCTTTGCACGTTGTTGAGTTAGGACAAAACATTTTTGTCGCAAACAAGATCTCCAAGATCTACTAATCCCACCTTTTTTTTTCAAACTCAAACGAAATTGTCTTTCGACAGCTACTTATTTGCTTGACTATTAACCATTATTGAAAATCACGCGTAATACTTCTGAAAATAAATGCATAACAGGAACAACAAAAGGCTTCTTTCTGAACTGCCTAGCCATTGGTAAATAAAATGGTTGTCACATTCATCATAGTTATTGTTCGAGGTTGATGTCCTGGTGCAACCTTTGCTCTGGTTTCTGCATATGTGACCGCTGTGGACGTCAGAAGCCATCGAGTAGGAGTCATTTGTATTTCGTTGGCACGCGCTGAGTCGCACCCACGCCATTCGTATTCAATAGTCGAAACATAAACAAGAAACAATGGTATAAATATGCTTGTCAGATATCAGATTTTAAATTTATGTAAATGTAGTTGTGGTAGGTAATATAAATACGGTGTATTTATTACAGTTGTTACATTTCTCGGTATACATATTTCATTTCGTCACCGCAATCTATTAGCACCAATTAAATAATAAGGCGATGATTACTCTTTACGACACAAAATGAATTTTTACAATAAAGTCGCAGTAATCTAGAAAACTGACTAACAATAAATATTTTAAATGCTCTGGCCCAAATTATTATTATTCTTTACGATTATAGGTGATATATACCACAGGGAATAAATTGGGGGCCCTTAATTTTTATAATGTTTATTGATAGTCTACCAGAATGTGTTATTAATTGTGTGTCTTTTATTTGCAGATGATTTAAAATTTTTTAACATAATATCTATCAGACAAGACTCCATTGATTTACAAAATGACCTTGATTTGGTAGCAAAATAGTTCAGTGAAAATAAAATGTACCTAAATATAGAAAAATGTTCAAACATGATAATTACTCGTCGAACGAACTATCTTTAATAAATACTGTATTTACAACATTAACATTGCCAAAAAAAATAATTTAAGAACCTTGGTGTATTTGCAATCAAATATAAAATTTAATATTTACAACCAAAATTGTGTAAACACGTAATCAATAACATATTGAGGCATGTTTCTATTCAACTCATTCAAGTAGTTATTATCAAAAACCCATGTAGTTGATTTCCACACTTCTAAGGAATATTTTTCTGTTAAAAATAGTTGCAACACACACTGATCTTACTGATATATTTTGTTTATACCATCTAGTAATAAATATCGCACTATTTGCAATTAAAACACATACTAGAATAAATGATTTGATCGAAATAAACTGATTAGTAATTTTCTTGAAAGTCAGTAAAACGCAAAATTCTGTTTCTATACATTAGCTGGGGAAAGAGGATAGCAATGTCAATAGTGTCAAGCGTCACATGTCATTGAGCGACGTTGATTTGATAAGCCCTTATTAAAAAATAGTTATTAAGGTACCAAGGGTGTTATAAAGATAATAACGCACCGAGGTCGGCAGTGTACAATCCTGAGGGCCTCTGGCCCGAGGGAATGTACGTCGACCGAGAGCGTCATTATCCTATAACACTCGTGGTGCCTTCAACGTTTAATGTCCTGCAAGTCTGTTATTTAATTCGATTTTTTTTTTGACATTTACGATTTATTAATTTGACATCTATTATGTTCAGAACGATTTGATTTAAAAGTAAAAATCAAAATTGTTTGTAAACGCCGCCGTTGCATAGCAACGCATTTTATTTGTCAATAACGCTATCATAATTTGCTTGTTTTGGGTTGTATTATAATTTTATAATGCCCTAGGGCGTTATAGATATTCATAACGCCCTAGGGCGTTTTTTTTTTCATTTAATGTATCTCAAAATAGGGTGGTTTTTGTAAAATAACAGACTTGTAGGACATTAAAATTACATTACACCCCCTCCAAATTTAAAAGCCAGTGGGATCTTGTCTCTCACACTGATTAGGTGCTCGTATTACTATCCTCCTTTCCCATTTTATACTTCAAAATGGGAAAGGAGGATACGGTACTGGTTTCAGTGACTGGACCTCGATCGGCGAAGTTAAGCACGTCCGGGCGAGTCCGTCACTTGGATTGATGACCGTATCTCATATCGCCGTCCTGGTTAAGTGGTAGAGTAGCATTAGCTAAACTTCGCCAGGACGTTAATATAAACACACACACACACACCACAGATAGTAGACAAATCCATAGCCAAGGCTGTGCGGAAGGGGGTTACACATTCGGAAAAACGCAGATATACATCCACACCCACCGGTGTTGTTAATACCGGGGCTGGGGGTCGAACGCAGAGCGCGGTAGGCAGTCGATCAGCATATTCGCCACTCAATACGCCTTAAAACCGATTGAGCTACCACGACAAATAAATCAGCTGTAGTGCTATAAGTAGGAGAGGATCTCCCGATTTTTTAGAACATAAAGACTAAAATAAAATGGAAAAATAAAACAACAAAAGGGAAATAGAAATTCCATTTTTAATAGCGAAAATGCACAGCATGCATTTGTTTACAAGAAGCAATCGGGTAATCAAGTTTTAATTTTTTTTTAATGCCTTATTTATATTAACGTCCTGACGAAGTTTAGCTAATGCTACTACTCTACCACTTAACCAGGACGGCGAGATGAGTTACGGTCACCCATCCAAGTGATGGACTCGCCCGGCCGTGCTTAAGTTCGCCGATCGAGTCCAGTCACTGAAACCGGTACCGTACCTCACCTCATTTATTTACGTTATTGATATCGGTTTTTACTTCCCTCATTTATTTAAGGGAAGTATTGTAATCGTGGAATAATCACTTTTCGAGATTTCCTCAGATTTTCACGTTTCAAATTATATACATTACGAAAACTAAGGTCTTTCAATTTCGTCAGTCAGTCTGTCTGTCTGTCTGTCTGTCTGTCTGTCTCTCTGTCTGTCTCTCCGTCTGTCTGTCTGTCTGTCTGTCTGTCTGTTGTCTGCCTGGTGCTGTCTGATGTTTGCTTGTGTCTGTCTTGGGTCGTCTGGTGTCTCTCTGTCTATTAGCGCTATATCTACGAAATTAAATGAAGGAGAAAAATAATATTTGGTAGGTAGTTGACGCTAGTGCCAACGAAGAACTAGGATTCGCTCTTCGTGAAAAATATACAGGGTCGACATCCTAAAAAAAAATAATAAAAAAAATTGCGGGGGTAATAATATTTCGCATGTAGTTAAACATAACTGCCAAGGAAGAGAAATGAGAAAAAATACAGGGTGGTCACTCAAAGAAATTATTAACTAGGTAATTATAGTGGAAATAATACTTAATATCGTACATACAATTACCGAGGAGAAAACTTGATACATTTTTATTGAAAAATATACAAGGTGGTTGCCCTTACAAAAATAAATAACGAAAAAATATGACGTACGACAATAGTATTTCGCATGTAGTTAACACTATTATCAAGGAAGAAAAATATGAAAAATATACAGGGTGGTCACCTTAAAGAATAATTAAGGAATCTATAGTGGATGTGATATTTGGAGTATAGTTGACACAATTACCGACGCGGGAAAGTGATATGCTTTTAGTAAAAAAAAAACGCTGCCCAAGGAATCACTACTTCCACATTCAGAGTTTCTATTCAAGTCTCTCACAACGAACAAAATTATGTAAGTGGAAATAATTGTTTATGGAACTTTATTAATATAATAGTTGGAATCGCCTACTCCAAAAACCCATAAAACAGAATTTTTTTTTTCCAACTTTAAATCTCAACGTTTCATGACATTCTAAGCCTATTTGAAATTTGAACAATATAAATTTTCAATTTTTTTGCGTTACTATACTTCCACTGGACGTAGAAATAAAATTGTGGATTTCTCATAACATAATAAATTTGTGGAGGGGGGTGGGGTGAGATTTTGGAGGGGTAAAATTTTGGAGGGGAAAAATTTTGGAAGTGGAAAATTTTGAATTTTCCCCACTCCAAAATTGCGTTGCCGCATTGTGTCGTGACATTGAGTGTTTATTCTCCTCTTTTTGTGTTTCTACTTGTAAAAATCTTCTTTTTCTGAGCCGTATATCATTGCCATTTCTTTGTGGTATTCATTTTTTTCCTTGGATTTTCTTTTAAGATAAGTTTGGTCCTTTCCTAGTTTGTTCATGATCCTCTCGATTGTTGTTCTCAGCGTATAGCATGGTCTCCCTATTTTTAGTTTTTTTTTTCAGTAGATGTATTGGGTCCCTACTTTGGACATGTCCCCATTACATCACTGTGTACATTTCAATCTTTTTCGTAATTGTTTTCCTTTCTAGTTAGTGTTGATGTGTTATGTCGTTGCTTTCTTCTTGTTGTCTTTGCTAGTAGTTGGATGATGTACCTTTCAGCTTTTGTCAGGCTTCCTGTGTTGGCTTTTGTCGTTGCCGCGTTTTTAACTCCATATATCATCACTGACAGTATGATGGCTATGCACAACCTCTTAATCAGGTCCCAATGATGGTTTGTTTCTTTCGATGAACGGTATTATTGCCCTCGTAACTCCTTATGCCGTTTTAATTCTTCCCTCTTTAGTTGGTTCGTCAGATGTGTTCCTAGGTATTTCAATTTGTTCATCGATCTTAGGGAGTTGTTGCCTATTGTGTATTCATCTCCACTGGACTGACTCTCCTTTGTTGGTGGATCTTGCACTATTATTAGATTTTTCTTGAAGTTTATTTTCAATCCAGATTTGTCCAGATGCGGTTTCATATTTTCTAAGAAATTGAGAAAGTCTGCTCTTCCTTCGTGACGATTAAGAGATCATCGGCGTATGGTACGATTGTGGTTCTCAATGTTTCTGTGTCATTGTAAAAATGTGGTGTTTCCTTTATTGTGCTTTGTACTACTTTGTCTAGGACCGGGGTGGATAGTCGGGGGGGGGGGGGGATAGGGTGCATCCTTGCTTGACTCCTTTGTCTTTTATTTGGTTTCTTTCATTTGTCCGAACCAATGTATAGCAGTCCTTTTGTGTAGGCATGTCTTTATTATCTTGTTTACTAGGTAGTGCGGTACTCCTTATTATACAAGGTGTTGACTATGGTCTCATGACGGGTAGTATCAAATGCCTTCTGGAGATCTTTAGCGACTATGTACTCGGGCAGAAACTGTGCATAACATTTGTATCTTATGTTGGAGAGTGTTATTCTTCTGTAGTCATCTATACTCTGTGGCGAGTTGGCTTTGTTTGCTGTTGTTGCAATCGTCTCCTGTCCACCTCATAAACCATATTTTCGCAGATTTCCAATGAACGCCCCGATCTTTTTCTTGTGGTGCTATGTGCTAAGTTGATTGTAATGAGGCTCCAGTTCATTAAAGGGTGCCAGCATGCACGAAGTGAAATAATCTATGCTGCTTTGTATATAGTCCGTTGCTTGCTTTCGCAGGTTCTTCATAGTGTTAATGCGTGCCTGGATTGGTATGTTTTCTCCTTCTGGCTGATGGCGCAATTCTCCAAATAGGCAACTCCCGTCACCATCAATTTCTTGCATTAGTAGTTGGTGTATCCTCTTTCCTACTTTCTGCAATAGATCTCTGTGTATTCTGGGGTGATATTATTTCTTGAGAGAAAAATGTATCGCGCGTGTATTTCCGCTGATGCGGTGCCTAAGAATCTGATATGCTTTTATAAAATTATGTACAAGTTGGCCATACAATAGAAAAAATAATTAATGAGTAAAGGATATCAAACAAAGAGGGACGTTTTGTGTAAACACATTTGCAGATTTTTAGGTTTAGGAATATTATTTTTTCTACTTTCAAATCTATCAAAATTTTTCTTATTTTAAATATGTTAATAACGCTATACCGAGTGTCAACGGAATCATTAGACAAGCCATAGTCCCAGAGTTTTCAAGGTATAAGATTCAAACTTGGCAGGGGTAATATATATAAAGAATACAATTTTTTCAATATTTGACGCTTTTCCATCACAACTTTGAAATTTTAAATGGAACATCTAAATCCGAAATTACTAATTTGTAATTAAGTCAACTTTTTCAAATGGCTACATCGTTTAGACACTTAGTAGTTAGATACTAATTTTCACGACAAATCCACTGATAACTTCAAATCGAAAATCGGCTTGATATTAAACCAAATACACAAGTTTTTTCTTTTAATTTGGATTATTTATTGTTAAAATAATTAATTTCGGACAGATCACTTTTATTATTTGCAACGTTTTTTCAAGGTGGTTCAACTTTTTCATTTTTTTTATGAGAACTGCTCTAATCTAAAATATTCTACTAAACAATTAGATAAATAAATAAAAAATGAATATATTGAAGCATAAATAAATAATTATATTGAAATATGGTAAAGGAGTGATTAAGCGGGTTAATTAAAATTGTAAAGTATATATCTTTAATTGCAATCAGAAGACTATAAATGAGGCGCAGTTCAGTCTACGCGTCTAGGATTAGCGACCACGTTAGGCGGGCGGTAGACTTCCTGTGAAGAGTTTCATTATGCTGCGAGACATAAAAATGGGTCTCTTGATACACCTTGACATTTTCTTATCATCCCACATCCTGTCTTCGGCATAGTTGTAAAAAAAAAAATTAAAGTTTTTAATTTAACTAAAATTTGGCTTTTATCAAAAGTAGTGAACCGATTTTAATAATATTCAGTAGAATTTTACGATGAACCCCCCCACATCTTAGATCTTCCATATTTCAGTTTTCCTCAACTTTTGTTGATTTGTGGAAAATTTATTTAATTATTGTAAATCTGTAAATATATTCGTTCCTCGCACGAGCTTGTTATCAGTTTAACAGTTTTAAAGTCAATTTCTTAACTCTTCTTATTGCCGTCAATTTTGATTATTATTTAAATACATATTACTCCAGTCAAATAGAAAAAATTAGAGGAAAAAACCGATAAAGTTTGAAAGCTTGGCAGAGATGTTCATTAAGGCCCGCTGTTAAACCTACTAAAAATCCCTAACTCTATCTGTCCCGCTTGCATCGCCATCTTGGAAAAATGGCACTATGATTCAGTTTTTTGCCTATATCTCTCTAACCATTAGCCACATCGAAATTATGTTTAAGTAAAAATAAAGCTTATAAAATTCTTTCTTTCTTTTTCATATCTACACTCAAAGAAAATGATAGGTAAATTCAACCAAAAAGAGCATATGAAATCGCGCCTATCTAGTTTCATAGTTAAATCAATCAGTAAAGAATAGTCATACAACTTTATTTGTTTTCGTAAACAAATAGTAGTTTAATAATCATATCTTCTTGTAACAAATTAAATAGTACAATGACATTTTTTTATGTTCACTAACCATTTTCAATTTGGCCTACAATTAAATAGTACAACGACTTTGTTTTTTGTTCACCAACTAATTTTACACTTACACTTTATTGCATGATGAAGTTTTTTTTGGTTAGCCAAAATCTCAGTATTGAGATGAGACATCAGACCACCCAAACCAAAGATTAGAGATCGTTTCCATCCAAATATATTGATGATCCCTGAGAGAATTTGAACACTGCAATCATGTTATTAATTTTCTATCAAAAAGGATAAGATAGAGTGGAAGGTTCCATATGGCCACAATGTATTTTTCCGTATAAGGTTTTCCTGCGCCACCTGGGCGAGTCCTAGGCAGCATGAAATCCCCCCACTACCACACATAGCGGGAAACTGAAACTCAAGGTCCTCAATCCATGCACCCTGCGCGGGTCGGGCTCGGTAAAGGAACTTTCAGCCTTCAATTTTTAGCGGGAAATTTAAATTCGGAAGTACCGAGCAGGCGCCCTCTGCAGGTCAGATGCGTAACTAAATCCCCCACTGCCCACTACCGCCATTACCGGGAAATTTAAACTCTCGAAGCACCGCACTCGTGCCATTGGATTTCTTAAAAATTAAGGAAAAAAGAAGCGATAAACGTGAAAAAAATTACTTTATTTTAAGAAATAGCCACTGCACCCTTAACAAAACAAATATTACTAGTAATAAGTGAATGTAAATAGTATAAATAATTTATAAAATATTCTACAAATGACACTGTATAATAACTTATAACTAGAAATTTGTATAACACTGATCAATAGTTATGCTACAGTGTTGTATTGAACAGAAAATAAAAATTCTAGCCGTAATGAATTCAACGTGTGCAATTGAAAAAAATTAATCATACAAAATTAATAAATAAAACGGACACAAAACTGACAGAAAAAATAACAAATATAAACATGTCAGCTCCAATAAAAAAAAAATCGTATATCGTATACTAAAAATAAATTGATGGGTAAAACAAAAATCACTAATTGGTGGTAGCTCAAAATACAACCATTACAAATTATCGAAAAATATTATTTTGTGTACTAATTCAGCAGATAACTTTCAATATGAAACCATTCATTCTTTTCATATACTATCGATCCAAGTCTTATCATACCAATACATCAACAAAAAATGACTCTTACGAGACATCTTATCAACTGCTTTCATCTAACAATATCAATATCAAAAACAAGAAAATTATATTCTTTCTATGTACTGATGATCAAGGTCTGATCATGCAGTGGCGGCTGGTGATATTTCAATTTTTTTTTCTCGTATGTGGCGCGTGGGACCCATACGAAATATGGGAAATAACATCTCAAGCTGAACTTGGATTGAACTTAGTTGGTACAACTCGCCCTAAGTGCTAGCAATTTGCAAGATTTGTATGCTAAGTACATGATAAAGAACTTCGTAAGGTGGAGGATACCAAGCTGGTAGCATATTTTCATAACAATTTCAAATCAAACTGGCATCTGGGATCTTACTCACATTTCGGGTTCCTTCCTAGGGACCATAAAAAACCCATGCCCTTTATCTTTATCGTTTCTTCTACGACAGTTTGGAAAATTGCAGGCCACAACCATTATATACTTTATAACTATAATCAAAACTATAATTTTTTTACACATATAAGACTCATTTGCTTTTTCTACATGTGACATTTTATTATGATCACCATTACCATTGCATGATTGTAAGGTTAGGTGCGTTTTTTTGTCCACGACCGGTAGAGTTAGAATTACCAGAATGATATTTACCAATAAAACGACAAAACTGAAATTCCTAGGTGGGAGGCGACAAATTTCTTAGGATTCTTAAATAACGAATAATGGCATCGACATTCATGTGTATGGAATCAGAATGGCGAGCAAAAAACGACAAGATTTGATATTCCGGTGTCAAAATTGCAGCAAAAAAACGCACCTGTTGATTATAGACCAACAGCAATAGCAAGGTCAATAGTATAGACGACAATCTCTTTCACTGATGCCGATGCCTGTAAATATGTTGTTGCTGCCTAAAACTCGACAGATGGCATGTGTACGCGAGCCTTCCACTCTATCTTATCCTTTTTGTTTTCTATAAATTCATAAGAGGATAAGATAATGCATGATTGATTATTGTCAGTGATTTGTATGTGGCGTCATCTGGGAATAATTAATGTAATAGACTACGTGGTAAGCAAGCAAACTTTATGGTAATTCTTTTAGAACTTCTAGAAGACGACAATAATATTGGTTTGTCTACCAAGTAAAATAGTACAGCGAACTAATACTGGGTTAGAATTACAATTCGATAATAGTTAAAAATAAAATATACTATTATCTAGTTTAATTTGACAGAATTCAACAAAATAATAGTCAGACGAACAAAATAATAGTCTTATTCATCTATTTTTTAAGTTAATGTTTGTTTTGTTGTACGACAACTTTTTATTAATTAAAATAACAATCACCTCTTGTTTAAAAATACCATCAATATAGTTTGGTTTAACAAAATTAACGATATTGTTAGTTAACCATTTTTTTTTTGTTGAATTTACCCATACTACTTCTTTGAGTGTATTATTATACTCTTTGTAAATACGAAAGCAAAGATTAAATTGCATTTCATCGTCACATTTCAAAAATTGTAAATATCGCTCGTAGAAAAAAAATATCATATCATTATGTTGTCATAGAATTCGTAACAATTTTCAAAATGTCGGTCAGTCTTTCTGTTAGTTCGTTCGTCTGTCCGTCTGCTTCACCGTCCGTCATGTTTCTTTTAAGCTAAATAACTTAAAAGATAAAAGTCAGGTTTTATTGAAACTTGGACAATAAATTAATGTTAGGAAAAGTCCTATTGATTTTGGAAAAGATCGATCAGTAAATAAAAATGTTATGAAACATTTTATGAAAAACGTGCACGTGTAAAGTGCTGTAGCACGTTTGATAAGATTCTATAAACACAAAGATACTGCATAGTATACCTACCAACGTTTCGCCAGTCAAGATAGTATCATCGGGAGATCATTAAAATTGCAAGTATGGCACTTAAACCTACAATTTTATCAAAGATTACAACACTTTTCACTAATGCAATGGTGCAAAAATCGATGGGGACGGGAATTTAATAAAAATTGCAATAAGAAAAACGTTAAAAAGGGAGACGTCACCTAACAAATATGAACAGTTAAATGCCACAGACAAACAACAACGGACGTGAAACATAAACGAAAAACTAAAAGATGCATTGAAAGAAAATAAAGAGGCGGAGATAAAACATGAGAACAATTGCAGGGTATTTTTTCGTAAATATGGAAAACCTTCCGATAAGATGACTAAACTAAACCTTCAAACATCTGAAAAACCGCTGCCCAAGGAATCACTACTTCCACATCCAGATTTTTTATCCAAGTCACTCACAACGAAAAAATTTTGTATGTAGAAATAATTGTTTATGGAACTTTCATTATATAATATTTGAAATCCTCTACCCCAAAAACCCATAAAACGATACCCCACATCGGCAGTGGGATAGAGGTGGTGATAGAGGGTGGTAGTGGGGGTGATTGAAGTAAAAAAATATTTTGAGGTTTCTGGTTCTTGTACACACACTAAATCACATTTTCTTTTCATCCCCTTTAAAAATGAGGTGGGGTTGATAACGGGGGTGGCTAATGCCAAAAATTTTTTTGAGCCCTTAGCTTCTCTTGTATATACTAAATACCAATTTTATGTACTCTTACCTGCTTGATTTACCTATTTACCCCAAATTTACCCCAATTTACGCCCCAGCCCTCCGTCGGAACAAGATGAAAATATAATGTGGTTCCAGATCTCGTTAAAGTACATACGTGTACCAAATTTCAAGTCAATATCTTAAACGGTTCCAGAGTAAACGTGCGCACAAAAAAAAGTTACAGACAGACCGACAGACATAAATTTTTTTCCTCTCAAACTTAAAATCTCGACGTTTCATGACATTCTAAGACTATTTGAACAATAAAAATTTTTAAACATTTTTTTGTCGTTACTATACTTTCACTGGATGTGGAAGTAAAACTATATAAGAAATAACAACACACATGCGGGAAGATACATACCACTGCAAAAACAAGAAACTGGAGGAGGAAGGGAACGCAAAGAAAGAACAAAAAATTAACACAAAAGACAGACTACGGGTCCTTGGGTAAGCCATCATTAGAGAACTAATTGGTAGAAGTAATGACTAGAACTAGAAGAAATACTGCATCAAAAGTAGACAAAGCAAACAACGAGTTAATGCTCTATGGACTGGAACGGCTAAAGGACCTAAGAAGAAGAACCTAAGAAATTAACATCAGAGCATGTATGGAAAAGACACTTGTACCTACGGAATGGAACACGACCACACAAATACGTCTTCTTAAAATCAGCTCACCACAGGGTATAGATGATTACAGAAGAATTGCACTCTGCAGCTTAGCATACAAATACCATGCACAGTTCCTGGAGAAATACATCGAAAGATCACCAGACTACTAGTGATGGGCGATATCGTGATTTTTCAATCACAACGTAAATCGTTACTGTGATTTTCTTATATCAGTGAATTTAAAGCGTGATGTGATCACGACTTTCATAATACGACGTACGAGAGAAATTGTTAATTGTTCCCTATCCCTAAATAAGCGCCGACAGACGGTGAATGGTGAATTAGCTACTTTTGTTAATCTGTGCTGCCGCAGATATGCATAATATGTATAATATATATTATGATTTGTTTATCCAAATAACCTCTGATGTATGGATTGGTAATAAAAGCAAAAGCATACTAGGTTTTGAATGGAACTTGATAATAGGATATTTTTGTAAAGTTGTACTGTCGTGCGCAAAGAAAATGGGACAGGTTTTATATAACGTATTTTTGTTAAAATCTAGCTGTAATTTTTGTGACATTTGTCAGTTATTTGTCAAAATTCATTGCAAGTGTGCAAATAGAGACAGATTTACATTAGAAAAATAGTTGTCCTATTTTTTTTGCTCGCGACAGTACAAACATTAACATTTCGGAAGCATCAATAAATTTCTTGTTTATATTTATGTTTATTTTACACGAATTTTTGTTAATTTAAAATAGTATATTTATTTTTTAATGTTATTTTTTGTTGTTGTTTTATAATATACCTGTTTTTTAACAATGTTTTCATTTGCTTATTGTCGAATTCCATATTTTTATTCATATTTCATGCCGAAACGTAAATGCTCAATATTTGCAATAAAATTGCTAGTATATTTAATCATATAAAATATTTTTACGCATGGTTTTAGTAGTTATACTTCTGGTGTTATAACAAAAATGTTCCATCACAACCCTGCCTCGAATCGCCACATCGCATCGTCAGTCAATAAAAGACAAAGATATTTATATTAAATATCTCTTCGACGAAGAAATATCTAAATAGTGTGAAATGCGTATCTAATAACGCTAATAAGGCACGGGATCGCTTGCTTTACGTGTTAATACATACGGCCGCAAACAATAATCGACTCAAAGTAAATATCGTGAAATATCGTCTTGGTTAGACCACGGCAAGGGAACGAAATACGGAAAGTCGTGATCACGTCACGCTTTTCTGCCAACTTTACTAACAGTCGTTACCTGTGATTTCTTAATATCAGTGATTAAATCACAGTTCGTGATATATCGCCCATCACTACAGACTACCAAACAGCATTCATCAAAGTCGGATTAATGGGCGACCATATGTACACCACCGAAAGATTTCTGGGAGAAAAGTGGAGAGGAGGGACAAAATGCACGGTCGAAATAGATCTCCAGAAGGTATTGTGATACTATCAATCGCGATGCCATACAACACCCCACACCATAAAGGAGTACCGCACTATCCAATAAACAGGATAATAAGAACTTCACAAGAGCACTACAATTCAATTCGTTCGGACAAACGGCGGAAATCAAACAGAAGAATATAGAAATCAAGCAAGGAGGCCCCCTATCCCCTCGGCTGTTCACCGCAGTCCTAGATCCAGTGATATAAAGCACAATAAATGAAACATCAAATTTGGACGAAGATACAAAAACATCGAAAACCCCTATATTAACAGCATATGTCGATGATCTCCTAATAATTACGGAGCAAAATATTCTCAACTTTCTAGAAAACATGAAACCACAGCTGGACACATGAACTGGAAATAAATTTCAAGAGTCTACTAATGGTGGAAGCCCATCAACAGAAGTAGAAATAGGTGGCTACTACCTAAGAACGATTAACCAATTGAAATACCTAGGAAGATATCTATCTCACAGGCTAATTGATAAGGAGGGAAACTGTAAAAGATGGAATCGAAGAGGCATACGGAAATACAAGGTCATTTGTACCTTTCATTGAGAAAAATAAACGACCATGAAGCTTGACCAAAAGGATATACATAGCTATTATACTCTGGCAACGACGACGACATATGTAGTTAAAAAAAAGAGGAATCACTACTTTCACATTCAAATTTTCTATCCAAGTCACAACAAAAAAATTTTGTATGTGGAAATAATTGTTCATGGAACTTTAATAATATAATATTTAAAATCTTCTACCCCAAAAACCCATAAAATGATACCCCACACCGGTAGTGGGGTGCGGGTGGTGATAGGGGGTGGTAATAGTGGATGAAGTAAGAAAATATTTTGAGGTTTCTGGTTCTTGTACACACACTAAATCACAATTTTTTTTCATCCCCTTTAATAATGGGGGGGGGGGGGGGTAATGGGGGTGGCTAATGCCAAAATTTTGTTTGAGACCTTAGCTTCTCTTGTATATACTAAATACCAATTTTATGGACTCTTACCTGCTTGATTTACCTATTTACCCCAAATTTACCCTAATTTACCCCCTAATCCTTGGACGGAACAAGATGAAAATATAATCTGGTTCTAGATCTCGTTAAAGTACATATGTGTACTAAATTTCAAGTCAATATCTCAAATGGTTCCAGAGTAAACGTGCGCACAAAAAAAGTTACAGACAGACCGACAGACAGAATTTTTTTTTTCGATCAAACTTAAAATCTCGACGTTTCATGACATTCTAAGCCTATTTGAACAATAAAAATTTTTAAAAAATTTTTTGTCGTTACTGTACTTCCACTGGATGTGGAAGTAAAAGGGCAACGACAAAAGCCAACAGAAGAAGTCTCAGAAGAGCTGAAAGAATTGTCATTCAGCTAGCAAGACCAATAAGGCTAAAACAACGACATAAAACGTTAAAATTAATGGAAGGAAAATTACAAACAGAAATGTACGCAATGAAGTACTGATGACATGTCCAAAAAAGAAATCCAGCACATTTACTTAAACAAACCGTTAATATGGAACAGCAACAAATTAAAAATATCGAGACCATGCTCTACGTGGAAAACACAAATTGAAAGGATCATGATCAAGGTCCAGGCACACTGCGAACAAACAGCAAAGGCAAAATTAATACCATTAAGAGATCGTAATAACATATGCTCTGTAGAATCAGAAACGGAAGAAACAGAATAATCAGAAAAAGAAGGACTCTAGAAGCAAATACACAAAATGAAGAGCATGAACCTCCACATTACGACGCAACGCGGCATCACATCTAACAAACACCTATTCTTCCCATTATATACTCCTGTACCATGCGCCATGTAGCTGTCGCTGCTGACAACAATCATAACCCAAATCCAACCCAGCGTAGGCATAGCCAGCCAGACGGTATGTTTACTGGGAGTAGCAGCAATGCCTACTGCATGCTGGTACACCAAAATCAAATCAAAACAATGAACGTAAAAGAATATAAAAACATCTATGTATATGTATGCAAATAATTAAATTTTTGTATGTAAATAATCCACCATTGTAAAGCATTAACATTTTTCTGCATTTCTTAAGTTCCCTAATGTTTTTAAAAATGAGCCATTTCCAATTCCAGTACTGTTTAAAATATTCTTAAACCTCATATCCTACGCCAATGTTTTACAAATGATGTGGTGTATGAATCAGAGCTGTTTTGTAAGTGGGCTTAACACGTTCCCATCCACCCGCACTGCGACCCCGGCCCCGGCCCAGCGCCTCGGGCCTTCGCCTACGTTCTTTTACCACTCCTCAGTCCTGATATGGAAAATCTACCTGAAGGCTTAAGATATCATTCTTGACTTTTGGACACCTTAAAATGCCAAACAAATGACCCGTCCCTTCAGAAAGTGCCATAAGCCTTAATTAAATATTATTTGTATTTATGTGTGCATAGAAACAAGAGATTGCAGATTTTACAAACGAAATTTTATAAACGCAAAAATTTATAATACTGTTTACAACAAATTGCTTCTTCAATGTTTTACCAAAAATCAAAATATTTGTAGTAAAATGTTGTTTATGGAACATTATTGTTGTTTTATGAACAAATAATGATACTGCGTCATTGCTTTAGTACTATACTTACGCAAAAATATCCGAATGGTTCTTTTTGCTATTTAACTATTTCTAATTCAAAAATTATAACGCCCGGAAATTATTCCTTATAGACTAAATAAGAAGGTGTAAAATGTAATTGGTATATATTTTACGTTAAAAACTGATCATTTTAGCATTTGTTTTTGTTTCTAAATTCTGTTTAAGACGGTTTTAAGGCATTATCATACTTAACCCATGAATTCAAATAATAGTGGATTGTGTGAGTCGGAAAATAACACGAAACACCCGACTATTGTCTGATTTAATGAGATTAGTTCTCCCCCCAGTTTTCGAGGATGCTGAACACCATTATGGTAGTGGAATTCCTCCCCGGGGTGACCCACCCCCGTAAATGGCTAAGAACAACCTTCCAAAAGGGTGAGAGTGCGTTCTCAGCATACCCCCCCCCCCCCCCGTTTTTGAGGATGCTACACAGGAAAAAAAACATTAAGATGTCACCTCAATCTCGTCAACAAAGTAGTCATTTTTATTTACTGTGGAGCTGAAAAAAGATTAATGTATATTTTCTGTGCATATTTTTTAGAAAAAAAAAAATTATTTATTTTTTTTTATTTTAAATTTATTTTTTACGTTCTTTGAACCCGTGCAGTTACACTCATTATGAAAATGCGAAGGGGTATTTTTTGCCATTGAGCGGGTGAACGGGTGTCAAGCACTCGATTCGTGTTCCTCTCCGTGTTCGGCATACTCGAGAACGGGAGGGAAATCTTTTTGTCCAGTGGTATGATGAGAGTGCTCTCTCACCCCTTTAGAGAGTGGTTATTGGCCGTTGAGGGGATGGACGGGTGTCAGGCACGCGTCCCAGGGTTCTCCCCATAATTGACATGCTCGAAAACGGGGGATCAATAAGTTAGATTCCGTGAAACATGATCAATACGCGTTTGATCCCATTTGGGGATGGCCGTTTGCGGGGGTGGGGGTCACCCTAACGAGAAATTCTACCACCACCACGGTGTTCAGTACCCTCGAAACGGGGGGGAGAACTAATCTCATTAAATCAGACAATAGTCGGGTTCTTGTCCGATTCACACAATCCACTGTAATGTACCGTATGTCTAACAAGTAAACTAACATGCGAAGAGTCTAGATACAGTATCGGAAAGTTCTGGATTAGGTATTGCATAGTTTCAACGACTTAACCGACCGCCCACAATAAAGGCGTCTATCAGTGCTCTAGAAGAGGGGCAAATAGTGACATGCGCATCAAGAAAATCATAATATGTACATCATTGACCATTTAAATATCTGAACCTTTTCAGCAGGCATATAAACTGACATTTTGAGTAGCTACTAAATAAAAACAAATTCAAACTTTTGCTTATTAGGCTAAACGAGATATGAAATTGAAACAAATTGAAATTCCGCTGACAGAGCTGAACACGCACATGTGGTGGGAAAAGCAGGTGGCATGAGTACGATGTAGGATGTGTTATACAATAAAAAAGAATAGCCTAGCTGCTTCGCGCTCGCTTGCTCTTATTGCCGTACCTAATCAAATGCTTGCCGATACTGTATATGTTTCTCTTTAATTTAACGACTGCAGAGTTAAATTGTCGCCTCTTTCATATTCCGTGTATACTAGCAATAAGAACTACCTACTTATTATACTCTTCGCAAAAACGAAGAGTATATTGTATTTGATTGGCACATTTGAGGCTACCAGCGCGAAAACGGCCTAACCCTAAAAAACGGCCTAACCCACAGAATTGTGGGTTAGATCGATTACGCGCATGACATGTTGCCCTAATTATTTAAAGTAAAGTGAAACAAGTGGCACTATCTTTTTAATAGTGGGCAAAGGTCACTTAGGCCGTTTCACATTATAAATGTATATACTAGGCAGCAAGTTGAGCCGATAAACTCAAACGTCATAAAATGTGGCTTAGGCCGTTTTCGCGCTGGTAGCCTCATTTCTAAAATCGTAAAGATGGCTCGTAGAGAAAAAATTTTCATATCATTGTGTTAGTGAACGAATTCTGAATAACTTTCAAAATGTCCGTCCGTCCGTCCGTCCGTCCGTTCGTCCTTCCGTCCGTCCGTCACGTTTCTTGTAAGCACGATAACTTAAGAAAGAAAAGTCCGATTGTATTGAAATTTGGAAGGTACGTTAGTGTTAGCTAGAGGAAGAACCCTATTGTTTTTGAAGAAAATCGATCAGTGAATAAAAAAGTTATTAATTATTTAATTTAAAAAAATATATTCTCTTAATTTTTGTCACTTGTTCTTAAATAGAAATTTTGCGAAATGTGGTCGTGCAGTGGCTAAAGTTTTGCCTTGCAATCCAAAGATCGTGTGTTCGAATCCCACACAGGTTGAATATTTTCTTTTTCATTTGTTTTTTCATATAATTTTTCTCACAACAAAGATGGTATCACAAAATTTAGGATGTCCAAAAACTAACATTATTTACAAGAAAACTGCGAAGAGTATCCTATAGAATGTGTAACAATTATATAAAAAGCTCAGTAAACTGGCGAAGAGTACGTTTTTAGCTTGTTTGTTTTTATATTACTATATCTGGCGATTAAAAAGTGGATTTCTATATGAAATAAATATCATTCAATGTAGAGGGATATATGTAGAAAATTCTAATTGCAAGTAAAGTTGATTCTCTCTATCTCATCACATATAAATAAGTATGATTGATTTTTTCTATTCTGGAAAATGTCTGCTGTAAACTTCTTTACTAAGTCTTACATCAAAATTGTTTGTTTTATTTGGATGAATTATATGGGAATGGGTTTTACCTTTCTTATAACTCAATCTGCATTTCTCAATCCAAGATAATGGGAAGTTGCACTAGTAATACGAGAGCACTCTTTTTTTTTTCCTTATGGGTTGCGGTGCCGAAGCCCCGTTGTACTGAAGCTTGAGCTTATTGTACCCCATAGTCTCGTTATCCCATTAATCCCGTTTCTCTCCAGAAGGAGAGTATACGGTCAATGGGAGCTCTGGCTATTTCTTCCGGGGTTACGGTTAGTCCCCCGAAGTGTGAGAACCTCCCAGCCGCTAAGGCTGGGCATTCACATAGTATGTGGTGAGGAGTTTCTTCATCCTCACCACACATCCTGCATTCTGGAATATCTTTCACACCTATGTTAGTTAGGTGTCTATTCAGTGTGCAGTGTCCTGTTAGGATTCCCACTGCACATCTTAGCTGTTTTCTGCTCAGCTTTAGCAAATCGTTGGTCTTTGTCATGGATGGCCCGCCGGTGATGAACATGCGTGACTGCCTCATCCCCGGCGCGCCAGTCCAATACAAGATATGTTTCTGACTCAATAGTTCCTTTACCATTCCTCTTGCGGTATTGTATGATATCCCGCAGGATGGCTCAGGTCCCATCAAGGCTGTTTTTGCGCCTTCTTTGGCCAGCTTATCTGCTTTTTCGTTGCCTTCATTGCCCTGGTGTCCTCGCGTCCACTCCAGTTGTATACTGTTGTGTTCCGCCAGTTTCGCTAGGAATTCAAGGCAGTCTTTTACCGTTTTGGAACGTATCTCTACTGCATTCAGAGCTTTGAGAGCTGCTTGACTGTCAGTGATGATGCGGATTCTTTTGTCAGTATATGACCTCCGTATCATTTCTTGTGCACAGATTTCTATGGCTGTGACCTCTGCTTGGAACACCGTTGCGGTACTGCCCAGGTTCGGACTGATGTCTGTCCCTGGTTGATCTCCCGTAACACCTGCCCCAGTACTACTTGACGTTTTCGATCCGTCAGTATGCCATATAGTATCATTTGGATGTCTTCGCAGTTGCCTTGTTCCTTCCTCTTCCCTATCGGATATGTATACCCTGAAGGTCTTTGTGAAGTTGTGGCTTATGCTGATTCTATCTGACTGCATATCTAGTAGTCGATTTTTTCCTATTTGTTGGAATAGAGAGCACTCTTAATAAACATAAATATAAACGCCCTACATATAGTAGACAACCCCCAATTCACAATCCAAGGCCGTCTGTAATGGAGTTACACATTTAGAAGAACGCTGACAGACATTGCCAGTACAGGGGCTAGGACTCGAACCCAGTACACAATAGACAGTGCGACCAGCATATTCACTACACAATACTCCTTAGCTGACTGAGCTACCGTACCGATAATGCAACTTATAAGCTAGTACCTATTACATGTCGAATTTTACAAGCTCGAGGTTGCAGCCACCCTTATGACCGTCGTGGTCAAAGAAAATGCACCTAACTTTGCACTATTAGTTGAAGATTCGGGATTTTTATAAACGTGTGATTTTTGTAAAACTATCAAAAACCGAAAGTTTTTCTAAACCCACTTGATGCCTACAGAAATGATGTGTGCTTCAGGACATGGACTTATATAGCCACGATTGTGCAGAAACCAAGAGTATATTGTATTTGCAAGAAAATTTTCTAAAACCGTAAATGTTAGTTGTGGAAAAAAGTTTTTCATACGATTGTGTTAGTCACCAAATTCTGAATAACTTTTAAAAGGACCCACTCACAGTGGAGGACTTCCAACTTTTAGATAGACAAACATTTCTAAATGAGCTCAAAATGGTAGTTAGAAAACAAGAAAAATTGGTAAAAAGTTCTAAGTAAACAGGTGGTTTTTAAGGAGACTTAAAAGCAAATATTGCTTAATAATTACGGATATAATAATTATACTTACATGTGAATACATGGAAATTGTGAAAAAAATTTAAGGAAGCAATTACAACTTTAAGATGCATAAATTCTAAAATTATTGATAATTGGTAATGTTACCTTAGAATAGTGTTGTTTTCGTCATAAAATAAAAATTTTGACGTTTAGTATAGTTTTCAGTAGTACTTATTAAGATATTCACGAATAATATGGAAATAAAACAACAGGTTTTCAAATATTTGGAAACACATTAAAATTATGTCAACAATAGTGATAAGTTTACAATTCAAATATTATGAAATTAATAAATTAAGAAGCACCCACGTAACTTAACTTCCATGTATTTGCTAGTCAACATCATTTCGATCGAAATCTTTCTTCTCCGTAAAAACTTTGTCTTATTTTGAACATATTTTAGATCCAACATAATTAGATATTACGCCCTTCTTTGAAGTTTACTTTCTCAGTTAACTAGACTTCAAATATACTTTTTGAAAAAATAAAGACATTTTAATTGGGCAAGTTTTGACAGCTGCATAGTGATTTATTGAAAGATAAGATTTTGATCTAAAGCATATTAATAAAAGTAGACAGTTGCGAGGAGTTGCAGATTATTATTTTCTTACTTTTGTAAGAAATAGTTTTCTTTATAAACTTACACGACGTTTAAATCGATTTTATAAATTACCCTATAATTAATGATTAAACGAACTTACCTTAAGTGAAGTTCGATCATAATTATATGACCGCATTTTTACTACATGATCAAATTGGCAGTACTTCTATTCTCTACTTGAGTGCAGCACAATTGAAAGAGGAAAAGTATTTCGCTATCCTTGGTGTGTATGGTAGCCCTGCACTGGATGCCATATTTTCATTATATTTAAAGCCTAGATTCTCTAAATTGTCCAGGGGGTGGGGCGGTGATCATCTGGCAGGGACTGATCATGTAGTAAAAAGGCGGTCATATAATTATGATCGAACGTCACTTAAGGTAAGTTTGTTTAATCATTAATTATACTTCCCACCTTTTTACTACATGATCAAATTGGTAGATGTTTAAAGCATGCTTCAATTTAGAGATATCTCTATTAACAAAATTATATCCCTATTTATTTAAGTTTAACACTGTTTCAGCAAAGCAATCTTTATTAACTAATGTACGGTTGTAAAATTTTGCGAATACTATAGACTTTTCTGTCCAACCAGCAGTTTTTCTTATTTCGGCTAGGCCAACACCAGCTCTATTGGCTGCGGACGTGCTGGCATGTCTGGTTGAGTGTACTTTATACTTCTCTGTATCTATTCCGCTTTTGTAGAGCATCTCCTTGATCCATCGGCTAAGTGTTTGACTTGAAGCGTGTCCGTGGGTTTTTTTATGGGTTATGAACAGTTCATTGGTTGTCCTAATGTCCTGTGTTCGTTTTAAATAATGAAGCAGAGTTCTACCCACACATATATTAGTATTCTCATTGTAAAATGGAAGTTTTAGGATAGGTTGAATATTGTTGGGGTTGGAAGTTTTTATAATGTCCGGAATTAAAATCTGTATTTCAGTCGTACCGTGGATAATATTTTCTATTTTGTTAAGTGAGAAGGTTTGAACGCGATGTGCCGTTGTAAGGGCTAGTAATGTAACTAACTTCTTTCCAACTAACTCTACGTTCATTTTTTCGTTTGGAGCCATGAATTCAATATACTGCAAGACTATAGCAGGATCCCACGTAAACGTATACTTTGGTTTTGAAGGGTTTGTTCTGAATGCTCCCTTATGGAACCTTTTAATCATCGGATTAGATCCGATCTCCGGTCCCATGACTAAGGATAATGAGGAACGTAACGAGTTAAGAGATTGGTAGGAGGCCCCTAAAGTCAGGTAATAAGATAAACACCTTAGTGCATTTTCCACGGATTTTTCATATGGATCTTTATGGTTTAGAATGCAGTAATTCCACCAGACTTTAAGGCACGAGTCATATTGTTTAATTGACGAGGATGCGAGGGATTTCAATGCAACTCCTACGACCTCCTCTGGCATTCACTGCTGTCTAAATGCTTTGCCGATAAAAATCCCGCCTGCAGGGAAAGCTTCCTCCATAGAGGGTCGGGGTTCATGTCAACAGAAGTAAGCAAATTAATGCTTGGCTTAAAAATGATTTTTTTGCTTGCATAATTTCAGAAATACTGGGTACTAGGGATTGCAATTTACCGGAAATTTTAATAACCGGTAAATCGGTAAATAAAAATGTAAATAACCGGTTAACCGGTATTTACCGGTAATTTTTAGAACGGATCAAAATGGCAATTGTCTTTTTCCATGTACAAAATTATCTAAATTTAACAAAAAACATTTTTATATACGTATATTTGATATAATGAATAAACAAAAGGTTTTTTATCAACAGTAAAGTCACAAGAGCTTTTTTTATCGGATAAATTTCTCTTTGTAACGAAATAATTTTGCCAATCAGTGATTTTATAAGAAAAACTGACATGAAAAAATCGCGAGACCGGAGGTCGAGCGATTTTGTCAAATGTCAGTTTATCGAGCAAAATTACTGATTGGCAAAATTTTGAGTTAAAAGAAATTTATCCATAAAAGAAAAGTTCGAGTGTTTTTTGGCAAGATGAATTAACGACAGAATATGTGAACGAACAACAACAATAATTATCTTTATTTATACAATTATTTGAAAACACAGTTGTTATAAATTGTTTGGTTTGGTGTACTGATTTCAATATTTTCTTCTCTAGTTTCCACACATGTCGAATACTCGTAAATTATAGCTGACAGTACAGATTTTAAAGTGACGTACGGCTACTAGATGTACTCTGCTTTTGAGGAACAGGCATTTTTATCGGTGATAAAAAACGATGCACCTTTTTCATCGCTGTCAAAGTGACAAAAATGTGACTGTCAAATAGACTTTATTATACAAGAGTTAATTTATCAACAGTAAAATTACAAGAGCTTTTTTTTATCGCACAAATTTATCCTTGTAACGATATAATTTTGCCAATTTTATAAGAAAAACTGACACGAAAAAATCACGAGACCGGAGGTTGAGGGATTTTGTCAAAGTTTTTCGAGCAAAATTACTGATTGGCAAAATTTTGAGTTAAAAAGAAATTTATCCATAAAGGAAAAGCTCGAGTGTTTTTTGGCAAGATAAATTAACGACAGAATATGAATGTGAACGAACAAAAACAATAATTTATTAAAAATTATTATAATTTTCTCAAAACGACTCATATCGTACAGTATAGTTTCCACAAAACTTAAAAATTATAGCTGACAGTACAGATTTCAGAGTGACGTGCGACTACTAGGTGTACTCTGCTTTTGAGGAATAGGCATTTTTATCGGTGATAAAAACGATGCACCTTTTTTATCGCTGTCAAAGTGACAAAAATGTGACTGTCAAATAGACTTTTTATATGATGGTTATATGAGTTAATTTATCAAAAAGAACAAATATAAATGTAATAAATTTAAATAAATAATTATTCTGTAAATAACAAAAATATCCACTTAAATAACAAAAATTATAAACATAAACTCAAATAGGGCACCTGATCTAAAAATACAATATTTTTTAAAAATAGCCTGTTAAAAGGGTTAGTTTTTCAAAGCTATATCTGTTAGTCCTCTGATATTTGTGCATAGAATACCACCAGCTGAAGATGCCCTTCCTCAATCGATATTGGTGGGTCGATAAGTTAATAAAAATTGGTAATAACATACTTCTAAATGTATTCCACGGATATTTACGGCAGTGAAATATTCAATTTTCTGTCTTAAGATATTGTCAATGTCTCTCTTGTATTTCTTAGGGCTTGGTGTTTGGAGTTTACTTTTTATAATATTATTTATTTATTGTTAAAAGTGCTCGGTGTTGGGACAGTCACTCTATATTTAGTAAATACTAGTCAGTGACATAAATAGAAACGTTGAATACGTGACATATCGCAAGTTCAAAATTTACCGAAATAACCGGTAAAAAATTAAAATAACCAGTAATTATCGTCATGTGTTTTTTGTCCTAATAACCGGTTAACCGGTTAACCGGTAATGCAATCCCTACTGGGTACCAGGGTTGTGCTGACCAGATGGGTACCACTAAAATACCCTCAGCCCCGTCCTCTGTCATCTTTTGCAATATTTTTAAAATAATAGCGAATGGGGGAAAAGTGTAAAAATATAAGTTTTTCCACGAAATGGTAAAAGCATCGATTGTGACTGCGTCAGGGTCCTTTTACCACGCGCAGTATTTTATACATTTTTTGTTTTTCCTAGACACAAACAAATCGATTTCCGGGGTTCCGAACGAATCGATTATTCTGTTGAATGCCAGGTGACATAATTCATATTCGGTTTCTTGTTTTAATGACCGCGAGGCAAAATCTGCCTCAACATTATCTTTAGAAGGGATATATGACGCAAAAATCCATATTCTACGAACCTTTCATCATTGCCAAATATCTCTAGCAAAGGTTGCTAATTTTGGATACTGACCACCGCCCGCTCTATTTATGTATGAAATAGCCGTCGTGATGCCTATACGAAGCAAAATTTGGCAATCTGTTAGGTCCCCTGCAAAACACTTTAACCCAATAAATGCAGCGAGTAGTTCTAAGTAGTTTATATGATTGGACACTTCTTCCAAGGACCAAATGCCCTGAGAAGTTTCGTCCTTATAGGCGATCCCCCACCCCCTACCGGATGAGTCAGAAAAGAGCTAGAATCCTTATTAAACAACTCGCTGTTTGAATATTTTGTGTCCACCACTGAAAATGTGGTTTTAAGTAAGGTTTCAACACCATAGTTGCATTAAAGTCATTATGATTGCTTTTTAATGCTAGGAATTTTTCCCTCTCCAAAAGTTTGGTGTATACCCAACGATATTCAATTGCAGGACAGCGACTAAAGAACCTAACAACTTGGCAAATTTTCGAATTTTGCATTTTGGTTTTTTATTTATTCTTTGAACGAACTTAGATATAGTATCTCGTTTTATTGTGGCAATTGTACTCTCATATGTTTATAATCTATTATAAACCCAAGAAATTTACATTTTTGTGAGGGTATCAACTTACTTTTCTCAACATTAATAATGAAACCCAGTTCTTTAAGTAATTCAACTGTAAATGATACATTTTTCTTACAGTCGTCAAGAGTTGCCGATCAAGAGGAAATCGTCCAAATAAACAATCGATACCAGGCCCAATGATCTCATATAGGCTATCACTGGCTTCAACACCTTAGTGAAGACAAAAGGCGCTGTCGATAGGCCAAATGGTAATGCATGAAATTGATATAAGGTAGAATTAAAGGTAAATCTTAAATATTTTCTGAAATTTTTTCAACTTCTTCGAAAGGGTCCGAAGACTCATCTCTCTAATTCCTCTGTCCATTTCTCTATCACACAGTTTTCACTTGACACCTTAAATTGACGTTGTTTACACTCAAGCACAAAATGAGTAATGAAAATATGGCATCCAGTGCAGGGATAGCGAAAACACACACCAGCGAAAAATTGTATCTCTTTCAATTGTTCTGCACTCAAGTAGAGAGTAAGAGGTACTACCAATTTGATCATGTAGTAAAAAGGCGGGAAGTATAATGTCGAATTATACGTTTAGTTTTCTTAAAAATTTAAAAGTGTCCATATTTGTTTCACTTAAAACACTTAAAGAAATATAGTTTTCCGGAAAACTCGAAACTCAGGCACATATGTTGCATTAGTTCTAATATATTACTTCCACATCCAGTGGAAGTATAGTAACGACAAAAAAAATGTTGAAAATTTTTATTGTTCAAATAGGCTTAGAATGTCATGAAACGTCGAAATTTTAAGTGTGAGCGAAAAAACATTTTTTGTCTGTCTGTCGGTCTGTCGGTCTGTCGTTTTTTGTGCTTTTTTTGTGCGCACGATTACTCTGGAACTGTTGAAGATATTGACTTGAAATTTGGTACACATATGTACTTTAACGGGATCTGGAATTAGATTATATTTTCATCTTATTCCGTCGAAGGGTTGGGGGGTAAATTGGGGTAAATAGGTAAATCAAGCAGGTAAGGGTCCATAAAATTGGCATTTAGATATACAAGGGAAGCTAAGGTCTCAAAACATTCTTTGGCATTAGCCACGCACCCCCCTTATTTGAGGGGATGAAAAAAAATTGTGATTTAGTGTATGTAAAAGAACCAAAAACCTCAAAATATTTTTTTACTTCATCCACCCCCACTACCACCCCCTATCACCACCCCCACTTCACTACCGATGTGGGATATCGTTTTATGGGTTTTTGTGGTAGACGATTTCAAATATTATATTATTAAAGTTCCATAAGCAATTAGAAAATATGGATGTGGAAGTAGTGATTCCTTGAGCAGCGGTTTCTGCTACATTGTCATGATTTGATAGATGATTTAGGTAACTATTATTCTCGACAAAAGAAGAGTTATTTGCAATATTTCTTACTCAATGCATGTTAATGTAGCAATTTCAGTGTCCGTATGTCAATCTCTCAGTCTGTCCGTTAAAAAGAAGTTAATATCGAAAAATCGAACAAATTGAAATTTATGTAGCAGGTTAGTGTTATCTGTACAATTATTATTCGCATAAAAGAATCGCCATTATTCGCATAAAAGAATCAGTAAATATGGAAGTTATTACAAATTTAATTATGTACAAAAATATTACATAAAAACTGAGGAACACTTCACCAAGGTGATAATTAAAATTAGGTTATAGCCATTATATCCAAAAAACTGTCATGATTTTCCTATCGTATATACCGCGGCGCGGTATAGAGTATAATATTTCTATTTACTATAGTCTTGTTCTGTATTTGTGTATGACATCCATATTTTATTTACTATTTCACTAACATTTTTTGGCATCGGACTTCTCTAATTTAGCTGATAGCAACTGCAATAAGTACAGTCAACGATTACCAATCGCCACTCCGCGATCGCTACATGTCATTTAAATCATTATAGTTGCGTAGTAATTTTGGCAAGATATTTGATATTATCTGTTGCAACCACCTCTAAAACCATTTTGTAAATACGCCACTGCAGTACCGTATTACAGTCCACATGTAAACTCTCTTGTTTCTAATGCTTTTCGTAAAATTAAGTAAAAGTATGTTTTGACCTTTATGGAAATAAAATTAAATGCAAAAGGAACTTTTTAGAGACAAGCTTTTATTATTATTTAGGTGTCCTAAAATGAAAAAAAAAAATGAATTGTCTTAAAAGCTTGTCGCGCGCGAGAAGTTCATACAGGCATTAAGTATAAGTATTTTTTTTTATTTACGCGACAAGATTAAAGACAATTATTTTTTTTATTTTTTTTTCGTTTTAGTACATCTAAATAATAATAAAAGCTAGTTTTTAAAAAGTTTTTTTTTACATTTTATTTTATTTTTTAATTTTTGGTTTCGTCTTAACCTATGCATTTCTGATAATACATCGACCACCTCGCGGCTCCATTTAGGACCAAAGTAATCATCGAGATAAATTCAACGAGTTTCCATTATATTATTGTTGGGTTCCATATATTGTATCATAATTATTATGGTACAATAATATCGTATTATCATCAGAACTACACGTGTATACAAAATTTCAGCTCATTTGGACGTCGTATGCCGAAGGGAGTTTCATAATATTGTACCATTGGTACCATAATATTGTAATGCCATCAGAACTACACGTGTTTGCAAAATTTTTAGCGCAATTAGAAGTCGTATCTCGAAGGAGTCCCATTATATTATTGTTGGTTTCCATGATATTGTACCATTGGTACCATAATATTGTATTGTCACCAAACTACACGGTGTATGCAATACTTCAGCTGAATTGGACGTCGTATCTCGAAGGGGTTCAATTATATTATTGTTGGATTCCACAACATTGTACCATAATATTGTATTGTTATCAGAACTACACGTGTATGTAAAGTTCCAGCTCAATTGGATTGTGTATCTCGAAGTGGTTCCATTATATTATATTATTTTTGGGTTCCATAATATTGTACCATTGGTACCATAATATTGTATTGTCATAAGAACTACACGTGTATGCAAAATTTTAACGCAATTGTCCGTCTTATCTCGAAGAGGTTCCATTATATTATTGTTGAGATCCATAATATTGTATCATTGGTACCATAATATTATATTATTGTCAGCAGAATTACAGGTGTATGCAAAGTTTAAGCTCAGTTGCAACGTCGAAGGGGTTCCATTATATTATTGTTGGGTTCCATAATACTGTACCATTGGTAACATAATATTATATTGTCATAAAAACTACACGTGTATGCAAAATTTCAGGATAATTGGACGTAGTATCTCGAAGGGGTTCCAATATATTATTGTTGGGATCCATTGGTACCATAATATTGTATTGTTATCAGAACTACACGTGTATGCAAATTTTCAGCTCAATTGGACGCCAATGAGCGGTTCAAAATTGACTTGCAAGAGCCCGCCTAAACATACTTGCAAACATATCAATACAAGTTAAATACAAGCTTGTAATAATAAAATAAAAAAGATGCATAGTAGTATCACAAGCGAGAAAAATAAGTTTCATGGTTGTTGTCATCTGCGTCTGCCTTAAAGTTCAGAAAGTATTTTAATAGTCATCATTAGCCATAAGTCTGCGGTATTGTGTGGAAAACGATGCAACTCTTTCAGTAAAAAAACATAAAGTCCATACTCTAATCAATGTAAATTTAAAAAAATGGACCTGTGTAATGATTGTAGAATACAGAGCTTTTAAATGTAATCTGGACTTGTGGTGCATTTCGTACACCAAATAATTAGAATATAATGAAGCTTGTGTGACATTCTACTATTAAAAAAAGTTTTTTATGAAACATTCATAATAGTCGGGAATCAAGCTTCTCAAAAGACGCTCCTAAAATGTCAGGGTGTGCACTCGAAGATATAGTATTGAAAAAATATGTACATTATCTGGAATGACCTTGCGCATCTAAATCCAGAGGGCGCCATTCTGTCCGCGATTGCAAAAAAGCGTAAAAAAATATTTTCCGAAAATTTTTGTATCATTAAAAATTGATTAATTTTATATTCCCACCTCATTTACAGGGTTATTTTTTAATATTTGTTAATAATTTTCAAACTAATGGAAAGCTTATTCTTTCTAGATTCTGATGCTGTCAAATAATTTTCGAAATTTTTTTTAACAAATGCTACAGAAATTGTTTAAACAAAGGATGCCTGAAGAGTACACGGTAAATTTCAGCATCGAGACATTTTAAAAACTATTATAGATAGATGCATAATTCTATGATATGAAATCTGCAGAATAGAATGGAGGAGTTTTTAGTGAAAGAATCATCTGCATTGTTTTATCGTTGTAAAAGATAGGACTATTTTTGTACAGCGCTCCGTTATTTCCGCTATCGTTTTGGCTTACACGTCCGCGCGCTGTGGCCGATCGGTAACTTGCTGACAATATACTGTGATTGCAAAAAATTTACAATGCATATTACTTATACGTAAATATTATCATTTGTCATTATGAAAAAAAAAACGAAGGTATTTAAAGATTAGTTTACTAGAGAACCAAAAATTATTATATTTTAACTTAAAATGTTGATTAGAGACAAAAAACCGTATAGCTAATTAAATGAACTTAAATTTACTTTTTGTATTTGAGAAATAACAATACAAAAATAATAATAATAAAATATACATACATTATACTTAAACTAAATTAACAGCTAATACATTTACCCTCACAGTAGCAATCTATTATGTATTCTAACCCAGCTTTGCTACAACTGCAGTTTCCGGTACATTTTTTAAATTTACATTTAAAATAAATATACATTTTGAGGACGAAGATTTATAGTCATTAATTTAGAAATAAGTACATTATTTTTCAAATCCCAACCCCAACCACAAGTAAAATTGAAAATTTTTAAAAACTCCCGATCAATGTATCTAATCGTACCAGTTTCATATGACCGAATCAAAATGAGGCCTAAATCATGTTCGGCTACCATAATTGTCCGCACATTTTCAATTTTACTTCAATCGGACAATTTCTAGAGAAGTTCAACACGGCGAATTCAAGATGGCGACCGAACATCAAAATCTAATATTGTCTATAACCTTCTCGACAAAATACTCTTTCAAATAAAAAAAAACTGCATCAAAATCGGATCACCCGTTGAAGAGATATGAAGCCACAGACAGACAGACAGACAAACGTACAAACATACGCGTCAAACTTATAACACCTCTCTTTTGGGGTCGGGGGTTAAAAATAAATTGGATTGGGAATTTCTGAGTTTATCGCAGTTGAAGTTTTCCAGAGAATAATTTGATACGCAGCTTTCAAAATATGTTGGCAATAATACAAGTAAAATTGAAAATTTTTAAAAACTCCCGATCAATGTATCTAATCGTACCAGTTTCATATGACCGAATCAAAATGAGGCCTAAATCATGTTCGGCTATCATAATTGTCTGCACATTTTCAATTTTACTTCAGTCGGACAATTTCTGGAGAAGTTCAACAGGGCGAATTCAAGATGGCGACCAAACATCAAAATCTAGTAGGCCTATAACCTTCTCGACTAAATACTCCTTTAAATAAAAAAAACTACATCGAAATCGGATCACCCGTTGAAGAGATATGAAGCCACAGACAGACAGACAAACATACAAACATACTCGTCAAACTTATAATTATAATATAACTTTTGGGGTGAAGGAGGTAAATAGATAAATTAAGCTGGTAAGAGTTCATAAAATTGTTATTTAGTATTTACAAGAGAAGCCATAACATAATTAGCATTAGCCACCCCCATTACCACCCCCACACCATTAAATGTGAAAAATGTGATTTAGTGTGTGTACAAAAATCAAAAACCTCAGAATATTTTTTTACTTCATTCTTTGCTCGGTGTTTGTCGAATATTTTACATGAATTTATAAACAACACAGTTACTGTATACGCTACTCAGATTTTTGTTATTTTATTACACTACACCTCAGTGTCTAAGCAGGTAGTCAACAAGCGTAAAGAGAGCGAGGCAATGCGAGACATACATGTAAACTGTATATCTTTCAAAAGACGCCGCGGATCACAATGCGTGCTGTATAAAAATAATCGTATCTTTTACAATAATAAAACAATGCAGATAATTCTTTCACTAAAAACTGCTCCATTCTATTCTACAGATTTCATGTCATAGAAGCATGCACCTATCTATAATAGTTTTAAAAATGTCTCGATGCTGAAATTTACCGTGCATTCTTTGGACTCGCTTTGTTTAAACAATTTCTGTAGCATTTGTTACCAACAATTTTGAGAATTATTTAGCAGCACCTGAATCTAGAAAGAATAAGCTTTCCGTTGGTTTAAGAATCATTAAGAAATGTTAATAAATAATCCTGTAAATGCGGTGGGAACATAAAATTAATCAATTTTCAGTGACACAAAAATTTTCGGAAAAAAAATTTTTACGCTTTTTTGCAATCGCGGACAGAATGGCCTCTGGATTCAGATCGGCAAGGTCATTTCGGATAATGTATTATTTTTTTTTAAACTATATCTTCGAGTTCACACCCTGTGATCGAATTAGTGGCTCCTGATTCCTGACTATAAGTTACTATTATTAGAAGCATCGCCTCGATATTGTGCTATTTTTTTACGGACTGATTAAATAGCAGTGATATACATTCCATAGTTCCACTGTTTTGAAAATACCGGTAATCGTTTTATATTTTTGACGTTAGAAATCTTCAAGCATAACTTTGTGCATTATATGAAACCAGTCAAATGTTTAAAAGTGTTATTATTCAAAATACACAACTTGATCACGTTCTATCTGCAATTAATCTATCAGATCAAATAGAAAAGAATTTGAAAGTAATTCGCTATATTTTGGCCACAAAAAACGAATAGAAAAATGTAACTGAAATTAGAGCTCGTGTCGTGTCCTTTTGAATTTCTTTTAATATCAATACTTTTAGATGTAACACTTATAATATTTTAACTCATTTTTAAGTTCCAAATATAAAGGTCAACAACGTTTTATCTATGATATTTTTGGATAATAATTAAGTAGATATATATTAAGAATAATTTTTTGTTTATCAATAAAAATAACATATCATGGATATCTCTATTGTAGTCAATTTTTTTAAATTGCATATAAATTGATTTATTTGAGTTATTTTTAGTATAATAAGTGGGAAGAAATATGACGTCACGATCTATTAAGGATATGTATCTGAAATAAATAAACGTTTTATTGTCATACCATTACTACCGTTCTAGATAACAGCATATCAATAAACAATATCTGTAAAAATATCGATAAGAAATTGACATCGTCGACAATAAGAATCGAAACATATGGCACGGTTTTCCCAATGAAATTTTAGACGTAGAACCCTACAAATGGAAGTAGATTCGGTAAAAGCAATCATAAATCTCAAAAAATAAAAATAATATGAAGTATCGAGGACATATCCAAGAAGGAACCCAACATATCTACGGAAGATAGCGTTAATACTAAACAACAACAAACCAGAATGGGGAGACCATACTACACATGCATAGCAATTGGAATAGATGAAAGGGTCAAGCACATTGGGAATGAACAGGAAGAGGAAAACAGCAATACCATCGCAAGGATATATGCGCTACCAGAATCAGAAATGGGGGAAACAGAAGACATATAAGAAGAAAAAACCTAGAAGCAAAAATATAAAAATAGAAAGATTCCACATTCCAAATTACGAGGCAATGCAGAAGCGCATCTCTCAAACACATATATTTCCCATCCTATGTTCTTGTACCATGCGCCATGTAGCCCCTCGCTGCTGGCTACAAGCATGACCCCAATCCAACATAGTGTAGATATAGACGGCCTAACGGTGTATTTTTTCGGGAATGGCGGCAATGCCTACCGTACATCGGTAAGTCAATAAATTCATAAATAAAAAATGTAAACCTGATTGTATTAAGTTCAATAATTTTTGTATTCTATTTAGAAACATCTTACTCAGTGTTAATCAAGACAGTATAATTATTAACAATAATAATAATAATAATAAGTAATAATAATTAAGTAATTATATAACAATTTCTAACGTGCTGGAGTGTTTATGAAAATTATTTTTTCGCCTATTGATAGCAAATACAATTTTTGCTGATTAATTTCAATCAGCAAAGTGTCACTTTCCCTGCCAAGACTGGAAAATGAGTACTTTCAAATGACAGATTGACTCTACTATATTTACTACTTACTCTAAAGTAAACAGTAATGGTTCGTTTTTAATAATAGATAATTTGGATACCATTATTAAACTTTTCAGTTAAATTACACAAAATGAAAAAAAAGTCGAAACCCAGAGGGTAGATCCCACTACCCCCATGTATTTTGGGACGCTAAAAACGAATATGACAATAAAAAAAGGTTTTAATTATCCAATTTTCCCCTAGCACCCCCTTTACAACCCTCCTGGGGGATTGAAATTACACTGTTCTAAAAATTTGAAAAGCAGGTTTTTCGGTGCACTGAAACCGAATATGATGATAAAAACTTATTTGAACCACCCTGTCATCCCCCTAGCACCACCGAAACCTCCACTTGTTCCAAACATTTAAAAAGTATGTTTATTTTTAGATTTTTTGGTGCGCTGAAACCGAATATGATGATAAAAAATGTAGGGGGGGAGCTAGGGGGTGAGTGGGTGGTTAAAATCATTTGTTATCGTCATATTCAGTTTCACCGCACCAAAATACTTAAGAATATAATACATTTTCAATTTTCATAAGAAGTGAAATTTTAACCCCCCATGGGGGTTGTAGAGGGTGCTAGGGGGTGATTTTTAGAACAAGAGTAATTGGGAGGGTGCTAGGGGAAAATTGGATAATTAAAATCTTTTTTTATTGTCATATTCGGTTTCAGCGTCTCAAAATACAAAGTGTAGGGGGGGGTCTATCCTCTGGGTTAAGACTTTTGTTTATTTTGTGTGCCTGTATTATTAATATTTATCATTTTTATTATTATTTAATTCACAATTTACTTCCAAATTTGAGTGAAATAATATATTTAATGTTATTAAGAGAATATTATATATTTGTGACCAAAATGATGATTGATGAGAAACGATATCATCAATAGCATTATTTAGATGCATATTTAATGACACTACTGTTATTTTCTAATTATTAAGATTTATAATTTCATTTTGCTTTTAAACAAATAAAATTAGTTTTTTGGAGACAGTGTAATATTTATTGAAAGTGTTTATTTAGACCGTGTAAAATTGCATTCATTCAGTGTTTAAAGTTCCTGAAGTAAAGATCACTGAACATGTGCTTCGTAACTATAGGTGAAACGTCGAAATGTAATTCTAACATGACTACTGTCATGACTCACAAACCCAGATTTCTTAGCAATATATATTGTTTATATTGCATATTAATATAAAAAAGGTGCAGTTATTGCGTTCCAGAACCGTATTTACCAAAATATTTTAAATACTGTTCACTTAAGAGAAAATACTGAAATAACCTTTTTTATATGTGTTTTAATTATCTTTAATATGAGCAATCACAAAAGAAAATCGGCTAATAAATAACTAAGATAATGTCGATGTTAGAAATGTCAATGGCGGCCATCTTGTTGACGCCGTTAGTGCTATACGCCACACACCACGAAGTAACACCATAGAAATTATTCATGTATGGACAGTTTTTTATTAAAAATGCAACCCCCCACATCCCCTTCATTTATTCCGCCACGGAGGGAATTTTTTCTACATATGCTTCTATACTATGTCGGTATTCATATCTTTGGGAGCCTGGCATTAAAAATTGCAAAATATCTTAAAGTTCCAAATACTGACCATTGTCTACGCCGCACTTCAATCACCCTATTTGTAGAAGGAGATGGCAACATAACCAATTTAAAGATACATGGGAGTTGGAGATTTACAATTGGTAGCGGAAGATTGTCTTGTTACAATAATGCAAACACTGTCCAAAATATTCAGAATGCAAAAGTAACGACAGAGCCAAGAAATATGCAGGTTGTTGAAATTTAACATTAATATTAAAATATGTAAAAATTACTTGCATTAGTTTGTAATATACAGTATCGGAAAGTCCTGGATTAGGTATTGCATAGTTTCAACGACTTAACGACCGCCCACAATAAAGGCGTCTACCAGTGCTCTAGAATAGGGGCAAATAGTGAACACGCATCAAGAAAATCATATGTACATCATTGACCATTTAAATATCTGAACCTTTTCAGCAGGCGTATAAACTACTAAATAAAAGCAATTCAAACTTTTGCTTATTAGGTTAAACGAGAAATGAAAGGTGGAAGACAGAAACAAATTGAAATTCCGCAGACAGAGAGCTGCCCACGCACATGTGGTGGGGAAAGCAGGTGGCACGAGTAGGATGTTGTTATATGATAAAAAGACTAGCCTAGTTGCTTCGCTCTCGCTTGCTCTTATTGCCGTACCTAATCAAACGCTTGCCGATACTGTATAAATTTAACTAGTTTATGTTTAACTTTTTTATTTTGAGACAGTTTGTTGCCGAAAAAATAGTTGCAAAACGCACCTGGACTTCAGACTTCTGGCACTCGTCCAGAAAAATATCACTTTTCGGACATATTACGTAAATAACTATTCTGATCATAGTTAATCTACAACCCAAATTAATTTGTTAAATATCATTAATTATGCCAATAGGACAAGGAGTTCAGTGGTATAGGTCGAAGCGAACGGATGTGCGAAAATACCGGATAAAACTCCGTAAAATTTGATAAAGCTTAAGTGAATTGTAGCTCAAAAAATTCCGCGTAAATCGGTGTCATAACAAAATAACAAAGTTGAAAGAGAATTAATATTTGAAAATAATTAATACGGAGTTATTTAGTGACAAAACCGATCAGTGTTATGCATAAAGGAACGAGCTTAAAGAAACGAGTATATAAACAAACGTCCCGGGACCCAGGCAATAAATAACAGGAATATAAGAGCTAAGTATCTTTTCATTTCTAAATACCTATTCATTTTAACCTTGCCAGTCTTTATTTATGTCTTAACGACTTACGAGTGTCTGCTGCATGAAACTATTGAAGTCTTTAGGTCCATACCCTTGAAAAGTCGACATCTGTCGACAAATTTATCGCAGAGCAATAAATTATTGAAATATTACCATAATATCCCTGTGTAAACCTCTAAGTAAATCATTTTTTTAATCATTATAAAAATATTCAAATGAATTTAATTTAAATTATACCCGAAATAATCAATAACGTATTGTTCGTAAAGTATGGTCATATAAATTTCTTATGTTAACCGTCAAATAATTCTTTTTCTTTTCATAACTATTAAAAATACTCAAATGAATTTAATATGAATTAAACCCGTAATAATCAAATGCATTACTCTTAAAGTATGATCATAACATTTTCCTAGGTAAATTTTCAAGTGAGGTTTTTCATAATTATTAAAAGTATTACAACGAATTTAATTTAAATTAAACCCGAAATAATCAATGGGGCATTGTTGATATACTGCATCAAAACTGAATTCTCACAGCGCTTCAGAGGAGGTAAACGAGGTGCAGGTTTGTTTCAGAAAAATGGCACTTTCTAAGAAAATACACACATTTGCCGATGACCCTCCTCCTAATTGCTGCAGGACACATCTAGACTAAAAACAAACTTCAAGAAAAGCCTAATAATGGAGAGAGACCCGTCAATAAAAGAGAGTTGGACCAGCGGAAAGGAACACAAAATATAGGAATACTCCATAAGAACAACGAACAAATTGAAGTACCGAGGAAAAGACCTGACGAACCAACTGGAACGGAGAGAAACGGTAAAGGAGATAATCAAAAAGGCATACAGAGTCACAAGGGCAATCATACTGTTCATTGAGAAAAGTGAACTATCATGGGACCTTACCAAATGCATGTACATAGCCGTCAAACGGGTAACGAAGACATATGGAGTCAAAAACGCGGCAACAACAAAAACCAACAGAAGAAGTTTTTTTGAGAAGAGCAGAAAGGGACATCGTCCAACTAACGGCAGAAATAACAATACGGAAACAGCTACATAAAATATCAACACTATTAAGAGGAAAGACAATTAAAGAAAGGATAGAAATGTATGCAACGGGGATATACCTAAGG
This sequence comes from Rutpela maculata, assembly GCA_936432065.2. Taxonomy (NCBI): domain Eukaryota; kingdom Metazoa; phylum Arthropoda; class Insecta; order Coleoptera; family Cerambycidae; genus Rutpela; species Rutpela maculata. The sequence continues at coordinate 119,808,951 of OW386285.2, forward strand.
AAGGAACCCAACACATCTACTGAAGAAAGCGCTAGTACCGAACTTCAACAAACTAAAAATAGGGAGACCGTGCTACAGCGGAGAACAACCACTGAGAGGATCAGGATTAAAAAATAAAGAACACAAACAAATCGCAACGATATACAGTGTGTCCCAGAATAGATGTAACAAGAGGTGTAATGGACCAAAAATTTTGGAATTTTGGAATGGTATTTGGGGATTCAGTTCTACTTGTTGTAAAACTAAGGTATACCAAAAATGACTTGATTTGGTGTTCTACAGGGTGTTTTATAAGCAAAGTTGTAAAAATCACCACTAATAAAGTACCTTTATTTTTCAAAATATTAATATTAAATTAATTATTGACGAATACAAAACAATGTTTACAATTTTTTTTATTATTCGACGTAGCTACCATCCATATCTCCACACATTTCGATCCTTCGCCTGAAGTCCTTAAAATTGTTTCGAATATGATCTAACGGTATGGAGTTTACGGCATTTGTAATTCTCTGCTTCAATACTGCTACATCGTTAGGAAGTGGTTCAGCGTAAACCAACTGCTTGAGGCGACCCCATAAAATAGAAATCCAATATTGATAGGTCTGGAGATCTCGCCTGCCACTTGATCGGTCCATTCCTGGCAATCCAATTGTCTCCAAAATTTAAATTCAACCACCGATTAACCATTTCTGTGGAGTGGTCAGGGCAACCATCATGTTGAAAATGAACTAAAGGCATATCTCTTAAAATATTTAAATGTTCTTCAGAAAATCTTTCAAGAAGCTGTAAATAAGTGTGCTGGTTTAACTTTCCCTCAATGAAATAAGGTCCAATAACTCCAACGTGATAAGAAACGGCACACCACACATTCACTTTTTTATAATATTGTCTTCTACAATGAATTCTAAAATTTGGATTTTCAGATGCCCAAAACCGACAATTCTGAGATGAAAAAACACCATTGGTTGTGAATGTGGATTCATCTGAGAAAATTATGAAATTATGAAAAAAACTCTCTTCCATGATTTTTTCTTCAATGGTCAAACAAAAATCCAACATACGGCCGTCATCTCCCTCTTCAAGCGTATGTTTATAATTTGCTTTATATGCCCTAAAATCTTTGCCTTGTAAATTCTTTGGACTTCAGACTTGCTAATATTAATAAGAGCTGATCTCTTTCTTAGTAGCATCCTGGGATTTTCTATAACAGAGTCATGAGCTATAATAGCCCCAACATTGTCTTCATCGTATGCTTTTATTTTTCTTTTCATGTTAAGAACACTACCAGCAGCCAGAAACTTTTTAATTATTCTCATAGCCTGAGTACGTGACAAAGCAGTGTTTGGAAATTTCAAATTAAATTGGCTTACCACTTCTCTTAGCGAGTTTTCACCGCCAATTCCGTAGCATTGCACAATATAAATTTTTTCACGCACTGTGACTACCATTTTCACTTAATTTTTTATGCTTGGTTCGTTAATTTGAAACAGAAATTAAGGATAATATTGACTACGTTTGACAGATATGTCAATAATAAATGATAAATGTGTATCCACTGCTTTTCTCATAGCCTACTTTTAGGCTATGAGAAAAGCACTACATAACTTTAAATATTAATTCACAAAAAATAATTTCTATGCAGTTTTAATTGAATGGTTCAAAATAAAATACAAATTTATTAAAAAATGGGAAGTTTAAAAAAAATAATTTTATATTCCTGAACTTTGGTATAGAGGTACAAAATTGCATTCTAAATAACTTTTCTTAGTGGAATTTTTTCATATTTTGAAAAATAAAGGTACTTTAATAGTGGTGATTTTTACAACTTTGCTTATAAAACACCCTGTAGAACACCAAATCAAGTCATTTTTGGTATACTTTAGTTTTACAACAAGCAAGACTCAATCCCCAAATACTATTCCAAAATTCTAAAATTAATTTTTGGTCCATTACACCTCTCGTTACATCTATCCTGGGACACACTGTATACTCTACCACAATCGAAAACAGAGGAATCAGAATACTCAGAAAAAGAATATTCGAAGAAGCAGAAACACAAAAACACGTAAACACTCCATGTTACGACACAACGCAGTAACATATTTTATAAGAAAACTCAGGGGCAGAAGTCCAGAACCAAAAACACAAAAAAGGGAGCTTAAACGCTACCTCAATGCGGTAACGCAGCTTACGAATACCTACACCTCCCATCCCACATTCTTTTACCATGGATCATGTGGCTCTCGCTGCTGGCAACAAGCATGACCTTAGTCCAACCCAGCGTGGACGTATCAGGCCTAGCTGTATAATCCTGAGAGTGAGAGCAGTGCCTACCGCACGTTGGTAAATCAATCATGCCAATAGGACAAGTTTTTTCTATTTTTAAAATACAATTTTCCTATTATCAGGACCCCTTCATACTCTCATCTACGCTCTCTTTGTAGTAGGCATATCATATTCCACGCAAACTGTTGAATATTAACCAAATGCAATTGTTTAATACCTTACAGTAACTATTAGTATAATAATAGGATAAGTATGCAAATGATATATTATAGGAATAAATTTATTCCGATAAATCATGAAAGCCCGCAGAGGTGTTAATTTTACTATTAGAGAGGGGACGCACTCAGAATTATTCACCATAGCTAAATTAAAATTATATTTGTCAGGCAAATTGAATTAAAGATTTATTATAGTAAAGACTATAAATTATAATTTTCTAAAATATTATTTCTTAGTTCTTTTATTATTTTCTATTATTCTCTTTTCTATTAGGAATACTGTAAATGACAGAAGTAAGGTTTTTGCAAGGACAACAATTTTATTTTTAACGGCTCGATGTTTAGTAAATATTGCCTTCTTGCTATTGCATTCTTTCACGCCTCTTAAGAAATGCATTCATCACTTTTGTTATTGCTATAAAACGTGTACGGGTAATGAGGCAAACTGCTGGTTAGTTAATTTGCTAATTTCATTTTTACTCTGGTTTAAATGAATTATATAGTGTGTCAAGTTAATGTGAATAATATTTTCTATTTCAGCAAACACACCAGAAGACAAAATCACCTCTGATAATAAAATCATTTCAAAGAATATTGGAATTAAATGTAGAGAAAATCGATAATTTTGGAATTATCTATTTATAGTCTAGTTCACAAGTACAAACACGTGTTAATTTTTGATAAAGCTCGTAAAAACATAAGTGAGCGAGAAATGTGCAAAAGTTTCAAACCCGCACATAAACAATTGCAAAAGTTATAAACAAATTAAGATTGAAAAATAACGAGTTTAGTTTTTTGCAAATAACTCGAAAACTATTAATATTCAAGAAATTTAAAACAAATATACTTGTTGAGGAAGAAATTTCCAATAAAAAAGTTACGGAACTCTATCTCTGTTATTAATAATTTTAACGGCGAAGCCGTTACGATGCTCTGAAACCGGCCGTGACAAGTAAAAACATTTTTTATATTATTAAATTAAAACTTTTTAAAAATTATGGTATTATTTAGATACTTAAAGGAACAATATCCCGTTGGAAAAAAAATTTTTCACCGATTTTTCATAAAATGAGCCTATTGTTAATTAACAATTTTTTTTTAGAGTTTGCGTTTATATTTCAAGTCGGATAATTGTTAAGCAAAAGCCACTAAAATTATTTCGCTTCGTGAAGACCTTATGTCACTATCCTTTATGAGATTATGACATTGCGATATTTTTACTCGTTATAGTCTATTAGTTATTAATTATTCAAGCTAATAAGAAATGAAAAGAGATTTTTTTTATTAATTTTAATTATTGTTACTGTTTTTATATTCAAAAATACTATAAGATTATGTAAACGTTAAATTTTTAGTGCTATTTGTTTAAACAAATTTTATAAACAAATAGACAAATTACGTATTTTTGAAAAGAAATTTATTACCATTTTGTATTTTACTAGCTGATGCCCGCGACTTCGTTTGTCTGAAATTTAAACCCCCCTTTTCCCCTCTTGGCGGTCGAATTTCGAAAAATCCCTTCTTAATGGTTGCCTACGCTATTCGAGGAACCTCTATGCAAATTTGAAGTTTCTAGACTCAACGGTTTGAACTGTGCGTTGATAGATCAGTGAATCAGTCAGGGTATTTTATCTATATTATATATAGATAAAATATTGATTTCAAAAATAAATTCTTAAACAAATTTTTTTTTAATTGTTTATAACCATTTTTTTCCTTTTTTCATTATTTAAATAAATAACATTTTATCCGTAAAATTTATTATTTGCAATTCTTTACAAGGTGGAAAAAATTTTTGTTGTTAATTTATTTATTTATTTAATAAACAATTTGTTTTTAACGATCGCCAAATGTATTTATATTTTTTTTAGATAGGAAAAAAAATAACAAAAATAACCGTATACATAAAAATGTCAACAATTGTTTTTTTATATTTTTTATAGAATTTTAAATATTAAAATTTTTTTTGGCATGTTTATGTAGGTATACGGCCGTTGTTGTTTTTTTTTATAACTAAAAAAAAATATAAATACATTCGGCGATTGTTAATAACAAATTGTTTATTAAATAAACAAATAAATTAACAACAAAAATTTTTCCAGCTTGTAGAGAATTGTAAATAATAATTTTTTTCTGAAATCGATTGGGAATGTCTACATTTTCGGCGCGATTTCAGATCGAAAAATGCACAATTTCAGTGTTTTAGTCCGTTGCTAAGAAACGATCACAAAACAGACCGGAAATGATTCGTTGCCAAGCAACAATCAACAAAACGTTACGGGAATGTTACTTTCCCGGCCTAGGCCGGGAAAGTAACATTCCCGTATGGTTTTTTATGTATATTTTAGAGAGTAAATAAATACACGCAGACAAACCAACTCGCATTAAGATTGCATTTATTAGTAAGCAGTTAGATTGTGATGAAGAAATGTTATGCATTAATACAAATTCCTTAATTTATAATAATATTGATTGTGAAAAATAGTATGTGTACTTCGGTGTGAAAGCACATTCCCGGACTTCGATGCTTCGAATTTGCATCGTCGTCCGGGAATGTATTGCTTTCACACCTAAATACACAATATACTATTAAGAATAACATTTTTTCTTAATAATTTGTTTAAATAATAAAAAAAGGAAAAAATTGATTACTTATAAACAGTTTTTTAGAAAAAAATTTTTTTTTAATCATAATATATTATTATATTATAACAAATAATATGGCAAACAACATTTTTTCAAAAATATGTAATTCATCTATTTGTTTATAAAATCTGTTTAAACAAATAGCACTAAAAATTTTTATGTAATCTTATAGTATTTTTCAATATAAAAACAGTATTAATAATTAAAATTAATTAAAAAAATCTTTCAATTCTTTTTCACTTTTTAGTTTTCTGTTAGCTTAAATAACTAATTATTATAATTAATTGTTATAATTAAAAACATCGCAATATCATAATCTCATAAAGTATAGTTGACATAATGTCTCCACGAAGCGAAATAATTTTAGTGGCTTTTGTTTAACAATTATCCGGCTTGAAATATAAACGCAAAATCTAAAAAAATGTGTTAATTAACAATAGGCTCATTTTATGGAAATCGGTGCAAAAATTTTGTTCCTTTAAATCTCTAGATAATACCATAATTTTAAAAATGTTTAAATTAATATTTAATGGCACAAAACAATGTTTCTACTTGTTACGGCCGGTTTCAGAGAATCGTAATTAATGGCTTTGCGTTCGCCGCGCGAAGAATCTCCTTTTTAAATTTCTTAAATATTAATAGTTTTCGAGTTATTTGCAAAAAACGACACTCGTTATTTTTTCAATTTTAATTTGTTTATAACTTTTGCAATTGTTTCTGTGCGGGTTCAAAACTGCCACATTTTTTTAGACGTCATTCCGAATCCAATGAGCCCTCACTCATATTTTTACGAGCTTTATCAAGAATTAACACTTATTTGAACTTGTGAACTAGTCTATCAGGATCATAGCTACAATAAATATTGTGATTGTATAGAATATTAAAGTCGCTATCTAAAACTCGCTTCATATAAAATTGATAATGTATACCCTGTTACTGGTTTCAAACAAGGGCAGTTACTAAATAGATTCGGTTCTCTTAGCTAACACGGCCGCGGGACACCGTTTTATTTTTGTACAAATTAGTTAGTAATGTTGATTTCCGAAATATCTTGAATACGTTAAATTTTCGAATCCCAGTAAACAGGTACCTAATTTCAAAACCTTTTATCATCCCACCCCATGCACAAACGTTCTGAACTAGTGAAGTTGCATGATTTTTTTTATAATGAAAATTGATAAAGCATCAAAAGAAATTATAAAATTGTAAAATTTATAATTTTTTGAATGTTAATATACAGAAAAAAAAATTAGTCGGTGAAGAATTTGGTTATTTCAAAACGGCAGCTATTTGGCGCAGTATAACTGTAACGTTTTCCGATATGATTCCCCAAAAACGTCGCCGCGATTGCCGTCAACAATCACTAAACGTCAAAAAATGCCATTTTTAATTCACTCCTGCCGGGTCGAATTTCGGCATGCAATTTACGTTGCGGAGTAAGTTTACAACCCTCCATCTTTCCGTATTGACATCATGCGACCGGCCCGCTGGTGTATTTAGAAAAATATGAATGTTTTAAGATTGCGTGTTTTTGCGCGATTTTCGACTCTGAAAAACAGGTTTTTTTTACTATTTTCCGCCGATATCTCCGAAACGGTAAGAGCTACCTCGAAATAAAAAAAATGCTTTAAAACGAGTTCGTTTCATTATGAATCTTTTGGTTCCATCGGAATTTTGATTTTTTTTTTCGTTTTGGAGATATTTACTGAAATGTCGACGATGTACAGCAAAAACTCGGACCTTTTTTTTATATAACCTAGGTAACTCCTTAACTTTGACTTCTAGACCAAGAGACTACTCTAACGAATTTGAATAGAATTAAATTTGCCAAAATTGTTTTTTTATGTTTTGTCCTACGCCAAAAATGAAGAAACTAGAAAAGGCAGAAGTGGGGATTTTTTTATTTTCGGTAAAATTTCGCCATTTTGTTACCGTAATTAATCGGTAATTAACTGAAATCGATCTCAAATACGATGTCCACTTATTATCATGTATTATAGTCCACAGTACATCGCCCTTTTTTTTAATGATTAGTCACTCGTTTTGACAAGACGCCCAACCTTTCTCTCTGCGAATATTCTCGGTAGTGGTAGCTAATAGCAAAAATTATTTTTTCTATTTCGCACGAATTAGACAATTCGACAACCTGTCAAATTATTTTGGCAATATATTTTTCATTCGTTAAACGTTTGTTAAAGAGTTTGTTTTTCGATTGCCTTGGTTACGTTTGCGCGAGTTAATTATAATAAGCCCCGTGTTTGTCCACAACAACATATTGCCAAAATAATTTGACATTGTCTAATTCGTGTGAAATAGAAAAAATAATTTTTGCTATTAGCTGCCACTACCGAGAATTTTCGCAGGGAGAAAAGTTGGACGTCTCATCAAAACGAGGCTACTCACGAAAATTCAGCCTGTTACTAATCATTAAAAAAAAGGGCGATGTACTGTGGACTATTACTTAGGCGACCCATTAATATCAGCCCTTCGAAACGAACGATTCTGGAAAAAAATAATTTACATGCATTTTCTAGAAAAACGTGAAATTCCTTTTATTTTCTCAAATATCTTGATAATTATCAGTTTTTTCAAAAAATTTGTAGACACTAATATTAAAGATTCAGCTTTTCGAACCGTTTTTATTTTTTCTCTAGTATAAAAAACAACAAAGTTGAGACCGAGAGAATGCGCATCTTTGTTCGATTAATAATAGTATATTATTCAACAAGCGGTAATGCAGGTAATAACTCACGCAGATGAAAGTTGTAATTCATCAAGTGAGTTATTACCATTACCGCAAGTTGAATACTATACTTTATCTACGATTATAACATTAAATATTAAATTGAGAAAATTTTGTTTAAATTACTCAGTTTGTTTATTAATAAAATTAACTGTAAAATTTAATTTCTGTAGCCACTTTTATATTTGTTCTGCGATTTTTCGGGTCACATATTATGTATTGTATCATTAGCTACTTGTCTTCATTCTAGTGGTGTACATATTAGTTCAAATTCACTAACCGAATTCATCATTTTTTTCACAATTATTACTTAACTTGATTTGAAAACGTCGAAACTATTCAAACATGATAACTGACCTTCCTCCCCTCAATAACAGACCGTTCTGTTACCGTATCGGACAAGAATTTCTCAGAACCATCTTCGTGTCGCGGCGTTACGTCGATTGGGCAGGCTAGGCATGAAGATAAACGTGATTGGCTCTGTACCTAGTGAGTTATAATAACTCACGCATTATAACTCACGCTATTTGTTTATTAGTCGGAGAGCAGCCAATCTGTAGGAAGCATTTTAAAAGTAGTCTATACAACTCGCGAACACCCACCTAAAAAACAGATGATATTATGTAAAATGGCCTTCTAGATTTGATTTTTGAGTTCGCCCGTTAATTTGAGATTGCCAAATCGGCCAATTCGTAAATTTTTTGAAAAATTTTAAAATTATGTGTTAATTTTTGTTTTGCACATAACACATCATATCTTTTTTATTTTAATTCCGATTTAGACCAATATTTTACACATTATCCCTCCAATATTCTTGGACAGGCTGACGGCAAAGAATATAGTGTAACTAATAATATAGTGCCTGAAAAATATATAATTACCCTCTATTGTCGCGGTTTTTTAAAATTTACATTGAAAAATACCCGATCGAGGTAACTTTTTTATTTTTAAAGAGAGAGTTATAGTATAAACGAGAAAAATGTTCCATATACTGTAAACAAACCTTTTTATAAAGAGATTTTTTTGAAATTCGGCTCATGTAACGAGATGACGCTGTTGAATGCGGCCGCGCAACTCGTCCGCATTAATTTAAAGCATAACTTCTGTTAACGTCGCCCATCTGTGGTGTCGTTTAAGCGATCAAGTGAGTCTACGGATTATTTAGTTTCTATTTGCAATTAAATGTTATAAAACTATGTAGATAATCTCGAAACATACACATTAAAAAATACGTTTTCATTAATTGTAACAGCAAGTGGGTACTAAAGAATACATTTTCCTTCGCATAAACAACTTATGTTACATTGCCGTTTGCTTTGCTACACTTGCAGCTTGTAGTAGGTACAGTTATATAATTTCCATTTACAAAATGGTGTTAACTCAATAAAATTCTGTTTTGGGCTTTTTGAAATCATATTTGGAAATAAGATTTCCTGCTTTAGGTATGTACCATCCAAAATCTAAAACATTTGGAATTCTGGGCTTAATTTGGTAGGCAGCCTTGTAAATAGCACATTGCAGAAATGTCCTTTTTACTTGTATTCTCTGTACTAGGATTTACAATTTCTCATTTTCTTTTATAAGCAGTTCGGGTATACGATCTTCTACATTGTGCATGGTAAACTGAATTTAGTGATAAAAATAAATCTTTCTGTTCTAAATATTGTTTTAGAGCCACAGAAATGTCATCGGATTTTGCATTTGATCGGTACATTTCTAAAACCGTAAATATCGCTCGCAGACAAAAAATTTTCATACCATTGTATTAGTGAACGAATTCTGAACAACTTTCAAAATGTCCGTCTGTCTGTCAGTCGGTCACGTTTCTTGTAAGCACGATAACTCAAGAGAGAAAATTCCGATTGTACTGAAATTTGGACAGTAAATTAGTGTTAGCTTGAGGAAGAACCCTATTTGAACAAAATCGATCGGTAAATAAAAATGTTATTAATGATTTAAATTTGAAAAAATATTTTTTAATTTTTATATTTTTGTAATTGAATAGAAATCTGGTGAAATGATATTTCATTTTAATATCTAAATATTTATATATTTTACAAATATACTTACATTTCATAATGTAATATACAACCGTGAAAATATGATTTTAGCTCGTGTCTTATAATGTAAAAATTTACATTCTTTTACGTGTAAGGTGGTGGTGTAGTTCTTTTGACACGGAATCCAAGGGTCCCGGGTTCGAAACCCAAATGGGGTTTGGTATAGTGTTTTACCAAGTCTTTTACCAACTAAGATCGTACTATAAAATTAAAAATGTCTAAAAGTAACATTATTTACAAAAAACTGCGAAAAGTATCCTATTGAATGTATAACAATTATATAAAAATCCAGTGAACAGGCGAAGAGTACGTTTTTAGCTTGTTTCCTTTGATTTCCTATCCGAGTAATTATAATTTATTATGCCAAACTATGTGTTTATAACGCACTAAATATAAGGACTGAGACAAAAAGCACTTTCAACTTAACATAAATGGACACTGGAAAATAATAATCACCCGGCACGTGCCTGCGTTTAGCTCTAGATGCGATTGCGGCCGATTCATAGTAGCGCGCATTCGTTCGGACGCTGAAACAATCAATGAATTTCGATAAGGGAGCAAAATTTCAAAAAAAACTTCTTATAAAAGATTTTATTTAGTTCATTCGGAACATTTTCTTCGATTATAGTAGGCACCTAACTTTAAAAATAAAAAAGATACCTCGATCGGACATTTTACTCTGCAAATTTTAAAGATTTTGCGTCAAAGAAAAGTTGTTATTTTTTTTTGCCAACTAATTATTTTTTAGGTAAAGTTTTTTACTTTCAACATATCAAAGAATAGTTAGAGAATATTATGTAAAAAAATTAAAAAATTCTGAAGTAAAATAAAAAATATATGACGTGTTATATGAAAAACAAAAAATAACACATAATTTTTATTTTTTTTAGAAAATTGCCAATTTGGTCATTTTGGCAATCTCAAATCAATGGGCGAATTCAAAAATCAAATTTAGCAGGTTATTTTACATCAGATTACCTATTTTTTAGGTGGGTGTTCGCGAGTTGTATAGAGGATGTCGAATTCAGAGTCTGGTCTTCCACTATTATGGATACTATTAATTGTTCAAAAGCAGTTCATTAATTAGTATATAACCTAAGATAAATAATATTCTTTCACGCTATATCACAATGCCGTCTCTAACGGTTGACGTCATTGATGCTAAGAAACCGTTTGCAGTCACGTGGTTTTGTTTACAAATTACGGCATAATCTAAATATTTATTTTAGGGAAAATAAATATTATTTTGAATTTCTTTTGTTATAATCTTTTTCTGCGTAATGGAGATTACGAGCAAATCACTTTTTCAAGCATTTTAAACATGCATCTTCTCCATTCTATTGTACTTTATGTATAACGCATATCTACCGAAGATCAGAAAAGAGTAGAATATCAAATTTCACTCTTTACTGTACAAATTTAATGTTTTTTTTAATCAGTTGATTTAATATGTATTCCTTGTATGTATGTTACCTCTTTTCATACTTAATGTGTATAAATCCATACTCTGTATTTTTTCCACCCCGTAATTGATTGGTAATGTATGTTAAACGCATTTATATTAAATATATTTTTTTATAAATAAATGATTTTATTAAACTAAATATTAGTATTATATTTCTTTTCTATTTTAACTAACTAATGACTGGCCTATATTGGGTATTTTATATTCTAAAGATATTAATTTCTTCCCCAGGACGTCCATGACAAACCTAAACAAAAGAATGTCGAATGTCGCCTGTTATGTTTTGCCTACAGCAAAACGGCTCGCCTACCTGCTTTGTCTTATTTTTATTTTATGTACAAAATATTGCCTTAACCTTTTATTTTTTTTTATCTTCCCACATGTCACCAAGTTACTTTGATACTACTAATTAATTAGGATGTTTCGCAGGTAGGTACATACTTTGTACGATTCATATAAAAAAGTATAATTTTTTAGAATTATCCAAGAGTGCTTCAAATTAATTTCTGGTATTTACATTAGTTTATTTTTATACAGTATGTCCAACGTTTCACATATACTCCCCAGCTTTTTTATTTTCAAATTCATCGATTTCTCTTTGACTTAACACCAGTTTGACCCAGTTTTTCATCTAAGAAAATGTTTTTTCCACAAAACATGCGGCGGCTATGATCGAGACAATTTATGAATGTTTGAAGAAACACATTGAGATCAAAGATAAAGCGAAAAGGCATTTGAAAACGTTGTTCAAAGTTTTAAAATATACAGCGTGTCTCACTTTTAATGCCCTCCTCCCTTCATATCTCAGTTATTAGTCGATTTCGACCAAATCGGGACCGATATCGGACCTTTATTAAATTCTTTTTAAGTCAAACAAAACTTATTTCAGTTATGGACGTGCATTTTTATTAAGAAATAGAAGGTCGATAAAGAAACATGGCGTTCTTTATACCGTCTGAAATTGGCTGATATCCTTATGTTTCTGTGTTATGCATTATGTTGAAGTGTGTGTTTCATGCTTAATTTGGAGCTTGAGTGACACATATCTACATAACACAGCCACACAAAAAAAAAGTGGTCTGGCCTGTGGAACAGACCAGTGTATCTATATGTATTTGAACATGCTGAAACCGAATTCTAAGTCAGAATTGTCATTGGTTCCTTTTTCACCCTAACCCTCAGAGAACACCCCCTGCTTGCGGACCATACCGTACTTGTGTATTTGGACCCTCTGAAGCCGAATCTGAAGCCGAATCCGTAGTCAGAATTGTCAGATTCGCTCGGATTAGAGGTAAAAATCGAAGCAATCTGACAGTTCGGATTCGGCTTCGGCAGGTTCAAATACATAACGACACACTGATCTGGTCCGTGGGTCAGAACACTTTCTTCTTGTTTTGGGGACATCTTTTGGGGTTAGAGGTGAAAAATGAGCGAATCTGACAATTCTTACTTCGGATTCGGCTTCAGAGGATCCATATACATAAGGATACACTGGTATGGTCCGCAGGCCAGACCACTTTTTTTTTTGGGGGGGGGGGGGTGTTTTTTGGGGTTAGAATTGAAAAACGAAGCAATCTGACAATTCTGACTTCGGACTCGGTTTCAGCGGGTCCAAATACATTCGAATACACTGGTATAGTCCACAGGCCATACCACTTTTATTAGAGGGGGTGTTTTCTTGGGGTTGGGGGGGTAAAAAACGAGGCAATCTGACAAACGCACAATTCTGACTTCGCATTTAGTTTCAACAGGTACAAATATGATACACTGATTTGTTTTGGGGGTGTTTTTTGGGGTCAGAGGTGAAAAATATATAAATAATAATTGATATAAATAAGACAATAAAAAAAATGAGCGAATCTGACAATTCTGACTTCGGATTCGACTTCAGAGAGTCCAAATACATAAGGATACACTGGTATGGTCCGCAGGCCACACCACTTTTTTTACAGGGAGTATTTTTTTGGGGTTGGGGTTAAAAAATGAGGCAATCTGACACACACACAATTCTGACTTCGGATTCAGTTTGAGCAGGTACAAATACATAAGGATATATTTATCTGGTCCGCGGGTCAGACCACTTTTTTTTTTGTTTTGGGGGCGTTTTTTGGGGCTGGGGGTGAAAATGAGCAAATTTGACAATTCTAACTTCGGATTCAGCTTCAGAGGGTCTAAATACATAAGGATACACTGGTATGGTGCGCAGGCCAGACCACTTTTTTGGAGGGTTGTTTTTTTGGTGTTAGGAGTGAAAAACGAAACAATCTGACAATTCTGACTTCAGATTCGGTTTCAACGGGTCCAAGTATATAAGGATACACTGGTCTGGTCCACAGGCCAGACCATTTACCTAATAATAATATCGATATTTCAATGAGCTATATTCTTGCTTTAGTGAATCTGTATAAAAATGGCAATTGCATAAATAGATAACTAAGTGAGGTCATTAGTTCTAGCTCTATCGATATAAAATGTGATATCCTGCCTTGAATTCTGCCTAGGTATCAATAAAACTTAATTGCGGTAAGAGATCAAGGCGGTCGATGTTATGCACTAAATTATATAAAAATTTTATGGCAAATTTCTGCTCAAGACTACTAAAATTAAATTCATTTAGTAAACGATTATAATCTGTACTTCTTTGACGATAATAACCATCTAATTTAAATGTAAGATAATTTAATAATTTTCCATGTACAATCTCAACAGAGTTCTTATGGGTACCATACTACGGATACCATATTAAATTGCAATAATTTAATTTAGACGTTACGTAACTATAATATAACGATTTTAAAGCGTTGATATTATTAAAGTTCTTGCAATTTGTTATTATAAAGCCGATAAAGTGTCTTTTGTTAGATCTATTTGATCAATATGGTATTGAAAATAAGGGTTTTTCTCACGTGAATAGGAAACTATTAGCATTTAAATTCATTTTATTTACACTTGACCAACCAATTACTTTGTTTAGTTCATTTTGAAGACTGTGTCCTCCGTGATAGTGGTGTTACCATAAATTTTTAAATCTTCTGCAAAAAATAGATTGCCACAAATTAATTCCTCAGCTAGATCATTTGGCCGAAATAAAAGTGATCCCAAATTCAATTCTTGCGCAACAATAAAATAAGAGATACATATCCGTTATATACTAATTACAGTGGTACAGGTAAGATTTTAGTAATAAAATAGTGGAATCGTTAGTGTTAATGGTAGTGGTTAATTTGTTCATTAAAGATGGATGGTCAATGCGATCAGTCTATGTAGATTGTCAACCTGCCTGGTATTTTCTATATTTTCAACAATAAACTTTATAACTAGAAATAAGTTAGATAGTGTTGATCTTTTCTCAATGGGACCATGCTGAGAATAGGAAACTGAAGGGCTAGCTCACAAATTAAGATTATTCTCCGGAAGGCTTGTTCGTCAGTGTGGCTGGTAGGTTGGTTGATGGGTATTCCTAATTGCATCTCTTGTGTACCGTACGTACTTTGGAATGACGGCATAGAGTGCCGGGATTCTCTGAATTTCTCAGTGGTTTTACTTGCTTGATATTCCTCATATATTATTTTCTGAGGATTTTTGCTGAATGATATCAAGTTCGCGTATTTATTTAATGTTCTCAATATTCGTTTTAAATGCTTTTGTTAAATACGTAAATCTAGATTTATTGTCTTTCAACCAAGCAGTCATTTGCAGTTATTATTAATTGCTTATGTAACATGATATATGTATAAAAAATATATATAATGGAAAGTTCTAAAATAAAAAAATAATTTTAGCTGTTCTTGTACATTTGAATTAGGAATGTATAACAGACTTTCATATTATTTTCAATACCTTAGGCCCATATGCTGCAGGGTTTCAGAGTTTCATTTTTTTAATTATCTAATAACATAACAAATATTCAAATCAAAAGAGTTAATCTCGAGAAGCCCTAGGCTGAAAAAGTTAACAGGTAATTTTACAAGCCATAGCGGTTTCGACCGACTAAACAAACGACTGTATTCGAATATTTTTTTAATTCATACCAAATTGTTGGAATTCGGATAATAGAACTAGGTTTAGTTTCATTTTTATAGAAGCTTCAGTACACTGTTTAGTGGCTCTTCCTGAACGTAGAGATCTTATAAGCCACTGACTGAAATTAGTTATGATTTCTTTTTTGCCGTAGCGTTTCCTTATTTGATTTAATCGAATATTATAAACATACAATATTTTTTAATAATCATCGTAGCCTTTTTTTTTACAGAAATACGTTTCGTAACAGAGTGAATTCAAATGTAGAATTAAAAACGCATGTGTGTGTAGACCGCCTCTTGTAAACAAGATAACTTCTATTGAACTTATAATTTTTATTTCAAATGAACATATGTAAAATAGCAGGATAGAATACTTCTCATAAAAATTGCGCCATAGCCATTAAACAAGGTGACCGCCAAAGGTGGGTAAACTGTCATATTTTATATGTAGTATGTTTTATTACAATTTTAGAACAGTGTTGTTAAAGTTTTTGACTAAACGCACAAAAATAAAGAGATGTACAACATATCGAAGCTGCAATATACAGTATCTATCTCAAGTTCGAACGAATTTAATATATATTAGGTTGACGAGGTTACCGTGTGCAACGTCTAATTATTCATTACTGTTACAGGGTAAATCAAGTAACTACTTGTGTTTCCAAGAATATTCAGATTGTAAAAGGACTTGAACGTCAAGTTATTTGAAATTCAAATTTCTTTAACGAACGTAGCTTATTTAGTAGTAAGCAAACAGAGAATACTTTAATACATTTTAGGATTATTAGGAGGGAAAAGAAACTACATTTCAGAAAAAAATTAGTAAATATATTTCCATGCTTTTTAATTAGATAGTTTTATTTGTTTGTGTAAGCTAGAGATACCTATTTTAAGGTACTGTAGAACCTTATTGCTTTCGCTCATGCGTTCTTTTAATTTATAAATTTTAAACTATAAAAATTGGTGATTACGGTATGGGAAAATTTTAGGGAATATTTTTTGTATATGCATAAGTGATATATCATAGTAAAAAAAATGGGAGTGGCTCCAGTATATGCAAAAGTTAGGAAAAAAGTTTTTTTCGTATATACACAAGTGACATATCGTAGGAAAGAGCTTTTTGTATAGTAGACTGGCAGTATATGACCAGTCAGGTGCAACGTTTTTAAAATGCATGCCAATCATATATATGAATGAAATTACCATGAATATGCCAGAAACGCAAATTTTAGGCAGTCGTCGCGTGCAGAAGGGTGTGCAATTTTTTTTGTTTTTTTTTTTTAATTTTAAAATGGATGCCAATAGTGCCAAACGAAAAGCCTTGAAAAAAATCCAAAATCGAAACATCCAAAATCAATATTGTCTAAACGTTGGGTGTGGCATTTTCTTAATTTTTCTCTATTCTTATTGGGATGCTCTGCCACATGTATTCTTCTAAACAATGTCTGAAATCTACAAAATAATACAATTAACCAGTATTTTACTGGAAAATAACCTCTACGCCTGTGACTTTTACGTCAAAGGATCAGTTAGAGGGTGGTTTTTGACAAATAATGAATAAGAACAAAAATATAAAAATGACGTATTTTGCTGACGTTTCGGAAAACGAATCTGTTTCCTTTCTCAAAGCGTATTATAATGTTTGTGGGCTGTGTATATTAAATACACAGCTTTAAGAATATATTTGTTATATTCAGTATCCATAGATACTTACTGCTTACACAGAACTGTTGATATGTCTAATTGATAGTTTTATTTTAAACAATGTTGAGTTTGTTAAGTTCTTCTTTTAACATCGGCAGCCAGGTTGTGCAAACATCTACAGAACAATTCGACACGCATTTATCCTCATTCAATAGTATTATAGCCGCTTCTTTAATTTTTCTTTTCTTGCTATCTGTCTCTTTTGTTAAAATTTTTGCCGAGTCCCAGTTTATTCTATGTCCGTTATCCCAAGCGTGTTCGCAAATCTTCGATTTCTGAATCTCATTTTTTCTAATGTAACCCTTGTGCTCACCCAATCTAACACTGAATGGTCTGGATGACTCACCCACATAATGTTTATTACACTCACACGGAATACTATAAATGCAGTTTTTTGAATTTTGCTCATGATTTAGCGGTTTTATTTTTGTTAAAATAGATCTCAATGTATTGCCCGTTTGAAATATCGTCCTAATATCAAATCTATTGCCTATACGGCGTAGCTTTTCAGATAATCCGTGTACATAAGGAATTAACGTCGTGTACCGTTGTTCAGGTTTTTGTCGTACATGATTATTATTTTCTATATATGTGAAAGTTCTATCAACAAAAGCTTCAGGGTATTGATTGTTTATAAGAACCTCTTTTATAAAGCGCTTCTCATTGTCTAATATTTCATCATTAGAAGAAATTATTTTGGCCCTATCATATAAACATTTTATGACACCCTTTTTAACATGCATCGACTGATTTGAGTTAAAATTCAAATACCTGTTGGTGTGTGTTGGTTTTCTATAAACGCTTGTTTCAACCATATTATTTACTCTTTTAATTAAAACATCTAAAAAGGGTAGTTCATTTCTATTTTCTACTTCTAATGTAAATTTAATAGATGGTTCTTTATTATTTATATTTTCTAAAAAATTATCTAGCAAATCGACTCCGTGGGGCCAAATTGCAAATATATCGTCAACATATCTCCACCAGCTAACCGGTTTATATATACAATTTTGAATATGTTTCGTTTCAAAGTCCTCCATAAATATATTACTTAAAACTGGTGACAATGGAGACCCCATTGCCATACCAAAGTTTTGCTGATAGAAATCACCTTCAAACTGAAAGTAAGTCTTTTTTATACATAATGTTAGAAGTTCCATTATGCTATTAACAGTTAATTTAGTTCTAGCTTCCAAATTATTATCATTCAACAATTTACACTTGACTATTTCTAAAGTTTTATCTACTGGGACATTGGTAAAGAGGCTAACTACATCAAAACTAACCATCAGATGGGTATCATGAATATTGTTTTCATAAATCTTTTCTATAAAGTGTCTACTATTTTTAATATATGAATCGGTGTTTCCAGATAATGGATTTAGAATATTAAGTAAGAATTTTGCCAAATTATGGCATGGCGAATTCATGGAACTAACAATGGGTCTTAAAGGAATATTTTGCTTATGTATTTTTGGCAAACCATAAAAATGAGGTGGCTTGCTATGATGCGGTGTGAGCTTACTTCGTTCAAAGTCATTAAATTTATTTTTATACTTGAATAGAGTTCTATATATTTTGCTCTCAATTGATTTTGTGGGATCCTTGTTTAATTTTGAGTAAGGTCCTTCATTGATTAATGTCATGACTTTTGTATCATATACATTTTTATCTATAACAACCGTGGCATTACCTTTGTCTGCTGGTAAAATTTTAATATGTTCATCTCTTCTTAAGGAAGATATGGATTGTTTCTCTTCTGTACTTAAATTGTCTCTAATTTTACATTGCTTTTCTAAAGCAATTTTTGCCCGTACGCGATATTCATTTGCATCATCTGTTGGCATGTTTTGAGCAGTTTTTCTCTACAGCTGCTATTATATCAAATTTTGGGACAGATTTTGGGTTTATTGCAAAATTTAAACCTTTTGACAAGACAAGTTTATCTGAAATTGTTAAAACTCTATTTGACATATTAATGACAGTCTTGTCAATTAGAGGGTTATTGTTTATATTATGCAATTGCCTGGTCTGCTTCTCTCGTATTAGGTTCCTAAATTTGTTTATATGCGTGCCTTTTTGTGAACTAAAATGCTTGTCATAACTAAACCTGATATTCCGGCATAAGAACACCAAAAAATTTTACGATTTAATGTGCGCATCAAAAGTTGTTTTGCGCGCGGAAACTGTATGCCAATAAATTTCCGCTGGATTCTTTTTCACGGCTTTTCGTTTGGCACTATTGGCATCCATTTTAAAATAAAAAAAAAACACGAAACAAAAAAAATCGATTTGCACACCCTTCTTCACGCGACGACTGCCTAAAATTTGCGTCTCTGGCATATTCATGGCAATTTCATTCATATATATGATTGGCATGCATTTTAAAAACGTTGCACCTGACTGGTCATGTACCGCCAGCCTAAGAGTTCACCATATTATTTTCAAGTTTGAAATATCGTGGTGGAGGAAAATGTGCGGATTTAGCTGTTCACAAGTTATTACCTAAGTTGTATAATAGTGTCGGTCGTAAATATATTTTATTTTATTGGTTATTATTGTTTGGTTGTATTTATTAGAAATTTAAAAAAAATAATACAAAATTGATTTCGTATGACAGTGTCTTCCGAGAAAAAAATACTGTTCGTTACTTGACCGAAAAACAGTATTTTGCAGGTCTCCCCAGGCTTCCAGCTTGGGTTGACCTGCAAAACACTTTCCGGTCTTGTAACGTAAATTACTATTTCTCCTGTCTCTGTCGTGTCTCTGGTAATCTTTACGAAGTCAATTGCAAAAAGCAAATGCACTCTTACCATCACTAATAGAAAAAATCAGCAACAAGACACTTATAGAACATGTGTGATATTTGTCAAAGTTACTGAGAAATGGAGCAGACGCAGAATCGGCCGTGACGTGAACCCATTACTTCTGCCGCCTAGGGGCTATAGGAAACTTGCCGCCCTCCCAACCCCGTCCCATTCTCTGCTCCTTACCTCAACAGTAAAAAATGATAATATTCCCTCTACACCTCATAGGCCAAATAGGCCGAGTAATCCCTTGAGGTAAACCAGAAAAAGGCAAAAAGAACAAAAATTCTGCGACTGTATGCAAGACATCCGCCCCCCCGTTTTCGAGGGCGGAGAACACACTGGTGACAATATTTTCCGACCTACCGTCTAACCACTATCCCTAAACCGGAAAAACCACCACTTTTTCTGATTTTTCGGTGCTAGGTGCTTTTTTATTGGAAAGTTTTATTTACGAAAGTTGTGTAGAATTGTGCTATATCAAAAATTTAATCAAAATTAACAAATATTTAAATTTTGTTTGTCCAAGTCCGAAAATATCATTTAAGTGGTTTTTTTTTGTTTAAATTCATGACAATTTTGTTTGAAATTAAATCCAAGCTGTCAGATAGTTGTGAAGTAATTAGTAGTCTTTTTTATATTTTTTTAATTCATCAATTTTTTAAATTTTTCGATATTTTTATTTTGATACAATATTAGACACTGGGTTTTGGACAATTCTGAACAATTTTCATTAATAAAATGTTCAGATAAAAAAATGCCTATCACCGGAAAATCGGAAAAGGGGGTGGTTTTTCGGTTTAGGTGTAGTGGTTGAGGGTAGGTAGGAAAATATTGTAACCATCGTGTTCCTCGTCCCCGGTATATGTCTTGCGATACATCGCAGAACTTCCTGCCTATAGGCCCTCAAGGGCCTATAGGCAGGACTATAGGCCAGATAGGCTTATCAGCAATTAGCAAAACAACTCCTACTAATTTAAGTTCTATAATAGATATTGAGAAAATTCTATGTACAGGTGGTCGCGCGAACGTTTGAACCTCATTTAACCTATTTTTGGAGTTACGTAAAAAAGTATAAAAAATAAAAGTTATAAAAAATCACATGTATTTTCCAAAAATTATTTCAGAATAGCAATTGATAGTCGCATTTCAGGGATATGAACTTCACTTTGGTTTTTTTAAACGTAACACTCTATATATATTTACACCCAGGGACGGTTTAAGGGCCGGGCAACCCGAGCGACTGCCCGAGGCTCCAAATAGGACAAAAATTGTTTAATTCTTTATGTACCCTTTTTAATTTAATAATAGTTAATTTTTGTTGGAAAATAATAACAAATAATATCAATATCTATATCAGTCAAAAGGGTAATAATGTATAACAGTCAAATAACGTTAAAACCGCCTAAATAATGAAACACAAACGTTTTTGTGTAGCTATGTGACACCTTACTACTGCGAGCTTCTCGCCCTATTATTGACTGACACGGAGTCGACCATTAAATATTTTGCATAAATGCAGGCCCGGCAACGTGCACTTTTCATTTAGAATATTCAGAAAATTGTTACACCGACATTAGCTGTTTGTATATCATATCTCACATAATTTTTAATAAATAAATAAATGCCAATTTGTTTTCAGTAAAATATTAAAATAACAAAGAAGAATCCTCTAAGTAAACCTTTGTCGGAGGTCCTCTCATTATAATAACGTTTAGACAGACACAAGATTTTATATCACAAATTAATTATTATTAATAAAATGTTGTACGTAAATGCCCATTGATGTATAAACAAATTACTTGAGAATGGTTTAACGAAACGCAATAAGAATGTCTTTTCTATTTCTAATGATCTGAAAATAATTTTTTTTGACTAATACTATGTAAAATGATGTCCAGACGGGCTATATCTAAACTTAAAATACGAACTTTTTATTTTAAGGCGGTCAGAAGATATTGCAGAAAAACTGATATTTATTATTTCCCATTAAATACCTTCCTTATTATTCATTTAGAGTACTTTTATTTTTGGATGTACTATCACCAACATAAATATCGAGTGGCAATTTTGGACCATGGTATATAGACGGTTATATTACTCCATGTGTTAAGTTAAAAAGTAGTGATCGTGGAGTCCGAAGGAATATCCTTGCTTTTTAATATGTAGTACGTACGTGAAATTTCCGTGGTTACTTCAGGAAGGGGCGCCAAAAAGTGCTTCCGCCCGGGTGGAAAATTTACCTTGAGCCGCCCCTGTTTACACCATTTGCAAGGCCATAAAAAATCTTTTTAATTATACAGTGTGTCCCAGGATAGACGTAACAAGTGGTGTAATGGACCAAAAATTTTGGAATTTTGGAATGGTATTTGGGGATTGAGTCCTGCTTGTTGTAAAACTAAAGTATACCAAAAATGACTTGATTTGGTGTTCTATAGGGTGTTTTATAAGCAAAGTTGTAAAAATCACCGCTAATAAAGTACCTTTATTTTTCAAAATATGAAAAAATTCCACTAAGAAAAGTTATTTAGAATGCAATTTTATACCTCTATACCAAATTTCAGGAATATAAAATTATTTTTTTGAAACTTCCCATTTTTTGCGAATTAAGAGTTGAATTCATATTTAAAGTTGTGTAGGAGCAAATATTAATCATCTCAAAAAGTAGGCTATTGGTAAATAAAAAATTGAATATACGAGATGTAAGAAGGTATAATGTTAATCGAACTAATTGTAAAACAAGAAACAATTACTAACAGAAGATTAATGAAGTTTAAAAATTATAACAAGTAATAAATGTCAAAACATAACAGATTCACAAACAAATTAATTTTATTGACCAATACAAAACAATGTTTACAATTTTTTTATTATTCGGCGTAGCTACCACCCACATCCACACACATTTCGATTATTCGCCTGAAGTCCTTAAAACTGTTTCGAATATGATCTAACGGTATGGAGTTTACGGCATTTGTAATTCTCTGCTTCAATACTGCTACATCATTAGGAAGTGGTTCAGCTTAAACCAACTGCTTGAAAAAGAAATCCAATATTGATAGGTCTGGGGATCTCGCCGGCCACTTGATCGGTCCATTCCTGGCAATCAAATTTTCTCCAAAATTTAAATTCAACCACCGATTAACCATTTCTGTGGAGTGGCCAGGACAACCATCATGTTGAAAATGAATCAAAGGCATATCTCTTAAAATATTTAAATGTTCTTCAGAAAATCTTTCAAGAAGCTGTAAATAAGTGTGCTGGTTTAACCTTCCCTCAATGAAATAAGGTCCAATAACTGCAACGTGCTAAGAAACGGCACACCACAAATTCACTTTTTTATAATATTGTCTTCTACAATGAATTCTAAAATTTGGATTTTCAGAAGCCTAAAACCGACAATGCTGAGATAAAACAACACCATTGGTTGTGAATGTGGATTCATCTGAGAAAATTATGAAATGATGAAAAAATCTCTCTTCCATGATTTTGTCTCCGATGGTCAAACAAAAATCCAATCTACGGCCGTCATCTCCCTCTTCAAGCGTATGTTTATAATTTGCTTTATATGCTTCTTTGCCTTGTAAATTCTTTGGAGTTCAGACTTGCTAATATTAATAAGAGCTGATCTCTCTCTTAGTGGCATCCTAAGATTTTCTATAACAGAGGGATGAGCTATAATAGCCCCAATATTGTCTTCATCATATGCTTTTATTTTTCTCTTCATGTTAAGAACACTACCAGTAGCCAGAAACTTTTTAATTATTCTCATAGCCTGAGTACGTGACAAAGCAGTGTTTGGAAATTTCAAATTAAATTGGCTTACCACTTCTCTTAGCGAGTTTTCACCGCCAATTCCGTAGCATTGCATAATATAAATTTTTTCACGCACTGTGATTACCATTTTCACTTAATTTTTTATGCTTGTTTCGTTAATTTGAAACAGAAATTAAGGATAATATTGACTACGTTTGACAGATATGTCAATAATAAATGATAAATATGTATCCATTGCTTTTCTCATAGCCTACTTTTAGCTTCTACATTACTTTAAATATTAATTCACAAAAAATAATTTCTATGCAGTTTTAATTGAATGGTTCAAAATAAAATACTAATTTATTGAAAAAATGGGAAGTTTCAAAAAAATAATTTTATATTCCTGAACTTTGCTATAGAAGTATAAAATTGCATTCTAAATAACTTTTATTAGTGGAATTTTTTCATATTTTGAAAAATAAAGGTACTTTATTAGTGGTGATTTTTACAACGTTGCTTATAAAACACCCTGTAGAACATCAAATCGAGCCATTTTTGGTATACTTTAGTTTTACAACAAGCAGGACTCAATCCCCAAATACCATTCCAAAATTCCAAAATTTTTGGTCCATTACACCTCTTGTTGTATCTATCCTGGGACACACTGTATATAATACATGGTATTTATCTTTAAAAAAAATTGTCTAATTTACTATAAATTTACAATTTATCAAATTAGCCATGGGAAACAAAAGTATGTAAATTAAAATAAACAATATGTTAGTTCTGTCAAAATACCTGTTAGTATCTGATTTGACTTTATTTTAAATAAATTGGAGAATTTCAATAATTGATATATATTCTTTGGACTACCATGACTTAATGTAAGAAAATATAAAACTTAATATCTACTATAGTTTTTAAGAAAAATACTATGTGTCGTACATCATTGAAAAGGCTTTTCTATGGCTTTTCAAACGGTGTAAAAATATATATATTAAAATAAATATAATTTAAAAAAAACAAGGTAAAGTTCATATCTCCGAAATTCAACTTCTAATTGTTCTTCTGAAATAATTTTTGGAAAATACATGTGATTTCTCATTCAACTTTTGTTTTTAAACTTTTTTACGTAACTCCAAAAATAACGAAGTTAAGTGAGGTTCTAACCTTCGCGCGACCACTCTGTACAGTTGACTATAATAAGGAACTCTAGTCTAGTTAAAATAAAGAACACGTTCTCAGATAAATTAAAAATGTTCTGACAGTACGTACTAATAATAATAATTTTTTGTTTTTATGTGCCTTTGGTATTTTTCAAAAAATTTACCGCCCCTGGATTTTGCCGCCCTGGGCTATAGCCCCTATAGCCCCCCCTCCTAAATCCGCCACTGATTACAGCCAAAACTGTAACGAAGAAACTTGTGAGAATGTACCAGGTGTCCCAAACGTGCTTCAAGAAATAGAAATCAACGTCGAAGGCACCGCAATGAAGGAAAAGACTTGTAAAGCAGATACTAGCCATACCGAAGATGAAGAAATTGCTATGAAGTATTTTGTCGAGAAAAAAATCGACGATATTCAACCAGGACCATCCAAAAAACTCATAATATAGTAGCCTATTAAAAAATATAGTTAATATGTTACAATATGATATAATGACGCCATACTGGGGACGCCACGCAAGAAAAAACGCGCCTTGAACTCTACCTCTATAGAGATGTAGAAAAGAATATATTATTGGAATAATTTTCAGTACGACGTAACATCACGAGAAACGTTTTTAAAGTAGCTAACGACCTTTGCAGCGCTGTGAAAGTACAAACAATGGTATTGATATATCAAGTATAGATATTGAAGAAATTGTGTATGACATTTGTATACTCTACAAATTGATAATACCTATTTGTGACGTAAGACTTACCAAGGATGCGAAAAAGGAAAAACGTTTTTAACCTATTCATTTTTAGTTTTCTCGCGCTGTAAATCGTAAAATATTAATCCTAAGAAAAAAAGTAAGTGTCGAAATTATAGAGAATTTCAAGCTCTACAAAACTGTCTGTATTTTTTTCATTTACAGGGAGCGAGATATTTAAGAAAAACTAAACTCAACCATATCTTTCATGATGTCGGCGTTTGCACTAGGAAAATTGCATATACACTCGGAATAGACCTCCTGCAAGCCCTCGAAACTTCTGCAGACTGGAGTAGAGCTTAATGTGCCAGGAAAAATTGAAACTCGGCTAGTTAAACCAAACTAGAAACCGACACCGAAAAACTTTCTCTAACTGAATCATATTCGAATTATTTAATTTAAATTACATGTTTGTTACACATTTCGTTCCTACAGTAACTTTACTTTAATTTTCAATCTAATATAAACAATGACACTACGGTGGTAATAGTCTGAAAGACAATGAGTTTCAGGCTATTCTCCCTTGGAAAAGTGTTTTAAACTCAAGTAGTTCACATAAATATTTCCAGCCTGTCCTGCTAAGTTGCACAAAGACATTATTATAACACTACAATCTACAATGCGCCTTATGGCTCACAGGCCATCGACGACTATGGAAATGCAGCCCCAGGGGCTCAAGGTTTACCAACTCGGTCTGTCCTGTTATGGTAACACATGAACCTCCCTGTCTGATGTCGGTGTCGGTCCACTTTATCTTCACGTATCTGATTTCTATGTTGTTTACGTGTAAGAATAGTTTGTTTTCAGTATGTTCTACTCAAGAACAATCAAAGATATCGAACAGTGGATAAGTTGCACATTTCAACTGCATATTAATTTCTCCAGTAATTTTTTTGTTCCCGGAGAAATGTGATATAATAATTTATTTTCTGAACATAGTATCTAATTTTACTTCCATCGCACAGTAAGCGATGGTGTAACACAATACTGTGATATAAACTCGCTGTTAGTGAAGATGTTAGATTCTTTAAAATTACTATGCCGTCAGTTAGTTTTACTATCTGCTGTTACGTGATGTTGATATATGTAGAAAACAAAAAATAATTATTTATTTATTTTCCATTGTGCACAAAATACGTGAAATAATAAGTCCAATTGTAATTACATATACAGCTTGTCCTTTGATTGAGTTCGCTATAGGTGAAATGGACAAAAAATTTCCGATTTTTTTTTTATATTTTCATTAACGCGTTAGCCAATGAGAGCCCGTTTTTTGACAACATTGCACCAATCAAATGTCATTATTAGTGGTAAACTAACTTAGATTGACAGTACCAACACGAAAAAATGATCGCTCAAATTTTTTGTGTCGACGCGTCAACAAATATTACAATAATTTTTTGACATATATGTCCTGCTTTGTTTCGTGAAATGTTTTCCACAAATAGGTTCACTATTGCTTTTAAATTTTATCTATACATTTTTCTCTAGCTTATTGCTAATTATTAACATAAACTGTATTATTCTATTATATACGTAGTAATATAATAATAATAATACAAACATAAATAAGGCTTTGTGGAATATACATAAGCTAGGAACAAGTTACACACACCTTTCAATGGATTAACAGAGTAATTACAAAATAATAATTGTCACAAATTAAATACAAGTGCCTACCGGGCAGGCAAGTCAATTCTTTAATGTTAAACACAAATGTACTTACGTATTGTAACCCATCACTGTACCCTGCATTATAACAATTCATAACACTTATTTCGATTCAACTCTCGCAGTATAGATACCCTCTGCTTAACTAAACACCCGTAACTTAATCTTTACCCTCATTAAATTGAAAATAAGAATTAAATAAGTAAATATATATCAATAAACACTTTATATAATAATTCTTGCATATTACACTGTCTGCCGATTCTCTGTATGTAGCGTTTAACGTTACTGTTACTAGAACCATATTTCATTTCATTTCTCTTTGATCAACTTAAAATAGAACATAACGCTAAACATTAGTAGTGCTCTCTCTATCTTTATGCATAATGTGATTGATCGAAACATGCCTTAGAACTGTTGACAATGAAGAGTCTCAGCAGTTTTGGACCAGTCACCAATCTATGTATTATAATACCTATGGTTCAAGGTATATTGGTTTATTGATTGTCAATACATTTAAAATATGGCAAATTTCGAGAACTTTTAAGTTTCTACAGCTGCGATTGTTAAATAATTATACCTACATTGTTCTTTATTAGTTGAGTCGGTTTGAAAATATCTTTTTATGTGACGTAAATAATGAAATTGAAAATAAAGGTCGGTAAACACTAAAAAATTATAAGAAAACGTCTGGAGACAGTTAATGGCAAAACTTAATATTAAAGATGTTTTATGTACTTTATTTATTCGTGAAATATTCTTCCCAAATACCACTCGTGCTTTTAATTTTTTTTATAAACTTTTTCTCAAGCTAAATTGCCAAAAAGTAATGTAACTCGTGTAAATTAGCAGTTTGCTATCAAAGATTAAATTCCTCCCGCTAAAGCGCTCGGGATTTAATCAGATAATAAATTGTCAATGTACACTCTTTGTATCACCAGGCAACAACGCTTTCGAAAAAATTTTACCGATAAAATTGTAAGCACTAGTGACATTACTCACAGAGAACAATTTTCTGTAAATGAAAAAAATGTATTTATAAAGATTATGCCTTTTGGATTTGACATTTGGTTGGTACATGGATAAGTAGTGGAAAATTGAACTATAAACGTTACACAGTGTGTTTTAGTTGTAGTTCAATGTAACCCACACATCTCGTCTGTTACATAAAAATAAATTTTAAATGCAATGAATTGTCTGTAATATAATTTTGTTGTGGTGACAATTTTATAATTCGGTGTACTAAACTTGTTAGGTTGTATGTCGTAGTACTCGTAATTCTACAAACTAACTGGTACTCTCGTAAATAATATTATAATATAGGGAGACCCAGTTTAAAATTTAAGGAAAACGTAACTTTTACACCACAAACACCAAATACCAAAACAATGAAAGATAATATGCCACCATTAACAGTGACTTTTTTTATAGGAAACTTAATTCTCAACAACTTTCTATAATTTGTTTTACAAGTCTTACCATTTTGGTAGCGTTTAAATTTTAGGGGGGGGGGGGGGGGGAGGTTGCGACCCTTTTAATTGGTACCAAATCATCTTATTTCGTCTTTTCCATGTTAAAAAATGCAACAAATAATTGAAAGGATCCCGCACTAATATTATCGAAAAGTGGCTGAATTTTTAATATGTTGTAGATTTCGACTTTCTGATCAAAAGCTCTCACGGGCCCAACTCGATCCTATGTCTAGTTTCCGAAGTGCAACTGTAAATTCTTGAAAAAATCTGTATTTTCTCGATCTTTTAATTTATTGGTGTGGTATTGATGTGGTATTAGAGTTCAAAGGAGCTATTTCCGAAAGTTTTTCAATTAAAGTTTTTTTATCGGAAAGACACATACTTTTTCATTTGGTATTTTTGTATAGAACTCCCGGCGCCTTCGCCAACATTTTTCAAACTGTGATTGTTTTCTACGCTATTTTTATTAAAATAACAAATATTTTTATTGCAAAATATTATAAGGGGCTATTAGAACGTATCAAAATATAAAATGTATGTAAAAATCATGAATTCGAAATTTTTTTAATTGTACAAGAGATCGTTCTTGTACATTTCTTTAGCTGTATCTCGAAAACTAAAGATAGGATCGAGTTGGGCCCACGAGAAATTTTTATCAGAAAGTCGAAATCCACAACATATTAAAAATTCAGACAATTTGACCGGGACCACATTTCCATAAAATTAGTGCAGGTCGTTTGAATAACCTTCAAGAAAGTCTTATTCAAATGCAGAAGGCAACCTACATTTTAAATAGTGAAAAAAATCATTCCTAGTATTTACTGCTGTGGATTGTTTTGAGTCAGCAGTGCTTAGTTCCTTTTTCATCAGATATGACATAAGCAGACGTATATTTCTTTTTATTACAAAAATAAATTCATCTTATTAAAAGAGTAATTATGTAAATTTAATTACAGTTTAAAAGGTATTTGTTTTTATTACATTTTTCTACATACCTGGTTAAAGGAAATAATTAAATTTAGTATGAAATTATAAAATCCCACAAGACCTCAAGAGCTTGATTTAAATGAGCTTTCAAAACATTTACACCTATGCACAATAATAGTTCCTTTCTTATGACTGCTTTTATTGCTGTTCATTTTTTGTACAATAGTAATAAACTTGTACTTATTCTGATTCGCCAAGAAAACATAAACACTGACCAATAATATCACTTTAAACAAATTAATAAACTAACATTTTAATAGCAATTAGCAGAAGGACAATAAATATGTCTTTAACTATTAAACCTTTGACCCACATAATACATATTTACCGAGTTAAATACACGGAATTATAAATGTGATCTAATTTTTTTAATATGGTTTCCAAGTAAAAATGGGTCAGTAATTAACAAAATTACTGATTAAAAATGAGTATTGAAAATATTTTTAATTGAATATTTTTATTAATATTACTGTTATAATTTTTACGGATATCGTGGCATGGAGCATTAGTGCCACTTATTTTGTATTTCTGCCACAAAAGTCTGAATTATTTAGTGAAAAACAGAGAAATAGACTTTCAAACAAATCAGACAGTTGTATAACTGTAAGTTATAATTTGAAAGTGCTAATATTTTAAATAAATTAGTAGTAAGAAAACTTTTTTAATAAATAGCTTTTATTTGAATGCGCTTAAAAGAAGAAAATAAACTTTGAAGTAAATCAAATCCATCATTTTGTTACATTATAAAATTTTATATGATATAAATAGTGCAGGCAAATCCAGTTTTGAGTATGAACTATCTGGGGACAGCTATTTCTTTATCGAAATGGATAGCTTTCTTCATGTACATTGAGGATATAAAAGTCCCGAAAAATCCCAATGTGAGCTAAAGCCACCATTTAGAAAAATGGCCGCCAGAACCGTTTCTTTTAGAAGGACATATCTCAGTAACCATTGCTCCGATTTTAGATTTCTTTTTTTTGTTCTCTTCCCCTTATTATGTACAATCGAAAGTGTTATTACATCTTTGTTCATAAAATAGAAGTTAACTGAAGAAAATGAGACTTGAATTCTTGGAAATATACAAGGTGTCCAGTTAGTGCTTCCTCGGAAGATTGTGCAAAAACGGGTAACTTTATAAAAAAACTTTTCTAACAAAACTTTCAATGTTTCATCTCTACTACAACGTGAAATTACTTACAATTATACAAGGTGTCACAAAAAGGAGTTACACAAGAATGTATAATTCTTTTAATGGTATACCCTCAATTTTTGGCGCCAGTTAAGCCTCTAAAAGTCCTGAATTACACCTTAAAATTTTTTGCCAATCGGATGCAGCGTTGCCAAGTTATAATTTTTTTCCTGTTTTTTTGGCAAATTACAAACATTTTTTTGACTACCATGTCTCCGCCATTTATTAATTGTTTTTTCTAAAAATGTAGGGTGTTATTCGATGATGATACATTTACTGAAAAACATTTTTGAAATAAATTATTATTATACCGGGTGTCCAAAATATTTGTTTACATTTCTTGTTATTTAATTATTATTTTTCTCAATTTTTTTAAATGGAATGCCTATATTTTTTTACATGGATGAATAAAGCAAAAAATTCCCCATATTCTAATATTATACTCTTAATTTTTATTTCAAACCATTTTTGAGATATGATTATTTCAAATAAGTTTTGCGTAAATTGAGGTGCTTTTTATTTTAGCATTAAAATCTAGTATGGCTTTGGTCTTTTGTTTTGCGTTTGTTTTTCACTCTAATGTGTTTAAGATTATCGTGATTAAGTTGAATTAATATTGTTAATATTTAAAAATACGAATTATAATTATTGTCAATAAGATTTAATATCTATGGTAAATGTTATGTTATTGGTGAATGTGATGGAAATAGTTTATTGGCATCAAAAGTGTATGGTCAAAAATATCCCTATAGAAGATGTCCTGATGTGAGGTCTCTAGAAAATTTGAAAGAACGTCTTGAACTTACTGGAAATTTTGCATATGAAAAGAAGGCGAGACGACGAAATGTATTGTAATGAAGAAAATGAGCTGGCTATAACTTTAGAGGTGATCGAAAATCCTACGGCAAGTGTTCGGGAGTTAAGTAGGGATTTAGAGGTCAGTGAATCTAGTGTTTCCCTATGTCTTCGTAAAAATAAGTTTCACCCCTATCGAGCTCAGCTACATCAAGAGCTTTGGGATGTGGATTTAAATCGTAGATTAAATTTTTGCCAGTGGGCTCAAAACCAAATTGGAGAAAATGAAGAATTTTTCAAATTTGCGTTGTTCACGGATGAATCAACGTTTCATCGCAACGGATTTGTGAATAGGCACAATTTCCATTATTATGCCAGAGAAAACTCATGTTGCACAGAAAAATCAGAACCAGAGTTTAAATGTAAAGGGAGGAATTGTACATGATTATGTTATTCATCCTCGCTTTTTTGAAGAAAATGAGAATGGAGCAGTCTTCTTAGACGTTTCCACAAATAATCGAGCATATTCCTGATTACATTACAAATAATATGTGGTTACAACTTACACACATTTTAGTAGAAATGTTCGTCAGGCCATTAGTAATCAGTTGCCTGAAAGGTGGATAGGAAGAGGAGGTCCAATATTTTAATAAACTTAAATAATATCTAATTTATTATTTTATTAAATTATGTTAGGTCTCATCACATGGCCGCCTAAGTCACCCGATCTGACTTCAGTGGGTTTTTTTTTTGGAGATTTGTGAAGTCAGACGTTTATAAAGTAGATCCAACGACTCGAGAAGATATGATGGAAAGGATTCGTCGGTGTTTCAATCGGATAAATGTTGATATGTTACACTGTGTAAGGCGCCCATTTATCAAAAGACCTCAGTGTTACCTGAATCAAAATGGTTGACATTTTGAGCAGTTGTTAGGTTAGTTTTAATATCGTGAAAAAAAATCATTGCTCAAGAACCGTTCATAAATGAATGTGTACGATATCAAAATGTGAGAAATTGTAAGCATTCTCATCCATTTAAAAAAATTATAGGCATTCCATTTAATAAAGTTGAAAAAAATGTAAAACAAAATATAGATTTTAACGCTAAAATAAAGAGCACC
This sequence comes from Rutpela maculata, assembly GCA_936432065.2. Classification (NCBI taxonomy): domain Eukaryota; kingdom Metazoa; phylum Arthropoda; class Insecta; order Coleoptera; family Cerambycidae; genus Rutpela; species Rutpela maculata. Next base: position 119,841,818 of record OW386285.2, read on the forward strand.
TTAATTTACGCAAAAATTATTTGATATAATCATATCTCAAAAAACGTTTGAAATAGAAATAAAGAGATATTAAAATGTGAGGAATTGCATGTTTTATTCATTCATGTAAAAAAAGTATACCTAGGCGTTCCATTAAAAAAAAAAATGAGAAAAATAATAATTAAATATCAAGAAATGTACGCAAATATTTTGGATACACGATATACTAAAGATTTATTTCAAAAATATTTTTCAGTAAATACATCATTATCAAACAACATCCCACATTTTTAGAAATAACGATTAATAAATCGCGGAGATATGCCAGTCAAAAATGTTTGCAAACTGCCCCAAAAAAAAAAACAGAAAAAAATAATTTGGCAAAATATTTTAGGGTCTAATACAGGCTGTTCCATTTAAAAAAATTATACTTTCTTGTGTGACTCGTTTTTGTGACACCCTGTATAATTGAAAATAATTTTAAGTTGTAGTAGGGACGAAACATTGAAAGTTTTGTTAAGAAAGTTTTTTTATAAAGTTAGCCGTTTTGCACAATCTTCCGAGAGAACACTGACTAGACACCCTTTATACCTTAATGTACATTATTAAAAATGATTACAATTTTATATATAAATAACTATTACTCCGTTAATATTTGAGTTAGTAACATTCGGTCAAAAAACAAATGAAAGCTAATAGTGTGCTCTAGAACTTTTATTAAAATTATTTTTTCAAAAATTTACTATAAATTTCAGTACAAACTTCTCGAGTTTACAAAAGTTTAAATTTCCGTAATATTTAAATTATTTTTTAATTTCCTAGGTCTATCGTTTAATTTATCGTAAAATATGTAATCATACTTTCTGTAAAATGAAAGAAATCTAAAATCGGAGCAGCGGTTGATAAGATATATGATTTTAAAGAAAATGTCTCTGGCGGTCATTTTTTCTAAATGGCGGCTTTAGCTCACGTCGGGATTTTTTGAGACTTTATGTACTTATCCTACATTAATAGAGCTATCCATTGCGATAAACAAATAACTGTCCCCAAATAGTTCACGCCAAACCCATTTTACACTGAGATTTGCCTGGTCTAAAAAGCTTGGAGCGAGAATTAATCTTGACACAGGTAATTTTAAATTTGATTTATGAGAAATACATAGGTGGGTACTTAGAATTACTTGTGTCAAGATTAATTCTCGCGACAAGCTTTTTTTTATATGATCTAAAATTTTATAATGTAACAAAGTTTATTTTCTTCTTTTTAGCGCATTCAAATAAAATCTTTTTATTAAAAAAGTTTTTTTACTACTAATTTATTTTTAAATTTTTAGTTACGTTACGTTTTATTTTTAGTTTCATATTGACTGCGTTGTCCTTACTAAAAGAACCGGACTAAAAGCACCGGATTCTTCGTCATTTCTTAGAATGCAACGTCTAAGTGAATACACTATAGTTTTAAAACTAAAAAACGCGTCCGCCATATTGGCTTTAGAACGACGTTACATAGTTTATCGTATTTTACTCGTCATTTACTTTCATTTGATATCCATACCTAGGGGGTTGTGAAGAAAAAGGTGATCCGCCATCTTGGGACGTCGGCCATATTTGATTTGGAACGATATTAGATATATCATATTGCATTATCACCGGTTTTATACACGTATGCAAGATTTCAAAGCTCTAGCTTAATGGGCTCGTTGGGCGTATTTTTTTATTGCATATTCTGAAAATATAATGAAAAATGTTTTTTGTTTTTTTTTGTTGCATGCGTTTTAAGGGTGTAAATTAGCATCAAAGAAATGAGAGATGTTAGAAATGATGACGGGCAACGCCGAATGCCCCCGAAAATAGTCGGAACTTACCGATCTATCCGTGTCCATCCCTGTCACCTACGCAGTGTAGTCACACTCAGTACAATTGTACTAAATCTAGTACAATTCAGTATTTTTTATTACGTTAGTACCTCTTTTGCATTTTTAGTACAATTTTGTGCAAACCCTGCATTTTGAATCTTTTATAATTTTTTGAGAGGAACAATAAAATATCGATTTTCTATATGCGGTATTGGCGATTTGATGTGATTAAGTTTCGATCTTAATGTACATTCCAGTAGCTTAAAGTAGTTCCTATAAAAATTACAATTACAATATTTAGTGGCTTTTTAAATAATATTTAGCAACAATATTATATATGTAACATGTTTTTGAAAATGCGCATGTGCCTATAGGTCTCCTGAGCAGTATGAATTTGTAACGAAAAATATTCTTTTCCTTTGTTTCTCGACTGGACAAGTTTAATATTACAGCCATATAGTTAATTAGAACTCAGTAATTTTAATTTAATTTTCTGTGTTTTAGTACAATTCCTGGCTAGATGACAGTACATTTCTATTGAGGTGAACGGCAACACTGCATTTAAGCGCATCAACGTTTTCAATTTATGACGTAGCAAGGGCGCTGACGGCTGCTGATAGCGCCCTTTATTTTAAAGTGGTGTAGTTTAAATTTTGGGCAATAGTTTGGTCAATTCATGTAACACAGAGCATTAGCAAATCCACAGTTACATTTTCCATACAAAATCAGACTCATTTTCGATATAGTGCAACGACCCCCTTTAGAACAAGTCGAAATTTTGACTACACGTCCGGCATATTGGATTTAGAATGACGTCACATTGTTTATCGTATTTTATTCGTCAAGCCTTTTCATCTGGTACCCGTATCGAGGGGGTTGTGAAGAAAAGGTGATCCGCCATCTTGGGACGTCCGTATTGAATTTCGAACGATAATAGACTTAAACACGTGTGCCAAATTTCAAAGCTCTAGCTTAGTTAGGAATAGCCGAAATTTTGATTGCAAGATTTGACCTAAACAAACAAACAAACATTGCAAGTTAAATAAAAGCTTGTAAAAAGCTATTAATAACATCACATTACGCAAAACTGCAGAAAATAACTGCTGGTACCGCATCATCAAAAATTCTCACTAATGAAGTCATTAGCGAATTTGTGAAAAATTTGTTGAGACGATGGATGACAAGTTTAGTATTACATATGACGATCTAACAGAATAGAAAAGATTAACAAATAAATGGTATGGTCACACCGCATTTAATGCCTTGGGCAATTGCACTTTTTTCTCAGTAAACCACCGTTGTATGAATTTTTCGAGAAAATTAATAATGGTGTATTATTAAGTTTGTAATGTACAAAATTTGAACAAAATTGTTAGAGCTGTTTTTGACAAAATGGATTTTTTTCTCAATTTTAAGAGTAGGTGAAAAATAAAAAAGCATTTGAAGATATTGGTGAGAGCTCTTGATGTCGAATTTAAACGACATCGGTCAATGGGTTTCGACGCTAGGCTAATAGTGGAAGTAAGGAGTCGGGATTTTCCCGAAAAAAAAGCAAAATCGTGCTAAAATTATGAAACCTATCCCCCCCCCCGTTTTGGAGGGTGCTGAACATGATAATAGGGTGAAAAAAATTTTTGTCATACGCATCCCCTGAAACGGCCAAAAACCATCCCTTTTTGTTTATTTCTGATATGACAGCTTGGCATCGACTAAATTTGCAGGAATTCTTTGTTTTTTCATGGGAATATAATAGATGGTGAAAGTGATGTCAGGTAGTAGACCGCAACCGTGAATCTACCCTGTCAGGAGGTGTAAAATTGTGTAAAATTGTTTCTTTTTTTTTTTCTTGTTAAAGACGTTTACCCCGTCTTCGAGGATGTTGATCAAGAGAAAAATGGTTTTACGCTGGTTCGACCCTTCCTTCACCCTTAAATTGCTGGAAACCCATACCCATTATTGTTTTCTGAGTAAATCTTGTGTCCATAGTCCATCAATCTCTCTGGAGGTACATCATGGGCATGGGGTTAGTGCGCTGATAACCCAGGAGTCTATCCGTTCCTCTGGGAGCGATTAATTATTAGGGACTCGTACTATCATTATATTTGTTTTCGCCGCCTTTACTGTTTTTTGGGTAAATCTTGTGTCCTCGTGGTGAATGAATATATCAAATAACGGTTGCTTGGAAACCAACATTTTCAGAAGATCAATTGGTTCCTGACTCCTTGTTTAAAGCCTATAATTGTAACTGTAGATTCCACCCTCAAGAGCGGTTGCGGTCTACTACCTGACATCACCTTTCACCATCTATTATATCCCCATGAAAAAAACAAAGAATCCCTACAAAAACAGTCGATGCCAAGCTGTCATATGAGACATAAGCAAAAAGAGGTAGTTTTTTGCTGTTAAGGGGGTGCGCATGACCAAAAACTTTTTCACCCCGTTATTCGTATTCAGCAAACTCGAAAACAGGGAGGAGAATAGGTTTCATAACTTTAGCACGATTTTGCATACTTTCCGACTCCTTACTTCCACTATAAGCAACTATGTCATTCGCACAGGCACACATACAAGATTTTTTTTCTAAAACATCTTTTTAAGTATCTGGAAGTGATAGAATTAAAATTCGTTAATAACTTAAAGTCGAGTTTTTGGATGACTACAATACTTTCTTCACTCCTAGTGCCGCTCGAAAGTAAAAATGAACAACAAAGCTTAAGAAAAACACAACTTAAGAAAAACTGATCTTATAGAAAAACTTACTGACACAAATGAACAATATAGTAGATTGAATAATCAATCTAAGAATTTAAGAAATCAAGGAGGCAATGACAAAATATTGAATTTTTGGTTTTGAGTTTTTTTGAGAACTGTTAACTGCGGATATTGATCAATATTATAGGATTGGTGAATTTAAAAATAATTCTAGCACAATATTCGTTCGCTTTGTTACCTTTGTTACCTATAGCGTGGTGGCTAGGCCACTATTACTAAGCTGGTTTTAATACAAAAGAAGAAATGAGTTCATATAAAACGCTAATAATATCCTCAAGAAGGTCCAACTATCACATGGTGCCTATTTTGGACTAGTAGATATAACAGAGTTTTTAAAGCAAAATTAGTAAAGAAAACTCTTATAACGCTTATAATGCAATGTATGCCACTTGGGCAGTACTATCTCCACTGCTGTGGGCAACTCTTTTTGAAGAACTCCTCTAGAAAATTTCTGCAGAAGGCTTTTACTGCCCAGGATATGCTGACGATCTAGTAATAATAGTCAAGGGGCGATTTTCGAACACGAGTTCAGACTGTTCGCAAGGAGCCCTAAATATTGTCGACAGGTGATGTAGTGAGAAAGGACTCTCCATAAATCCTCACAAAACTACAGTGACGAAAAAAGAGCCTTGAGAGGTCTAAGGCTCAATAGAATGCAAATCCATTGGCCAATGAGATACAATTTTGTAAAAGTCATGTTCGATCAAATACTGCTAACATGAAATACCCGCATCCAAAAAGTCTCATAGAAAACAACAATTGCTCTGGGAAGGTGCAGGTAGATATGTGGAAGAAACTGGGGATTAAACTCCATGGTTATATACTAGAGTCATAAGGTCCATGATAAACTGCGGATCGGTGGTATGGTGGACCAAGTCATTGCAGCTGAGAGCAACAAGGCTATTAAGTGATGTACAAAAGCCTGCTGGCCAGTGCGTCACGGGGGCCATAAAGACTGCTCCCACAACTTCATTGGAAGTCCTTTTAGACCTGCCACTGTGGAAGATTCCTACACACGGCGTCTGAAGGACGCGACACTAATTTAATTGTTAAAGAGCGCCAGTCGCATTCTCCCTTATTCGGATGTGGTTTTCCACTCCCAGGTGGGTTCTATATAGATTCATGAGATGTTTGACAGACGAGAAAGTTACCGTAGATTGCTAACGACGCTCTCTCCAAAAATTGGTTTCTCTCTTAATACACTTTATCTTATTTACTTAACAATTTAATGGATCTTATGGCTTAGAGATTCTGATTTTCCTTCATAAAAAGATCCCTCTCGAGCCTCTGTGATGTGACTGGTTATCGAGTTACGAACTTACGGGCGTCTGGTAAGAGACTAATTTCTGGCCTAACACACAAAAGCCCTTAAAACACAACAGTTCGAATAATACCATTTATTGATTAGATTCAAAACAAGTACAAATAACATGCAATATCTTTTCTGAGAGAATCTATAAATTTCAATAAGAAGCCTTCCCAAGTAGGGCAAGGACGAGTGAGGTTGAACTCTGGTTTCGCAACTACCAATCAATTGAGAGTATGCAATAGCAATCGCTTAGGTAAAAGGATTCACTCAACTTCCTCGGAAGTTTATGTAAGCACTTTGGTTTTGGGACTGACTGAAAATAATATAGACATATTTTACTTTTTCAAAATTTTGGGACACTAGGGTTAGTTTTAAAATTCCATTTATTGATTATATCATTCACAAGAACGGAGTTCGATTAGAGTTTAACTATATATAAGTTATTACACCTTTCCTGCATCTCGACGTACTGGCCCTCATATAGGTTCAGTATAAGGGATCTGACACGACCTCACCTTCGAGCGACTTTTTTGCAAATGACCTTTTTATCTTACTTATGCACAAGGCGATTTTCTCTATAATTTTGCCATTTGGAAAAAATCTGCATCTGGTTTTCCTACTATCGCTTTCTGCCGATTCTCCAATGCACTCGTCCAACTGACGAGCCGCTGGATGAATCCAATTTCGTTTTATTCGACCTTGTCCATTTTTGCTAATTTTAGTCTAATAATTGCCTATAGACGCTACGCGCCTTTGTCACATTTTTCGTCCAATTTAAAAAAAGTATAATATATTTTTTCCTGAACCAAAAATATCTTTTTATTTTCAATATACTTTCCCATGACCTTTTCCTCTTACGGCCTGGACATAAACATATTGTCCTAAGTGAACATTCGGCGTTTCTTCGAATATTCACCTGGTTGTGTTCTTACATCTTAACGAATATGTATAAGTCCTTTTGTGCCAGTTTTCGGTGCTGATGCCTTTCAATCTTGTATGTTATGCTCTAAAATGTCTTTAAATGAATTTTTTCCTAAGTCAAAATTTTTATTTATTCTTCGACTTAGATCGACACCACCACTACACATATTTGTTAGATCACGGTTCACATGAATGACTTTTTAAAAACTTTTATTTAGTTACATGGAGCCAACATTGGCTCTTGGAGAAGGAATGTAATAATAAATTAGAAGTGTTGCATTCTAACTGAGTTTAATAACTGATTCAACAAAGCGTGTTTAGTCATATTTATAACATACAGAACCTGAGTAAGCAAAATATATAACAAAGGAATTGCAGTTCTGCAGTCTGCACAAGTTATGAGAAACAAAGGTGTAATATGATATCTTGAAGATAAGCAATTAATAAGAGAAGCTGTTATCGTGAAATACGATATACCTGTGAAGGTTTATTATGGCTAAGTCGCAATAAGATAGCGTGTAATATTATATAACAACTTCCCCCTTAATAAAAAAGTTGATGTTATGCAGCAACTTTTGAAAATTGTTAAAACGTTAAATGAATATAATGCAAAAATAAATTGAAACAACGTTGAATGAATACAAAGCAAAATAATAAAATAATGTAAAAGTTAAAATTGGTAAGCGATAATAAAACATTACATAACGTAATAAGGATAAAATACAATAGTCTAAATTAATAGACAAGGGTAAAACTCCACATGAAAGTCTATGTTAACTCGATGTCCTCTTCTTCTTGAGGTCTAATACCGGGTCGCTTTCTTGGAGGGATCAGTCTAGGAAATTTGGTAAATACTCTGCTTCGCTCTGAAGGAGGTGAAGGAGGGTTATCCGTTGAGGATTGGATTCGCAATGCTTAACATCTTCTTTTTCTGCATTTACAAGTTATGTAAAGTAGAACTAATAGGATGATGAGAGTGATTATGAAATATGTGAACCAAGATATGTGTTTGGTCACAAAAGGTTCATTTATGAGGTCATCCAAGTCTTTGGAATATTGGTCCAATTTGTTTTTAGCAATATCTAGGTCTTCTACGTCGAGATTGTTTAATTTGAGAGGTTTTAATTTTGGAATTTCGATTTTGTCGGGCATGTGATTACAGCATTCAAAAGGAATTTGGATAGGATGTGAATTGTCCTTAATTTCGGAAAAGTCTTTGGCACTGGCTTGTATTCTAGTAATGCCTGCATAGGCGTAACATCCTGGTTGTAGTTTGATGATGGAATTTTTGTTGATTAACTCTGTTGTGGATTCTCTCTTTGGACAGTTGATGGTAATGTGAAGTGGTTCGGAATTAATTACTAGCCATGTGTTGTCTTCAAGTTCTTGGACGTTGTATCCCTGACTAATAATGAAGGAAGTTTGACAGTTCTCTGGAAGTTTTGGCAATGGTTTTAGTATTCTGGCTTCACATATGGCATTTTGGTCGATAGGATAGGCAAACAGGTTCGAACATAGTTTGGTTCCAAAATAAAGTGGTTTGCATTCTTTCAAATTTTGTATAGGTATGTACATCAAAGAATCATCATCTCTCGCGATATATTTTTGTGAAATAGATAAAATGTGATGTAGACCAGTTCTGTTATCAAGTATCGGGATAGGATATAGGCGATAGGTGTTATAATTTTTGGGTTCAACAAGTGGTATTGTTAAAACAAATACTAAGTTAGAATCCATTTGAAACGCTTGTAATTCAATAATATCCAAATACTTAGCAACTGCCGATAATTTAATGGGGAGAGACAAATTGTTCCTTCGTAAGCTCTGTGAAATTTCTTGTAATGCTGTTACCAAATGATTAGGGGTTATGATTGACGTGTGAATGATTCCTAGTCTGGCAAATGTTATTGAATTTAGAATGTCGTTTAAATTATCTTCGATATACAAATAGCTTGCCATTAATTGTTCGGAAATGTATAAAAATTTTAGTTTTATGTGAGCAGCCTCGATAGCTTGAGTCATTGTTTGAATTGTGTGTTCTATTTCTTCGAGATCTTTGTTAAAGGTTTCCTCGTCAATTTGTAATTTTTGTATAGTCGAGTTGAAGTTTTTAATAACAGAAGTTGTAACTGAAATTTGATTTTTGATTAAGTTTTCCAATTGATGTTCGTCATTATTTAGTTTATTTATACAATTAGTATAGTACTGGCCATCTTCAGCATCTAGGTTACCAGTTATGGATTTGAATATTGTACCGATACCGTTAAGTATTCCTCGTTTATATCTTTTTGTATCTGAAAAGATTTCGTCAAATTTCATTTTTATAGAGTTGGATATTTGTGTTAAAAGGTTAAAGTCTGTTTTAATTTCACTCGTAAAAATAATTGACTTATGATCACCATTATGGAGAGTGTACAGGATTCTGTCTAAGATATTTTGATTTTTGTCAAAAGCTAGTTTGAGGGATGAAATGTTTTTATGCACTAGTAGAGTCCATTTGTCATTTGTCACCACGATGTCCGTGTCTTGGTGGTAGTATACACCAACGGTGTTATTGATTGGGATAATTTTGTATTGACAGAGTGCTGATCCGAACAGCAGGAGAAACCTGAAAATAAATTTAATTTTCAGTATATGGTTTCATTCTATCAAAATTTACTTTGGTTTCTTGTTTCGTTTCGAGGTTTAATAAGGTAGCAGAATTTTGAAAAATTTCTTTTATTTTAAAAGGACCGTTAAATTTGTTTTGCAATTTGTTTTTGATTTGTGATTCTTTTACGTAAACTAAGTCACCTATTTTGTATTCGGGTCGTTTTTGGGGAACATTTCTATCAAAGCGAACTTTCGCTTTCTCCTTTTGAGCTTGCGTTCGACTACGGGCTATTTTATAGTAGTGAGATATTCTGTTGTTTAAATCCCTAACGTATTTGGTTATTAACTCTTTTTGGTTATACAAAGTTTCAGGTGGTCTGTTGGACGTATGTCCAAATACAAGTTCGTATGGGGTGAAACCGTGTGTTTTATTTACTGAATTGTTATAGCATATTACTGCATATGGTAAAATCGTGAAAGGATGTTCATTCGGATTTTCAGTTTTATGAATTCTTATCATTTCAGCTAGAGTAGCATGAAATCTTTCTATGGATCCGTTCGATTGGGGATGTCCTACGCTTGAATACGTCAGTTTTATGTCGTAGAGGGTGCAGAGATCTTTGAGCAAACGGTTGTCAAATTCGCCACCGTAATCGCAATGGATTCTTAGCGGGGTGCCGTAATGTTGAAAGTATAACAACAAGGTATTTACGACGGATTTTGCGGATTTGTCCGGGACTGCATAGGCTTGTGTAAATTTAGTTAACTCGTCGCGAATAGTTAAAGCGTAATTTCGAGTTGGGAATTCAAATAAATCGATATTAATTCTTTCGAATGGTGTTCTTGGGGTTTCTGTGACTACTAGAGGGTTGTTAAGGTTTTTCCGGCATACTTTAGTCTTTTGGCAAGTTTCGCAATTTTTTATAAAATTTTCAACGTCTTTAGTTAGACCTTGCCAAGTGTATTTTTCTCCAATTCTTCGAATCGTTTCATTTATTCCACGGTGTAGATTATTTTTACCAAAATGATTTTGCTCCAATATAATTGGAATTTCATCTTCGTCGGCAGTTCTGACGATATCTTGACAAATTACTACTTTTAAGTCTTTTTCCGCAAAAATGAATGATAGGATTTCAAGAATAGGGAGGTCTAAGTTATTTTCGACAAAGTATGTCTTAGAGAGATCTAGAACATCTTGGTTTTTAAATAATACCAAAAATAAATGTTCAATTACGGATTCGATATCAAGCGGTAGGGGAATGATAAAATATCTCCTATGTCTGACTGTTTTGCTCGATACAATATTGATTTTATCGTTATAAAATTCGGGGTTTTCTTCGAATATATCCTCAATAATTTTGTGATGTAGGTCTTCTAAGTTATTTTGTTGGAAGAAGGTTATAATATCTTTATGTTCTCGATACAAAAGTTGTTTGTTCGAGGCTTTGATTTTCGAATAGTCAATTAAAGATGTTGTTTTATATAGGTTGGTGAAAGTTTCAAATTCTCGGGAAATTTGTTCGTTAGTGATTTCGTTGTTATCGTCTGGGTTTTCGTCGTCGTCTGACTCTTCGTCATTCGCGGCTAGGACCTTTGAATAGAATTTGGAACATTCGGAAAAATGATTAATTTTGATTCTGGAAAGTGCGTCCGCGTTCTTATTGATTTTGCCTGGTTTATAAATTATTTCATAGTCGTACTCTTCTAATTTGAGTCGCCAACGGGCAAGTCTACTTCCTGGATCTTTTATAGAGAATAGCCAGGTGAGTGGTCTATGGTCGGTGACAAGCTTGAACTTTCTACCGTACAGATATGGTCTAAAGTGCTTTACACTCCATACTATCGATAAAAGCTCGCGTTCAATCGTTGAATACTTAGTTTCTGCGCTGCACAAGGTTCTAGAAGCATAGGCAATGGGTAAATCTTTGCCAATGGGCCCCTGGCTCAGCACTGAGCCGACGGCAAATGCGCTCGCATCAGTGGTTAGAACGAAAGGTTCATCAAAATTAGGGCAAATTAATATCGGAGTCGTTGTTAATGTTTGTTTCAAATTTTGAAAAGAATTTATACAATCATTGTCGAAGAGAAATGGTATGTCTTTTTGTAGTAGTTTTGTTAAGGGCTTGGTAATCTTGGAGAAATTAGGAATAAAGCGCCTATAATATCCGGCTAAGCCTAGAAATGATTTAATTTCTTTTGGATTTTTCGGTTGAGGAAAATTTAAAATAGCGTCAACTTTCGAAGGGTTTGGTTTTACGCCGTCTTTTGTAATTAGGTGTCCTAAATAAGCGACTTCCTTACGGAGAAACTCGCATTTGTCTGGTTGAATTTTGAGGTTGGCTTTTTGAAGGCGTTTAAAGACTTCAGTTAGACGGGAAATGTGTTCGTGAATTGTAGGAGAGTAAATAATAATATCGTCCATGTAGACGAGACATCGTTCATTTTGAATACCTAACAGGATGTTATCCATAACTCTTTGAAAAGTTGATGGAGCGTTTTTGAGTCCAAATGGCATTCGCACGAATTCATAATGACCGTTCTCAACTGTGAAAGCAGTCTTTTGAATATCTGCGGGATTAATTTCAATTTGGTGGAAACCAGAAGCCAAGTCTAAGGTTGTGAAATATTGGCATTTGCCAAGTTGGTCTAAAAGATCGGAAATGTTGGGCAGAGGATATTTGTCGCCGATTGTAACCTCGTTGAGTTTGCGGTAGTCGACTACAACGCGCCATTTCTGTTTACCAGAAGCGTCCAGTTTTTTGGGAACTACCCAGACAGGAGAGGACCAAGGTGAGATTGAAGGTTGAATAATACCTTGACTTAACATTTTCGATACTTGGGACTTAACTTCTTCTTTATGGACCTGAGGATATCGATACGATTTCGTAAATATTGGTCGGGAATTGTCGGTGTCAATAGGGTGTTTGATTTCGTTGGTAAAGGTCAAATTGTCTCCTTCTAAATAGAATATATCTTGAAAGTCTAAACAAAGCTGCGTTACTATTTCGGCCTCTTCTTCGTTTAGATGATCCAAGCGCAATTCGTTCCTGATTTCGAAGGATCTGTCCGTCGTTAGGTGTTGGTCAGAATTTTGCGTGTTTAAGTTAAAAATTGACTTAAATTTTTGTAAAGGTTCTAAATTTAAATTGGAAAAATCGACAGTCTTCGGGATGACATTAGCATTGATTATTGTTGTTAAAAATTCTCCGTTTTCGTTTACTTTAACAAGAGCATTAGGTAGACGGACTTTTTCATTCTCTTGCACTTGCAAAATAGCGTCAGTGTTTCTAAGGTTACATTTTAGTTTATAAATTTTTTCGGTACGGCCTTCAATTTGGATCTTATTTTGATTAGGGTTGTGGTTTAATTGGATTTTGTCGTATTCGGGTTTCGACGAATCGTCGGTTACTTTGAAAAGTGGTACCGTTTTGAAATTGGTTATTAATTGTTTATTTCTTATGTCGACGATACAATGAGAGTGCTCTAGGAAATCAGCTCCTATCAGTCCATCAAAATTGATATCTAGGTCGTAGATGTAAACCTTATGTGGGTCGTTATCAGTGAAGGGTATAAGAACAGATTCACTAATAGTAATTTTCTGATCGGTTATACCTTGTATAATTACGTTTTCTGAAAATCTCCGTTTGTAATTTTCCGCTGTTTTTGGTTTAAAGATAGAGATACCTGCGCCAGTATCGATTAGAATTTTGAATTTGTTTGTGATGTCTTTAATGTAGTATAGATTTTTTGAATTTACGGTCAACAATGAATGTGATAGTGTTTCTACATGAACCCTTGTTCCGGGAAGTTCAGCGACGGGTCGAAACTGTCGTTGAGATTCATCGTTCGTATTTGATTTGTTATTTGGTCGAATTGGTCTGTTTGCTGTGTTGGAGTATCCGTGGGGTACTCCGGATCTAATCGAAAATCCTGAGGATTAGCAGTATAATCCTCCTGTGGCGTTTGAGAATTAGCAGTATAATTCTCGTACTGTTCATATGGGGAATTAGCTGTATAATTCTCTGAAAAGCTTTGAGCGTTTTCTAAATCGTAATTTTCATAACTGTCACTTACATTTTGATAATCGGGTGAATAGTCATTGTATTGATTAAATTGATCGGCATAATTATCGTAAGGTTCGTAATTTAAATGATGAGCTTTTTGCTGGTTAAAGCGGTTAAAATTCGGGTTAGGTTGAATAGCTGACGGTCTTTGTTGGTTGAAGTTTGGATTCGGCCTTATAGCTGAGGGCCTATTTTGAGGTTGATTAGGTTGGTTTTGAGGGAATGTCCTCTGACCAAATTGATTGTTTTGAGAGAAATTTTGGAAATTTGGGTTTCCTTGATAATTTGGTCTCTGGAAATTTGATGTCGATGGCATAGACAGTTGCTGTTGCCTTGTACGACATTCGTTTATTACATGTCCATTGCGCTTGCAAAATGAACAGAATTTTTGTTGGAAATTTGAAGTTGGTCGTTTTTGTGGTAAAGCGGGATTTTTGACCGGACTATTTTTCGGAAATTTCTGTTGCTCGAAATAAGAAAGTTGTAGCTCTCTACGAATTCTACTTACAGCTTTCAATATATTTGGAGGGTTGCTGGCACGTATGATACGGCCTAAGTTTGGTTCTAAACCCGTTAGTAAGTTATTTAAAGTCATCGTTTCGATGAGGTCGGATTGTGCGGTTCTTTGCGTCGAGGTTAAATTTTGCTTTTGCACTGCAGCGTGCATTTTCGCATTGTGCGTTTGTAAACGCGAAACGAATGTTAAAGCGGATTCACCGGGTAATTGATGAATTCGTTGTAGGTCCAGAATTGCCGTTAGATCTCTGGAATCCCCAAAGTGGGTTTCCAATAGTGCTTTGATTTCTGGCCAGGTGCCAGGGTTACGTGAATTGATTAATTCGGCAGCTTTGCCTTTCAATTTATTTTTTATGTGGACGGTCAAAAGAATTTTTTGATCTCCGATTGCCATGCTTTGGGCGCAATGACAGGAGTTGAGGAATGTTTGTAAATTAATGGCATTGCCATCGAATTCAGGTATTAGAGAAAATATCTCAGAGAGCTTGTAAGGCTCAATTTGCTCTGGTTGAGGTTGTTGTTGTTGTTGTTGTAGTTGTTGTAGTTGTTGTTCGATTGGTGCCGGTGGCACTGGTTGAACTGGCTCTGGTTGAGCTCTATCTGGCATTTTGCTTTTTGTATTTAAATATTATTTGGACAAAAATTGGTTGCGTATCAGCAGTATGATACGATCTTAAATTAAATTAAAATTAGCTTGTTACGTTGCGTGCGTAAATGGATTGTATATTAGCTGTATAATACACAATGTTTCGTATTAGCAGTATAATACGAAAATAAATAAACTTAAAATTAAATGAACTTGTTTCGTTGCGTTTGTAAAGGAATGGATTTCACTTTGACAATAGAACTGGCTTTGTGCGCCGAGTGTATTAGCAGTATAATACACTTTTAATAAAATAAGTTGCGAAAAATAATAAAATAATAAAAATGGTACCAGATGATTCTTAAATGACTTACGTTAATTTCATCTCCATGAGTAGGTTCTTCGTCCGTCAAGGGATTGGGATCCGCCACCACCAGTGAGGAAGGTCTCCTTGTTCTAATAGATGTACACGCACTGGTTAGGCACCTTCTGAAGATGTTCTCCTTGTTCTCTTACGCTTCACTACCAGTTAGGCTTCTTGTTCTGATGATGTTTACGGATCCTACCGACTGCGCCAATGTTAGATCACGGTTCACATGAATGACTTTTTAAAAACTTTTATTTAGTTACATGGAGCCAACGTTGGCTCTTGGAGAAGGAATGTAATAATAAATTAGAAGTGTTGCATTCTAACTGAGTTTAATAACTGATTCAACAAAGCGTGTTTAGTCATATTTATAACATACAGAACCTGAGTAAGCAAAATATATAACAAAGGAATTGCAGTTCTGCAGTCTGCACAAGTTATGAGAAACAAAGGTGTAATATGATATCTTGAAGATAAGCAATTAATAAGAGAAGCTGTTATCGTGAAATACGATATACCTGTGAAGGTTTATTATGGCTAAGTCGCAATAAGATAGCGTGTAATATTATATAACATATTTATTCAAGGGAAAGCTCATTCGGTGGTGCACAGACTAATGCAAGGCACAACGCCCATAACGCAACAATAGGAAACAACACCAATAGTTATACTCAGAGCTGAAGGCAGGTCCCATTTTACGAATGCCCACTATAGTCCCAAAGTATAACTTCATCAAAAAATTTCAAATCAAAATACCAGAGAGAGGGGACTGGAAAATCAGTCCTCCAATATTGACACAAACAGTCTCAAGACAGACCAGGGACTCGGAGCCGGAATTTACGGGATAAGATCGAGCACAAAAATTCCGATACGTCTAGGAATGCACGCCCAGTATTTCAGGGTGAAATGGTCGCTACAGCAAAGGAAATAATTAGGTAATGGACTGTTAAACAGTCGATTGCCATATCTTCCGATAGCCAAACAGCGCTATAAAGGGAATCGATTCCCTGCGGGTCGGTTCAACACTAGTACGGGATTGCATAAATACCTCCGTGGAAATCAGAACAAAGTGACCGTGGATGAGTACCAGGACACAAGGGACACAGTGGAAATGAAAAGACTCATGAACTAGCCCAGGAAGGCGCATCTAAGGCCCTAGAATGACCCGAAGCCTTTTGCGTGTGGCTAAGTGTGGTTAAGCCATGCTACGAGAATCTATTAAAAGTATAAAATAAATCTGGAATGGTGCAAGTTTCCCGTGACAGATGCAGGCCAGAGTTCATTAAAGAACACTTTACTACCCCAAAATAGGGAAGTGATTATAGCATAACTGAATACTGTAAACTTAACAGACGTAAGAATCTAATGGACCTGGCAGAGGATGCAATATGCAGATCCTGCCAAGAGAAAGAGGAAACCTCAGGCATGTGCTATGCCACTAGACTGAGATTCCAACTAATTGAGATAGCAGATAGCTGTACTAAGGAGGCGTGGAGTCTGATAAAAAATAAGTCTGCGTAAAGAGTTCTAAGTAAACTTGAACAGGAGCATCAAGTAGGGTGCGGTGGTCAAGGCCAATCAGGCAGCAGAAAAGACAGTCAGATTTGTGTTGATGCCAAGGTGGTAGCGTGGGATCACTAAAGACGCATGCCCGTTCATAAAATACCATCTGCGGAAATATTATTCTTCTGTCTAACATCTTTAAATATAGTCTTATTCTTGTCTTAATGCATTATAAATACATTTGAAGTTTTAATTCTGTGATACATGTATTATTCTTGTTGGCATCCCTTTGCTGTATGGTACTTTTGTCAGTATAAAACCATTAGCCACGTTTGACTGTTAGGAGCAGGCCTCACCAAAACTCTTTCCCATCAACTCCTTGGCGACATCAAGCCAATGTTTTAGAGGGCGTTCTCTTTACCTCTTGCCATTTTGTTTCCCTAAATTATGAACTGTTCCATATTGTTCTTGTTTCGGTGAATGTGGCAAAAAAATTAGAAAATTTGGGAGGATATCTAACATTCTTTTATTAGGGTGTTGCAAACAGCTACCGTTCTATATGATCGATTTTGCCTCGAGCACCAGTTTTGCAGTTAAAGTATTAAAACACCACTTTTATCCATCAATAGTATGACAGAGGCACAGATAGCTACAATGAAAAACAGTCTTTCCAGATGGTCAAGTGTTGGCCACCATTCCAGAAGGGATGAGCAACTGCTATTACAGAACGGAGGTCAAATCAGTAAGTCCTGATGAGCAGGACAAAAATCAAGTTTACAACTTATGTAGGGTCTCAAAGGGCATAGTTCAGGAATGGTGCAACAGACACGGGCTCTCTGCCAACCCTGGCAAAACAGAGCTAATGCTGTTCACAAAAAGGAGAAAAGTAAGCGATTTCCCGCTTCCTTCTCTCATGGGCACACGTTTGTGTCTTTCCCGCACAGTGAGATATCTAGGGGTAACCTTGGATTCCAAACTGTCATGGAAGGACCACGTGGAAGTTCAAACGAGGAAAGCGTGCGCATCTTTATGGATGTGCAAGCGCATCTTCGGTCTTAAGTAGGGTATAAGTCCAAAGACTACTCTCTGGGCTTACACTGTTATGGTAAAACCCCTCATTACATACGCGGCACTGGTAGAGCGCTCCACAATCGGGGCTCGCCTATGCCAAGTTCAAAGACTAGCGTGTCTAGGTATAACAGGCGCAATCAGGACCACTCCAACGATTGCGATGGAGGCCATTCTTGGACTCACTCCCTTGCACGTTGAAGTGGAGCTTGAAGCTAGGAAAGCAGCAAACAGACTGTTCAAAAATGGAATGTAGAACATGACGGGCCAAGGGGCACACAAAGGCTCTGGCTCTACCGGTAAGGGACCAGGTTATTGCTCAATCAGGTGATGACCGGTGTCTCCCCGTCTACTCTTTCACAATTCCATATACCGTCGTGTTTCCCAGTCGAGATGTCTGGGAACGTGACAAAACGCATCTCCTGAGTCCCGGTGGTCTGGAATGGTACACAGACGGATCCAAGACTCTGGAGGGAACGGGCGCAGGCATACACGGATGCAAACCAAGGGCTCGTATATCGGTGCCACTTGGTAGGTACCCTAGTGTGTTCCAAGCAGAAGCGTATGCCATACTACGATGCGCAAGCGAAAATCTCAGCAGAAGTTTCGTAGACAAACATATTTACATATGCAGCGACAGCTAGGCGGCTCTGAGGTCCCTTGCGTCAAACAAGGTGACCTCTAGGCTGGTGCTTAACTGTCGAAACATTTTGACCGAACTTTGTGAACGTAAACTCATATGGGTGCCCGGACACAGTGGTGTGGAGGGCAACGAAGAAGCAGATCGTCTGGCGGGAGAAGGAGCAAAAACTCCCTTCCCGGGCCCTGAGCCATCCTTCGGTCTGCCAAGGAGTCTGATTCACTCAGAACTGCAAGACTGGGCTGCGGCACAGTTTAATAACTATTGGGCTCGAGCCCCCGGTATGAGGCAGTCGAGGCTCCACATAAAGGGGCCCTCGGCTGCCTCTACCATAAAGTGGTTGCTTGGGCTCGATAGAGAAAAAATGAGACAGATGGTGGGCCTAATAACAGGACACTGTCCTCTTAACAATCACCTACATACAATGAGGTTGAGAGATGATCCAACTTGTCGGATGTGTGGAGTGGAGGATGAAACCATCACTCATATCTTATGCAGTTGCGCCCCATTAGGAGCGTCAAGGTATAGGCTCCTCGAGAGGCAATTCTTGCATCCAGAGGAACTACGGGATATCCCTTGGAACAGGCTGCTCTCCTTTGTGAAGAGCACTGGTCTTTTCTAAGGGATCCTTCACGTCGCGAATGTACAATGGGCCGACAGGCCTGAGTACTGCGGATTTCGACATCTGCTCGCGTTCTCTAATAATAATAATATGTAGGGTCTCAAAAATAAATAGCAACCCGTTTCACGGGCACATTTATTAACAGTAAACACAAATCAAAGAGTAATTAAAATAATTGCAACGTATCTAATTAATAACGTATAATAAAAAATAATCATTATTTGCAAATATAATATAAACTCAATAACGATATTAGGTAATCAGCAAATAAGGTTGAATTAACTAAGCAACGTCAGAATTTTATTTCATATCTTATAATGTCCTTTTTTGGCCCAACTTTTTAGTCAAAAATGTTTTTGTATTACAACTCAAATGTAACTAAGTTAATGCAATTAAAAGTTTTATTCTATTTTCAATTACATATTATTTAATTAAAATATACTAATAAGAAGAAAACACATTATTAGTATGTAACAGATGTACGAGTATATTCAGAGAAAATAAACATTTGCTTCAATTTATTATTACTTGCAAGATGAACTAACTTTTATTTTCTTAGATAACTACTTACTTGTTTGAATAAAGTTCACGTTTGCATTCATTTTTGTCTGTAGTAATTATTACTAGTGCCTTATTTAATTCGGCAGCAAACTCCATTTGAGTTGCTTCCAATTTTTGTTAATCGTTAGTTTCGATGATCAACGTGCAAATGACCAGTGCGCATCTCACAAATTGATAAAGACGTTATTGTCACAATAAAATACATCCTTTTTAACTGCGTATTTATCTGTTAGTTAACTATAAAAAAAATACCTAACTTTATTTAATAACCAACTTTTTTAATATTCTTATTTCTTTTCTTTGTGTTACAGATAATTGAATGTACTATTCAACTGTTGACCACTTTTACGTATGATCACTGGAGGCAAGAACTCTTAACAGTGCGATTTTCGAACTAAAAATAGAGAAAAACATTGAGGTTCCTTGAGAGGGCGTATTTTGGAAACTATTAGGACTGGAACATAATTCTTTTTTATTTACAATTTTACTCAGAATTTAATCCTCTTTCATTTTAGTTTTACGTCTTGCCAAGCAGGCTCGAGAAACATTAGAATATGCTTTACTGAAAGGTCACAATTTGCAAACTATTGAGACTTATTTATTACTTCCACATCCAGTGGAAGTATAGTAACGACAAAAAAATTTTAAAAAAATTTTATTGTTCAAATAGGTTTAGAATGTCATGAAACGTCGAGATTTCAAGTTTGAGCGAAAAAAAAATTTCTGTCTGTCGGTCTGTCGGTCTGTCGGTCTGTCGGTCTGTCGGTCTGTCGGTCTGTCTGTCGGTCTGTAACTTTTTTTGTGCGCACGTTTACTCTGGAACCGTTTGAGATATTGACTTGAAATTTGGTACACATATGTACCTTAACGAGATCTAGAACTAGATTATATTTTCATTTTGTTCCGTCGAAGGGGGGTAAATTGGGGGTAAATTTGGAGTAAATAGGTAAATCAAGCAGGTAAGAGTTCATAAAATTGATATTTAGTATAGACAAGAGAAGCTAAGGTCTCAAAAAAAAATTTGGCATTAGCCACCCCTATTACCACCCCCACCTCATTATTAAAGGGTATGAAAAAAAAATGCGATTTAGTGTGTGTATAAGAACCAGAAACCTCAAAATATTTTTTTACTTTATCCACCCCCTACTCCCACCCCCTGTCACCACCCCCACCCCACTACCGATGTGGGGTATCGTTTTATGGGTTTTTGGGGTAGAGGATTTCAAATATTATATTATTAAAGTTCCATAAACAATTATTTCCAGATACAAACTTTTTTCGTTGTGTGACTTTGATAGAAAATCCGGATGTGGAAGTAGTGATTCCTTGGGCAGCGGTTTATTTTTATATTACAGGAAATCGAATATATTTTAACACAATTTTGAAACATTTGTCATCAACGATAATGCAGAAATCTGAAAAAAGTACAATTTTTGGGTAAAAAATGGCAAAAAAATAGAAGTTTTTTTAAAGGGCATATCTTAGAATCCATTGGGATTGGAACAAGTTAGATCATCATTTATTAAGCCGAAGCCCATACTGTGCAACCGCTCACTCAGCATTCATTTAAGAGAGTGATTTGCGAAATGTTATGTCTGGACACTATTGTAATAAGGGTGTCAAACGTAGGCCCTGAAAATCAACGCTATGAATTGAATGGGGCCTTTGAAATATAGATGTATAGATAGTTCTCCAGAATATCAAGGAAAAGAAGAATACGGAACTTCAAAAAACTGGCCATGAGAGAAAACTTATTTCAAGCATCAATAGAATAAAACTGGAGTATTTAGAACATATTTCACGAAGTGCTAAATAAAACCTGCTCAGATTTTAGTGAATTGTGTGAGTCGGAGAAAAGCCCGAAAAACCCGAGTATTGTCTGATGCAACCAAAGTAGTTCTCCACCCCGTTTTCTGCTGAACACCGTACTGGTGGCAGAATTTCTCGTTGGGGTGACCCACCTCCGCAAACGGACAAAAATCACCCCCAAATGGGGTCAATCGCGTATTGATAGTGTTTCACGAAATCTAACTTATTGATCCCCGTTTTCGAGCATGCCAATTATGGAGAGACGCATCCCTGACACTTGTTCACCCCCTCAACGGCCAATAACCACCCTCCAAAGGGGTGAGAGAGCGCTCTCATCATACCACTGAATAAAAAGGTTTCCCTCCCATTTTCAAACACGCCGAACACAGAGAGGACCACAAATCGAGTTCCTGACACCCGTTCATCCCTCAATGGCAAAAAATACCTCTTCTTCGAATTTTCATAATGAGTGTAACTGCACGGAACGTAAAAAAAATTTGAAAGAACGCGGATCCACGGGAGTGAAGAGTATATATCAAGCCGCACAGCTTCTACGCACCTGTAATATATCACATAACATAACATTTATTTCCCGAAATAAAGTTTACATACAAGGTGTACATACATTTATACATTAATGCATTGAATACATAATGAATAAACTTTACAATACCTTATTAAAGGCGTAGGGAAAGAAGAAAAGTACAAGAATAAAATAGTAGAGGGTGAGTACCAACCAACAATTTTCATGCCGCTGTGAATCTAGTAGAATAAAACTCCTTCATACTGTAAAATTGATGTAAAAATGATTTTAATGTTTTTTTTAAGGAAATTAAAGAATTTTGTTCTGTTATGGATAAAGGCAGTTTATTAAAAATTTTGATTCCAGAGTATAGTGGCCCTTTTCTGTTTGTTTCATAGTTATAATTAGGCAGAAGTGGAATATGTTTATTACTTCCACATCCAGTGGAAGTATAGTAACGACAAAAAAATTTTCAAAAATTTTTATTGTTCAAATAGGCTTAGAATGTCATGAAACGTCGAGATTTTAAGTTTGAGCGAAAAAAAAAATTCTGTCTGTCTGTCGGTCTGTCTGTCGGTCTGTCTGTCGGTCTGTCGGTCTGTCGGTCTGTCGGTCTGTCGGTCTGTCGGTCTGTCTGTAACTTTTTTTGTGCGCACGTTTACTCTGGAACCGTTTGAGATATTGACTTAAAATTTGGTACCCATATGTACTTTAACGAGATCTAGAACTAGATTATATTTTCATCTTGTTCCGTCGAAGGGTTGGGGGGTAAATTGGGGTAAATTTGGGGTAAAAAGGTAAATCAAGCAGGTAAGAGTCCATAAAATTGGTATTTAGTATATATAAGAGAAACTAAGATCTCAAAAAAAATGTTGGCATTAGCCACCCCCATTACCACCCCCACCCCATTATTAAAGCTGATGAAAAAATTTTTTGATTTAGTGTGTGTACAAGAAACAGAAACCTCAAAATATTTTTTTACTTCATACACCCCCACTACCACCCCCTATCACCACCCCCAACCCACTACCGATGTGGGGTATCGTTTTATGGGTTTTTGGGGAAGAGGATTTCAAATATTATGTTATTAAAGTTCCATAAACAATTATTTCCACATACAAAATTTTTTCGATGTGAGTGACTTGAATAAAAAATCTGGATGTGGAAGTAGTGATTCCTTGGGCAGCAGTTTTTCTAGTGCTATAGGAATGGTGATTTGATGGTGTTAATAAAGTATGCCGTCTATTATAAATCATTATGGCTATTTTATATATGTAAAGACTAATTACTGTATAAATTTGTAATTGTTTGAACTGAGGTCTACATGTTTCGGATTGTTTTATTTGACAAATTGTGCGATAGCTCTTTTTGCGTTAGTAATACTGTTTCAATTTGGCTTGACGAACCTCAAAATTCAATTCCATACTGCACAATTTCTTGAAAATAAGCAAAATAGACATTTAGGGCTGCATTTTGGTCCAGCTCTCTTCTTATCATGGATATGGCAAAAACTGATTTACATAATTTCTTATTTAGCTCTTCTATATGATTTGACCAATCAAGATTTTGATTAATTCTGATAACCAAAAATTTTAAATGCTCTGTATTTGATATTTCACCCGAGTTTGTCTTGATTGACTAATTTGGTAAAGGTCTTCTTGGATGTTGCAAAATAATATTATTAAGTTTTTTCTGTATTTAGTAATAATTTATTTGATGTGAACCAATCTGTTACATTATTCATCGTATTTTGGGTGTATCTTAATTTTTATCTTTTATTATAATACTCGTATCGTCGGCAAATAGGGAGAAATATATTGATGGGAAACTAAATACTAAGTCGTTAATATAACAAGAAGAGAACTGGCCCGAGCACCGAACCTTGCGGTACTCCGCAGATTACTTTTTTTTCTTACTAGAAACCACTTTTCCCATGAGGTCCAATGAGGAATTAGTAAGTTCTACATATATTCTGCGATCCATCAAATATGATTTAAATCACTGATGCGGTAATCCTCTAAAGGCATAAAAATATAATTTTTCCAATAGTATTTGGTGATCTACGCTGTCAAATGCCTTTGTTCACAGGTCACAGAATATACCGTTTGCTGTTCCTTTTTGTTCCATTATGCTGTTTATTTTATCTATAAGTGCAAATGCGGCATCCGAGGTGCTTCGATGTTTTTGGAATTCATATTGAGCTATCGTGAGTATTTCCTCTTTACTTAAGTACTGTACTAGTTGGATTTTTACAACAGTTTCTATAATTTTTGATGATGTTGGCAAAAGAGATATTGGCCTGTAATTAGTAATCTTCGTGGTATCACCTTTTTTAAACAAAGGTTTAACAACTATTTTACAATGAACTGGAAAAATTCCATTGGAAAAAGAGAGATTAGATAAGTTAATGGGACCCTGAGTACATTAATATTATTTTTAATTAAGTCAATAGATATCTTATCCCAGCCACATGATTTTTTTAGTTTTAAATTTTTTACAACATTTATAGTTTCTTGTTCACTTATGGGCTTGAAAAAGAATAAAGTTCTGCTATTAAACGGTACTCTCTTTAAGTAACTGTCAAAAGAAATATTGCCATTGAAATTCGTAGATAAATTAAAGTCTTCATTTGCAAAAAAATTATAAAACTCTTCCGAAATTTGCTTTTGGTT
Organism: Rutpela maculata; assembly: GCA_936432065.2. Taxonomy (NCBI): domain Eukaryota; kingdom Metazoa; phylum Arthropoda; class Insecta; order Coleoptera; family Cerambycidae; genus Rutpela; species Rutpela maculata. The sequence continues at coordinate 119,866,174 of OW386285.2, forward strand.
TGTGACTGGTTCGTTATTGATATCAACATGAATATTTTCAGGCTTACTTACATTTTTTTAGAACTCCATTCACAAATTTCCATGTAGTTTTTACATCATTTGTAGAGTTTTTTAGGTTATTTGAGAACGATACCTCTTTAGCTTGTTTTATTACTTTTTTTAATTGTTTTATTACTATAATGTATGCAGTAATTGTTTGCGTCAATAAAAATATTTTATATAATATATTATAATTAAATAAATCAGATGCTTCACTTATTATATAAACCTGTTTTTCCCAAAAAAATATGTACAAAAAATATACATTCATCTTTTTTCAGCTCCACAGTAAATGAAGATGACCACTTTGTTGACGAGATCGAGGTGACATCTTAATGTTTTTTTCCTGTGTAGCATCCACAAAAACGAGGGGGGGAGCTTTGCCCGGGGCGGGGGTATGCTGAGAATGCACTCTCACCACTTTGGAGGGTTTTTATTGGCCATTTATGGGGGTGAGTCACCCCGGGGAGGAATTCCACCATCACCACGGTGTTCATCCTCTAGAATGGGAGATCACGAAGTAAGAGGCCTTTAAACAATTATAATACGCGTTTGACCCCGTTTGGGGTTGGTTTTTGGCCGTTTGCGAGGATGGGTTACCCAACGAGAAATTCTACCACCAACACGGAGTTCAGTATCCTCGAAAACGGGGGGAGAACTAATCTGGTTGCATCAGACAATAGTCAGGTTTTCGTCCGACTCACACAATCCACTATTTATTTTAAATAGAAAGGTAGAATAAATACGTTAAATTGATCGTATTCATCGTATCATTGTAGTTACACAACTTCACATAGTGAATAGACGATAGGAAAATATAAGCAAATTGTGAAAATGGGAGCTGTCAACGCAACGCTTAGATTAAGCAGCGGAAAAGAAAAGTGCTGAACCTTTTTTTTTGCTTTACGCAGAAATTTATCAGCTTCTTTTCCCTTATAAAGGCTTTTAACGTAGGGCAAACTGGACGTGAACAGTCAACAATTTTTTGATGATTTACTCGTTTTTCAGAAACTTTTGTGGATTCCAGATCGAGTTAGAATTTACAAACTCACAGCTTTTTTTTTGGTCTCCAAAGCAAAAATTTTAAGCGAAAAAATTTCAACCCTGCGTTATTTCCCTACAAAACCACCCGTTGAGTGTAGTATTGGGTAATTTAAGAAGACCACGACCACGTTTATATTTATCACATTAGTAATAATAATAATAATATCTATTGATGTATAGAAGAGAAAAATTGTTTTACACAAGTCAAAGAAAAACATACATATAGCTAACATATATGTCATATAAAATAGTAGAAGCAATTGTGACACGTAAATAAAATACATACACAAAAAAAGTATCATACATTAAAAAAGAGTCTATAAAAAATAAAATATATACAGTCAAGCTGCAGATGTAGTGAAGTCTGTATAAAATATAATAGTGAGAACACATTTGAAAAAATAGTAGATAATAATCGAACAAGTACGTGTCTAAAAAAAGTTATCAATCTCGTAACAGCTTTTGTTTAGTAATATTTTTTTTAGTTTTAATTTAAAAACCAATAGATTCTGAGACAATTTAATATCATCATTAAGTGCATTAAAAAATTTGCAGCCATTATAATAAAAAAATTTTTGGTAGAAAGCTGTTCGGTGGATCGCGGCTGAAGTAATCCCTTAAACCTTGTGGTCATCGCTGACTTGATTAGCAAGAAACTTATGCTGGTTCTTGTAAACAAATATACAGACTTCCAGAATGTATACGCTTGCAACGGTTAGTATTTTTAACCTTTTAAATGTAGTACATCAGCTTTCACGAAAACCTAGACCTGCAACAATTCATATAGCTTACTTCTGCAGAACAAATACTCTATTTATATGTGCGTTGTTTCCCCAGTTTGCTATGCCATACCTCAAATGTGAATGGAAGTTCGTATAATAAAGGCTCATGAGTACATCACAGCTATATATTAAAAGGTAGTGGGTCCAGAACAGATCCCTGGGGAACTCCATGCGTGATATCGCATACAGTACTGGTTATATTACCGTTTAATTCAACAATCTGTTTTCTATTGTTTAGGTATGAAGAAAACAGACTTAAAGTAACTCCCCTTACTATGTACCTGTCTAGTTTGTTCAACAATATTTCATGATTAACAGCATCAATAGCACGTAGTATAGGAAATAGCGTGCAAATTCGACGACGAGTGGTTACCGTCTGCCAGTCGGTAATCGAAGAGGCCATATAAATACAAATTTTTTCTCTCTAGAACTTTTTGGTATAATGGGAGGATAGGGAGGGGGGGGCATTTATTTTTAAATCGAATTATTATCGATATCTGTCCGCATAGGTAGTTAGTATATGTACCCCAATTACGCTGGCAAACGAAAATTCCGAACGGCGCGCGCGCTAACCGGAAAAAGAAACTAATTTTTTTTTATTTTTCCGGTTAGCGCGCGTGCCGTATCCCCCCACCATACCAAAAAGTTCCAGAGAGAAAAAAAATTGTATTTATATGGTCTCTTCGATTACCGACTGGCAAACGGTAACCACTCGTCGTCGAATTTGCACGCTATTTCCTAGACTAACGGAAGAAATCAATAAATAACCCTAAGGCATATTGCTTGTTATCAAGGGCATTAACAATTAAGTCTTGGAACTCACAGAGGCCTAATTCGGTGCTCTTACTTTTGCAAAAACTATGTTGGTAAGTTGATGGTAAATCATTTTTATATACAAGAAATAAGACATCTGATCCTTGACAGAGAGCTCAAATAGTTTAGAAAAACTGCAAAGCAATCTAATAGTCCTGTAATTTCCCTAGTCGTTGGGATCACTTTTCTTGTGCAAAGGTTGAACAATTGCTAATTTGAACATATCTGGAAAAGTTCCGGCGTTAAAAGAGAAATTGATTAAAAAAGCAAGAGGCTGACATTTGCTAAGTTTACAATGTTTTATTAAGTTATTGGAAACGCTAGATGTTAATCTAATTCCAATGCATTATCACTGCGCTAGTTACTCTAATACCAAGTGTAAATTGGTACACCCTGTATAAATGTAGGATAGTAGGAAATGGGTATTATAAGAATCGTACAGCGTAGGCCTTGCGGTTAGGTCGGCGGACATTTGAAAGTCAATTACCGTATGTCGCCTAGGGGCTAGAAGAAAGGGCAAGCGGGTCGCAAAAGGCCCCGGGGTGTCGCCCGATCGGCGCCAGACCGGTCTCTGGTGCTGTCACAGCACTGGCCAAAGGCTCAGCCCCAGGAATTGCACGTGCAAGATATCGATAAAATCAGAGCTTGTTCCATTATAAATGTGGATGGCAGTTTGTGGTTTAAAAGATTTGAAAAAGAGGAGAATAAAGACAATTATATTCCTAACAGTCGGCTTAAGTCTGCTTAAACTAACGATATTGTCAGCGTTGTTTTGCAATCGTTATTGTTGTAAAAAACTGGTTTTTACTGAAATCTTAACATATTTTAATTTTGTTGATGAGTAAAAAAAGTAATAGCTAGAAGCAGATACACCTACCAATAACAGCTTGTCATAGACTGATTTATGTTATTAGTGTACTAGAATGGGAGGCAAAAATAAAAATGAAAAAAGTTTATTTTAATTCTCAGTGCAATAATCCAACATTTATACACATTCTATTTACTTCTCAAACAAAATAAATCAATATTTTGTTAAAAGTAATATCGTTTTGTTAAACACTAGCAGTGCGAAAACGGGCACAAGTTCTTCATACGTATCTCTGAAAACATTTATAATTATTTCTTCCTCGTTCTGGAGAAAAATATACCGAGTGTTAAATTTTCTCTTTACTTTGAGAGTGGTGTAGCTGTGTCAAGTCTCAACTTTATTGCACTCTCCGGTTGATGATGCCAAATAATGACAGTTTTTAGGAGAATACGTTGCTGGGACGCGCTTTGGTGTGTGTATTTCTTGCACAGTAGAGCCGTTGGTGCAATAGACTTTCCAAGGAACCTGTAAAAAACATTTCCAGACATAAATCTCGAAAGCAACAATACAATTCGCCTTCCACCTGTCTCACTAACGATCCATGTTTCTGAAGCATAGAGAATGCCCGAGGGAAACTAATAGTTGTCTTTCAAGCAACTTCTTTTTACAAAAAAACTACCCTTTATGAGGAGAACATCCAACTTGTCATACATCATACCTATCGTCATTGTTTAGGAAGGAGCGCCATGTGAAGCCTGTGCCTTCAACAAGATAGCGGTGGCCATTGTTTCCCAGAATAACCACCATCAAGTTTGAATTACCTTCACTATTTTAGTAGATTAAAGGTAGGTGTCCAATTACATGTTTTTAGGAATGCTGAATTTAAAAAACGCTATAAAACGTTGTTGGAAGTCCATAAAGTGAGATGTCTAGAAGAGCCGCCACAGAATTTAAATTCCATATTTCATTAACCCTAGAATTCTCACCGTCGTAAATTTGACGAACAGAGTTTTGAGAAATGGCGGTAGTTTTTGTATGACCCTCCCAGCTGAACAATAACTAGCTGTCAATCTCTCAAAGTACATGTGATGCCACCGATGGAGCTGCTCTCATTCACTCAATTTAGCCACGTGTGCTATGCGTCCTTGGAGTATACTGGGTTCTGGAATTCCATCAGAGCAGTATGGGATGCATCTCTCCTAAAAGGCTTGGCATGATCTAAGATATGTACACTAGGGTGCATCGATTTTCTTTTTTTTTACCTAATCCAAAATGGCGGGCGCCCAAAAGTTGTGTGATAGGGTTGTAAATAATACGTTAAAATTTCAAATTAAATTAGCGGGTTGGGGTCAAAGGTAAACATTTTTGATATTCTATATATTCAAAATGGCGGTGTGAAAAAGTTGTGCTTTACAGTTATATATAAGAGGTGAAAACTTAAGACAAAAATATTATGATTTAAGGGTAGCGGGTTAGGGTTAAAAGTCAACTTGATATTTTCTTTGTTCTGCATCGGATCCATTTCTACTCCTTACAAGCTCAAAAGGTCCCATTTTTTTTAAGGGAAATTATTTATTTTATTATCATAGTGTGAAACAATAATCTTTATTTTTACTTTAATTTCTTTATTGGAAGTTTGATAACAAAGGTACTTATGTGAAAATAAACTTGATTTTATTAAAGAATAAAAAGTAAAAATAAAAATTCTATGAACATTATGGTAAAACTTGCTTGTAGTAATCTTTCTTTGTGCTGAATTTGGGAATTTTGTCACAGAATCTAATCGTTGTTCTAATTAATCCATCCAGCGCTGAAGCTTCAGTTACAAGCTTTACTGCCCTTTTCACAGCTTGTGTGTGATTAGGAAATTTATTTATTTCAATTATCAGACAATTCAGGATTATTTATAATTTGATTAAGGTCCTCTTCGGATAAATCAACTATTAATGGTGGCTCATTATATTCACATTCTTGCCAATCAATCATCTCATACTAATTTGTAGCATTTAGTTTCAACGGAGCAAATGTAAACTTTCTTAAGTCGGTATTGTTGCTTTTTCTACCTTTTAATATTCTGCGAACGGCCAGCTCCCTAATACACCGGTTTTCATCGCCCAGCATTCCCAGTAGTATGTTCTCAGGGTGTGCAAAATATCCATTTCGTATTACGACAGGATCAACTACCTACTCCTTTCAACTCTTCTGATAAATATCTGGATAATTGTATGGTCTTCCATACATTTGACGCAAATTGGAGACATGATGGATCTGCTTCTATTTTGAACCACATTGGCGCATACACTTTGACAACATACGTTGCTGATATAACCAAATCTGCAGAGCAACATATAAGCAAAGTATTCTATTTGCTGTCGTCAGCCATCACGAGTGGACTATTTTGCCAGGTTCTCGTTTTGAAAGATTAATAGAAACATATCCCGTTATTACTGCTTGGCATATTTCATAAAAATATAACTGATATGTGTTAAGACCATTCACCTTAACTAGAGGAATTTCAGATTTAATAATCTTAAATGCAGCTAGTGGCATCTGCTCGCATTTGACTAACGACTTTCCTATTATACCTGAAAATCCTGAAATACAGTTCCGTCAATATGTTCGATCAAGTGCCTTTTAGTGGAAGTTCATTTGCATGCAGTTGGCAAATGAACCACTGAAGTGGTCTCAAAATGTTTTTCAAGTTGAGCTTTTAGGACCAGTATTTGTAGCCGTTCCATCACATCCGACGACTTTTAAGGTGTTAGTTGGGATTCGAGTGTTTTCAAAATAACTGATAATGGCGTTAATGATGTTTACAGCTGAACCTGTAGAAGATGTGACATGTCCCAAATATGATCCTGGCTCTCCAATTAAAACTATATGTTCTTCGGTTGTTATCTTTCGACGGTTATATATTAATTTCATGGCCTTGTTTTTACCCCAAATGATATTGGCGTACCACATGATGATAATTCACCTCTCTTCTTGCTTATAGCTTTTCTTATTTTGTTTTTATCAATTACATGCGTTGTGTTAGATTCATTAATTAAACCAAAATCTTGGAGTACTAAAGAGGCAATCACTGCTCCAGCTCTATCGGAAATACCGCATCTATCTAAAGTTTCGGCTAAAACTGACAGTGTTCACTGTTCACCGAGCTTTCATGTATGCAGAACACAGTGCATGCTGTATTATGGGCATGCGTACATTAGATAACAAATACGTAGGTGGTACTAAGTAATTTAAATTTAATATCGTAATTAAACATAGTTTAGAAATATTGCTAATTAATAAGTATCGATAATATTTGTAAGGGTACGTACTATCTTTTTGGTCTTTGATGCTAACCCTTGAGTCTTAGTATTTTGGTTTAAAATTTTTACCAGCCAATTTCAACCCCAAGACCAAACTTTTCCGCGCCCGCCATTTTAGATATGCACAAAATAAAGCAAATTGTACTTTTAACCCTCACCCGCTACCCCTAAACCTAAATATTTTCCACTAAAATTTCTACCTGTTGCTTATAACCCTAAAACACAACTTTTGCGCATCCGCCATTTTGAATATATAAAATATCAAAAATGTTTACCTTTGACCCCAACCCGCTAAGGGCTAGTTGTACGAACTAAGTTGAGCCAAGTTCAGCTTGATCCAAGATCAAAATCCATGGTTACGATTATTGTAACAATCGTAACCTTGGCTTTTGATCTTAGTTTAATCTGAACTTGGCTCATCTTAGTTCGTACAACTGGCCCTAAGGGTTAATATTTTAATTTGAAATTTTGACGAATTATTTACAACCCTATCACACAACTTTTGGACGCCCGCCATTTTGGATTAGGTAAAAAAAAGAAAATCGATGCACCCTAATGTACACTCCAGAACAGCCTACATGATGCCAGAGGAAATGAATCCGTCGCCAAGTTTATCTAAACTCACCTAGGCCTCGCAATTGACTTTTTTGAGTTATTTCTTAGAAATAACTAAAAAAAGAAGATGTTTTTTCTCTCGTACAAAGTATTTATCTAGTTGAAAATATTCGAACTGTCAAGGTCGTCACTATCATTGCAGATAAATATGTTAATTCTGAAACCGCTTCAACCGTTATTAAAATTGCACTTCTTATGAGGAGGCACATGAATGGATTATAGTGCACACAAGAGATACAGTCATCCATGAGGCCAAGATCAGTCTCATAAGACCGTTGATACTGGTGTTTTGGTTCTTGCCACATCATTGAGTTGAGAATCTTGGGCCTTGAAGAACTTTGAGCGAAACAAAGGTACATTACAGCTCACACTATTGCCCTGGTGCTTGGTACAGAGAAATCTATCGCTCTGAGGGGCTTCCACGCGTTCAAGGATGTGACACTATTTCAATATTCCATGGGAAACTCAGTGCCTGACACACGTGAAAGTACTACTTTCACTGTCATGTTAACTTCACTTTCAGAACTGCAAATGGATGTGCTTGAACAAATTGTAGTCCTCATCATGTAATATAATAAATATTTGGGCATAACTCTGGATAAGACAAGACATTTTTTCGGCAGACGAAAAACTTTTTGACAGACTCCCTTCAATATTAAATGCACTCCAACAACAGCTTTGAGAGCTGTTTATCAGGGCGGTCACACTTAGGGCCAGTGAACCCACATGGGAAATTCCGAGTCCAGATAATTGGGAATGTATGAAAGATGGTTCAAATTGGCTGTGAAATGGACATCTCTTCCCAAAATATGACAGAGTTGTTGTGATCTTGTAAAATATACAGGGTGTTCCTCAATCACGTGTTAATATTTCAGGATGTGACTCCTTAGGTCATTCTATGAAGTAAAATTCATTTGAACATATGTTCACAACGGCTTAAATATTTTGCTACAGGGTGATGATTTTTTTTTTAAATCGTTATTTTTTAATGTCTCAGAAAGTGCTTTAGATATTATTTTCAATTTTGGTATGTGTCAATAGGACATAAAACCAGTTATTTTATCGCTCCATCAGTGGCGTCCCTGAAAACATGTCCTCTGATTTTTTTTATCAAAAAAGTGGTGAGCCACTGACATTTTTCCATGTGGATATTTTTTCTGACTGGCCTGGTCAATTCTACATGAAAACAGTCTCTTACATTTTTCTCGTCTTGTATAAAGCCATTGAATTCAAATTGAAATTAATTATTAACATTGATGATTTTTGTTTTATAAAAATGGTTGAAAATGGCCACCTTCTCTTAATAGGCATGCTTCCGCCCGTCTTCGCATCGAATTGAGCAATCGTTCAAATATCCCTCTCGTATTCCGTATTTAGACGAGGAAATATAACACAAAAATAACCCCAACCTTCAATTTTTTTGGCAGTAAGTCGGATTGGGATGGGGTTTTTTGCATTCGCTTCGTTAACTCGTCTAGAAACTTTGTGCCATATTTTGGTCTTGTACTGTTTTGAAATTGCATTACTGCATCGAAAAGTGCATTCTTATAAGTGCATCTTTTCAAGTGATGAAGAAAAAATTCATATCTTCCAGAAAAAACTCCCGAATCATACGAATTTCAGCACCTGGGGGTTTCTTGAGTCGCTGGACCTGAATGTGATGTCCAAGTGAGCTCCCTGTGCACTTGGAGGTCAGGACGGCACCAGGAACGTCATCACCTGGAGTTCTCTCTAAACTCATGGAGAATCGATCGAAATTCGTTACCTGGAGGCTTTTGGGTCGCTCGTCCCGAATCTGACATCGGCAACCTCCTCCGGAGGACCTGGTGCGCGTGACCTGGCTAATAACGTCATCTCCTGGAGTTTTACTGAATTTACTTATCAAATCGATAGAAACTCGTTACCCGGGGTTTTTCGGGTCGCTCGTCCCGAATCTGACATCGGCAACCTCCTCCGGAGGACCTGGTGCGCGTGACCTGGCTAAGAACGTCATCTCCTGGAGTTGTACTGAAATTTTGTCGTCAAACTTTCTAACATTGATTTAATGAATGCTAGTTAGTATATTATTATGGTAGAACAAGTTTTCCACTGCAACCTTCTTCATCATTTCGACGTAAATATCTATGAAGCAACAAATTATAAATAATTATTAGTTAAAAATAAAAATAATTATTTATTTCTGCACCTATTTAATTGTATGATAATTATTAGCATTTTTTTGGTGAAAAATCGTACCTATAATTCACTGTAGTGGATTATCCATTCATAATTCACTGCATCCGGCCAATCACAAATACAAATTCAAAAATCACTGTTTCGCTGACTCAATGATATTTTAAATCGACCGCGATCAACTCTTGCTGCTGCGACTGACAATCAACTCGCGTGACAGTGACATAGTAACAAGTGTGCCGCTGTATAGTTTGTTTACGTTTTCGACTTCTTACTAAGAGGTACCGATTAATGTTAATCAAATTTCAGTTTAATTTATTTGCTTAATAGGTGTAGAAAAAGCATAGTGATTCAATCGCGATTATGACCATTATTCACTCAGATGATTTGCGCCACTCGCTTACAGTTCGTGGGCTCAAACATCATCTTCGGGAATAATGGTTATCATAATCGCTCATATAATAATATACTATTATTACAAATATTTATTATTTAATAGAAGTAAAACTAGTTAAAATTTCAAATTGGCGCCTTCTTTATACGAGATTCCAAAATTCCGTTGGTTTAACTTTGGAGGAGAAGGAGGAGGTTGCTGATGTCAGATTCTGGACGAACGATCCGAAAAACCCCTGGGTAACGTGTTTCGATCGATTTAATAAGTAATTTCAGTAAAACTCCAGGAGATGCCATTATTAGCCAGGTCGCGCGCACCAGGTCCTCCAGAGGAGGTTGCCGATGTCAGATTCGGGACGAGCGACCCGAAAAACCCCCGGGTAATGAGTTTCGATCGATTTGATAAGTAATTTCAGTAAAACTCCAGGAGATGCCATTATTAGCCAGGTCGAGCGCACCAGGTCCTCCGGAGGAGGTTGCCGATGTCAGATTCGGGACGAGCGACCCGAAAAACCCCCGGGTAACGAGTTTCTACCGATTTGATAAGTAAGGGCATAGCAGGATAAGCATGTGTTAGGTGCCCCCGCACCAATCGGATCGAAATTTTTAACACAAGTTGATAGTAGTGTTAGATGAAATTTCCCATAATATTATTTTTGGAAAACCATTTTTACGGGAGTTATGGGGGTGAAAGGAAAAATGGAAAAAAAATTTTTTCTCGAAAACGGATAAATCGATTTTCATGAAAAAAAATATATGTTATGTCTTTTGATGGTGCAAATGTGGGAAAAAATTATTGAGTCCATTTGTCGAAAAAATTTTTTCAAATTAAAAAAAAAATTTTTTTTAGGGGATGTTCTAGAGGCACACCCACCATTTTCTTTCAAAGAAATGCTTATATACCCTTTTAAAACATATCCAATTTTCAAAGCGATCAGAAGGGAACAACATACTCAAAATTGATAATCATTGGCAGACTGCGGGCGGCGCGTAGTCTATGTAATGAAGCATTATAAGACGACTTTTTTGTAAATATTTCATGCAAAGACGAAATTACCTTCTCCCCCCTCGTTTTCGATAGTGCTGAACACGATGCAGGTGGTGGGAGAAGTTTTTGACCCGCCCTCAAACGGCCATCCCTCTTATGGATCCCTTTATGTTTTCATATATAAACGGGTTTGGGGAGTGATTTATCGACGGGTTATACTTGAAATAATATGGAAGGGGGTTATAGAGTAAGTGGAGTCCAACCAGCTGGCCTAGGGGGTTGATTAAACCCTCCCGAGGGTGTAGGTTTTTTTTTTCAAATGATTCGGTTCAAATGCGTATACCCCTTTCTCGGGATCGCTGATCACGGGAAAAATATTCATTTTTAGCTCCAACCCCCTCAAACGGGCAGAAATCACCCCTCACTCACCGTTTGAGGGATGAAGAGGGGTTGGAGCTAGAAATGAATATTTTTCTCATGATCAGCGACCCCAAAAACGGGGGAAACGCGTTTGAACCCGAATTATTTGATAAAAAATAATTTTCCACTCCTCGGAAGGGTTTAATTAACCCCCTAGGCCTGCTGTCTGGACTCAACTTATTCTATAACCTTCTTCCATGTTATTTCAAGTATAACCCGTTGATAAATCACTCCCCAGACCCGTATAGAAAACATAAAGGAATCCATAAGAAGGGTGGCCGTTTTAGGAGGTTGTGGCGGTCAAAAACTTTCCCCATACTTGCATCGTGTTCAACACCCTCGAAAACGGACGGAGGAAGGTAATCTCGTCTTTGCAAGAAATATTTACACTATTTCTGCCTTTATTACATAGACTAGCGGTTCATTACTACATCTTACTACCACGGTCACTGGCGGCCATTACAACCCTACCATTTAAATCAGTATCAAACTTCAAGAAGTGTGGTGCAAAAATTCTCTGACGTCAACTGTGGGGTCATACAAATCTGAATATTTTGCAATGACGACATCTGTAGTCAGCCTACGAAAGAACTAGTTTTCAATGTTCACTACAAGGAGGTTACAGTGCCTTTCACTAGTGAAGGTGCCTGTTTATCGTGAGTCTCCTTGCCTCTAACTAGTCGGGGCGCTTGTTTATTGTAAGTTCCCTTGCCTCTCATTAGTCGAGGTGCTTGGTTATTATGAATCCCCTTGCCTCTCACAATTCGGGTTGACTTTTTTGCGTGAGTCCTCTTGCCTCTCATGAATCAGGTTACTCTATATTGATGAGACTTCTCTTAGTCTTCATTCTTCGAGAACATCCTATAAAAAATTTTTTTATTTTGAAAACATTTTTCAAAAAAGTTGCAGGGGGTTGCGGCGGTCAAAAACTTCTCCCACCACTTGCATCATGTTCAGCACCCTCGAAAACGAGGGGGAGAAGGTAATCTCGTCTTTACACGAAATATTACAAAAAAGTCGTCTTATAATGCTTCATTACATAGACTACGCGCCGCCCGCAGTCTGTCAATGATTATCAATTTTGAGTATGTTGTACCCTTCCGATCGCTTTGAAAATTGGAGATGTTTTAAAGGGGCATATAAGCATTTATTTTGAAGAAAATGGTGGGTGTGCCTCTAGAACATCCAATAAAAAAAAATTTTTTATTCTGAAAAAATTTTTTCGCCACTTTTTTCGACAAATGGACTCAAAAATTTTTTTCCACATTTTTACCATCAAAAGCCATAACATATATTTTTTTCATGAAAATCGGTTTATCCGTTCTCGAGAAAACATTTTTTTTCCATTTTTCTTTTTACCCCCATAACTCCCATAAAAATGGTTTTCCAAAAATAATATTTTGGAAAATTTCATCTAACACTACTATCAACTTGTGCTAAAAATTTCGACCCGATTGGTGCCGGGGCACCTAACACATGCTTATCCTGCTATGCCCTTTGAGTAAAACTCCAGGAGATGACGTTATTAGCCAGGTCGCGCGCACCAGGTCCTCCGGAGGAGGTTGCTGATGGTCAGATTCGGGACGAGCGACCTGAAAAGCCTCCAGGTAACGAATTTCGATCGATTTTCCATGAGTTTACAGGGAATCCAGGTGATGATGTTCCTGGTACCGTCCTGACCTCCAGGTACACAGGGGGCTCACGTGGACATCACACTCAGGTCCAGCGACTCAAAAAACCCCCCGGGTGCCGAAATTCGTATGATTCGGGAGTTTTTTCTGGAAGATATGAATTTTTTCTTCATCACTTGAAAAGATGCACTTATAAGAATGCACTTTTCGATGCAGCAATGCAATTTCAAAAAAGTACAAGACCAAAATATGGCACAAAGTTTCTAGACGAGTTAACGAAGCGAATGCAAAAAACCTCATCTCAATCTGACTTACTGCCAAAAAAATTGAAGGTTGACTGCTATATTTCCTCGCCTAATTGTTTCACACGAGGCAACTATTCGCTATCTTAAATCCAAACTATTGAGATCGGGGATCTTGCTGGTCATTGCTGAAGTCCTCCGTGACTATCCAACGATTAAGATAAACCACATGTAAATGGTCGCGAACAATTACACTGAAATGAACAAGAGCTCCATCGTGCATGTACCACATTTGATTTCTCAACGCAATTGGTACATCTTCAAGTAACATAGGTTCTTGGAAAAAATGCAGGTAAGATTGTCCATTAAAGCGTCTTGGCAGAAAGAAAGGGCCTATAAGATTATTACCAATAATTCCTACCCACATATTAACCGGAAATTGCTCTTGATTGTTATGGAAATTTTTAGTAGCATTCCTAGAAACATTTGCTTCATCTGTGAACATAATTTGTGACTCAAATCGCAGATTTAGTGTAATATTAAGGTTCAACTGACAGAAGTTCACACGCTGTGAAAAATCCCTGGGAAGTAATGCCTGTACTGTTAGAATATGGTACGGACATAACTAAAAATCAACTAAAATTCACCAAATAAGTAGATGACAAATATTCAGAGCTCAAGCAATCTTCGTCTCAGAATGTTCGTCGATTTCCTGCAGCACCGCTTCCTCAATTTCGGATGTTCTGACAGTTCGAGTCTATCTTTCTAAGTACCTTTTGGAATCCACCAGTTTTACAAATACAGCGATGAATAATCGAAAAGAATCAGTTATCTGGTAAGGCACGATTAGGATATCTTTCCTGATACATACTTCTGGCTTTTGTTGCATTACCATCTGCGAGACCATATACGTAATGCATTGTCGCAGTTTTCACATTCGTATAATTCACCATATTTACTGAGATATTCGAATAAAAACAGCGAAAAGATAAAATAAATTCAATGAAAAAAAAAATAGAGAAATAATACGATGAGATGGTTTTGAACACCAACAACTTACTTTATGTCAACAAATATTGTTTTGAATATGATGTTTGTAAAAACGTCATTTATTCCAGGATAACTAGATTTATGTGTTCAAAAATTATTAATCAATACTGCTAAATGAAACAATTTGTGTTTAATTATTTTAATCAACTACTGTGCGTCTGACGAGAAAAACGCAACAGGCCGTTTTCCTGTAAAATTGACCAGGCTAATCAGAAAAAACATCCACATGGAAAAATATCAGTGGTGTACCACTTTTCTGGTAAAAAATATCGGAGGACATGATTGCAGGTACGCCATTGGTGGGGCGATAAAATAACTTTTCTAACTGAAATATGTGGTTTTATATCCCATTAACACTTACCAAAATTGAAAATAATATCTAAAGTACTTTCTGAGATATTAAAAAATAACAATTAAAAAAAATAAGATGCAGATGTAGATGCCCTTCCTGGTAGAATTTGAGCCTCTCCTGTGTATCAGTTGCAAGAACTGCACCAACATGACTAGGTGGATTATTTGCTTTTAGTCTGATACAAACTAATGTCATTAATTTCACATATTATGATAGCTGTATATATCAATTTTTTTTCATTCGAATGATGCAATGAGCGATATTTTCCTTTTTGTTTTCGGCCAAGAACACACGGAAAAGATTATATGATCTTAGATGCTGTGGTTTTTTATTCGAAAATGTATTATATCAACAAATATTTTACAATCTTTTTTCAAACTGTACCTTACGAGATCAGCTGTTTATTTTAGCTAATAGTTTATGTTAATGCTACTTCAATTAAAACAGTCATTTAATAGCTATTTGTGTATTAAGAGTGCAAAGTGCCTCATTGTCGCTCGAGAGAGTAAGTCAAACACTTGAGAGCGAGAATGACACTTTGTGCACGAATTGAACACACGATTTTATCTACAATCATTTGAAAATATTACAGTAAAAGAAATACTTAAGTTGAATTTTGGCTGGAAACAGTAATTCATCAACATTTTATAAATATGTCTTGCATATGTGATCAAAAGAAACACACGAACAAAACACAAACGATGGAAATGTTTTATTAATTATTTTAAAGTTCGTATTTTTCTTATAAATAAATTAGATAATCAATTCTTACCCTTATATCAACTTTCATTATATTAACACTTTTGGAACATTGTTATTTCATTTCATAAAAATACATTGTCCATTTTGTTATCAAACTTGTGTAAAGAGAGATGCACGCGAGTGAGCGTTAAAGTACTTTTCGTCATACCTCCCTCGTAAGTATGCTCTAAATCCACTGTTTTGTCGATCGTAAGTGATGCTTTATGTACCAAATACTTGTTGCCATTGACAACGGGTCGTTATTTTTCATAACGTAAATTTGGAAAAATATAACAAGTATTAAATTAAATGTTTTAACTTTTTTGGAAGTAAATCCAGACAAGCCTTACTTGCTACGTGCAAAGTTTTTAAAATGCATGCTGTAGCATTTCCATATGCTACTTTTTATGGTAACGGTGTAATCTCACATATTCATAAGAATAAGGACGTAAATTTAGTGGCATTGATATATTGCAGATAATAGTGGCATGAAACTACACACATTACATGAAATTGTATTACTGGCTGCTGAAATAAAACTCGTGATGGGATTTGTTTATGATGTATAACTTTATTTTTTTTTACTATTCCTATACCCAAAAATAATAGCCAAATCATAATTATCATGCATAAAAAGTTACATCACCTCATAGAAAATGTACTGTATGAATATCACCGAATATTGTCAAAGAATATTTAAGCACATTTATGTTATCAGGTGCTGTTAACATTCCATCATCCTAGCACGTCCTGGTTCTGCAAAAACACTAAATACTCTTCACCGCAGTTTAGTACGCCGTATATGATTTAATCTAGCCACAGTTTCTATTCGTAATGCCCTTAGTAAGCCGAGAAGTACCTACAAATTAAAACAAAACAACATCATGATTAGTTGCTGTAAACTAATTAAAACAAAACGCTTACCTCTTATATAAAGAATTTTCCTGTTCTGCATATTATCTATTGTTCTTCTGTCCTTATACTTGTGATTACATCTTCGTAAGTTCTTGTATTTTCATTGTTTTTGTTCTTTCCCATAGTACTGGTGTGTCGTCTTGTTGACATATTTTTGACAGTTCAGGTTTTCAGTAACTCCAACTAAAAATCCCCATCAAGGATTTCCGGCTTCTTTTAACTTCTAGATCATTAACGACTTGACTCTCGGTTGGTGATAAGGTCCCGTATGATAGTGTTCGTTCACAGTTTTCCTTTTTGGGATTTGAAAATAATTCATACACCAGTGATCTACACCCGACTCACAAGTTTGTTGAGCTCTCCCAGATGAACTGATTTGTCAAAGTTATTGGTTTTGTGTCTCCACGTGCACTCAAAGTTGCACCACGTGTAAGTAAACCTTTTTCTCTCTGTTTAATAATAATCAATATTTTTTCTTTCCTTAATTGCAGTTCTGTTACGATTGATATAATCGTGATTTAGTTGCCTTGCCGTCTCGTTCGTAGAAAACCCTTCTAAGGAAGGTGAGTTAGGTTACTTTAATTTTTTTCTTAAGGTATTGTTAGATATTTAGTATTTGTTTTATTCCAGGGTTTTTAGGTATAAAGTTATACCTAAAAAGTTAGGTCTATACATATTGAGATCTTTGGGGAAATAATCTAGGTTTTACGATTTTCTACCCATTTTTTTTAATATGGTTTTGGTACCCTGACGATGCTGGAGTGTCCAAAATAATTTGGAGTACGCTTAGAGCTCCGTATCCATTTAGTTCTCATCCTACGCTGGACAACGAAATTTTGCACCCTTTGCATGTAACGTCATCAGATTGCCGCCATCTTGTTCAGTGTATTTTGCCCTATTTGGAGCACCATTGTCATCACCACAGCTGTAATTACCACCGAATCTAACATCCCGATTCTAGGATCTGCACAACGTACAGGCGAGATTTTTTTTTATTATTTATTTTCCTATTTATATCACCATTTATTATTTAAACATTTAATATTTTGCGCACACTGTAAAACATTTACATAATATTAATTACATCACCATCTATGTAAAGCAACAGCGTAGTATACTATGGCGGTGCGCTTATTATTCACACCTTATATGACATTATTTAAATATTAAGTGTGAAGCAGTGTAATATCATATCAATTTTTTTTAAATCATTTTCTTACCATACGTTGTGCCATCTTTATCCTTAGTAGAGCCCTTAAGGCTAATTATTTTTAAGAGTAATCAGTATATAAAACATATATGCATATACTGTATATTTATTTTAACTACCAATTTTTTTTGTAATTATCAATTGCTTAAGCAATAAATATTTATATTGTCTAATATACTTGTTGTGTCTTTATGCTCATTTATCCATATTTTCTCGCAGTTTAATTTTTGTGTGATCTGGATTATCTTCCACAATTTTTTTTGTATGTTTTGTATTCCGTAACTCCGCGAGACATAAGCCTAATATAATATATATTTTTTTAAGTTACGTGACGCCCTACCTTCTAACTTTTCTAAGCATTGCATAAGATACTTCCTCACCTACGACGCTCTACCGGCGAAAAGCTGCCGTCCGCATGTGAGGGTTCCCTAAATTAAACAAAAAGTCACAACTCTTGTGAAAAATTCAATTTAACAATTATTTGTACAAGGGGACCCTGCAATCATATATATGAATGAAATTACCATGAATATGCCAGAAACGCAAATTTTAGGCAGTCGTCGCGTGCAGAAGGGTGTGCAAATCGATTTTTTTTGTTTTTTTTTTTTTTAGTGTTTTTTTTATTATTTTAAAATGGATGCCAATAGTGCCAAACAAAAAGCCTTGAAAAAAAATCTAAAATCAAAATCATCCAAAATCAAGAACACCAAAAAATTTTACGATTTAATGTGCACATCAACAGTTGTTTTGCGCGCGGTAACTGCATGCCGATGAATTTCCGCTGGATTCTTTTTCACGGCTTTTCGGTTGGTACTATTGGCATCCATTTAAAAAAAAAACAAAAAAAAAATAAAAAAAAAAACAAAAAAAAAACAAAAAAAATCGATTTGCACACCCTTCTGCAGGCGACGACTGCCTAAAATTTGCGTTTCTGGCATATTCATGGTAATTTCATTCATATATATGATTGGCATGCATTTTGAAAACGTTGCACCTGACTGGTCATGTACCGCCAGTCTATATATCCGACATTATTTTCAAAAATGTTCAGAGCTACTTTAATAATATGATTTAATTTATCTTGACAGTAGTTGTCATTTGAATAGAAGCCGCGTCCTAAATTTATTTTATTGACGTTTGCTATGGATATTCCAAGCATCGCTACCTTTACTATATGCTTAGCAAATATGAAATCTTATTCAAATAATTATAGTTTTCCACTAGTCTTTCTCTAGTGTAATTATTCATGGGTATGACGAAAAATATAATATGCACCGCGTGTCACACTGTGCGATTTTTTGGTCTCCCATTATCATGGAAGATGATCGTTAAAGTGATATTACCAATAAATCCTCGGTAAACGTTAACTTTGTGTTGTCAAATGTGAGCAAGAAAGCCTACTTTATATGTCGTTTGTAGACAAAAATTTTTGCGATTCTTTAAAAATGTATGTTATTTCATTTATTTTATATACCCTCTCATTAAGAGCATTACCTTCTAACAACTTAAAATTTACAAAAAATTATTGAGTACTTCCTTGAAATACTTTAGCTGAAAAAGAATACAAACAAATTCTATTATATTATAATTATTGTATGGGAGCCACTTTGATCACCGTGTTGGATATCTCGTTCAGTGAACTTCCAACAACGTTTTATAGCCTTTCTTCAATGTATCATCCCAAAGACATATAATTAGACATCTAACATAATATATTAAAATAATTAAGATAATTTAAATTATATTTTGGGGAATATGGCCGTAATTTTGTTGAGGAGTAAGTTTCTGATAGCGACCCTTCCTGAACGTTGACAATTGGTGTGGACATGATCTATGACAAGTGCAGTTTTTATCTTACCCAACTATAAGGCGTTAGCTCTGATATTTGCATTTGGTGATATTTCTGGCATGCCAAATTTTGCTTAATTGGCAAGTTACTACCTGTATTATCTGGCGATTTTCATAGTCGCAGATACCGGTATTATCAACAAAGGTATACAGTTCTATTCACTACTTCACATTCATCTTAACGTGTTTGAATGGTTTTCATATGCTCGATACCAAATTACAATTTTCTTTTTTCTGTAATTTGCACTTAAACCATTATTTTATTAGTTGTAACCAACTGTATTTCTTATTTAATTTGATTTGACCTTTGAACGAAAACAATTTCATCCTTAACAATCGCAATAAGGTAATTATTACATAGACAGATAATAAAAATGTCTATGGATTTCTGCTAAAAATAAATTAAATTATTCGGGTTACTGTTTATTATTCGTACGTCGTATGTGCTTTGTGGTTTGCCATCTGTAAACACCATACCCTCACCAGACGTTGATGTATTGTTATAATATTTAATTCAAATCGCGTACCTATAGTTTAACAATCCTTTTCGCTAGTACATCACCATGTACATAATGGTATGTTTTTAAAAGTAATATTTGCTGAAAGAATTACTAAGTATTTATTAACATATATATTATATAGGATCAAAAGCAATTGAAGTGAAAACTTTAATTCCGATATTATTAATAATTATTTACCATTTTTGGTATTTCCAAGAACTCTGTGTGTTTTGTCAGTGACTGACTCAATATATCAGATCTTAGACACCCTATTTTACTGCTTACCAAAATGTAGAGTTGGAAGCTTTGTGAAATTTTACTGAGGAAAATCGAACGAAAAAGTTATTTTGTTGCCGAAGCAACAGGGCAATGATGCTTCGCAAGACACACTATTACTATAGTCTAAAATATTTCCTTCTATTATTACGTGTTTACACTCCTTTTGTAATCACCCTATATTGTGGATAACACTAAATTCTAATTTACTAACTTACGTACTAATTACAAGACATAATTATTTCACTAATATTACACTGGATATGCCAGGTGTGTCAGTCTCTCTCTATCGCAGCTTCGAATTCTTGTAAACTTTCCCTAGACTTTTGCGTCCGTGATTTCTGCTGAGCCTGGTAACTTAGGCGAGATATTGGTAACCATATCTTAAGTGCAATGCAGCTTCCAAAATTTTGAAATCCCTTTGCTTTTACACTGGGATAGTCTGAAGTAGTAATTCTGAGGATTGGCCTCTTAGCGCTAGAACTAATGCCATAGCCTTTTCTTCGTTATCCCAGCTATTTGCAGATGTAGCTGCTTCGAATTGTCTCTTATATTGTTTATCTCTTCTTTTACTTCACTCTTTATTTCTTCCTTCGCGGAAATGATTGCTTGTTCTTCTTTGTTCTCTTGACGTCGTGATGGTGATGAAAATGTTGCATCTGAAGGCTTGAAGTGACTTAGAGCTAACACATTTTAAAATATGGGACTTAGTGCCATGGCGAGGAATCAGATCCATGACCTCATAATGAGAGTCAAGCTTCCTTGACGATCAACCATGCAATATTATTTTCGCGTTTCAATAAATACTTTTTAAATTAAAGCCACACTTTGGCATGAACTCTCAGCTTGGTGTCCCGCTTCTATTCCCTGTCTCAGCACTGAGATTTTTTCGGAAAATGAAATTAATTCTAGTATGCTCTGATACTGAATGGTGTACGTTGTCACCAAATGAGTAGCCCCTTCCACACAAAGTCACTTAAGTCATGTGATACTTCCATATTAATTGGTAAGGATAGGTGAGTTATTAATTGCCCAGGCATTTGAGTCGTTAAAAGAGATTTTTCCTTTCTGGCAAACTTTAACGCAGATATCAATTTGTTAACTATTTAAATGTATGAATAATTTGAAATGACGTCATGATAACAAATGGACTAAAAAGTATTAGTTAAGTGCAGTGCAGGTACTTAAGGAAATGATTTCGTAATTCGACAATTTCTCCTACATCCCTGAACCGACTCAAAAAATTTTTTGATAGACAACATTAGAGAGACAACATTATACAGTGTGTTTCATTTCTCGTGAAGACACCCCTGTATCTTTTTTATTTGTGGCCGATTTCATTTCAAATTTTTATCAGCCATACAACTCCATAAGATGACTTTATTCAACACATAAATGCCGCCTAGATCTAAAACGTCGGCCTACTGCGATAAAAAGAAAATAGCAATTTTCGAGAAATCATAGTAGGCTTAGAGACAAAAATTGTGTTAATAAAAATTGTTTCGAATCACTTGATATGCCCCCTGTAAAATTTTGTGAAAATCGGAATATTTTCAAAAAAAAAAAATTTTTGTTTCACTTCTCGTGCAGACACCCCTGTATCTTTTTCATTTGTGACCGAATTCATTTCAAATTTTTATCAGCCATACAACTCCATAGGGCGATTTTATGTAACACCTAAAGACAACTTTTTCCAACAAATGAAAGTTGTGAACAAAAATCGGCATTCAATAAAACGCTAAAAGGGACACTCGTTTTCTTTTTTCAATAGTTTTATAATACTTGGAAATCTGTATGTATATATGTATTGTTACAAATATCCGCCCCTTGAGGATAGGCAGCACTAAATACATGTATAAAATACAACAAAATACATGTTGTACGTTATGCCATCTGTGAGACAGTAGAAACAGTAGAAACGTTCTGGAACATTATAGAAAAGAGACTTCTAGATAACGCCGCGCCGTTTCTAGAATAATTCAGGAAGCAATCACTAGGGGTATATAAGGCCGTATTCTCGGCGGAGAAAAAGAAAGGAGTAGTTTTGATTGACAAGTGAGGTTAAGACTCCAAAGTGAAAACAAAGTGATAAACATTGTTATTTTTAGTCAGTAAAGTTCATTCAGGTTAATAATCAGTATTGTGAAGTATCCAGTAAATTATTTAATAAAGTGTGTTAGTGGACAATCTCTTGTTATAATTTTTGGAACCCACGGAATTTGCAAGGGTGGTTTCCTAGGAGTGGAAACACGTTACAAATTGGTGTCAGAAGCTCTGAAGTTGTGCTGAAGTATTCTCGAGGGTTAGTGCTAACACGGAGGACTAATTTACTGGACATTGGTCGAGGGTTATTTTCGAACAGGAAAATAGTGTTAAGTGCATTTTTGAGACATTGGAGAACATTTTAATTAGGACATTAGTGTGATAATTAAATCCTTTAAACTGAGAAGTGATAGAGACACTGAAAAATACTCATTTGTGTTAGAGTGTGAAAATTTCTAGAACTTCTCCATTTGGACATTAGTGGAGATTATTAAATTCTCTGAACTGGATAGTTGACAAAAGACTCTGGATAAGACTTGTTCGTGCTGTTTTGAGACTTTTCTGGAAAGTTCCATTACCGATATTGATGTGACAGTTAAAGTTATTTTATTTTAACATAATCTTTATGCCCATAGAAACAAGAAGCATGGCAGCAGAGAAACAAATAAAGGACTTATTTGCGGAATTTACGAGGATGATGGAGCAGCGACGTCAGGAAGACAGAGAAGAACAAGAAAGAAGACATCGAGAAGAGAAAGAACAACAAGAAAGAATACGTCAAGAGGAGAAAGAGGAACAAGAAAGACGACGAGAAGATGAAAAAGCCGAACTGAAAAAAATAATGGAGGACCTGAAAATACGACAGCAAGAGGAGAAAGAACAACAAGAAAGACAACGTCAAGATGAAAAAACCGAACTGAGACAAATTATGGAAGACCTGAAGATACAATAGCAAGAGGAGAAAGAAGAACAAGAAAAGCGACGTCAAAAAGAAGAACAAGAAACAAGACGTCAAGAAGAAAGAGATGAATTGAAGAAAATAATGGAGGACTTGAAAATACGACAGCAAGAGGAGAAAGAAGAACAAGAAAGACATCAGGAGGAGTTAAGGAAAATTCTGAATGAACAAATGAAAATACAACAAGACGCTATAATTTCCGCCAATGAAGAATTGAAGAGTGAAGTCAAAGAAGAGATAAACAAGGTCGAAGAAAAAGTAGATAAGGTAGAAGAAAAAGTAAATGAGTTTGAAGTAGAAGTAGATCGCCTTAAACGACAGTTGAGAGACAAAGGGGGGCAGCTAGTAGCATCATCAGGCCCTCGATTAAAACCTCCCTCCTTTGACGGCCAAAGCTCATGGACAACCTATAAGAGACAATTCGAGGCAGCAGCATCGGCGCATAACTGGGATAACGAGGAAAAGGCTATGGCATTAGTTCTGGCGATAAGGAGCCAGGCCTCAGAATTACTTCAGATTATCCCAGTGGAGAAACAAAGGGACTTCAAAGTCTTGGAAGCTGCATTGGACTTGAGATATGGCGACCAACATCTCGCCCAAGTATACCAGGCCCAGCTAAAATCACGAACACAAAAGGCTGGAGAAAGTTTACAAGAATTCGAGGCTGCCATAGAGAGGCTGGCACACCTGGCGTATCCGAGTGCACCTAGAGAATTTCAGGAACAATTAGCCGTAGGGGCCTTTTTAGATGGCATAAGGGAAGAAGAGGTCAGGCGAGTTCTGAGGCTGACGAGACACCAAAGTAGCAGTGAAGCTTTGGTGCGTGCACTTGAAGTAGAAGCCAAGGTCGAGAGTGCGAGCTGTGACTCTTGAAGAATCGCAACAAGAAATGAACCAGAACCCCATGTTGACTGATGCAGAAAATGTTCACCAAATTGCTCAATAAATTAGATGACCTCGGAAAACAGGAAAAACAGCAAAATAAAGGAAAGCCTAGCGGAGGTATTAAGTGTTACAACTGTGGCAAGGTAGGACATATGAAACGAGACTGTCGACAGCAGAACTCGGAGAGTCGAGTAAATGCTGTGAATGTTGAAGAGAGGCAGGAAAACAGTACCAGGGGGGTTGTGCTAGCTAGGGAATGTAATGCCCCCAGAGAAATTAAGATTTCCCAGCTTCGAGGAATTTCGAATAGTCTACTGTTACAAGGCTATGTGAATGGAAGAAAATGTTTGTTTACCATCGACACAGGTACTACGTCATCAATGGTATGGCCAGGATTTATATCGGGCATAAAGATTACCAAGAGGCAAAATGAAGTGATCGTCCGAACAGCTATGGGGGACAGGGCTACGGTTCATGGAGAAGTAGACCTGGGTTTGCAGATTGGACAATTAAGGTTTGGCCACAAGGTCATCGTGGCAGACATCACGGATGACTTCATTTTGGGGCTGGACATCATGGAACAGTATGGATTTATTGTTGACGTAGGAAAGCGAGTCTTAAGGATTGGGAACGAACAATTTATTCTGTCAAAAGTGAACGACCAATGCGAGAAAACCAGGCTGTTGACAACGCAGGCAGTCAAAACTCCTGCATTATCCAGAAAACCAGACAAGGAATATTGCAAGCGCTACCCTCAGGTGGGAAAATTGCCGAACATGATTGAAGTCAACACTGTCAAGGTCGATTTTCCAGACAGTTGGACAAAGAAAACTCTGGGGCAAGAGCAATTGCGCGATGTAGAAATCGAACCCATGTTGAGGGGAACGCGTCCAGTATGGAAGGATGTTTCCAACAAAGAAGTGGGACTGAAGGCTTTATGGTCACAATGGGATTCACTTACGGTCGTAGACGGGCTTTTGACAACACGAAAGCATGGGAAAGCCCAGATGGGAAACAGGTTGCCATGCGTCTAGTGATTCCCAGGTGTCGTGTACCAGAAGTACTCCAGGAAGCGCATAATGAACAGTCCAGCAGACACTTTGGCATAAACAAGACATTAAGTAGAACACGGGAACGGTTCTATTGTGTTAATAGTCGCCAGGATGTGGAGGCCTGGTGTCGCAAGTGTAAGAATTGTGCTGCCAATAGGGAACCATTTTCCACGAGCAACTGCAGAAATGAAAATCGAGGACAGCCGAAGAATGACCGAGAGCAGATGACCAAAGCTAGTAACCGATTGAAGGCTCGTTATGATCAGAATGCCAGTATAGGGGGATTCAAGGTGGGGGATCTGGTTTGGCTGTACAACCCACAGCGGAAGGAATGGAGATCCCCGGAACTTCAACCTCCTTGGGATGGAGCGTATACCGTTATTACCCGAATTAATGATGTCGTTTATCGGATTCAACGAAGCAAAAAGTCCAAGATGAAGATCGTACACTTGGATAGACTGGCGAAGTATGTGAAAGAGGCTGAATTGCCTGACCGGGACGGTCAGGCTTAATGAGGGGGCAGTGTTACAAATATCCGCCCCTTGGGGATAAGCAGCACTAAATACATGTATAAAATACATGAAAATACATGTTGTACGTGTAGTGTAAAACCTATATATGAAAATTATGTAAACTAGCCTTAAGAGAAATATCATGATATGAGGTTGGCAACAAAAAAGGAGGCCATAATAAAAA
This sequence comes from Rutpela maculata, assembly GCA_936432065.2. NCBI lineage: Eukaryota > Metazoa > Arthropoda > Insecta > Coleoptera > Cerambycidae > Rutpela > Rutpela maculata. Next base: position 119,891,961 of record OW386285.2, read on the forward strand.
ACGTATTATGTCATGTGTCTTGTCAATTGCGAACAGTGTTAGTTTTCAAGTATAAATGCTATTAAAATATCTTACTGTCTAAAAGGTGTTTTATTGAAATACATAGCATTAATTGGCGACGAGAAGTGGAGTGTTAATAGTCCGGTCTAGAGTCGAAGTCAACAAAAAGTTTTAGTCAATCAGTCAGTCGGTCATTGGTCATCATGGTGAAATTTGAGGAATACAACGAGTCGCGTGAAAGTTTTGAATCATGGGAAGAGAGACTGCAGCAATATTTTTTGGTAAATGCTGTAGCTGCTGAGTTGAAAGTCCCAAACTTGCTTACCTTGCTGGGAGCGAAAGCATACAACATTTTGAAAACTGAATTATTTCCCGCCAAACCTACAGAGAAGAACTATGATGAATTAGTAACAGTCTTAAAAAATAAATTTAAACCTGTAACGAGTGTCATAGTCGAAAGGTACAAGTTTCATAATAGAAGACAAGAGGCGAATGAAAGTGTCAGTCAGTACATAAGTGTCATTAAGGATTTGTCGAAGTATTGCAAGTTTGAAACCTTTTTGGACCAAGCGTTACGTGATCGACTTGTATGTGGAGTTGTCAGTGCCAGCGTACAACAAAAATTACTCAGTGAACCAGAGTCTCTTACATTTAAGGATGCTTGCAAATTAGCTTTAAGTCTTGAAACCGCAGAAAATCAAAGTAAATTGGTGCAAGGATCTGCTAGTACTGTTGGAAAATTACAGTTTAAAAAGACAAACAAAGAAGTTAGCCATTCGTCAAAGCGTTCTGAAAATTATAAACAAAGTCCGTCAACAGGTAAAAGTCGTAGTATGTCACCAAGTCAGTCTTATCAAAAATGGAAACCCTGTCGAAAATGTAATAGGCAACATGATCCAAATACTTGTCCTGCTAAAGATTGGGAGTGTTTTACATGTAAAAAGAAAGGTCACACAAGTCGTGTATGCAACAAAGGTCGTGTCCATCAGGTAGAGAATGAGGATATGCCATATCAGTCGGATACGAAATTGGATTCCTGGGAAAGCTACACCAGGATAGCGAAAAATCAATGAAAGTCAAAATATTAGTCGAAGGTCGAGTATTAAATATGGAAGTGGACAGCGGAGCTTGTAAGTCCGTCATACATTTTAATGATTATTTGACATATTTCAAGAATATTAAGTTAGAAAAAGTTAATTTTAAGTTGAAAGTGGTTACTGGAGACAATGTTAAAATTGTAGGGCAAATTTATGCAAATGTTACATACAAAACTAAAGATTATTTGTTACCGTTAGTAGTTTTAGAGAGTGAAAGAAAATTTGTACCACTTTTAGGTAGAAACCGGTTAAGTATTTTTAACCCTGATTGGAAATCTAAAGTATTGTCATCAGATGAAAGTCATTCTCAAGATCATATTGTAGTGTCCAATGTCAAATTAAGTCAAAAATGTGAAAACAGTAATAGTCAATTAGAGGTCGTTAGTCAGTCAAAAGAAATACCTAAACAAGAAACTTTTCAATTAAACGAGAAGAAAATGCAGTTAGTCTCGGAAATTAAAAGTACATTTCCAAATGTCTTTAAAGATGTACCAAATGCATGTATAAGGAAGTTCAAAGTGGAATTGAATTTAAAAGAAAATGCACAACCTATTTTTCATACAGCATATAGCATGCCGTTTGCGTTGAAACCTAAAGTAGAATCAGAATTATATAAAATAGTAGATTCAGGGGTATTGACAAAAATAAATTTTAGTAATTGGGCAAGCCCTATTGTTGTAGTTCCAAAAAAGAATGCCAATGAAATAAGAATATGTGTCGATTTTAAGCGTACCGTAAACCAAGTCATCGACACTGATCATTGTGTGTTACCCTTACCTGAAGACATATTTTCAAAACTTAGTGGTAATATGTTCTTTACTGTCATTGATCTAAAAGGGGCTTATCAACAACTAGAAATAGGAGAAAAATCGAAAGATTTACTAACTATTAATACCCACCTGGGGTTATTTCGATACAACAGGTTAACATATGGTGTAAGCTCAGCGCCAGGTATTTTTCAGTCCGTAATGGACACAATTTTAGCTGGGTTGCCAAGCGTAAGCTGCTATTTGGATGATATCCTAATATATGGGTCTACATTAGAAAAATCTTATATAAATGTGTGTAACGTGTTAAAGAAATTAGATGAATATAATGTTAAAGTGAATACAAGAAAATGTAAGTTTTTTCAAGATAGTATTGAGTTTTTAGGACACGTTATACAGCCAGATGGTATACATCCAACTAATGAAAAAGTGAACTGTATCAAAAACGCACCATCACCTCAAAATGTAACTCAACTTAAATCATACCTAGGGTTGTTGAACTATTATTCTAAGTTTATACCTATGTTATCTACTAAATTGAAGCCATTATATGACCTGTGTAAGGCAAATATCCAGTTTAAATGGTCTAATGAATGTGAAGATGCATTTAGGCTGAGAAAAGACTTATTAACTAACCAAGTACTTACTCATTATAATCCACAATTGCCTATTTATATTACTTGTGACTCCAGTAGTTATGGAGTGGGATCAGTATTAAGCCACAAAATTGAGGAGGAAGATAGGCCAGTACTATTTTCATCTAGTACTCTATCTCCAACGGAGCAGAAGTATTCAAATATTGAACGGGAAGCCTTAGCGATCATGTACGGATTGAGAAAATTTCATAAGTTTATTTATGGTCGTAAGTTCATTTTAATAAGTGATCACCAACCATTACAATTTTTGTTTGGCGAAAAAAAGAAAATACCGACTACTTCTGCCGCAAGAGTTACTCGTTGGGCAATTACCTTATCTGGGTATGACTATCGAATCTTATACAAAAAAGGTAGCCAAATAGCAAATGCAGACGCACTCGCGTTTACCTGTAGGGGGTGGAACACAAGTACCAGACGAGTTATATTCATTTAGTCTTGTAGACAATATTCCTTTAAACTATCATGATATTGCAAAAACATCAAAGACTGACATGCTTCTAACAAAGGTAATAGATTTAACAATCACTGGTTGGCCAAATTGTGTTATAGATGTAAATTTTAAGCCTTATTTTCAAAAGCGTCATGAATTGTCAGTGGAGCAAAATTGCTTAATATGGGGTAATAAAGTAATCATTCCAAAGTCACTAAGGATGGAAATCTTAAAACTGTTTCATGAAGAACATATAGGCATAGTTAGAACTAAAATGTTGCTGAGATCATATTGTTGGTGGCCAGGAATGGACGATGAAGTTGAAAAATTCATTCAATCGTGTGAAGTGTGCCAACAGACTCAAAATTTCACAAATAATAGTGGACTATTACCTTGGCCATCAGCACCTATTAACTTTTTTAGAGTAAATATTGACTTCTTTCATAAGCATAGTCATACATTTCTGATATTAGTTGATAACAAGTCAAAGTGGGTGGATGTAAAATTAATGGATAAGGGATCATCAGCAAAAGAAACAATTATTAAATTAAAGGAGATTTTTTCAATTTTTGGTTTGCCTGTAGAATTGGTATCAGATAACGGTCCTCCTTTTAGTTCCTCAGAATTTAATGCATTCTGTCAAGCCAATGGTATAAAACCTATTAAATCACCACCGTACCACCCTCAGAGTAACGGTAGTGCGGAAAGAGGAGTGCAAACAATTAAGAAAGGACTAGAAAAATCATTACATTTTGAAAACAAGGGAGAAGTATCCGAAGCAAAATTAAAAAGTAAATTGGCAAGTTTCCTATTTACGTATAGAAATACACCATCTACTGTCACAGGATTATCTCCTGCTGATAGTATTTTTAAAATAAGACCTCGAACCAGATTTGACCTTATTAAGCCAAGCTTTCAAAGTTACAAAAGTTATGATTTTCAGAATGACATTTTTAGAAAAATAAAATTGTACAAGATTGATGAAAGTGTATATGTTAAAAATACTCGAACTAAATTATGGGAATTAGGTAAAATTAAGAAAGTGTTGAGTCATAGTACTTATTTAGTTCAAATACAAAACCAAATTAAATTTGTACACGTGGATAGTATTAAACCAAATTTAAGTAACGAACTGTTTGCAAATAATCAAGGACTAAGTGAAAATCAATGGGAAACAAAATTTCAGACGGAAAATAAATGTAATAATAAAGAACATAATGACGAACCAAATCGTGCCATTGAAAAAGCAAAACCTAATAATGATGTTATACAAAGTGAAGTAGTGAAAGTTCCAGAAGTTGAAAAGACAATTGTCCCAGGTGCTAATGGAATTATAACTAGATCAGGTAGAATAAGTAAGCCACCCTGTAAACTAGATTTATAAGAAAAAGAAAATAAAATATGTATGAATGTGTAAACTAAGAAAGGGGGAAATGTAGTGTAAAACCTATATATGAAAATTATGTAAACTAGCCTTAAGAGAAATATCATGATATGAGGTTGGCAACACAAAAGGAGGCCATAATAAAAAACGTATTATGTCATGTGTCTTGTCAATTGCGAACAGTGTTAGTTTTCAAGTATAAATGCTATTAAAATATCTTACTGTCTAAAAGGTGTTTTATTGAAATACATAGCAGTACGTTATGCCATCTGTGAGACAGTAGAAACAGTAGAAACGTTCTGGAACATTAGAGAAAAGAGACTTCTAGATAACGCCGCGCCGTTTCTAGAATAATTCAGGAAGCAATCACTAGGGGTATATAAGGCCGTATTCTCGGCGGAGAAAAAGAAAGGTTTTGACTGACAAGTGAGGTTAAGACTCCAAAGTGAAAACAAAGTGATAAACATTGTTATTTGTAGTCAGTAAAGTTCATTCAAGGTAATAATCAGTATTGTGAAGTATCCAGTAAATTATTTAATAAAGTGTGTTAGTGAACAATCTCTTGTTATAATTTTTGGAACCCACGGAATTTGCAAGGGTGGTTTCCTAGGGGTGGAAACACGTTACAGTATGTATTATGTATGAATGAATCAAATTTACCCACCTCCCGTTATTCAATCGAGCTGAAATTTTGCATACACGTGTAATTAAATTATAAATAATTTCAATAATAATTGTCTATGACTTTCATTTGCTCTAAAAAGTTCTCTTTATATGTTAAATAGAATCATCTCATGGAGTTCTATAGCTGATGAAAATTTTGGTCTATCTCTAAGCCTACTATGATTTTTCGAAAATAGCGATTTTCTTTTTATCGCAGTAGCCGGTGTTTTAGATCTAGGCGGCAATTATGTGTTGAGTAAAGTGATCTTATGGAGTTGTATGGCTGATAAAAATTTGAAATGAATTCGGTCACAAATAAAGAAGATACAGAAAAGTGAAACAAAAATATTCCGATTTTCACAAAATTTGACAGGGGAGGGGGCATATCAACCAACTTTTATTAACAAAATTTTTGTCTATCTCTAAGCCTACTATAATTTCTAGAAAATTGCGGTTTTCTTTTTATCGCAGTAGGCCGGCGTTTTAGATCTAGGCGGCATTTATGTGTTGAATAAAGTCAGCTTAAGAGGTCTACACACGATCCAGCGGCAGGGACCCGACATTGTCGGTACGCTTTGAAGATAATTGGAATTCCAGCGGACCAGTTCACTTTTACGAATGAGTTCAAAGCATGCCGACATGGCTGGCTCCCTGCCGCTGGATCGTGTGTTGTATGGCTGATAAAAATTTGAAATGAATTGAGTCACAAATAAAAATGATACAGGAATGTCTTCACGAGAAGTGAAACAACATTTTTTTTTATTTTCGCACAAGTAAAAAAAATTTTTCAATAGCCTAGTACCATGCTGTAAAGATGTCTCTAAAAGCCTATCAAAAAAATATCCCAATGCTTTCAAGGATGTAGGAGAAATTGTCGAATTACGTTCACGGCACCGCACACCTTAGGTTTTAGAAAAAAGAAATTTGTTATAGAGACCCTTAACGTAAGACGTGAATTCGCGTCGCGTACCTAAAGCACTATATTTTCGCAACTTGTTGCATAAATAGCCATTCTAAAGTTTTTATAAAACTTTTATCTAGAATGTAGACTTTCGCGTAGTCCAAACGAGCTTGTCTAAATGATCGGAGATAATTTATAAAATAGTGTGCCATACATACAGTATTCCGAAATTTCAAATGTAAAAAATCTGTGATCTGTGCAAATAATCTCATACGTTCGTATTCATACATAACGTACACATATATAATATATTAATTATAAAAAAAACAATGATTGACAACTAAGACATTCAATGAGCAGCAAACATATGTTATTTTAGTAATATGCCACACCTTCTTCCTATACAGATATCTTTACAGTAGTGCTTATTGCACTCGAGTGTTACTAACCAATTTAATTTTGTCTAGCGGGAGAGGCGCCTTCTTCACTAGGTCAGATATTTTCTTACTTTTTCGCTAACGATATGAGAACTCTTCAACATAAATAATAGATTAAAAGCAGTAAATGTCAGAGCTGCGTGATAATTATGATTTATTATCATGTGAGTACCGCTATCAAAACAAAACATCTTCATGTTCATCGTGAATATTTTCCAGTAATAAAATTAACGAATCACATAATCAAATTTACATATATAAATGGGAAATAAATATTTTCTACATTTGAGAAATGTAAAAAGATATTCAGAAAAAATAGTTTCGGGTTTTTTTCAGCAATATCAACAACTTGACTTAGATTTTACCTATGGAAAATCGATAAAGCACGATATCACGTGGAAACGTCTACACAACGCCTTCGACAAATAAATGCAGACCTCGCGACAGGCTGCAATAATTAAAACTCGTATGGTGCATTCAGTGGACTTAGGAACTTGAGCGTTGCGGCGTTGTAATGGTTTAGGTCATCTAAAGGAAGAAATCCTAAAACCTCAATATTCCCACATTGTACTTCAAGAGAGAGGTGAACAGAAGGTAATCATTGAACGAAATTAGCTCCTTCATACACGAACGAATTTCTTAGCATTTTCTTTTTATAATAATAATATAATAATTAAAATAAAGTCAAGGAAGATGAAAATTGGACGGCGATGAAGGGAAGAGGAATGGATTTCTCTTGACTTGACGAAAGAAACATAATTAAAGCGAAAGGTATACATGAAAAGAAACCTCGAAAGTACGTAGAGAAATGATTTGATTTGTTATGTGAACAAATGCTTATATCAAAATGTGAATAGCAAATAAAAATAAAAATTAGCTCAAGTGAAGTTTCAACATTTTTTTTTGTTCTGGCGTCATCTATAAAAGAGCTCCGAGAGCACTGAAGCCTCCTTATTATGATAGGCTTATGATGGACTTATTATGATTTCCCTCTCCTGGTTCACTCTACCTATGTCACTAATCAGGTGATTCAGGACTGAGATTGAACGAATATTGATAATTTCCGTATCTTCTGCGGGCCAACATTTCATATTTAAATCTAATGTGATTCGCCGTTTCTGGTTCCCGTTCGCATAGTCTGCAGTCCAGGTTTTCTGATTGTGTGCAGGTGCTTCTTGAAAGTGTCCTAGAAGTAATGGTATAATTCTCAGCTGCACCCTGTTCTCTGTTGGCAGTTTTTCCTTCAGTTTTCGTTAAGCATTGTTTTTATTGAGTGTTTTCGATTTCCTGGAATATTCTTTCAGTGTTTTTGATATTTGTTCTTGACTCAGACTTAATAAATTTATTTGGCCGAACTTTTCGTGATTTCCAGTACGGGTTCTGGGTCATAGGAATATATTATCTGATTCTTGTCTAGCAAGTTCGGCAGTTTTTTCATTGCCATCTATTCTGGAAAGTTTCGGCACTGAAGGTAGTTTAACATCCAGAGCTTTGAGCTCTTCGTGGCAGTCCCATAACAGTCTGGATATCCTCCTAGGGGCTAATGCCTTTAGTGTTGCCTGATGCAATGGAGTTCTGCCGTCGATTAGCATTATCTAGTACATATTCAATTACAGGCGTAATTTCTGCCTGGAATACAGTGAAAAAGTCTTATACTCGCCCTTGGCTTTCTCGATACTGCCTCGCATAGAATCGGGTTGTTTGAGTTTTGTAGCCTGTATGCTCCCATTCTGGCCCCCTCTTGGATCATTATGCTAAATAGGAGGAGGAAACACCCGTGATTCTTAAACAAGTCTGTTTCTGCAGCCGGCTTAGCTTGTTGATTGTTGTTGTTTGAATTACGTTTTCGGCCACCAGACTAAGGGAGCTTATGAACGGTTTTATTACGCTGGCATATAGCCAGTGCAACATACCAGGTTTAAGCATGCATGCTATATGAGTTTCTTCTTCTAGTAAATGAAATTGTATTGATTTTGTTTGGATTACCTTCAGCCCTTCCTCGTCGGTCTAATTTTTAACCATATTCATGGTTTTCTGTAAACGATCCCTGATTATATTGTTGAGCGCCCCCCTAACCATATGTCGTCAGTATTATCCCCGAGCTTCAAATCCTTCAATTATAAATTTATTTAGTAGGCCATCAACTATCAGGTTTCAAAGCTGAAGAGACAGGGCACCCGCTTGCTCTGCAACTGGTATACCTAAAGTTTAGTCATGGTGGTGAATACCACCCTGATTTTGAGCAAGCCATCAATCCGCCTACAATCTTCGTTGTCGATGCCACACTCTCTTGCAGTTCTAACGATGGAGTTGAAGAAGGTATTAATGAATTCAACTCTATGTCGAGAAAGGCACCCAATGCCACCTCCTTGTGCTCCAACATTTTCTCCACTTTCTTCATAGACATACCTGCTGTGTATAAAAATTGGCCTTTCTGTAGTGAATTTATAACTAGAACAGCATTTCTAACATGCCTGTCAACAGTTTTTTCCATCGTCTTAAGTTGCAAAGAAGTTTCACTTTGCGTAACTTTTATGTTAAAATACCATACGCAACTTCTACCGTTAAAAACTAAAGCCTGGAAAGTATGATCGTGAAAATGTTTAAATTGTCATCATCGTTTGATTTTTAACTATGAACGTAATTTCCAATATAAATTAATTTCGACCCCTTCCCTACAGGAATGCTTAGACTTCTAATATAACTTGTTATCAAGTGTCGTATTTCACAAGATACTATTATTTATTTGAACTAAGTATTAATTAAATAGTAAATAGTTACTTAAAGATCTGCTCATAATTTCATTATTTAATTTTTCAACCATGAATGACTCCATTTGGAATGCTATAAGTATATAGGACAAATAACCTTAGTTCATGAAAAAACAATGACAATTGAAAAGTAATTAATAATCTACTACTTTACTTAAAAGGTAAATTGTATTACTTCACTTGATTATAAAATAAATCCTGGACAGATTTATAGTCCTTTTGGCTACATAAATTTGCTTATCTAGAAAGTTAAATTTCAAACGAAAAACTTTGTATGTTTAATTCCTATTTTTACCACTTAACTAACTTTTGAGAACGAGATACAATACGAGTTCAGCTATAAATTCTGGTTACGTTACAAGAAATTTGCAATTTCCTCCAATCTTAAGTCGTAAAATATAAAAGTAATTTATTATTTTTATACAAAGTGTTCAAGTTCAGCATATACTCTCAATATATGTTGCCACATATATTTTTCCTGTATCATAGTAGTTATGGGTGTAAAAAACGTTACACTGCACTAGGCTGTCAAATATTATTAAGATGATTTATTTAGACGTTCAGCACTATGTACATATTTTCAGTACTAATTCAATGACTAAATATTGCTTTCTGCTTTTAAGATATCACCAAATATATCACCATATTTTATTATTTTTATTAATAACAGCAAAAGGCGGATGTTATATGTAGTTATGTTGTTATGTCGTTATGTCACAAAATTAATAATAATAATCTATATATAGTACAGTCGAATTAATTTTTTTCAATTTCTTTCAACGACAACATTCCACTAAAAATTTTATTGTAGATTCTTATGTATTATGGGCTGATTACGAAAAAAATATTTGCGCCCAAAAATTCCTGATGCGTCAAAAGTTATATGCACTTTTTGACGTGCTTTCACAGATTTTCTACTTATCTGCTTAATATATCTTGTACTAGTAATCTAATGGGAATTTTAAAAATTCTGGCTTATTTGAAATAAAATTCTTAAAAAATATAGACCTGTCCGATATGTACAGGTCAATCCACCATCTTGGAAAAAGGCCAAGAATGGCCGAGAAAATCAAATTTGAATATTTTTTCGATAAGAAGGAGTAACTTTACCAAAATTGATAAAAATAAAACTCATCTATAAATATAATGCACCAAACCCGACAATGAGATCCTAAGGAGCCTAAAACCCAGGAAAGCTCCAGGATGTGATGGCATTGGGAACATCGCCCTCAAGAAGCTGCCCCGGAAAGGAGTAGCGGCGATGGTCAACATCATCAACGCAATGTTGAGGTTGAGACACTTCCCTTCCAGGTGGAAAAAGGCCGACGTCATAGTCATCCCAAAGCCAGGTAAGAACCTAACGTTTCCTTCCTCTTACAGGCCAATCAGTCTACTCCCAGCGATGAGTAAGGTAGCCGAACGAGTTATACTCAAGAGGATAGCCGAGAAGACAGAAGAGCTGGAAGTCCTCCCAGACGAGCAGTTCGCCTTCAGGACAAGGCACTCCACCGAACTCCAAGTGCTCCGCCTCACCGAGGAGGTCACGAAGGGGTTCAACCAATGACAGGTCACGGCAGCGCTGTTCCTGGACGTTGCCAAAGCCTTCGACAGGGTCTGGCACGATGGTCTCCTAGCCAAAATGATGAGTATGGGTTACCCCATTGCACTCGTCAAGCTAGTGAGATCGTACCTCCACAGGAGACAGATGAAGGTGAAGATCGTGGACAAGGTGTCCACGTACAGAACAATGGAGGCAGGAGTCCCCCAAGGCTCAGTGCTGTCCCCGCACTTGTTCTCCATCTTCACATCCGATCTACCTCGGACGGAGAGGACCTCCATGGCTCTCTACGCCGACGACACAGCCCTGACTGCCAGATCCTGGAGCGCCAGGCTAGCCACCAGAAACCTCCAGGAGGCTTCTGGTGGCTAGCCTGGCGCTCCAGGATCTGGATCTGGCAGTCAGGGCTGTGTCGTCGGCGTAGAGAGCCATGGAGGTCCTCTCCGTCCGAGGTAGAGGACTGGTGCAACAGATGGAAGGTAGCCGTCAACGCCGAGAAGAGCAAGGCGGTCCTCTTCAAGAAGGTAAGAAAACAAAACCCCACAGGTCACGTTTCCATGTTTGGTAAGGACATCCAATGGCACGACACCGCCAACTACCTTGGCGTGGTCATGGACAAAGGCCTAACATGGAGACTGAACACGGAGGCCATCGTCAAGAAGGCCAGGAGGACGAGAGCCCTAATCTACCCGATGACGGGTAGACAGAGCAGACTCAACTTGAAGAACAAGCTCACGCTTATCAGGTCCCTCATCCGGCCTCAGCTGACGTACGCTTCGGTAGCTTGGGGCTACCAAGCAAAGAGCTACCTCCATCAGATCCAGAGAGTGGAGAACGTCGCCTTCAGAACGGCAGTCGACGCACCCTGGTTCGTCCGCAACGAGGACAGCTACAGGGACCTGGACTACACCCCGGTCACTGAGATCATCAAGGAGAGAGCCAGAAAGATGTACGCCCTTGCCGAGGAGCATGGGAACCTACTAGTCAGGGAGGCAACTGACTATGACCCAGCAGATGCTCCGAGGCACAAGCGGCCGAAGGTGCAGCTCCTGGATAACGGGTAAGTATGAGAGACATACCACCACCCGACGATCCACCCCCACGGAAGAGACATGATGACACCAAACCACCCACCCAAGACCCTGCGGGTACCGGACAACGAACCGTCCAGTACCTGTAGTCCCCCTAGCTCCGGGCAGACCGAAAATGCTACCAAAGCAGTTAGGTCTGCCCTTCCTCGAGCTACACAGCTCATCCTTACCCTACCGATGATCCGGATGACAGGATGCCTCTTGGCATCTTGTGTACCGGCAGTCACTCCCGCCACAAACCCAAAACACTCAACAGACCGATGACTACCCCCCGGGGGGCAAACAAGCTGGCGAAGAACAGAAGACGGAGAAAGAAGAACGCCAGAAGAGGCCTTAGCCAGCAAGGCCCAACGAGCCAGGACCCAGGGAGGTGGACCGAAATCGTCTGCACCGCTCACATTTGTGAGTGGGACCGACGTAAAGTAAGTTCGCCCGCCCTGCACGAGGCCGGTCCCCGGTCTACAGCGATGTACTGGAGTAAAGGGCAATAGTCCTGCCCGGCCCCAGACATCCGAGACCGACATCTCTAGCCAAGAATATTGGCGGCCGCTGTAAGTCTAATAGAATGGTTAAAGATGACGGCCGATATAAAACTTTTTAATTCTTCGTCAATCGTGTCAATGGGCCATTGTGCGTCACTTTTTTCTTTTCGATTGTGGATTCTTTTCTTTTAGGTACTTTAAAGGGGTAATTTTTTTTATTTAAAAAAAGTGCATTTTTTACAATTTTCAAAAATGCATTTTCTTTCACCCTCCTTTTTCTCATCGAAACAAAATGAAAGAAAGTCTTGTATAACTTCAAAAATTTAATACAAAATGAAACTTCATTAATTTGAGAAGGAAATTTATAGTATATTTCATTCTATTTCGATGAAAATTGAATAAAAAAAGTAAGGTCAAAATGCATTTTTAAAAATTGTAAAACATGCACTTTTTTTAAAAATAGAAAACATTGAACTTTATCCCCCTAAAAGAATCTACAATCAAAAAGACAAAAAAGTGGCTCACAGTGACTTTTTGATACTTGACAAAAAATTAAATAAATATGTTTCGTCCGTCATCTTTGACCGTTCGATTTGACTTACAGCGTCCGGGTCTGGTGCATTATATTTGACCAAGATGAGTTTTATTTCTGCCAACTTTGGTGAAAACACTCCTTCTTATCGAAAAGATATTCAATTTTGATTTTTTCGGCTATTTTTGACGTTTTCTATTTTTATCCAAGATGGCGGATTAACCTATACATCGGCAGGTCTATATTTTTTAAGAATTTTATTTCAAATAAGCCAGTATTTTTAAAATTTCTATTTGATTACTAGTACAAGATATATTAAGCAGAAAAGCAGAAAATCTTTGAAAGCGCGTCAAATAGTGCACATAACTTTTGACGCACCAGAAATTCTTGGGTGGTGCAACTATTTTTTTCCTAATTTAGGAGGTAAAAATCAACAATAAAATTTCTAGTGGAATGTTGTCGCTGAAAATAATCAATTCAACTCTACTTATAGTGCGTAGAGCGATGGCAGATTCCTTACGTAAAAATATTACGATTTAACCAAACTTACCTTAGTCCAAAAGTTGATTAACAGAGATACAGGGTGTCAAATTTAAATTTTTGTTTTGATTTTTTTTAAATAATTTCTTTAAAAATTGAAATATTTTAACAAAATTTAGTGGGTGGGGATTTTTTGAGGCGAGGGATTCAAATCTATTCATACTTTGCTGTTATTTGTAGAGGGCGCCACCTACGGTAGTTTGCGTGTCATCTATATGTCATATATTTTTGGAGATTTTTAAGAAAAATTTTTTAAATAAAAATCCATATTGTAATATGTTGCATCCCTTAAAATTTAAGGTTATGTTACTAAAAAGTAGGCAAACTTCAACAGATCGAATGTCTGAATGAATGTAGTGTATCTGCACCTACTCGAAAAAGAACCTACCAGAAGATTCCAAAGTGACATCTGGAATTATCGAGAGAATGGTGGCGTCATCACAGAACAATCGAGATCTGTCATTTTTAGGTATAAAAGACCGATCGCATTCTCGGCGAGTAGTTCAGAAAGTTCAGAAAATATAGAAAGTGAGGTTAAGAGTTCAAAGATAAACAAAGTAATAAACATTGTGATTTTTAGTCAGTAAAGTGTAAATAATAGTATTGTGAAGTATCCAGTAAATATTTAATAAAGTGTGTTAGTGGACATCTCTTGTTATAATTTTTGGAACCCACGGAATTTGCGGAATTTGAAGGGGTAGTTTCCTAAGGGTGGAAACACGCGACAATATTTTCCTATAATTTTTATGTAAAAAAGGTATACCTTCTAAATGTCACTACGAGTAACCGTTTTCGAGATATTTGGTTTTAAAGTATTCAATGCAACCAATTTAAATTAAGTAAAATACATTATTGTTTGATTTACAGTATAATTGATAGTGAAGCGAACAGTATAAAATTAAATTCTCTGTTTTCAAATTTTTTAAATTTATTACATTCCAACATTGGCAAGAAAAGTACGAAGAAGAATGACTTTCAAATAAATAAAGTTAAAATTTGAGAAAGTTTCTATTTAAATACAAATTTCATTTAAAAAATAAATAAATAACAATAATTAATAAAAAAAGAGATCTGTGTTCGGTAACAAATGTTCGAAGTGACTTCCGTTTAATTCAATACATTTGTCGTTGATGAGTTTATTAGTTTATTAAACGACCGCCTTATTTTAAATAATAATATTTGAAATTTCTAATTCTCTGCAATAATTCTCCTCGATTATTTGTTGCATCTTGATATACAAGATATTTCATGTACCTCCATATGCAAAAATTCAACGGATTTGAATCGGAACTCCGCGCAGGCCAAGGGATATTGCTCTCACGACCTATCCAGCGACCAAGAAAATTTGTATTTAGGTAGTTTCTGACCGATATAAAAAAATGCGATATAGCTCCATCTTGCATAAAAAACATATTTTGTCTTAAATATAGTGGAACATCATCCAAGAATTCACCTAGCTGAGTATGTAGAAAATTTAAGTATAATGCACCATTTAAGTACGTCGGATGGCTGGCTCTAGCGTTCACTAACCCAATACCGAGGTATAACCAAATAAAACCTATTTCATTTTATTCAGTAAGTTTTTTTACATAGGAAATCACATTTGACGACACTCTCCATTGGTCGAGACTGAAGTTACAAGAAAAAAACAAAAAAAATGAAAATAACAAAATTCAAATTCAACCATGAATAACTTTCAAACGAAAAAAGATAAAATTATATATATTTTGTAGTTTTATAGTACAAACGATTCTCTTTAATTTGATGTATAATTTATTACAAAAATAATAACTTTAACATTAGAAAATTGACGTTAATTTAGATGGTACACAAATTGTCAATTTTTTGAAAGCTCTAACTCGTTGTAACTCGCTTATGTATTGAGCTATTCGAATGTTTTTTTTTTACCAAAAACTGCCAAATTTCATAGACTTCATTTTGTCTCAATTAATCCTGGATCTAGCTCTGTAAATAAAAGCGGTACAGCCTTTTAAACGCAACGAAGCGCACTATGGCGGCGGAGTCGTGAGGCTTCCCCTCTCGTTCCCGGTACATCCCGCGTTTGCCATAAATCGCGCAATGCTTCATCAGTGGCCGTAACAAACGCTTTAGAATAATTTTCCTTTATTGTAAGATGATAAAATTAACAAATCAAATTGAATAATATTATATTACTTATAATAATCCATTATATATGGTGTCGTACAACGCGGGTGGTGCGTTAATAAATGGAAAATAATAGGTATCAGACAGAGATTAACTGATTTTCAGATATGTCATTGTTAAACTTATGCCAGCTAGTAAAGTTTTTACTTTGCCTCGTATATTTTAATACTTTCCATAAAGTGTCAGAGGTAACCACATAATCAAAACAATTATTTGCCATGGTTTCACTAACTCGTAGAGGCTCTGAACTATCAGTCAGATTTGTACATAACTATATTTTTGTTTTCATGTAAACTGAAAGGGTTAAAATCGGTTAAAATTGGATAGACGATCTAAATGTGCTTGTTTAAATAGGCTGTTCTCTTTTTTAAATAATACTATTCCAAGTGGGATTTTTTCCATCTAGCATGTCTTCGGTTTAATCAAAATTATCGATGCTATGAATGTAATTGTTTTCTTTAGAATTTACTGGAAGAACTCCAGGTGGTATAAAAATGTCGTCACTAATTTTTACTAATACGTGACTAGCTAAAGACGTTAAAAATGTCCGTATTTCATTGTAGGAATAACCATAACCAAAAGAATAAAGCATATCATTAAGGTTTTTTTCTTCTGACGACACAATACACATATAGTAATATGTAAAGGATTAAAAAAATGGCCTAAGGTGATTTTTTTTGTCATACCAATTATTAATATAAATTGCATTACTATAGGAATGACGTTTAAATCAAATTTGTCTGTCCTGACATATTTAGCATCCACGACATAAATGTTTATAACAAATCTGAAACTTCTTGTATACATTTATGTTCATTCAGATTAGTAGTCGCGTTTTTTTTTAACCCCCGACCTCAAAAGAGAGGTGTTATAAGTTTGACGCGTATTTTTGTATGTTTGTTTGTCTGTCTGTCTGTCTGGCTTCATATCTCTTATATATAACGGGTGATCCGATTTTGAAGTTTTTTTTTTTTATTTGAAAGAGTTTTTGTCGAGATGGTTATAGGCCATATTAGATTGGTTTGTTCGCCATGTTGAACTTCTCTAGAAATTGTCTGATTGAAGTAAAATTGAAAATGTGCAGACAAGTATGGTAGCCGAACATGATTTAAGCCTCATTTTGATTCGGTCATATGAAACTGGTACAATTAGATACATTGATCGGGGGTTTTTAAAAATTTTCAATTTTACTTGTTATAGGTTTAAAATATCCAGCTGCAGCTTCACTTAAGATACCGGCAGATTTATCAAGAATTGTCAATTCATTCTCATGAACCAAGTTTTCTTCGCTTGATTCAGTTGTGACTGACAACAAAAATCCTTTTAGCTTTATTATCACTTGAATGAACTGTTGCTGTATTTTCTTTGTGTTCGCAAAACACTTTGTTTGCTTAGATGTTTTTCTATATTTTCTTATATTTCCGCTGCTATAATAATCTAATTTTTCTTCCGTCATTTCTTCAAATATATCATTAAGGCGTGCTTTTAGAAATGTTAAAGTTAAGAATTATTTTTTTGCAAAACAGCAAGATAAAACTCCCTATATAAAATGTTTAACACTACTTTAAATTAATTTTTTTCTTTCAGTTGTTTAGTTTGTATACATTTAATTTTTTTTGCTAATATATTTTGCATAACAAATTTTATAATAATTTCCATCAGCCCAAATAAATCTGAATAAATGTGTAACCTGCCTTGTATTTCTGTATCACAATGCGACACTGCAGCTTTCTAGTTTCCGCACCCGTTCCTGTACAAATTGCTACTTAAAAATGTTCTTAATTTATTCTTAATTTTTCTGGATTTTCCACAAATCAGACAATGACATTTCATTTTAAACTAATTTTTTTCTTCTTTATTATAACTACATGAAGGCTCACTTGCATTTTTTATCGCGTTACAAATATCACAGACAATACATATTACCTCTGCTAATATTATTATTATTACAAAAAGATGTCCTACAAGAATAATGAAATCGGTATCGAAGGATGTGCAAATAAGTGCCACCACTTTTATAAAAATTTTAATGAAATAGCATATTTTATTTCATTTGCACAATTTATAATAGACTTGATGCCAGTAACAGTTGGTTTTTTATCATTATATTTTTTTTCGCTGTTTTCAGCAGTTTCGCAAAACAAACGTGTAGTTTTTCTCCACTGATAAAAATGAATCTATACATAAACTGTAATAGCCTAAATGTAAATAAAACAGTATATACACTTATTAATACTTATCCAGACAATAATAAGGAGAGCAGCCGATACGTTTCTTAATAGGCCGAGAGAGTAGCGGGGGCGAGAGAGGAAGCCTCCCGTCTTCGTCGCCGTAGTGTGCTTCGTTGTGTTTAAAGGGCTGTAGCGCTTTTAGTTAAAAAATTAGATCTAGCATTAATCGAGACAAAATGAAGCCTATTAAATTTGGCAGTTTTTGGTGGAAGAAAAAATTGAATAGCTCATTGTATAAGCGAGTTATGACGAGTTAAGGATTAGAAAAATGCTGCTGATTTGTGTATTTTGAATTTTGCCAGTTTTTTTATGTTAATTTTTTTATTATTGCAATAAATTATACTTCAAATTAAAAAGCAAGGTTTACTTGTCAAAACAAAACAACAATTTTATTTTTATCTGCTTTAGTTTTAAAGTTATATTTGATTGAAAATTAAATTTCTAAATTTCTTTTTTTTTAGTTTTTTTCATATATCTTCGGTCTCGACCAATGGAGAGTGTCGTCAATTTTGATTTCCTATGTAAAATAACATGCTTTAATAAGTAGTGAAGGTCCCATCTGGTTATACTTCAGTATTGGGTAGGTCAAGAAAGAGAAGGCTTTTCGCGCTCTGCCCGACGGGCTATTAGGTAGTAACTCATACGGTCCAAAAAAATAATTATCTAAAATTCCACACCAAATGTTTATTTTAAATTCATATTGAAAGCGGCGTTCGAACATTTGTTACCGAACACAAATCTCTCTTTTTTTAATTAATTATGATTATTTATTTATTTTTTAAATGAAATTTGTATTTAAATAAAAACTGTTTTTCAAATTTTAAGTTTATTTATTTGAAAGTCATCGTTTTTCCTACTTCTTTGCTAGTTTTGGAATGTAATAAATTTAGAAAATCTGAAAAAAGAGAATTTAATTTTATACTCTTCGCTTCACTATCAATTATTCTGTAAATCGAACAATAATATGATATTTTATTTAATTTAAATTGCTTGCACTGAATACTTTAAAATCAAATATCTCGAAAACGGTTACTCGTAGCGACATTTAAAAGGTATACCTTTTTCACGTAAAAAAGACAAAAAAATAATTTTTGTTTTATTTTTTTTTTTTTTTTCCCGGATTTAGATTGGCCTCGGGTATTTCCCATTAGCCAGCTACTCAGATTGTTGTACTTTGCATTGTAAAAGAGAAAAATAGAATCAACTAAAAAAAAAAAAAAAAACTATGGGGAAAATTACAGGGGCACTCATTTCACGCCAAGGGGCCGATCATGGCGACTTTAATGAACAAACATTACAAGTAGGCCTCGGTAAGGAGGAGAAAGGAATGACAGAGGAAACTACAGAGGTAGGTTGGAATTCGAATTTCACAAATATTGAACTATGTTAAATGATATAGTTGCATGTTTCCAAGTGTTCAACGATGATTTGAAGTGCATTAAAATTTTTCTTTGCGAGAATGTAATTTATGTTCAGAGGTAATACAAAGCCAATGTCCTGGAGACGTTGTATTAAATGGTCGGATTCTCTCTGCTTCAGTCTACAATTAAATAGAAGGTGGTTAACGTCACCAGTTTCTCCGCATTCGCAGCGATCGCTCTCTATTATTTTAATTTTATACAGGTGGGAAGGAAATCGGCCATGGTTAAATTGCAGACGAGTTATAGTGGAATAGAAATGCCTGGTGGTGGATAGCCCTTTATGCTATTTTGATTCAGATATAAGTGGGTTCAATAAAAAGTAGTTAGTGGGTTTATCTGAGTATGCGTCTTTATATCGGCGTTGCCATTTTACATGTAGTGTTTTTTTAAGTGAGACGTGTAAGTCTGATGAAGGAGTTTTGTATAAAGAAATATCGCCGTCTACGATCGCACTCTTGGCTAATTTGTCCACTTTCTCATTATGTGGTAAGTCACAATGAGCTTTAATCCACACAAAGTTGACATTAATGTTGCGATGCGCCAGCTGTGAGACTTTATTTACGACGTCTAACACAAAACATGAGGAGTGGATTCCAAAGTTGGAAATACTATTTAAAACACTTCTTGCATCTGAAAAAATTGTTACATTAGGGTAATTTAGCATACTAACTACATTGATGGCCTCAAGGATGGCAATGGTTTCGGCAGTAAAGATTGAAGTTTCTGGTCGGAGTTTTAATTTGCACTCTGAATTCAAGCTAGGAATGAAAAAGGCACTACCAGTACCGCTCCCGTTTTTTGATCCATCTGTGAAAATACATAGGTGGTTTTTGTACATATCCACTAGCTCGAAACATATGTTTTTGTTGAGTGTCGGGTTGTCAGTGAAATCAGGCAAATGCACCTTAGGAGTAATCAGCATGGCGAAATAATTCAAGGTGAAAAAATAGGGCAAGTTATGCTTGAGTATGAAATTGTCGTAATCAGAGGTGTTACTGTAACCATCAGCTAGAGGAGGGCTTGTCTTTTTTTCCCAAAATTTATTTGTTAAATTTTCTATGCAGATATTATGTAGACTTGTGTTTAGGTTGGAAAGATTTGTAGACGCGCGAACATTGAGGGCGAATTTTGAGCTTAATCTTTCCCTTCTTAATGTTAAAGGGGGTTCATTTGCTTCCACATATAGAGCTTCTGTTGGAGTAGATTTCATCACGCCCAAACATATTCGTAAAGCTTTGTTCTGCAAAACGTCAAGACGACCTAGAAGAGTTTTACATGCGGAACCATAAAAAAGGCATCCATAGTCGATGACAGATCGAACCATCGTCCTGTATAAAAGTAAGGATATATTTACATCTGCTCCCCATGATACTTTATTGCATATGCGAATAATATTAATAGCCTTTTCACTTTTATTTATCACCGCTTGTATTTGATCCTTCCACTTCAATTTCTGATCGAGTAATGTTCCCAAATATTTAACGGTTGTTTTGTAGGGGATAGCAAATGGTGGTAGGTTGAGTATTTGGAAATTGGGTAAGCGATGTCGAGTGTAAATTGAAGCAACAGTTTTATTTGGGGAGATTGAAAAGCTTTTTGTATCACACCAATCAGTTACTCTTGTCATGAAATTTTTGTTTAAAAAAAAAAAAAAGAAAAAAAATATTAAAAAATTCGCCAAAAATATATGACATATAAACAACACGCAAACTACCATAGGTGGCGCCCTCTACAAATAACAGCAAAAGTATGAATAGATTTGCTTGAAAATCTCCAATCACCAAATTTTGTTAAAATATTTCAATTTTTAAAGAAATTATTTAAAAAAACCAAAACAAAAATTTAACTTTGACACCCTGTATCTCTGTTAATATCAACTTTTGGACTAAGGTAAGTTTGGTTAAATCGTAATATTTTCATGTAAGGAATCTGCCATTGCTCTATGTACCATTTGTGGCGATCAGTTCACTTGCTGGGTAAATATAAGTCACACACCAGAAGCTTAAGTAAGCAAGGAGGGGAATGAAAGGTGTGTGACTTATATTTATCCAGCAAGTGAACTGATCGCCACACTACTCCCCCGCTAATAAAAAGATCATTGGTCCGTTACATTCTCCTAAGTTATTTATCGTATCAAATGAATTCACTGCATTACTTTTACAATTTCCTACTTTAATTAGCTCCCCAAATTACAATTTGCCAGTTTACCCCCTGAAATTATTACCACGGTGTATGACGTTGTCACTAATCAACCAGAAAAAGATCTATATGACAACTTAAAAAATATACTAATTTCTCGTTTGACCTCAAGCGAGGAAAAGCGGTTGGAGGACCTACTCTCTGGTTCCCAGATGGAAGACCAAAAACCATCAGATTTTTACCGATCAATGCTATCAACGGTCGGAGGTTCCTATGTGGTGAGCCAGGAGAACCTGGTCAAGTTGTGGAAGCGGCGACTACCCAAAACAATCTTCATTGCAATTACGGCGTCGGGAAAAACTGAAATTAAGGAGTTAATCGACATTGCCGATCGTATATGGGAGTCGTGTCAGAATTCTATGACTTCCCTTACCTCGAATTCGATTTGTAACATCAATCCAACAGTTTCTACATCTAGTTTGATCGCAACATTTCAAGACACGTTAAATCAAGTCTTACACAAACAAGAAATCTTTACATCTCAATTACTTGCTATTGAATCTAAAGTTTCTTCAATGCCTTCCTCTATACTACGGGAGCCCACCCTAAGTGCCCGTGCACCCCCCCCCCCGATCCTTTAGGACAATGTTTTTCATAAAGATTAAAGCCTAAGGAACAATTTAAGACATGTCCTAAAAAAAAAAAAATTGGTTGCAGTTTCAAAATGGCGTCCGTTAAAAAAAAAATTTGCAAATATCGTTTTTGTCATTTAACACAAAAACTAAAAAAGATGGAGAAAAACTTTCTGTACAAAAAATAAAGTGCATAAAATTTTCTACAATTTTGTTCCTATACAATATTTGCATTGGAGTTACCATTTCCCAGATAAATGATTCAGCTCTTAAGATAAAATATAAGATTCAGTATAAAACGTATCACTACGGAAGCCCACCTTAACTGTCCGTGCATCCCCCCGATTCTTGGGGACAATGTTTTTCATAAAGATTAAAGCCTAAGGAACAATTTAAGACATGTCCTAAAAAAAATCAGCTGGCTGTACTTTCAAAATGGCGTCCGTTTAAAAAAAAATGCAAATATTGTTTTTGTCATTTAACACAAAAACTAAAAAAGATGGAGAAAAACTTTCTGCACAAAAAACAAATTGCATGAAATTTTCTACAATTTTGTTCCTATACAATATTTGCATTGGAGTTACCATTTCCCAGATAAATGATTCAGCTCTTAAGATAAAATATAAGATTCAGTATAAAACGTAACACTACGGAAGCCCACCTTAACTGTCCGTGCATCCCCCGATTCTTGGGGACAATGTTTTTCATAAAGATTAAAGCCTAAGGAACAATTTAAGACATGTCCTAAAAAAAAATCAGCTGGCTGTACTTTCAAAATGGCGTCCGTTTAAAAAAAATGCAAATATTGTTTTTGTCATTTAACACAAAAACTAAAAAAGATGGAGAAAAACTTTCTGCACAAAAAACAAATTGCATGAAATTTTCTACAATTTTGTTCCTATACAATATTTGGATAGGAGTTACCGTTTTCCAGATATCATTGTTACCGTTTTCGAGATAAATGTCTGCAAATTATATTATTATTATTATTATTAATTTTTTTCAGTTTATTTTATTTTATTTTTATGTTAATAATATAAAGTTATATTATACGCCTTACAATAATTGTCACAGTTATTTCTTTTAAATGATTTACCGATATATGAATTTCCATGTTTTCTTAATTTTAGACTCATTTATCTGGAAAATGGTAACTCCTATCAAAATATTGTATAGGTACAAAATTGTAGAAAATTTTATGCACGTTGTATTTTGTGAAGAAAGTTTTTGTCCATCTTGTTTAGTTTTTGTGTTAAATGACAAAAACCACATTGGCAACAGTTTTTTTTAACTTATGGCCGCCATTTTGAAAGTACAGCCAGTTTTTTTTTTTAGAATATGCCTTAAATTGTTCCTTAGGCTTCAATCTTTATGAAAAATATTGTCCCCAAGAATCGGGCGGGGGGTGCACGTACAGCTAGGGAGGGCTCCCCGACTACTACTCCTACAGTTTCTGGCACTTATTGCGATAGTTGTAGAAGTCGACTCGACTCAAGAAATCGCATAGGCTCAAGGCCCCGTTCTAATAGTCGAAGTGGTACCAGCGTTAGATATAATCCTTCTAATGCCAAGGTTTGCTATTACCATCAACTTTATGGCCGTAAAGCATTTAAGTGTCTCGGAGATTGGTGCACGTTCGCCAAAGGTGTCAAAACCGACAATCAGAGATGACTAAATGTCAATAATATTTTGACAACTGACGTTAAAATTTCGAATAGTAAACCTCGTCTCTTTATATTTGATAATACTAATAAAATTGAATTCCTCATTGACACGGGCGCTGATTTATCAATTATACGTCGGAATCTATTAACGAATACTAGGAGAAACCCTGATGTAGTACTAACAGCAGCAAATGGTTCAGTTATAGATACCTTCGGGAAGAAATTTTTGAAAATCGATTTAAACTTACGTAGGTTATTTCCTTTCGTTTTTAATATAGCAGATATAAATATCGCCATTATCGGAGCGGATTTTTTAGCTCATTTTGGTTTAGTTGTTGATTTGAAACATAAATGTTTAATCGACAATATGACTAGTTTGTCAACATATTTATTTTCAAACAATGGTCCGTTACATTCCCCTCCTTGGTTACTTAAACTTCTGGTGTGTGACTTATATTTACCCAGCAAGTGAACTGATCGCCACACCATTACTTATGGGACACCCTGTGTAATAATTTCAATTCTCTTATTCTTTGTTTTTATGTAGTCCATGTAGTTTAGCATTACACTTCGGAAAAATTTATAGTGAGCTGTAAATTAGTGTACCCGTACCTTTCAGCTCCCCAAAGAATCAGTAAAAAGTCCCAAAGATTCCGGTGTATGCTTAACTTTTGACAGCGGCCCAAAAAAGTACCTTTTCTCGGTTTTTGCCAATATCTTCGTTCCCATGGAACCTACGGCTATGAAGTGTACTTATAAAAAAGAAAGACCGGAAAATTCTCTACAAAAAAGGCGATATAAAGTTTATTGATAACACTAATAGTTTTTACGTAATCGGGCATTGAAACTCCTGTAAAAATTTTGTATGGATATGGATTTAGTGCATGTAATGATCAAAATACAGTTTTCTGTGCGTTATCTTTTATTTTATTTATTTATTTATTTATTTATATAGTTACACCACCCCACAGTAAAAACCAATTACGGAGTGGGAAAAAAAAACAATACAATAATTTATACCTAATGGTAAATAATATACAAACAGACAAAAAGCAAAAAGAACAGATTATATACATGCATAATACACTAACAGATTAAAAGAATATTAAAATAAAATTACAGATTACTACGAAAAGATACACTTAATACTTGAAATACTCGAGTAAAATATATCAAGCTGTCCTTCAATTGACATGTAAGTGTTACACATAAAAAATAAGGGAGAGAACATCAGAGCATTTGTTCGTGGAGTGGGAAGATAAAATGTTTTATGATTACGCGTCTCAAATGAGGGGGCATGAAAATTTAACATATTCAAGATGTTAGGGCAATCGATGAGATTAAAAATTAACTTGTGCAAAAACAAAAGAGAACAAAGTTTCCTGCGGTCGTGTAAACTAAGAAAACCAAATCTATTTAGCAACTGTCCATGTTCGAAGCTAACCGCGGGATATACATGATCAATTTTGTATGAAACGAATTTTAGGTAGCGCCGTTGTATATTCTCTATGCAATTACAATATTTATTATATCCTGGATTCCAAATAAGTGAAGCATATTCAAGTCTGGATTTAACAAATGCAGAATAAAGAAGATTTAATAATTCAATGTCATCAAAACCACTTGAATTTCTAATCACAAAACCCAAACTTTTATAAGCAGAGAGAACAATATTTTCTATATGTTTGTTAAAATTTAGTTTCGAGTCGAATAGAACCCCCAAGTCATTAAACTCATCTGATCTATTTAATACAGTATCGTTCAACTCATAATCGAATAACAGTGGATTATTCTTTCTGCAGAAAGACAGAACGTTACATTTGGCGATGTTTAAAGGCAGATTATTTAAAAGACACCAGTCATTAACATAATTTAAATTACTTTGGAGTAACGCACAATCCTCGTCAGTATCAACAGTATAATGCAATTTCATGTCATCAGCATATAGCAGGCAGTTGACATCAACACAAGTCACTAAATCGTTAATAAATAAAATAAATAATAGAGGCCCCAGCACTGAGCCTTGGGGTACTCCGGAAGTAGTTAGAAATTGATCAGACTTAAAGCCACGGTATTCTACATATTGGCTCCTTCCAGTTAAAAAAGATGATAGCAGGGAAGTTAGCAAATCTGAAAAACCGAATACTTTAAGTTTATGTAGGAGAATGCCGTGGTCAAGTCTATCAAAAGCTTTGGAAAAATCAGTATATATAACGTCAACTTGTTTGCCCGCATCGATAGCCTCAGAAATAAATTGTGTGACAGTGAATAAATTTGTAACTGTTGATCTACCCTTTACAAAGCCATGTTGAGATATACTGATCTGCCCTCGCACATTATTATAAATTTGGTTATATAAAGAAATTTCAAAGACTTTGGCGAAATTACAAATTATCGTAATAGGACGATAATTTGCAACGTAGCTTTTATCTCCCTTTTTAAAAATTGGACAAAATTGGACACACCCTGGATAATTTCCACCGATCTGGGAATACACCGGATTTTAAGCATAAATTAAAAATAATCATTACTGGGTAAACAAAAGCACAGTCTCTAATAATAAAAGCCGGTATGTCATCCGGTCCCTTAGTGAACTTAGGCTTCAGTTTCAGTAAAGCTTCTAAAACATTTACTTCATTAAACATATTTATATGCGTGAAATTTGTTGTGCTAAGTACATCACCAGGGTTCCAGTTAGCGTTATTCGGAGTATATTCAGTTTGAAAAAACGAGGCAAAAGCGTTGACAATGTCTAAGGGATTTCTGTATTCACGGTCGTTATATATTACTTGATCAGGCAAAGAGCCACTGTTTCTTTTGGAATTTACATAGGACCAGAACTGTTTCGCGTTTGATTTAATATTATTTTGTAATCCATTCAGATAATCTTTGTAGGAGTTATTAACATCGATTTTTATTTTTGCTCTTAACTGTTTAAATTCGTCATAAGACTTTGCATTGTTATGTTTTTTATAATCTCTCCACAGAATCGCTTTTTTCTTGATGTCCAAGATAATACTGTTTGTATACCAAGGTGGGTATTTTCTGGGGCGTGACACGTGTTTGGGGACATATAATTCAAAAACATACATCAGCAGCTCATAAAATTTCTCACATGCTAAGTTACAGTCCTGAATCTCAGATAAAAATGTCCAATCAAGTGAGTTTAAATGAGTATATAAATTTAAAAAGTCTGCTTTTCGGAAATTAAAAGTTTCAGTATTGTTCAGCGGAAATACATTAATCTTCATGGATACTTTACAAATTATACCTATGTTAAGTGCGGGATGATGAAGATCTTCAGGAAGTAGTACATCTTTAGATTTTACAACATCGCAATTTTTATTGGATAGGACTAGATCTAACACCCTGTTATTTTGATTAAGTATATTATTATATTGTTTCAGGTCATAGAAATTAGAGAAAGACTTTAATAGCAATGCTAGATCAGTGTAAATATTACGTAGGCAACAATCATGATACTCGGGAATATTAAAATCACCAACAAAGAAGATATCACCTTCACAAATATGTTCGAGGGTTTCAAGACACTCAAATAATTGATTATAAAAGGTTATATTTAAACCAGGTGGAATATAAACAACAAAAATAAAGAATGTGTATAGGCGTAATTTCATTCTGGCTCCGACTATATCTATACAGGAGACGGCATCATGAATAAAACCTATATCAACTTCATCCAATTTAACTGTTTTATTTGCAGCTAATAAGACTCCACCGCCTCTCTTTGCCTGAGTAAGTAAAATATTTCTATCGTCCCGTATGACCGAGTATTTGCTACTGAAAAACTCGGAATTTAAAACATTAGACTGAAGCCAAGTTACACTAAGCGCAATGATATCATAGTGACAGGTGTAAATCGCATTAAGCAAATCGTGTGTTTTGGTGTTTAGTCCGCGCACATTTTGATAGTACATATCTAGAGTGGGGAGAGTTAACGTCTGATTAAAACCATTAGACATAGGAATAGGACTACGAACATTCGTGCTCCCGGTATCGTCCAGGTAACATGGTAGTTGCTATTTGGCAAATTGCAGATTTGACTTGAACTTTGCTATCTTCTGTTTATACATAAAGCATTCATTAGCGCTCCATGCCGCATGGTTAATAGAAATATTAGCCTTGTTTTCATCATTATAGTTAATGCAATTAATACATTTTAAATCAGAAGCTTTACAATCTTTAACCAGATGGTTATCAGAGCATCTAGGGCAGTGAGTATTATGAGTACAACTATTAGAAAAATGGTGAAAGCCACTACATTTAAAGCACCGTTTAATTTCAATTGAATCATAGACGTTACAGAGACTATACCCCACAAACAACTTACCATTACCGATTGACATTATTTTATTATAGGATTCAACATCTATTTGAAGGACAGCCTGATATATATTTTTATTCTTTTTTGTGGGAGATATATGCAGCACCTTACACTCAGACCTATCACTAACTAGTGACTTATTTTGAAACTTCACAAAATTCACGATGTCTTCGGCACTAAATTCGTCGGTCATGCCAACAAGCCTAACTCTTGGATTAAAATTCGAAACATCCTTGATCTCATATTTATCGCCCAATTTCTGATTCGCTAATTTTTTAAATTTGGAAACGCCAGCGTCGTCATTACATCCGATGATGATCCCTCCATTTTTAATATTTTTTACTCCAGAGATTTCAATTTCAGACTCGACAGGATTGATATGTTGTAGCACATCGGATTTAGTAACATTATTCTTTTGCTGCTGATTTTTAGGGTTCACTAATATAGTCGATTTGGATTCGACAACCGCAGAATATAGCTTGGCAGCCTCCGGTTTACTGTTTTTACCTAAATCCTCAAATTTTTTATCGGCCCATTTCATAAAATCATTCTTTAAAAAATTAAACATTTCACCAACTTCTTTGATAATAAATTTAAATTTTGCATCGATAGATTCCCCAAGATCGAAGCAGGAAGGGCATTTCCAGGATAAGCCAGAGATTTTGTTCAAATTTTTTAGTACATCAGTTGGTAAATTGGAACACTTTGCGTGATAATGTTTACCGCAAAAACCATCACAAGTAACAGTTTTTGCCCGCCAGCCTATTGGACGGTCACAAAAAGTGCAGATCGTATCCTCCATTTAATTTACCTTGACTAGATAAACACTAAACATAATTCCAATTGCAAGATCTAATTTTTACATTTTTTAATGTAACTTGACTTATTTTTTGACATTTTCTTCTTATCCATCCTCGATTTATTCTTCATTTTACCACTGGACTGTTGGAGAATACCAGGATTCGGAATCATCAATAGAGGTTGTTTCTGGATCATCGGTGTCAATTCTTTGGGACTTTCAGCATGCTAAGCTCAAGCTCAACAAGATTTATGTAGAATTTTTTTAATATTACATGTCTCATTAGATCCTAACCTCGGAACTAGCCAGACAACCACGGCGAACATCGTCGAGGTGGGTGTGGGGCTGTGCGAGGTAGAATAATTGTAATGTTAGCAACACCTGTCTGCCATAGGTAGACTTAAGTGCTAATTAAGATGAGAACATGTGCCCACATGGGCCTAAAACTAATTTAAGAAATAAACACTATAGATGACTAAACTCACTTTACGAAATTTTTGGTTGCTGATACG
This sequence comes from Rutpela maculata, assembly GCA_936432065.2. Lineage (NCBI taxonomy): Eukaryota > Metazoa > Arthropoda > Insecta > Coleoptera > Cerambycidae > Rutpela > Rutpela maculata. Next base: position 119,921,179 of record OW386285.2, read on the forward strand.
GGAAAACAGAACCGAACGAAAAAACCCGTTCGAGCAATCTTCGATGTGTCAAACGAGCGCCAACGAAATCGTTTCGGCATGAATCGGGTTCAAAGAGATGACCTACGCTAGTCATCAGCACACCTCACCAGATAAAACAGTAAAGCAGGTATAAACCCATCACCGATGTCAGAGGGGAAGGCGCAGCTGCTATTTGCAACCACAAAATTTAATCTGATGTTTCACGCCTATCGATAAACTTTATCACCTTTTTTGTAGATAATTTTCAGTTCTTTCTTTTTTATAAATACATTTCGTACCCGTAGGATCGATGGGAACGAAGATATTGGCAAAAAAACCTAGAAAAGGTACTTCATTGGGCCGTTTTTCCGCTGTCAAAAGTTAAGCATACACCGGTATCTTTGGGACTTTTCACAGATTGTTTGGGAAGCTGACTATAAATTTTTCCGAAGATGAGCGCATTTTTCGTCTAAAGTTCCTGGATTAATGTTATATAATTCTAAGTTGTTGTAATTTTGTAATTTACTATTGGCAATATTGGCTATATTAATATATCTATTTCACTATTGCTTTTATATTCACTTGGACATATTCTATCCAATTTTTGTAATGAGCGTTCAGAATGATGGGCGCAGCTCAAAGCCAAGTAATTGGAAAAAAATACACATATTTTTCTATCTATTCTATGGTTGTGTTCATGATACTATGGAACATAGAAGATACGATCGGTACGAGTACCAGCTTTTGACGTGCTGTGTGCATAACGTCACTCACTAGTCACTTTCAAATCGAGCCAAAGACGGCAGCCGCGTGTCCGATGTCTGCCTAAAAATACATCGAAAACTATAGGGCCCAAAAAGCTGAAATTTGCACGCAAATATTTTACTTTTTAATATTATAAAATTCACAGCCCCACAAAAAAAAATGTGGTCTGTCCGGCGAACCAGATCAACGTATTTTTATGAATTTTGATCCGCTGAATCCGGATGCGAAGTCCGAATCTTCAGATTGGCTCGTTTTTCATCTCTAATCCCAAAAAGACATTGACAAAACAAGAAAAAAAATGGACTGTCCGGCGGATTAGTCCAATGTTTCCTTATAGCACGAGAGCCCACCTACAAAAATGGAACACATAAGCTTGAGAGTAAAAAATTGGTGGGAATGCTTATCAAGTCATTCTCTGAACGTGTGTAGTCGGTCATGGCAATCCGTGTTGCAGCGGCGCAGGAGCAGCCATTTGTGTTATATGGCTCAAATAATTTTTGAATGTGACGCTTTTCCATGACGTTCAATCAAAAAAGGTTTCAGACAAAAGTTTTTCAGTTTTGTGGGCTCTACATAACGGCACTATGGGGTTTTAGTTTTAAAGGGGTTTAATGGGTTTTTATATTTTTTATATAATCAACCCCTCTTTTTTATAGTGGATTTCGATTCTATGCCAAAAAATATCCATCTTTTGTTCTTTGCAATTTTTTACTCCGAGGCCAATTTGAGTCAGAAATTTTTCAACTTTCAATAATTTTTTACAGCGAAAGTATGCGCTCTAGAGAAAATTGTAAAAGATAAAGATAACAACTTTTCTCTTTTACAATTTTCTCTAGGACGCATACTTTCGCCGTAAAAAACTATTGAAAGTTGAAAAATTTCTGGCGCAAATTGGCCTCGTAGTAAAAAATTTCAAGGAACAAAAGATTGGTATTTTTTGCGTAGAATCGAAATCCACTATAAAAAAGAGGGGTTGATTGTATAAAAAAAACATGTTACCCCATAAAAACCCCATTAAACCCCATTAAAGGTAAAACCCCATAGTGCCATTATGTAGAGTCCACAAAACTGAAAAGTTTTTGTCTGAAACTTTTTTTGATTGGACGTCATGGAAAAACGTCACATTCAAAAATTATTTGAGCCATGTAACAAAAATGGCTGCTCCTGCGCCGCTGCAACCGGATTGCCATGACCGACTACACACGTTCAGAGAATGACCTGATAAGCATCCCCACCAATTTTTGACTCTCCACCTTATGTGTTCTATTTTTGTAGGTGGGCTCTTGTGCTTTTATGTATTTTGACCCGCTGAATCCGAATCAGTAGTCAGAATTTTCAGATTGGCCTTTTCATCTCTAATCCCAAGAAACCCCTCACAAAAAAGTGGTCTGTCCGGCGAATCAGATCAGTGTATTCTTATTTATTTATGGGACTGTGTAATTGATGCAAGCATATATGATCTTTTGCACCATTACTTTTTCAACAGGTTAAAAGTTTTTAATATATGTTGTTATTTAATTTGTTTAATATCAAATTTTAATTCACTTAATTAAACACGATAAATAGTGGTAGTAAATAATATAACACTTTAATTAATTTTATTATGAAACTGTGCATTTGTCTAATGTGACTCAGTAAAATAGGCAAACAGTCAAAAATGAAAAATATTTTTTATATTGTTTAGTAATTTTAGCAATTTTTCTAGAGATACATTGCCGGATTCTCTAATGTTTCTGTTAAGAAATACATTTTGCACCTGTAAAATAGCGTTTTCGCAGTATGACTTTAATTCAATAGCGCGGGACATATCAAAGTGTTGTCTCATGTAATTATTACAAATGACTCTCCATTGATTTGCTCGAAAATCTCATACTTTAAATTATAATCCTTACATTTCGTAAATCCCTGACCTTTCATTAGATTCAATTGTATCTTTTGGGTTGCTAAAAGTTATTATATAAACTACTGGCATATCTAAGTTTTAAAAAATCCTGCTTAGACTACCGACGAACCGGCTCATGAATTTTATGCAAATTTTGAATTCATGGACATGTGAACATATCCTCAGTACTTCATTTATTATGTTTCTATCCATTTCGTAATTGTCGTCTCTCGTATTATGTTGACGTTTTATGACGTTGCATTAGTACTAATAAGTTTCGCAAGTAGGTGGATGATGTCTCTTTTAGCTCTTCTGAGACTTCTTCTGTTGGCTTCTATCGTTGCCACGTTTTTGACCTCGTATGTCGTCGTTAGCAGCATGATAGCTATGTATATCGTCTTGATCTTTTTCTTCTTTTCTTGTTGGATTCATAGGTGACATCTCCTTTTTTAGCGTTTTTCTTGCCACAATCTTTATTTTTGAACTTACTATTGTCCAGTCTAGATCTTCTCCTGTTAGTTGCATTTTTATTTCCTCGCAGTATTTCTTCTGGATGTCTTCATACTGTAGTAGGTGGGTATAAATAAATATTATAGTTAATATAATCTTCGTTTATAGTAAATATAGTTACCCGATGACCTATCAGCCATCTACCATTAGAACTTAAATTAAAATTTTTCCATAAAAAATCCAAGGTAAAATCTAATTGAATGTTGCCACCTACAATTAGATTGACAAACTATATTAATATCTGGCACAAATAAAGATATAATATTTTACAAATTTTTACATCAGAAACTAATAAAAATATTTTATCCAACACTTTCATATAAAGTGATCTATATTGCTGGGATTTTGAAGGTATAAAGTGGCCCATAAGTCACTAGTGAGATAAAGTAGTGAGCTAAAGTATACTTAAGATCACTAGTGAGGTAAAGTGATTTAGTTACTAAAGAGTAATTTTAATATAAAAAAAGTCCGAGCAATTTATTTATTGTCTCTATTATACGGAAAATTAACAAAACAAAGAATCCATGCATTAACACTTATTTATTTATATTTATGTCAACATTTATTGTCATTATATTCGATTTTTCACAAAGAAAATTTCTTTCCTGTACACACTTTTTCTCTATACTAGTAACGACGTTTGTATCGCCTGACTCGTTGCGCTTTCTCCCTGTATTTTTTTTGCAATAACAATCTTGTTTGAGACTGAATCTTCCAAATAACCCTCCGCCACGGTGGATGATTTCCACCCACCGCGACGTTTAAGTAATGTCACCCCCAACATTGGCCAAAAGAGTTGCCGAGGAACGGCGCATGCTATGGCCAGTATACAAATCTGCATCTGGCAATTGCAAATAATCAGCTACAATTCTTGGAATTTTTGAGAGCTTATTTAATCCTACGGACAGTGCACTTTCCCCTTTAAAAATTTAGGAAAAATCTTTTGTGAGACGCATTTTGCGGTCTTAAAGACACATATTTCCTAATTAAATCAAGTGGGTTTACCGAAAATCCGTCATTTAAAACTGTGAAACTTCTTGTTTTATTTGTCTTGATATCTGGTATGGATATATATAGATATTGTTCTTTATTTTTTATATCTTCGACGCCTAAGTAGGTCAGTTCACCGCAAGGGCAAGCACCGTAAACTCCCAATATCAATGCAACCTAAAAAACCCAGCCAATTAAATACATAAAAGCAAGAACATCATAACAAACACCTACCTCCGGCATAATATGCTCATCGTTAGGGGCATCCATCAAATATTGTTCGATATGTGCTCTTTCCAAAATTTTGGCCTTTTTGGGTTTGAAATTTCTTGATCGGCTTTTTAAGTATGCCACAAGTTTTCCATATCTTGTCATATCAAAATTCCTGTAAACTTTTAAAGTCGCCTTTCTCATAGAATATTTAGTCCACATCGAAGAAGGTGCAATTTTTTTACTCAAATGTAGAAAGTAAGCGAGAAGCACTTCTTCGTTTACAGCACTAACTCCTCTTTATTTTCATCCAATTTTCAAATTGTAGATATTCTTTAAAATAGGTTACTTTGGACTTTTCTGGAATTAAATTGGCTGTAGCTTCTTTGGCTTCTTGCAAAATATCGGTCTGAATTTCCATACCTATTATATCTTTCACAATTTTCCATTTTTATGCTTATTACACATTTGTTTATTAAACAAACCTCTGGTTACAAACAACCATAGCTTTCTCGGCACATCCATTCAGAATCTACTTAGCAATAAGCTACTTGTATTTTATATTTTTAGAGAAACACTGTTTGTTGACTTTGACATTAACAACTGACAAAAAATCGATGACATGACATTTTAATAATTTTATTGTTTGTCACTGAAAAAGCATTTATATATGAAAGTGTTAGATAAAATTTTGTATTAGACACGTGAGTTATTACATATAAGTCACTTAAGAAAATTAGCCCACTCGCCCTTCGAGCTCGCGGGCTAAACTTTTCTTGCGTGACATATGTAAGATAACTCACTAGCCTAATAAATAACTAATATCATCTGTACCTAACATCTATTAATGCTGATATATTGCTTGACACATTTTAGAGACCCTTTATACCTAGAAAGAAGAACTTTTTTTATATAAAAACCATTAATTCAATTTGATTTCTCAAAATGGAATAAATAAATTATAAACATCCAACACACCTTACCTATTACTACAAACATGAAAAGGGGATAAATGATACTTATGGCTAGCTACCATAAAAATATAAATCACAAAGATAATCTAAATGTTGTTTGATGGGCTTGATGGTTTTATTTACAAACATGACACCCATACAATAGCTTAAATATTAGGGTCCAGTTAATTCTTTTATCCCTCCTACCTCTGGGAAGACCTCACAGAACACAGAGTTGCACCCCTACCCTGAATTCAACTCTCAATAATCTCCAACAAAATATTCAGTTCGACAGAGGTAGTCTCTCAGTCACAGCATTCTCAGTTCGGTGTTCGGTGGCAACCTAGCTCATGGGTTGTTGACGGAAACTACGCTCTCATTTGTTTCGCGATCGCAGAAAGTTCGTGCGATAAATACTTTGCATGTGAATACAGTTTTTTATTTTAGTATATTTGGAAGAATATTGTTGGTTTAGTTGGTAATGGCAAACTTTAGTGTTTCGGTGAAAAGAAGTTCGAGTGATATTGAAGAACAAAATTTAATGTTGTACAGGTAAGAAAGTATATAAAAACCTAGGGTTTATTCCAAAAATTTTCAAATTATTTGTTATGAAATACATAGATATGTCTTGCCTTTAACTTTAATTGGAAATAATAAATTAGATCAGATTGTGTTTGCGAACTAATTGATTTATCTTGCACCAAATGAAATAATTTATGATCTAGATACGACGAATATATTTGAAAAGTGAAAACATAATTTAATATGAAGTAGAAAATTTCGCAATGAAATGATACGTTGAGAAAAGAATATATTTGTCTTATAGGTAGAAATGCCACTTTTTTACAGACGCCAGTCTGTTGTGAAATCGCATTCTTTAGGAATTCTAAAAACAATCTGCTAGGTTCTTTTTCTTACCTTTGTGGTGTCATCTGAGAAATAAAACATCTCTTTTGTTGATGCGATTTATGCTTTTACTCTCGATTTTTTCCAATAAAAATGATTGGATATTCCCGAAAAGTAAAATAAATGTATTATAAAGTAAATTAATATTTCGAAATATTCAAAACTAATTTATACTAGTGGAAACATAATTATGTTTTTACTGTAGTACTCTTACGTCAGTTAACTCATCCTATGTGATGAAATTAATGTTGTTTTTTATCAAAAGAAATTATGAGTAGGTAATTGATTTTTAAATTATGTAAATAACTTTTCATTATGAATTTCTTTCTTTAATGGTCTGACTAACTACCATTTGGTTAATAAATGTTGTTGACTTGTGGAGGCAGATATTCAGCTTTCTGTGGTATTCCTATACAATATTTCTTTTGCAAAAGTAAGGATTGTAAGGAATATAGATACATGATCATTCTTTCACAACTTACCAAAGATAAATCAAATGAAAAAGAAACTTTCTACTAGACATCAGTCATTCCTTAGCCACACTTCTTGAATTGCTGAAAAATACAACATTTGAGGATCTCGATGTGGCACAGATAAAATGAAAAAAGCTATTTGGTTTCAAGCTATAGTTAAGGATAAGAAGGAGAATGATATTTTGACAATTTTCCAGTATTCAGCAATACCACCTGTATTTTTTGTATATTTACAGAATATTATATGAAAGAAACTGTAATGTAATTTATAATGAAATTGGTCCTTCCAAATGAAAGGTATTCTTAATATTGCTGTGACCAAATATGGTGTAAGAAAGATGGAACACCACCACTCTATTTTGAATTTGCTGTTCATCCACAATGAACTTGATTTTTTTCTGTGGTTCTGAAGTCTTAGTCCTATGTATTTTACCCTCCGTTATTTGAAGGAAGGGACATGCCAGAATTAGCCGAGTATTTAAATTTTAAAATCTATCTTTAGCCGAGTCTTCATCTTAGGCACAACGTCTAAGAGAACGTTCTGTGATCCATTCTAGTTGTCCTCTCTTTGCTCTATGGTACGTCTGACAGCATCTTGCTATTAGTAATGGTTGCCTGTTAGACGCACGGACTCACCAAAGCTCTTTGCCATCAGCTCCTTGGTGATATCAATCCAAGTTCAGCAGGGCGTCGAAGAGGGCATCCCCTTCGCATATTGCCATCTGGTTTTCCCTGAACTGTTAACCATTCCCCTCTCTGGCTGACGTGACCAAAAATAATAGTTTTCGGGAGAATCGACAGTAGAGTCGCTTTAGGGGACGTGTTTGTTGGAGAATCAAGGAGATGTTAGTAGAAATAAGGGATGCATATTTTGTCATTTTGGAAGTTGCTGGTTTCATGATGGTGAGATTATTGAGGGTACCACACCGAGAAAAGGTGTTTATTACTAAGGAAGTACAGGTTGTAAGTAGAGCGTAGATCGAGAGTCAATTTTTCATTCCTTGCTGAGGCGATTCGGAGCGATCTAAACGCGAATTTGGGGATATATAGACACGATCTGGAGTAATCTGGAGGTGATTCGGGGAGAATATTTCGTCTCGCAGTTTTCGCTTGAGTTACCCCCGGCTTAGACTATCCTGAATTGGGTTACACATTTGAAAAAAATGCAGATAACATCCATTGCCCACCGACATTGTCAGTGTCGTAGCTAGAGATCGAACCCAGTATGTGAGTTGACGTGACCAAGCGCGCCTGCCACTAATACGCCTTAACCCGCAGCCTCTTTCGCTAGCTATGGTGCCGGTAGAGCAGCAATAAACGGTTAAACATATTTTCAGACATGTCAAAACCACCTGACAATATTAATCATATATATACAGATCCCACTAGGACTATACAGTGTTCGTTAGTGGAGCATCCTAGGACTTTACTGCTCTTATTATAGGTATAATTAATCTGCCGGAATCTATTCGTTGTTGTTGATGATAATTCCGTTTCTATAACTTAGACAAATGACAAAATTCCATACAATTTATAATACATGCGATATTATTTAGACTGAAAACATTTGAAAAAAATTGTAAATAAAGATATTAAAATTTGCCGCTGAGTCTAGTAAAACTCTAAATATTTTTCTAAATTATAGAGAAGTTAGCAACGTCTATCTACGTCCACTTTCTTTCCATTACTTTTAGAAGAAAATACTTATGTGGTAGAGAAACCCAGAAAGAAAAAGGAAAATTAGGAGGATGCTATAACTACCATTCAGACAATATTATTTTAAACCCTGGAGTTCCGTGCTGCAAAAATTTCTATCATTTTGGAACAAAGTAGGTAAGGCACTGAATACCATGCTGCATACGTTGACTTATAACATATATTATTTCAAAGTGGTACGTTCTTCTTCAGTCCGGTACTGCATAAAAATTATATAATGGGAAGTTAGTCACACCTCCTTGCACATTATTGGATGGTGGAAAGGGTCTAGAAATGACTGTGCAGTTATACTCTCCCAGGTTTGGTATTGCCGTACGCTGTAAGTTTGTGCAATTTTGTTTGTGCCCAATTTGCAAACAAGAATAAATATTATTTCGCGTTGCTTTTATACAAAATATACTGGAATCATCTATTAGCCTGCAGTATATATGAAGTAAGAAACATCGAGTATAAAATATGTTGTATTATACTGACTAGATCTATAACAGTCGGTGGTTGTCACCTGAGATCGCTGAGTTTACAACCAAATATGCCACAACGATTCTAGTAAGAAGCTTTTATAAAAGCATGCTGCATTTCGTGTGATGACAGTCTGGCAACTAAGCGGTTAATCTCCTCACACAATAAAATGGGGAGATACTGCAATTAATCTAAACTAGAAAATATGTTTTGGGGAACCAGGAACACGAAAAAGTGGTTTTTAAAAATGTATCTATATATGTAAGTATGTGTGTATGAATGTATTGGAAAGTAGATGTTGTTATAATTTCAACTATTATCACACTTAACTATTTCTGTTCATCTTCCGATAAAAAAAGAATTGTCCAAGTCGTGCGACGGTGGATTCCTTTGTATAAGTTTTGAGGGGATGTTCCCGTCGCTTCAATTCCCTGCCTATTTTTTGTTAATTTTTGTCTTGTTTTATGCATAGTGAATGTCCTACAAAAATTGAAGTATAGCCAGCCAATAAAAATAACATTCTAGTAAAATCGCAAGAAAGTACCTTTCATTAGACGGCGGCACTTCTGAAATCGAAATAACAAAGAAATCAAATAAAATGTGTCATCTATCTACGAACCCATAAGAGTACTGGTCGGTGTGTTTGATGGATCATAATTTCTCATAAGTTATTAATACTACGTAGGTGTACCTAATGTTTATAAATAACATCATTAATTTTAATACCACGTTGCGTTATTATTGTGTTTATCTTCAAACAGTACCTGTATCAAACTCACCATATTTCTTTACTTAATTAAAATGGAAACCTCTGTCGTTTCAGACCTTTTGTCGGCATTTATGCTGATTTCTGTATTTACAAACAGTCCAAAATTAAATACGATTTAGGTAATTTTTATTGTATAGAGAAATAAGTATAAAATTAAACTGGTTCATTTCAAAACTGACAAACATACTTCATATAATATTAGCGAAATTGAAACAATATAACGGCAAAACCGTATATTTTTCCCACTGCTGTGCTAATTTCGTATAACAGCAGATGTTGCACTCTTTGTAATCAACTAATTAAATATCAGCCTTGTCGTTTTTAGAGCTTTCAGAAATTGTGCTTCTAACTATCAATTGTCGTGCACATGCCAAGTTTGATTTCTCCTTTTTCTCAATCACAACGCATTAGCAGAAGTTTTAGGACCTATGGATTGTTAAAACCGGGAAGAGGGTAATATTGAATGGTTGATGGTTTAGGGAAAAACCAGAAGGCAATAGGCGAAGGAAACATCTTCTAAACCGTTTGCAAATAAGAAGAAAGATTATTCTAGTCATTCTTTGTTGAACAGCATGGCACGTCTCAAATCATAAAATTTCTTACTGAAGTTCTTCCCATCAGTTATTTAGACACATCAGAATTTGGGAGACGTTCTCTTCGTCGCTTATTATTTCGTTAGTTGTTCGGTTGATACGGTTAAAAAAGAACAAGATGCAGCAGAATGAAATGTTGTGTTGGATGTATTTCCTGGATAATAAAGCCGTTGGCGTGATGGTCTTCCATGTAATTCGTAATAAACATCTTTAGACCCACATCTGGAAATTCTGTCACATTTTTGTCATTTATTGGGATCTATTCTAACTTCTATTAAATCACAGTTGCCGATAATAGCAACAAAGGCTCATGATATACATGTTAAAGTTGCGGTCACAAGTATGTCTCAAAGTATTATTCGTAAGTATAATAGAAGATTTCGGGCCACACGAATCAAGACATTGTTCTGGAATATCACATTCTACAACACAAAGGCAAGATAAGTACACCGTTCCTCGAGCATTGCTGATCATTCGTGTCAGGAAATGAGTTAGAGTTACAAGTAGCTTAAAAATGAACATAAGTCGACTGCACAGAACCTGCTTCAAACGATGGTAGTCTCTACTCTTGAATATACATCGACAAAACCATTCAGCGTGTTACCGTGAAGAAATTGGATGGAATGGCAAATGCTTTGTTCACTGATGAATTAATTGTTTGTTTTCGTAGTGATTCGAGGCGATCACGGGTTGGAAGCAACTAGGAGGACGAGCATAACCTAGTACTGTGATGAACGCTATTCGATTGGCAACATGTTGTATAGTATAGTATAGGGTGAATCATTTTTAGGGTACATACTGTACATGTGCAAAATCATAAATGACGTAGTTCAGGATTACCGTGCCAATTTCATATTTTTGAATGGCAACACTCAACTTCATTTTGCGAGAGTTGTTCATTTGAAGTTACCACCCGGGTCTTCAGACTCAAAAGAACATTTATAGGAGAAATCGTGCAAATTCGATACAACCCTCCAAGTAAGACCTGTTATGCCTTATTTATGGGATCAATTTCCACAGGAGATTATCGATAACACTGTTCTCAGTATTGTCAAGATGTCTATAATCTGTTATTCAGAGTCGGGGGGAATTTGAAACACTTTAAGGTTAATTACTGCTTCTACAAGATAAGTTATTTTCGAGTAGGTACTTTTACTTCCACATTCAGTGGAAGTATAGTAACGACAAAAAAATTTTAAAAAACTTTTATTGTTTAAATAGGCTTAGAATGTCACGAAACGTCGAGATTTTAAGTTTGAGGGAAAAAAATTTCTGTCTGTCGGTCTGTCTGCCTGTCTGTCTGTCTGTCTGCCGGTCTGTCTGTTTGTCGGTCTGTCTGTAACTTTTTTTGTGCTTACGTTTACTCTGGAACCGTTTGAGATATTGACTTGAAATTCGGTGCACATACGTACTTTAACGAGATCTAGAACTAGATTATATTTTCATCTTGTTTCGTCGAAGGGTTGGGGGGTAAATTGGGGTAAATTTGGGGAAAATAGGTAAATCAAGCAGGTAAGAGTCCATAAAATTGGTATTTAGTATATACGAGAGAAGCTGAGATCTCAAAAAAAAAGTTGGCATTAGTCACCCCCATTACCACCCCCACCCCATTATTAAAGGGGATGAAAACAAATGTGATTTAGGGTGTGTACAAGAACCAGAAACCTCAAAATGTTTTTTACTTCATCCACCCCCACTACCACCCCTATCACCACCCTCACCCCGCTACCGATGTGGGGTATCCTTTTATGGGTTTTTGGGGTAGAGGATTTCAAATATTATATTATTAAAGTTCCATAAACAATTATTTCCACATACAAAATGTTTTCGTTGTGAGTGACAGATAAAAAATTTGGATGTGGAAGTAGTGATTCCTTGGGCAGCGGTTTTTATTATGGAATATGGTCTAATTGAAATTTACGTTTTTTGCTTTAATGGATCTGAACCCGATAAGCTGTGAGGGGACTTGAGCTATTTGATGAACTGACAGCTATATCAGCAGTAGCCTAGCTCTCGGTAAGGCCATCCTTGCCGGACAGGTGCAAGAGAGGAGTCACAGAAAGATGATCCAAAAGCCTAGTAAGACTCATATCCAAAGTCGAAGAACATGTGCATCTCAACATATCTTAAGACTATCGGAAACATGTCGCTAGACTTTCGACAAATTTTGATGTATGACGACTGATTCGATACATAGTTGCACATATCTGGTGTCCCAATGGAAATAGGTAACATTATATAGTGTTGCAAAGCAATTCATAGACTGGACATGCCTTGTATTATAAAACAGTGTATTTTAAACTTATTAAATGAGAATATGTGGTGGTGGTAGTGGTGATGATGATGCAGATCATAGTGGTGTGTGCAGTATGACATTGTTTGGTGTCATCCATGTAAAGTTTCTGAATTCCATACCATCGTCCATTCGTAAAATATTCAGGAGAAAAATGCAGCCCCAGAACAACTTACCACTGATACTTTTTAATAGCATTTCAAAATCTTAATCCAAATGGAGCAGTATCACTCCCGCTAGCACGACAGAAACTGGCCTAATCTGGAAATTAGTATTAACGCGCCATAATGTCTATATAGAGTCGCACAACTATCTATACTGGCAGTTCCACATTACTTTCCGACTTTGTGAATGAATTTTTACTAGCCTGAAAACACACATATGCATAGACAACGACACATGCATATATGCGTACGCACAGACAGGCAGTTGACAAACGTATGCTTGGACTGGAAACCTGATGTGTCCTTTTCCTTCCGTAAGGTAGCACTCCGATCGAGTTTGGGTTGAATAGATAACGGTGAACATATGGCTAAGGAGACATACTTCGAACGATTCTACTGGCTGCAAATCTATCTCACCAGAAAAATCTGACCATAGAACCGTACTTTGGGGAAATATGGAACTGATAATTCAAGCATTTACGTAATTATATAGGCACGCTGGCGCGCAAGCACACATAGACACGTACACGCATATACATAATCACAGCGCACAATGCGCAGATATTCAAACTACAAATATATGCTTGGACAAGAAACCTGACGTGCTTTTCGTTTCCCTAGGTCCGGTCGCATCCATAGTAACATGGGTCGCATCCTATGGCGGCACCCTGGATAGGGGTTGGAATGGAGAGATAACCGTGAAAGTAGCTAGGACTGAAATATCTTGAACGGCTTCAGTAGCGGCCGTCGAACAATTTTGGATTTTTCAAATTCTAAGGCAGAAAATGTAGCATTAATTTGAAAATATTAGAGAAAATTTTCATCTAATTTTACTTCAAATATTTGTACTTGATTTTATATATAGATGAAAATATTTAGCTTCAAAAAATTTATTAACTGACTTCAAAAAATTTAAAAAAGGAGGAGGTTCTCAAATCGACGCGTATGTTTTTTTATTTTGTTTTTCTTTTATATCTGTTCAATGATTACTCTGACGTAGCTTAAGCGATTTCTGTCAAAACTGTTGTAAACTGTAGTCTATGGTCCGGCGGTGGTCCCCTCCTAAATTTATAAAGCTACGCCTAGTGCAAGGTGAACAAGAATTGAAAACATTTTTGTTAACCAGCTTACGAGAATATTCAAAGATTTGACGGAGTCGCCGGTAATTTCAATTAATTAAAAACAACATGGTACTATTTTGTGGTAACATTCACATGGTGCACAACATAAAGAGAATTTGACAATAATTCCCTTCATTATGTAGAAATTAAATAAATAAAAGAAGCTACTAAAAAGGTTGAAACAAAAAATTTAAAAAAAAATCACAGATGGGTAAGAGAAACTTTCCATTTAAAAGTTTCCAATAAAATATTTGAATATTTGAAAGTTTTCAAAATTCCGGGAAAGTTTCCTGAGGAAACTTTCGGAATATTCAAATATTGTATTGTGAACTTTCTTTTTTATCAAAACTTCGTTATGGAAACTTTCATATGGAAAGTTTCCTTTACCCATCCCTGACTTTTATCAAAATTTCGTTACGGAAACTCCCGAAAATTTCTTACCAAAATTTCACTCAATTTTACAAATATCTGTCGATCTATTAGTGGAAAATAGCAAGAAACTGTACTTTATTACCTAATATCAATTTGAAATCGGTGGCAAAACATTTAATTTCAAAAATATGTTTTGCACCGATTTCAAATTGATATTAGGTAATAAAGTACAGTTCCTTGCTACTTTCCTCTACTAGGTAGGTAGTTACTTGTGAAACTGACTGAAATATTTTTATTACTTTTTAGAGTTATTTTTTGAAGGTTCGATTTTAAATAAAAAAAACAAATTTAAACATAAGGTTCAATTAACTGGGCGACGCGTCCCGACGGTGATATTTTATGAAATTTTATTTTACAATTGTTAGTGATCTTTTTTGAAGGTGATTCAATTATTTTCAAAAAAAATTTTTCAACCTTTTTAGTGATCTCTTTATTTAGCTAACATATACATCATTTTTAATTTCTTTGCTTTAACGACAGGCTCGTTATCAGAAAATTATGATATCTCCATATATCAAATTTTATATAAATCTGCAATAATCAAGAATATTTTTCATATAATGTTGCATTATGGTAACCGTATTGGATTCACCGTCTTAAATTCTTAATTTTTGAGATCAGATTCAGTATCAGCCGAGGTATCAGCTATTTCTAAAATACCTACTAGTTGCCAATTTTAATACAATTACGACGAAATTTGTGCGACGCCAAATATTGCAAAATTTTCAACTAAAAAATCTTTTTTCCCATTTTTGCTCACCTTGCACTGGACGTAGTTTGATGAAATTAATAAGGGACTACCGCCGAGCCATACCTTACGGCTTGAAAATTTCATAAAAATCACTTAAGCAAAGCGAAAAGTTGAAGTTTACACAATTCTTAGATTTCTCTTCAAGAGATGAAAATAATCATGATCTGATGGAAAACATTTTTTAATAGTATACGCCCAAATTTAAATATTTTATTACATTCCTAGAACTTAATAATGGTGTTTGTTAAAATGTCAGCTAAAAATTATACAATATACATCTTTGTTACCCTTTGGTATTACTTGCCATACTTTATAGACTTTCCAATATAAGTTATTGAATAAATAACAGGAAATGTACGTGTAGAGAAAAAAAGGTGCGTTTGGAATTTACTGGAGTTATTAAAATCCTTTTAAAGAATAATAAAGGATTGGATATTGATTGCGATTTATTGTAATGTTATGTCCCTTATATATAACCATTAAGATATTCTTATAAAGCAGACCCATTATTGTAATAGTTTAATGGTGCATACCAGGATAACTAAAATGGCATTGACTGGATCAATTCCACTCCATCTTCTTAGTCACGACCGCGATATTTCTTGAAATATTGGTGGTCACGTATGGCCAACACGTTGATCCCCTGGGCAAACAAAGTCGTAAGAAATTTAGCTTATCTAGTAACATAAATATCTAATATATTACACTTACGTTTTTGGTTTTAGTGGTTACTTAAAGTTTACACTTTTATCGATATTAAATGTAGCGGTAATTTATTTTTGTGGTAAAATGGTATATGATATTACAGTTTTATTTTCTATTCAATATAAATCGACTTACATCATACACCTCATATAATTTATTACCAAGTATGTGATAATTTTTATAATTTACTGCGTCTTTTGTTAGAGAATCCTTGAAACATTTAAATAAAATTTCTTCAAGAACCTTGAAGGAAGGAAGTAAATTTACTTTAGTATCCGTATTGTTTTCTATTAAAAACAAATATATCTTCAATCATCCTCAATATTATCGAGGCTGTATTGAGAAACTTATAGATCTAATTCTAGCCATTCAAGTTTCCGATGGATTCATTCAACCGTTTATTATGATTTCGTGTGAAAAGTGTAGTGTTTAATGGAGAGAAAAATTGAAACCTGTTTTCCTATAGGAATCATAGTGGAGGCATTAAATTTCATTTAGTAAATCCGCTCGACGGAATTCGTTCGACTTTAAGAGTAAACATATCAGCGAATGTATTAGTGACTGACTATATGGAACACAATTTATGTATACGGGATGTCCCAAGAGTATGGAGCAATACTTGCAGTCTGGGTCAAAATAACGTAACATCAAAAAATTTTCTCCTAGGATGCTCCCCTTTTGAACTATTCGTTGCAAAAGTTATATTTTGATGGCTCTTTGTTCATAACCAAACTACTGTATCAATTTTAATACAATTTGAATAGTATCAGGCAAAATTTAAAAGGATTTGGGGAGAATATATCACAAATAATCACCGGCACACAAAAAAAAGGTTGTGTTAATTTTAAAGTTCTTGGTTTAAGCTTTCAATTTATTTGCTTTGGATTTTTGGGCATTTTTTAGGTGTTTTTTGAGGTTATGTCAAAATTCCTAACTGATCGACTAATTTTGACGTGATATTCAGTTTCAGCGCCCCAAATTACGTATAGATATAGTGATCAGCTCATTTAAGCTTTTTATTTATTTGTTTGGGATTTTTCGAGCATTTTAAGGTGTTTTTTGAGGTTAGCAAAAATGCAAGAGCCAATCGGGCAAAACGGACATCGGATTCATGTTCAGCAGGTCAAAATGCATGGCAATACATAGGTCTGCCTTCACGCACTCGTTTTTTTGTGTGTGCCTGTCATAATTTATTTCAATACATAGAACATATATCTTTAATAGTAAGAATGGGGTAGGTAAAAGTAATTTTTTGCTAACTATTATGTACCAAACTGTATAACAAACTGCCTGAATAAATAAAAAATTATATATTTCTTTAAGCTTAAGTTTTAATATATACTGTTGAACTGTTTGACGAGTATAAACATTTTCTATTTTGTAGTAACATGATTATATCAGAAAATAATTCACGAAAGAGTTGCAATTCAATGCATTGGATAGACGTCGGAAACCAAACAGAATAATATAGGAACCACCGAAGGATTCGCTCTATCTCCCCGCTATTTACCATGGTCCTAAATCAAGTGATATAAAGAACAATAAAAGAAACACAAAGTTTTAAGAAAGACACAGAAACATTGAGAACTGCGATTGTACTCGCATATACGGATGATCTTCTAATCATCACAGAAGAAGAAACAGGATATTTTCAACTTTCTAAAAACAAGAAACTGTATCTGGACTAAAAAGAAGAGTCTAATAATGATGCGAGGCCGATCAACAAAAGGGAGTCCGGTCAGTGGGGTAGAATACAAAATAGGCGACTGCTTCCTTAAAACAACAAACAAATTGAAATACCTGAAATTATCTGACGAACCAACTGAAAAGGAGAGAAACTGTGAAGGGTGGAATTAAAACGACTTACAGAGATTTAAGAACAGTTATATCTTTCATCGAGAAAGGAGCCTAATTATGAGGATAAACGTTCTACTTAGCCATCTATAAAAAGGGCAGAAATGTATGCAATGAAGTGCTGGGATATATATACTCTACCAGAGTAAGAAACAGGGGAAATAAAAGATTTAGAAGAGGAACAACTCAAGAAGTAAAAACAAAATAGAGGATTATGTTTTCCGCAATGCCTACCGTACGCTGGTCAATCAATCAATAAGGATAATATAGTGATTCTAACAACCACCCTTGGAGGTCGCCAGAAATCGCATATAACTAGCTAGAGTCACAACTTCAACATGCCATTTTTGTCCGGTAACCTAAGATTACCCATCCAATTCACATTCACAAACTCCCACGCTGCACTATAGACAACATAGTTTTTCTGGTACAAATGGAAATCTAACCCGCAGCGGATATACAGGATTTGTCATTATAATAGATCTTAACATCGTGCATCTGAAGAACAAAATAAGGATGCCTGACGTGCCTCGTACAACTTTTGACGGTATCTCTTGTAACTCTACACACACAGCACTCGATATCCTTAGGACAACCAGTGGCCATACTTAAAGGATAAGCAAGACATTCTATGAACGTCGTAAACTGGGTTACTCCAGTTTTAAGACCTCCTGTAGATATCCCTTTGAGACTAATTGGGATTGCCCATGAGTGTCTTCAATAAGACAGCCTATGGTTGTCTATAGGACGAGAAAGGGATCAATTTAGGTTAAAATCTGGACAACCTATAGACATCCACAATGGAATAGCCCATGGTTGTCCATATGAAGAAAAAGGACCAATTTAGATTAAAATCTGAACAACCAACAGACATTTATACATAGTTGCATGCTGTTATCCATAGTATCTCTTCCTAAAATATCATGATTGCTGTAGACAACAATTTGAAATTCTTCTTGAAATTCCCTCTCTTGAGTAATAAATAAATCTCATATTGCAAAAAAATAACAAGTTAAAATATGCATTTACAATATGTGCATTTCCTGCGTAGTGGATAGACTACACTGCAGTTTCTGGCTTTTTGGAAGTAGTTACTGCTGACTAGGTAAGTATCGCAACAGAAGTAATTTGCAACTTGCAAGGAGAGCCATCTACCATGACTTATTGAAACTAGCGCAAGGAACGAGCTAGCCAATATGTAAATATATAGGTATCCAATGTACCTATATTCAACTCAAACTTGCATCTCAGTTTAAGGTAACTTATTGCAAAATCGTAAATTGAAACTTGTACGTCTCGTTGTGTTTTTTTTTATTGAGGGCAAGACTTTTCCAAAAAATACCTGCACTAATAAGGTAATTAGATTGATGATGGGTAATGTTTGCAAAACGATATTAATATTTCACGATGAAATTTAGCATACGTAAAGCCCAAAGTATTGGTCACTTGTATTTATATTTACAATGAGATAAGATATTTTGGCATTATTACTTTGTCCGTAGCCCTTCATGCAGAGGTGTATGTACCGGAAAAATAGCGATATATATTACCATCCTATTTACATATTTTGATATTTTTATGTCACATGTTTGTGCTGATAATATAAATTTTGTGTTTTATTTACTGTACGCTTCTATCTTTTATATTCATATAGGTTATCCAGAGGATATACCTATTCTGACTGTTATTAGGACCATATTTTATAATTAATGTCTTCCACTAATAAAATGCATTCTGTCACAATGAAAATATAATGTAAATATAAATTAAATAAAAAATTTCTTATTTGTACTTCAGATGTATTATGAATTATCATGTATTTGGGACTTACATTAGCCCAACAAGTTTGCCTATGGATGACCCTTGGGATAGCCTTTCGCTATCCCTATATATGTTTTATATGGGACATCAACAACTCTAAAGGCTATCCTGTAGATATTCGTATAGGTTATCCAGTGGATGTTATTAGGACCGAAGAATAACCATTGAACTTCTCATGAACAACCCATTTATCGGATATATGGGATCATTTTAGGATATCCCGGGGTTATCCTGTGCTGTGTAGGTAAAGAGACAACTTGATAGACTAAAAAGATAAAAATTATATACTTATTGTAAATTGTTACTTGCTTCTTTCCAATGTATCTGCCTTCGTTGATTCGATGAACTTTATCTGTTATATGTATTAAATCCTAATCACTTATATACTTACTACTTTGTTAATTTCTATGCTGTAATCGAAGTCCTGAAGCAGACGTGAGGAATTCCTTAAGAATCAGTTGTCGATTCAACACACAGAATCGCACGAGATGTTAAACTTAAGCTAATTAGTGAAGGAATAATTCAAGAATTCAAATAATAGTTTCATATATTGATCAAAGGTTTAGTTTGTATACACCCAGACAGCACTCGATCGCCTTAGGACAACCACTGGCCATACTTGGAGGATAAGCGGGACGTCCTAAACTGGGTTAATCCCGATTTTGGACCTCCTGTGGATATCCTTTTGGTGCAGGGTTTGCCCTTGGATGTCTTCAGTGGGATAGGTCCTGCTCGTCCATAGGAAGAAAAAGGAACCAATTTAGGTTAAAATCTGGACAACCTCAGACATCGACACATAGTTGCATCTGGTTACCCATATAATAGTATCTACACAGGATCAAAATTGATCTTGTGTAAAATCGTGATTACTGTAGACAATTTAAAATTTCATATTGCAAAAAAATTAACTCTCGTAAAAGAGGCATTTGCAAGATATGTGCATTTCCTGCATAGTGGTAGATTACACAACCTGTAGTTTCAGGCTTACTAGGTGAGTATCGCAACAGAAGTAATTTGCACCTTGCAAGGAGAACCATCTAACATGAATTATTGAAACTAGCGCTAAGAACGAGCTAGCCAATATCCCCATTTTGGCTGTTATTAGGACCATATTTTATAAGTAATGTCTTCCGTCAATAAAATTAATTCGTCACAATGAAAGCATAATGCAAATATAAACTAAATAAAAAAATTCTCATTTGTACTTCAGGTGAATTTATCAATTATCATGAATTTGGGACCTACATTAGCCCAACAAGTTGACCTATGGATGGCCCTAGGGATATCCCTATATAGGTTTTAAATAACCCTAAAAAGGCTATCCTATAGATAGTCATATAGGTGTCCAATGGATATCCCCATTCTGTCTGTTATTAGGACCATATTTTATAAGTAATGTCTTCCGCCAATAAAATGCATTCGTCACAATGAAAATATAATGCAAATATAAACTAAATAAAAAAATTCTCATTGGTACCTTAGGTGAATTCATCAATTATCATGAATTTGGGACCTACATTAGCCCAACAAGTTGACCTATGAATGGCCCTAGGGATATCCTTTGGTTATCCTTATATAGGTTTTAAATAGGACATCAATAACCCTACAGGCTATCCTATAGATAGTCATGTAGATCATCCAATGAATATCCCTATTTTGGCTGTTATTAGGACCAAAGGATAACCAGTGGACTTCCTATCGACATCCTTAATGAACAATCCATTTATCGAATATACGGGATCATTTTAGGATATCCCGTGGCCATCCTGTGTTGTGTGGGCAGTTTTCAATTTGTATAATGCCGCACTAATTATGTAATAAAACAAATCAGATCTGCCTACCAATCATAGCAAGTAGGGACACATTCCGTACAGGATGTTTTATTCAAATACATTCAGTGGTACGCTTAAAATGTTTGAGTCGTTTATCACTCTAGCTTTATTGAGTCCCTATTTTGTCATTTGTTAGGACTGAACACTAGAAAAGCGCTTTCTGAGGCAATATATTGGTTATACAATTCTCTCCAGCATTTTACAAAACGTACTAATGGCATATAACTTAATAATAATAAAGTAATTTTGCTTCGCTTTCGAGAGATCCTTCTGCATTATATCCGTGTACTCAGTTTATGAAGCTTTTTCGAGTTTGCTAGATTTTTAAAAATTAATAATTGGCCATTCGGCGTGAATAAAACTTTGCTCAATTGCCATCCGGTGCTTCTGCAAAAAGCTTTTGTCGCTGGATGAAAATAATGTTCAAAACCGTTTTTTTTAATAATTGAATTTTTTGTAACAAAAATCAGTTTTGAGGTCCAAAATGAACTTATATATTTCTTTAGTACAGTTTCGAAAAGTCGACTTTAGTACCCAGTTCGGAAACATTGTTATTTTATTATTTTGGTCAATTTTACTAAGTTCTACAACAGCATTTGCACTCAACCAATGTCTCTATATATTCGACCGCTGTCGTTTCCGATTAGTGTTAAGTTTAAAAATAAATATTATTCCATATATGATTGAGCCTGACCTGAACCTCCATCAAGCATGTGTGATCTCCACCAGCAATTTATGTTACCGTTGCCTGAAAAATTGATATTTTATGTCCGCTGTATTAAATATGTGATCACCATTATATGATAATGTCTACACAAACTTTCCAACAAAATTAAATGTTATTTCAAGTCCAAGTACTTCGTATAATCATTTTGTATTTTGAAAGAGTGACCATATGAAAAGTAATTAGGGTTTCCTTTTGTACATATTTATACGTGCCCAGTAGCTGTACGTTGAGTAATTTTACCCGTGTATGTCAATTAACATGGGCTTGTTTACTTTCGCAAGTGGTTGTGGTCTTTTAGCGCCGATAGCGCCGCCCACGGTCTCGTAACCGTAACCGTGCTACAATAGAAAGCATTCATCAAACTCGATTTCTATTGTTGAACGTTCTCCAAACCCTTAAACACCCTTTTTATATCGAAGTTCTTAAACAAAAACCTTCTTATAAAACACTACAAGCTATATTTTGTCATTTGGTAAAATAAATATTAGCTCTCTGCGGGGTAAGGAAGTAGGGTGAAATATTTCGTATTTCTGTAGATCTCTCATTTTGGTTTCAATTAGCTTAGACAAATACTGTTGCAAGTGGACGAATAGAAATAATGGAATTGGACCGAAGTTTCAACCCTACACCACTATTAAGGAAATATTCACATTGCTCCGTTAATGATATAAATTTTGGCTGAATTTTTATAGTAAAATTTTAAAAAATACAAATCTTTTTAATTTACAGAAAAACAGGTATCTTTAATATTTCCTGTCTACAGCAATTATTACAATTTTAAGAAAGTCAATTTCTTACTGTTAAATGAATCAGTTTCTAACATCGACTGTAGTTTTTTGTCCACTTTCCATGATGTTGAGTATGCCTGTAACTATTTCTATGATAAATTATATAGTATCAGCCATGATTTATTTTTACAATTATTTTTTTTAATTTTCATTTAAGTATTTGCTTTCATCATGATTAGAGAATGTTATTTAGATATTAAATAAAAAAGTGTGTAAGTTGTGATTTGCTTAATACCTAAATAATATTCCCGCCGTAATTTACATTCGAAATAATTAAAAATATTAAACTTAAAGCGAAACTCCCAAACAACTATACACAGGTAATGATGTTAAAACTTTTGAAAAATTTAAGCGACTGCAAGCTAAAATAATACTGAATCAGTATTTCTTACAAAAACTTAATACGTTCTTCCTGGTAACTTTGCATAAGTCTAAGTATTCTCTTTATGATAATTTTCATTTTAAGAATCTCATATCTCAGTGTTATTTATTGTATGACTTTAAATGAAAATCTGACTTTTTTCCATTAGGAGATCACAACTTTTCAGTTTTTATTAAATTTTATATGTAAAAAGGTGGGTCAAAGTTACCACTCCGTTTAGGGTAACTTTGACCCACTTCTTAAAAATCAATCTAAAATATTATGATTTTGTGGATTTTATAATCATTGCAACTTTGTTCCAGTCTCTGTTCATATATTTTCTAAAAAACATTTATATATACAGTCATATACAGTCTTGGGTAACTTTGTTCATAAGGGTAAGTTTGGCTCAACATGTGAAGAACGACTCTAAAATGGTTTTTATGAGTTTGGTTATGCTAAATGTATTTTTCACCGCTTAGAATTATATTTCAATATATGTGCTGCCATCTAGTAAAACTGTGAACAATTTACGAACAATGCCAACTGTCATATTAACCTCACCACAATAAAATTGTGGGAGACTACTACATTTAATCCAAAATCGAAAATTGAGATAATATCAAATCTTTACGTTTTGAGGTCCCAGGAACCCAAAAAAGTGGCTCTTAAAAAATGTCTCTGTGTATATATGTGTGTGTGTGTGTGTGTGTGTGTGTGTGTGTGTGTGTGTGTGTGTGTGTGTGTGTGTGTGTGTGTGTGTGTGTGTGTATGTATGTTAGCACGATAGCGGCGAAGCTACTAAACGGATTTGGATGAAACTTGAGGGTTTCTTTAGTGCTCCGGAAGATCTGAAAAGGTTTTTGTTGAGATCGGATTACGTTTAGTGCCGTTTTGGCACAACAAGTTGTTTATTTTATGATTACTTACATTACATTTGTAATCGAACCATTGAAAAGCAGTAAAAATTCCAATTTCAACGATATGTCACACTTGCACCCTTTCGATTTCGTTTCCGTTAAAAAGAATTCGTTATATGTGCACACATGACAGCATCCAAAAAATATTATTGATATTATTGGTAGGGGAAAATGTATTTTGCCATCTGTCAAAAATATTTGGGTTGGTAACCTTTGTGAATGTTGATTTATGATACGTGACGTCACGGCGAACTGAAAAATATATATTTCTTAAGATTTAAGAATATTACTTAGCTATTATTAAAATTTCTGCCCGGTTTCCGTACTTTCAACTAAAATCTAGTAGTGTAATGTTTATGAAGTTCTAAATACTTTGTCCTAATAAAATAGGACTCTTTTTGTAGGTTGGAAATCTAACCTGTAATTAGCTGTCTATTTTTATTAATCAACAATTAGGCAATCCGAACCACGTGACTTCCAACTTTGCGTTGCTGTCAAACATTTGTTGACAGTAGTTAAACGTTTGCCTGGCTCAGCCTGGAATTTTAACAATATAGTGTTTTTTGTGGATTGTGGCAAGGCGTTTTTGATTGTTTTCAAGTAATAAACTTTATTTAACTATGCAAAATGAGTATTTTAAGAAGCTGGTGTTGGAAAATCAAGATGGAAAATCGAGATGTAAAAACGATGGAAGGTGTTAGATCATCCCTTTTAATCGCGGCTATCCATCTTTGACGTCGTTTTTTCGACAGATCATTTATATGAGGGAAATATTTAGAATTCACGACGGTAAAAGCTAACCTTGTCATGATTTCCACGATGTCCACAACCCACTACTATGCACATATCAAGCATTTTTTCCAATTATAGTCAATAATATTATCACGAAAAAATCTAATAAGACACGTTAAACAATTCTTTACAAAAAACTCATATTAAAAACCTTTAAAACGCAAAAGCTACATGAAAAATTCTGCACTGGTCACAAACCAACCCAAATATTTTAACAATGTCAAGACTCATTTTAGTTGGTTTTTTTAATAATAATAATTGTTTATAGCCGTGTTCGGATATTACGTCTGATTGATGGGACGCATCACAATCGTTCATTTAATGCAAATCGAGTTAACCGAGCTAAATCTGAAACGTTCGAATATTACAAAATAAAGGACTCAGACGAAGCTCTACTTGCTCGGGCCTTTTTGATCGTGCAGGAAGATTTTAATTTGACGCATACGTAGTCCGCTTGAACTGTCCATAATGTTATTGACTTGTTGAGGTTAGAGTGTCATTTGGGCTAAATTATGTTTATTCGCTGTTCAATGTTCTATAAAATCTTCGAATCGTTATCTGTTAATACCCTTTTAATATCCGGCAATTGATTAACATGCAACATAAACAAACATGAGAGGTTATGTTTAACAGATTGCTTGTAGTCCACTTCAGTTCGTTCGATATTTGTCCATGAAATAAATGGCTCCAAAGTCACGTGTAATTTATCTGTTTGCTCAATGCTCTGATTTCCGGTGTAATATCAAAACACAGCTGATTTGGATCCACCATGTGGGGAGGTTCCAGCCGCTTCCAGTAGCTGCCGATTTTTTTTCTTTACATTTATCAGTGTGTATCCCGCGCATTCTGTGCTTCCGAACAATTTAATATTTAAGTGCTTTTTAGATGGAAGTAAAGGTAAGAAATGGATTTATACGAAATATTATGTTTTTGTTTACATGTTTAAATAATTTTTAGATCAATTAACTCTTTATTGTGTAAGATACAACTAAATCTTTGCTTAATATTCCATTCTAACCTAAATCTGGATAACTTTGGCCCGGGCTAATGTTACCTAGATTTCCATTGTTATTGAATCAATTTTCTATTACAGCTTGATGGCGAGAAAAAAGACATGTCATACTCCAAGGACCCAACAAACTCTTCAAGAGGCTCTCAAAAAAATTGTGTCTGGAGCAGTAAGTCAACGTGAGGCGGCAAAAGTTTATAACATACCACGTTCTACACTAAAAAATAAATTACGACGTAAACATACAAAAAAAGTTGGGCGGCCAACAGCACTTCATTCCGAACAAGAAGAGATCATTGTTCAGCACATTATAGCAGTCAGACATCAGGGTCTCTCTATTTCAACTTATGATGTACGTTGTATCATCAGAAGTTATCTAGATAACATTGGACACACCGCTCAATTTAAAAACAACAAACCTGGATGGGATTGGGGTCAATTATTTCTTCAAAGACATACACTGCTTAAGCAAACATTTGCAACAAATATTTCCTCAAGTTGACAAGACCTCCATTACTACTTTCTTTGACCTTTTGGAAACGGGATGTGCCCCCAGAAAATATTTTCAATTTTGATGAATCCGGTTTTCACGATGTACCAAGGAAAAAAACAAAAGTAATTTTTCGTCGGACTTGTAGCCGTAGGTTTTCACGATGTACCAAGGAAAAAACAAAAGTAATTTTTCGTCGGACTTGTAGCCATCCCGAAATAGTGAGACATTCCACTAAATCATGTTTTACTGTAATGTTTTGCGGCAATGCAGCAAGGGAGTTACTACCGCCATATATCATTTTCAAATGCAAAAAAAGTAGTCAGATTGGCTATACAAAACTCCAAAAGGCTCTAGGATGAATGTATCTAAGAGCGGATGGATAGACAGACATTTTTTACAATTGGTTCGAGCAACAACTTCTACCTGTTACCGACATTACAATTATGTGCAGAAAATAATGTAAAATTTATCTGTCTCATACCAAACTCTACCCAATTGCTTCAGCCCTTAAATGTGGCCTTTTTTTCTCCACTCAAATCTATTTGGCGATCAATCTTGTCGCACTGGCGGCAGTCTGCCCAAGGAAAAATTAAAGTAGCTTTGCCAAATAATTGCTTTGCCAGGCTACTGAAGGAAACTCTTGAAGGAGCAGAAAATCAAATACCAAAAAATCTAGTAGCTGGCTTTAGAGTGACAGGCATTTATCCGTTGTCGCGAGAACGCATCCTAGCAAAACTCCCAAATTATACTAAACCCAATAATTTAGAAGATATCGTTGAAGAACAGTTTAAAACATATTTAGAAAATATCCGTGCATCTGATCTTTCAACGGTTCCGAAAGTAAGAAAGTTTCAACTACCTGTAGTACCAGGTAGAAGCGTGTCAGTTGAAGAAGTAAAAGAATATTATAAAACAAAGGAAGAAGCCACTAGAGCCAAGGCAGAAGTCTCTAGAGCAAAGAAAGAAAGTCAACCACGCAAAAGAGGACGGCCATTAGGGTCCATAAATCAAAACAAAAAAATAGTGACAAATTTCAAATAAAACACAGTATGATGTTTCTGATAGTGAATCAGAAATTTCATTATCAAGTCATTCCGTTTCGGAATGTGAAAATGAGGAAGAAAAACAAACAGAAGATTTTTCTGTTGTAACTGCAGATGCTCCTAGTTGCTTTAAATCTCATGTACGTGAGTGTTCAGAAATGCCAAGTTCTCATGGTCAGGAATTTGCAGAAATGCCAATAATAATTGAGCCAGACAATCCCAATAATAAATCTGCTGTGATTGAAGAATACTTTCTATCTCACGCAGAACTGGAGTCAGTTCAGGAATCTTCTACAAAACAAATATATCAGGAAAATGATTATGTAGTTATACATTATGATGGAAATTACTTTCTTGGAATTGTGACGGAAATAGTAGAAATTGAAAACACAGTTATACAAAGTAAATGCAATGGAAAAGTGGCAAAAAATGGAGGTCGCCTCAAAAGAAGGGTGAGATTAAGGATGTGATAAAAATTATTAATCCAGAAGATGTTACACCTCATACTAATAGAGGCACATTTAACGTCAAAGACGATTTTCTCTCTCAAAAATAGATTCTGAAAATATAATGCGGATCAAATCGTTTTCAAATGTATTGGGCACTAATAATGTTCAGGCGTGTGTTTTCCAACTTACTTTATATCCCCACATAAACTATCTAACCTAAAGTAATAGTTTTTATATCAAATGAAAGTAAATTTAATAAAGAATTTTGTTATAGCAAAACAAACATGTTTTAATAACGTTAAATATAAAATATATTATGTCTTCAACTCAATATACAAATAATGCCCCAATAACCAACTTCAGATTTTTCCCTAAAAATCACTAACTATATCACTACATACATTTTGGGCTTTCATCAAGGGCAAAAAAGGAACAACCAACATATCCGACAATACCTTTTACGGCGATAATAAGCTAGATAATCCCAAAGATATTTTGAATTCATATGCTAGTTTGTTTAGTAAATCGTTTACGTCTTTACCTGAAGTATTGGAATATGAAGCATTTTTACATAATTCTCAGTTACACATATAATAAGTGAATTTGAAATCATCGATGTTCTTATCGCCTTAAAATAGATTAAACCTAAAATATCGACAAGTCCAAATGCAGTTCCAGCTTTTTTAGTTGACTGTGTTTATGTTCTCGCCACCCCCATTAAAAATTAAAAATTCTGTTTAATTTATGTTTGAGGACTTGTACGTTTCATAAAATTGGAGATATTTTAAAGTGTGTCTTATTTATAAAAAAATGTGGCAAAGATGATATAACGAACTTTCGACTAACTTCCATACTATGCAACTATAGCAAAGCATTTTTATTACATAACAATATCTGTCATCACGTCAGCAATAGACTCTCACCGTATCCTCACGGCTTCATAAAAGGTCGATCCACCACGATCAATTTAGTTGTCATCACGCAATTCATTGCTAAATCTAGTGACACGTAGACTCAAATTGATGTCGTTTACACATACTTCTCCAATGCATTTGACTAGCTTAACCATAACATATTGCTAAAAAATCTTATACTATTCGGACTTTCCTCTTCACTTATGTATATTACTATTTGTATCATATTTTTCTTATAGGAACCAGTACGTAGTAAACCTTGCAACTTCAGAAGTTCCCAAGTCCTTGGGGAATATATTCATTAACGACATCGTCACAGATTTAGATGTGAACTGCCTTCTCTATGAGGATGACCTATAAAGAAGAAAATATTTCATTTGGTTAGTAATGTTGCGGGCTGTGACTTGGTGCTTATTAAATAAATTACCGCTCCTCAAAACTGCAACGTGATATCTTACATAAAAGACCTCTACTCTACTCTAATCTAGGTACAACATTGGGGCATCTTAAATCTTCCGCGATCTTGGAGTAATGTTTTATAAAAACTGCCATTTAGTAATCATATCAAGACGCTAGTGTGTGAGGTGGTTAGGCCAACTCAAGGTTTTAACAAACAAGTGGGACTTCTTTCCAAAATGCTAAATATTTACTAAAAATCAGTAAATCTAAATTATATGTCGAAAATTTACCACTGTTTTTGCTGCTGTGATGTTCGGATGTTCCTGATGTTTTTAATTGGATTAGGACAGGACGAGTAGGGAAGGAAACAGTTTTCGACATAATACAACTAAACTCGGATATTCCACCAAATAAAACAGTATTGCAATTCACTTCAACAACTAATTTTAAACAATATGCAGGAGCTACTACTATTTAAGGCGACAGCGAGAATCTAACTAACGTCTACCCATGGTGCAAACAAACTAACTTTTTTGTCTCTCTTTTTTTATATATATTTTTTAATCCTAAATTAAATGTCTAATTTCCCAAATAAATTGTGAACTTTCTAAAGGCGCATCACCAGTGAGCAGCAAAGACTTTGCGGACCTTATAACACCATTAAAATGCTATTTAATTGTTTTGTGAGATCTAAAGTTGAATATGCTGCAATTGTATGGTATCCTCATTACTATGTACACATCGATAATCTCGAATGTATTCAGCGTAGACTTCTTAAACTGCCGTCTTTTAAATCGGATGGTGTGTACACACCTATAATAGGCCTATCGCAAAATTAACTACTTGAGAAACATTCAATGGTAACTCTGATACGAAGGTATCACTCACAAGTATTTTTATCTAAAATTATTGTCGAGATATCGTATTATCGTATTATTTTAACTAAACTTTAATCTTCCCAGAACATGATAACATAACCTTTCACCTGTCCACAGTGCATTGTAATAGCAAAACATATTTTTATAGATAGCTGAAGATTTGCAAATTGGAACGAGTGCTTCGAGGGGTTTGATGGTATTCTAGAACTAAAAACGTTACTCCCAGCAAAGCACCCTGCAATTGTCGTGGATTCATTCACATAAAGATTTAAAGCATGTATTTAAATTCTGATTCCATCACACAAATGAGGGGATTTCAGTTTCTAAACACCTTGATGTGTACTCCTTTAAGCTTTAATTTATGAGGTGGTAATCTAGAAGGTCGAAGGGACTCTAGAATTTCTGTTGGATAACTAACAGAGTCATCATCATTTATGATGAATTCATACAGAGTGTCCCAAAAATATGGATACGCCTGAATAACTCATTAGGATAGTGACATATGAGGAAAATTACCTTTTTAAAAGTTGTTGAAGCCATCGGGTGGGAGGAGGATGGGGGGGGGGGTGTAAAAGAACTTGGCCAATTTGAACCATTTTGGGCATAGTGGAATAAACAAAAAATAAAATTGCAGGAAATTGAATTAAGCTTTAAACTTTTAATTCAACATATTTTTGTAAGATAATTAGTTTTCTAGTAAATCACAAACAACTCGCGAGCATTATTAAAAGGCCTGAAATGAACATTTTTTTTGATAGTTCCATCTCGAAAATTTTTTTTATAAATGAAACAAAGGCGGTCTTGAACACGATGCCGTTTATTGTGATATGTCTATCATGTACTTGTAAAATATCGCATAACGCTCCCGACTTTTGATAGAAGGGTCACTCAATTTCCGAATACCCCGTATATCATTTTTCTAAGGTTTGGAACTGAACCACTCGCGTTTTGTGAAAATAATTCAATCGATGCCAAAATAACTTTATTTCCGTTCACTTTCTAACAATAGAAAATTTAAGATATTTTATCAATTATAGCGGTTAATATTTGTTAATTAAACAGACCTGTATAAATTTGCTTTTTTTTTGTTATCCTATGTTTGTATGGTAAGATTTGATGATTTGGAGAGAACTGACTGTGTGGCATTAACTGCCGATATTTATCTTAAAAGTTAGTGACTGGAATTTTCGCGATATACAGTTGAACTGATTTTCTTCGGCGACAACAATCCTCCTAAAATTTTATTGTTGATTCTTATGTATTATGACCACCTTATTCCGAAAAAAAAAATATTTGTAATCCACCGTAGATGGCGAATTGACCAATACATATCGGACAGTTCTATATTTTTTAAGAAATTTATTTCAAATAAGTCAGTATTTTTAAAATTCCCATCCAATTACTATACAAGATATATTAAACAGATAAGTTGAAAATCCGTGAAAGCGCGTCAAAAAGTGCATCTAACTTTTGACGTACAAGGAATTTTTGGGCGCAAATATTTTTCCGTAATACATAAGAATAACAATAAAATTTCAGATGGGATGTTGTCCGAAAGAAATTAAATTAAATTAAATCAGTTCCACTGTACTATATGATCTTCGCGAGAAACCAAAGTTAGGTAGTCATTCGAACAAACGAGTCGGACGTAAGCCCGAACGGAAAAGGGGAAAATTTCTAATTTACTTAAACATTGAAAATAAAATAGTTAATGAATTTTTTTTGTGAACCGAACGTATTAATTATCACTAAATTTTCATTATAAAATTATTCAAAAATAAACAGTTGTCAAAAGGTCCTTCGACAGTCTCAGGAAATGAAAGGTGAAAAATCTTCAAATTTGCACTCTTGATATTGTTCCATAGAATCAATAGTTTCCGAAATGTTAGGAAAAATTTGTTACTTCTCCCACTCTTAATTTGGAGGTGTTACCCCAAATATTTTTGCCTGAACGTTTTGGATGTTAAATAATACCCCATTATTGTGACTCATTTCAGCAATAAAACCTTACGCCCGAACTATTTCCATTCTTTACAAAAAAGGCTAAAATTTTTAGCAACTGAAATATCTTTATTTAGCCTAACTGTCTTGTGTGGAATGTGATAAAATAAAAGGATATAACTCGGTCAATGGTGTATATTCGATTTACATGTCTTGGGACTTAGTCCAGTCGCAGTCGTTGAAGGTATCTACCTCCAAAAACTTGAATGAATAATTTTTTTTAACGAGTTCGTGGAAATAAAAAAATGTTCATCCATTTTTTCAAAATTTTGAAATTAAGTCAAGGTAGGAAAAAATAAAAAATACAGATGGATGGATCACGTGTTTATGAACAAAAAATGTCCAAACAAAATTCATCGGTAAAGCTGTGGTAGGTATTCCTGAAAAAAAAAAATAGTCGAGTAACGTCATTACTCGGAGCGAGATCCATGCGTGCGCGCGCTTGAAAACGCATAACTGTGACACCGACGCACTGAATTACATGTCTCTAAATCAGAATTTGTTCAATCTATGTGAGTGTTGGTTCATTTAAAAGATGGAAATTGTAGCTTTCTGATGTTTTTTTGTTTTAAACAATACAAGCAAAGGATGGATGGGAAAAATATACTTACATATGTTATCACTCCTGAACTCAATCGTCGCAATAAAAAATATAGAAAAAATAAAAGCCCTTCAAAAAAATTCTTTCTTCATTGAGAACTATTAAAAAGTATGTACATTTCATGATTATTATGGTTTATTAAGTTGAAGTAACGTGAATTCAAAAAAAGTACATCTCAATTATTTTAATTTCCTTGCTTGATGATTTTTTTGATAAATATATGTATTGGAGGCTGTAACTTGCCGAGAAAAATGGAAAAAATGGAAAAAATAAAATATCGCTATTTCAGAAAAAATGTAAGTATAGTTTTCGAATGTTCAAACACAAATTCGTTTACTTCTATGTAGTCGGGGAGCCCTCCCTAGCTGTACTTGCCCCTCCCGATCCTTGGGGACAATGTTTCTTATAAAGATTAAAGCCTAAGGAACAATTTAAGACATGTCCTAAAAAAAACTGGCTGTACTTTCAAAATGGCGGCCGTATGTTAAAAAGAACTATTGCCAATGTTGTTTTTGTCATTTAACACAAAAACTAAAAAAGATGGACATAAACTTTTTCCATAAAAATTAACGTGCATAAAATTTTCTACAATTTTGTTCCTATACAGTATTTTGATAGGAGTTACCATTTTCCAGATAAATGAGTCCAAAATTAAGAAAACATGGAAATTCATATATCGGTAAATCATTTAGAGGAAATAACTGTGATAATTATTGTAAGGCGTATAATATAACTCTATATTATTAACATAACTAAGAATAAAATAAACTGAAAAATTTGCAGACATTTATCTCGAAAACGGTAACAATGGTATCTGGAAATGGTAACTCCTATCCAAATATTGTATAGGAACAAAATTCTAGAAAATGTTATGCACTTTGTGTTTTGTGCAGAAAGTTTTTCTCCATCTTTTTTAGTTTATGTGTTAAATGACCAAAACAATATTTGCAATTTTTTTTAAAACGAACGCCATTTTGAAAGTACAGCCAGTTTTTCTTTTTGGGGACATGTCTTAAATTGTTCCTTAGGCCTCCTTCTTTATGAAAAACATTGTCCCCAAGGATTGGGGGTGTGCACGGACAGTTAGGGTGAACTCCCGTAGTATTACGTTTTATATTGAATTTTATATCTTATTTTAAGAGTTGAATCATTTATATAGGAACATGAATCATATTTATAGGAACAAAATTGTAGAAAATTTTATGCACTTTGTTTTTTGTGCGGAAAGTTTTTCTCCATCTTTTTTAGTTTTTGTGTTAAATGACAAAAACAATATTTGCACATTTTTTTTTAAACGACGCCATTTTGAAAGTGCAGCCTTTTTTTTGAGACATGTCTTAAATTGTTCCTTAGGCTTTAATCTTTATGAAAAATATTGTTCCAAAGGATCGGAGGGGGGTGCACGGACACTTAGGGTGGGCTCCTGTAGTAATGCATTTTTTCGAAAATATGGTCAATCCCATCATGATCAGAAATAGCGATTTTCACGATCTTATCCTTATTACTTTCTATAGTGAATATTTGAATATAAATTCTGGAACTTTTCCAATACATTAACAAATGTATAAGGAATTCATTGGATACAGTTGAAATGTGGATAGGTGTGCCTATAATAAATACAATACAGTAAAGCAGGCAAAAATTCATACGAGTGACGGCGCGGCAGATCTGCTTCGATCCAGCGGCTACGTGTAGTGTCTGTGTATGCGTTCATAATTATATATTTTCCCTCCATACTCAATATTTATCCTCCTATTCACTAAGAAAAATGTTAAAAATGTATAATCAGATAGAGAAAAAAGCTTTATTTTACTCGGTAGAACTTTTAGACGTTCCATATAGTATGCATTAAACCGTGCGCTTGGCCGCGCAGATTGACAAAGTTATTTCACTATTTTTTTCCAGGAATACCGTGGCTTTAACGATAAATTTTATTAGGATATTTTTTGTTCAGAAATACGTGATCTAGCCACCTATATTTTTTTCACTTTTTTTATGTTCTGCATCCAAACGGAATGTAAACTTTTCAGGATATTAAGTTTTTGGAGATTTCACTATAAAATTTTCTCTGTCGTCTGGGCTAACTTGGAACAAATTCTTCCAAAATCATTTAATTTTAGCTAAATCTGTTTACAAAATATCCATTGTCGCGGGCGTGCAGTTAAAGTAGGTCAAGAGTACCGATACAATGAACATCGATTCCAATCGTCATACTCGTAGTACTTATATAAATGCATACAACTAATTTAAACAGATGATGCGAATTTGTATTTTTGTTATACTATACCTTACGCTCACTTTACCTTGCCCCAATTATGTATGAAATATATTACGTAGGCGTCTAAATGACAATATCTCATTTTCTTAACCAGATAAATCAACAATTATTTATGTAAATCTAGGTAGTAATTTACAAATCAAGTAGATAATATAATTTATATAAGACAAGCACTGCATGATACTGAGTAGCATTAAAGTGGCATAACTATGTATGTACAAAAATAAATTATCGATGCCATAATAGTTATATATTTTGATATTAAACAACAGAGTGACCCATCTAAAAGCTGTCGAAAAAAATTATTATTTTTTTTTTCGGAACGCTTCAGAGCAGAAAAATTATCTATTGTAATAAAAAGAAAAACGGCATAAAAAAAATTAAAATCGGTTATCATCTTCCGTTCGCGCATCGTACTTAAAGTTTATGAAAAATGGCAAAAATCACGATATTTTTGTAGTTTTTTTCTGTTACTTAAAACTTTGAAAATAAAACACGCTTTAGTTTTGTATACTTGTTTTATGGTTTAAATAGCCTAACTAATTTAAATTCTGATCAATAATCTATTTTTTTCCGTTCGCGCAAAGTCTTAAAAAAAACAAAAATTTACCAATTTTTCGCAATTTTCACCGTGCAACTTTTCGCTCGTGTTGCTAGAACAAAACGACCCAAAACTCACCACGTGGAGGTGGTTGCACGTCGAGTTCCACCCACACCCTACGCAACCAACCATCCAATTGTTGGGCGTGGTATTTACATTATATTTACAACTATTTACAAACATTTTACATAGGTAACACAGTAAGCCAAAGATAAGAGTACTATGAGCAAGATTCTTTGGTTTACTGTGTTTTTTACTTTTACTTCTTTATATCTACTACACAAATGAGGCATTACCGATCTAGACTCCAGTGTTGCTCGAATATAGCCATCTCTAGCTTCATGTTCACATACTTTATTCGAGGTCTCTGTCACAAGTTTGACGCACCTCTCCACAGACTGGGTGTGACAGGGAAACTGGTATTTCTCTGATGGGCCTAGTGTCAGAATTGATGAGTGATTTAATATCACCTTCACTTAGGTCCGGCAGCATTGGGGGAGGATACAACACACAAGAATTCGAATTAATGATTTCAGTGTAATCGGAAGCTTGAAAGTTTATCTTCGGTGGTACGAAATTTCTAACAGTCTCTTCTTTGGAACGGTTTCTCTTGCTTTTAAGATCCTTCTGTAACCAGGCTCCCGAATATGTTCTCTTTAATCCACAAGGATTGCCAACAGAACATTTTCTAGGTGCGGAAAGAACGCATTTCGTTCTATTACTGGATCAACAACTTCAAGTAATTCGTCGGATAAATACCGTGATGTTTGGATTGCTTGAAAGACATGTTCTGGCATGTATGTCACACATGCCTATGTGGTTTGCCATAAAAAAGAGCAAATATTTTACTGACAGACCAAAACATGTCTTTCAAGCAATCTTGCATTCGTCAGATAAATACCGTGATGTTTGGATTGCTTGAAGGACATGCTCTGGCGTGTATGACATCCGTACCTGTGTGGTTTGCCATAAAAAAGAGCAAATATTTTACTGACAGATTAATACATGTCTTTCAAGCAATCCAAACATTACGGTATTTATCCGACGAATTACTTAAAGTTGTTGATCCAGTAATAATTAGAATGAAATGCGTTCTTTGCGCACCCAGAGAATGTTCTGTTGGCAATGCTTGGAAAGAGAACACATTTGGGAACTTGGTTACAGAAGGATCTTAAAAGCAAGACAAACCGTCCCAAAGAAGAAGAATGTTAGAAATTTCGTACCAGCGAAGATAAACTTTCAAGTTTCCGATTACACTGAAATTATTAATTGGAATTCTTGTGTGTTGTATCCTCCCCCAATGCTAAGTGAAGATGATATTAAATCACTCAACAATTCTGACACTAAGCCCATCAGAGAAATACAAAAGTTTCCCTGTCACACCCAGGCTGTGGAGAGGTGCGTCAGGCTTGTGACAGAGGCCTTGAATAAAGTATGTGGACATGAAGCTAGATATGGCTATATCCGAGCAACACTGAAGTCTAGATCGATTATGCCTCATTTTTC
Source organism: Rutpela maculata (assembly GCA_936432065.2). Taxonomy (NCBI): domain Eukaryota; kingdom Metazoa; phylum Arthropoda; class Insecta; order Coleoptera; family Cerambycidae; genus Rutpela; species Rutpela maculata. The sequence goes on from OW386285.2 coordinate 119,958,138, forward strand.
CAAAAACTCAGACTTTAAATGAGTAGTAGATATAAAAAACAAAAAGTAAAAAACACAGTAAGCCAAAGAATCCTACTCATAGTACTCTTATCTTTGGTTTATTGTGTTTACCTATGGAAAATGTTTTTAAATAGTTGTAAATATAATATAATTTTAACCTAAAGAAACATATGCATCCCAGGCTTCTAGAACATGAAATAAAGATGTCTCGCTCTCCCGTGTAATTAGGAAAACTTCTTATCTCAACGCTGATCAACACATGATGCTTACTTCTTATTACGTAATAGATCGTCATTTTTTTTTAAATTGTTGATGTAATTTTTTTTCTTGGTATACTTTAGAAGGTCCTAATGGGGGTCTCCGGATCCATGTTTATAAAAAAAATTTTTAAAATATTTTTGATTTTTTAAATTAATGCAAGTGGCCTGAAACTCTGTATAATCAAAATTCCTAAAAATCATCTGTAAACGTAAAATTGTAGAAATAATCAGAATAATTCAATACAGCATTGTCGACTAAGATTGGCCATCAATCCCTACAAAATTCAAATATGTGTATATACACCATCGTATATAAAAGACATCGATCATGGTTTACAAACGAGAGATTGTTGTTTGAAGATTAGAAAATCTTGCACACGGTACGGTTACTGACGAAGCTCACAATATGTTAATGGCGCTATAATTAAATATAATTTACCATTTTGAGGAGCACATAATACTCACGAAATGCAATTACTTCGTCTTGAATGGGAAATAATTAAAAATCCGTTGTGTTCTCTAAAACTGATTGGAAGGAGCTAATTTACAAAATTATATGAATATGTTGAAAGTAGGACTAGGTACGTGCAAATTAAGACATACATCCATAATGGTGATATAATTGAGTAAGAGGCGACAGTGACAGCAAACACTATAAAGGCGATCTTTTATATACAAGAATCTTATAAACATATTTTCAATTTAGATACTATGGTCACTTGTTCTATTGGTTTTCAGAAGCAGTACATCTATATATCGACTAAAATGTGTAGCGGTATTCAAAGAAAGGGAACTATGTCAATATCAATGTATTGATGAAGCCTTTAATGATAAGATGGTCAATAACATACAGCTTTGTTTAGAGGCACTAATGGAGCAAAAGTAATAAAACAAACATTTTTGAAGAAAATCAATATTTCTATCAAGAAATATGTTATTGAAATTGCCATAACTCAAACGATTCAAATGATAAAATTACGAAAAAGGTCATACATTAATTCTGAAGGTTACTGATTACGATTTTGAGGATTTTACTAATAAATCCAAAACAAATTATTCAAAACGGCTGATCTAAACTTGAAGTTCATACGAAAATGGCTATTCGTGGCTAGTGATTATGAATTTCATATGATAAATTTAAATGGCTTACCTAAACTTAAAAATCATGCATGCGATATCACGGGTTTATACAGGGTGGACCGTTAATAATAGTCCATAGTTCAAGGGTAGATTCTTTGGATCAAAATATGAGGATATAACCAAACATGCTTTAGTAAATTGTTGCTGTGGAAGAAGATACAAGGTGTCAAAATTGTAATTTTTTTCTCTTGTTTTTGCCATGTCTCAACTACCTCTTGACCGATCTTCTTCCAACTTGATAAGGAAACATTTTTTGTATCAAATCACGCTGGACCATTAGATTAGATTAGATTGAAAAAGGAGCTGGCTGATTCGCCTTGGCCACCGCGACCCCCGTAGATCTATTGTGGCTCTCCTTGTCTAATTTTACTTAGAGCTCCTTATCCAGCTTTGTCTTTTGTATCAGACTCCACAGCCTTGATAAGGGCTTCTTGGTATAGCTATCTGCCCTTGGTTTCTCTTCGCCAAGTAGTTGGAACCTCAGTCTGGCTAGGCCTTCGCAATGACACAGCACATGTACTGAGGTTTCCTCTCCCTCTTGACAGAATCTGCATGTTGCATCCTCTACCAGGCCCATTAGACTTATATGTCTATTAAGCCTACAATGTCCAGTTAGAAGACCTACTATTATCCTAATGGCCTTTCTATTTTGGCGTAGCAGGTCTTCCGTGAATTTAGCCGATCGTTCTTTAATGAACTTTTTGGCCTGTCCCTGTTGTGGGAAATTCTTCCACCACTCTAGAGATTTATTTTGTACCCATTCGTTAATGGATGTTCGTATGCGTGGCTTAGCCACACCGCAAAAGGGTTCGGGTCCTACTAGGGCCTTAGATGCGCCTTCTCGGGCCAGTTCGTCAGCCTTCTCATTTCCCCTGTGTCCCTCGTGTCCTGGTACCCATGCCACGGTCACTTTGTTCTGACTTCCTAGGTCTGTAAGGGCATTTATACAATCCCATACTAGTCTTGAATCGACCTGCATGGAATCGAGTGCCTTTAGCGCTGCTTGGCTATCGGAAAAAATGGCAATTGACTGGTTTACAGTTCCTTGCCTCATTATTTCCTTTGCACACCACTGTATAGCGGCCACTTCAGCCTGAAATATTGTGGCGTGTATTCCTAGACTTATCGGAATTTTCGTTTTCGACCTTATCCCGTAAATCCCAGCTCAGACTCCTTGTTCTGTCTTGGAGCCGTCCGTATACCAGATCGTTTGCGCCGATATTGGAGGACCGTTTTTCCAGTCCTCTCTGTCTGGTATTTTGATTTGAAAATTTTTGTAGAAGTTATACTTTGGGACCATAGTGTCCTTGGGCATTCCCAGAATGGGATCTGCCTTCAGCTCTAAGTATAACTTTTGGTGCTCTGTTCCGTGTTGTTGCCTTATGGGCGTTGTGCCTTGCATTATCCTATGTACCACTGAACGAGCTTCTCCTTGGATAAATATGTGTAGTGGTGTCAGGTCTAAAAGGACTTCCATTGCAACCGTGGGAGCAGTTTTTATGGCCCCAGTGGCGCACAGGCAAGCAAGCTTTTGTACGCTACTTAATAGCCTTACTGCTCCAAGCTGCAGTGTCTTGGTCCACCATACCACCGATCCATAGGTTATCATGGGTGTTACAACCCTAGTATATAACCATAGGGTCATCTTGGGGTTTAACCCCCAGTTTTTTCCACATGTCTGCCTGGACCATAGGGAGCGCCTCTTCTCTTTTCTTTATGAAACGTTGTGGCATTTTTTACTAGAAAAGCTCATTCTACGTAAAAGAAACTGAAACCCTAGTCGTACATTTATCTCTCTCTCTTTTTTTGTTGAGACAGAAAAATACACAAATTTGGCAGTTTATGTGATCGCCTAGATTTTTAAAAGTAGGACCCAAATTTACGTTGTGATAGTAATTTTATTAATCAGGCTCTTTTTTAAAGTTTGATATTACTTGTTTCTATTTACTGATTTAATTTGTTTACCTTAATTTTAGAAACATTCATTTAATAATTCTCTTTACTTTTGGTACCCTTTTATTTGTTTGTATTTTACTTAATAAAGATTTCACTGAGATTACAATATTATTTGTAATCGCTTTATTTGTCTGAAGGATTATAATTTTATTAAAGCTCTTATTCCTGAAAAAGTATAATATTAAAAGAAAATACAGAAAACGTTTTAATACATTTATTTTAAAACGGTCGAAAAGTATACATGTAAGTTGGGGCAAAACGCCTCTATGAGAGTATGCTATGTAGAATTCTCGTTGGGATAAATCATCCCAATTTCTAGAAGACAAATAAAGAGTTCGTGGGGATCATAGTGTCACTTACGACTCTGAAATAGTCAGCACAAATCGGCAAACAAACAGTCACCGAATAACAAAACGGCGTTCACCGCTATCGTGAAACGTTAGAAAGTTGCGTTCGTATACCATAAAATCTCACAGTATATTCCGGGAAATCTCCCATGATATTGACCAGCACAGCCGTAGGTGACGGCTTTTACAATTGTCGAAGATTCGTCGCACACACCACAACAGGGTGGTGTGTAGGTAGGCCAACTGGGACCTGGCGTATTCGCTGGCGGGGTAGGCAAAACTGGTTGCCTATTAGCATCACATGAAATCCTGTGTTAGCTGTCCGGCCAATTACCGAATATATTACTCATAAAAGGAGCTGCTGTAAAACCTTATGGTATGTAAATAGTAGTACACTTATTGTGGATATTCAACCCAGCTGACCGCGATACAGAAGTCATGGACTGAAGTTTAGTTGTTTGCTATGTGTTACTGATCATTTCACAGTTTGCTAAATACATCCACAAGAAAGAATAATCCCCACGTAATCTTCACCTAAATTAATAAAGATCCATTTCATATAATTAATCAAATAATCTAAATAAAATTTGCCATCAAGGTAGCATCATTGCATTACTACCTTATACAAAGTATTTACATATGCAGTCTTTACCTCAAGGTAACTAACTATTTTTAAATTAACAAAACCATCAATGTATCATAAGTTGGTTAATGAATTAAATAAGTATTAAGAGAATTAATTAATTAAAGAATGGAACCTGCAGCCTTTAACTGAATTAATAAAAGATTCATTAAATGTAATAACTCACTAAGTATCCCTAAAGTAACAAAACATCAAGGTATCACAGAAGCCGGTTAAATAGCTCTTTATATCTTTAATAAAGATATAAAGTCGTGAATTTGGTAAATATAGTTTATATGGCCAGAAAGAAACTAGTAAAAATGCAAGTGAATTAGTTGGCCATTATGCGATTAAGTTACTTTACCTATACCTGTATATACGGCAATGTTGCCCGGGTTCTCTCCCCCAATTCCCTGTAAACTCTCCTGTCTGGACTCCATGCTGAACCTGAAGCCCGCGTTCAAAGCGTAGACCGGATTAAACTCTCTAAGTCATATAAATAATGAAATTGACAAAACACTTTTAAGCAAATGACGACAGCAACCTTTAGGGTGTCGTAATATTGAATGTAAGAACGCGCAGTGTCCTCTCGTTTTGGTAAAATAATTAAAATCTTAAATCAGACTTTGAATGAAGAACAGGCAGTCACCTGCGGAAATTTAGAACAAACTGGCAAGCGGTCACCTTGCAGTGTCACCTCTTGCTCTTGCAAATAATTGAAGTCGCTAAGCAAAATTTTGAATAAAACACAAGCAGTCACCTTTCAGTGCCACCTCTTGTAAAGGCTAGATCAATGAATCGGTCTCCCCAACTGATCCCGAGTCCGGATTCTCGCGGCTTTTTATATAATCCCACGGTGTCCACGAGTTCTTTATGTCACCCTACATTAAGGAACTGCATCGTCCTTACGTCATCTACCTTCGACGGACCCCGCTAGCTTGGATTATGCTATGAAAATTCCTCAATATACGATATAGTTTTATCTCACACTGGATTGCGGTTACATTTTGTTTGTTTATATTTCCACTCTAGCTGATATACTTTGTGCGTGAAGATTTTACTGTTTTAGAACGTATTTAAAATAATTTTATATACTGCACGAAATATTATTTACCTAAATAACGAATTAACTATTCACCTATTTCTTAAACAAATAGCTTTTGTTGAAAAATGATATTTAATTTATATTTAATTTTATATTGAAGTATTACGAAATCCAGAAATAAGTAAATTTTGATTAATAACTTATTATTGAAAAAAAAAATGTACCTAGGTATGGTTCGTTTCAGTACATTTGATAGAACTTGATAATTCCAACCGTTTTTGAGAAAACTGCGGTAATGGTTTCAAGAAGTCTTTGAAAACAAATTCAATTTGAAAAGGACAAATTGTATTTTTATTGAAAAGTATGCTTTGGTGACGTCTTAGTTCTGTCCAAATGTCAAAGTAATGAAATTGTACGTAAATTACAGAACTAAGACGTCACCAAAGCACACTTTTCAATAAATACAAATTGTCCTTTTCAAATTGAGTTAGTTGAGATATTGCAAAAAAGAAAAAAATTACAAGCTTGACACCCTGTATCTTCATTTTCTTCATCAGTCTCTTCATGAGAGCAATTTAAGCAGTTCTATCCGTTGCGACCAGAACAAACTGGCCAGCAATATAACCCAGCTTTTCTACAGCCGCAAGCAGGAAGAAAATACATATGCTCAACTTTTCAATAGCAAGATCAAGACAGTCCAACTGGAAGAAACATTTTTTCACCCTACCGTAGGCAAAAAATGGCCCTTATCGTCCCAAGTCTTTTCTAACTTCGATAGTTTTCAAGTGAAAAAAAAAAAGATAAATACGTGTATGATTTATAAAATAATAAGAATATTTTTTATGTAAAATTTCCCCCTCTTTCTTTTTGTCCTCTTATCGTTTTCCGATAAAAATGAAACTAACTAAAAAGTGTGCACCTAATTTGTTATTTAAACAAAGAAAACTATACAAAGGGTAAGTCGGTACACTTTTCAGATTATCATTTCTGCCATTTTTGAGAGTATCCTCAAATTTTCAGCGTGCTCAGAGAATTTCCGTAACAAAAATCTAAATGCATTGGACTATTCATTAATAACTAGTTTACTTGGAAATTAAACTACTCAGCTTACAAAAAATTTGCCCCTTTGCCTTCTAATTTACACCCACATCTTCCATGCCACGCTATGCGCTGACAATAATTACTAATTTGCCTAACACCTCAGACATTTTAGACGAAATTTTGTCAAAACGGCAAAAAAAACCGCTGCCCAAGGAATCACTACTTCCACATCCAGATTCTCTATCCAACTCACTCACAACGAAAAAACTTTGTATGTGAAAATAATTGTTTATGGAACTTTAATAATATAATATTTGAAATCCTCTACCCCAAAAACCCATAAAACGATACCCCACATCGGTAGTGGGGTGGGGGTGGTGATAGGGGGGTGGTAGTGGGGGGTGGATGAAGTGAAAAAATATTTTGAGGTTTCTGGTTCCTGTACATACACTAAATCACAATTTTTTTTTCATTCCCTTTAATAAGGAGGTGGGGGTGGTAATGGGGGTGGCTAATGCCAAAAATTTTTTTGAGACCTTAGCTTCTCTTGTATATACTATATACCAATTTCATGGACTCTTACCTGCTTAATTTACCCATTTACCCCAAATTTACCCCAATTTACCCCCCAACCCTTCGACGGAACAAGATGAAAATATAATCTAGTTCTAGAACTCGTTAAAGTACATATGTGTACCAAATTTCAAGTTAAAATCTTAAACGGTTCCAGAGTAAACGTGCGCAGAAAAAAAAGTTACAGACAGACAGACAGACCGACAGACAGACCGACAGACAGACAGAAATTTTTTTCGCTCAAACTTAAAATCTCGACGTTTCATGACATTTTAAGCCTATTTGGACAATAAAAATTTTTTTGTCGTTACTATACTTCCACTGGACGTGGAAGTAATATATAGTTAATCTGTAATTTTGAGGAAATGTTGCGAATTTTGCCTTGTAATATAAAGCAAAGTCAAACAACAAACTGATACCAAGAGATTAAGTAAGAAGATATTTTTCAAGAGTTATGCATTTTCAGATCAAAGAGTGATGCAATATCCGCCAGGATTAATAGAGATTATATTGAGAAAAAAATTTAAATAAACATTTTTTTCTTAAATAAAAATAGATATTAATTTAAAGTATAAAATTGACGAAAAAAAAAATAGATACAGATGCAGCATTACATGTTTTATATTTTATACATTGTATGCATATACCGGGTGTCAACGAGATTACTTTCCGGTCGCCATTTCTTTATTTTTTAATTGATCGAGATGAAACTAAGCATGTGTCACATGTTATCAAAACGACAATTTTTTATTCATTTGCCCAGTTTCTACGACTTCCGTTTTCACCGAAAGTGACTTCTACTTTTGATTTTTAAATGAACACCCTATATGTTGTATTTTTGGAATTCAGAGGTCATTCTGCATATGATTATGCTAATTTAGTGAGTCTTTCCTCCATTTTGAAACTTATCAGCCTATTTTAATTTTCAATCTAATGTCCCGTGACCAACTAGAAATTAACCCACCAGGATGTGTTGTGATACATCGTTAGATTGGTACTGAAACATTATAGTAGAAGTAAAGATTCGGAAAGTATGCAAAATCGTGCTAAAGTTATGAAACCTATTATTATAGTCTTTAAAAACCGCTGCCCAAGGAATCACTAGGTACTTCCACATCCAGATTTTCTATCCAAGTCACTCACAACGAACAAATTTTGTATGTGGAAATAATTGTTTATGGAACTTTAATAATATACTTACTCTTCGACGGAACAAGATGAAAATATAATCTAGTTCCAGATCTCGTTAAAGTACATATGTGTACCAAATTTCAAGTCAATATCTTAAACGGTTCCAGAGTAAACGTGCGCACAAAAAAAGTTAGACAGACCGACAGACAAATTTTTTTTCGTTCCAACTTAAAATCTCGACGTTTCATGACATTTTAAGCCTATTTGAACAATAAAAATTAAATAAAAAATTTTGTCGTTACTATACTTCCACTGGATGTGGAAGTAAAAGAAGTCAGGAACCAATTGATCTTCCGAAAATTTTGGTTCTAAGCAACCGTTATATGATATTTTCATTCACCCTGAGGACACAAGTTTTACCCAGAAAACTAACAAAATGATAGTACGAGTCCCTAATATCAGCGGCATACGCACTAATCGCTTCCGGAGAAATGGATAGGCTCCGGGGTTATCACGATGTACCACCTCCAGAGAAACTGATGGACTACGGATACCTCGAGGACACAAGATTTACCCAGAAAACAGTAAAGGCGACAAAAACAAATAAAATGATAGTACGAGTCCCTAATATCAGCCCTATTATTATTATTATTATGAAAGGGGTGGCTTTTGACAGTTTAAGGGTGAAGGAAGGGTCGAACCAGTGTAAAACCATTTTTTTCTTAATCAGCATTCTCGAAGAGGGTGGGTAAACGTCTTTAACAAAAAAAAAAAGGAACAATTTTACAGCCCCTGACAGGGTAGATTCCACCCTTAAGGGCGGTTGCGGTCTACTACCTGACATTGTTGTAAAACTCTCCAAAATCGTCCTAAGTTGAAGACAGAATCAAAATTCGACTTAGGCAAAAATTTCATTTAAGGACATTTTTAAGAGTCTGCAGAGGCACAGATCAGTCCATAAGGACCGTTTTGGGTTCTATAAGGCGTTAGAAATGACCAGGTGAAAATTCGAAGGAACACCGAATTTTCACTTAGGAAAATATGTTTTGGTTCAGGATATGAGAGCAAAAGTATATAATGACGAAGATTTATGAATAAAATACTTTTTCAAAGGTACCACAAATTGGACTTAGAAAAATAATATTTTTAAAAAGTGTGTCGAAATTTGGCTTGAAAATTAATTTATCAAAAGTACGCCGAAATTTCACTTGCAGATAATTTTTCAAAACTGCGTCGAAATTTGGCCTGAAAATTTATTTTTCAAAAGTACCCCAAAGCCAGTTGAAAAAGTACCACGAAAATATACTTTAAAAAATATTAAAATATTTTTCATTTTTATTCCTCCACCAAAGACATTGACCTTTGAGGTACGGTCATTGAATGCCCCGTTCTAAAGTATGAGCATAAAAATTTTAGCGATGCATTGCATCTAAAAGGCAAAATAGACGATTTTGATAAAGCCGGCGTAGTGCCGATAAGCAAAAATCGATAAGAATCAATGCACATGCACAAGGCCGGTTTCTCGCATAGAAAGAGTTTGGATTAACTCAGCGGCTCGCAATTTGGTCGAGCGCGTTGAGTGGTTTCGACAAAGCGATGGTAGGAAAGCCAATAGTGGGGCTTTCCAAATGACAAAGTTATAGAGGAAAACGCCTTGTGCATAAAAAACCATAAATTCAATTTTGCCTAAAAGTCGCTCGAAGGTGGATTGCTGCCATGTCGATAATATTGAACAACTGCATAGAGGCAAGTAAATTGTGGACTGATTGAACGCCATCAAACTTATGCAGTAATAAGTCCTCACGAATGTGTTTGAGTACGTGAACCGCCACGATACAAGAACTTTAAAGCTAAGTAGTCTCTAGCGAAACTAAATTCATTTAGTAAAACTTTTTTAAGTTAAAATCAGTCACTCGTAATTATGAAATTTCAAATAGTCTCAGACTTCTCTAAAAAGCTCGCATTTTGATTCTGAGAAGGATACATGAATCTTTTCTGCCTAATCGATCGTTAGCGTAAGCGCTCTCGCTTGTATGGTCTGAAAGCCATTGCCTTGATTGGGGAAGGCACGATTTTTATCTTGAGAATTTTGTGTAACCATTTCTGTTAAATAAACGGAATCTTTGAACTATTGCATCTTAATTGATCTTGAGGCCTGTTGACGGTCTATATATAATCCCTGGAACTTTCGTATCGAAAACTGGATGTGTCGAGTTAACTCACATTAACACTTGACCTTCTGGTTGCCTTACGGAGGTTCGATAGGGATTTTTTTATGCGTTTTTTGAGAAATCCCTAAGGTGTAGAGTCCGTCATTAACAGATAAAAACATGGATACTACGTACAAAATTAATCCCCCCCAAAGAGAAATTCTTCGGTTGGAATTTTTTTATGAATTTCAAAAGGTACCTAAACCCCTAACGAGAGAACTCATGTCCAGAGAGAGCGTCGTTACCGATCTGTGGTAGTGCAGCCTTGGTCCATTATTCGGCTATCGAAATGCATCTTATCTCGAACCCGCCTGGGAGGTAGAAGAACGGAGTAGCACGCGACTGGCGCCCCCTGACAAATAAATTGGTGTCGCGTCATTTTGACGCCTGGTAGTGCGTTCTTCTACAACATCACCTTCCACCATCTGTTAAATCCCCATGAAAAAACAAAGAATCCCTGCAAAAATAGTCGATGCCAAGCTGACATATGAGAAATGAGCAAGAAGGGGTGGTTTTTGGCCGTTTCAAGGGGTGCGCATGACTAAAACCTTTTTTCACCTTGTTATTCGTATTCAGCATCCTCGAAAACGGGAGGAGGAATAGCTTTCATAACTTTAGCACGATTTTGCTTTTTTTCGTTAAAATCGCGACACCTTACTTCCAGTATTACGTTTAGCTGTAGTATGAAAGTGATATAGTTTCATTTGAAAATGTTGGGTAACATCGAAAAAACGATTTTATTAATAGTTCACAGTACATCGTTCCTTTTTTTTTAATGATTAGTAACAGGCTGAATTTTCGTGAGTAGCTTCGTTTTGACGAGACGCCCAACTTTTCTCTCTGCGAAAATTCTCGGTAGTGGTAGCTAATAGCAAAAATTATTTTTTCTATTTCGCACGAATTAGACAATTCGACAACCTGTCGAATTATTTTGGCAATATATTTTTCATTCGTTAAACGTTTGTTAAAGAGTTTGTTTTTCGATTGCCTTGGTTACGTTTGCGCGAGTTAATTATAGTAAGCCCCATGTTTGTTCACAACAACATATTGCCAAAATAATTTGACAGGTTGTCGAATTCGGTGTTTTCACAAATTTTAAAATCTCATTGACTGTAAAGGTAATACTTAATTATAACTAAAAACATTTGAATTGCCACAACCAGTTGAGTAATATCCAAGAAAAAGTATTTTTAAATTTGAATTGAAATTTTACCGCCCAAAACACTAAGCTATAATGTTGACGTCATCGGTCATAAATACCTAACCTCAAAAATACATATCTTTTAAAAATGTCCGAGTAATGTCTCACTATTATGAAAATTTCCGCTTGGTTCTCGTATTTTCAACTAAAATCTTGTTCAATGTAATGCTCACAAAGTTTTAAATATCTTCTCCCAATAAAATAAGGCGATTTTTGTAGGTTGGAAATCCAACCTATAATTAGCAGCCCGTTTTTAGTAATCAACAATATTGAGACATCATATACGTCAATTTTTAAATGTTTGCTTGGAGCCATACTGGTTTCAAATGAGAAGTGCGGATATAATCATTAAAAATGACAATAAACTTAAAATACCTAAAAGTTGAGTTTATGTTAATGCAACCGATGACGTCACAGCCCGTTTTGTATAATACCAATTCGATTATTATACTCTTCGCAAAAACGAAGAGTATATTGTATTTGATCAGTACATTTCTAAATCAGTAAATATCGCTCGTAGAGAAAAAATTTTCATATCATTATGTTAGTGAACGAATTCTGAACAACTTTCAAAATGTCCGTCTGTCCGTCCGTCACGTTTCTTGTAAGCACGATAACTTCCTAAAGTCCGATTGTATTGAAATTTAGAAAGTAAGTTAGCGTTAGCTAGAGGAAGAACCTTAATGAGTAAATAAAAAAGTTATTAATCATTTAAATTGAAAAAATATATTTTCTTAATTTTTATCATTTGTAGGTACTTAAATAGAAATCTTGCGAAATTTTATTCTGTATATTTTTTTTTTGTTCATACATTTTATTAATGTATATATTTTATAATAAAACCGCTGCCCAAGGAATCACTACTTCCACATCCAGATTCTCTATCCAAGTCACTCACAACGAAAAAACTTTGTGTGTGAAAATAATTGTTTATGGAACTTTAATAATATAATATTTGAAATCCTCTACCCCAAAAACCCATAAAACGATACCCCACATCGGTAGTGGGGTGGGGGTGGTGATAGGGGGGTGGTAGTGGGGGGTGGATGAAGTAAAAAATATTTTGAGGTTTCTGTACATACACTAAATCACATTTTTTTTTTCATCCCCTTTAATAAGGAGGTGGGGGTGGTAATGGGGGTGGTTAATGCCAAAAATTTTTTTGAAATCTTAGCTTCTCTTGTATATACTATATAGCAATTTCATGGACTCTTACCTGCTTAATTTACCCATTTACCCCAAATTTACCCCAATTTACCCCCCAACCCTTCGACGGAACAAGATGAAAATATAATCTAGTTCTAGAACTCGTTAAAGTACATATGTGTACCAAATTTCAAGTCAATATCTTAAACGGTTCCAAAGTAAACGTGCGCACAAAAAAGTTACAGACAGACAGACCGACAGACAGACAGAAATTTTTTTTTCGCTCAAACTTAAAATCTCGACGTTTTATGACATTTTAAGCCTATTTGGACAATAAAAATTTTTAAAAATTTTTTTGTCGTTACTATACTTCCACTGGACGTGGAAGTAATATATCTGATTCGTTGAAATATAATACTCGAATGATATATACTTCAGACATTCAATTTTCCTAGTGATGTCTCTTATCTTTCCTCAACTTTATATCTTTCCAATCCCTCTTTCTCCCCATTTATGTTTGTACAATTTTGTTCTTTTATCCTTTTTGTTATTTTCATTCCTTTTCTGTCTCTCTAAATCCCCTCTAGGCCGAAAACTTACCTAAATCCTAATTTTTTAAACCACAATTTTATTTCCGCCATACCTTCCTTGTCGGCGATCAGACCACAAGGTCGTCATTTGTTCGAACGGGTTTTTTCGTTTAGTTGTGTTCCCCGTACCAACAATCAAAATTACGAAGTGCGCTCGCCTACGATTTTAGTGTTCTCAGTGTTGTGTTCATTTTTAAATTACTTTTAGGTCCATGTGGACACATTAAAAATTTTAATCTAGTTTTTAAATCTGCCCGTGGCAGACAGGAGCTTCTAGCACCCCCCCTCGAATTTATTTCCAAGCCGAACCGGACCTTTCCCGCCCAGCCTCACACCCACCTCGGCGATGTTCGCCGTGGTTGTCTGGCTGGCTCCGGGCTAGGATCCGGTGAGGCACATATATTGTACTTGATTAAAATAAAATATTATTGTTGTTGTTGTTGGCAATCCAGAGGTCTTTTGTTCGAATCCCGGACAGGGTGTTTCTTTTCATTTTTTTTTTCATATATTTCTTTTTTACAACAAAGTTGGTACCACAAAATTTAGAATGTCCAAAAACTAACATTATTTACAAAAAAAACTGCAAAGAATGTGTAACAATTATATAAAAAGCTCAATAAACCGGCGAAGAGTATAATGCTTCCACTAGTTCAGTTTTGTTATTTATTTGTTTAAATTTTAAATTGATAGATGAAAGAATTGTGTTTAAATATTGGTAAGTGCTTTAATGCATGGAGTACTTCATTTTAATAATATCAAAAAAGCAAATTTGCATACAGTGAAAACACCTAATTGTCTAATTCGTGTGAAATAGAAAAAATAATTTTTGCTATTAGCTAGAGTGAAATTACTTAGAAAAGATAACATACGTCACGGCTTCGCGTATCGCGTATAACAGTTGGCATAATATGAGTGCCGTGCCATCCATTTTTTATTTAAATATTAATGGTAGTAGGCAGTCGGATGCCCATGCAGCTGCAAAAATAGGATCGTTACCTAGGTCACGAGCACGCGGTAACGATATCGGTCTCTGCACATTCAATGACCATGTTATCTTTTCTAAGTAATTTCACTCTACCACTACCGAGAATTTTCGCAGAGAGAAAATTTGGGCGTCTCGTCAAAACGAAGCTACTCACGAAAATTCAGCCTGTTACTAATCATTAAAAAAAAGGGCGATGTACTGTGGACTATAATTTTCGACCTCTCTATGACACAAATTAACAACAACGAAATTCAATAGGTATGTTTCTACAATTATTTATAAATACTATAACAATTTCTGGTGGTGCGGCACACTAGACTGAATATTAAAATTGGTTGGAAAAATTTCAAAATTGCGAAAAGAATAACAAACAAAATGACCTCTAAATTCCAAAAATACAAAAATATGGGGTGCTCCATTTAGAAATGAAAAGTTTACATTTGAAATCGGAAGTCGTACAAACTTGACAGATGGATAAAACATGTAATTTTGCGACAATGTGACAATGCGACAATGTGACACATGCCTTATCTCATCTCAGTTTGTTGCAAAATAAAGAAGTGATGATCGGAAAGTGATCTGGTTAACACCCTGTATATCTACTTGCATATATAGATGTAATATATTTCCTTATTTCCTTTTATATTGTATTATTTATAATTGACACATAACAGTGGCGAATTTAAAAAATATATACCACAACAAATTGTGTTTTTAATAAAACAATTGTTTGTTACACCTCAATTTCTGTTATAAATTCCAATTAGAAATAACAATAGAAAATACAAATACATAAATAGAAAGCGTAACTTTACCATAGTTATTTCTTCATTCATTCACGAACAAAATATTACTCCTTTAAATAACATAAGCACCGATTGATCATGTGTTTCGAAGACAGAAGCCTCCCATGCACACCAACATTGACAATAAGCTTTGTATATCTGGGAACCGCCTGCTTCTCAAGATAATTATCTCTCACATTAGCCAAGCTATTAAAACACCAATGTAGAGAGTTATTTTAACAGCGTGAGATCGACCTATCAGTCATGAAGGCAAGCTGAAACCACTTAGTGGATACTGAAGACCCGACGCTTTCCTGCAGTGTAAACGTTACATCAAAGTAACGTTGATAGGCATTAGTGCTTGCACACAAACGTTTATCACCCGTTAAGGATAAATTTTCTATAAAAACCAACTTTGAAATTGTATTTTATAAATGGTTTTCTTTAAATGTGCCGAGTGTACTACTAAATTATATTGTTGGCTCTAGAGTCCCCAATATTGATAAAAATTAACAGACATAGAAGTGGCTATATAACTGCTTAATTATACCCTTCGTAAATACAATAAGAAAAAGTATATTTCATTTGATAGGCACATTTCTGAAACTCTAAATATTGCTCGCAAAAAAAAAATCATATTGCATTAGCAATCGGATTCTGAACAACTTGTCCGTGTGTCCGTCCGTCCGTCCGTCACGTTTTTTGTAAGCACGATAACTTGAGAACGGGAAATCGAATCGTGTTCTTTAGATGATAAGCTAGTGTTAGTTGGGGGAAGAACACTAATATTTTTTTAAGAAATCGATTAGTAAATAAAATTGTTATAGAACATTTTATTTCAAACAATGGACCTGAAGAATCTTGCAACCTTTAATAATAATAATAATAAAAAACTTACCGTGTGTGCCCAACAATAACAGACTTTGTAGAAATCACAATGAAGAGATGGAAATGTGGCGCTACCACTCGAAAAGTCACATAAGAACAGGGAACATGCAAATTTAAAGATGAATATTCCAGGGACATTCTCTCTTGCTTTTACTGATTTGTCTGGCACTCGCCCTACCCTCAAACCAACTAAACAAACAGAAAGTTTGTCTTTGAAATCAGTGGCAACAATAAAGTAAACCATCTCTTCTATATGGACGATCTGAAATTGTTTGCTAAGAATGAAGCTCAACTAAAGCAAAAGCTCTGGATATCGTTAAATTATTCAGTGATGGCATCAAGATGGCTTAGACAAATGCGCCATAGTGGTCCTCCTCCGAGGTAAACAGGTGAAGAATCAGAACATCGTGCTGGGTGATCAATCTGCAATACAAAGTATGGATCTGGAGGAAACATAAGTACGTTGATGTTGAGTAGTACGAAATCGATAACGACGAGATGAAGAGTAGGATTGCATGGGAATACTACCTACTACCGTCTCATTAGACAAGCTCTTAAGACCGAGCTAAACGCCAAGAACACAATTAGAGCAAAAAACACTATTGCTGTCCCCTTAGTTACCTTCAATTTTGGAATTGTCGATTGGCTTCGAAGTGACATTGCGAAAATGGCAGGATGACGAGGAAAATCCTAATGGTGGGCGGAATTCATCACCAAAAAGCAGATGTGCACAGGTTATACGTTAAGAGGAAGGACGGCGGCCATTGATTAATATAACTAGAATCTGCTAATGATTCATCTATCGTGGGGCTGTGCACGTATATTCGGCAGGGAAAGGTTTAATTGACACGGCCAGTTAAAGAGCATGATATGGACAAGAAGTTGTATTCCATCCAGAAGAAAATGCAAAAGTTGCAGAAAGAGTATCTGGGAGCCCAAACCACCGACGAAAACGCCAAGAAGAAAATTAAAACCAGCATCGAAAAGAGGAAAATAGAAGTACTTTGAGCAAAGCCGATGCATGGAAAATTCTTCCGCGATCTCGACCGACCAGTGGTAAAAAGGCGTCTTTGCAATGGTTGGGTGGCTCTGGCTTAAAGTGGGAAACGGAAAGTTTATTAGTAGCAGCACAGGACCAAGCACTAAACACCGGATACCACCTGACAATGATCTTGAAACGGCTTGTTAACAGCAAGTGTAGGATGTGTAGCCTAGCAGGACATGTCAATTTAGACCGTGGGATAGTGACAGATTTTTTTTAACGTTTGGTTCCTATCTGGCCTTTTGGGAGCCTTTTGTGCCTGATTTGTACTAACCATTTTCGTGTTTATCAAACGGTTATCCAGGGCCCCTCAGCGGAAAACAAAAAGGAAAATTTCATGAAAATGAGCAATTTCAAACGTTTTGTTCCTATCTGGCGTCAAGTTTGACTTACGTTTTAAAGAAAAACATCCGACGGAAGCTTATCGCCAGTCAAATTCCGTGGGCCGGACGGCCCGAAACTGTAAGAAAAAATGGTCAAAATCAAACGATTTGGTTCTTATCTGGGAATTGAATATATATGTAAATAGATTATAATTATCGCGATATAACAAACGCCAGACAAATTCCGAGGGCCCAACAGTGAAAAAATTATTGTTCAAGTTGTCAACTATTCCGCGAAAATCAAACGATTTACATTCGTCTGGCATTTGTTTTTTTGTTAATATTAGGCAATAAGTAGTTTCAATTTAAGATTCCCAGACGAATTGGCTGGGTCCCCTGGATAGCCAGACAAAAAGAAAAGCGCGAAAAAAATGCCATTTTTCAAACGATTTATTCCTGTCTGGAATTTGGATTTTAAAAAGATATGTTAATAAATAAGCCATATTTCTAGTCCCAGATAAAAAACTTGGGCCCAGACGTAGATATGTTGAGCGAAAGTATCGAAAAATCAAAAAACAGTCGTGTAAAAATCGATGCATTTTCAAACGATTTACACTCGTCTGGGATTTGTTTTTTTAAAAAGATATGTTAATAAACAAACCATATTTCAAGTGCCAGACAAAAATCTGGGGCGCAGCTGTAGATTATCGCAAATTTTGAGGTTCTACAGTTGGCAACTTTTTAATCCTGGCTCCTACGCCAAAATACTAGCTAATTTAAATAGAATAAAATTTGCGAAAACTAAAACGTTTTTTTAATTTTTTGAATTCCGACAAAAATGAAGGAATTAGAGGGCGGCGGGATTTGGGACCTTTCTTTCGGTAAAATTTCTCCATTTTGTCACCGTAATTAATCGGTAATTAATTGAAACCGATCTCATATATGATGTTCACTTAATATCATGTACTACTTTGATGCTCCGTTAATCTCGGTCCTTCGAAACAAAGGCTTCTGAGATAGTTTTTTAGATTTACATACATTATAGGAAATCGTGTAATTTCCTACATTTCCTCGAATATCTCGATAATTATTGTTTTTTTCGAAAAATTTGTAGATAGCTTATGTAAAGAGAATTGATTGAGCTTTCCGACACTTTTTTTATTTTTTCTCTAACATAAAGAGCAAAAGACCAAATATGCGGACGTCTCAAAGCCAACCTCCACCCAGTCTATTAATTAGGGTGAAGACATACCGCTCGGCTAAAGTACACCATCTGTGGGTCCCCACGCGAGACTAGTTTCTCGATCTGACGTCACAGTGCTTTTCGTGAGGAGTAGCGAGGATTTCAACTTTAATTATTTATTGCAAAGTAAGTACTGCGATTTAAGAGCTGATATTCGATGTGGCGTGTTTTTATACATAAACACACACTTTAATGAAATACAAAAAAAATGGGCAAGTTCCCCATTAGCAAACGATAAATAAAAATCACCACGGGACGAGCGGGGAGTATAAAAAGCAGCGTCGCTCGAAAACAATGCATACCATATATGTTTCTACCACATCACATCTTACGTGTCTTATGTCGCGTGCATTAAAATGAGAGAAGAAATCACTTTCGTGTGGTTGACTATCTACGCCAAGGGAGAATGAAACAGGTACGGGCTTACGAGGACTCTCAGTTTCTATGGTGTAGTGCAGAGTTGTAAATTGTATATTAATATGTAATAATTTATATTTGTCCTTTTGCTAGTATGTAACTTATTTATTGTAAATATTATTCGATCGAGGAATTATGAATGTGAAAGTGACAGTTATATTGATTCCAGTGATAAAGAAAATCAAATTCCAAATGAGTTTCAAGTGAGAAAAAAAACGGCATTTCAAGGGCGGATCTGGACCTTGAGCTTGGAGGGGTAACGTAGCCGCGTGTTGAAAATAACAAAAATGTTTTTCCTCGGGAAAAAATCTCAAAAAAAATTATAAACACAACTAAATATATTCAAAAATATAAAATAAAATAATAAAAATTATGAAATTTTAAAATGAAAGTTGATTGTTTACGAAATCTTGTTACCCCGTTACCCCCCATAAATCCGCGCTTGCGGCATTTAAGTAGTGACGCGAAACAAATTTGTTTAAATGTGTATAATACTGTTTTACAATGACAAGCTAATGAAATGCCAGACGAGTGTGAATCGTTTGAAAATGCATCGATTTTTACATCACTGTTTTTTGATTTTTCGATATTTTCACTCAACATATCTACGGCTGGACCCAAGCTTTTAGTCTGGGACTTGAAATATGGTTTATTTATTACCATATCTTTTTAAAATCCAAATGCCAGACAGGAATAAATTGTTTGAAAAAATGGCTATGTTTCGTGCACTTCTTTTAAGATTTAAAATACGTTTGGCACACGCTTTTTGTCTGGGACTTGAAATATGGTTTATTTATTACCATATCTTTTTAAAATCCAAATGCCAGACAGGAATAAATCGTTTGAAAAAATGGGTTTTTTTTTCGTGCACTTCTTTTAAGATTTAAAATATGTTTGGCCCACGCTTTTTGTCTGGGACTTGAAATATGGTTTAGTTATTACCATATCTTTTTAAAATCCAAATGCCAGACAGGAATAAATCGTTTGAAAAAATGGCTTTTTTTCGTGCACTTCTTTTAAGATTTAAAATATGTTTGGCCCACTAAAAAGTCTGTGAATGATACAATACATTTTCGTTTTGGTTAATTTTTACAGAAAAAATCATTCGCGGAATAGTTGACGACTTGAACAATAATTTTTTCACTGTTGGGCCCTCGGAATTTGTCTGGCTTTTGTTATATCGCGATAATTATAATCTATTTACCTATATATATACAATTCCCAGATAAGAACCAAATCGTTTGATTTTGACCATTTATTCTTACAACTTCGGATTGAAATTTCGGGCCTTCCGGCCCACGGAATTTGTCTGGCGATAAGCTTCCGTCGAATGTTTTTCTTTAAAACGTTAGTCTAACTTGACGCCAGATAGGAACAAAACGTTTGAAATTGCTCATTTTCATGAAATTTTCTTTTTTATTTTCCGCTGAGGGGCCCTGGATAACCGTTTGATAAACACGAAAATGGTTAGTACAAATCAGGCACAAAAGGCTCCCAAAAGGCCAGATAGGAACCAAACGTTTAAAAAAATCTGTCACTATCCCACGGTCTAATTAGGTGGTGGCGGGATGTACTACGCTGGCACCATCTGACTACACTCACAGACACAACAGAATGGCCAGATATCTCCACTGGTTCATGTGCAAGCACTTCGATATATCAGTACCACCAAAATATTATGAGAGAATATTGTCACCAAGACATCATAGTTATGTGGTTCGTGCCTATTATATCAGATAGAGAAATTCGCGCAAATGGACGAGACATCGTCGTACACAGTAAATAGGAAAATAGTACAGTCACTGAAGGTTTTCGCCTCCGATTTCGTTGAACCTCCATCGATTTTCATGAAAATTTGTGAGTAGTTAGAGGATACCTCAAGAAACAAAAGTGACATAGTGCCAACTTGCGCTTTTACCCTGGGGGTGGAAATTATTTTATGAAAAATAACCCCAGGAATCGATAGAGGGACCAATTCTAAGCAAAATTTGTTATTTAAGGTTATTAAAATAAATCAATACTTTTTGAGTTATTAAAGATCAAAGATTTTGATTTTTCGTGAAAAAAATGCATGTTTTAAAGCGGTTTTTCATAAATAACTCAAAAACTATAAGTTTTTACAAAAAAGTTGTCATTACCAAAATTGAATCTAATAAAAAAACGAATAAATTTCTTCCTTAAAAAACCTCTTAATATTAATTCAAAGTGAGCTATAGGTAATTGAATGTATATTTTTTTTCGGCGAGTACTCAAATCTAAGTATTCAAGCTTAAATAACGGGAAAACGATGCATTTTATAAAATATACTTACTGAACACTTTTCAAAGTACACAGAAATACCTATCAAATGAGCTGTAGAAGAAGTTGATAGCATCAAAATTAAGCAAGTTATGATGAAAATAAGAGGACCCTTTCGAATTTATTAGAAAAAAGTGAAAAATAAAACCTACGCCATTTCCACAAAAATTAAAATTTATAGTAATCCCTATAAGACTTTCTTTATTTTAGCATAAGTAATGACTTTAAAAATTTTGACCGGTTTAGAATGCATATTTTTGAAAAAAAATATGATTTAAAAAATCAGAATTTTTCAAATTTTCGTAAATTTCATGTTCTTTTGATAATAACTCCAAAAATACTCGATATACGTAAAAAATAATACAGAACGAAATTTGAGTTTTTTTTTAACAAAGATTTTAGTTTTTTTTTTATTTTTGTAGGATAAAAAATAACCGAGATAGAAAGGTTTAAAGCCTAAATTTTACTGCGAGAACCATGTAACCGGGGCCCTTTAACCTTTTATCTTTTAAAAAATAAGGATTTTAAAAGATTAAATTTAATACGATCTTAAATTACCTTTCAAATGGTTTTTGGATGAACCTGATATTATAAAAATTAACGGAGTTATTGTAAAAAAACCAATAACATTTTTTTGGAAAAATTTTTTGAGCAGAGATTTTGTATGCATATATAGGAAAAAAGATAGATAGTAAGAAGTAGACGTGTCGATAGGTACATGCTCACAAAATATACATGTGTGAGTGTGTGTATGTTTCTTTTGAAGATAGAAAAAGTGAAAGGTCTGAACATCTGCTCGAAAACATAAAAAAAAAAATTTAATGTACTATTAATATTTGATTAATTTATGAAACATTATTTAAATAAAAAATGAATAAACTTTTCATATATTTTAATATTTATTTTAATACATTTTCCTCTTAATTAATAAATTAAATTTTTATAAGTCACGTAAGCACTGAAAAAATTGTTTCCAACGTTAAATTATGATTTTTCATCAATTTGTGCACGAAGGGTAGTTTGGGGAATGTGGAAAGAATAATATTAATAAAGTTTGAAATATATTAATAAAGTTTATCATAAGTAATAAAAAAGATTCTAAATTAAAGCTATTAAAGCTGATAAAAAAAAATTTCCATTATTTTTATGACAAGTGGTAGTTTTTAAGGGTGGAAAATTTCGCAATAAATAAATAATTACTTTAATACTCAGTAAATGAGATTTCAATTCAGTAATGTATTATTCAAATGATTAAAGTTTCTTGAAACCAATTTTTTCAATGATTCTGCATTAAGGGGGTGGTTTTTAAGAGTTGAAATTTCACAGTCAACCAAAAATTATATCATAAACATTAAACAAACCGTTTGTGTAATGTTAATATGCAATTTCATATTTCAGAAATACAAAAAATGATTTTTTCATGATTTTCGATTTAAGGGGAGGTTGCTAAAAGGGTTGAAAAATTAATTACAATCATAAATCATGCATATAAGTGTTGAAAAATATTTATTTTATCTAATTAAATGAGATTACTTACGCCAGAATGCTTAAATCTGCATATTTTCCCATTTTTAACAAAAGGGGTGGATTTCACCCCTAAAATGCAAAAAGCGCAAGTCGAGCATATGTCACTTTTGAAGTTGAGGGTAAAATATACTCAATCCCAAATTTTCATGCAAATCGATGGAGGTTCACCGAAATCGGAGGTAATAGTTGATTTTTACCTTCATTCACTGTACTAAAAGTTCTGTTTACTGATCGATGTATTCATCCCGAATATAGTGATCAAAGAATCAGAGGAGTAGCGTAAGTACAAAGACTTCCTAATAGAAGCTAGCAGAATGTGGAATGCAAATACCACAATCGTATCACTAATTGTAAGAGCCCTTGAAACTGTCAAAAAGAGCCATGGCCGGAGTCTACAACAACTGCCTGGTCAACCGAGCGCACAAGAAGTGCAGATGATCGCACTATTGGGAACAGCGCGTATTTTAAGGAAAATCCTGGACTAGAAGTCTCTTGTTGGGAGTTTGAGCTGTTGGACCAGGCATCACCAACGCCGCTGAAAGGGTCCAATAACCTGGAACGAGATCCAAGACAGCCGAATCTCAAAAGCGCGTAATAAATATTATCTCTTCTTACACTTAACCCTAGACATACGACACATACGTATGATACTAAGTCTAACGTAGTTTTTATGAACACCAAAATACTGTAAATTATATTGGCACGCGTTTCGACAAGACAGACAGCTTCATCTGGGGATGGTGAAATCGAAAATATAAAATGTAGCCTATTCGTAAATTAAAATATTACTAGTATGTATGTTTTATATCGCGGACTGTAGAAGTAACTCATTTGTAGTCACTATTAGGTATAACTGAAAAGTATCTTAATGTAGAAAACAAACACGGGATTATTTAAAAATAACGAGAAAAGAATGCAACAATTATATAAAACGTGCAATAAGTCTGATGTAAGCGTGGATATACAGTATGTTATGCAGGTCAATACAAACCTTTTCGGAGCCGATGGAATACGTCATTTAGAACCTATTTAACCACGCTTACCTTAGTACAAACTTGTATGGTATTCGAGCTATTCTCCAATTTGGGTTTATTTTTTTAAACTCCGTAGATCCATAGTTATTAGTTAATTACACAATAATGAATGATTTTAATTTTGCAAAAAGTGTTAATGGCATGGCAGGTTATGGTTTCTCAGAAAAGTTTATAAAAAAATAAAGCCAAATTCTTTAAAATATGTGTTCTTCGAATGACACATGCCACGCGAAATAAATTAGCATTACTAATCCATTAAGTTACTTGTATACTGATAAGAGCGAGTCTAGCGGTGGATTTAATGAATTAAAGCGCGAGAGAGATAGAGAAAAAGGATTTGGCAATACTGTATTGAATACGATTGTCATTACTGTCATATACTAATCTGCTACAATTAATCTGGCTATATTTTGCTCGCGCCGAGCCGAATTTTCCAACTTCGATATGCAATTCACGATGAGGTTTAACTGGAAGTCTTCCTCTTTACGTCGCGACATCTGGTGTTTTTCAAAAAATATGAACGTGTCAAGATCGCATGTTTTTGTAATTTTTTCGTCCCCGAAATGCCAGCTGTTTTTTTACTATTTTTCGCAGATATGTCCGAAATGTTAAGAGCTAGCTCGAAACAAAAAATTAGGTCAAACAAGTATTTTTCACTGCGAATCCTTTGCTACCATCAGAATTTTAACTTTTCTCTTCGTTACGGAGATATTTACTGAAATGTCGACGATGTAGGGCAAAAAAACGCAAATTTTGTGCTTCAAAAGTTGTCAACTTCTTAATCTTGACTCCTACGCCAAAAGACTATTCTAGCTAATTTAAATAGAATTAAATTTGCTAAAACTATTTCTTTTATTTTTTGGATTTCGGCAAAAATTAGAGAATTAGAGGGGGCGGAAATTGGGACTTTTCTTTCTTCTGTAAAATTTCGCCATTTTGTCACCGTAATTAATCGGTAATTAATTAAAATCGATCTCATATACGATGTCCTCTTAATATCATGTATTACCTAGATACTTTATTTATTTCGGCCCTTCAAAACAAAGATTTCTGACAAAATTGTTTTTTTAAAATTTACATGCATTTTCTATGAAAATGTGAAATTTTCTCCATTTACTCGAATTTATACTAATTTTTAATCTTATACTTTTAAAAGTTTAAATATTCACGCCAGCTTCTTAATATACAACGTTGCCAATCAATTTCAACAGCAGTTTCATTTACACAAATGTTGGTGTTAAAATTGATTAATGTTCTAATAACTTTTATACTAGACGGACGATTTTTTCAGGGTTTTAACAGAGTGTTAATAAGTAACTACTAAATGTTATGTTAGTTTTTGAAGCATATTTCTCAAAAATTGTGGTAATAAGAGCAAAAATTAACTTGAGCCGATCTCTACTACGTCAAATAAGGCATCTTTGCCTAAAAAAGTCAAACTTTCCGAATCAATTACTCCGAAACTAAACGGACGATTTTATTTTTATTAAAAATTCAAGTGTAAAATCACTTTATTTATTAGTATACCAAATTACATTTAAAACTGTAAAAGTTCATTTTAGTATACAAGTACCTTAATAAAATACTCTGTACATCTCAGACTACAGTAAAAGTCACAGGTACGTCTGCTGTGATTGGCTCTTTGGTGTTCTATGGTGATTGGTTAACGTTTTGTATGACATTTGACAACTTGACTGTTTAGTTATAAAATAATATTTTGGTATTATGCAAATTACAATTTACACACTTTTTCATTTAAAATAAAATTACCCACTTTCTGTATATTTTACTGTTTAGTGCGTTTAGCATTAGTGTATTCAGCCTTAAATTTTATACAGTTTTTGACAGTAGAATGAAACATAGTACATCTTCATATCATCCGGTTGGATGATATAAAAGGTTTCAGTTTATGTCTACGGAAATATTTTTTAGGTAAATCATTTTTTTATATTAGGTTCAAATGTATAATTTAGTAAAATGACCTTCGTTAGCATGCCCATTTGTCCGACATTGCTAGTTAAAACCCAATAGTGCCCGAGTCATTTTTTTTGGAAAACTTTTGAAAAAAATATTGATTGACCTTCACCTTCAGTACCCCCCAAATCACATTTTATTTATTGCTGTGCATTTTCACCGATTTTTTGACGTATGATATATCATACCATAGGAATATACATGTAGAATATTATCAGAAAATATTATTTATTATAATACAAAATATTCAATAAATTTAAGAGAAAATAGCAGAATATATCACATAAAAGGTATGATATCTTCGAAAGCATATGTCTGGATGTGTGTTACATTTGACACAAGAAAATTTTGTACAATAACCACAACATCTTGTGTAGAAATTTTATCAATCAAGTGATCAGTTTTATCCATACCTGACCTCTTTCAATATATTTCTATTACATTTTGGTTTGGGGCCAGCTAAATGTTCAGGGGCAGTTAAAGTTGTGAGGACAATTCTCCTCAAAAACTGCAGAAGGGACACTTTTGGATAGAGAAAATGATAAAGAAGCCACATACTGATGACCGATCCATTCAGAGCAAAAGCAAATCATTGCCCAATACCATTTGCGAGATCTGATTCGTTTACGATAGTCCTCTCATTTTATCGAACATATCCACACCTTCCATTCCTTGGTTATAGAGACTTGTGTGTCGGTTGATCCACATCAACTTGCTTCCTTTGTTGTTTAGATCATCTTTTGCAGGTGCCTTTTGCCAAACAAATGACTTTGTTTTTGATGTTGGTTGCGATATTCACTTGACTATCGTCATGCCATCTGGTGAGTTAAATACCACTATTAGAGTCAATCAGAATATGAGAAGTCCCTTGTTTTTCTTTTTGCAGCTCTTTTGAAGGAGCTTTCTCTATAAGGTCAGAGCAGATGGTACCAATACATTGAATTTCATTATTTTGCAGAAGCTCAAGTAATGGTAAGGAGTTGAAAAAATTATCCAAATATATGGTCGAATGCGGGGGAATATATCTCATACAAAGTTTCTCGGTGACACTGGATCCCAAAGTTTTACTCTTGATTTTATCCCCACTGCCCGTGTAGGGGTTGAATTTCAATAAGTACCCCTGGGAGGTTGCGAGGCACCAAAATTTAAAGCCATAGCGAATAGGCTTTCCCTTTATAAATTGCTTCATATTGTTACGGCCAAAATAAGGCTCCATAGCCTCATTCAATGAAAAAGAAGTTCTGAAACAAAACTAACATTCATACTGCCATCTGCCTACCGTATGATATATCATACGAAAAGTTTTTTCCGCTGCTGCAATTACAGAAAGAATTGATATAACTATGAAATGGTATAATTACATCCTATAATATGTTAAAGAATTATTACATGAATAAAAGTCAAATAAATTACTTCCAAATGAAAATTGTGAAACATAATCTTACCGTGAGCTCATTTTGTGCTGCGTAGAAATTTACTGGTTATAAAACGCTCAGTTATAACTTACTCAAGTATAAAACTATCGAATTTTTGTCCTAAGCTTATTGTCTATATATGCAAATAACACTTTAGATGAATAAAATCACTGAATTTATCACACTCGATTTGTTTACACTTCATTAGAGACAACCTAACCTCTGTATGATAAATCATACAATAGGCACTATTGGGTTAAAACTAAGAATATTCATGACATTTTATCGAAATATTTTAGAGGTTTATTAACTTTTCATGATGAAAAGCAGACTGGACAATCAAAAATCACAAAAATTTAAATAAGCAAACAGTTTTGCCAGATTTTAATAATAAATTCATGTTTTCTTTTAAAGCAAGCCAAGTTAGTGATCAAATGAAGCCAAATTTCTTCTTTGGAATAGTGCACAGTCCAGTAGTACAAAGAAACTAACTACAATTCTCAGTGTTTTAGTTATTCTCAAAACTAGTTCATTTTTATATAATTTTGTGTTTAAAATATAGTAAGAAACTACTTATAACAAATATATTACTATATTAGCGCTTTTTGTTTTAGAAAAAAGACTGATTTACGAAATGACGTGGATAAGGAACCAAAAGACTTAACAAATAGGACCATGTTTCCAAGCGCACAAATAAAAATGAGGTAAGATTTTTTTACAATTAACATACCAACTAATTCTTTTATGTCAGTTCAAGCAATGCAAGTCTTAAGATTAAATGTATTTGTGTTCCCAATGACTTAACAATATTATAATTGCAAAATAAAAACGAAAATTATTTATAAATGTAACCGCATTTCAAAGCATAAATAATATCAAATTAAAAGTACTATCTGTTCAAAATCATAACCATAACTCTGCTGTAGCGAATTTAGGTTCGTTTGCTTTGTAAGTTGAAGCGAACAAAAAAAGAGTTACGTGAAGATATTGATTCTAACAAAAACATTTTCAAAATAATGTTAACTTTCGAAAGCATTACCCGACTGTTACGTAATCAATTGATTTAATGAATAAAAACATATGTTAATAATTATAGTGTGGTGGCTTAAAGCAAATACTAGGCAGAATCGTGACCTGCTGGATTAGAGTGCCAAATATTGCATAGTTTCTATATACCCTCAGTACTATCAATTCAGGGGGGCTGTCCTATTTCAGTGCCCGCCATCTTGAAATACGACGCTATCTTTGTTTTCTTTGGACTGTAACTATAAATTTTCGACGTTTATTTGGTTTTACTAAATATCTCCCCAACTTCTGGGTTTGTAGCAAAGAGGATTTAATTTAAGCTAAAATTGCTGCAATTTGAGACCACAGCCGCTTTTGTAACTTTAATATTCTGCGAGATACAAGCTTTCAAAGTTTTGGACTTTTTTCAGGTTATTACGAAAATCGGTTATGACGTACAAGAAGGTAAAGAAATATACATCACCTATGGTAAATCTGTTATTTCAAAAAATAGCAGTGCACCGATGTCCGAAACTGACCACGAAGAAGCTGATACCAGAATGTGTCTTCATATATTGGATGCATTACAAAAGAGCGCAACCAACATCCTCATAAGTACAGTTGACACAGATGTTATTGTGGTACTAGTAGGCATCTTCTTCGAGCTACAAACTTACAAACCTAATATTCAACTTTGGATTGCTTTCGGTAAGGGTAAACACTTCCAATATTATCATGTCAACGCCATCTGCCAAGAGCTTGGAGAAAATATGTCGCAAGTATTGCCTTTTTTCCATGCTTTCACGGGTTCAGACACTACATCACAATTTTTTGGTAAGGGGAAAAAGTCAGCATGGAAGACATGGAAAAGTACTGAAGGATTTATCTTCTCTGCGAAACATCCATTTCAGCCAGTAGATGCTAAAACAAAGGCATTTGAACTTATAGAACGATTCACATGCATCCTGTACGATGCCACAACAGAACTTGCCAGTATCAACAAGCTCAGAGAGGATCTATTCACACAAGGAAAAAAAAAGTAAAGATGATGCAAAGTCTACCGCCCACACAGGATGCCCTCATTCAACACATTAATCGCTGCATCTATCAATCTAGCATCTGGTTAACCAGCTTGAAATCACTCCAAAATGCACCTACTCTAGCTAACTTTGGATGATAAAGAAACGAAGAGACATGGCAACCAATTTGGATGTCAATACCGGAAGCAAGCAAAAGCTGTAGGGAATTAATCAAGTACGGATGTAAGGCTGAACCCCTGTAAACATTATAAATATAATTTTTATGATTCTTAATAGCTATTCTGTGATTTTTTTTATTGAAACGTTTGTAACATGGTCAAATACATTATCTCAGCAAATTGTGATTGTATCGATGTCTTTCTTTACTCACATTGCAGCCTATTTATTCTTCTTAAACATTAATAAAATAATGTTTGATGTAAAACTGACTGCATTTGAGATATTTAGCAAAACCGACAAAAATATAGATTTTTGTAATAACCTGAAAAAAGTCTAAAACTTTGGAAGCTTGTATCTCGCAAAATATTAAAGTTACAAAAGCGGCTCTGGTCTCAAATTGCAGCAAATTTAGTTTAGATTATATCCTTTTTGCTACAAACCCAGAAGTTGGGGAGATATGTAGTAAAATACAAATAAAAGCTGAAAATTTACAGGTACAGTCCAAAGAAAACAAAGATGGCGTCGTAATTAAAGATGGCGGACACTGAAATCGGGCACCCCCCCCCCCCCCCCCCCCTGAATTGCTAGTACTGAGGGTATATAAGAAGTGTGCAAAATTTTATCAATTTTATCGGCTAAAATATATATGGCTTGATTTTAGAAAACTTTATTTAGCAATTTATTTAGAGGCACAATATTTTGATAAATTCCCGAGAACTAGAGGTTTTAATTTAGGAATAATGTCATGTGAATTAAATTTCGTTTTTCCTTTTATAACTTAATAGTAAATGCATCAAATAAATATTTCTATATTATGCGAGAGCTTGCTAATTTGTAGGGGGTGGATGCCACTTCTTTTGAGGAGAGGGGGTAGCATTAAATTTAAAAAAATGTTGGAACTGAAAGAGAGACAAATTTTGAGACAAAAGGTTCTATACAATATTTCATATAAATTGATAGTTAAGTTACGGTGACTTGAAAATTGCGATTTTAGCTTGGGAAAACAGGTTGTATCTCATCGTATAACTCGAAAATGATAGAGATCAATGAGAGAGCTTATAAACTAAGGAAGAATTTTATTTTCTTTCAGTTTCTTTAAATAATAGTTTCTTAGGTATGGAGATGGATAAAGATGGCGTCCGAACATTTATAAGTCGAGGTATTTAGTTTAAATGTTGAATATCTCAGAGAAAATGACACTAAGATTTGTTTTTCTTTGCAAATATCTCAATAAATTTTAATTTAGCAAAAAAAATTTTGGAGACCAAAATTAAAGTTTAAAAGCTGAAGATGATTAATGTAGGATTAATAATTTCGGAGAAGTTTAAAGATAGGGTCCGAACGTTTATAGAATGAAGTATTTAGTTTAGTTTAAATGTTGATACTTGCGCCAACAACACAGCTCTACAAAAAAAAATTCTGCTCCAAGGACCAAACCTATCATGCCTTAAGTATTTTTGTGTGCTGAATCCGAATTTTCAATTTAAAAAATTTTCTACCGCGTAGATTTCGAGTAAATCCTGATTTTTACTGTCAAAGAACCGCATTTTGACGATAAAAACCGGGATTTACTCGAAATTTACCGGTAGAAAATTTTTTAAATTGAAAATTCGGATTCAGCACACAAAATACATAAGGCATGATAGGTTTAGTCTTTGGAGCAGATTTTTTTTGTAGACCTGTGGACACTGGACAGGTCTGTGCAAAGGTCTACAAGAAAAGAAAAATTTGCTCCATGCCTTCTGTATTTTTGTGTGCTGAATCCGAATTTTCAGTTTAAAAAATTTTCTACTGCGTAGATTTTTGGCAATTTTTGAAATTTACTCGAAATCTACTCGGTAGAATTTTTTTTAAATTGAAAATTCGGATTCAGCACAAAAAAATACTTAAGGCATGATAGGTTTAGTCCGTGGAGCAGAATTTTTTTTTTGTAGACCTGTGCAATGGTAGGGACCAAAATTAAAGATAAATAATTAATTAGGATTTAAAATGGTTCTTAGCTTGTGTCTGTATAATTAAAAACCAAGAAGTTATGATCTTCATATTATTTTTAACAAAAATGTCGCCATGTTATTACTGTAATTATCCAACAATTAAGAAAAAATACTAAAATACTGTTTTTCATTAATATGTAGCATCACCTAGATGCTCATTTTTTTATCTGTTTAAAACGTTTGCTTTGGAAAAAATATTGGAAAAACTATTTTGAATTTTTTAATTTTGACTTCATATTCGTAGTCAGTGATCCGAAAAACGTAAATATTCTACGTTTCAAAAATAAATTAACAGTACTTTTTCAAATATTAAATATTAACTTTAGGAGTGACTTTCACCCCTTGGGGGCAAGAGCAAGTGTCGGGATCATATAGAAATTGAAGATGATACCTTCTACTACAATTAAAAACCAAGAAGTTATGATCTTCACATTATTTTTAACAAAAATGTCGCCATGTTATTACTGTAATTATCCAACAAGAAAAAAAAACTAAAATACTGTTTTTCATTAATATGTAGCATCACCTAGATGCTCATTTTTTTATCTGTTTAAAACGTTTGCTTTGGAAAAAATATTGGAAAAACTATTTTGAATTTTTTAATTTTGACTTCATATTCGTAGTCAGCGATCCGAAAAACGTAAATATTCTACGTTTCAAAAATAAATTAGCAGTACTTTTTCAAATATTAAATATTAACTTTAGGAGTGACTTTCACCCCTTGGGGGCAAGAGCGAGTGTCGGGATCTTCTATAAAAATTGAAGATGATACCTTCTACTACAATACCCATAAAAAAAATATATCATTACATAATATGACATTATTTCTAAGTTTTGCATATGTGTAGTAATAAATAAAGAAAAACAAGGCTATGCAATATGATTAGTTTTAATAAACGCGTCCAATGTAACACGTCCTATTTTACCGCGTCCAATTGACGGGACACTCCCACACAGATTTCTTTCCTGCATTTTCTAGGAGGAATTGGTCATTCTATCTTATATAGTACCAAGGAAACGGGAATAGCCATGTTTTAACTTAACCAAAATGGGTAGAGCCTTTTCGGAAAAAAACAATTAATCAAGGTACCTCTCACTGGTGAAATTTATCTTATTTTTTGGAAAACATCCCGTGTATATTTAGATAATATCTGATGATTCATTCCCTAATAGCCATCACAAATATTACACATCTCGTAACGTTACTGGCACGTAAAACCCTAAAATGCAAAGCAAATAACAAGCTAAAAACGTACTATTCGCCGGTTTACGAAACTTTTTATATAATTGTTACACATTTTATAGGATACTCTTTGCAGTTTTTTGTAAATAATGTTAGTTTTAAACCTTTTTAATTTTACAGTACGAAGTTGGTGAAAGACTCAGTGTAAAATAAAGTAACAATAAAAAAAACCATACCATACCCCATGTGGTTTTCAAACTTGGGACCCTTGGATTCCGAGTCAAAAGCGTAAGAACCACCTAACACGTAAATAAATGTAAAAAATATAAATTTTTACAAAAACATAAAAATCAAAAAAAAAATTCTCAATTTTAAATCGTTAATAACATTTTTATTTACTGATCGATTTTGTTCTTCCCCTAGCTTACAAGAAACGTGACGGACGGACAGACGGACATTTTGAAAGTTGTTCAGAATTCGTTCACTAACACAATAATATGAAAATTTTTTTCTCTACGAGCGATATTTACGATTTTAGAAATGTGCCGATCAAATACAATATACTCTTTGTTTTTGCGAAGAGTATAATAACAATAGAATGCTGCTTAATAGGATTTTGATGCAAAAAGGAATAAGCTGGTTTTTGGGGTCAAAATTCAGTGGAGGTAAAAAAGGACCTTCTAACCTCGCATCTTAAAAATTAAATGTTGGTAACTGTTGCGCAAATAAAAGAATGTTGAATATAAAAAAATTATACTCGGTAAGAAAGTTTTAGTCTTCTCGACACTATGCACAATTTGGATGCAAATCGCTAAATGTAATGATTTTTACGTTTTTACAAACAAGGTTGGTTAACTGGGTATGCTTTATAACAAGGTTAGAAAATCTAGGTTTTTAATGGATTAAATAAAATCATAGTGTCGAAAATTTTAATGCACTAAAACTAAGCGTATAAAAAGTTCTCCAAAGTCGAACAAACTTAAAATTTAAGAGAAAAGCACCAGGATGTATGCAATTATAAATTACATTCCAACATTTCTATTATTATTATTATTTATTTTTATTTTAACCCCGTAAGTACTGCACTACTGAGTCGGCGTAAAATTCATCCATATTTTGACCATCCTATTGGTTAATGAATTCTTTCCCTTAATCTTTAAATATGGCACGTATTGCAATTCGAGAGTTCGAACATCTGCGTATTTAGATATTTAAAAATATATACCGGGTGCCACAGGCTCCCCCCATATATTTCCTTTATTTTTTAACTTATCCATTTGAAATTAGGAATGCATAAACTACCTATAAAAATGAATTTGTGGACATAAAAACGGTATGAGACCATTTCCGGTTTACCCGGAAATGATTGCAACTTTCGATTTTTAAATGGAACACCCTGTACATTTTTGCATATTTGGATTCAAAACAACATTCTGAGTATACCATGAAATTTTTGCGAATTTTTGAGGTGATGTTCAGTTTTTTTAAGCATTTTAAGACATTCGTCTAGAGTCCAAGGGAAAAATAACATTTTTATTGATCCTTATACTTTGCACTAGTACTTAAGAAACAAAAGAGAGAACCAAAAGGCTATTATTCACAAAAGGTAGTTATTCACATTTCATTATTAAACATATGATTTTTGCAAAGGCAACTACGTTAAAGTTCAAGAAAAATTATATTGAAAGTGATTTTTTATTTTTAAATAAATTCAATAAAAAGAAAAACAAATAGCATATATTTGAAATGGATAGCAATGAATTCAGAAAAAAAATCTATAATTTACTGAACACTAGAGGCCACCACCTTCCCATTTGAAAAAAAAAAGTTTTCGATAAAAAAGTGATTTGTTCAATTTTGGAGGCTTCATAAATAGTTGTTAATAAAATTAAACGGAAAATTATATTTTTCCCTTGGACTTTACCTGCCGTAGAACAAATTTTGGTATTCCAAAGCACTCTAGACGAATGTCTTAAAATGCTTTAAAAAACTGAACATCAACTCAAAAATTCGCGAAAATCTCATGGTATACTCAGAATGTTATCTTAAATCCAAATATGTAAAAATATACAGGGTCTTCCATTTAAAAATCGAAAGTTGCGGTCATTTCCTGGTAAACAGGAAATGGTCTCATACCGTTTTTTATGTCCAAAAATCCATTTTTACAGGTAGTTTATGCACCCTAAATTTCAAACTAATAAGTTAAAAAATAAAGGAAATATAGGGGGAGCCACAGTTTCTACAGCAGCGGGGGGAACTACGGGATGTACCCTGGAAAGAACTGCTCTCCTTCGTGGCGACACAGTATATGAATATATACAATATACCCACCAGACGTCGGCGCTTTGATGTTGATTGACCTTAATTTCGTTTTTTATGCTAGCCCAGAAGGACTGAGTGTAGTCCACGCTCACGTAGGGCAATATAGTCGGAGCAATGGATCTTTCAACTGACGTCACTAATGCAGGAAGCAATCAAAGACTATCGTTTGTATATTAGCGTCTCACTCCTTACAATCGAACTTCCTGGAATGGATATAAAGATGTATGTCTTCCACAGTCTACGACCTACGCACGCTCGTCCTGCGCGTTAGATTTGAGAGTAATGGTAACGCGTACGTCTAAACTACATAGAAGCGCATCAACCTCGTGATTCAATCGTCAGTAGCGCACGAATTGTTTGTCCTGTGTAACGCAATTAATTCTTTGTACCTGAATTTGCAAGTTAAAAATCTGTTTTTTTGTTCTAATTGAGTCTGTTGCCAGTGCCAATCTGATTATTTATGTCTAGTCTACTCCAATTTATTATTATTAATCATGAAAAATATTATTAATTGTTACTTTAATAATCAATTTACTCCGCCTATGGTACGAAATCATTATCATCCGTTAACAAATTAGTTCATGCAAAATAGGATGGTGATGTCAAAGATCCATTGCTCCGACTATAGGTGCTGTGTTTAGGTTAGAAACTGAGTGTAGTCCACGCATCGATAGCGTCAGTGGGGGGTCAGAAGGGGAGTGACTCGACTGTTACACTGTGGTGGAAAGCACTGGTCTTTTCTAGGGAATCTGAATATCGCAAATGTACAATGGCCGATCGGCCTGAGTACTGCAGATCTTCGGATCTTCTCGCGTTTTCTATTAATAATACTTTATGCAAATTCGGATGGCAAGATCGGCAACTTTTCAATTGAGCATTTGGCATGACATAAATATTGCGTAATGCAGAAAGATCAGACTTGCTAACGCCTTAGTTTTCTCCATCTTTATTTACATCTCTAAGACAAGGACTGTTAAGGAGGCAGACAAACAGTGTATTGCTGCTTTTAAAATATAGGGCTGGAGACTTCTGTTTCGAATTCCCTGGATAGCCTATCGCATCAACAACTTGAATCTCCAAGAAATACATCCCCAAAGAGACTCTCCAGCATAGTCTTCTCAAGAATTCCCTCCTTTTTTGCCAAATCAATTGGAAAGAATAGAATACAGAACGGCTGATAATTTAGGGAAATCAGGTGGCAAGAAGTTTGATACTGATTTGAACGGTAGAAGTGTAGGTAGGAGTGTAATGGCCGCGAGTGACTGTGGTAAGATCTAGTAATGAACCGCGCCGCCCGCAGTACGCTCGAGGTTATCAATTTTTAAAATACGTTCTACCCTTCTGACTGCTTTGAAAATTGGAAGGATATCTAAACATTTATTTGAAAGGACATGATGGGTTTGCCTTGAGAATATCACATAAAAAAATATTTTTTATTTTGAAGACAATTTTTCAACACTTTTTTCCGACAAGTAAACGCAATAATTTTTTTGCGTTTATGCCTTCAGAAGCCATTTTTTTTCATTAAAATCGGTTTATCCGTTCTTGACAAAAAATTTTGTTTCCGTTTATCGTTTTACTTCCATAAAAATGGTTTTCCATAAATAATATTTTGGGAAATTTCATCTAACACTAATATCAACTTGTCCTCAAAATCTCGACCGGATTGATGCGAGTGCTGCTATACTCTTTTTAACCTCCCCACAATAAAATTGTGGGAGGTTACTACAATTAGTCCAAAATCGAAAATTGAGATAACATCAAATCTTTACGTTTTGAGGTCCCAGGAACCCAAAAAAGTTGTTTTTGAAAAATGTCTGTGTGTGTGTATGTGTGTGTGTGTGTGTGTGTGTGTATGTCTGTTAGCACGATAGCGGCGAAGCCACTAACGGATTTGGATGAAACTTTGCATGAGGGTTTCTTTAGTGCTCCAGAAGATCTGAAAAGGTTTTGGTTGAGATCGGATTACGTTTGTTGCTGTTTTGGCACAACAAGTTGTTTATTTTATGATTACTTACAATTTGTAATCGAACAATTGAAAAGCAGTAAAAATTCCGATTTCAACGATATATAACACTTGCACTCTTTAGCTTTGGTTTCCGTGAAAAAAATTAAAAACCAAATAACACGCTTATTGTGTAAAATATATTTTGTAGTGGAACCACAGAATACAGTAACTGCACAGAGGCGAAGTCTTTGGCGGTTCCTTTCAGTTTTGATGGCTCGTTTTTTGTGACCTTGCGTACCAGTTGCGTCTACACCACGGTGTATTAAATAGGTGGTCCGGCACTTTCCTATTATAATAATGGCTTCGTAAGTGCATGGTTTCTATTTACTTTAATAGATGGCGCGAGCAATACGGTCCTACAATTACCTGGGCATGTGCATCGCATAACTAACATAACCTCAAATTTTAAGGTGTTTTCGTTTATTCTCATATTTAATGTTTGTATAGGCATTTTTAACTTGGAGCCATACTGGCTCCAAGCAAATATTTAAAAATTCACGCAAATAATTTTTCAATATTGTTGATTAATAAAAATAGACTGCTAATTATAGGTTAGATTCCTAACCTGCAAAAGTGTCTTATTTTATTGTGACAAACTATTTAAAACTTCATACATATTACGTTGAACTTGACTTTGGTTGAAAGTACAGGAACCAGGCAGAAATTTTAATAATAGTTACGTAATACCTGTAAATCTTAAGAAATATATATTTTTGAGGTTAGCTGTGACGACACGTGCAATACTGCATGTAGTGTTACATATATTCTTTCAATGTTTTAATTTAGCTACTTAATGTCAGATGTCACTGGACTCTTGCCAAAACAAGAAGCCGGGAATGTATGCAACACTGTATGTACGTATGCACAGAACCTACAAAATTATCTATCTATGCGTAAGTAATGAGAGAACTTAGTTGAGCCATCTTTTACAATATGTACGAAGTAAGCACTTATTAAGCCACTGTGAGGATTGTCGTCGCATCACCTATTTAATACACCCTGGTCTACACTGAGAGATATGTTGTTTATTTCTTTTAATAGGTTAGATTTCTAACCTGCAAAATGCGTTTTATTTTATTGTGACAAACTAGATTTTGGTCGAAAGTATGGGAACCAGGCAGAAATTTTAATAATAGCTACGTAGTACTTTTAAATTTTAAGAAATATATATTTTTGAGGTTAGCTATGACGTCATGTGCAGATCCCCATTTAAGGATATACTGAAAAGACAGTGTATTTCGAGTTGGATTGAAAAATATTACGATTTGAATTGCTTATAATTGGCGCCTATTTTCAATTGAGTTGTACACTAGGTTTTATTTATGAGAATTTTAATTCTCGGTTAATGTTTTCAATATCCCAAAATGAATGGAAAAAAAAATCACAAATCCAAACTTAACACGATAAACATCAACAGTGTCAAGATAAAAGTGAGGTTGATTGTTAAACAATTAAGAAATGGCGATGAGTATACAAATTGGGTTTTGGCGGGAAGGCTAGCCTTCGCCTCTGTATAGTTACTGTACTCTGTGGTCTAACCTAACGTTCAATAGACTAGTGTGTTAAAGCGTGCAGACTGTATGCTGAGTAAATTTGAGTGTCAAGTGCATCGAGACATTACAAGTTTTTTCGACGTTCATAAAGCCCACGGAAGGTGTGAGAAGCCTTCGTGAACCGCTCACAAGCCCTACAAGTATAAGCAATCTCACCGGAACGTTTTCGGCGAGTTTTTTCCAATAAAACTTTAAAAGTGACATTATATTTTAAAAACTATTTCCGCTACTTCTGCCATCCCGCCGGAAATTCTTCCGGCAACATAACCTAAAAATAGTGCTACATAACTTAAAAATAATTTAAGACATTGGTACCAATCTAAAATATTTTTTCGAAAACTGTCAAAAACCAAATTCCCCCAGAAAAACATTGAAACCAAAAATTTGACAGCTTACTTCCCCGACCGATTTAGTGAAAAATCGGCCGAGGCCAGAAGATAAAACAAAATATATCAACTCAAACTTAAACGATCCACCATGAACACTACTCCGGCCACATCTGGCAGGGAAGCTGTCCACCAAGAGTTATATGGTTTTTCCAAAAGATGGCCATCCCTACCACCCATTACCAACGAACGGATGTTTTCGTTTAGTTGTTTCCAGTATCAATAATCAAAATTATTAAGTGCTCTTGCCTACGAACTTAGTTTTTATAGTGTTGTGTTTATTAACCTCCCCACAATAATTGTGGGAGGTTACTACAATTAATCCAAAATCGAAAATTGAGATAACATCAAATCTTTACGATTTCGAGGTCCCGGAAACCCAAAAAAGTGGTTTGTGAGTAATGCCTGTGTGTTAGCACGATAGCTACGAAGCTACTAAACGGATTTGGATGAAACTTTTACATGAGGGTTTCTTTAGTGCTCCAGAAGATCTGAAAAGGTTTTGGTTGAGATCGGATTACGTTTAGTGCCATTTTGGCACAAGTTGTTTATTTTATGATTACTTAGAATTTGTAATTGAACCAGTATAAATTCCAATTTCAACGATATATCACACTTGCACCCTTTCGATTTGGTTTCCGTTAAAAAAATTAAAAATAATTCGTTATATGTGCACATATGACAGCATCCAAAAAATTGGTATTATTGTTAGGGGAAAACGTATTTTGCCATCTGTCAAAAATATTTGGGTTGGTAACCTTTGTGAATGTTGATTTATAGCGTATGGTACGTGACGTCACAGCTAACCTCAAAAATATATATTTCTTAAGATTTAAGAATATTACGTAGCTATTATTAAAATTTCTGCCTGGTTCCCGTACTTTCAACTAAAATCTAGTACAGTGTAATATTTATGAAGTCCTAAATACTTTGTCCTAATAAAATAGGACTCTTTTTGTGGGTTAGAGATCTAACCTGTAATTAGCAATATATTTTTTTATTAATCAACCATTTTTAGGTCACATGGTTTTGACAATTTTGACATTTTGCTTGAGGGACAACAAAACGCAGTTTGCGTGGTTTTATATATTTTTTTCTGATTTTCTTGAGAAACTGTGTGTGTTTTCGTAATAATGTCATATAGTGAATATTATCCAACCCTTATGGGTGATGTAAAGTGTCGCTACGATGAGAAAATCAAAATAATAGACAATATTGACCCATACACCCTTGAAGTGGAGACTGGAGACCTTTCTGCAGATTTGTCTATTTTACCTTGTGTGTCCGTAATTAATATGGTAAATTACTTAGTGTCGACTCACAGCTTCTTCGCAGATCAGCAGTTAAAGGCATACAAATCTTTACAAGCATATAAATATTATGAGGCCGGATTTGTGCAAGAAGTTTGTGCAAGAAAGATAAACTCAAATGTATTCATTGTTATGGGCAAGGCAAGTTTACATTTAAATAACTAAGTGCTAGATTTCAGTGATAAGCTTGTTATATTATCCGTATGTAGTATTCAATAGACTCTGCCAGAAAGTGATTTCTTTACCTTTCTTCTAATCTTTTTTACATTCAAAATAAACCTTATCTCACAATCGCACCTTGTCGCAAAAAAAGACGGTGTTTTATTTTTATTTCACATTTAAAACTGAGATTACTTCTTTGTTTACATTGGAATAAAAAGTTTGGTTATCCCTCAGGCAATATGATCGACTTATCGTGACGTCATCCTAAGATGGTCTATATAGAAAAATTATTTGCATGAGTTTTTTAACTATCTGCTTGGAGTCACTGTGGCTCCAAGCTAAAAATGCGTAGTTAAACATTAAAAATGTGAATAAACTTGAAAAACTTAAACATGTTATGTCCCTAAATATATTTCATAACCTAAAAATCAACATTCGTAAAGGTTACCAACCC
Organism: Rutpela maculata; assembly: GCA_936432065.2. Taxonomy (NCBI): domain Eukaryota; kingdom Metazoa; phylum Arthropoda; class Insecta; order Coleoptera; family Cerambycidae; genus Rutpela; species Rutpela maculata. Next base: position 119,998,907 of record OW386285.2, read on the forward strand.
AAATATTTTTGACAATGTCAAAACTTATTTTAGTTGTTTTTTTTTTAAGGTAATAATTGTTTATAGCCGTGTTCGGATATTACGTCTGATTGATGGGACACGTCACAATCGTTCATTGCAAATCGAGTTAACTGAGCTAAATCTTAAACGTTCGAATATTACAAAATAAAGGCCTCGGACGAAGCTCGACTTGCTCGACCTTTTTGATCGAGCAGGAAGATTTTAATTTGATCCATGCGTAGTCTGCTTGAACAGTCCATAATGTTATTGACTTGTTGGTTAGAGCGTCATTATCCAATATTTTACAAAATCTTCGAAACGTTATCTGTTAATACCCTTATAATATCCGGCAATTGATTAACATGCAACATAAACAAACATGAGAGGTTATGTTTTAGCAGATTGCTTGTAGTCCGCTTCAGTTCGTTCGATATTTGTTGATGAAATAAATGGCTTCAAAGTTACGTGTAATTTATCTGTTTGCTTAGTGCTCTGATTTCCGATGTAATATCCAAGCACAGCTTATAAAGATCCACCGTGTGGGGAGGTTCCAGCCGCTTCCAGTAGCTGCCGATTTTTTAAATTGACCTCTTGTACATTTCCGAGCTGTATCTAGAAAACTAGTTGAAAGATCGAGTTGGACACATTAGAACTTTTGATCAGATAGTCGAAATATACGACATATTAACAATTCAGCCAATTTGACCTGGACTACTTTTCCATATGCTCTGTTCGGGTTTTTTTGGGATTGTTTTTTTAATAGAGTTTTGAATTTCATCTTTCACTTTCTCCGCAATGTTTCTCGATAATTGTAAACATATTATTGAAGATTGAGTACAATATTCATTTCATCAACTATAGTAAATTTCGATGTTGCTGTGGATATTACTTTTTCTGCCGCTCACAGCGTCAGAAATAATTATTTATGTACGTAAGTGCACTTTTTTGGTCGAAAATACAGTTTACAAGCCGAGGCCTGTAGGGCCGAGGGTTGCAAGTATTCGAGACCAAAAAATCGCACTGTACGACCCGCTGTGCATATTATATTTTTCGTCATACCCATGAATCATTAAACTGGAAAAAAACTTTAGAAAACTAGTGGAAAGCTATAATTATTTGAATCAGGTTTCATATTTGCTAATCAAATTAGTAAACGAAGCGATGCTTGGAATATCCATGGCAACCGTCAATAAAATAAATTTAGGACGCGGCTTCTATTCAAATGACAACTACTGTCAAGATAAATTAAATCTTATTATTATAATAGCTCTGAAAATTTTTAAAAATGATGTCGGATATAGAATATATAGCAAGTAAATCTCGCTGGGTTTACTTCCAAAAAAGTTAAAACATTTAATAATCGTTACATAAAAGAGAAAATTTTCCCTTTACTTTATTTCCCTAGGGACCTTATGAAAAATACGACCCGTTGCCAATGGCAACAAGCAACACAAATCGCCACTTACGGTCGACAAAACAATGGAATTAGAGTATACTTACGAGGGAGGTATGACGAAAAAGTACTTTCACTTCCGTTGTTAATGGCAACGCACAGTCGTCTAAAAAGTCAAACTTTAATGTCGTGAAATGAGTTAAGAAATGTCATGTTTTTCTGACGTTTGAAGAAAAAAGTTGTTTTGTGAAGTCAGAATTAGAATTTACAGACATAATTGCCAAACACGATTTAGAGGAATTGGTAGGAGTAATGCGGATGAAGATATAGATTCAAATGTTGTTAAAGCAGCTGACGATAGATGTAGCCTTGTACATTCATAACGGCCATGGTCGGATCTTCTGCTACTACTATCATTTCAATAATTGAGAAATGTTTGATTATGACAATTTTTTGAGCTAAATTTAGCCAGATCCACCTTTTTCATTGTCCTCATCATAGTGAGGATAGCAGTGGCACACTGTTCTTCAACATTATTTCTACTACTCTCCAATGATGTCTTTGGTAATGGTAAAAAATTATGCCACCATTGCACAATTTGCAAAGATTTCTAATGTTTAAAATTGTATCTGTTCAAAGACCATAGAAAAATATTAGAATTTTTTTATTTGATATGCTTTTTGCAGGCATAATATAATTCTGGCATTTAGATATTTAAATGCACCACAAAAAAAGCACCTAACAACTGCAAACAGTCTTAAAGCAACCTTTACATGTCTTAAAAATATTTTTTAATAATATACTAAGTATGTCGATTAATAGAGTATAATTGCAGCACATTCTACACATGTCATTAGCAATAAATAATAATCAACAGAAAAAGCAAGCGTTGCTTTAAGGTGTGAATTAAAACTATTCAATTAAACTTTTATGACACACATCAAGCAAGAACACCAATTAACATAATGTATACGGTATTATAACTGGGATAACAATGTCTTAAACAATGCTGTCCTGCGGGCAGTATTATATAAAGCAAATGTCTGTGTCTGTTTTAAAATCATCTCTTACCTGTATTTTAAATTGTTTTTATATCGCAATATTCGCTAAATAGGAAGGCAATTATTTAGAGTGGCCGTTAAAGAGGCTTTAGAACAAAATAAGCGTGGCAATTTCTATTATTCACATTTAATTTCGAAACATTTCTGGTTATGATTTACTGCAGAAAAGCAGATTACTTGGTGTTGAACGTACATTTTTTGAAGTAAAAAACCGCTGCCTGAAGAATCACTACTTCCACATCTAGATCTCCGGTGGGTGATGGCAAAAAAGAATTGAGGCCATTAATACTTGTACACACACTAAATCTCAATTTTATTTTTTGCCCCCTTTAATAATGGGGTGGAGGTCGTAATGGGGGTGATAGAGGGGGTGGCTGATGCCAAAAAAAAAAAAAAACGAGATCTTTTTCGAACATACACTAAATCCCAATCTTCAACGTAATAAGATCAAATTAGTCGGAAATCAGTGCGAAAGTCAATCATAGTGTGTGCCCTCGAAGATATAGTTTTGAAAAAATATGTACATTATCTGGAATGATCTTGAGGATCTAAATATGGAGGGCGTCATTCTGGCCGAAATTGCAAAATTACTGAAAATTGATTAATTCTATGTTCCTGTAGGAAAACTCACTACCGAGCGTCTAGGTGACGAGACACCAATTTATTTTTAGAAGGTCGCCAGCCCCGTTCTGCTCCGTTCTTTCACTCCCAAGCGGGTTCGAGATAAGGTAGACGAGTAATGGATCAAGGCTGCACTGCCTTAGATCATTAACGACGCTCTCTCAAGGCGCGATTTCAATTATTCTGACAATAAGGGCTTTTATTGCGATTTTTGCATAAAAAAATCCCTATCGAAGATTTCTCTCCGACGGGATTGGAATTTGACGTGATTTGTATCTATTTACCTACTAATAATGGTCTCTACACTTAAAGATTTCTGGAGAAATCGCATAAAAAATCCCTATCAAGCTCCCGTAAGGCGACCAGAACACTGAGTATCAAACTTAAGGATTCATGAGATTCCGATTAACTCAGTTGTCTTCCAAACGAAAACTCCAGGGATTAAGACTAGCAACAAGTCCCTGCATCAATAAAATGCAATTAGTTCAAAGAATTCCATTTATTTAATAAAGTATAAAATAATACAGTATAATGTGTGTCAAAGATTCATTTAACTTCCTCAGAATTTAATGCCAGCCTTTTAAAAAGAATTTAAAAATTTTAGATTTTTGGTAATTATGTCTGACTGAAAATAATATAAAAATATTTTACTTAAAAAATTTTGGTTGGTTTATGAGTAAATTAAAGGTGCCATATTGTGATTATATCATTCACGGGACGAAGTTCAACTTATACATGAGTTTAATAACTTTCGGCCAGTCTTACGACGTACTTGCCCCATACAGGTTCAATATAGGAAAAATGACAGCGAGTCGCTTTCGGACGACTTTTTGGCAAAATAAATTTTTGAGTCCTTTGTGCACAAGGCGGTTTTCTCTATATCTTTATTATTTGGAAAACCCTGCAGTCTTTGCTACCATCGCTTTGTATTGACCATCTAACGCACTCGTTCAAATTATGAGTCGCTGGGTGAATCCAAACTTGTTTTATGCGAGAAACCAGACTTGTGCATTTTCACTGATTTTTTGCCAAATTTTGCTTATATTGTCCCTTTTGGGTTAGTTTATGGCCCTGAAGTCTCTCTTAAAAATATCCTTAAATTAATTTTTTACCTAAGTCGAATTTTTATTTTGTCTTCGACCTAGGTCAATTCTGGAAGGTTCTAAAACATTCCCACCGTACTTACAAACATATTTTTTTAAATTTCTTAATGATTTTCAAATCAATGGAAAGCTTACTCTTTCTAGTTTCAGGCCTCGAAATTGCTGTTAACAAATGCTACCAAAATTGTTTGAGCAAAGCGTACCGAAAGGTACAGTGTAAATTTTAGCATCGAGGCATTTTTGTTCGCAAATAAATTACTCTTTAAATTTTTATGATCTTTTTTCGTGATAACAACTGATAATATTTACGTAATAATAATACACAAAATAAGAACGTTTTGTAAATATTTTTCAATCACAGTATGTTGTAGTGCAAGTCACTGATCAGCCAATGCACGCGAGACCTTGTACTTATAAACTAAAATCGGTAGCGGCAACAAAAATAACCATTACTTTTACAACAATAAAGCAATGCATATAATTCTTTCACTAAAAATTGCTCCATTTTTTTTGCAGATATCGTGTCATAGTATGCATCTATCTTTAATAGTTTTAAAAATGCCTAGATGCTGAAAATTTTCGTATGTAATATCACTAGTGCTTGAAATTTTATCGGTAAAATTTTTTCGAAAGCGTTGTTGCCTGGTAATATAAAGAGTGCAAATTGACAGTTTATTATCTGATTAAATCCCGACCGCTTTAGCGGGAGGGATTTAATCTTTGATAATAAACTGTCAATTTGCACGAGTTATATTAACCTTATGGCAACTTAGCTTGAGAAAAAATTTATAGATAAAATTTAGAAGCACGAGTGGTATTTGTGGAGAATATTTCATGAATAAATAATTCATTAAGTACATCTTCAATATTATGTTCAGTAATTAATTGCCTTCAGACGTTTCCTTGTTACTTTTTAGAGATTACTCACCTTTATGTTCAATTTCATCATTTACGTCACATAAAAATGCATTTCCAAAGCGACTCATCTAATAAAAAACAAAGTAGGTTTAAATTATGACAATCAAGAAAAACAATATACGTTAAACAATAGGTACTGTAACTTATAAGACTAGGCATCGTAACAAAGCACGCTTCGACCAATCACATTACGGGATAAACGACACAAATTGCATATTACCAATCTATCGCTTTTACGTTCTAAGGCTGCCGACTCAGATGGTATGGTACCGCCATCTAGTAACGCTAGCTTAACTTAACTGCTGGCCTAAACAGTGAATTGAATTATTATGTTAAAGTGTTTATTAATATATATTTATGTATTTAATCCTTGTTTTTAATTTGAGAAGTTTAATAGTTAAGTTAAGGTTTGCTTGTTTAAGTAGAGAGACTTTAAGTACAACGAATTATAATATATATAGTGATACTGCAGAGTTTTGATTTTCCGAATAAGTGTTAGCTGCTTTGTGATGATTGATGAATTATCATACGTGAGTACCTAAATTTGTGTATTTATCATGAAATAACTGATTTGTCTGTTTCGTGGATATTTATATTTAATTTTAGTTGTGAAAATTATTTTGTAATTACGTTAGGTATTAAGCCATCGAAAGCTGTGTATAACTTGTCCCCAACCTATATAAGTTCCACAGAGCATTGGCTTTTTAGGTTATTAATACAATACTACAATTTACAATTTACGTTAACAATTAGTAATAAGCTAGAGAAGATATTTATAGATAACATTTAAAAGCACGATTTGTCCTATTTGCCGAAAACATTTGACGACACAAAACGTCAAAAAATGTTCGCAATATTTGCCGCTGCAGCGACCTAAAAAATTAGAGCGATAAATTTTGCATGTTGGTACTGTCAAAAGCCGATCTAGCTTGAATTCTCACTAATAATGACGTTTGATTGGTGCAATGTTGTGGAAAAACAAGACTCTCATTGGCTATAGCGTTAATGAGTGAAATAATCACTGCAATTTTTGGGGCACGCTTTGTTTAAACAATTTCTGTAGCATTTGTTAACAGCAATTTAGATAATAATTGAGCAGCATCTGAATCTAGAAAGGGTGAGTTTTTCATTGGTTTGAAAATCATTAAGGAATTTTTAAAAATCAGCTTGTAAATGCGCTGGGAACATAGAATTAATCAAAATACAGTAAAATAAATATTTATGGAAAAAAAATTGTCACCACTTTTTGCAACCGCGGCCAGAATGGCGCCCTCCACATTTAGATACGCAAGGTCATTCCGGATAATGTACGTATTTTTTCAAAACTATATCTTCGAATGCACGCCGTGATATTTTAGGAGCTCCTTTCGAGAATTTAAGCTGACTAAAACATAATCTATTTCCAGATCTTGTTATAATACGTAGGTGTACCAAATTTCAAGTCAAGATCATAAACCATTTCAGATGAATGTTGCGCATAAAAAAAAGTTACAGACCGACATAATTTTTTGCTTAAAATCTGGACATGATATTCTAAACCTATTTGAACAATATAAAATTTCAACATTTTCCACTCCACCACGTGGATTTGAAAGTAATAATTTACATACCGACGCTTAAGAAACAATACCTCTTATCTCCAAATTAGCAATTTTCCAGGAGACGAGAAGAAATTATTTCTCTTCTCAATATGTATGAAACCTAATGTTAATTTTTATTTAATCATTGATTCTTTTAAGTAAAGTTTTAGGTATCAAAACTATTAGGAACTGTTTGACATTGGAGTGGATATCAATTTAAATACAAAAAAAAACAAGTTTTTGCAAAAATGGAGATAAGAGGTATTGTTTCTGAAGCGAATTTTAGTTATCAATATTAATCTTGGAGGTACCAGCTATTAGGAACTGTTGCGCATAGGAGTGGATATCAATTTAAAATTCCAAACAAAATTTTGGCAAATATGAGGAGAAGTTTCTTAAGAAGTTTCTTAAGCGTCGATAGGATCGATTATTCCAAGTGTTGAAAATAAGCCCATAAACGAATTTTTTCTCTAACTTTCTGTTGGATACTGAATTTAGGATATCGTTGTTGATATAAGTAGTTAAAATATTATTTTAGATCATACGCGTATACCTTAATACCAAGTAAAGTTCACACAAAGTGCATTAGGTTTTATGCCTCTGAAATACTTTACACAAACCCTATATAAGAATATATCACTCGACACGCATTTTTCCAATCATATTGGCATAATCTGGAAGTGATTAAAATTAAACAGTATGATTAATAATAATAATAATATTTGTTCAATTTTAAAATAATAATGCATAAAATTTACACATATCTAAATTTTTATAAATAAATATAGTTGTAAGTATATTAACGCCTTATAAAGTATACCTAAAACTAATTTAAATTCTTGATATACTTAAATACTTTCTACGACACAGAAGAAAAAAATCTTTAAGTTATATTAAATAAATAAGTTAAATTAATCTAAACACACATACATATTAGCATACCTTACACATATCTATATATTCTAATCGCATGTGCAGGCCTGCACACATTATGCACTTTATGTCACGTTATCTTTTTTAGCATTAGCATTTTACAATTCCATTAGATCGTGAATTTCTTTTCTTGTGAATCTATTTAAATCAGATTTTATTTTTCTTTTAACTGAATGTAAGTTTTTTTCGTTTTTTATTTCATCTGGTCGGGTATTGAATAATTTTGGACCAAGGCATTTGTAACACCTTTGACCCACTAACTTATTCATTAACGGGTTTATGTATTTATTTTATTGACGTGTTTTATAATTATGGTCAAAAGTAAATAGTTCGCTTTTATTTGCGTATTGCGTTACATTTATGTTAACATAAAACAATTGTCTAATGACCAAAATATTAGATTCCTTATACAACAAGTCACTGGAGTATAAGTTATCTTTAAGAAGAATTATTCTGAGAATTCTTTTTTGAATGATTTTTAAAGGACAGAGGTAGGTCTTTGATACTCCGCCCCAACAGATAATACCATACAATAAATGACTTTCCACTAAACTATGATAGACCTTTTTTTGTGTTAATTTAACATACTTTTTAATTGTCGAAATCTGTATAATATACAGCGCAATTTTTTTATTATATAAGCGATATGTAATTCCCACCTAAAATAACTAAATGAGTATTATATCGAAATATTTTATTAGTGATGCAGGTAGTATATTAAAATGCTCTTGTACAGTTATGTGTGTAAAAATGGCAATGATTTTCTATAACTACAAAATGGTAGGAAGAATGTTTTTTAAAGTTTATTGACAATAATGAGCAATCGAAAGTCTTCATTACGTCCTGCCATCTGTATTCTTTAGTGGATTGTGTGAGTGAGAAAAATACGCGAAAAACCCGACTATTGTCTGATGCAACCAAAGTAGTTCTCCCCCCGTTTTCGAATACCGTGATGGTGACAGAATTTCTCGTTTAGGTGACCCACCTCCGCAAACGGCCAAAAACCACATCCAAACGGGGTCAAACGCGTATTGATAATGTTTCACGGAATCTAACTTATTGATCCCCCGTTTTCGAGTATGCCAATTATGGGGAGGACACTGGGACGCGTGCCTGACACCGACCCTTAACGGTCAATAACCACCCTCAAAGGGGTGAGAGAGCGCTCTCATCATACCGCTGTACAAAAAGCGAGCATGCCGAACACGGAGAAGACCACGAATCAAGTGCTTGACACCCGTTCACCCCCTCAATGGCAAAAAAATACCCCTTCAATAAAAATGTTTTATATAATATATTATATTTAAATAAATCAGATGTTTCAATTATTATATAAACCAATTTTTCCCAAAAAATATGTACAAAAATTTTTTCAATTCCACAATAAATGAAGATGACTACTTAGTTGACGAGATCGAGGTGACATCTTAATGTTTTTTTCCTGTGTAGCATCCTAATAAACGGGGGGGGGGGGGGGGGGGCGGTTGATTTGTCCGGGGGTATGCTGAGAACGCACCCCTTTGGAGGGTTGTTATTGCCCATTTATGGGAGTGAGTCACCCCGGGGAGGAATTCCACCATCACCACGGTGTTTAGCATCCTCGAAAACGGGGGATCACCAAGTAAAAGTCCCTCAAACAATTGTAATACGCGTTTGACCCCGTTTAGGGGAGGTTTTTGGCCGTTTGCGGGGGTGACCCACCCCCGCAAACCTCGGGTCACCCCAACGAGAAATTTTGCCACCACCACGGTGTTCAGCATCCTTGAAAATGGGGAATCACTAAGTGAGAGTCCCTCAAACAATTATAATACGCGTTTGACCCCGTTTGGGAATGGTTTTTGGCCGTTTGAGAAAATTCTGCCGCCACCACGGTATTCAGCATCCTCGAAAACGAGGGGGAGAACTAATCTGGTTGCATCAATCGGGTTTTCGTCCGACTCACACAATCCACTACTTCGTCAAATCTCATATTAGCACTATTGTCCACAAGGACTTCAAGATATACCATCTTGTTACTATCTTACAATCACCTATCCTCGACATGTCTGGGTGGTTTCTATTTGCTCGATCTACAAAATTCTGTTACTTAGGGTAATATTTCTTTGGTCAAAGGATGTCCTTTAAAGTTGTTTGCGTAATTTCAAGCATAAACGTTGATTATAGGGAATACCCATTAAGTGAGAGTCATTTTAATGGCTGTATTTATTTATTTATTGGTTTAGATGAATCTCTAAAACTCAGCAATATTCCTATAACATATATGCAGACCACAAGATATTTATTCCTATTAAAAAGAATATAAGTGATTTTTTAATAATGGGAAAAAATAAATATACCAACTACAGCCAGAATATTAAAGCCACAAAGAATTTGCCTAATTAGGCTCCCGGTATAACATAAATTATTTTTAATAGACTTTAAGCATCATAATCATAAACACGAAGTTTGCCAGAGGCAGAGGTTAAAGATCAACGTTTGTAAAATTTCTAGGCAAAGGTTATAGTTAAATAAGATTCTCAGTCGAAATATTATAATTTTTTGTTGGGAAATTATTAGGTTTTCTCAGAGTGCCATGATAAATGTCAAATGAAATATGCTAAAACTACAAGACCTTTTGGTCTAAGTGTGGTATGATTCGTTGATGAATATATGCATAAGTTCATTCAAAACTACTTACAAAATAGGATGAAAATTATAAAATTGAATGTTAAGTTATCTCTTGAAATTACCTTGGATCGAAATGTACCACAAGTGTCAGTGTTGAACCCTTTGTTATTTCCTATTTATACAAATCCATTGCATCGTGTGTACGCTGATGATATACAATTTTATTGTTCTTTGATTAAGAATGTATTGATAACGCTAATATAACCAGTGGTTATTGCAATATCACTAGATTGCTGAATTAATAACGTCTTATGTTAATCATAATTTGTGTATACGCCATAATAAATCAAAGATTGTGTTGTATGATGGAATAATTCAGCGAAATAGATAGATTAAGTATTTAAACTTGGAAGGCAATGATATTTCCTTAACTTGTGTAAACGAGACAAAAAAAGTGAGACTTACTATCGACTCAGAACTAAGATTTAATGAACTTTCATCATAAAAAGTCCATCAGCCATATTAACCGAAGAGAGGACAAAATAGAACCGTTCATAGTGTAGAGAAAACTATATGAAAAAAGACGAAGAAGACGTCCCCCAAACGTTAGGCTGATGTCAGCAAGAAGCTGATGCGGTAGATATCGCGGTGCTGTCACACGTACCATGTAGACAGCAATTGGAATAATTCAGTAATGGGTAATGAGTAATATTGATATCTACATGAGTTGAAAAAGTTTTGGGGAAGATAGATAACGTTTAGTGCCCTTTTGCCACATAGACTTTCTCATTTTTCAACATAATTTTCATTCGAAAGTAAATATTATTCCGATTTCAAAGACATTATCACACTCCATTATTTCCCGTTCATTTTCCGCCAAAATAATGTCCGACTCAATACATGAATTATAAAAACTACAACTTTTTAAAAGCTTAATTTAGAAGTTGTTTTTTGCTGGATATATTAATATCACAGAAGTACTTATCTTTGTTAATGTTCTAACTAATATTTATAATGGGTGACTTCAACGGCTTGTAGGTGGTTGATAACCCCGACTACAGGTTCTGCGGGGACGAGGAAGAAACTTCCATCCACGTTCTAACTTCCTGCTCTAGGCTTATAACTTTAGGCACAAACAATTCAGCAATGGTTTTCCGGTACTGGAGGAAATAAGGAATGCGCCCATAGGAAGGATTTTGGCCCTAGGGTTAGAATCTGGCCTGAATGAGGGAACTCCCTAAATTCGTAACGGTAACACAATGGGCCACAAGGCCCGAGTGAGACCCTCTTTAAGAAGAAGAAGACTTCAACTGTACATTACTTCATGAGTTATTGCAATAGAACGTACTGTGTTGTCTGGATCCTAGTCTGGGTACTAGGAAAATTTCAGCAACATTCTCAGGATAGTCAGTTTCACTTCTTAATAATTTATATAAAAATAATACAGCTAGCCAGTTGCGCCTCAGTTCTAAACTACGAAAATCGAATCGATTCAGCAGGACATTGTAGTCAATTTCTCTTGCTGGATAATCAACTTTAAATTATAGGAATTTTAAAAATTTTCGTTGAATTTTCTCAAAGCCATTTGTTTCATAATTATGACATATATTCCAGATTAATATGATTTTTAAATGAAAGCTGATTATCAAAAATTTTACCTAGGTCTTTAGTATCTATGTACTTAGATAAAATATTACCGTAAAGACCATAGTCATAATTAAAACTAGTCCTTCTATTAGTGAATAATAATACTCTGCATTTATTAATATTTTATCGGAGTTTATTTAATATGCACCAGTTTTGTAGCTTATTAATTTCAGCCTATAAGCTATCACAGTCATCCTCAGACTCAACACTATTAAACATTTTTAAATCATCGGTAAAAAAGTAGTTTGTTACAATTAATTTGGCCACACAGATCATTAACAAAAAGCAAAAACAGTAGAGTTCCAAGATTAGAACCTTGTGGAACACCAAAAGTGGCTACAAAAACTTCCTATTATTGATCTTTGTCTAATAAATAAGAGACGAAAAATAATATTAGAAGGGCAAACCCGAAATTTTGTAGTTTATTTAGTAACAAAGCTATATTCATCTTTTCAGTACTGGTGTATATATCCAAGTACCAAGTACCAAGTACCTGTGACGTCCACAAACCCATAGCGAGCCCTTTTATGTTCGCGGTAAAAACCGAGATGCAGTGGGTCATAAGCGCTCGAAATGTGCTTGTAAGCCTGATTCGCAGGGCATCTACGTTAAAAAAAAAATCAATTACAGCAACCGTTACATTTTATACCACCGTTCGCTAATAAGAACCTGGTATTAACCGTTCGAAGTAATGCAAATATTCATCTTTAATTTTCTATTTCCTATAACCCCTTCCATGAACAAATTCTGGATACGCTACTGAACTAGATTGCATTGCAAGGTTTACCTACTGTTATTATACTCTTCGCAAAAACGAAGAGTATATTGTATTTGATCGGCACATTTCTAAAATCGTAAATATCGCTCGTAGAGAAAAAAATTTCATATCATTGTGTTAGTGAACGAATTCTGAACAACTTTCAAAATGTCCGTCTGTCCGTCCGTCACGTTTCTTGTAAGCACGATAACTCGAGAAAGAAGAATCCGATTGTACTGAAATTTGGACAGTAAATTAGTGTCAGCTAGGGGAAGAATCCTATTGTTTTTGAACAAAATCGATCGGTAAATAAAAATGTTATTAATGATTTAAATTTGAAAACAATTTTTTTTTTATTTTTATGTTTTTGTAATTGAATATAAATCCGGTGAAATGATATTTCATTTCAATATCTAAATATTTATATATTTTATAAATATACATTTCATAATGTAATATGCAAGCGTGAAAATATGATTTTAGCTCGTGTCTTATAATGTAAAAATTTACATTTTTTACGTGTAAGGTGGTGGTGTAGTTCTTACGCTTTTGACTCGGAATCCAAAGGTCCCGGGTTCGAAACCTAAATGGGGTATGGTATAGTTTTTTTTTACTTTATTTTACACTGAGTATTTTACCAACTAAGTTCGTACTATAAAATTAAAAATGTCTAAAACTAACATTATTTACAAAAAACTGCGAAGAGTATCCTATAAAACGTGTAACAGTTAACAGATATAAAAAGTTCAGTGAACAGGCGAAGAGTACGTTTTTAGCTTGTTATAATATGCTTTAAATGTTTGACAAAATAAATCAATTTATTTCTAAAAATGTAGTCAGTCCAAAGCCCTGAAAATTCTGTGTTCGTATATTGCTGTATTAAAACTTTGCGTTTCATTGTATTTTTGCATAGAAACTTTGGGAGCATTTCGTTCTTGTTGCAAGTAGTAATTTGCATAATCTATCGTGCAGATTTTCACATTTTAGGTCATGCTGTGTAACGCATATGACCTAGTTTCAATGCACCTTACTTATCTATAATAAGTCTATAACAAGATTTATTGACTGGCATAATGGTATAGGATATAAAATAAAAAATTTGGTGTAATAATATATTAATACATGACTGGCTAACACCTTGCACATACTTAAAAAATTGTTTAAGTAAATTACCCCAGAAGTGGCGGAAAATTTTTCAAAAAAAGTTGAAAACTATTATGTCATCTCATTCGTAATAATAAACTCCAGTAGATATTATACTCTACGTCGATTTGTTGAACTTTTTATATAATTGTGGCACATTCTATAGAATACTCCTCTTTTTTGTAAATAATGTTTGGACATTTTAAATTTTATGATGCCAACTTGGTGAAAAACCCGTTGGCGTAAATAAAATAAAAATGCCTTTAGAATTATTATTTTCAAATACGTTCCTATAAAATTCATCGAATTCGCCATAATCAGGAAAATCGGTATTTAGATCAATAGGCTCAAAATGTGCAGCAGCAGCAAATATATTAGAAATATCCTCATCATTCTTAAATTCAAATAGGTTGGTGAACCTGTGGAATTTGTCTTTGAGTCAATGAATTCTCAAAGGTTTGAGTAATTAAAAATGTAATTTTTACATTTATCGATATATGCATCATAAACTCGATGCATAGCGTAAAAGAAATACTCCAGGCGATTTAGACTTTTGCTGCCAAATTCGTGCCATACGAAGAATTGTTTTTTATTGTGTTTTTTGGACTTCTTGAATAACACTTGGTAGTTACGCCAAGATACACCTGGAGGATTTCTTGAAAATCGCGTCGGAAGGTCGCGGAAACCGCGGATTCGCGATTAACTCAGTTTTTATGGTTCAAACGGGAGCAACACCTATTATAAAAGTTGTACATCTGTAAATTATCTACCTTAAAGGTGCTATACATTTTTTTCGTACGCCTAACCGTTTTGGAGATATGACGCGGACTAAGTGAAAAATGCATTTAGTTCCGCCAAACCTCTTTCGCACCACATATTTCACAATTATCTTGCTTTTCTATGTCTCAGAATGATTGTTTGATTGATTGATTGATTTACCAATGAAAATTAAATATTGCTGTTATAGAGCTCGGTGATCTTTACTCTCTACCAGAATGTCTTATAGATTTTATTTACATTTATTTACAGTGAATAAGTCAAAAAATCCATTTGTTTCCGCACCACCCTAGAGGTAGAATGCTCGGCGCGCTTTTTTTTACATGGTTCCACAGGAGGCCTAATCCATGCCGGATCTTAAATTAGTCAATATTTTCGACTCCTTTGGTATCTGAAACGTTATCGTCCAATGACAAATCGTTGTCATTACTTTCATTCTGATAAGATTCTACGTCGTCCACTTCGTCATTCATAGCAATTATAGGTGCGGTATTCAAGCAGGAGTGACCATGGCAATGGCCACAAGCTGTTGAACAATTCAGTCCTACTTTTCTACAGCTACATTTTCCTGCACAACCCTTCGTATAGTTGCAAAAAATTGAATTTAATCTCGAATTTAACAATACGTCTGGTGCCGGTGGTAACTGCATTGGTACTGGCTACAAAATAGCATTCTTCCTAATCCAACCCCACTGCTCAGGATCGATGTCTTTTCCTAACCAGTTTGAACTTGATAATACACTCTACACAAATACTGCTGAGCTGCTGAAGATGTTGGAGGAAGTGATGCATTTTTCACTTAATCCGCGTCGTATCTCCAAAACGGTAAGGCGTACGAAAAAAATGTATAAGATCTTTAAGGTAGAGAATTTACGGATGTACAACTTTTATAATAGGTGTTGTTCCCGTTTGAGCCATAAAAACTGAGGTAATCGCGAATTCGCGGTTTTCACGACCTTCCGACGTGATTTTCAAGAAATCCTCCAGGTGTATCGTGGCGTAACTACCAAATGTTATTCAAGACGTCCAAATAAACACAATAACAAAAAATTTTTTTTTCGTATGGCACGAATTTAGGACAGAGGTCAATTTTACAACTAAAACGCCTGGATTAAAACTTAAAATTCCAAAAATAGCTTTATTATCTTCATTTAGATAAGCAATGCCGCTAGGAACTAAAACATTCGCAGGTACTTAGAGTATCAATAAAAACAAAACTAACGCTGTGAGGCATATGATGTAATATATTCAAGGTGACTACAAATATAAAAATTACATTACATTTTAGGAAGAACTTCTCATTATATGGCCCACGCTTGCTGCCTCGGAGAAAATATTCTTAACGATGATCTGTTTTTAAAAAGATAGATCTTATGTCACACAATAGTTGTTTTCCAGAAATGGTTAAAAGAGATCAAAGAACAGATTAAATTGAAACGTTTCGGCATAAATCTAAAATTTCTTTAAAATATGTGATAATAATAATATGTATTTACTTTATATTACAATGTACATGTGCATATATTATATAGACAATAATATATTTGAATAATTTTAAAATTCTACCAATTTCTTCAATCGCTTTAATATAAAAGATCATTGATCATGATATTTAACTATGAACTGAGTTCATTCATATTTTCACACGTCTACCAGTCCCTTCGAAACCCCCGAACATTCTGGTATAGTAATATTTTACGAAGTTGTATCATTTAAAACAAAATTTAGCCGGTACACTTTACCCTCCAAACTGTTCATATTCGTATCCTTCCTCCAGATGCCATTACGACAGTATACGAGCAAATATATTTTAAGCGGTGTTTAGGGTTGTAACTCAAAACGTGCACATGTATTTTCATAATATTACTTATGTTTGAAATTGTCTAACTATATCATATTACAAATTGTTTAGACATTCAATAGTTAATAAATTGAAATTAAAATTATTTGAATCTTTATGAGGAACTGATGTGTTTTTGCGAGCATCTCCATCGTGTGCGTCGTGTGCCTATTATCGTTCTTTGGGCGTCTATCTTTACTAATTTTAAGCAAATGTGAAGGAGTGCAAGATTCTTTTCAACTATTTGTATGTATTATATGTTGGGTTAACGAATATGAATATCAAATAGAAAATAATTCATAATTTAGCAGTGTTTTCTAAACATTGCGATGGCAGAAAGCGACATCGTAAAAGCACAAAGTGACAGTTTACCTAATATTAATTTGTCTATGTTGCGGAGCTCATCCACTTAAATGATTACTTTAACACCGCTGAAATTCGAGCGGTTAAGGCTTAATCGTAAGTAAAATTATTCATATCACTAATTTCTCTAATAATTCAGGTAAAGCTGTTGCTATTCTACATCTACTTCACAACTATTTAATTATATAGGCCAGTGGTTCCCAACAAGATTTTTTCAAGGACCCCCTCATCGGTCGCTATATGGACAAGGACCCCTTAAAAGCTTAAATTCAAGATTATGTAGAATCTACCACTGCAAGTCAAGTAAAATACAAAACAACTGAATATCTCAGTGACATTTCGCGGACCCCCAAGACATCGCCCGCGGACCCTTGGGGGTCCGCGGACCACCTGTTGGGAATCCCTGATATAGGCTATGTTAAATAAAATAGTTTGACTAACTAAACCATCAATAATGGTATTTTGAATTATATGATAATTTATCAAATAGTTGCTCATTTAATATAATATTAAATGTGTAACAGTAAATTAATAACAATAGATTCCTTAATATGAGTACAATACAAAAGAACTATGAACAAAGGTGAAAAACTCTTACCACAATAATATATAATATAACATATTTTTTCTTCAAGCGTATTAAAATGTTTAAATTATGTCACCAAAAACAGAAGTAGAAGTAGGACATTGTTTTACTAGTAACAAAATGTTAGTACCGAACGCCACCGTAGTGGACATTGTTTTACTAGTAACATAATGTTAGTTCCGAAAGCGCCGCCGTAGTGGGTATTGTTTTACTAGTAACATAATGTTAATACCGAAAGCCACCGGTGCCGCGCTATCCACTAGCCACTTGTCATATTGTGTCAACATGTAAGACTGTAGTTTGAATATTTGTACATTTATGATAAATAAATGAATTTTTGCATTTTAATACGCTTGAAGAAAAAATAGTATATATTACACGGAGTAGAACGCCTTTTTTTGTGTTTCGCCCAGTTTGCGGCTTCGGCTTCGCCTCAGCCGCAAATCCTAGGCTCAACACAAAAAAAGAGTGCGTTCTACTCCTAGTAATATAATATACTATTATTTACTATCAGGTTAATATTTACAAACTTCTTCTATTTTTTATATTATTTTCATTTCGTCTCATAGCTCGCATTCATAAGTTTGTTCTTTATTAACGTTTATCACTTATTTCCTCTGATAATGAAATAAATATTCTTTCTTGTCTTCTACTAGACGTTGCCTCACATTTCGGCACTAAGCAATATTTAGAGTATTTGATCATAGATTTAATCATCTTAATTCAAACGTTAGGATAAATTTACGACCGAATAGGCCCTGAGAACACTAATTTTATCACGCAGCTGTCAAAAGTAAATAAATGGTCTGACGTCACTATATGTCGAGCAGCAAAATCCTGACGTCAAGCTCGTTTTACCGAGTGTGTAAAATTGTACTATATCAAATTCAATTTTATGCCAAATGCAACATATTTGAATGAGATTAATAAATAGTCAAAACTTTGATCATAACAAAAAGATAATCTAATTTTATCGATATTAAAATTTGTGCTAGTTCCCTATGCTCGTG
The DNA here is from genome assembly GCA_936432065.2 of Rutpela maculata. Taxonomy (NCBI): domain Eukaryota; kingdom Metazoa; phylum Arthropoda; class Insecta; order Coleoptera; family Cerambycidae; genus Rutpela; species Rutpela maculata. Next base: position 120,017,246 of record OW386285.2, read on the forward strand.
CTAATAAGGGGGTAGAATATATATACTTTAGTTGAAGGAGAACAATGGTAACTATTGGATTTGTTTTCTGCATAGGAGCTTGAAGACTTCAGTATTGTTTTATGTCAATGGACTGTATATATATATATATCAAATTTATTACAAACAGGGCGCGCACTTTCGGCGCCGAATTCAGGAAATCTGGGATGATATACTTCAATAGGATATCGATCACCTCAAGTCGAGCATATCGTCTCTAGTTAATGACTATTGAAACGTTTAGGATGAGGATACTACTTACTAGTCTGCACACCTAGCTCTGCCTCTGAAATATGCAGGTTGAAGAGATGGTCACCGTGTGACGACAGGACTGCACTTAGGATTGGTGCGCCCCTATATTGATGAAATATTTGTGCCCCCTTATTCATAGGTGGGGTTAAGGGGTTCTAAAATATGCCGCAGACGAAAATTTTTACTTATATCCTTTTTCGTAATTTCCCTGTGCATTTTATTTTCCAACAGATCAATGGTAAACGGTAAACGTCGCCCGTCAACTGTCGGGAGATAAAGTTAGTTGGTTTTGAATTTAAGAAATGTATTGGCGCCCTTAGGCAAATGCCTGTATTGCCATTGGATAATTCGGTCCTATGTGACGAAGACAACCACCGAAGTGAAGAGCGCCAGAGATAATAAGATCCACCTGCTGATTCCTCCGCGCATTGAATCTTCAGAGGCAAAGCTAGATATGCCAAGTAGTAAATACTGGATACATTTTTATTTTATTGATTTCTAGATTGATATTCCGGTTTGCTACTTCACTCAGTAACACCTTTATGCAAATAATAATAAAACAGTTCCACGAATTCTACGTTCTAGGTAGACATTTTTTTAAAGCATTAGATTCTATTAGATATTAAGTCTTACTAAATACTTAATGTATTTACTTATGCATTCTAACAAAGAATGTCTAAAATAATAACATTTATCACATCATAATATGCGTAACCTTGAAATTTTTGGTTAGTTTACATTTGAAATTAGTATTTATAGGATAAATTAAACAACGGCCAATAAATATCCAATTTATGTGATTAACGTCCATTAGTCACTTTACATATTCATTAAAAAATAAATATCAGTCATTTATACAATGATAGTAATAATAATGATGTATTAATTATAATAGATCAAATGCCTGATATAGGATAAGTCGAATACATTTTGGCAACGTTATGTAGGTACAACTATTTTCAATACCATTTATTTACAATAATAATAAGAAGGAAGGAAGAATATCTGGGAGCTGAAATCACCGACGAGGACGCGGAGAAGAAAATTAAAACCAGTATCGAAAAGAGGAAACTAGAAGCATGGAAAATTCTTTCGCGATCTCGGCTGACCAGCAGTAGATATAAACTATGCAATGGTTGAACTACTCGATCCTGAAGGAGGGAACGGAAAGTATAATAATAGCAGCACAGGACCAAGTACCAAACACTAGATACCACCAGAGGATGATCTTGAAACACCCTGTTGACAGCAAGTGCAGAATGAGCGGCCTAGCAGAAGAACATGTCAGTCACGTGGTAACGGGATGTACTACACTGGCACCATCCAAGTACACTCGCTGACACAACAGAGTGGCCAGACATCTCAACTGGATCATGTGCAAGTACTTCGATATACCAGTGTCGCCAAAATATAGTGAGTATACCACTGAGAAAGTTGCCAATGCCAACGACATCATAATTGTGTGGAAATTGTCGACTGTAACTGAGAAATTTGCGCGAATCGACCAGACATCGTCACGTAATACATAATAAAAAGGAGAAATACTGCTGATCGATCTATCCATCCTTAACGACACCAGCAAGTACAAAGATCTCCAAATAGAAGTTAGCAGAATGTGGACTGAAAAGACCACAATCATGCCAATAATTGTAGAAGCCCTTGGAACTGTTAAGAAGGGCCAATAACCTGAGGCCAGATCAACCGAGTGCCCAAGAGGTACAGAAAATCGCATATTTTAAGAAAAGTTCTGGACTAGGAGTCTCTGTGCTCCGGACTCTGAGCTATTGGAGCCGGCATTACTAGCGTCGCCGAAAGGGCCAAGCCAAGGTCTAAAAAATTTTTTGGCATCAGCCACTCTCACTATCAGCCCCACTTCATTATTAAAGTGGTTAAAAAAATAAAATTGTGATTTAGTGTGTGTACAAGAAGCAAAGGCCTCAAATATTTTCTTTTTTTGGCATCAACCACTCTCATTACCAACCACTCACCACCGCCTCCACTCCCACTACGAATGTGGCACGTCATTTTATGGATTTTTGAGATACTGGATTCCAGACATTATATTATTAAAGTTCTATGAACAATTATTTCCATATAGTGGAGTGCGAGGTGGAGTGCAAATAGAGTACAAAATATTTTTCATTGTACGCAGGTTTTTTTATGAAAACTGCTGATACAAATAAAAATTATCCGGTAGGCTATAAAACAAAAACGAATAAATTTTTGACATTTTCAAAAACATATGACGCGAGGAAAGTAAGGCACTAGCGTTTCCTTCATTTTTACCGACAATGTGAGGAAGTCATTAGGGTTCAAAGCGGTAGAATATCATACTCTAAAATCTGTCGTCAGCTACCGGCTCAGTACCTACTCCAATTTGTTGTATTTGAATATTTTTAAATTGCTCATCCAGGCGCTAACGACAATTTATTTGCTGTGTTACATAATCATCATAAAAATGCTAATAATTCATAATCACAAACATCTTTAAGCATTAATGACGCTTACTGGCATGTTTGTATAACTAATTATTTAGTTAATAACAGTATAAAACCGGATTAGGTTTATTTTAGACAAAATTACTGTCATGATTATTAATTGAAGTTGTAATATACAATATATAAATTAATATGTTTTAATGACAAATTATTATTAAACAGATATCATGATAGATTGTTGGTATTAAATATGAGCATATAAACATTATTTAAATACATTCTGGATGTGAATTATTTGCGCATTAATGGCCAGTTACACCAGTTTTTTTGCTATGGATCAGATAACAACCAATTGTAACAATTAATTATTTCTTAGGTGTTTGACCCAGAGCCATGGTGTTGCAAGTAACTATCAAAGTTTATAAAATGTATATATGTTAAGTATATAATGTGGACGAATTAGACACAAAAATGGGATTTGGCAGAAAGACGCGATAATAAAGTGAATTTTTCGAATTTTTTTGGAGGAACACCCTAAAGAATAAAAAAAATTTCGACGATTTCGGGAAAGACATACCAAAAATGATTTAAAATTGAAATTTAATTTTCTACAAAGATCTCTACAGTTTTTTTTGTAAATGCATTGGTTAGGGTAGAAAAACGGTCCCAAAAAAATTAAAAGGAATAATACATTTTTCGTCATTTAATAAGAATCTATAGAAATCGATCATGAAAATTCGTTCTGGACCTTATACCTTATAGTGAGTGAGCTACGAATTCTTTTTCGTCATCTCAACTCCACGTGATGCCATTTGGCATAGTTATTCTTTAGTTCAGGGATATTCATTTTCGACTAGGTCAACCTCCTGAAGACGAAAATGCCGTTTATGGGATTCAATATGGCGGTCATATTTCACATTGAAATACTGAAAATATATAATAATCAAATATTTCACACGTGAACACGTTGGGTATGGTTTCCGATTGCTTGTTGCTTCCTGATCACTGATTTGGATTTCTTATTGCCTGTTAGATACAGCTGGGTGTGTTTCATATATACACTATTTAATCAAGCAATATTAATTGTCGATAAATAGAAATAACAGTGAAATGGAAATAAAGCAAGATGATTTTTGTGTTCGTGTTATAAAATCTTGTGGAACTTAAACTTACTTGAACTATCTACTACTCTTATCCAGCAAGAGCCTTCCAGAAACTTCCCAATCAATCTTAAAAATACTTACTCAGTATGCAACGGATCAAATATCATTACGTACTATCCGTAACATTTAAGAAGATTCCATTCTAATAGCATTTGCCAAAAAGCATATAGGAACTGGTTCTTGCACATAATTGGGGTTGTGATAATTCCTTTTTAATTCCACAATGTCCAAAACATTTCGCAGTTGTGAAAAAGATATTGAGGGCTCAGTGAAGAAAGATAATAAGGAATTAAGTGCTTAATACATTGAGCATGTCTGCGCACTTGCACACTAAGCGGCCAATGATAAATTCAGTAAATCACTCTGTGAAATATCATTGTGATATTTTCAAATTTGCCCTAGCTGTTAAAGCTGTTAAGCTTTAAAATTTCGTTTCCATTTAGCAAGTAAAGTATCCATACATTTTTTTTGTACTTTGCTTTCTGAGAGACTATAGCATTCAAATTAATATAGGGACAAAAATATTAAGTAGCTTGTCAATCGGTTATTAGAGGGATCAGTAGAGAGAATAATTTCACGATTATCAATTTTTTTCCTAACAAGAATTATGCCATTTATCATTGTGGCAAATAAGTGTTGATTCGACACCATTATCCTCATTAAATGTATTTAAAAACCGCTGCCCAAGGAATCACTACTTCCACATCCAGATTCTCTATCCAAGTCACTCACAACGAAAAAACTTTGTATGTGAAAATAATTGTTCATGGAACTTTAATAATATAATATTTGAAATCCTCTATCCCAAAAACCCATAAAACGATACCCCACATCGGTAGAGGGGGTGGGGGGTAGTGATAGGGGGGTGATAGTGCGGGGTGGATGAAGTGAAAAAATATTTTGAGGTTTCTGGTTCCTGTACAAACACTAAATCACAATTTTTTTTCTTCCCCTTTAATAAGGGGGTGGGGGTGGTAATGGGGGTGGCTAATGCCAAAAATTTTTTTGAGACCTTAGCTTCTCTTGTATATACTAAATACCAATTTTATGGACTCTTACCTGCTTGATTGACCTATTTACCCCAAATTTACCCCAATTTACCCCCAACCCTTCGACGGAACTAGATGAAAATATAATCTAGTTCTAGATCTCGTTAAAGTACATATGTATACCAAATTTCAAGTCAATATCTTAAACGGTTCCAGAGTAAACGTGCGCACAAAAAAAAGTTACTGACAGACCGAGAGACAGAAATTTTTTTTTCGCTGAAACTTAAAATCTCGACGTTTCATGACATTTTAAGCCTATTTGGACAATAAAAATTTTAAAAATTTTTTTTGTCGTTACTATACTTCCACTGGACGTGGAAGTAAAATTGACTTGGCAACTCATCTAATGATTCAAGTTCCATGATATTTATATCCAGACTTTTTATTATTTTTTGGGTCTACCAAATTGCCTTCACATTTCTGGGATAAACAACAATTTCTTCAGTCAAAAACTTTAGATTTATCGCAACCAAGTCGCTTCAATGAGGCCTTTAAAAATATTTCATCTAACTCAGAATTGATCTGAGTATTATTATAGTGAATAAAATTTTTGATTATGTTGTTTAGTTTTACTTCCACATCCAGTGGAAGTTTAGTAACGACAAAAAAATTAAAAAAAACTTTATTGTTCAAATAGGCTTAAAATGTCATGAAACGTCGAGATTTTAAGTTTGAGTGAAAAAAAATTTCTGTCTGTCTGTCGGTCTATCTGTAACTTTTTTTTGTGCGCACGTTTACTTTGGAACCGTTTAAGATAATGACTTGAAATTTGGTACACGTATGTATTTTAACGAGATCTAGAACTAGATTATATTTTCATGTTGTTCCGACGAAGGGTTGGGGGGTAAATTGGGTTAAATTTGGTAAATAAAGCAGGTAAGAGTCCAAAAAATTGGTATTTGGTATATACAAGAGAAGCTAAGGTTGTCAAAAAATTTTTTGGCATTAGCCACCCCCATTACCACCCCCAACCCCTTATTAAAGGGGATGAAAAAAAATGTGATTCAGTGTATGTACAGGATCCAGAGACCTCAAAATATTTTTTTACTTCATACACCCCCGCTACCACCCCCCTGTCACCACCCCCACCCCCACCCCACTACCGATGAGGGGTATCGATTTATGGGTTTTTGGGGTAGAGGATTTCAAATATTATATTATTAAAGTTCCATAAACAATTATTTCCACATACAAAGTTTTTTCGTTGTGAGTGACTTGGATAGAGAATCTGGATGTGGAAGTAGTGATTCCTTGGGCAGCGGTTTTTCTCAAAGCAACGGTAAAATGCAAAGTACTGCAATTTACGTCAGAAACTATTTTTATTCATATATGAAGCAAAACTCTCTTCAGAAGGCGAAATATTGAAATCATTGAGGTATCGATTTAGTATCCAGGGTGGATATATGTATACAGAGTGTCTCACCAGGAATTGCATCGATCGATAAAGGGAAAAGTACGCACCAGACAATTTTGAAAATTTAAGGAGCTACTAATGGCAGTGTGGCCAATCCAACTAAAATAATTACAAGCATCTGGCACTTCTGATTATACCGGAAGTCGATACCAATTTGCTTATTTTATATATTTTAGGGTTTTTGAAAAGAGCATATGCAGCAGATGTAATCATTTTAGTTGGATTGGCTACACTGCCATCAGTAGCTCCCTAAATTTTCAAAACTGTCAGGTTCGTACTTTTCCCTATATCGATCGATGCAGTTACTGATGAGACACTCTGTATATGTAATTTAAAATCAGCGTTCCCTTTCAAGATTAAACAGACGTTATAGTTTATATTTCCCAAGACATTCAAACATAAAAGAATGCTTAAAATTAGAAATAAGTGAATACAAATTTAACTATTTTAAGTCTACATATCTAACTAACACCTTCAATTTGAAAACAATAACTTTTTAAAAAATTTACAGTGTATTTAAGCAAAATATAGCAGCCTTATTGCTTTCTAATGGAAAATAAACACCGTGGCGATGAGTAAATTAGCGTTAAATATCAATTAGTATTTTCAATTAAATACCAATTAAACAAAATAAAATAAAAACAGAGTTATCGTTGCAACTTGCAAAACTCATGCTAATGATACGATAAGTAAACACGATATCCCCGTCTTTTCCACCTTCTGTTTATAGTTGTATTGTCTACACTATTTATGATTAATTTAAATAAAAAAATAGGTTAGAGTTAGAAAAAATATATATACTTCTTTTGGGCCAACCTATCACCGTACAAAATATTTGTACGTATACCGGAGACACATTTCTACAATTGAAATGCATGTAACAGGTACCTACCTAAAAGATTGTATAATACGAACGATACTGCAGCAGCTTTTGGCTAGGACGTCATTGCTCTTAGATGAGATTACATTTTCCACTTCAATAGAAACGAAGAACGTCTACGATCTCTAATATTATCATGCTATTATACGGCCGGGTAATTTACTTAATTTGTTTATTAAAGGAGCGTGTGAGGATGACGTAACTTTAAGAATCCCCAGTGACAGGATACCAGAAAGAAAGAGTGCTTCTGCGAAGTATCCAACTTGACGCCTCATTGAAATCTATCTCGTTTCAGGTTGATGTCGCCGAGTAGCTCGCCCGCCACTTCTCCCACAATGTCCAACTCATCGTCGCCGACACCACCTGCAGTCAACTACAACAAGATAACGGGAATTCCATGTGTGGCTGCCGCCTCCAGATACACGGCTCCAGTTCATATAGACGTCGGCGGCACCATATACACCTCTTCCCTTGAAACACTCACAAAGTAAGTGCATATCTTCCCACTTTGTTAGTAATTACAAAGATGAAACGCTTGAGTTTAACAACTTGCTAATGGGTCCTATTTGTGGAGGGTAATTCCTGTAGGTGTGTGCAATCAAAGCAATAATATATTTAGGTTTTTGTTGAATCATAGGAGCCTACAATACGCACATGTTTTAATTCTGCAACGTAACGTTAAAAATAAATGTACCGCATGCTCTTTAGTGTTACAAGCAAACCACACACAAATTATTTTTTATTTGATAAAGTTTTCTTAACACAAGTATACTTGATGGACACTTAAAAGATGTCGCCGGTTGATTCTGCGATGTAATCAGATGTGGAGCATATTGCCATTGTTTTAGTGCAATATAGACTATTATATATACTCTCAATAGTTTTACGTATATAGAGCCATGTGGAGGTAAATTTAATAATTTTAGGTACTAATGTATGGTGTATAAATATGCATTTAAATTTAATTTATTCAGTCACTTAATGTACACAGCGCATACTAACAACTATAAAAATTCCCACAAATATTGGTGATATCATACATATTTAAATACTAAATTAAAAACAAAGGATTTTCATTTTTTTCATGCCGTTGGTGCTACAGTTTGCAAATACAGATATTTCCTATTTGCTATAAGAAGGTTGAAAAGAATGAAACCGTCCTCTCTCCCGGCATCTTTTTGACAGGCTCCCACATCAAATCATGGGGCTCACCAGTGAATTTGGCACCGGAGCCCATTTCGTGTTCTACTGCTTGTAATAATTTAGTGAATTTTGGAACCTTCCATGCCCATTTTGTGGGTTGTGGTAATTAGGTAACCTCCGTTCCTAGTGTAATTATGTTGGTGCGGTATGACACTAATTACTTAGTCACAATTTCCATATATGCATAAACTTGTCTACAATCGAAGGATTAGAAAATAAAATAAAATAAATAATTTTCTTGGTGGTGGTTGAAGAGGGTATCTTGCCTATCAACATTCGATATATGCCAACATTTTTTCTCAATGTAACCACCCCCAAAGCCCCCACACATTCAAATATTATTGTTATGTTAAAAAGGATAATTTCTCGGTCATTAATCGCTAAATGTGTCATTTCTTAACATCCTTTTTAGCATAATAATCTGGATGTGAATGTTGGGGGGGGGGGGGGGGGGTTCATTGAGAAAAAAATGTTGGCACTCACAGATACTATTCTTTTGTATAGAAACTATAAGTTTGAGAAGGTGCCAACATTTTTTTTTTCTGAAAACCACCAGTTTTGGTCCATATTCGGCCAAAAGTCCAATTTTTGCACAAAAATCTCTCTCAATATAGGACTATATGTTTATTACCCTCACACTATGTCTATCTAATACAAACTAAAGGCAAATGCTCTTTTTAGCAATAACGAATAACTGCTCTTACAAGTCTGCAGGTTTCAACTGGATTGTAAACTTACTTGCAATACCTAAAGTACTTGAAGTAGTGATCAAGTACTTTAAATACTTCAAGTAAATTGTAAAGTACTTTAAGTACTGTAATTTCGTTTAAAAGGTACTAAGAACTGTTCTAAAATATCTGCAAGTATCAAGTACCAAGTACTCGGGTATTTGAAGAAAATTACTTCGAGTAATAACAAGTAACTGAAGTACAATTTATACTACTTTTACTTGAAGTAGTGCCCATCTCTGAACACCAGATACCCAGGCAGCACTAAAGGCTCTGAGCTTCTATACCTTCGAGTCTAAAATTGCCTGGGAATGCAGACAATCCCTGAAGCAACTGGCAAGAAACAGCAAGGTTTCCTTGATGTGGGTGCCAGGGCATGATGGAATAGAAAGCAACGAATTAGCTGACAGTCTCGCAAGAGAAGGGGCTGAAGCCCCATTTTTTGGACCCGGACCGTTCTGTGGCTTATCGAAGGAGGTCCAAAAATGGGAAAAGGAACAAAATGAGTCCTATTGGAGGAATACTCCAGTAGTGTTGTCGTCTAGAGTTAGAATTTCTAACTCTTGTCTTGATTAGAGCTAAAAATTCAAGACAAGACCCCCACAAACTCTTGTCTTGAAATTTCAAGACAAGACAAGAGTGAGTCCCTCAAAGATCAAGAGTCTTGATTAGACTATATGTATTATGTATATAGTGTGTTCCTAAAGCACGCGGAAGTACTCCGGGGGCATATAGTTTGGGTCAAAATAACACTAAAAGCAAGATTAAGTTATTTTCCTAGGGCGCCCCACTTCGTAGCTATTCGCCCTTAAAAGGTTCAATCGTGAAGAAGATTTTTTGCAGATAACTCCCAACTTCCTGTATCGATTCTTATAAAATTTGGACAGTATGCACAGTTAGTGCATACTCAATTGAGAAATATGGCGCCTATCGTATCTTTTTTAAGAAGACAGGGCCGGACTACAGTTTTTACCCCTAAACTTTGGGCATTTGACACATTTTTGGAATTTTTGCTGACTTTTTAAGTCTCCTAAACAATTTCCTAAAAAAAGGTACTCTTATTTGATTCCCATAAAGCGAACCTTCTTCGGGAAAAAATTCTCACAAGTTTCTTTTTCGTTTTTTAAAGTATTAAATATTTGCTATCGTAGTTTCATAAAGAAAATTATTATTAGGAATTAAGCAAATATTTCGTGTTCATTCATTTCTAGGATTTATTGCATTTATTATTAAAAATATTTTATTTATGTAGGTTTTCAATATTTGCTGATTTGACCCACTGAATTAAATTAATTAAAATTTTTTTGGGCAAAAAATTTAAATTTTATACTGGACACCTTATCAAAAAAATATTTTTTTCTCGAAAAGAGGTCGTTTTATCTGTATCAAACAAGAGTACCTTTTTTAGGAAATTGTTTAAGGAAGTTAAACAGACACCAAAAATACCAAAATACCATTTGGCTCGTTAGAAATATTTTTGGGAAACAACATATTGCTTCGTATTACGTGAAGATAGGTGCCTCTTAAGTCCAGTGTTGTTAGCGTTTTTCATTTGGATTTCTTTCTTGCAAATTTTACAGGTGCCAATTTTGTCGTTATTTCGTATTTCCAAAGTTTTCCAGAATGACCCAATGTCTCGGTCTTTTTTTCGCTTCCAATTCCTTTGTCGTCTCAGAGGGCCCTGGTTTATTAGTTGCGGTGGTTGATAACAGGTCATCGGACGTTGTTGATGGCATGACTGTGTCACTGTTTCTGTCTTCATCAGCAGACAAACTATGATCGCTCCTCCCAGTAATAATATCGTAGGAGTGTTTGAGATTTGGGTCGATCTCCAATTTGTTAACTGATGCACTATCGGTATCACTGTGTATAGCTATAGATATTTGTTCTTTATGCAAAACCTTTTTTTTTTTTGGCTGCAGAAACTTACAACAATTCACAGCACGCTTCATTTTTTTCGTTCTGAGAACTAGATCATTTCATGCGTTGATATACATATACAATACAAATTCCATACAATGGCGCGTTTATGTCGCTTGACTAGCGGCGGGCATCGGTAATATAGCCCGATTAAAAATATATATATAAACAAATTTTTGAAGTGAAAGAAACAATTATTATTTGTGCGCCACAGCAATATCAATTTTCAGTTCCATTAAGATTAGGTATTTAATATCAATTACGGCGCCGACCGCTGCCCACCGACAACGATGTTTGGGTTTTATACTTGAATTATGATCATGGCACGTTGAGAGAAATAAATGCTCTCCTAATCAGTATGCCATCATTATGTTTAGGTATGTACTTTGTTTCTAGACTCTAATCTAGACTCTTGTATAGAGTTTGTCAAGAGTTAGACTTAGGCAAGTCTCGTCTTGAAATTTCAAGACAGGACAAGAGTAGGGCAACTCTTATCTTGTCTTGTCTAGACGGCAACACTATACTCCAGGTCAAAGGCAAGCGAAAAGGTTTATAACCTATTCAACAAAGAATGCCACAAGGCTTCTCGAACTTGAGAAGTCCGACCTAAAGCTGATCACAGGCCTTCTAACTGCCCCTTGAGATATCATCTCAAGAACATGGGCAAGGAAGAAGATGACAAATGCAGATACTGTGAAGCTGCAACTGGGATTGTGGAATATATACTTTGTGAATGCAAGGTACTAATCCGCATTAGGCTAGGAACAGGCGGAATTAACTAGAATAGGGAAATTAGCTCTCAGGAAAATCACAAGGTTTGCAAAAAGTCTTGGAATCCTGGGCAACAACTAGTTGTAGGGTAATTCACAAAAGACCTTTTAGGTCGAGGTGAAGAAAGGCCAACTCAGGGCCAAGCGACCCCTTAAACAATCTACAATCTAGAACCCCGTTTCTTCACAGCCATAAACTGGCCCATATCCTTTTGTATACTTGCAGGATATAAACTTCAACAAAACTATATGGAACGGGATCTTCTAATGAAACTTATGCAAGTCCATTTGCCATTTGCTTCCAACCCCATTCCTCTGCTACTTGCCATATCACTGTTGAATTTGGTTGTTTTTACCCGGCTTGAGACAATCAATGTTGGAGAGAGAAGAAGCTAAGGCGGACAAAATAACTCCTAGCCGAGGATAATAATCGAATCATATTCCTGGCAAAACTCAATTGCTGTTCTCATGATAAGTCTGTCATCATCTTCCTCAGCCTGTTTAGTCATAAACCTTTCTTCTTCAAATATTTCCTTTAGTATTAGGGCGTTGGCGAAAACCTATTTTAAAAATAAAAAGGATATTGACTGAGTGGTTAAAATCAGTGGCACCATGTAAAACCACGCCCGAGTGCAACTGCTGCGTTAGTTGACTTAATGCAGACGACGAGAATTTTGCTAGTAAATACTAAGGAAAAAACGTTAAAATCGAAAAAAAACATTTTTCTTCAAAAGAATTATAAAAATAAAAGCAATAAAATCGCGTTAAATTTATTTAAAATAAAGCTTTGCATAGATATTATTCATATCTTTACTTTTACAATCAGTAACATTTAACAATGCGTATTTTCTGAGCATATGTATATAACTTCGCAAAAATCGATGCCATAATTTTGACACTGTTCGCGATATTGTGCCTTGACTTTAAGGTCATTCAGTATAGTCCAGGTACTTGTATAGAACCAACCTCTAGGAAGAGTCGTGCGTGTAGGAAAAAAGCAAACCGAAACGCCAAGGAAAAAGAGGAAAGTATGCCGACTGGCGATATTGCTCTCAAATGAAAAATCATTCGAGATGACTGAAAAAAAGAGTTCATCGAAAACATTTAGCACTACTGGACAGGATTAACGTCCTTTCAGTCATTAAGTAGACAATTATACCCTACTCATCCTCGGTAAAAAGTTACACCGACGCGATACGATACAATCTTATTCCAATATTAATCATGCTGCCGACACCTCCAATAACACAGCGGATTGTACATATTTATACTATATATACACAACAAAAACTTCAAATCAAATTATAGGGAACAAGGTCTTTGAGTGGGCGTCGGATATTTCTTGGTTTACCAGGAAAACAGAAATACAGAGACTCAAACACTTTTAAACACGGAATAGATTAAGTCGCAACTCTCGCCTTTGACACGTCAGATCAGGATTTTAGAGAATGATAATAAAGAATACTTTTACTTGATTGACTAATAGTCCATACGAAACTTGCAAAAAAAGTGTAAATCCCCAAAAGTGCAGGGGTAGCGACCAAACATGACTACCTCCCCGTTTTTGAGGACGGCCAACTCGATGGTGATAGCCACGCGGTCCCTACTCTCCTCGAATTACCCCTAAACGCAAAAAACCTTTTTTCGATTTTTCGTTGTCAGGCATGCGAGGACTTGTTGGATCGGGTTTTTTCGAAGAAACTCAATATGTCCTGTAAAAATTTGCAACCAGAGATTCCAACGAAACCACCCCCTCCCTCAATAACGAAAACATGTAAAAAACATCCAAACGTGCTGAATACGAAAAATGGGAAAAACGTTTTATGCATTTAGGTGTAGTTGGTTAGGGGTAGGAGGCTAAATAATATAATGATGAATGTACCTAGATGGAAGCAAGTCTCACTGAAGAGTTTAATGTCCATTCCAATTGGCCAGAACAATATGATTTAATTTGTAAACGCCGAAGACTGAATTAAAATTTAATAATAATATATGACGCATGTCTAGAATAAGAATAAAAATCATAATGTGAAAATAAATATATAATAAAAAAAGTGAACTATATATACATGTGAACTATATATACATGCTACAGCCTGCCCTAATAAACTCCTTTTAAGCTGCAATAAAAAAAATAATCTCCCTAGAAAACCTGATCCCATGAGCGCTTGTGATCTCATTATAAGAAAAACCGATAATATTGGGCATGCAACGGTAGTTTTTGTGGACTAAGAGAGAAACTGATGAAAATGAAACTGAAAACGGTGGATACGTTCTTCTCTTTGAGGGACACTTCATGCGTGCAAACGAAGAATGGGAAACGGGGGTGGTTTTACGCATTTTGGTTGGGGGTAGGAGGCTAAATAATATATGCATCATGTTCCCCGCCCCTGAAAACGCGTGGAAACCAATTTTCAGCACGTTCGGATGTTTTTTGCATGTTTCGGTATTGAGAGAGGTGGTGGTGTCAACCCCAGAGGGTCGTTAGGATATCTGGTTGCAAAATTTTACAGGACGTATTGAGTTTTCTCAAAAGAAACCAATCCAGCAAGTCCTTGCATGTCTGACAACGAAAACTAGAAAAAAGGGACCGCGCGACTATCACCATCCTCGAAAACAGGAGGGTAGTCATGTTTGATCGCTACCCCTGCCCTTTTGGGGTTTTTGCAACGTTGGCATGGACTATAAACTAAATATTTCAGTGTAGCTATGACATTATAATCACAAAGTTAGGGGGTAGGCAAGAAAGAGAAATATAAATAAAAGAAGTTTTAGTAATCACTGAAGCCCACGTCATGTTTTTAGAAACGCTCGTAGAAATATATTACCGGATCTTAAAAAAACAATATTGGTAAAATTGAACAGATCTTGATGTTCGTGGAGCGATTTTAAGCTTACCTTGTCAGATCTCAATCTTTTGTTACTAAAAAGCTTGAAATCATTTTTTTAAATTTTTAATAAGTCACAAAAAATTATTTATTAAATTGAATTTCACCCAATTAAAACCTAATATCGATATTAAAGTCAGAGTAAAAATAGAAATATAAAGTAACCAAACGTGTTTTTAACCGACTTCAATATTAATATCGGATAATAATATAATTGACCAGGTGACTGAATGAAATTTAATTTATATCATCATTTTTATCTATCTTTCTTAAGAGGACGGTTCATTTTTTTTTATTTTCATCCTATGGACATTCCTTCTATATATTCTCCTAGATAATACAAATTGCCAGATATATTCATAATGAAATTGTATTTATGGATATTCCTGTATATAGCCCCAATACGACTTCTACAAAACAAGTAAAGACAGAAATGCTAACTTGAAAAATTCTTTCGATTATATTAAGGCCCATTCACCTATAATAATAAAGGCGTATTACTTTATCGATGAATGGTGAGTCGGGAGATTTAAGTACAAAAGAGAAACACTAACTTGATACTCCTAGCTTCCTCAAATATCAATGTCTGACGAAAATGCTCGTACTATATTTATCTACGTTAAGTGCAAATGTTAAAAAAATATATTTTTGATTAAAAAGTAATTTTAGCAGTCCCTATAGATATAAATTTTGCATTAATGCGCAACTTGTACATCAATGCCATTTTTAGTAAAAAGAAAATTACCAATACAAGTTTATTTTCAATGAAGTAGGTTCAAGCAGATGGGCAAAATCTACGATATTATAATTAATGTTTTAACTAATATCTCAAATGAAACATAGCCCTACAATTTGTTAATAAAAGAAGGGGTTGAGTGTGAAGAAAATAATGGATAAATTGAAGTTGTAAACCAATAAATGTTCTTTTATTATAGCTTGCCATTTCTAAAATTTAAATTGTATTAAAATTTAATAGCTAAGGAGCTAATGGCAGAAACTTTTATAAGGTCTTATTGTGTGACTAAAGTTGAAAAGTGTAAAGACGTCATAATAAAAATCCGGAAAAACCATCTCAGTCATTACGGCGTTGCTGAGTTTTTACGTTGACAGTTAATTAAAAATTCAATAAAAAAGACGCTCCTATATGATTTTGTTATGTCAGCCACTTGTTTTAAACGTATGACATTGATATGAATGCAATCGGCTGAAATGTATGTGTCTGCGTTTTTTTGCAAATTTTTTTTTCTTAATTTATGATGTACTAAAAATTAAGTGAATTTATTGTCGGTGTACCTTATATCAAAAGTTTCGCAAATTGACAATAAAACAAACTTCAGTCAACTGCGTTTAAAGGGGGCGAATTATCAAAAATGGGAACCTTTGTAAAAAACAGTACAGTACAGCTATTCTTTTCATTGGTTGTCGTTTCTTAATAATTACATAGGCCGACAAAAAAAGAGCTGTTCTTTTGATCAGAGCCATCTTATCCTATGTTTTTTCTGATATGCTGAAACCGATTCTGATATTAAAAAGAAAATTTTATACCAATAATTATTAGCCAATCGGACACGTTAATTTTGTCATTGTTGTTATGACAACCATAAATTTGTTTGGAAATCTTACTTACCCATGAGCATCTACCTATGTGATTAATAAGTGGAAATTTACCTGGTTTGACAGCAATGATTAGACAATGGCGTTTATATTATGAAAAATATTTTTATATTTATTTTAAATTAAATTAGTACAATTCTGGCTTACTATGTTTCCTTACATGATTAACTAATTCCAAATGCTTTAAGAATTCCACTTGTACATCTTCTTTCCTCAGAAGATAAAGCACAGAGCCGTTTTATGACATATTCCAAGACACTTGTGATTCCATGGCTAACTATTAAGTAGCGATTTTTTTTAGGGGATATTATTTGTCACCACCTTAAATCACAGCAAATATCATTTCATTGTGGTTTCTCTTTACTGTAGTATAAAGATTGCCAACGAAATAAATTATTATGACTAATATTAATTCGCTATATTATTTTTATGCGACTAGAGCATAGGAAATATAAGTAATAAGTATACTAAACTTGTTTTTATTTTACTTCACTCTCATTATTCCATATTTTATCTACTATTAAATATTTCATTTCACCTAGATATGAGAAAACCACAAAAAAATAAAACAAAAAAAAATTAATCTAACACCGGCACCAGCCTACAAGATTTTGCAAACATTTCTAAAGTATTTTTTTTGTCAAGTAATTTTGGTCTAAAATTTTCTTACCGAATTTCCCTCGCTCTTGAATTAAAAATCCGGAACTTTTTTCTCGCTTACGAATTTTTAAAGAAAATTTTTAAAAAATTCGGACCTCAAAAAAATTTTCGGAAATAATTCAAGCACTAGGGAGATTACAAGTGAAAATCTACCTCATCCGTTTTTGTCTACCGCCCCTTTTATTCCATAAAAAGGACAAAAAAGTCATTTTTCCTCTACATCCCCCTTTTATCTCCTAGCAGAGGGAAGCTGATACGATAGAATTTTTCTTGCCCAAAATTAGCTTTAGCATATCAAAATACTTCAAAAAAGTTAGATCAGAACCTTAGGACAAGATCTGTTTTTTGCCCTTTTTAGGGGATGAAAGGGTGGTAGACAAAAACTGATGCGGTAAGTTTTTTTTTAATATCAGAATCGGTTTCAGCATGTCAAAAACATAGGATAAACTTGTAATTTTTATCGACTTAAACAACATATATCAAAATCATTATTATTCCATCTTTTGCAGGGCAAAATCCCCCCATTGATTGGATTATTTTCTTACTTTGACATTTTTTGGAGTAAATTGGGAATATTTGTGAAAATCGGCAACGTACACGTCAGCCAATGTTTTTCTCTACTTATGTATATAAAAACAACGAATTAAGGCCAATGCGAAATGCAATGAAAAGGCTTAATAGCAGAGTCATGGACTTCAGCCAACCATTCTTTTATTTGTATTTTTTATAAATGAACAATTTCATAGCGATGGCTGAAAAATAAAATAATATAGGAGCGTTTTTTTGTAAATTTAAAATTTTTTTATTTGAAAAATCAATCTGTTATATCAATATCTTCCTTCCATATTATTGTTAATTACAATGAAATCATCTACCCGTATTGCCACCAGCTTCCTAGCTATAACTTTCAATAAGGCATTTTAAGTTGTGACTCAAAATCATTTTCGTGAATTAAATGATTCTTCACAATTATTTCGACGCAAACATAAAACCTTGCTTGGACAAATTTTCAAGGTCTGTTTGCTTAAATTTATATTCAAACTAAACATAAAAGATATGCAGTGAGACAATAGCTTCAGTTATTTGTATTTTAATACTTGAGTTTCATTTTCTGTTTTTTCTCACCTGAGTTGAATTATAATTTTGCATCACCTATAGAACAAATGCTCATGTGGCAGTATCTTATTACGAAGTACATGCACAGATTCGAAGATCCGTTGTACTCGATCGGCCCAATTTACCTTCGCAATATGTGAGATTTCCCAAAATAGGTCTGTGATATGCCAGGGCAGGTCGAGTAATTCCTCTAACTTAAATTTTTTTTTTCGAAATTTCTATACTTTGACGCTCTTAGTAGTATCCGACAAATAGAATCGTCCTTCAAACTCTTTATATATAAGTGCTTGTGAACAGTGTCCTGTTAGCAAGTTTATCTGTTTCATTAGTCTCCTGTTGAGCACTATGCGTCCATTTAAAGGTTGAGTCAGTTGAGGCCCCTTCATATCTAATCTTGAGACTGCCTCATTCAGAGAGCTTAAATCCAAAAGTCGTTGATCTATGCCACGGCCCAATCTCATAGCTTTGATTAAATCAGTTTACTTGGCAAACAAAAGGCTGGGTCAGAACAAAAAACAATAATTTTTACTCTTTTTGCTGCCAAACGTTTTGTTCCTTTTTTACCCTTATGTCCGGAGGCCCATAGGCGTTTCGCTGCATGGGTTCGCATCTGACGATTCAGTACCAGCACCAGCCTAGGGATACTTTAATTCAAGAGCTCTTAAAGCTGTCTGACTGCTGCTACGTACGTAAATTTACTTGTTAATGTAATCTTTTCTGTCATTCTCACTTGCAGGTAGTAGAACAGCATATACCTCTGCGTGGAATACAATTGGTTATTTGCTATGTGGCGCCGACATAGAATCCTTTGGTTTGCATGCACGTACGTTAGCACTGGTTTTCTCCTGACTTTTCCTATCTGGGGTGCACGTCAGTATATAATATAAGAAACTCGTCACAAGCGACTCTGACTGAGTGATGACTTGGTCTCCTGTAAGTAAAGCTAGAGTGTTTGTATGACCCAGCTCCTTACCTGTTGCATTCCACATTCCATACTTGAACAATCTGTTTACTGCCCTCCTGATTTCCAGTTCCATTTAAATATGTATTATAATCTTTTGGACTGTTCCTAATTGCTCCTAGACAGGCTAATCTTTGAATTCGGCATATGTAAGCCTTAACTATGGAGCGCTCCTGTTGCTCCTAGGAAATCGCGTATGCCGTGGGAGTTTTACCACAGCCGAATAAGTCTTAAGATTCATTCTCTGTTTAGAATCGAAGATACATTTTCACATCCGGAGAGGTGCTGAGGCTTTCCTTGTTTAAACGTTCACGTTATTCCTCCATAGCAGCTCGGAGTCTGGAACCCTTGGTAAACGGGAGAGATACAACTGCCGTGGAAATTTAATAAAACTAGATTCAAAACATTAATTTTGTCAACAAAACAACATTGCAAATAAAAAGTGTGCTGTAGAGGCACCAATGACTGAGCCAGAAAATGTCAAGAAGAAGGCAGGATACACTTTGAACATTTACTACCTTTTAGTTAATCTTTTAATTTGGAGATGTCTTTTTATTGTTAACATAAATCATTTCGGGTGAAGCAGTTTTGTTATTTGCAGTGTAGTTTGGTTGACAAAATTAATGTTTTGAAATTAGTTTTTTCTACGATTGTGGTGAAAGTCAAATTTTCTAACTTCAAAAAGAAAATATCCCACGCCTTGATTACATCTTCACTCGCCGGAATAAAATAGTGTGTTTACCTTAAAGAATTTTATATTACTTACTGGTAATAACAATTAAATTCTATAAATGTACATTAATTACACATGAATTGCAATTACAAAGTCAAATTTTCTAACTTCAGAATGACTGCGGAAAATGTCACTTTAAATAAAATCCAACAGGCAGCAAATTTTCGAAAGACTTTAAAAAAGGGAAATAACTTCACAACCGTAGAAAAAATAGTATGTAACACACATGTGGCAAGCTTCATTGCAAAGCTCGTATAAGAACACTCGCTGCACTCGTGTTCCCACTTTCATACATCGTTTTGCAATGAAGCCCTTGCCACACTTGTATTACAATCTACTATTATTCAATTTCCACGACATACATGATAAGGGTACTTTCTCAATTTTTTAACTATTATTCACCAAACAACTTACAATTTTCGATCTGAAGTTATAAGTGGATTTGCCATAAAAATTAGTATTTAATTACTGTGTGTCTAACCGTGCAATCTGACTTACGTCTCTGGAATATGTGAAAATATACAGGGTCTTCCTTTTAAAATTTCAAAGTTGAGGTATTTCCGGGAAAATCGGAAGTGATGGAAAAGTATCAAATAATGAAAAATTGACCATTTTTAGCATATCTTGCCTCTGCCAAATTTAAGTCTTACACCTTCAAAACTCCGTAAATTATAACTTGTCTAAGGACACCGTCGACACTCGACACTCGATTCTAAGTAGTGGTGGTACAAAAAACTTTGACGTAGAGGATGTTTTCCACCCTCGTGTTTGTACACACTCGGGCTGTCGGTGGAAATTGTTACAAATTGTTTCCAGGACAAAACTAAATTGACTTTTCTTACATGTATTTTTCGTTTTCATTTATATAGTAGCTTTATACACCACCGTTATTGGTTAGCAAACTTTACCGTTAATATTTCTTTATCGAACGTCAATTAATCTGAACTCCAATGATATAATTGGTTGTAAAGAAAACACTCGTGTATAATTTAACAAAATTATTTCTCTAATAACTACTTTATATAGAAAATAGAAAGCATATGGCAGACGATCTGAGACGGCTCCTCGACATTTAGCGGTAAAATTTCTTCAGTAACGTGAAATTGAACTTTAATGCAGAAAATTGCGGTAATTTGCAGTTATTAAAAAGTCTCCGCTTAAAATGCGTTTTATATCATGTTTAGATATAAACGTTAGTAAATTTATTTAGTGTTCTGTAATTATGCAATTAATTAGTTAGCAATTAATATCTAATAGATTAATTATCGCTATATCCTTGTGAAATATAACCTGCATTTAATTTGTATATTTGCTCATATTTCAAATTAAATTGAGCTATACTGCCAACATGTCACGGTTATCATAACTTATTACGCAAATATGTTTCATTTATTGCCACTAATTTAACAATAGTCAATAAATAATCGTTGTTCAATATATTATTTTATTGAATACAATTATTTTAAATGACTCACTAACCTTAAGGTATCGGCGTCATCTTACCATTAATTTTAAAAATTGTATCTATTTTTTGGGTTTACATAAATGAAATTATTTAGTTCCTTCTCCTTTTTCGCTTTATTCAACAATCATGTGATACAATACGGCATAAAATTAATTAATAAGAGGCAGATTTTTATACAGGTTCTTAATTAACCGCTTGGCGTATGTCTTAGCTTAGAATGAATCCCAGGCATCAAAATAATAAAAAATAAAGATGCACCCGGAAATACACCGCTACTAAAATACAGGACGTTAAAAATTATTCCGTAAAGACACAGCGAAAACGGCTTAAGATATTTAAATGAAATCTATGACCAACAGCGTCAACCTGGTAGAATGGTCTACAAATGTATAGAGCACATAAAAAAGGCCATAAAAATATGTAAGTCGTCGCTATTACATGCCGAGAAGAGGACTTCAAATTTTTGCATATTAAAATGAACAAAATAACAGATTTACAAATCTTACAGATTTAAAAATCGTGTTTTCGGTAGAAACTTAATGACGTTTCTAGTAAATAAAAAAATCTTACTCTGTTCTTACGCTATTTTACATGGCATTGTTAAATATAGGTAAATTCTGTTGGAGTTCAAAGAGGCAGATAAAGTGGCAAAATTTTGTTAGATGAGAGTTTTTTGCGTTGGTAGCCTATTTGAATCTTATTAATTATTCATATACTTAAGCAAAATAGGTTCTAGTAATCTTACAGGAATTATCCTACCACATGGCCACCACAAGATATTAATTCTGATAATTCTTTGCTATATGAGAAGATGAAAAAAACGGTAATAAGATTTTCAAAAATATTGTGCAGAAAAAAATAGATTCATAATTTCTTGTTTTATATCGATTTTTCTTTGGATTAAAATAATTAGTTCAGTTAACGAAAAAGTTGTAGAGGACATGAAGGGGGGAAGAATTTTCCTCTTCAGGAATCAGGAATGTGTTGGGGATATATAGCAGGTAAACATACAAAGTTCCCGCCCCTAGCTCCGCCGCGCCGCTTCAGTGGCGGAAAGGGGTAGAAAGGTTCCTGTTTTTCGATTCTTCGCTTATAATACGCACCGTCCGGAAAAAGGTAATCTATGCAAAAGTAAACATAATTAAATTTCCTTCGAGAATGTTTGTGTTAATTTTCTGCCTATGTGTTATAGTTTATGAGATATTCACCAGCCAGAATAGATAATTAATAAATTAATTAATTAGGTACCTTGAATATTTCTATCAGAGCAGTTTATCGTGGTCTCCTAATAAACCACAGCCACAAAACAATCTTTATTTTACAAAACGACGTATTTACTAACGTAATATTTTGTCGAAATTTATAAATTTCCTTAAATATACAGTATGACCAGAAAAACATTGTCCTGCTACAAAGGCAAAGCCACCTGCGGTACCAAAATATGCGGAAAAAAATTAAACATTTTTAATGTTAAAAGTTCTAAAAAATGCATCGGATCGGCGCCACAAACGTACATACACCAATTTTGATTTGGTTATAGATGGGGGATTTCTCATTTCGCATATGCCTATCTGGCAAAAAGGGATCCTTAGTTTCCGCAATTTTTGGTGGATACGTGAAATTCGTCAAGACCCACTAATATGATTTTTTTTTCAGCATTTTCTGGTACCACAGGTACCTTTGTAGCAGGCAAATGTTTTTCTGGTCATAAATAGAATCTGATTTGTTCTATACTTGAGTAAAATTTGATTAAAATCGTAAACAAAATAAAAAACTTATAAGGGTGTGAAAGACACCTTCATTTTAAGTGAGTCACACTGTCTATTTAAGGAAATATATAGATTTCGATAAAAATTACGTTAGGAAATATGTCGAATGTTGTAAAATAAAGATTGTTTTGTGACTGTCATTTATTAGCAAACCACGGTAAACCGGTTTGATAGAAAAATTTCAGGTACCTAATTAATTTATTTATTAATTATCTATTTTAGCTGGCGAATATCTCGTTAACTATAACACGGTAAAAAATGAATATAGACATTCTTGTAGGAAGTGTAATTATGTTTAATTTTGTACAGATTCCATTTTCATAGAATATATTAAAATATAATAATATATATAAATATATAACATATTAAAATAATAATGCATTTTCGGTTTTTTCAGTACCGTTAAAAAAGTTTTAAACATTATATCTTGTCATGACTTTTAGTACAGTCACTGAAGGTTTTCACCTCCGATTTCGTTGAACCTCCATCGATTTTCATGAAAATTTGTGAGTAGTTAGAGGATACCTCAAGAAACAAAAGTGACATAGTGCCAACTTGCGCTTTTACCCTGGGGGTGGAAATTATTTTATGAAAAATAACCCAAGGAATCGATAGAGGGACCAATTCTAAGCAAAATTTGTTATATAAAGTTATTAAAATAAATCAATACTTTTTGAATTATTAAAGATCAAAGATTTTGATTTTTCGTGAAAAAAATGCATGTTTTAAAGCGGTTTTTCATAAATAACTCAAAAACTATAAGTTTTTACAAAAAAGTTGTCATTACCAAAATTGAAGCTAATAAAAAACCAATAAATTCCTTCCTTAAAAAACCTTTTAATATTAATTCAAAGTGAGCTATAGGTAATTTAATGTATATTTTTTTTCGGCGAGTACTCAAGTCTAAGTATTCAAGCTTAAATAACGGGAAAACGATGCATTTTATAAAATATACTTACTGAACACTTTTCAAAGTACTCAGAAATACCTATCAAATGAGCTATAGAAGTTGATAGCATCAAAATTAAGCAAGTTATGATGAAAATAAGAGGACCCTTTCGAATTTTGTAGGAAAAAGTGAAAAATAAAACCTACGCCATTTCCACAAAAATTAAAATTTAATAATTTTATAAGACCTTCTTTATTTTAGCATAAGTAATGACTTTAAAAATTTTGACCGGTTTAGAATGCATATTTTAAAAAAAAAATATGATTTAAAAAAATCAG
This sequence comes from Rutpela maculata, assembly GCA_936432065.2. Lineage (NCBI taxonomy): Eukaryota > Metazoa > Arthropoda > Insecta > Coleoptera > Cerambycidae > Rutpela > Rutpela maculata. The sequence goes on from OW386285.2 coordinate 120,041,514, forward strand.
AATTTTTCAAATTTTCGTAAATTTCATTTTCTTTTGATAATAACTCCAAAAATACTCGATATACGTAGAAAATAATACAGAACGAAATTTGAGTTTTTTTTTATCAAAGATTTTAGTTTTTTTTTTTATTTTTGTAGGATAAAAAATAACCGAGATAGAAACGTTTAAAGCCTAAATTTTACTGCCAGAACCGTGTAACCGGGGCCCTTTAACCTTTTATATTTTAAAAAATAAGGGTTTTAAAAGATTAAATTTAATACGATCTTATAGCCTTTGAAATTACCTTTCAAATGGTTTTTGGATGAACCTGATATCATAAAAATTAACGGAGTTATTGTAAAAAAACCAATAACATTTTTTTGGAAAAATTTTTTGAGCAGAGATTTTGTATGCATATATAGGAAAAAAGATAGATAGTAAGAGTAAGTAGACGTGTCGATAGGTACATGTGTGAGTGTGTGTATGTTTCTTTTGAAGATAGAAAAAGTGAAAGGAATTCTGAACATCTGCTCGAAAACATAGTGGGGCTTTCTAGTATGCTGTGTGTCTATTGAATATTTGTGTCTATTGAATATTTCCAAAAGCGGAGTAAAATACACGTGGTACTCTTTATCAGTGGTTAGCACTTAAAAATTATTTAATTTGTGTTATTAATTTTGCAACTGCAAAAAAGGGTGCGGCGCTTCTTGCGGGTGTCGAAGAGTAGGGTTATTTTGCAATGCAACCTGCGGATCATGCAGTGGGGACAATTGCCAAAATAGCCCTCCAATTAATGAAGAAGGAGAAGTTGGTGAAGAGAGCTCTGATGAAGAGTGAAAAATTAAATTTAATGTACTATTAATATTTGATTAATTTATGAAACATTATTTAAATAAAAAATGAATAAACTTTTCATATATTTTAATATTTATTTTAATACATTTTCCTCTTAATTAAAAAATTAAATTTTTATAAGTCACATAAGCACTGAAAAAATTGTTTCCAACGTTAAATTATGCTTTTTCATCAATTTGTGCACGAAGGGTAGTTTGGGGAATGTGGAAAGAATAATATTAATAAAGTTTGAAATATATTAATAAAGTTTATCATAAGTAATAAAAAATATTCTAAATAATTAAAGCTATTAAAGCTGAAAAAAAAATTTTCCATTATTTTTATGACAAGTGGTAGTTTTTAAGGGTGGAAAATTTCGAAATAAATAAATAATTACTTTAATACTCAGTAAATGAGATTTCAATTCAGTAATGTATTATTCAAATGATTAAAGTTTCTTGATTCTGCATTAAGGGGGTGGTTTTTAAGGGTTGAAATTTCACAGTCAACCAAAAATTTTATCATAAACATTAAACAAACCGTTTGTGTAATGTTAATATGCGATTTCATATTTCAGAAATACAAAAAATGATTTTTTCATGATTTTCGATTTAAGGGGTGGAGTTAAGGGGTGGTTGCTAAAAGGGTTGAAAAATTAATTAAAATCATAAATCATGCATATAAGTGTTGAAAAATATTTATTTTATCTAATTAAACGAGATTACTTACGCCAGAATGCTTAAATCTGCATTTTTTCTCATTTTTAAGAAAAGGGGTGGATTTCACCCCTAAAATGCAAAAAGCGCTAGTCGAGCATATGTCACTTTTGAAGTTAAGGGTAAAATATACTCAATCCCAAATTTTCATGCAAATCGATGGAGGTTCACCGAAATCGGAGGTAATAGTTGATTTTTACCTTCATTCACTGTACTATTTATTTACTATTTCACGAGTTACCGACTAAAGACGACTAATGTAGAGAATACACTTTCTAGCGAATAAATGGCAATGTATAATGAAAATATTTAAAACATTCCTCCTTGATAGTTTCTAACATTAAATGATGATTTGATTCGATTCAATTTCACGATGTCATAAAAACGAGCAATTCATTCATATGAACCTAGTTGATATAAACTTTATGGCGTGCTAAGTACATGATTCCATATCCCGACCACGGATGCGTTCGTATAGATATTACTATAAATGGCCTCTATTAACTGCTGAAGATGTTACCTTCACAAGGATACTGGGATATCTCATTTTAAATTTATAATCAACTTGCCTCATAATTTGAACACCAGGTGCGCTAGATAAGTCAGACCACATCGTTCACTTTTGAGTTCGATAACAGATAGGTATTTTATATCGGGAGATTATAGCTACTATACATACGATTTTAATTAAGGATTATCGACTGTTTCGATATGCTTTTAAACTTCGCATGGATCTATTTAATATATTAGCCAATTAGCGAACCTGCAACCATAAAATATGTAGAAAAAATTGACTTGATTGTCAATGAACTATTTATGTATTTTTAACTCAATGACTATTTTAATAAAAACAATATACTGTTCTGTAATCAACCTGGATTAGGAGAAAAACGAGAAACGAGTTAGAATTTGCGCTGGTTTCTAAAAGCGAATACAAAAGTTTACGAATATTATTGAAATGCAATTTTTGACCCTTCAATTTTAAACCAATCGTTTTTGAGGTAGCGTTCGAGAACCACTCGCATACCGTTAGCGGAACGCTCCTCCTCTCAAATGGTATAGGTTATGTTGACTTATTTCTGTTATTAGTGTGGATATAAACTAAAAAAAGTTTAGTTTTTTGGTACAGTGAACGTGACTTTCATCAGAAAATACAATACTAAATATTTTCAAAAATGGAAGATCTCATGCATCTTTTTGCACTGGAACTTGGTGGTACTGGTAGTATATAAAGTAAAAAAGTTTATTTTTTGGTACAGTGAACGTGACTTTCATCAGAAAATACAATACTAAATATTTTCTAAAATGGAAGATCTCATACATCTTTTTGCACTGAGCAACTTGGTGGTAATAGTAGTGGTAGATGTGGAATATCACCCTAACAACATTCGTGTCTATGCAATTTTTATAGATTTTAATTGCTCTCAAATTCTATGCAAGTGGTAGTTATCGTAGTTATCAGCTGGATGTTGGTGGCAACTAATTTTTAGATATTTGTCAGTCCACAGTTAGTCGGATGGTCAAGGAAATCACTGCAGCTTTAACTAATCGAGACATATTCAATAAGTGGGTGTATTTTCCAGATTCTTTCGAAAAGCTAAACAAAATTAGTCGAGAGTTAGTTTTTACATTTCCTGATTATGATTGTGGAAAATACATATGCTAAATTCATTATTTTGAATTTATTTACAGTCTCATATTTAATTGCTAATTAAAATCACACAAAAACATTGCACAGTGATACTTTGGCAAACACACTAAATTATTAGAATTCTAAAATTAAACAACCTAAAGTTAAATGGAGAGCATAAACGGAACAAACTAATAAAATATTAACTCAACTATCGTTTATATAATTTTGAAAGTTTTGTAGGGCTTTTGAAATATTTTTCAGTGCTGTAATCGTTATGATTAATTCTTTATCCAAATTACCCTCAAATGATATAGCTGCTGTTGCAGTTTGCTTTGGTAGGTTTTTTAATGCAACTTTTCCACCAGAAGAGTTTCCACTGTCCTCGTTTGGCTTCGGATCCCCTTCTGGAATAGTTAACACGTTTTGTAAAACTTCATTACTCCAACCAACAATAGGAGGTTCCAGTGGTTCCACACTAGATTCCACATGGTTCAAATCAAATTTTGGCTCATCCATGATCTGTACCACAGCGTCTGCCCTATACCATCTACCGACGCCTCCTCTGCCATCACCTCCTCACTGATCTCGAAGGTTAAATTGTCATTAAAATAAGCCACTGACTTTCCATTATCGTGACCCTCTACCGAAACTTTTTTCAAAATACTGAGGACGTCTTCCTCTGTAGTGGTAATGACGTCACCTTCATATGAGCCTCCCTCAGTTTTTCTAGCACTTTTCTTATTGTTGCTCTCTGTTCCTTTCGTTCTACTTTTCGGATGTTGTCAACTCTGAAAACGAACAGTTTAATTATTAATTTGTTTTTTTTTTATATTTTATTATAAATATCTTACCGTCCTCCATTCCTTAATTGACCGGGAATGCTATTCTGCTACCCAGCTGCAATCTCCTTCCATTAATTTTAGACATCAATTTTAGTGAAAGTATTTCTAAATTTTCCACTAATAAATCCGGATTTTTTTTATAAATTCTACAAGGAGCCTTTCCTGCTTCTTGGACCTATTTGCGTTTTTTCTGTTGGGGATGACATTGTTTATAATAAGAATTGCACATTACAACGTCGCACGTGGACGTGCTGGTAGATTTCTGATAATAATTATCAGAAATCTGCCAGCAAATTTTACCTACCAAACTTTACAAAAATCCTTAAAATTCTACTAAAAAGAAATAAAAATCTACCAAATGTGGTAACGCTGAGTGGTGGTTACAAATTCAAAAATTACCTCCAGATAACCAATATGGTTTAAAAGAAGGGTTCGGGGCCGTTGATGCTTTGTCTTCTCTGGTGGTGAATATTCAGAATAACTTCTCACTCAATACTTATTTGGCTGCTTTGTTTGTAGATATAAAGTGGATATGATTCTATGCATATGATTCTACTTATCTTAGAAAGTAGACTAATAAATAATAGTTTTGGCAAAACTTGTAATCGATCTATTTACCTGTTTTAATCCGTGAATTTGACAATCAAATTTGACCCCGATATAACAGCACAGGTCTTCCTCAGAGGTCCACCTTGAGCTCGATTCTTTTTAATTTATATACGGCGGATATACACAAAATTAATGATGCTCAGTCTGGTATAGTGCCATATGCCCTGATCATTTTTGTGTATATACAGAGCATAAAACATACAAGACAGCTACAGATCTTCTAACATCTATAATTAGATTGGGAAAACGGATTTGATATCGCAGCAAATAAGTCTACAGTGGTTGTATTTTCTCGACACAACTGTCCTAATATTAACGACATTAATCTTGGGGATTATTTATTTCCTTTTTAAACACATGCTCTATTTGGATATACACAAAATTAATGATGCTCAGTCTGGTATAGTGCAATATGCCCTGATCATTTTTGTGTATATACAGAGCATAAAACATACAAGACAGCTATAGATCTTCTAACCAGGGATCGAAAATATCATGATATTTATATAAATATCAGACAAACTGATATATATCACAAAAAACGTGATATATATCACTTTTTGATATTTATGATATTTATTTTTATTTTTTTAATTCATGTAACTTATTCATGCAAATAAAACCACGATTGAATTTAAAAGAGTGCATATCATATTTTAAATCGTTTTTATTCAATGTGTTTTAAGCTTATTATGTCTTGGCTCTGAAAATGTAACAAACAAAACATAAATTCTAACAATTTAAAATAAAGTCAAATTCTGTTCAGCTGCCTCGGGTGCCCAATGCACCCGCCCGAAAGTTTTTCTCACGGCCCAATGATGTATCACTTTACCCGGGTTACCTCCTCTATCCTCCCAGCTGCATTTGGGTATCATTGGGTTCGTACAAGTGGGAACAGAATCATGAGTTTTGTTACATCAAAATTAAAATGACGATCTTGCCCCGTCCAACTGTAAAGCTAAGCAGCTGCAAAGAATTTGGCTTAAAAAAACATAACAAAAGTGCTCTCATAGATGTTCAATATTAGTATTATAAGGACAATAAAGAAGTACCTATAAGTATTAAAATGAAACTAATTTAAAAAATATACATATATATTTTTCACCAATGGCGTGGGTGTTTAATCGCGTACCATAGGCGTAGGCATTTTATTTTTATATTTGCGATATATATCATGATATTTATGGTGTGATATTTTCCATAAATATCATGATATATATCATGATATATATCAAGTGATATATATCCTCGATCCCTGCTTCTAACATCTATAATTAGATTGGGAAAACGGTTTTGATATCGCAGCAAATAAGTCTACAGTGGTTTTATTTTCTCGACACAACTGCCCTAATATTAACGACATTAGTCTTGGGGATTATTTATTTCCTTTTCAAATACATGTTTTATTTAGGAGTGATTCCGAATGAGTAACTCAAATAGCACCTTTATATTGAAAATATAATATACCGTTTTCTAAAAATGTTAACCAAAACCTGGTGGAGTGCAGACATCCAAACCGCTCTTCTTTTTTACAAACCATATATAAGATCGATTTTGGACTATGCATGTACTCTTTATGGATCTGCATATAATACTCTTTTAAAACGCTTAGACGTCTTGTAAAATACAGTGCTACGGATATGGGGAGCCATTTGATTAACCCCAGTCTATGCCTTATATGCCGAAGCTTCGGTCCCGTCTCTTTCGCTCAGACGACAGTACCTGGCTGAAAAGTTTGTTTGTATATTTTTTCAAGATTCCAGCGATATCCTTCCTCTGTTAGATAACCTATATAATTACACTTCATATTTTGAACACTAATCTTTTTTAGAAAATGTCCTTAATTACACCGCAATACAGCGAGCACCCAAATATTAGTACGAACATCTTAATTACAATTCTGGATAAGTGGGATAATCCTTTGTTGATATACTCAGAAATTTCTAAGTCTCTCTTAGGCAGAGCGTCCATCTGTCAGACAACACAAGACACAGATGCGACAAATAAGCGACAGACATGAAATAGACAAACAGAAAACATTTAATCGCATATCAAAGCGACACGTAAAATTCACTAAAAAACATTTTACTATTTGTCAGTAGTAATCATGTCATCGTGGAAGGATGAAGATGCGCTTGCTTTGTTACAAGTCGTGAATATTAATAAAATAGAACTAGGAGGTACTGAGTGCACCCTATGTGAAAACGAAGCCATAACAATGGAGGTACTTTGTAAGTAATGAAGGAATTGGAAATGTACCCTCATTAGTTCCAGTCATCTTATCGGATGATCTAAAAAACGTTTTTCTTTCACTTATAGATCAAATTAGGCCTTATGTTCCATCCACAAAACGGTCCAAACATATTTAAATGCAAAATTTGACTGATCTGTGTCTGCTCCTTTTAACACCAGAGATTTTCAATAGACACAGTCATGTCTGATTCTGTCGTGTCGCACTAGTATGCGCGGCTTAACTTAAAAGCAATGTAGTCACTGAACATATTTGTTTTAAGTCTTTGTCGCGTCTGTGTCTTGTTGTTGTCTGACAGATGGGCGCTCTGCCTTAGGTACAGGTTGTGCATGCTACATACCTTCGACCAATAAAAAATTCATCTAATGCAGATACTTCCATAATTTTATCAAATTATTTATCAGTTCTATCTATCTTCACTAAAAAACAGTATTTCTTTCAACATCAAAGCCCACCCATATATTTTAAAAATAAAGAAACCGCTCCACGATGTCTTAGATATGGAAAAAGAGGTTCATTTTGTATGTGTAAAAGCACACATTAGCATAAAAAATAATTAAACTGTCGACTCTGTGGCCAAGGAAAGAATCAACTAGAAGAAAAAATCCTTATATAAAAATGGCTTCCGTTAAATTGGATTTTTTATATGTTCTATATTTTGGCCCATGATCAAATGTTTCAATGGGTCGGAGGTCCCAAACCACCAGGGTTTCAAGATATTTGATGACATTTTATAAAAAATTTGGCAACGGTGGCAAGGTGCAACGGTTTGCAAGAACTGTTATAGCGTTCTTCGTGTAGGAGATCCTCATTTGCTCTTTGGCACGTAGAAAGAACACAAGGCGAGCTACACTCTACATTGAAAATAAATTCTATAATAGTATACAAAGTGTTTCATTTTTCACGTTACATTTTGTCAAATTCACACCTCAAAAACTTTTTTAATTTAAATGGAATACCCTGTACTTTTTTACATCATGTTATGTAAAATTAAATTCTCGTTTCTCTAGTATAAGCATTGTAGACTGTTTCCTCTTTGTGATACATTTTAAGAAGAAAACCTGAACAATTAATTTTTTTCCAATTTTACTCATAAAAATAATTTCCTATTATTTTTTATTGCGAGGAGACTTGCAGTTTTCTTATAAAATTTAAAAAAATATATTTGACAGTAGTAGTATTTCTGTTTAGTGGATAACTAACTATTAATTTAATTATTTAATACCATAGGCTATTACCTAAATAATTAAAATATAGATTCTATTAAGAAGGTACTATCGAAACTCAAAATGAATATTCCTTTAACGGCGCTCATGTATGTATGATCTACGACAAATTCAACACCTGTTTCAGTTTAAACCACTATTTTCTGAACCATAACGAGCATGGGATAGCTATTTCTACATTTACTTTATATTTAATTTGTACTTTTTGGAGAAATTTACTGTAATTTAATACCGATAGAAATTCAACATGCGATTACTATAACTAAAGTTAATAATGTTAGTGTTAACGGATACTAACAGACTATGTTCGAGAGGTACTTACTTGTTGGCCACTAATGTACTATTATTATCTTTTCTTTGTTGTGTGTGGTAATACAATATAATAAATATTTTTTGCCTGATGTCTCTTCCGAAAGTACATTTTATGTATTGCCAGTATATCCATGTAGTGGGATCGGCAAACACTCAAGCATGTAACTATAAGGCATTTGATGATAAAAACAATTCCTTTGAAATGGGTATCCTACAAGCCCACATAGAACGATATTTGAAGGGGAGCCAAAAAAAATTCCCTTAGAACATTACATATACAGGGTGTACGTAAAGTCACTACCTGCACTACTGTTTTCCCTTAATTTTTATCGCACTGATTTCAGACCGAATTTCTGTTGTATTGTACCACGTGTTCTTTGTTTTATGTTCGAATGTTTTACCGCCATCTTGGATCCACCATATTGGATTCGAATTTTTATTTTAAACACAATGAAGGTCATCATTTTAATGTAAAATTTACTACTTTTTTAACCAGTTGTATAGAAGATGGGAGAATTCTTTTGCAGGTTAAAGACATGGTGGGAAACAGATTGCTCAATGTTCTTATACGTACTGTAGACTCCGATGTAGTGATTATTGCCACTTCTTTCTTTTTTACTCTGAGAAACTTGGTCTAGAGGAGCTATGAGTTTCGTATGCAGTGAGTAAAGCTCATCAATAATCAATACAATCCGATTCATTTGTTAGCCGAAAAGTTGGAAGAAGGAATGTCAGTAGCCATAAGAGGATGTCATGCAATCACTGGTTGTGATACCGGACCATCTTTGTCGTTCAAGGGAAAGATCTCTACTTGGAAGACGCAACGATTGCCTTTAAAAAGCTGCGCCACCCAGGGGAGTCATGAAATGACAAGGTTATTAACATATTAGAGAAATACGTAATACAGCCAGGCCTCCGTATGGAGGGTACAGAGTTTAAGGGCCCGGGCTTACGAGGGGTCCGTAAAAAGGGCCCGACTGAACCTCTGGTGCGCGTTGGTGAGAAGTGATCAATTTTTTTTCCGGATTTCTGCTCTCCCCTCCCCCCCCCCATCAATTTTTATTTTCGAGAAAAAGAAAGTGGAACCTGTCAAGTTACGGAGCCCGCAATTTGATGCGCCCCCCTCCCGGGTCTGAGAATGTCGTAAATCTAACTGATGCTCACAGATTGCTCTTTGTATAAAGTAATCCACTGCAGAATCTGCCACCCACTCTAGATGCTCTGAAGATGCTTCCGTGCAGCTCACCAAGCAGATCAGGTTTGGGAACAAGCTTTGAACAGGGAAGGTGTCCCTGCTCCACCAGCTAATTGGGGATGGAGAATGCAGATAGGACAATGGATAGCAACATGGACAACACTTCCACAAATTTGGAATGCTTGCCGAGAACTGTAGTTAAGTGCTCCTGTAAGAAAGTATGTAAAACAAGTTGTTCCTGCCGTAATGGATTTAGATGCACTGTGCTATGTACCAACTGTAGTGAAAACTGTACCAATATATCCATTGAAGAATATATCGTGGAGTCTGACTAAATTACAAGGGTTGTTGCATATGTTCTGATAAATGAATGAAGTCAGTTGACTTTTAAGTAACATCTTGACACTTAATTTCACATTTGTCGAATATATTATACAATATTATTGACAGGCCTCCGCATCAAATTACGGGCCCCGTAACCACTGGACTTCCCAGGACCCACTGTCTTTCTCTCGAAAATGAAAATTGATGGGGGGAGGGGGGGGTCGGAAAAATATTTTGATCACTTATCACCAACACGCACCTGCGGGCTCCTAAACTCTGTACCCAATAGACCCCCCATACGGGAACCTATTGACCTATTGAAAACTGTTAATGCGTGAATTTCTATCACAACGAATCTCTTTATTAATGTTTTGAAAATAAAAATTAAACATTCTTTTATTGTCATTAATAGTGGAGTGGAATTAAAATGTGCATGGAATTGTTTTACAATAGCAATTTTCTTGCTAGAACTTATCGGAAACATCTCAAGGAGTGTTTTGGATTAAATCTTTGATCCGCAAGCTCCTTGTTTAAACAAAAGAATGTTGAAAATTGTATTTTTCGCAGTTTTCCTTAAATATCTCTGATTTTTTATACATAGCTTGTGTCGCAATGTATACAAATAGTATATTATTATATGAGCGATTATGATATCCATTATTCACGAAGATGACGTTTGAGCCCACGAGCCGTAGGCGAGTGGCGCAAATCATCTGAGTGAATAATGGCCATAATCGCGAATGTAATACTATGCTTTTTCTACACCTATTAAACAAATTAATTAGACTGAAAATTGATAGCATTAATCGGTACCTATTCGTAATAAGTCGAAAACGTAAACAAACAATATGGCGGTATGGCGGTACACTTGTCACTGTCACGCGAGTTGATTGTCAGCCGCAGCAGCAAGAGTTGATCGCGGTCGATTTCAAATATCATTGAATCAGCGAAACAATGATTTTTGAATTTGTGTTTGTGATTGGACGGAGCAGTGAATTATGAATTGATAATTCACTACAGTGAATTATGAGTACGATTTTTCACCAAAAAAATGCTAATAATTGTCATATAATTAAATAGGTGTAGAAAAAAATATTTAAGTAATCGACTACTATACTATTTTCTAACTTGTCAGATAACTGCAACCTTCATTCTTTCTTTCTTTCCTATCAATTTATTCTTTTCTTTTCGCACGTTGTGTTTGTTTTTCTAAATAATTCTTCCTAATTTCTTCCTAAATTTTAATTTTTAATAGAGCCAAAAATTTAAATAAACGCCAACATTTTAAACTTAAGCAGGTTTTTCATTTATCATTTTTTCCTGAAGCAGCAAGTAAAAAGTTTTCCTTCAGTGCTACTCCATCTTAATTGTACCTAATAAGTTTTATCTCCCCTTTAGGGAAACTTCACCTCAGTACCATTTTAATTCACATCAGGAGCCTGGTCATCATATTTATTTATAGTTGATCTGACACCGTGACGTCCAGTCCTAAAATTGCCGTGGCGTTGTGCATCGTGGATGTCTGACTGGCTCCGGGCATGGGCATACTGTAAAGTTTAATTGAAAATAAAGTCTTTCTGAATTGAATTAGTACATAATTTAGCTCGGCAGGCCTTCTTAATATATTGCCACATCTTTTTAGACATGTAATTTTTAATAAAGTTTGGTTATTTTTTATTCTTTACATCAAATACATAATATGTGTTACAATTACAGATGCTTTATGATGGAGCATTAACAAAGTAACACTTAAATTGTTGTACTACAAACATTTAACATTTTAGTAAATTTTTAATTATACTCCATCCTTCATTAAGCATTTATCCCCGTCTAGCAATCAACATATCTCAAATATTTTGCCCGGGTTCGAAATACAACTTTCACTCATCCAAGCTATCAAAGACTAGATAATCATCATTCTAATTCGATTCAGACTATTAGTGATTTCTCAAAATAACATTCCTCATTGATAACATACTGCACCCTTTGAAATTTAGTCAAAACTTGGATGGTTTTGGTAACTTCTTAGCCTGAACATTGCTTAAAGTTTAAAAATATATCTAATATTTTAACACACTCGGGAGCAAAGATCGACGGTTCGATTCCATCCTGAAGTTAGCAACTTCTTATTTATTTCGGACTAAGATGGGAAAAGGAACTGCCGATATCCCAAATTGGTTCGATTTCTATAATAAATAGTAAGGCCTCACCTGTCTTTGTCAAAAAATCCTAAAATTCCAGATTGACTTGAAAGTAGGTTAAGAAAACATTTTAACATTACAAACTTGAGGAAAAATTATACAAACACAATTAGCCATAACGTTACAGACTAAACAAGTTTTGTTGTAGAGAAAAACTCCAGCTCTGTAAATACAGAGTGATGCTTCTTCTAATGCGAAAAGTATATATAATTTAGCAATTATTTATTCAATGTTAATGACATTAAAAAAGAAATACGAGAATTAAACTAGAATAATTTAAAACATCTCGTGTATAAATTTTCCGATAAAATCAAATGAATAATAAACCAGATACACATTATAATTTATGACTTAATCTTGAAATTATACTTGCTGGAGGTATGATTATTATTAAAAACCATGTACTGTTTCTGGCCATTTAATTCTTTTAATTGTTGGAAATAACGTTGAAGCTTGTAGCCCAGAGAATTTATACGTCAACATTCATATTATTCAGAGTAATTTATGAAACAATTACAACTGATAATAACAATATTTACGTATTAGTCGCTTTGGTTTCTTCGCTATATTTCATATTAAATCTTATCTTTCAAATGCTCAATATATGCTAATGTAGACTGGTTGTAATGATTGCACGCGAACGTTGTCGAGTGCAAATATTTATTTGTCAAATATCAAAATCTAGTTACCTTAAAATTTTGATCTAGTGTAGAAATATAATTTTTCTTCAAGCGTATTAAAATGTTTAAATTATGTCACCAAAAACAGAAGTAGAAGTAGGACATTGTTTTACTAGTAACAAAATGTTAGTACCGAACGCCACCGTAGTGGACATTGTTTTACTAGTAACATAATGTTAGTTCCGAAAGCGCCACCGCAGTGGGTATTGTTTTACTAGTAACATAATGTTAATACCGAAAGCCACCGGTGGCGCGCTATCCACTAGCCACTTGTCATATTGTGTCAACATGTAAGACTGTAGTTTGAATATTTGTACATTTATGATAAATAAATGAATTTTTGCATTTTAATACGCTTGAAGAAAAAATAGTATATATTACACGGAGTAGAACGCATTTTTTTGTGTTTGGCCCAGTTTGCGGCTTCGGCTTCGCCTCAGCCGCAAATCCTGGGCTCAACACAAAAAAAGAGTGCGTTCTACTCCTAGTAATATAATATACTATTTTGGTGTTTTCTCAATGATTAACAAAACAAATATTTTTTGCCTCAAAGTCTACTTAGTGCGTAATAGTTACCATAGCTTTTGTGATAAATAAATAATGTTTTATATCAAGTATAGAGCAAAATATTGGCTGTTCTTTGAAAACACAGAGTAACTGACAATTGTATGAAACAAGTTACAAAATATGTACAAATTCATCCTTTTTTATGATCTTTTCTTTACAAAATTGTCAGTTATTGTATTTTTCATTGGAGAGCCATACGAAACACCGTTTTTTGCAAAGCAGAATTCATTAATAGTGCAGTCAACGAATTTTCAATATGGGGGGTGTCGATTACATGGAGGGCGGCAGAATTTTTACTTCAGAGATGGGTTTGGGGTGGTTAGGAGGTGAACATACTAAAAGTCCGCGACCCTAGGAGGTCAGTCTTGCGGTGGGGGGCTTCCGGAAAGCCCTAAATTTTGACTTTTTTGGTTTTTCGCTTATAACTCGAAAACTATTGGTCCTAGTGAAAAAAATATTTTTACCTTTTTGAAAGCTGGTAAAATTTTCTATCTTCAATCGTTCTCGAGTTATCCGCTTCTGAAAATCGCAGATTTCCGGAAAACGCTGCTTCGGATCACATTTTTCGTCATACTCTGCTCTTAACACCTCAAATCTTCTTTGTAAAATAAATTGTAATTCTCACACTATATTCTTGTTAGGCACTTACTAAGTACAGGACAACTAACGCTTTGCAGTTAAGTAAAAATGGATTTTAATTTTGTTAGGTACTTCATTTCATTTCAGGATGTGCAATGGGTGCGTTTAGGGAATGCAACGGTTGGCAACGGTTACGAGCAGCGGTTCTCTAAACGACAGCGCTGAAAATGTGCCAATTGTCAACTGTTGAATGTTTTAGTCAGCGGCAAAATTCACGCTGAGTGTAGTCAGACATAAATGAATTAATCAAAATCGCATGCACCAAACACAAATTTTTTTAACCATTTTATGAATAAAATATTTCAGTAAACATCACTGCGATAAGACAATGCCTAATATAACTTTTTATTTTTTCCCGCATATTTTGGTACCGCAGATGGCTTTGCATTTGTAGCAGCCGGATGTTTTTCTGGTCATAAGTAGATCCTAATTTGTTCTATATTTGTGTGAAATTTGATTCAAATCGGAAACAAAATAAAAAAGTTATAAGGGAGTCTTCATTTTAAGTGAGTCACACTGTATATTTAAGGAAATGTATAGCTTTCGACAAAATATTACGTTAGTAAATACATCGAGTGATGTAAAATAAAGATTTATTAGCAGACCACGGTAAACCGTTCTGATAGAAACATTTCAGATACATAATTAATCTATTTATTAACTATCGATTTTCGCTGGCGAATATCTCGGAAACTATAACACATAGCAAGAAAATAAATATAGACATTCTTGTAGGAAATTTAATACAATTTTGTATAGAAAAATTTATCGCGTGCGACGCATCGTTTCCGAGTTATAGGCGAAGAATAGAAAGAAGGGACCTTTCCACCCCCTCCCCCCTGAAGCGGAAGGGCTAGGGGCGAGGACTTTTAGTATGTTTACGCCTCCTAACTACCAACACATTCCGGAAGAGGAAAATTCTGCCCCCTCCATGTCCTCTATACTCATTCGTTGACTGTACTATAAGCATAGTTGACATTTAAAAAAAAATAAATGACAATGACAATAGTATTTGACATTTATTTGGAAAAGAAAACATCACCTTCCCAGTCCTTTTGTCAATCTAATTGGTTAAATATGGAAAAGAAAATTATACAAAAAAATTTGAACACGAACACCAACTTAACTATTGGATAATAGTTTATATATCGCAATCATTGAACACATCGGGCTGTTTTCTGTCTCCGTTAAGCAAAAATAGTATTAATTAACATTTCAGAAAACAACTCAAATAATTAGTTTAACCTTTAAAATATCTAAACAAATTTAATGTAAATATATATTTTTTCAAATGGCAGATATCGAAAGTAGTTTCTAATAATTGTAATAGCTATACTTGCACCAGTACAAAATGTAGCCTAGAAAGTACTAATACAGAAGGACGTAACAAGAACTTTTAAAAGCCGTAACGGTCACGTCAGGCTGACGTTCTATCCTGCCTATTATTCAACATTGCGTTGGAAACAGTAATACGAGATTCGGGATTTCAAGGGCACAATCTTATAAACCAGTCCAAATATTGGCATAATAATATGCCGATGATATAAATATAATTTCAACTGAAACGTTCCGCAGCAGTCATGGAGCCCAGAAAAGAATGAGAAAAAGACAAAATGTATGCCCGCCACCACTCATCATCAACTATAAGAGACACCTGTGGTCATCGATAACGGTACCCTGGAAACAGTCAACGAATTCATATATTTAGGATCTTTAGTCAACAGCGTAAACCTCCAAAGCGACGGAATCAAACGGAGAGTTCTCTTAGTCACTAGTTGCTACTAAAATTTAATAAAACACATGTCGTCATCAAGTTTGTCAAGAAAGATCAAATGTACTCTGCACAAGTCACTAATTAGACCTGGACCACGATAAAGCTCTATTAGGGTGTTTTGAAGGAAAAATTTTGAGGAAAGTATCTGGTGCTGTAAATGAAAACTACTTGTGGCGCAGGCACTACAACTTCGAACCATGTCAGCTCTACCAGGACCCGTCGTGCATAGTTTGTGCCTCTTTTGGCTAAGGCTTTTCATCCATGGATGCTTGCCTTGGGTTATTATGTAATTGAATAACGGTGCTCGAAGCTGGGCTGATGAAGTTTAGTTTTTGGTTTTATTAGGGTTAGTATTAGTTAATATGGTTTTATTATGGTTGTTAAATATTTGTGGTGATGTACACAGTGTAGTGTATGTATGGCTCTTTGTAATTTTGTTTGTTTTATTTTTTTGTTTTATGGTTGTGGTATGGCTCTTTTCAGATGTTTATGTGATACTTTTTTTTTTGCTTAAGATGTTTAGTGTATTTTTTTGGATATCGTAAAACACATTAAAGTGGCACGCCTTAGATGGATAGGCCACGTGCAACGCTTAAGGATAGGATTTTGCAGAGAGGGAAATATGCGTTTGTTTTCGGTTTATTATAAATAATTAAAAAACCAAACATAGTATAATCTTTAAAACTGTTTTAAATAATTGCTATTATTCTAACGAATACGAATATATATTTTTTATTGTAAATTTCTGTTGTACTTGAATATTGTAGTTTGTCAATGAAAATAGTTCCTAATTTCACTATTAGAGTGTGACATTTACAAAATATACAACATTTATGGTAAAAACTGTATAATGTTGTATTACAGCAATGGGAAGTATCTGAAACTATTTTAAAGATTATACCATTTATGATATTTTAAATATTTACAATAAACCGAAAATAAACGCATAATTCCCTCTTACTCTGAAAAATCCTATCCTTAATCCCAAATAGCATGCTATGGATGATTCACTATGAGAGGCTCGGTGGGTAAGCGAGGAGTAGGAAGACCAAGGCTACGATACATAGACGATGTAAATTGGAATAAAAATGTGGAGAATGTTGGCGGAGGACAGGAACGAATGGAGGAGAGTATTAGAGGACGCCAAGGCCCACCACGGGCTGTAGTTGCCAATGATATTTGCATCATTACCGACTTACCGTTTTTTGTCAAAATGTTTTTATCTGATATAGTCCCTTGAGGTAATGCTTTTACCCTAAAAGTTCTGCGACCGGACCGCAAGACATGTACCCCCCCCCCCTCTTTTCGAGGGCGGAGAACACGATGGTGACAATATTTTCCAACCTATACCCCAACCACTACCCCTATACCGAAAAAACCACACCTTTTTCCGAGTTTCCGATGCTTGGCAGGAAAATTTTATTAATGAAAGTTATTCAGAATTGTCCAAAAACCTTAAGCTCAGTATTTCATCAAAATAAAAAGAATGAAAAATTGAAAAAAATGATAAATTTAAAAAATATAAAAAAGCTAATAGTTACTTGACAATTACGTGACAGCTTGGTTTAATTTCAAACAAAATTGTCATGAGTTTTTTAAACAAAAGAATCCATTTAAATGATATTTTTGGACTTTGACATTATTTTCTAAAAAATTTCAATATTTTTAAATTTTGATTAAATTTTGGATTTAGGGTTTTTGGATAATTCTGAACAACTTTTGTTAATAAAATTTTCCGATAATAAAATGCCTAGCATCGGAAGGGGTGGTTTCTCCCTTTGAAGGGTAAATATTGTCACCATCGTCTTCCCCGCCTTCGAAAATGGGGGTGAAGATGTCTTGTGGTCCGGTCGCAGAACTTTTGGGCTTTTTACCTTTTTCTGGATTACCTCAAGGGACTAATAACTCTTTATCACGCCATATCTTCGAAACAAAATTTTATCAGACTCACTTGCATAGGAAATTCTTTCTTATTTTGACCTACGTAATACAGGGTGATTCACGTAGGACGTTCGTTAGAAGTTTTTCAACTTGCAGTTGGTTTTCAAACTTGAAACTTTTTATGCAGCCATAATCGATCATGCCGGTTCTACCTAAAATATTTTCAGTCCTCCAGCTATACAGGGTGTGCCAAAAGTCGGCCAACTTTCTTATTTTAAATGGAAACCTACATGATTCGATTGACCTTCCAATTTTAAGTTTAGACAACCCAAGTTATGTTAAGTAATCTGTTAGAGGTTTTGATACATGTCAATTAAAAAAAAATTGCCGCTATAGTAGTTTACGAACAAATTTGTATCTCGCAAACCGTTTAAAATTATGAAACCAAATTGATGAAGCAGTTAGCTGGAAGTTCAGACTAACACCTGATGTCCCATCGATGGTCCCATCTTGCACCATATAGGCGCAGGCGATTTTCAAATGTCGCAATAAAAAATCTTCAAAAAGTCGATTTTTCGAATGGCACCTACAGTTTTTCGAAAAAAAAAAAAAACTGAATTTTAGGGTGAGTTACTTAAGCATTCTCTACACTTAACTTCGCCCCCCATCGAGTTATTTAGTAGAAATCAAGAAATACCTTATATTGCCGAGATAGTGCTTGGCTTTTCAGGTATCCCATGGAAACAAAAGACAATCTAACAATTTACTTAAAAATATGTATGCATATCTTCAGCCGTTTTTGAGTTATTGGCATTTTTTGTAGTAGCCTTTGGAAAAAATGCCAAACGTCAAATCTAGTCACTATTGTGTTATTGTTATCTTATTGTTTCAATTAATTCGTACAATTTTCATCATGGAACATTATCCGAATGATGTTATCTTTGATTTATTTGTAATATATGGTGAAAATATCAGAATAGTTGACAGAACATGCCGCGCGTTCAATTTCAAGTATCCACATCTACCGCAAATGACAAAAGGTAAATTTCTTAGGCTTAAAAATACTTTTTTTGATCATAAGAAGCCTCTTGTGAGCCTATAACAGGAAATGAAGTGTTGAAATTAAATCGACATTTTTGGGCTCACGAAAATCCTCGTGTTGTAATGGAGGTGGAAAATCAAATTCAGCTTCGTATTAATGTTTTTTGTCTGTTAATGGACAGTGAGGTGCGATATTTCATGTACGATGAAAACTTGAATAGCGAGGGTTATTTGAGAATCTTAAGAGAAGTTGTGGAAAACTATCTGGATGATGTGCCGCTCAATCGACTTATCAATCTTTGGTATCAAATGGACGGAACTCAAGCACATTCGACTAGAGCCGCAGATGCCAAATTAACGGAACTCTCTGAAGATCGTTGGTGGGGAAACAGAGGTTCATCACTTTGGCCCGCCCGATCACCGGATCTTTCTCCTTTAGATTTTTATTTATGGGGTTGGGTCACAGAATTAGTGTACGCAAATCCGATATTAAATTACAAAAACTTGATAATAAGGATAATTAGAGCTTTTGATCGTTTCGAACCTTTTGGAACTCCGAGAGCAACGTAGTCTGTTCAGGAGCGTATTGTAGACTGTCTCAATGAAAACGGTGCACACATTGAGCATTTGTATTGAAGTAAATTATTTTGTTAATCTCTTCATATGTTATTATTTTGTTACTATTTGTTACTGCAATACGATTTTTGAATAAAAATTCCAACTACCCTTGAGGAAAAAAATAATATTTCTTTCAAGAAATGCCAATAGCTCAAAAAGACTGAAGATATGCATACATATTTTTAAGTAAATTGTTAGAATTGTCTTTTGTTTCCATGGCATAGTTGAAAAACCAAGCAATATCTCGGCAAGATAAGGTATTTCTTGATGTGTATTAAACAACTCGATAGGGGGTGAAGTAGGTATAGGGAATGCTTAAGTAACTCATCCTAAAATTCAATTCTCTTTCGAAAGATGTCAAAAAAAAACAGTAGGTGCCATTTGAAAAAATCGACTTTTTGACGATTTTTTATTGCGACATTTGAAAATCGCCTGCGCCCATATGGTACAAGATGGGACCACCGATGGGACATCAGGTGATAGCCTAGACTTCCAGCTAACTGCTTCATCAATTTGGTTTCATAATTTTGAACGAATTACGAGATACAAATTTGTCCGTAAAGTACTACAGAAGGGCTTTTTTTTTTCAAAAAGATTTACATGTATCAAAACCTGTAACAGATAAGTTAACATAATTTGGGTTGTCTAAACTCAGAATTGGAAGGCCAATCGAATCATATCAAAAAAATTGTAGGTTTCCATTTAAAATAAGAAAGATACCGACTTTTGGCACACCCTGTATAGCTGGAGGTCTGAAAATATTTTAGGTATAACAGGCATGATCGATTATGGCTGCATACAAAGTTTCAAGTTTGTAATCCAACTGCAAGTTGAAAAACTTCTAACGAACGTCCTACGTGAATCACCCTGTATGTCAAAATAAGAAAGAATTTCCTACACAAAGGGGAGATTTTTCCGTTATATACGTAACAAATCGTTAATGGAAAAATCTATTTCTCTACAACTTTTTTTTAATATGTCATCGGAAATTCTAAAGATCGAGAACTTATATTGTCTACTGAAGTCAATGTAAACAGAGATAAGTAGATCAGAATAAAATTGCGATTTCGTTTCATTGTGCTAGTTTTTGGTTAAAATATCCGAAGATATAAACCAATTCGATCAAATGTCCTAAAAATGCTTATTTAAGAAATGTCATAAATTTTATAGTAAATTTTGAAACTGAAATTAAAACGTAATTGTATTAAATAGTCTAAGCTCCTATGGTACACTAGTAAAAATGTGTTAATTGCTATTTTTAATTAATTTCTGAAATTAGCTTAAAAAAATGAATTTACTTTTCAAAACACCTGCTTGAAATTTACACAATTTATGGTAAATGTATAATTTTTTTAAAAAATCGTGTCTGACAATTTTCGTTAATTAACATCTGACAGGCCTATTGTCATAACACCGCCTTGGTTTTCGTTTAAAAATTAAGTTTCAGATTTCCCCCATCTATTAAAACCTATCTGGCTGGTAATTTTTGTTAATTATCTTCTCAGACTTGATTTTGAATGCACCGCATCCATGCATGAGATAGATGTCAGACTGAACTGCTGGCATCTCATAACACCTCCTCTATTTCTGTTTTTAAATGAAGTTTAAAATCACCTCCATCCATAAAAATCGATCTGTCATCGAAAAAATATGTTTGCTATGTCAGATTTAATTTGTAAGCGCCGTGCCAACGTTTTTTTTTCTAAGAAGCTTCTACGACGCGACGGCCGCGTCAAAACACCATCTTCATTTTTTACTGAAATTAAGTTTGAAATCTCTTTGTGTATAGAAATTGGTCTATCAGCGAAATAGTAATTTACGTTATAAGTCCGGTAGGTGACTTATTACAGCACGAGTTGTTTTACGGACGAGGCGACGTAGGAGCCGAGTCCGGAATATAAACGAGTACTGTAATGAGACCTACCGAACGTGTATCGTATAAAATTTATAATCTTTTTAAAATGAATAAAAAGTTACAATTATTGAAATTTAAAAAATATTTGTTCGTAATCTAACAATCGCATCACCTTAACGATGTTATAGCCATTGTTTTCCATAGACAATTTTGATTGTCTTTAGCTTGTTACTGTCAAATAAATAAAACCATAATTTTTGCATTGTTTTGTATTATGGAGATTTCGGAGGAGATTATAAATAAATCTGGAGGCAACGGGTAAATTAATCCCGAAAAAATGATCAGATAGATATCAAAAAAGATATGGATTGTTTTGTCAATGGAAACAGATAATATATGATGGTGTTGCTAGGTAACACATTACAGTATCAGATACTGTAATGTTCGCAGGTAACACATTACGGTATCAGATACTGTAATGTTCAATTTACCGGCCGTAAATGAGTCCGGGAAATAGTAATTTACTGGACAGTAAAAAATAAAAATGTTTTTTACTATGATTGACTTAATTTCTTAAGCGCCGCGCCACGTTTTTTAATTAAAAATTGTGGTACGACCGTTGCCAACTAAAAAATATAATATATTTTGATTAATAAACGTGGCGCGGTGCTTAAGAAATTGAGTCCGTCAAAATAAAAAACATTTTTTCGCTGACAGACCAATTTCTGTGCATGAAAGAGATCTCGAACTGAATTTCAATAAAAAATGAAGATGGTGTTTTGACAGGTCCTTCGTAGAAGCTTATTTAAAAAAAACGTTGGCACGGCCCTTACAAATTAAATCTGACATGGTAAAAACATTTTTTCGATGATAGATCGATTTTTATGGACAGAAATCTTAAACTTTATTTAAAAACAGAAATAGAGGAGGTGTTATGAGATGCCAGCAATTTAGCCTGACATCTATCTCATGCATGGATGCTGCGCATTCAAAATCAAGTCTGGCAAGGTAATTAACAAAAATTTCCAGCCAGACAGGTTTTAATAGATAGGGGAAATCTCATTTAAAAAAAAACCAAGTAGGTGTTTATGAAGTGTACTTGCATGAAGAAAATAATCTATGACAAAAGGCCTGTCAGATGTTAATTAACAAAAATTGTCAGACAGACGAATTTTTTTAAAAATTATACATTATTTACCATAAATTGTGTGCAGGCGTTTTTACCTTTAAATTTGAGATGTTCGATGAAGTACCTTTTTGTGCCCTGGGAGCTTAGACTATAGGAGAATATAAAGTAAAATTATAAAATTCATTCACTTATTCATGATGTAAACACTTAATGGGTCAAGTGGAAGAGCGGGTGTACTACTGTACCACCGAACTTCGCCCTTTCATTTGTGTTTGTTTAATTTTTTTTTCTTGTTTACTGTACTTTAATTTGTATACACAATGAATAAAGGCATTTATTTTTTTTTTTTTTTTTAGCGAGCTAAAAACCAGTCACCTTTCTCTGTGGCTCCGACCCTCACAGAGGGGAGCTGGTAGTACCGGTAGCCACTCCCCACGCCCGTGGGGTAAGTGACTACTGGGTCCGGGAATCGTGTGCCCTGAGCAGACGTAATGAACCGAGAATGACGGCCTTCTGCATTCTGGCGGCTAAGATCTCTGCCGAATTTCGGCATGTCGGTATGATCTTGAGTTCCGAAAGCAGTGTGTGTCTCGTTCCACCGAGGGCTCCTATAATCAGTACCACTATCTTAACAGTATGGTCTGGATAGAGTCTGCGGAGTTCGAAGAGCAGATCTCGATATTTTGTCCGTTTTTCCTCCTCCTTCAAGACAATGTTGTTCTCCGCGGGAGCCGAGAACTCCACGACGAACATTGTCTTGAGTTGATGGTCGAGGAGTACTACGTCAGGCTTGTTGGCTTGTATTTGCCTGACGGTGGGAAAAGAGTAGTTCCAATAAATTAGACACTTCTCATTTCCCACAACGGACTCAATATCCCCCGGAGCGTAAGGCAGCACTGGTGTTTGCCAAGCCAAGGTTTTCTATATTTTTATAGAAAACTCCATGCATTGGCTTATCCGTGTGCAGCTGCAGAAAGTTGTTGTGTTCTGCAGCTTTAATTTCGGCTTTTCGCCGAGCAGGTTCCAACTCGGTGACAGAGTCGCGATTTACCCGCTCGACGTCGAAGGAGAGACCAAGTTCATCGGCTGCTCTCTGTGCTGCCTTAAACAGAAAGGCTCCTACCCCTGCATTTTCATGGTCTCGGACCATGCAGAGGAGGGGATCCGAACTCCTGATGACCTTACAGGCTCCATCCAGAACCATCCTATTATGGAGACTCTCCAAACTCAAGAGTCCACGGCCTCCCCGATGTCGTGGGAGGTATAGCCGTGGAACGGACGATTTAGGATGCAAACTCCTATTGAGATGCATCTTCTTGCGGGTTCCTACGTCGAGTTGACGCAACTCTTCTTGAGTCCATTTCACTACTCCAAAGGAGTAGAGAAGCATCGGAACAGCAAGCATGTTGGTAGCAGACACCTTGTTCTTCCCCGACAGCTCTGAAGACCAGATCTGTCGGAGTCGGTGCTGATACTTGCCGCGGAGAGCGTTTTTCACTACACTCACTTCTTGGGTGGAGCGTTGCTCGACACCCAAGTAAGTGTACGACTCTCCGGCATCTAGATGATGTAAGATGCTTCCGTCCACGAGCTGCGCGTCCTCTCCGTAGTTCCCGCATCGTCCTCTCTTGAGATGGACCAGTGCACATTTGTCTAACCCGAACTCCATGCCGACAGCCTGCGTGTACTCCTGTACCACCCTGAGGGACTGGTGTAGGTCCCTCTCTCCGGAGGCATAAAGTTTAAGGTCATCCATATAAAACAGATGGGTGACCTTATGCCTCCTATCGCAGTTGTATCCACGGGTTCTCCGGAGCGAAACGGATAATGGCAGTAGTGAGATGCAAAATAGAAGGGGGCTGAGGGAGTCTCCCTGAAATACTCCCCTTCTGAATGTTACCGACTCCGTCTGGACTCTATCATTACCCGATGTAACGGTAAAGCGAGTCCTCCAGAGCGGCATCAGTTCTTCGATGCATCTCACTACGGGACCAGGTACCGCAAGACATCGGAGCAAGTGTACAATAAGCTCATGCGATGCCATGTCAAATGCCTTGCGGTAGTCGATCCAGGCCATGGAGAGGTTACGCTTATACTGCATGGAGTCCTGCGTGACACACCTGTCAATCAGCAGGTTCTCCTTGCAGCCAGCGACACCTCTTTTTGACCCTCGTTGCTCATATATCCGCTCGTAAACCGGTTCAACTGCGTGGAGCACTCGCATGTACAAGATGCGCGTAAACACCTTGTAACATGCGTTTAAACAGGTTATCGGTCGGTAGTTCTTTGGGTTTGACAAATCTCCGTTCTTCGGGATCAGCACTGTCCGCCCCTCGACAACCCAAGAAGGAATTTGCTGCTCTCCATTTAGCCATGAATTGAAAATTCTGGCTAAATGGTGGTGGGTACTGGATAATTGTTTCCACCAAAAGTTATTGATCCCGTTGGGACCTGGAGCAGCAAAGTTCTTAGAGCCCTCAAGAGCTCTTCGAACCTCTTCTGGGGTTATCGGTTGGCACACCTGTTGGGCTTGCTGAAACCTTTGACAAAAGGTTTCAAAGTGTGCCAGGGCTGGAGAGTCTCTGTTGAGTGGAAGCTTCTGTTCGTACAACGTTTTCCAGAAGTTTTCCACCTGATCTGCAGCCGACGGATTTTCAGCAACACGCTGAGGCGTATTATTATTATTTATTATTATTATTATTATTATTATTATTTAACTTTTAACTGATTTAAAGTATTATTCTAATGAGATTTGAGTCACAGCGAGCCACATTCTTCAGATAGTGCAATGTTTTACCAACTAGGGAGGTTAAGATTTCTTCCCATGCTCTACGTCACCCTCTGGTCATCACGGATCTATGCTAACACTGATAAACCAGCCCTTCATATGATACTGGTTTTATGGTCTCAGACGTATATGTATTCGCCTTAGGACTTGCCAGACTCTAATTAGATATATTAGTATTCGTATAGCCTCATCTTACCTTATAGTGTTGAAGTATACAGTTTATAGAGAGAACTGAAAATGAAAACGTCCTTATAACTTTTTAATGTTTTCTCCGATTTAAATCAAGTTTTACTCAAGTATAGAATAAATTAGGATCTACTTATGACCAAAAGAACATTCACCTCCTACAAATGAAAAGCCACCTGCGGTACCAAAATATGTCGAAAAAATTAAAATATATTAGACATTTTTGCAACTTGTTCAGAATTGTACAAAAACCTTATATCCAGAATGTATTCAAAATTAAAAATTGAAAAATTACTATTTTAAAAATAATTATTTAAAAAAAAGCTGCTAATTGCTTGACAACTACCTGGCAGATTGGGTTTAATTTCAAATAAAATTACCATAGTACAGTTATCTAAACAAAAAAGAAACCATAATTATATTTTCGGACTGGACATTATTTTAATCAAGGTTTCAATATTTTTTAATTTTGATTAAATTTTGGACTTAAAGTTTTTGGACAATTCTGAACAAGTTTCATTAACAAAATTTTCCGATAAAAATGCCTAATATAATTTTTTTATTTTTTCCGCATATTTTGGTACCGTAGGCACAGGTGGCTTGGCATTTTTAGGAGGCGAATGTTCCTCTGATCATAATTAGATCCTAATTTGTTCTATGAGTAAAATTTGATTCAAATTGGAAAAAAATAAAAAAGTTATAAGTGAGGCACACTGTATAAGATGAACAATAATTTATTTATACTTATATTTCTATTCTATTGCCCGTTTCTAAATGGAAACTAGTTGAACTAAAATAAAGTTTTCATCACATGTACAACATCGTCACTATTTTAGAACAAATTAATTTGGTACAGTATAATTTTAATATCACTGTACACTTTTATACATTTGGACAAAACAAAGGATTGATATTTTGTTTTATTTTCATTTACGTGTATGTCTTGTAAATTGTTTAATTTACCGAGTTAAATACATTCCGTCCGTTTTATAGAAACGATTTATGTTTTGTGTTGTAATTGAAACCATTTAGTTTCATCTTTTGAAAGTAAGGTAACAAAAAAATACAGGTAAATAATAAAATTAAAATCTCAGTTATTTTCGATTTTAATTCTAATTTAGTTTCAGTAATTCAATCCGCTTAAGTAATTTACAAGGCCTATTATAAGAGCAACTATTTTGAATATAACATAATTTTTCTATTAAGACCCATATTATGAAACACGTAATATTTGCATAAAAATTCCAGTCTTTAACATTGTATTGCATATTAATTTACAGTTATAATGATACTGCATTATGTATGTGCCATAATGTCAAGGCAATCAATTTTTATTTACCACCAAAACTTTTCAACAACAATGATGATGGTTGAGAAACTGACGTAGCTATAGAGGGTATATAAGGATGAATACTCTCGCCAGCGTCTATCTTTAGATACGCTGTTACAAAACCCGGGAAAATGTAAGCGGGCAAAATATTGCAAAGGTTTAAATTTTTTTTAAAAACGCCAGGGTTTAATTAATAAAGTTTTTAATGAATAATCTACGAACTTATGCGAATATGTCTCAAAATATTAGATCCACTACCTGAGAAAATAAGAAATACAGTTCATCTCATCGCTATTTTATCACCTTATATAGTCGTTAAAATGAGTAGACATTTGATCTTTACCGAATGAATTGTAAGTGCGTTTAAATTGCCGCGTGTAAACTGATCGATTAGAGATGAGAAGCAAATATACCTGTTAATACCAAGTAAGAAAGGTATTACGTAAAGAACAAATAATTTTATATAGACCAGGAGCCAGCCGACCACTAACTGTGTGTAACAGGTTTACTCCCAAGATGTGTGAATTGTTGTTAATTTGGGGTAGTAGAGCACAAAAATGTCCATTTTGGTACAGGGGTGTACGGCAGGCCCCCAAATGTGTAAGAAATATGACTTGTAAAAGTAAAAAAAAAAGCCACAAATAAGCCATAGGTTTACGCTTGGGGGTTGGAGGGATTTCTTAATTTTGGGTGGTACAAGGAGGCACTACGCTAGCCCAAATTTGAAAAAAGTCAGGTAAAAAAATGATCAGTTTATGAATGGTAATAAGGAACTTCGTAAATATGATCCTCCTGATTGCGAAAAGACATTCGCCATCTTTGAAAAGTGGAGCGAACGTCTTGCCTTTCACGGTAATTGACGGCGTATCGGCTCTTCCTATCGCATGTACTAGTTACCCCTGCAATTCGATAAATATCATAAATTTACTACTGGAAATCAGATACTTAGTTAAGTATGAACCTTCTTAGTGCGAAAAACATTCGCCATCTTTGAAAAGTGGTGCAAACGTTTTGTATCGAAACGGAGGCACTGATCTAAATGATAGACTTTCTTGAAAAGAAGATGTGAAAAGTCGAAATTCTTGTCTGCCTTGAGAGGAAACTGTGTTCCGATTTACTTGTATATACAGAGTGTAATCAGTTTCATGTCATTAAAAAAAACTGGTGGTGGGGAACGACTAAACGAACAAAAAAACCTTATATAACATGGGGTCAAAAACCCAAAGTTTTAGGAAAAAAAAAACAATAATTTTGAAAATTTTATGTAAAATTGTTTGAGAACTGCTGGAATGTTGGGATGGGCTTTTATATTCGTGTATGTCGACGCCTCTAACCATTAAATACGTTAATACGGCTCTTTCAAAGTGCCGCGTTCCTTTGTTAGAGGCCGCGCGTCGACGAGGACACGAGTCGATAGTCACACTTTTTTTATGGCTTTTTAAAATTAGGTAAGGTAAGATCTTTAGTGGTGGGATATTTTAGTTTCTGTGGGCATTTCGTTAAGTACATACGTGGAAGCCGTTCGTTGTTTTGTATGTTTCTTTGTTCTCTTGAATTTTGGATCACGTATTTACAGTTAAGATTTATTTTATTGACTTACCGTTCAAGTCGTTAAGTTCTTGATTACGTACAGACTCTACTTGTTCGTTCTTTTTGTGTTTGTTGTGGATTTTGGACCAAGTTTTTATTTTGAAAGAATCATTGAAACTAGAAGAGAAAATAATCAGAAAAAAAAACAAACTATATTAGAATGATAATAAATAATTATAGTGGAACCAGGCGCTTAGACGTTTCAACCCCTCTAGCTGGCCCTTGTACCACTTGTCAAAGGTGGCGCACGTATTTTCGCAATCCGGAGGTTCATACTTACCAAGTATCTGATTGCCAGTGGGAAGTTTATAATATTCATAGAATTACACGCGCAAGCAATATATGCGGTAGGAAACTCCGTTGCTCCATCAATTATCGTGAAAGGCAAGAGCTTCGCACCACTTTTCAAAGATGGCCACTATATTTTCGCTCTCAGGAGGTTGATAATTACCAAGTTTCTGATTGTCAGTCGTAAAATGACATTCATCAAATTACACGGGTAACCAATACTGGCGGTAGGAAGCTCCGATACGCCATCAATTATCGTGAAAGACAAGACCTTTGCACCACTTGTCAAAGTTTCTGATTGCCAGTCGTAAATTTATGATATCGAATTACAAGAGTAACTACTACATGCGGTAGGAAGAGCCAATACGCCGTCAATTATCGTGAAAGGCAAAACCTGTGCACCACTTTTCAAAAATGGCGAATGTATTTTCACACTCAGGAGATTCATACTTGCCAAGTTTCTGATTGCCAGTCGTAAATTTGTGATACTCGTCGAATTACAAGGGTAACTAGTGCATGCGGAGGAAGAGACGATACGCCCTCAATTATCGTGAGAGGCAAGACGTTCGCACCACTTTTCAAAGATGGCGAATGTTTTTGCGCACTTAGGAGGTTCATACTTTCCAAGTATCTGATTGCCATTGGGAGTCTGGATCCATGCGTAAACCTATGACTCATTTGTGGCTTTTTTTACTTTTATAAGTTATAGTTTTTACACATTTGGGGGCCTGCCGTACGCCCCTGTACCAAAAAAAAGGGGCTGGCATGGAGATTTCTGTACTCTACTACCCCAAATTAACAACAATTCATCCATTTTGGGAGAAAACCTATGACACACAATTAGTGGTCAGCGGGCTCCAGGTCTAATATATATAATACAAAATGCATAAATACTTCTAAACAGAACCTATCACGAAACAACAATTTCTTGTTTGTCACAGAATGTCTGATACATTCAAAGAAAATGATAGGTAAATTCAACCAAAAAGAGCATATGAAATCGCGCCTATCTAGTTTCATAGTTAAATCAATCAGTAAAGAATAGTCATACAACTTTATTTGTTTTCGTAAACAAATAGTAGTTTAATAATCATATCTTCTTGTAACAAATTAAATAGTACAATGACATTTTTTTATGTTCACTAACCATTTTCAATTTGGTCTACAATTAAATAGTACAACGACTTTGTTTTTTATTCACCAACTAATTTTTAGGTTGATCTACACTTTATTATATGATGAAGTTTTTTTTGGTTAGCCAAAATCTCAGTATTGAGACATCAGACAACCCAAACCAAAGATTAGAGATCGTTTATAAGATCCATCCAAATATATCGATGATCCCTGAGAGAATTTGAACACTGCAATCATGTTATTAATTTTCTATAAATTCATAAGAGTATAAGATAATGCATGATTGATTAGTGTCAGTGATTTGTATGTGGAGTCATCTGGAAATAATTTCTGTAATAGACTACGTGGTAAGCAAGCAAATTTTATGGTAATTCTTTTAGAACTTCTAGAAGACGACAATAATATTGGTTTGTCTGCCAAGTACAATAGTACAGCGAACTAATACTGGGTTAGAATTACAATTCGATAATAGTTAAAAATAAAATATACTATTATCTAGTTTAATTTGACAGAATTCAACAAAATAATAGTCAGACGAACAAAATAATAGTCTTATTCATCTATTTTTTAAGTTAATGTTTGTTTTGTTGTACGACAACTTTTTATTAATTAAAATAACAATCACCTCTTGTTTAAAAATACCATCAATATAGTTTGGTTTAACGAAATTGTTAGTTAACCATTTTTGTTTGTTGAATTTACCCATACTATTTCTTTGAGTGTATATTATATTAGTACAGTGAATGAAGGTAAAAATCAACTATTACCTCCGATTTCGGTGAACCTCCATCAATTTGCATGAAAATTTGGGATTGAGTATATTTTACCCTCAACTTCAAAAGTAACATATGCTCGACTTGCGCTTTTTGCATTTTAGGGGTGAAATCCACCCCTTTTGTTAAAAATGGGAAAAATGCAGATTTAAGCATTCTGGCGTAAGTAATCTCGTTTAATTAGATAAAATAAATATTTTCAACACTTATATGCATGATTTATGATTTTAATTAATTTTTCAACCCTTTTAGCAACCACCCCTTAAATCGAAAATCATGAAAAAATCATTTTTTGTATTTCTGAAATATGAAATCACATATTAACATTACACAAACGGTTTGTTTAATGTTTATGATATAATTTTTGGTTGACTGTGAAATTTCAACCCTTAAAAACCACCCCCTTAATGCAGAATCAATGAAAAAATTGGTTTCAAGAAACTTTAATCATTTGAATAATACATTACTGAATTGAAATCTCATTTACTGAGTATTAAAGTAATTATTTATTTATTGCGAAATTTTCCACCCTTAAAAACTACCACTTGTCATAAAAATAATGGAAATTTTTTTTTATCAGCTTTAATAGCTTTAATTATTTAGAATCTTTTTTATTACTTATGATAAACTTTATTAATATATTTCAAACTTTATTAATATTATTCTTTCCACATTCCCCAAACTACCCTTCGTGCACAAATTGATGAAAAAGCATAATTTAACGTTGGAAACGATTTTTTCAGTGCTTATGTGACTTATAAAAATTTAATTTATTAATTAAGAGGAAAATGTATTAAAATAAATATTAAAATATATGAAAAGTTTATTCATTTTTTATTTAAATAATGTTTCATAAATTAATCAAATATTAATAGTACATTAAATTTAATTTTTCACTCTTCATCAGAGCTCTCTTCACCAACTTCTCCTTCTTCATTAATTGGAGGGCTATTTTGGCAATTGTCCCCACTGCATGATCCGCAGGTTGCATTGCAAAATAACCCTACTCTTCGACACCCGCAAGAAGCGCCGCATATTTTGTGAGCATGTACCTATCGACACGTCTACTTCTTACTATCTATCTGTTTCCCTATATATGCATACAAAATCTCTGCTCAAAAAATTTTTCCAAAAAAAGGTCATTGGTTTTTTTACAATAACTCCGTTAATTTTTATGATATCAGGTTCATCCAAAAACCACTTGAAAGGTAATTTCAAGGGCTATAAGATCGTATTAAATTTAATCTTTTAAAACCCTTATTTTTTAAAAGATAAAAGGTTAAAGGGCCCCGGTTACATGGTTCTCGCAGTAAAATTTAGGTTTTAAACGTTTCTATCTCTTTTATTTTTTATTCTACAAAAATTAAAAAAAACTAAAATCTTTGTTAAAAAAAAAAACTCCAATTTCGTTCTCTATTATTTTTTACATATATCGAGTATTTTTTGAGTCATTATCAAAAGAAAATGAAATTTACGAAAATTTGAAAAATTCTGATTTTTTTAAATCATATTTTTTTTCAAAAAGATTCATTCTAAACCAGTCAAAATTTTTAAAGTCATTACTTATGCTAAAATAAAGAAAGTCTTATAGGGATTACTATAAATTTTAATTTTTGTGGAAATGGCGTAGGTTTTATTTTTCACTTTTTCCTAAAAAATTCGAAAGGGTCCTCTTATTTTCATCATAACTTGCTTAATTTTGATGCTATCAACTTCCTCTATAGCTCATTTGATAGGTATTTCTGAGTAATTTGAAAAGTGTTCAGTAAGTATATTTTATAAAATGCATCGTTTTCCCGTTATTTAAGCTTGAATATTTAGATTTGAGTACTCGCCGAAAAAAAATATACATTCAATTACCTATAGCTCACTTTGAATTAATATTAAAAGGTTTTTTAAGGAATGAATTTATTCGTTTTTTTATTAGCTTCAATTTTGGTAATGACAACTTTTTTGTAAAAACTTATAGTTTTTGAGTTATTTATGAAAAATCGCTTTAAAACATGCATTTTTTTCACAAAAAATCAAAATCTTTGATCTTTAATAACTCAAAAAATATTGATTTATTTTAATAACTTTATATAACAAATTTTGCTTACAATTGGTCCCTCTATCGATTCCTGGGGTTATTTTTCATAAAATAATTTCCACCCCCGAGAAGGGGTGGCATCCACCCCCAGGGTAAAAGCGCAAGTTGGCACTATGTCACTTTTGTTTCTTGAGGTATCCTCTAACTACTCACAAATTTTCATGAAAATCGATGGAGGTTCAACGAAATCGGAGGTGAAAACCTTCAGTGACTGTACTATATTTCAAACATCTCCACTCTAATTATCTTATCATACAAGACCCATCTGTGAAACACAAAATGTTCATTTATTACACACTAAAAAAAATTGTTCGGAACAAACAAAAATTTTGTTGCGTATATACAAAGCAATTCCTTGGTTCATGTTAATAAATTTTTGTTGCTTCAAATAATTTTGTTTGGGCAATACTTATTATAATCAATACAGTATCTTTAAAAAGTAATCACTACAATAACAGTACTATAATATTTAAATGTGCTAGAAAAAATATATTACCAGTAGAATATTATCAATCGCATAATATATAATGTCTATAATATAGTCTATGTAATGAAGGCAAAAATAGTGTGAATATTTCGTGCAAAGACGAGATTACCTTCCCCCCCGTTTTCGAGAGTGCTGAACACGATGGAAGTGGTGGAAAAAGTTTTTAACCGCCGCAACCCCCTGAAATGGCCAAAAACCACCCCTCTCTTTAGGATCCCTTTAGGTTTTCATATATAAACAGGTCTGGGGATTGATTTATCTATGCTACAGCATAGAAGGATACGGATTTGAACCCAGCAGAGATGGAATAAAGAAACATGGCGTTCTCTATACCGCCTGTGATTGGCCGAAATCCTTATGTTTCTATGCTATGCATTATGCTGAAGTGTATGTGATGGCGTTGCATTTATTAATTAGTACTTGAAATAACATGGAAGGGGGTTATAGAGTAAGTGGAATCCAGATAGCAGGCCTAGAAGGTTGATTAAACGGGGGGTAGAATTTTTTTTTTCAAACGATTCGGTTCAAACACTTATCCCCCGTTTTCGGTATCGCTGTATTAAGTATTCATTTTTAGCTCTCAACCCCTCCTCATCCCACAAACGGACAGAAACCACCCCTCACTCACCAGAAAGCATACTATCCAGGATTTACAGGTTTTTCGACACATGATCGTTATTCCTGTGCATATCCCTTCAGTTTTCACGGAAGAGAAGGTGGTAGCGATCTCGGGCCCTTACCCGTTTTCGCAGGGGCTGTTCTCGATAAAAATATAAATAATGAATTTCACACCTCTTGGAAGTGTTGAAACAACCCCCGAGGTCGCTACCACCTTCTCTTCCGTGAAAAATCAAGGGATATGCACGGGAATAACGATCATGTGCCGAAAAACCTGTAAATCCTGGATAGCATACATTTCTTTCTGGTGAGTGAGGGGTGATTTCTGCCCGTTTGAGGGATGAGGAGAGATTGAAGCTAAAAATGAATATTTTTCTCGTGATCAGCGACCGAAAACGGGGGATAAGCGTTTGAACTGAATCATTTGAAAAAAAAATGTCCACCCTTCGGGAGGGTTTAATTCAACCCCCTAGGCCTGCTCTCTGGATTCCACTTACTCTATAAACTTCTTCCATGTTCTTTCAAGTATAATCCGTCGATAAATCACTCCCCAGACCCGTTTATATATGATAACATAAAGAGTTCCCCATAACGGGGGTGGTTTTTGGCCGTTTCAGGGGGTTACGGCAGTCAAAAACTTTTCCCTCCACTTCCATCGTGTTCAACACCCTCGAAAACGGGGGGGTGAAAGGTAATCTCGTCTTTCCACGAAATATTTACAAAAAACTCATCAAATAATGCTTCATTACATAGACTAATATAGTGTGACGAGATGGAAAGGATACTTCTCTCTATATGAGCATACCTGCGATCGTATATCATTAACACCGCTGCCTAAGAAATCACTACTCCCTCATCCAGAGTTTCTATCTAAGTCCTGTTTTAACGAAAAAAAAATGGATACTATATTTGCACTCCACTATGTGGAAATAATTATTCATAGAACTACGTACCAATAATATATTTAAAATCCCACCCCAAAAACACGTAACAATGGTGGGGGTGATACTGGGGATGGTAGAGTGGATGACCAATGCTAACATTTTTGAGGTCCTTGGTTCTTGTATACGCACATACATTACAATTAATTTTTTTACCCCCTTTAACAATGGGGTGAGGGTGGTAGAGGGGATGGCTAATGCCAAAGTCTTTGGTTCTTGTATACACACTAAATCACCATTTTATTTTTATACCTCCTTTAATAGCAGTGCGGGGATGGTAAAGAGGGTGATATCGATACATACCCTAAATCTCAATTTTGTGGACTCACAGTTGCTTGCTTTACCTATTTATCCTCATTTACCCCCGAACCTTCAACGGGCGGAATAAGATCAAAATATAATGTAGTCCCAGATCTCATTATAATACATAAGTGTAACAAATCAAGTCAATATCATACATCATTCCAGAGTAATCGTACGCACAAAAAAGTTACAGACCGACAGACAGATTTTTTTCTGCTCAAACTTAAAATCAACGTCAACTACGTGGATGTGGAAGTAAAAGTAAATCTAGCTATACTATGAACGGGATTGTTACGGTTATATTGTAAAGGATGTCCCTTCGCCTTTTTAAAAAAAGTACTAAAATAACAAAAAAATAAACTTGAAAATAAATACTACCTGACTATTAAATATAATTATAAGCACACATGTGACACTCATAATAAAGGCTACTTCAGACAAAAAAAAACTAATCTACTTGAGGTGACCTGAGATGTTAAGTAAGCAAAAAAAAAAGGCCCACCTCAAAATAGATTAGGCCTCGGCTAGTCATTTTATAGGAGGCAAGGGCGTGGACAAGGGTTAATAAACAGCCTCGATAATGTTTTCTTCGATTTATTAATATAAATCTTAGCTCATAGCTAGGGTTTGGGAAGTCTCGATATTTTCAAAGTCCCGGGACACGAGACATCGCAGGATCAAAGTCCCGGGACTTCGAGACTTTTCAAAATAAAATTAGAATCGAGTTCATTTTTGGCGAGATAATCAATAAAATCACCATTTTATTAAAAATCAACATTTATTGAACATAAAATCAAATTCTAACATTTCTAACATCAATTAAAATCTAAACAATTCATATGTTTAATTCTCATACACAGATTCATTTTTTGGTAATAAAATCTTATAATTATAAAACAAAACACAAAACAGACTTAGTAAAGTAATCATCATACTAATCATCAATAATCATCATTTAGTCTCTAGATATTAGTCATATTAGTCATCATAATAGGGAACGTGAGCTGGGTTTAGACCGTCGTGAGACAGGTTAGTTTTACCGATGACTCGTCGTTGCGATAGTAATCCTGCTCAGTATGAATAATCGAAGGTGGCAACGATGTCTCTTGCAGTTCCGAGAATCGAAAGGCTCAAAACAGTGTGACTTTACTAGGCGGTCGCGGTTCGCCGCGATCGTCGCACTAGCCCTATCAATTAGTCTTTTTTCCTAATTTAATAAAATATTCTTTTAAAACAAGTGTGCATTAACAACTTTGTTCGACAATCTCTTTCTGATTTTTGTAATAATGTTCCCAGAAAGAGAACACTCTCTTGTTTTCAACAGAAGTCGGTTTTATTGTGTATAGTAAGTTACATACGAGTATCAAGTAATTACTCGTTAAACTAATAGATGGTGCTCTCAGTGACAGAGTGCAGGAAGCTTGAGCTAATGAAGCTTATTATGACCTTTTGTTAATAAAATTATTAGAAGCGTGTCTCGAGTCTCGACCCGAAAGTCCCGGGACACGAGACAATTAAATTTGGGGAAAGTCCCGGTACTTCGAGACACGAGACGTCCCGGGACCCAAACCCTACTCATAGCTCATATCTTAATAAAAAATAATAGGGATATACTATAATTAATAAAAAATAGGAATATATTCTTGTCTGCGTCTTGTGCCGTACTAATTTTCTTGAGACAAACATTTTAGTTGTTAATTGTCCCACGCTTTTGATTGCAAAAGTATATTTCAGTAATATTCCTTGTAAATATGGTTCGTTATGTTATAAGCTGACTTTATAATGATCACGGCATTAAATTTTGCCTGGAGTCGTGCCATTTGTTCACTACGAATCATTGCCAGCCTACACTGGTCCTAATATGGATATTTTATCGGATCTCATAATCCTATTTGGGTATAAAAGCATGCCTTGTAGTTAGTTAAATTAATAATATATCGAATCGCTACTCAAGATAGAATGAGAAACACTTTTTCTGAATTAGCAAAAAATAAACGTTAGCGAAAATTGCCATATCTGAAAATAAGCTCAGATGAAAAGACTACTCTTTCGGGCAACTAAGCACCTTGTAATACTTTAATTACCTTCAACTTATTATCATCAATTAAGGTTTGTAATGTGGTTAAATTGCCTAAAAGTCAGAGTTTCCAATTTTTTTTTAATTTTTAACGGCAAGCATGCAACCTGACATAAAGGTTTACGTTATTTTAAACACTTACTTACCAGACAACCTGTATGAGAATAAAGGTGTCGGATGAAAGCATTATTTAATCAGAACAAAATAATTAATAATTATGCAATTATAATGCAAGAGTATAATGAAAATATTTCACGTGAGCATATTCTAAAAAGTTATGAATTCATAAATGTGTTCAAAATGGAACAGATGTTCATAATGAATAAGAGAAAAGTCATCTAATTAAAACACAAAAAGGAAATATACAAACAAATTTCTAATGCTGCTATTTATCGTATAATCAAATAAAAATTTCAAACGGTATTTCACGAGTACGAAATTATTTAAAATGTCATTTAAGCGTTATTTGCCTAGCGTATATCCGCAATACTAAATTAAGTAACTAAATTAGTTTTTCTTCGATATGGAGTTCGAATTGTGCTTTCCGAGCGAGCGGACGCGTCCGAAAAACACTCCCATTAAAACGTGGAAACGCTGGCTAAAAGTCCGCTAAATTTGATAAAACTTAGGTGAATTTGTAGCTCAAATAATTCCGCGCAAATCGATATATCATAACAAAAGAACCAAATTGAAATATAATTAATATTTGAAAATAACTAATACAGAATTACTTAGTGGCAGAACCGACAGTGCAGTGCTATACATAAGGAAACAAGCTTAAAGGACCAGGCAATAAATGAGAGGAATATATAAGCTAAGTATCTTCTCATTTTTAAAGTACCACCCAAGTTTATTTATCCAAGTTTATTTATGTCTTAATGACTGACAAGTGTCTGCCGCATAAAACCATTGCAGTGCTTTTTAAAATCTTTTATTTAACTTGCAATGTTTGCTTGTATGTTTGTTTGTTTAGGTCAAATCTTGCTGAATTTCGACTAGTTCTAGTTAAGCTAGAGCTTTGAAATTTGGCACACGTATATAGGTCCGGTAACAATGCAACACAGTATAGCCATTATTGGTCTAAATCCAATATAGCGGACGTCCCAAGATGGCGGATCGGCTTTTTAGTCACAACCCCCTTGATATGGGTATCAAATGAAAGGATTTGACGAGTAAAATACGATAAACAATGTGACGTCATCCTAAATTCAATATGGCGGACGTCCCAAGCTGGCGGATCACCTTTTTCTTCACAACACCTTTGATATGGATATCAAATGAAAGGGTTTGACGAGTAAAATACGACAAACTATGTGCCGTTATTCTAAATTCAATATGGCGGACGTCCCAAGATGGCGGATCGCCTTTTTCTTCACAACCCCCTTGATATGGGTATCAAATGAAAGGGTTTGACGAGTAAAATACGACAAACTATGTGCCGTTATTCTAAATTCAATATGGCGGACGTCCCAAGATGGCGGATCGCCTTTTTCTTCACAACCCCCTTGATATGGGTATCAAATGAAAGGGTTTGACGAGTAAAATACGATAAACTATTTGACGTCATTCTAAATTCAATATAGCGGACGTGGGAGAGGTGGGGAAGGAATGGGAAGAGATGGGGAAGTGGTGGGAAGAGGTGGAGAAGGGGTGGTAAGAGGTGGAAGGGGTGGGAAGAGGTGGAAGGGGTGGGAAGAGGTGGGGAAGGGGTAGGAAGAGGTGGGGAAGGGGTAGGAAGAGGTGGGGAAGGGGTGGGAGGAAGTGGGAAGTAGTGTTAGAAGGGGGAGAAGGAAGGGGTAGATGGCGGTGGCAAATGAAAGGATTTTGTCTGTCTGTCTGTAAAATAAGTTGACTAAAAAGTAAAAAATATAATTATATAAAAAAAAACTTTTAAGAAAAATATTTTATTTGAAAAAACTGTACTAAAAAGTAAAAATAATTTTTTAAAATTCATACACCTGGAAACCAAAAGCTTTGGGGGTGGTCAATTGAGCAAAGTAACTATGAAATAGCGCTATATGACCGTCCCCAAAGCTTTTGGTTTCCAAGTGTATGAATTTTACTTTTTAGTAGTTTTTTCAAATAAAAAAAAGCTTTTTCTTAAAAATGTTTTTTTTATATAATTTTATTTATGTCCAAACCCTAATACTCCAGTCGAATTAGACATCATCATGCTACACCATGTACGTCCCCTATTTTTAGGGGTTGAAACTTTGAAATTTTACTTGTGTCCATATTTGTTTCCCTATTTCCCGTAGGGCTCTTTACCAAGTTACAGTTTTTGAAGATTCGTCCCTCCTCTACATAATATATATATATATATATATATATATATATATATATATATATATATATATATATATATATATATATATATATATATATATATATATATATATATATATATATATATATATATATATATATATTACACATTTGCCGTAGGACAAACGGTTTTGGCTGTACGAGGCCGGAAAGGTCGCGCTGTCCGAATTTGGGGGTCTTCTGTACAGGACAAACGGCTATTATTTCCAATCTACAATAGTACACATACTAATGCCCTTAAGGAGGGATGATGATTTGTGAAAAAACTTTCATCGAATACCGCACGGTTTTCATGATACGGGATGTTGAAATTTTGAAAACCGCTTTTTTAAAAAAAAAGTGAACCTACTTTTTTTCGCTCATTTTTTTTTTTTCATTTATGTACGACCCTAATATAAGAAAATTTACGTTGGTTTCATTTCAATACATTCGTTGGTTTAGGAGCTAGACAGCAAAATATGCCAAAAATGGCTATTTTGGTATTGTTGCATTAAAAAAACCAAAACCAGTATAATTCTGGTAAATCTTTTTGTTTATCCTAAAAGTTCAATTCATTGCGCATAGAAAATGTGTTTTTGTATTTAAATA
The DNA here is from genome assembly GCA_936432065.2 of Rutpela maculata. NCBI lineage: Eukaryota > Metazoa > Arthropoda > Insecta > Coleoptera > Cerambycidae > Rutpela > Rutpela maculata. The sequence continues at coordinate 120,081,337 of OW386285.2, forward strand.
GGATCAACACTTATTGTGTAATAACGATTTATGTCATGTGTTCTCCAGTCTCCTTTTTCACAATTTTTTTTTTGCGGCCTTATGAGGCTCGTGCAGCCAAAACCGTTTGTCCTACAGCAAATGTGTAATATATATATATATATATATATATATATATATATATATATATATATATATAAAATAGGATATATATATATATATATTATGTAGAGGAGAGATGAATCTTCAAAAAGTGTAACTAAGTAAAGAACCCTACGGCCAATAGAGAAACAGATATGGACACATAAGTAAAATTTCAAAGTTTCAACCCCTAAAAATATAGGACGCACATGGCGTAGCAAGGTGTAGTTTTCTGTACTTGCTTATTATGCCCTCTTTAACAACTTCCACAAAAAAAGTCCGCAGTACGCAAAATTCTTTATGATGTCTAATTCGACTGGACTATAACTAAATACAAAGTGTAAAAATATAACTTTTACAGTGTCAAGTGAGTGATAGGTTTTTTGGGACGTGCGATTAGTGATTAATTTCGTACATAATTTATATTTGTATTAAAAAGAGTATTTTTGTGGTGTTGCATATTTTTTGCATTATAAATGCTGTAATAAACTGCTGAGAGGCTGATTCAAACGACTCTCTTAGAAAATCTGAGAAGTGATTATACATCTAAACCCTTGAAACTGTCGACCGCCGTGAAGGTTGCCAAAGCCTTATGGGACTTTGGACCCAATACTCCTAAGTTTGTAAAGTATACGAAGTTATTGTACTTGGCCTTGCAAACAAAAAAGTCAATACTCGTAATCCCTAAAATTGAGCTATTTCTAAGATATTAATTTGCGAAACCGCTTAAATGCATAAATTACACTGGCCTACAAATGGAAAAAAGTCATGCTCAGCGAACTAAACTATTGTATTCCCATTTATTTCGGCTCGCTGAAATTGAATATGACCTTAGTTTTGGCCTTACTTATCATGAATATTTCAAGTATTTCAGAAAAGTGTTTTTTTCTTAGATGGTACAGTGTATGTGTCAAGACGTTAAATACACAGCCACACAAAAAAAAGTGGTCTGGCCTGCGGACCAGACCAGTGTATCCTTATGTATTTGGACCCGCTGAAACCGAATCTGAAGTCAGAATTGTCAAATTGCTTCTTTTTTAACACCCAACCCCAAAAAGACACCTCCCCAAAAAAGTGGTCTGGCCTGCGGACCATACCGGTGTATCCTTACGTATTTTGACCCTCTGAAACCTAATCAGAATTCATAATTGTCAGATTCGGGGGGGGGGGAGGGAAAAAAGCGATGGGAAAAATGAATTCCACAAAGAAATCGCAGCGATATATGCTCTACCAAAATCAGAAACGAAGGAATAAGAAGAAGAAGATTTGTGAAAGCAGATATACAAAAAGAGGAACATAAACACTCCATATCACGACACAACACATATTTCACAAGAAGATTCAATTCAGAAGAGGCAGAAGTCCAGAACTGAAAACACAAAAAGGGAGCTTAAACACTCCCTCACGACACGATGCCGTAACGCATCTCACAAATACCTACACCTCCCATCCCACATGCCTTTACCATGCGCCATGTGCCTCTCGCTGCTGGCAACAAGCATGACCTTAGTCCAAGCCAGCATGGACGTAGCAGGCCCAGCTGTATAACTTGGGAGTGGCAGCAATGCCTACCGCACTCTGGTAAATCAATCAATCAAATTAGTTCTATCTTCGATATTTCACTCATTAATATGTTACCCAATGAAAGAATATTTTCTAATATCATTGCACCAATCAAATGTCATTATTAATGTTAATATAACTCGTGTAAATTGTGGTAATATATAGTACATAATATATTACTATATAGGCGAACCCTTGCTTATTTGTAATTTTCCTACTTTTATATTTCGAATCCATAAAATTGCAAGGCTCTTATGATTTAATTAGACAGAAGATCCTTCAGGCAAAAAGTGCATGTAAATATTGTAATTCAACTCATATAGGAATAAGTTAAACACGACCTTCAAGAGCTTAAAAACTTGTTACAAAATAGCTATCACTGTGGGAACTAAAATTAAATAAAAATGCCCTACCAAGCAAATCAGTTATTGCATATGTAGCCACAAATGACACAAGCTAGATATAAAGACAAGTTAAATACACCCGCTCTGGGAAGACAGGAAGAAATTTACTTACGTATTTCATCACAACGTTAAGAATTCGGAAAATCAAAACTGCACACTGTACATTACAATTCGTAAAAATTAATGAACCTCTCGGAGAGTACCCTCTGACTAACTAAACAACCATAACTTTTATTGTACTTAAAACAAAAATAAGGAGGAAAAAGATAAATATATATCAATAAACCCTTTAATAAATGATTCTCTTGTCCACCATCCACTGGCCGCACACTGTCTGAAGTATGGTTCTAGTCGCACAGCTACTAAATAACGCTATAGGCGAGTCTGCCTGGGATTTTTCCCAAAAATTTTCTATACCATTTGAGTTAGCCACGGATTCTTATAGGAAAAATTCCGCTGAACAAGATTTTCCTATGAAAAATTTTCCTAAACCGCGAGCTTCATGGTCAAATAACTGTTTAAACAAAATTTTTTTCGTTTTTATTTAATAAAATGAAAACGGTTTGACGGATCCGAAAAAATGTTGATACAATCGAAATATATTTTCAATACGCGTCGTTTGACGCCAGACACAACTCATTTTGTCAACCCGTTCATTTATTATAGCCAAAACAAATTTCTTAATTAACAAATTGATTACTCCGAAACTAATGAGGTCAGGATATTGTTTTTCTCAATAAACATGCCTTTTATACCAACGAATATACCATATTTTTTTGGCCGATATCTTCAATACCTTTTGATTGTTTAAACAATTGGCATAATTTGTTAATTAGCAAATAACTTTTTTTTCGAAAGTTTGATCGACTTCAAACCAACTTTAAACGATAAATATTGATGTCGGGCATAACCCTCATAGAAGTCTGCACGAATGCAACGTTTTGCCTTTGTTTATTTAAAGTTTAAATTAATTTTGCAAATTAACAAATGGAATATCTGGGCTCTGGGTAAGCGTATCGAAATGGGGTTTTGTGCATATGAAAGTGCTTGGAAAAAGGAAAATTTTGGGACCATTAAGAACTTGATCAGATAACCGGAACCGGAAATATAAGTGATATTGCGTTAGAGGCTCTAATTTCTTTATTAAAACTTTTTTGACACGAGGTTTGGTGCAACTGAAAGCTAACAAGTTTTTCCATCAACCACAAAAAGTTCTACAAAAAATATTCAATCCCTGAAGGTTATACGCGTTTTTGACCCTTAAAAAAATCTCTCCCGCAACGTGAAAGTAGTAAGATTTGACGCGCAATGGGGTGGCGGGTTCGATCCTCGGTGTGGGCAATTTTTTTCATCAAATTTGCTTTGTTTTCATGTAACCAAATATTTTTTATGATAGTAAATCTTTTTACTCTCTGAGAAATTTTTAAAAACGTCGTAAATAATTTTTTTTGCAATTTTCATTAAATAAATGGCTATCTTGCAACAAACATATGATTGTTCTTGTCGATTTTGATGATAATATTTTACAAGACATATAAACTGATAATGATGTAATGGAATGTGATTTATTTAATTCTGAAAATTATAGAGCGGTTTTAGTGAATGAACGTAACGAATGCGATGATATTTTTGTAGACATTTGCATTTGTTAAATGTATATAGGGAATGTTAATTATTAACATCATCTAGGGAATGCAACCGTTGGCAACAGTTTCGAGCAGCGGTTCCCTAAACGACAACGCTGAAAACGTTGTTTCTTTCATCATGCAGGTCAATTTCGTCTTCCAAAAAGTATTTCAAAATAAATGATTCAACCATAATTTCATCCACCAAATTAGTTTATTTAACCGGTTTAACATCATGACTTCACTAACATAACATACAGATTTTCTTTGACATAACCTTAATTGTAGTGACATTTAGCAACATCCTTTACACCGTTTAACCACAGAAAAGAGAACTAGTTCCTTATTCTGTGGTTTAACGAACTCACAACAATTAAGCAATCCAAACCACGTGACTTTTAACATGGCAAACATCCGGCAAACGTTTGTTTTCATTCGTTAAACGTTTGTTAAAGAGCTTGTTTTTCGGTTGCCTTGGCTACCTTTCCGGGAGTTAATTAAAATAAACCCCGTGTTTGCCCACAACAAAATAATTTGACAGGTTGTTGGATTGCCTAATTGACTAGAATCAAAAAGTAATCAGGTTGAGTTGATATTTTCAGCAGTTGTTGTATTCCCTAAACGTGGTTATGTGGCATAAACGATGACAAAAATGTCAGTAAACGCCAAGAAATGCCAAGAAAGCATCTGGAGGCAATTAACGGCAAAACTTCATATGAAACGTATGTTTTAAGTATTTAATATATAATTTATTCCTGAAATATTGTCCCTAAATGGTGGAGTCAAATAGGTATCAAAATAGATGAATAAGGAATTGTCTTGCTGCAGCGATTTTGTGGTTTTTAATTTGTTTTAGGTGTGACAAGTGTAATGTGAAGTTTTGGATTAAATCTGCCCATTGCTTCCAAAAAAATTTAAAAAATTTATGTTGCAAAGCTAAAATTTTCGGCTATTTTCTGTGGTAACCGTATCGCAAAAACCAAAATGCCAAAATGTTCGTAATAACATTTTGAATAAAATTATACTAAGAAGTATAATGTAATAATGCATAAATTTTAACGAAATTGGGTGAAACCATGTCCTTTATTGAATTAAACTTTCCTACCAAATATTTATTTAAACGGTTGTTGTTTTTTTCCACTTTCATAATTCGTCCACCGTTTTTTATTTAAAGAAAAATAACTACAATTTCGAAAATTGTAAACAAATTCCAAAAAAACGGTTTAAATGAAGAAAACATTGTTTTTCTTAATACATGTAATAATCTATATTTTGAAAAAAAAATTGTACCCTACGAGTTGATGCACTTAATAAGCGATTGAAATTCCGAAATCCTTTTTTATTTTCAACCGTTGACTACTTTCGTAGGAAGGTTAGTTCAATAAATGGCTTTGTTTCACCTGATTTTTTGAAAATTTATGCATTATTACATCATATTTCTTAAATTAAACAAAGAAGGTAATTTTTAAGTTTCTTTAAAATTTAACAAATTATCAGAAAGTTAATATTAATAATAGTATTTGTTAATTCGAAATTTTTTACGAACATTTTAGTATTTATATTTGCGATGCGGTTACTATATAGTATTGGAGATATTAAGGAAAATAGCAGAAAATTTTAGCAATATAAATCGTATAAATTTTATTGGAAGCAATGGGCAGATTTAATTCAAAACTTACACTTGTTGTCACACCTGTAACAAATTAAAGCCATAAAACTGTTGCAACTAAACAATTTAATTCGAAATTTATTTTGACACCAGTAAAATACCACTCATGTCCTTAAATTTTGTCTATAAATTTTTTCTCAGGTATTAATACACAAGAGGTCGATTTTTCACCGGGTAAATTTCTTTGGACAAAAACCTGTTTTCTCATGAAAATTATTCGAAAATTAAGGGCATGGAAAAACCGCGAGACGAAGTGGAGCGATTTTTCCTATGTTCCTTAATTCGAGCAAAATTTTCATGAAAAACAGGTTTGTCACTCAAAAAAAAAAATTACCCGAATAGAAAATCAACCTTGTGTGTATTACAGCACATTAGATTATCTTAGATAGATAATCTGTTTATAAATAGTTCTAAAAATTAACAATTTATAATAAAAAATATAAACTTTTCTAATGTTATCATCAAACATATTCATTGTATATATATATGATGAAATACACAATTATTATAAACAATGCCATTACATTTTGATTCTTCTTCGTGGTTTCATGGTTAATATTTTCTTATGAAACATCATCAAATCGCTTTTTCTCATTCATTTTCTGTACAAAAATCATAATGAAAACGCGAAATGTCAGATATTAATAATTTCAATGACTTTTTAGTTTGACGCATGGCTACTACGAAAAAAGTAACATAAATTTTTCTCAATTTTTTCAACTGATCGATAGCCGTATTTCTCACGCTAAGAAAATCCTATTGGTCAATTTTTTTGAAAATGTACTTTTGATTGGTTAATAAAGTAAGAATGTATTAATCGATAAAAATTTAAAAAATAAAATCCTAACTGACTTATTCCACGTTAGAAAGTTTGACCAAAAGTGTCATGGCGAAAACTAGATTGGTATTACTGACATGGATTGGTATCACTAAAAGTCACCACACATGTTGACCAACACATCGAATTCTCAAACTTTGTAAATACCTATAATATAATAATAATTTCAAAGCTAAAGTAAGTTCAACATTAACAGCGCTGAAAATAATGGTATGATTATTATGTTATACGTATTTCATTTCTACAAAGTTTGGGAATAGACGAATTAGTCAACATGTGCTGCAGTGACTTTTAGTGATACCAACCTAGTTTTTGACCTGACACTTTTTACCAAATTTTCTAACGTGTAGGTCAATTGACCTGTTTCATGATAGAAAGTTTGGTAAAAAGTATCATCAAACTTCCAATTTTTACCAAAATGAAATACCTATAACATAATAATCAAATCATTGTTTTCATGTGGTTAATGTTAAGCCTACTTTCCATTGAATAGAATCATTTTCATCTTAGAAGATGAAAATTAGATTGTTTCGTAGTCTACAATATTTAAAAAATGTCAAGTTTACAATTTGTCAATATCTGCTGCCAACTCTTCTAAACTGAGACTTGGCAGCAGTGTTTGACAAATTGTATAATTTGATATTTTTTAAATATTGTAGACTACGAAGCAACCTAATAAAGATGCTTTCTATTCAATGGAAGTAGGTTTAACACTAAAGATAACGAAAGCAATTATACGACTATTATATTATAGTTATTTAATTTTTGTAAAGATTGGAACTTGGACAAGTTGGTATGACACTTTCTACCAAACTTTCTCTCATGACATGGTATTACGTACGATAATATTTAGGTTGGTAATAGTAAATGAATTACGAGTGTTGTCGCTATGGCATTTAAAATGAGAAACATTCAAAAACCACATATAACTTACAAATTTAATATACAGTTTAGATTATTACCAAAGATGTATGATATCTGCCTGTGTAAATAAATCCTACCGTACTCTTGACACACTTTCCCTTAAGGCAAAACTTGACTCTTAAACTGAGTTTTTCAGTCCCCTTATCTATAAAAACAAGCTTCGACCATATCATTAACTTTTTATTGTAGCGATCATAATGCATGAAAAATGTCTTCAAAGTTGGCACCCCTAAGAGGCGCTGTCATATCTTGACTGCCAGTCACTTGACAGATCTCTTATATTTATTCATCACTTCTGGTCACTAGCATGTAACTCATCAAAAATTAACACAATGAAAATTGATAATGAAATAGATAGGTCGAAAAAACGTATCGCTCTAATAGAAAGTCAAAATGAACGGTTTAAGAAATTATTAGAGTCCGCATTAGAATTTACCAGGAAATCTACTTCAACCATTCATCTACAAGATGAAAACCAATTTTGGCAGCAGACTATTACGTTAATAGAAGATGAAAAGCGTCAGATGAAAGAAGATCTAAATTTATTAGTGGACGAGAACGAAAATGACAGTGAGGTATCGTTTACTGTTAAGAAATTAGAAACTGAAAATATAGAGTTACATAAAAAAGTAGAGTTATTATTGCAACAAATGAAAGTACAAGAAAAAGAAATCGAAAAATTAAAAACAGATTATGCAGAATTTAAATTTTTGTTGGCCCAACCAGATACAAATTCACAATGGCTGAAAAATGTTTTTCTGTTGGACGGTTCTGTAACGGAAAACGCAAGTGCTCTTCTGTTGGAAGAAAGATATAAATTACAGAGAAAAATCGTTAATTTGGAAAGAAAGAAAACTGAATTATTAACAGCTATTGAGAGTATAGCTAATCCTGACAATGAAAGGAAAAGCACTAGCGCAAACATTAAGTCGGAATTAGAAAAAGCTCTGTGTAAAGCTATCGACGAAGTAGCAAAACGGGAATTCGAGGGACTACATTTAAAAGTTTTAGACTTGGAACAAGAAAGATCGCAACTACTTTCTGAATTACAATCGGTCCTAGATGCTTCAAGGAAGGAAATTGCTGAGGAATACTGTATATTACAAAACAAAATTATGCAGATCGAAAAACAGAAAGATGACTTTAATATAACTTTGAGAAGTTCAGACACACTGGATGAAGATAATGAGGAGGAGGTGGAGAATATTTTAGATGCATTTTCTAATAAACCGCGTTTGAAGAATAAGTTTACAAGTGATAGTTTAGAAGATACTTCAGACGCGAGAAGATATTATACAGTTTCTTTCCCAGCTTGCACTATTATATAAGGATTTCCGAAAATAAATATATTGATTTTTTTTTTAAATATTTATTAATATCTAACAGAATATTATGGATAATGGTAAAGAAGCAAAGTATTTGGTGGTTAAAAGTTTCTTTAACCAGAAAGGCGGTCTGTTGAGAGTCCTGAAGCACTTCAGTGTTATCTATACTAGATACTTGTATACCACAATTTGATAATTGTGTGGTTCTTTGTTAAGCTTGACTTCTTTTTGTTGTATGATTAGCATTTCTCTGAACACCTAAATTTAACATTTTTTATGTTTTTTTGGAGGGATATTACTTATTTTTATTTTACATCAGTAAGTGTAAGTGTACATGCCCTTTCTCTCAACATCAAAATTTTTGTTTTTAATTTTTTTATATCAACTTTTTGTTTTACCTCAGTAATTCTGTACATTATTTAGGTATTACTCAAGCGAAACTTCCATAATGATAAGAAAGTACCTAAAAAGGTACCGTAAAAAAGAGTAAACAGTAATAGGCCCCTTGCATATGCAATATAGTGTTACTAAACATTAGCAATTATCAAATCACTGATTAATATCCGGGAGGAACAGATTCTACTGACGTGTCTGAGAACACTCTCCTATTGGATGTGACGTCATCTAATAGTATATCTCTGCGAATTCAATGATTCAGACATATAATTCTTGCAGTTTGCGGTTATTTCCTAAAATTATTTCATTGTATTCTGTCTCTAATATTAAATTATAGTGTGTATTTAAGTGGCGTTTAAATTGTTTTAAACAGGACTGAAGAAGGTTATTTCAAAGGTCAATCGGAGTCGTTTCCATAATGATCGCAAAGGTTTTTCAAAAAATGTTTTTTATACTTCTGGAGAAACTAGAGGAGTAAAATCAAATGGGTTGCTTTGTTTTATGCTTATGGTTATGACTGAATTAAACGCAGAATAAAACGCCTACGTATAATTACTATACCTATATGTTTGTGTTTTGCTCATGCAAGGTATTACTTGCAATGACTCTGTAATACTACTGATACAAGATATGATTATGCTTTGCTTATGCAAGTTGTTCCTTTCGTCGGGTCTATAGTAGAAGGGAACACAATATGATTCATATTTTTGAATATATGGTTTCTATTGCATTAAATATGTTTACTTTAAGATGAAGGCAAAATCCAGCACACTACAATAAACTTAATTGACCCATCAAAGTATCTTTTTCTAAACTTTAAGGGCCCTTAAGGATATTACAATCTATAGGTTCACAAGAAAGTCATAATATTAGTCTGCTCATAACTCCTAAATAAATACATTAATATTGTTAAAAAATGAAAATATTTACGAAATATAAAATATGCCAAAGTATAACATATTAAGGATAGAATTTTGCGAAGTGAGAGGGAAATATGCGTTTATTTTTGATTTAGCTTAGTGGTCATCCTGTGGAACCACCTTATGTACGCAAAAATAAACTTTGACAAATAATGAATTAATTAAATTATGGGAATTTTGTGACCAAAAATATTTATCTTCTTTTTCATTATCTGAAATAATGTTGAGAATCGTTTGCCAAGAGTTGTTTGATTTTGTGTATTCGGTAGAACAACGATATATCAGGATCCCACGTGTAGAGGTTCGCAGTACTGAAGATTCACTAGAAAGACATATTTAAATTATGAACTGTCCAATGTCCATTGGAAAAAAGAAAAAATTGATAACGATATTAGTAGAACTGTTAGACAATACCTTCACCACGAAAATTTTTTCCAACTCAGATAAGAAGTCTCAAGGTTTCTAAGAGTAGACATCCTTACGTATATTGATGATAATAATAAGGTTCATAAGGGCTCTAATCGCATCTCTTGTCATTTTTTATCTGCCCTGAAAGGGTTAAAAAACCAAACATAGCATAATTTTTAAAACTGTTTTAGATTCTTGTTATTTTTCTAACGAAAAAACTATATACATTTTTTATTGTAAATTTCTTTTGTACTTGAATATTGTAGTTTGTCAATGAAAATAGTTCCTAATTTCATGGCATTTAACGTACAGTTCATCTCAAACTTATAGCAACATGAGGCCCAGTGTTTCAATGCAAAGTTAAGCACTTTATCCTACAAATAAATTAGCTAGAACGTTAGAATATGAAGTTGCAATACTAAAGTGTTTAATAAAAGCATATTCTAAACTTCTTGCTAATTTATTTGTAGGATAAAGTGCTTAACTTTGCATTGAAACACTGGGTCCCATGTTGCTATAAGTTTGAGATGAACTGTATACAGTTATGATAAAAACTGGGCATGGTTGTATTCCTTAGAGCAATGGGAAGTATCTGAAACTATTTTAAGGCTTATACCATTTATGATTGTTTAAATATTTATTATAAATAAACGTATATTTTCCTCCCACTCTGCAAAATCCTACCCTTAGAGGGTAGGACTTAGTACTTAACACTTAGTACTTATTGTTCATTGGCTTAATTTTATTTGTAACAAAACAAAACATTTCTATTATTTAAATCTGGTAGTACTTATGCAACAAAATTCCTAATATATATGTGACCAGCTGAAGTAAAGTACATTATTTTGTTAAATATATTTTGAAAATCAGTTACTATGAAGTATGTAAACGAAAAATATGACACAAAATACAGAAATCTTGGAGACTTCCTATTTTACTAGAGATCCTTATAAATGTATTAAGCCTCAAGTTATTACAAGGGCAACGTGCATAAATGTAATTAATTTAAAATGTACGCTAGCGCTACGGCGTCTCCTGTTACATGACGTCACCTCGCCAGTCTACCGGCTGGCGTTGTTTGCGCGCCTAATGGACTATTCAAATTTTAATGTTGAATGCCCTTTGTAAAAGAAAAAATAAGAAAAAATCCTTTACACACTGTGTTTTGTACTAAGTAAAGATTTCAAAAATATTAAAACTCTATTTTTTGCAAGGGGCCTAATGGAGCTAACAAGAGTGCAGCGGCACGCCCGTCCGATGACCGCGCGCAGTGCCTCACGCATTCTAAAGAAAAAAACGTTAGCACTCACAGAGACTATTCTTTGGTACAAAAACTACAAGTTCGAGAAAGTGTATACACTTTCTTTGAAAAGCACCAGTTTTAGCCCGTTTTAGGCCAAAAGCCCAATTTTTGGCCAAAAAATCTGGAAAATGGGCAAGCAGAAAATGTTGGCATATGGTTTTCCAGCAATTAGCATTGACAACGAAAATTTTCCGCCTGATCAGAAAGTACTATACTACGTTCCAATTTTGGCGATAATTGATGTCGGCAGTGCTGCCAATTGCACGTGGAAAAAATGTTGGAATATATCGAATGTTGATCGCCAAGATACCCTGGCTTGCGCTAAAACGGTCAGGTGGGGGGGGGCGGATCTGACTCACATAAGATAAAATACTCAGAAAAATATTTGCTAAAACATAACGGCAATGCCAACATGTTATATCCCAGGCCCCACATATGTAGCTATCTCCTAGAGTAAGTGCAGTCTTTAGGCGTAAAAAATGAAAAATGCCAAACTAGATCACCAGTGAATACATTTTCATGCCATTTCTTGCATTAACAATTGTAAATGAATGATTACTCCAAAGTAACTGCAATAATTTTAGTTCTGTGGACAAAATTATCATTATATACAGGGTGTCCCAAAAGTCCCGGAACGGTCAAATATATCGCAAACTGGTAATATTTTTGGGAGACAAAAAAACACGTGTTCGATATTTTAAAAAAACCTATCCAATGACACCAAATTTGACTCCCCCCACCCCCCTCTGCAGGGGGGAGAGGGGGCAACTTTAAAAAATTAAATGGGAACCCCCATTTCTTATTGAAGAAACGGATTGTACGGCTAAAATTACGCAACGTTCGTCTGGAACATTTTTTTGGATTCGCTATAGATGGCGCTGTAATCGCAAAAAATTAACTTAAAGGCGTAAGTTTGAAATAATCGATTTACACCGGAAACAAAAAAACATGTGTGTTTAATATTTTAAAAAAACCTATCCAATGATACCAAAGTTGACGCCCCCATCCCCCTGTGCAGGGGGGGGGGGCAACTTTGAAAAGTTAAATGGGAACCAACATTTTTTGTTTCGAATTTGCGTTCTTCGCAAATTAGAAAGACAAATTCATTTTTACAAATAAATACTTTTACAAATAATACTTTTTTACAAATAAATAAGGACATCGTTGATTAGAAAAGAAGCACTCACAATTTAGAAAATTTTCACTTGAACAGATTGAGCTCTTGCCTCCAAGAAAGTTGGAAGAGGAATAAACATTGAAAAATAAAAATATTCAAACTACATGCAATACTTCCCATAAATGTTTTTAACAACAATTCAGGGAAAAAGAACCAAACAAACTTTTTTTACAAATAAACATGTTTCTTCTCTGAATTGTTGTTCTTCCAACTTTGGAAGCAAGAGCTCAATTTGTTCAAGTGAAAATTTTCTAAATTGTGAGTGCTTCTGTTCTAATCAACGATGTCCTTATTTATTTGTAAAAAAGTATTATTTGTAAAAGTATTTATTTGTAAAAATGAATTTGTCTTTCTAATTTGCGAAGAACGCAAATTCGAAACAAAAAATGTTGATTCCCATTTAACTTTTCAAAGTTGCCCCCCCCCCCTGCACAGAGGGATGGGGGCGTCAACTTTGGTATCATTGGATAGGTTTTTTTAAAATATTGAACATACATGTTTTTTTGTTTCCGGTGTAAATCGATTATTTCAAACTTACGCCTTTAAGTTAATTTTTTGCGATTACAGCGCCATCTATAGCGAATCCAAAAAAATGTTCCAGACGAACGTTGCGTAATTTTAGCCGTACAATCCGTTTCTTCAATAAGAAATGGGGGTTCCCATTTAATTTTTTAAAGTTGCCCCCTCTCCTCCCTGCAGAGGGGGGTGGGGGGAGTCAAATTTGGTGTCATTGGATAGGTTTTTTTAAAATATCGAACACGTGTTTTTTTGTCTCCCAAAAATATTAGCAGTTTGCGATATATTTGACCGTTCCGGGACTTTTGGGACACCCTGTATGTTTTTGGGATGGGTAAATATGAATGCAAATTTAAAAAGGAATTACCTAAAATGGGGGACTGAAACTTTGTAAGGTATAATTCATAGAAAAAAAGGGGTTAGATTGTTTATGCAAACATATTTATTGCTGAATAACATAACTAGCAACCACTGGAATGAAGAATATACAAATTTTCTCCGATATCTCCGTTTTCATAGCCCGGCAAACAAGAATGAAATGGTCGGAAAATTTTGCACCATGTTTTTTAAGCTAAAAAGTAAAAAGTTTGCCTGTTCAACCTGTACAATCGTTTTTTCTCTCATAAATAATAAATAATAAACAGTTTAACCAGTTTAATACATTAGTTGAGGAAAAATACTACCTCTTAGAAGTATACTTATGTTTTTTGGACTTGCTGACGACGAACTGTAGTAAAAACAAAAATATTCAAAATAGCGACTCCAATATGGCGGATGGAATTTTTTCTAAAACAACTGCTTTAAACGAACAAGAAAGCAATTTGGGCTTCTAGGTAATGCTAGAATATAGCATTAATAGAGCAAAATATCATAAAATACAATTTTTCGTTATTATAATATATTAACGAAAAATTGTATATGAGAATTATTTTTTTATCACTGGCTAAATACATGCAGTAACAAAATGACGACATTTTTATTAAGAAAATGTGAAAGGCTCACATTGTCTCTGCCATAACTTCTGTATTTTTAATTCTACATTCTACATTTTTCACAGAAGTTCCACAGTTTCTGAAATATTTAACATTTATACTTATGAACGTTCGGGCGCCATATTTAAAATTTTATATCTTCGAAACTCTTAATCTTACAGATATTTGTAAAGAAAACAATTTTACTTTTCTTCGAAATTGCTTTTATATTTTAAAGTGCATTTTTTTAAAAAGCAAGTGTCTTAAACGAGCACAATAATTTTGGTAGAGTATATGTATTTATGAAAAATGACATTTGAGAATTATTTCTCTTAACCATTTACTAATTAGAGTAACAAAATGGTGAAATATTTATTTAGAAAATGTGAACATGCGCATTGCTTCGGTCATAACTAATTTGTCTTGGCCTCAATTTTTTTTACTTCATCCACCCTCACTTTTAATTACTGACTACTTACATTAACAAAATAGCGGCGTTTTTATTAAAAAAAACTTCTTTGTTTTTATACTATAGAAATAGACAAAAAATCGTTTGAAAGCCTAATTAATAGTCTATCATTTTGACTAGCATTTTTGACGTAAGTGCCATAGTTTCTGAGATATTTAACACTTTAACTAAATACTTCATCTTATAAACGTTCGGATACTATTTTTGTACTGTCTCCTAGGCCATTAATTTTACAGAAATTAGAAAAATAAAAAATTCATCTCCGATTTAGTAGCTCTTTTATTTGTCTCTAGCATGTAATACTTTTTGAGATATTTGACAAAAATCGTGTTGAGATACCAAGATAATGTCCCAATTTTCAAGTCGTTATAAATCAAAGGCTATCAATTTAAATGAAAAGTTGCATAGAGCGTTTTCCTGTCAAAATTTGATTCTCTTCCAGCTCCAATATCTTGGTTTTTTTTAAGTGCCACCCCCTGGTGGCATCCACCCCCTATAAATTACCCCCTGCTGGAATATTTCTGATTTTGAATAATTAAATTTAACAAACATTAAAAAAAAAACATCAAAATCCGACCTGTTCCTGACCCTTCAAAGACTATACTATTATTATATATTCAACAAATTTTAACCGATTCGAGAATGTTTTTTTAAATACTCGCGAGGTTATTTGTATATGTTATTTGTTTATATAAAGCCGTCAGTGGCGTACACAGAGAAAGCTGCACATGTGCATAATGAATTTATTTAAAATAATATATTATTGTTGTTACAAACAATAATAATGTAATAATTTTGAACAGGTACAATCAATATTTTCGCAATTTGTAACAACAATAATAAATTATTTTAAATAAATTCATTATGCACATGTGCATCTTTCTCTTTGTACGCCACTGACGGTTTTACATAAACAAATAATATACCAATCGATAGAAAAAATAATGGTCTTTATTTTTTATATCTTGTAGAATTTTGATTTATTGGGCCGTTTTAGAGGTATAGCCAAACATGTGTCGTTGTTGGAAGGCTCCTCACCTTTTTTTTTTTTTGCTATGCGGCCTTAAAAAAAGAAAATAGCAAAAAGCAAATGGAGGAACTTATGCAAAATTTTATACTCTATCGAATGGCGCCAAGATCATTCCTCTAGCTCCTACCATTTTTGAGAAAAAAAAAAAAAATATATATATATATATATATATATATATATATATAGGCAGATACAGGTAGCTCCTTTGAGGGGGGGCAGGGGGAGCAGGCATGACTTCTCGGGGTGGGTCTGTTCGAAAATCTACTTATTTTGACTAGTTCTATTCATGGTTAAAAGGATTTGCTATTACTCGAAAGTAGAAGTATCAAACACCTAATTCACTAAGAAATAACTCGTTTTTTGATTATAATGACCTTTTGAGTAGGACATTTTTTGTCGGCTTTGAGATTTTGAAACATCAGTAATATCATCATTAATTTTATATCAAATTCAGCTTGTAACAACGAAGCCCCCACAGAACTTATTTTTATGCGTATATCTGGGCACCGAGCACTCTAACTATAATGTCTTTGAACATGAGTGAAACACAACCTCTTACACAGAGAATTTTAAAGTTTGATGTACACCAGGATGTATTAAGAGGGAGCAACGCGATCAAATCAGAGGGGAGTGGGCGGAAATTAGCCAATAAAATACAGAGAGCTGTTGTGTTGGTTGTCTAGTTTTGGCGTTCGTACTTTCCTTACTATTGCTCTACCTACTTACAGTCACGCCTGAAAGGTCAAGAACACATCGAGACCAAGCTTCAAATACACGAAATGAGTGCACATCGGTTGTAAATGCAATTTTTGCAATCATTTTTAATTATATCGAAGTCACTCCATCTACTAAAACAGCAACAGCAAACAGCAACTAAAGTTCCTGTCTTCTGTGGCTGAAGATAATCTCAAAGAGAGATAGAAGATATGGTGTATATGAAGGCGACAGAGCTAATAACGCATGTGTAAACTTTGGAAACAGGTATTTAAGTAAACGTATAAGGGATCTTGGGGTCTATTTATTCTTGTCTATGGCTTTTTCCCAGTCAAGTTTTTTACTACAGTGCTTTTTAATAGATGGTGCCACCTACAGCACTACAATAGGGCATCTACATCATGTACCCAACATAACCTTAAATTTTAAGTTTTTTTTGGTTTATTCTCATTTTTAATGTTTGTATACGCATTTTTAGCTTGAAGCCGTACTGGCTCCTAACAAATATTTAAAAATTCACGTAAATAATTTTTCAATATTGTTGATTAATACAAATAGACTGCTAATTACAGGTTAGATTTCCAACCTACAAAAAGAGTCTATTACTCTTAAATCTTAAGAAACACATATTTTTGTGACGTCAGGTGCAGATGAGCCACACTGCCTACCCTTCACCCCACTTCAGCTTTAGCTTTACCGATGAAACTTTGTGATTGGCATCGTCACCTCTTAAATAGGTGATGCGACGAGAACCCTCACAGTTGCTTCATAAGTTCTTGTTTTGTACACAATGTAGTAGAGGGCAAGACCAATACGATCTCTCATTACTTACGCATAAAAAGAAAATTTTACAGGTTCTGTGCATACGTGCATACAGTGTTGCATACATTCCCGGCCTTTTGTTTTTGTTTAGTGAAACAAGTTCAGTGACATCTGACATTAAGTAGCTAAATTTAAAACATTGAAACAAAAAACACTACATGCAGCATTGCACGTGTCGTCATAGCTAACCTCAAAAATATATATTTCTTAAGATTTACAAGTATTACGTAGCTATTATTAAAATTTCTGCCTGGTTTCTGTACTTTCAACCAAAATCAAGTTCAACGTATTGTTTATGAAGTTTTAAATAGTTTGTCACAATCAAATAAGACACTTTTTGCAGGTTAGGAATCTAACCTATAACTAGCAGTCTATTATTGTTAATCAACAATATTGAAAAATTATTTGCGTGATTATGGCTCCAAGCTAAAAATGTTTATACAAACATTAAAAATGAGAATAAACGAAAAACCTTTAAATTTGAGGTTATGTTAGTTATACAATGCACATGCCTAGGTAATTGTAGGACCTTATAGCTCGCGCCATCTACTAAAGTAAATAGAAACCATGCACTTATGAAGCCATTATTATAATAGGAAAGTGCCGTATGTCGGACCACCTATTTAATACACCGTGATGTACACTGAAAGCAAATCAGTATAATAATATGTTACTATACCACATATTAAATATAATTAATAATAAAAATGATATAATGTAATGACAACTACACAACCTATCACGCACACGCGCATACGAAAACGCTTAATGCGGGAAGCCTTGCTGTCGCTTCTCTGTGGTATAAGTTCTCTGATCACGCAGTCAGTAAATTATACAGTTGCATCATCCATCAGCTTTTAGACGAAGGAGCGCGCGGGGGGGGTAACCGAAAATGACGTAGCCTCTAGACCCAGCCAGGGCCGGCACTAGACATTTTGCTACTCACTCAATTAATAAACACTAATATAAATGAATAGAATACACTGGGACGACAGCAAACTAGTTTATTACACCGGACAGTGACAGTGCGACGTGCGACAAACAATATAAAAATAAACACACTGTCGTTGTAGTATGCCAGACAAATTGAAAACACGACACGCAGAAACTAGTGCCGGCTCTGGATCTTGACCTTGATCTGAATAATTAAACAAATAAAGCGTGCAAGAGAGACAGATAGCCTATTCCCATGCAAAAGATAGAGACAAAGATATCGGTGGCTACATGACGTAGGCGCTAGACCCAAGTTCCCCCCCGCGCGCTCCTTCGTCTAGAAGCTACTGGATGAGGTAACCGTTATAGTTTAATGACCGTGCTCTGATCATACTTCAACGGAGTACTGCCTAAAATTTCGCTAATATTGAACATAACCTCAAAAAATGGACGAAATACGTTGAACTCGAAAATTCTAGAAAATATCCAATGAATCTGAAAAATTATAATCCATAACTCCTAAACCTATAGATAATACATCCATAAACCGTAAACCAATTGACCTGAAACTCATAACCCCAAAACCTATAGACCCGAGATCCGTAAATACTGAACCCACAAACCTAAAACTCTCAAATTCTAAATGCATAAATGTGAACTCATAATATCATAAATCCTCTCATAATACACTATAAAAGACATCCATGATGCTTACGATTAGTCATGCTTACTATATTTGTATATTTTAAAAATACATAAAAATGATAATAATAATAAGGAAGTTTATTTAAATTAGAAGTATGTACTGCACCGCCAATTATGACGAAGCCGCCGCCGGGCGCAGGTAAATCCCACCGGTTCTTTCTAAAACCGTACGTGACTGGTGTAATAAATTTATTACACCAATCACGTACGGTTTTACATAAGATTGGCACTACAGTCTTCAATTACGATGAAGCCGCCGGACGCAGATAGATCCCACCGGTTCTTTCTAATTATGTGTGATTGTGATTGGTGTAATAAATTTATTACACCAATCACGTACGGTTTTACAAAAAATTTGTGGAATTTATCTGCGTCCGGCGGCTTCATCATAATTCGCTATTGCAGTACATGCGTTTAGGAATGCAACGGTTGGCAACAGTTGCGAGCAACGGTTCCCTAAACGACAGCGCTGAAAATCTGCTGTCAACTGTTGGATGTTTTAGCACAGTAGAGAGAAGACCAGTAGTCCTACTCAGCCGGAACAGTTGTATAAGATTTTCAGTGCGCATGCAATGCTCCTGGGCTTAAATTATTCGATGCGCAGTGGACGGCATGACGACAGTGGACGGCAGTGATGATGTAGGGTGGGGTAAATGTTTATTTTTGTTTACGTTTACATTTCTGAACAGTCGCCACTGTCCCCAGTATACGTCGAAATGCGCGTGGGATACAAACAGTAGATGCGCAGTGGATGAAAAAAATAAAATCGAGTACAACAAATATCAAAGGGACCGCTGCGAGTGAAACTACTGGTCTTCTCTATACTGTGGTTTTAGTCAGCGGCAAAATTCACGCTGAGTGTAGTCAGCAGTGAAACTTAACCTCGCTTTCTTTCATCAAGAAGATTAAGCGATCCAACGACCTGTCAAAGTTTCTTTTCAATATGGCGCGGAGGGCAAACACGGGTTTATTTTTATTAAATTCCAGAAATATAGCCAAGACAACAGAAAAACACAAACCTTTAACGAATGAAAACGAATGTTTGCCCTCCGCGCCATGTTGGAAGTCACGTGGTTTGGATTGCCTAATTAATTTCGTATTCCAAAAAGTATTTCAAAATAAATGAATCAATCAAAATTGCATGAACCAAACACAAATCTATTTAACCGTTTTAATTACGATATTCACTAGATAGCATACAGATTTTCTTTGGCATTACCTCAACTGTGGTGACATTTAGCAACATCATTTACACCGTTTAGCGAATTCACAACAATAGGAGGAATGCATAGGTTTAGTAAAATATTTCGCCGCCAGGCGGTTACCGATCGGCTTTGGGTACACTATTCATTATGTTCTGTGCTTTGTAGTTTTGATGTGTTGAAATAAGTTTGTTTATTTGAAACCTACGGAAAATGGATAGTTTAGGTGAACTAAAAGAAAAGCTTGGCATTTTTAAAGAAGTAGTAAACAAAGATGCACAGAAAATGAGGTTATGTTGCAGTACCCAAACGCGACTCTGGCGCCGCCTACATGCATTCGATCTGAAATGTTTTGAACACACTAGATGGGCTTTTTTGTAATTTGAGAGCAACCATCCACTTTCTTCTAAAACTGCTGCATACTGGAAACTAGTGAAACTTTAAATTTTTATTTTTTCTGTAATAGGAAATGCATTGTGGCACACAACAATTGCTTGGCACTTTTAAAGAAGTAGTAAACAAAGATGCACAGAAAATGAGGTTATGTTGCAGTCCCAAACGCGACTCTGACGCCGCCTACATGCATTCGGTCTATTGACTAGAGTGAGAAAGTAATCAGGTTGAGTGATTATTCTCAGCAGTTGCATTCCCTATACGTGCCCATACACTCGCGATGTGTGCACATGACGTCACGGCTAACCTCAAAAATATATATTTCTTAATATTTATGAGTATTTCGTAGCTGTTATTAAAATTTCAGCTTGGTTTCCATACTTTCAACTAAAATCTAATTCAGTGTAATGTTTATGAAATTCTAAATACTTTCTCCTAATAAAATAGGACTCTTTTTGTAGGTTGGAAATGTAACCTGTAATTAGCAGTCTATTTTTATTAATCAACAATATTGAGACATCATTTGCGTCAATTTTTAAATATTTGCTTGGAGGCAAAATTACTCCAAGCTGAAATGAGTATACAAACATTAAAAATGAGGATGAACCTGAAAAACTTAAAATTTGAGGGTATGTTAGTTATATGATGCACATGCCTTATTTTGTACATACATGAACTTTTTCTGTATGTCATACCTACATTTTTACTTGTTCAGAAAACCTAAAAGCTTAATTTATCATATTTCTTTCAATATAGAAGTTTGAGAATTACTGGATATTTTCTGGTTTTACTATTAAAATTTTCGGATTCAATGTATTTCATCAATTTTTTAAGGTTATGTTCAAATTCGCGAAATTTTGACAATACTTCGTTAAAATATTTAAAAAAATCTCGTCGTTCTGATTTGTTGAGTAGGTAGATTTGTATCTTAAAAAGTTGTCGCGGCTAAGTAATAGGCCATGCAGTTGCATAAAAGCCGGAATATATTTTTCTTTTGCTTGTGGGTCATGTACAACTAAAAGCTACACGAATTCTATACCTATCATCTTAGTAAACAAGGATAATTGCTTGAAAGACGAGAATTTGAGAAAAGATACTAGAAATTTTGTGAAAATAGCGAAGAAAGTGATAATGGTAGACAAATCTAAATTAAAAAGTAGTTGATTAATTATATGAATAAATATTACATTCAATATCTACATTTTATTAACTGAAAAATTTAGCGTTGTACTAACAGTTCTGTACTTTCGATTAGTACAGAAGCCTTTAAATTCCATTTCACGCAAGATATTTTGTATGCTTCTCTCGACTAAGTTTGGCTGATATCACTCCTCTTCGTTTATGATTAACACCGAAATGTATCATTTTTTATGTTTCTTTTGGGTGGGGGGGGGGGAGTTAACAAGTGACAATATAACAATCTTGTTGTTTACCACCACACAGTGGGCTTATACTTGATGTGTCTGGGTGGTTATCATTTGCTAGGTCTACAATCATTATTTTCGTTTTGTTGTAATTTGCATTTAGACTATAATCAGAGCTTATTGTCTGAAGCCTGTCCAAAAGATATATGAGCTCATCTTCGCTTGCTCCAACTAAGGTGGTATCATCTGCAAATCTCAAGTTAAAAATCTTAGTTCCGCCTATAGCTACTTCACCGTGCCAGTCTTCCAGCACACGTCGCCATATTTGCCAAGACAGATGATTCTGAATTCTGAATTGAAGAATATACAGCATTACTTTACTAGCGTGTGATATTAGTGCCAAGAATCTGTAGTTATCGCAGACGTCTGTTGTTCTCTTTTTATTTACTGGTACGAAGATTGAGGCTCTCCAATCGTCGGACCAGATTCCCGTTTCCCATATTTTTTGGCATATTCTGTGAAGGATTTCCACTCTTCACCGACTAGCTTAAGCGCCTCGGCCGTGATATTATCACTAGCTGCTTTACCAGTTTTTAGTGTTTGTATAGCTGCTTCCACTTCTACTTAAGTATTGAAGGTTCGTATTTGTTGCCTTGTTGCCAGTCATTTTGTACCCTAGGATGGTTGATTTTCTAAAAGTTTTTCGCAGTATTGATGATATTTGATCCTTATCAGTTCTTAGAGTACGAGAGTAGTCCTTAATTGACCACGCTTTAGGTTTAAAGGGCATAGCAGGATAAGCATGCGTTAGGTGCCCCCGCACCAATCGGGTCGAAATTTTTTACGACTTACTCTATAACCATCTTCCATATTATTTCAAGTATAACCCGTTGATAAATCACTCCCCAGACTCGTATAGAAAACATAAAGGAATCCATAAGAGGGGTGGCCGTTTTAGGAGTTTGTGGCGGTCAATAACTTCTCCCTCCACTTGCATCGTGTTCAACACCCTCGAAAACGGACGTCTTTGCAAGAAATATTTACACTATTTCTGCCTTTATTACATAGACTAGCGGTTCATTACTACATATTACTACCACGGTCACTGGCGGCCATTACAACCCTAGCATTTAAATCAGTATCAAACTTCAAGAAGTGTGGCGCAAAAATTCTCTGACGTCAACTGTGGGGTCAAACAAAATCTAGTTTGAAAATCTGAAGATTTTGCAATGATGACATCTGCAGTCAGCCTACGAAAGAACTAGTTTTCAAAGTCCACTACGAGGAGGTTACAGTGCCTTTCACTAGTGAAGGTGCCTGTTTATTGTGAGTCTCCTTGACTCTCACGAGTCGGGGTGTTTATTTATCGTGAGTCTCCTTGCCTCTAACTAGTCGGGTCGCTTGTTTATTTTAAGTTCCCTTGCCTCTCATTAGTCGAGGTGCTTGGTTATTATGAGTCCCCTTGCCTCTCACAATTCGGGCTGACTTTTTTGCGTGAGTTCTCTTACCTCTCACGAATCAGGTTACTCTATATTGATGAGACTTCTCTTAGTCTTCATTCTTCGAGAACATCCCATAAAAAAAAATTATTTTGAAAAAATTTTTCAAAAAAGTTGCAGGGGGTTGCGGCGGTCAAAAACTTCTCCCACCACTTGCATCGTGTTCAGCACCCTCGAAAACGAGGGGGAGAAGGTAATCTCGTCTTTGCACGAAATATTTACAAAAAAGTCGTCTTATAATGCTTCATTACATAGACTACGCCAATTATTATCAATTTTGAGTATGTTGTACCCTTCCGATCGCTATGAAAATTGGATATGTTTTAAAGGGGCATCTAAGCATTTATTTGGAAGAAAATGGTGGGTGTGCCTCTAGAACATCCTCTAAAAAAAAATTTTTTTTATTTTGAAAAAATTTTTTCACCACTTTTTTTCGACAAATGGACTCAATAATTTTTTCCCTCATTTGCACCATCAAAAGCCATAACATATATTTTTTTCATGGAAATTGGTTTATCCGTTCTCGAGAAAAAAATGTTTCTCCATTTTTCTTTTTATCCCCATAACTCCCGTAAAAATGGTTTTCCAAAAATAATATTTTGGGAAATTTCATCTAATACTACTATCAACTTGTGCTAAAAATTTCGACCGGATTGGTGCGGGGGCACCTAACACATGCTTATCCTGCTATGCCCTTTGCGTGTAATCACTCTTGCCATTGGGAAAGACCTTTACTATTTTTTGTGGTCAGCGTGTGGCTCCAGTTATTTAATGACGTCTTGCAGATAGTCTGCGAGAAAGAATCTGAATTCTTCGCATCAGCTTGTTATAATATTCCAATTCTAAGGCAATGTTGATAACTTGGGCCTTCAAATTTTACATACTTATTTATATTATAATAATTAGTCGTTATAATAATTAATATATTTTAATCATAAAATTTTATGTAATTATACATACATGACACATTCGAAAACAAATATTTAGAAATTAATTAATTAATTAATTAATGAAAATGTAGGTATATATTTAAGAACATCCAATCATTAATAAATAACAAAAATATCTGTCTAAAATGCAAATTGAAGATAGTTTCTTTTAATATATCACATTGCATATGAAAAACTACACATAACCTCAATAAAATCAAATTAGTGTCATCAATCAAAATTTTCAGTAAATTCATTAAATTAACCATTTTCCTTAAAATTCCTTAATATGTCAGACCATTCTACAGAAAACTCCGCTGTTAGTAGTCGTATAAAGCAACTCGAAAATCAAAACGTTAAATTCAAACGACTTTTAAAAATTGCTTTAGAAATATCTCAGCTAGATGATTCTGATGCTTCCAAACTCCAAGACGAAGCAAAATCTCTAAAGGAAACTCTTAAAAATTTGGAACAAGAGAAGTTTGAGTTAGAAAATGAACTTCAATCTGTAACAGAAGACAATGGTGGTGAAATAATGCAAGTTATCCGCAAGCTTGAGAAGGAAAACATAGATTTAAAAATGCAATTCGAAGAAGTTTTACAAGAAATTAAAAAGGGAAATTCAGAAATAGAAGACTTAAGAATGGAGGATGCAGAGTTAAAGCAAATTTTAGCTGATCTAGAAAATGAGAAAATAAAATTACTGGCAGAGATAAAAAGGGTAGAAGAATGTGGAGGTTCTCAATCTGACCAAAGTGTAAAGTTACGTGAAAGAATGTCTGCAATAGAGAGTAAAAAATCAAGCTTGATGAAGAATCTGCATAATAGGTCGATGAATAATCTACCCAGCACTGACATGATAACGAATTTTCAATCTCTGGAAAAAACTTATAAAGATTATGTTGATACTCTGCAAGAACATTCTTCCTTGAAACAAAAGATCTCCGAATTGGAAGACAGAAATGAAGACTTACTTAAAATAGTACAAAAAGCCGAAAGTGAAGATATGAGATTACAATTAAAATTACATGAATCTGTAATTCGTTCAAATACAGATATCTTGTCAAAAATAACTGAAGCCAAATCTAAACTAAAAAGTAACCTAGAGCTTAATGAGGAATTCGTAAGATCTCTAGAAACACCAGAGCAATTAGTATTAAAAATTTCGCAATTAGAAAATGAGAAAAGGGCCCTATATAGCGATTTAGAGCGCTCTTTAGAAAAATCAGCAAAAGAAATAAGTCGAATAAGTGAAAATCTATCGGATCCAGAAATAAAAAGATTAGTTAATGAAATTGAAGTCCAGAAAACCGTATTACTATATACTTTAAGAACAATAAGATTAAATGAACACAAACCGGTTTATTCAGATTATAACTTTCTCTTACCTAGTTTGCCAGTATCTAAACCACCAGTCTTAGTGAATTCTGATTTGTCAAAGCCTGGCATCTCGAACTCTATCAAATCAGCAGAAAGGAATGATAATAAATCAACTGAAAAAACGGTATCTATAGAGGATCATAAAAAGTTAGAGGAGGAAATTGCCAGGCTGGAACTTGAGAGAGAAATGCTATTAAAAGAACTGCAATCGGCTTCAACAACTTCTTCACAACGATTTGAAGAGAACAGCTCAGTAAATGAACAAAATATACAAGCTCAAAGAGAGCTACATAACATATTTATGCAGCGTTCCTCTCATGAAATTGCCCTAGCTCAAAATTTTGACGATGCAACCAATCAGCTATATCCAAGCGAAGACACTAGATTGGAACAACGCATTAGAGAACTTGAAATTGAAAATGCAAGAATAAAGACAGAACTGGATAACGTGTTAGAAGAATTGAAAAATGATAGATCTGATATGTCAGAGATGCAGTTGACAGGGCACGTGCTGAAGGAAAAAATAGAAGAACTCGAAAACGAAGGTCGAAATTCCAGCGAATCTAAATAATACCAATCTTAAGTATAATACATGTTTTCAATGGAAAAATGACATTTCTATGATTCAAACTGTAAAATATGACACTAATAAGAACAAAATAAATATTACAAATAAAGGATTAATAATTTTAACACTTTTCTTATACTCTTCGCAGAGAAGTCGTACATTATATTTACCACACATTGTATTTACCAGAGACTTCTAAAAACGTAAATATCGATCGTAGGAAAAATTTATTCATATCCATCATGTTTCTTGTAAGCACAATAATATAAGTAGGAAAAAGTCGATCATAGTGAAATTTCTACAATAAGTTACAACTGAAGGAAGAACTCTATCGTCAGTAAATATAAAAATTATTAAACATTTTAATAAAAAGAAATATAAATAAAGTGCATTGCAACCTTTCATAAGATCCTACAAGAACGAAAATACCCGAAAGTATAGTAACGAAAGTTTGGCCAATCAAATTGACATCATCAGGAGACGAATAATATTACGAATATAGCAATTATACGTGTATCTACCAAAGCGTTCCACAGATTTTTTTCGCCGTAAATAAGATTTAGATGCAGAAAGAAACAGCTGGCTGATTGGCCTAGACACCGCCACCCCCTGTGAATCTATTGTGGGGCTCCTATGCTAGTTTTACTTAGAGCTTCTTATTCAGCTTTGTCCTTTGCTTCAGACTCCACATATTTGATGAGAGCCCCTTAATATAGCTATCAGCCTTTGGTTTTTTCTAGCCAAGTAACTGGAATCTCAGTCTCCTATTAAGAGACCCACCATTATCCTAATAGCCTTTCTATTTTGGCGTGGTAGATCTTCCGCAAATTTGGCCGATCGTTCTTTAATGAACTCCTTGGCCTATCTGTCAAGCGAAACTCTTTCAACCATTCCAGAAATTTATGTTATACCCAATGGATTCTCATATGCATGGTAACTAACTGCGAAAACCTTTGGGTCCTATTAGGGCCTTAGACAAACGGCCTAAGCTTCGAAAAACGCCTCACTTATGTCGCAAATCGGGCGAGCAAGGCAACCGCGCTCTAAGTCACGTAATTCCCAGGCTAGGAGAAAACAGCTAGACCATAAGTCGTACGCTCTGACTTCGGCTGACTCTATCATGCTTATGCATCACCGATCTGGCGAAAGGTGTTAAAGGTCTAGAAGCATTAGAACATTATGGATCGTGTCCAGAGGAAAATGACATTGCGAATAAGCAGGGCTTACAGGACATCGTCGACGGAGGCGGTGGGAGTAA
Source organism: Rutpela maculata (assembly GCA_936432065.2). Lineage (NCBI taxonomy): Eukaryota > Metazoa > Arthropoda > Insecta > Coleoptera > Cerambycidae > Rutpela > Rutpela maculata. The sequence goes on from OW386285.2 coordinate 120,108,762, forward strand.
TCGCCATGGATCTAATGGTAGAAGAAAGAGCTCAGACAATTGCCAAGACAGGGACTCAGAAGAAGAGCATCGCAGAGATACTATGACCAAGTGGCAAGACAGATGGCAGTCCAATGACAAAGATACATATTTGCATCGAATTGTAGATTGTAGATTGTTTAAGGGATCGCTTGGCCCTGGGTTGGCCGTTCTTCACCTCGACATAAAAGGTCTTTTGTGAATTACCCTGCAACTAGTTGTTGCTCAGGATTCCAAGACTTTTTGCAAAGCTTGCGATTTTCCTGGGAGCTAATTTCCTTCGAGTCTTCAGTCGTTAATTCCCCCTGTTCTAGGTACTTTAGCATAATGCGGATTAGTACCTTGCATTCACAAAGTATATGTTCCGCAATTTCAGTTGCAGCTTCACAGTATCTGCATTTGTCATCTTCTACCATGCCCATATTCGTGAGATGATATCTCAAGGGGCAATGGCCAGTGATCAGCCATAGGTCGGTTGCGGTTGCGGTGGTTGCATCGAATACTAATATACCTAACTCGCTGGTATTATTGGAAGCATAGGGAAATTCAACAACAACAACTCCGCACAGGTAATGACATCACATGGGAGCTTATCCATATCTCATGAAAATAGGGAAAGCAGAAGACGATACGTGTTTGTATTGTTGAGAGAAGCCAGACGACGCACATCACACAGTCTTCCGGTGCACCAAATGGCAAGAAGTGGAAGAAATGGTTAGTAACATGATGAAGAGGAAAAAGCAGGACGAAATAACTAGGGAAAGAGAGTTGTTAGAGGAGTGGACAGTCGGATGATTCACAGCAGGAAGGACAATGGAAACAAAAATAAAGACCCCAACACGCCCGCCGTCCCTGGCCAGTTCATTAGCATTTTAATTTTCCTTCTCAGTCCAATGCGCTACGGTCATTTTATTCTCGTTTGCTAGGTCCATAAGGACATTCAAGCAGTCCCATACTAGTCTCGAATCGACCTGTGTGGAATCTATTGTTTTTAGCGTGACTTGGCTATCATAAAAAATGGAAATCGACTGGCTGCCAATTCCTTGCCTTTATTATTTTCTTTGCACACCACTCTATTGCGGCCACTTCAGCCTGAAATACTGTGGCGTATTTTCTTATCGGGGTTTCTGTTTTTCACCTTATATCTAAATCCCAGCTCCGACTCCGTGTTATGTCCGTATACCAGATAGTTTGCCCTGATATAGTTTGCTCTGATATTGGGCAGGGCCGGGCCCAAAGGGGTAGGGGGGGAGCCTCCCCCCCAAACGTTCGCAAAATCTAACTAATCATTACATACAAATATATCATTTGAATTTTACACTAACTCCCACAATCGCGAAATTAATACAGTAATTATTATTAAGCGATTGGCAACCCTGTAAATATTTTATTTTATCAGTAGTGTGTTTTCCATTGAAGCTAAGGAAGCAAAGCTTCCCTTACACGACACGGAATCCCTATTTTTAATATTAATTTATTATACATAAATTCATTTACTAAAAATACTAGAACTAGCAATGATTTTTAAATAGAATCTATATGTTTCTACTACTGATCTAATATAATATTATCAGGTCTACATACCTATTAGTTTTGTTTGGTAGTGTTTTGATATTGTGATATTAGCATAGCCCGTATTTCGGATGACATTCCAGAGACGGACTCTGAATTACACGATACTATATAATACTTTTGTAAAGTTACAATCAGAAACATCGGTCGTTAACAATAAGTATTATTGCCACACAAACCAAAAAATCTTTAAATACAAAATTTTTATTTTATAAACCTTAGTGAAGTCCAGGCGAACGCTTATTGAGATGTTTACGTTTCTCTACACATAAAAAGAGTCCCTGACCCTCCAGACAGGTAAAAAATTATTAGTCGTATTATATGGTGTAAAGTAATTATTCTTAAATATTGCAAGTTTTAAATATAATTTTTTGGTCGACTTAGACAATATCTAGATTTTAAAGATATAAATTGGATTTTAATATTATTATATAAAACATTAGTAGTTATAGTTGTATTGAATATTGTTCAATGATCTGGAGCCCGAAGTATAATAATTATGTTAATAGACTCGAAAGTATTTAAAATAAATTTATCAAATTAATTTTATATGCATAAACATTAACTCATCGGTTATAAAGCACTAACAATAAATGTATGAGTAGAAGTGTTTAGTGTTGGGCGATATATCGATAACCGTTTTCTATCACGGTTATCGGAAAATAACTGGAGCTACCGGTGATCGGAGTAAAAGCGAACCAGTTATTCAGCGACTCGGAAGCCCCTGCGTACAGTCACCGCGACACGGATAACGCTATCAGACAGTCACTGATTTTGCGATTCGATATTTTATTCTTTGCATTGAGTTTAGCGTTTTGACAAATCATCGGTTTGTTTTATCAGTCAGAAGCTGATGCCGTAAACGTTGTTTACAGCTAAATTCACACATGTAGACTGCGTGGGGGCGAGTTTAGTTGTGAACCGCGTGCCGTGTGGTATACGTTAATTTTCGATTAGTAGTAGGTACTTAAAACAAATTTTATATAAATTCTAAACTGTGAATGCCAAGCAAACAAAAAACCAGTGAAATATGGAATTTCTTTACACCAATTGAGGGTGAAAATCATTACGCAACATGTAATATAGCAGTTATAACTGTTTCTGTTTTATTATTTTTGTATAAAAAAAAAATACAAGTGAATATACTTTTATTTCTTATTTCAGTAATTATTATTATATACTAATATTTATGACAGCACATAGGTTGGGCAGACTGCTGATGAAAGTAAAATGTAGCATTCTTATTCTGTGGGAATCATCATTGACTAAATAACTAATCGGTTTACGGTTTATCAGAGACAAACCAAACGCAAAAATATTAATACCGCATAACGATACCGACTCATAAATAAACATCGTCTTCATGAAAGTTATTTGATTTTCAATAACTGGTTATTTAAATAACTGTTAAAAATAACGGTTATTTCTCAATAACTGTATCCGTTTTACCGGTTACTCGAAAATCACTGTATTTCCCAACACTGCGTCAAGGAGGTTAAATAAGTATTTATATTCTACCCCCATGCACTGCGTGGCTCAGCCGCCCAAAACCCAAAGCACACTGCCAAAGCCAAACTAGAGATGAGTTGCTATTTAACAACCTGTTATTTTATAACTGTTATTTGTAAAAAGCATTAACATACTGTTATTTCTGTTCGAAAATAACAGGAGAGAAAACAACAGATAAGAAACACGACGTAGTAAAAATGTTTTTGCTAACTGCTATTAAACTGTTATTGAGAAAACAGCAGTAGTAGGTAATGAAATCGCAACGCAACCGCTAATGTAGTTGAATATATTATTGAAGTTGAATATTATTGTGGGTATCTTGAGTATGTATACACTTTTTAGTTGTTATTTTAATCATAATATATCCAAATTTTTTTGATTTTCTTCTCTGTGTGTATATTTTCGATTAACGCACACCGAGTTTAAAAATGAAGGGCTGCCAGAGTTGAATATATTTGTAGAAATCTCGAGCCATCCACTTTATGTACTGACTTTTAGCTGTTTTTTAAATCATGATATGTTCAGAGCTTTTATATTTTCTTCTCCAACTGTATATTTTCGTTTACCGGCATCTCTAATATTGTCATTGCATACGCTGTGTTTGGCGTGTTTCTATGCTGGTATTTCTTTATTAATTTAACGTGAAACAATAATAATAAATTCATTGCTTCACTATGCGTCAATTACCCGCTGATATACTATTTCCAGCCATAGGTAAGGGAAACTTTCCAATGACTATTTCGGCAGTTTAGTATAATAATGGCGCGTCCATTACCGTGATACAAACGGTACCATCGTGGATTTGTGAAGACGCCGGGTTAACATTAAATGATGCAAAGCTCAAGTACCTATCAAAGGTGCAATATTATTACCCTGTTATGATCGCGCAAGTTTTTAATTACATCGTCTAACTCCCATCAACAGGAAAATGGAGATCTACAAGTGATATTCTTAGAGAAACGGCGCGCGGCGTCTTTTCGGGCCGAATATTTACTCATATTTAATTATCTATTGTTAATTACGTTGTATTAATCTGCAATGTAGCAGTTTGATTTAATGTTTCCAATTGGATGAGCAGTCAACTACAAAAAGAGATAAGAATTATAATTTTGTACTGCCCTCCCATGCCGACTCTGCATTTTACGTCAATGTCATCCAAAATACGGGCTCTGGATATTAGACAACAAAGTCTAATTTGGTATTTACGGAACATTTTTCTGTTTCCACCTATTGTAATAATTTTTTATTGTATTGACGACTTTGGTCAATCATTTCGACGTGTCCAACACCATGTTACTGTATGGTCTTTTGGACAATAAAGTTCATTATTATTATTATTATTATTATTAGTATTCTTTTTCTTTACTTTATTTAGGCTAATTTTTTTTATTTTTAATATGATCAAAGACCTATTTTTGTTTAACAGTTCTTATTTTTTTATTTGATTAAATCAAGGATTTTTTAAATTCCTTTTAAATAGTAAGTATTTAGGTTTAGGTACATGATGATCCAACGATGATTGAACAAGGCCATTTTTCAAATGATACAAATATTTATGTCGAAAACCGGAAAAAGCATTCAATGTATTTCTTTTCGCAGAAACCAAAAATGATCATAAATGAAAACAAATAAATTGAAAACAAAAGATTTATGACACAAAAATACAGAGTTCGGGCTCGTATGGAAAACCTGAAGAGCGTGGAAAATTCAGGAAATTTTAAATATTTCGCAAAAATCATGGAATTTTGAGTCACAATATGAAAAACAATAAACTACTTACGAGTTCCTACTGTTATTCTACTCTTCGCAAATACGAAAACGAAGAGTATATTGTATTTGATCGGCACATTTCTAAAACCGTAAATATCGCCCGCAGACAAAAATCATTGTGTTAGTGAACGAATTCTGAACGACTTTCAAAATGTTCGTCCGTCCGTCCGTCCGTCCGTCACGTTTCTTGTAAGCACGATAACTCGAGAAAGAAAAATCCGATAGTACTGAAATTTGAACAGTAAGTTAGTGTTAGCTAGAGGAAGAACTCTATTGTTTTTGAACAAAATCAATCAGTAAAAAAAATGTTAATGATTAAAATTTGAATTATTTTTATTTTTTAGTTTTTTGTGTTTTTGTAATTGAATAAAAATCTGGTGAAATGATTAATATTTAAATATTTATACATTTTACAAATATACATTTCATAATGTAATATACAACCGTGGAAATATGATTTTGGCTCGTCTCTTATAATGTAAAAATTTACGTTTTTTTACGTGTTAAGTGGTGGTGTAGTTCTTACGCTTTTGACTCGGAATCCAAGGGTCCCGGGTTCGAAACGCAAATGGGGTATGGTATAGTTTTTTTTTATTTTTACTTTATTTAACATTGAGTCTTTTACCAACTAAGTTAGTACTATAAAATTAAAAATGTCTAAAACTAACATAATTTACAAACAACTGCGAAGAGTATCCTATAGAATGTGTAACAATTATATAAAAAGTTCAGTGAACAGGCGAAGAGTACGTTTTTAGCTTGTTTTAAATTATTTTTAAATTGCAACCTTCTGACGATTGTATGAAATCGAATATCTTATAAAATCGAAAATTAAAATAAAAATCACCTTTAACATATTAATAATTATTATTATTTGTCATTGAAAAACATTTTTTTGTCATGGAAAGCCTGGAAAATTCAGGGATTTCAGGGAAGTCTGAACCCTGAAATAGCATATTTTATATTCGTTTTTTTATTATAACTTTTGGATTAGGCGGAAAAAATACATCAAATGGTAATTTTGGTTTTTGTTATAAGCGTTTCTATCGCTGGAAAAATGTCCTTGTTCCGTCTTTGGTTAGGGCACCCTGTACATTGTACATAGTGAATTTGAATTCGATTTAAATTTTTTAGTTTTAGTAGCTTTTCCCATAGAAAGTTTTTATTTTATTGAAATTATGCAATGTAAAGGTATATGAGTTGGCTTTTTTTCATCTTCCCCCCCCAAAGTAGTAGGCTTCGGTACGGCCCTGATATTGGGTGACCTTATTTCCAAAGATGGTAAAAATGGGTTTATCCGTGATATTTATAAACCAAATTGTAGTGGAAGGTGAATTTACAGCTGGTGCTTGTCAGTATGGGGGACAAGGAATCTGGACCGTGACTGGAGAATCTCAGTCTTCGTGCGACATAAAAAGGGAATGTCAGATGTGTGTGTAACTACAGATTGCAGGTATTAACATCACACTTTAGTAAAATAATCATATATATAGATATTTTTCAATGCACATTTCAGCATTATCTACCTTCCCAAATAAATCTTGGATACGCAGGTATTGCTGAAAGACGCGATACTAGAAAACAAATAATAAATCTACAGCTAAATATCACGTGCCTATGTACGATTACTTCATAAAATACCGTAAGATTGTGGACATTGTGGAATCGAACGAATCAAACTAGTGCTTTATTATTGGACATGAGAACGCCCAGGCATTTGGTCATCATTATTAACCGAATATATGAAGAAAAACAACTGCTTTAGTGCAAACTGATAATACAGACATCGACAAATCTAAAACTGCCTTCCAGTCTTCTTTAACATCTATAGTGGTCACTTAATTCAACGCGTGGTGGAGGACTGCAGGCTGAGGTAGGGAGAAAACTAAAATGTAAATTATATCACCTTAGTTGCTGTAAGTGAAGACGAGATTGTACATTTCGACAATTTACAGACAATAAGCTCCTACAAGGAGCTTATTGTCTACGGTTTAAGTGTAAATTACAACAAAACAAAATTATTATTGTAGACTGAGCAAAAGAACACCATCCAAAGAGTTAGTTTTAGCAGTAAACAAATCTTGGAGCTCTTGTTGACAATGCCAACAATTGTGAATATGAAATTCGATGAAGAATACAGATAGCAAAATCGGCAAAACAGAAATATCACGTAACGCACAAATACCAGACTTGTTGTTTTGATTTCTGCGTTTCTCTATATATCTGATATCTGGACTGTTAGTGTGGCCAGACAAATGATGTATTTATACTTTCAAGATGTAAGTCTAGAAATTTGTTACGAATTCCATGTACGGCCCATCACACCATCACCATTCGAAAGATGCATCACCCAAAACGACTCTTCAGCGACGTGTTCTCCCAAATTCTACTATTTTTTGACCTCAATAACCTAGGAAAAGATATATAGAGGGATTATCTTTGTGGGTAAACCACAAGACAATCTAAGAGGTCTCTTTCCAAAACGTTGGACTCATGTCACCGTACTACCACAGTTAGTGTAATCCCATCAGATGTACCATAGACCAAAGGCATGCCAACTATTGTAATACGTAGATCGTAAAACGTCTGTAAATATGTTGAGTAAGAATACGCTTGTCAAACAAACGATATTCAAAATCATGAAGTATAGAGACCAGGAGCAAGCATATTATTGGGAATACCGAGGAAAACCCTTCCCTAAAATGTGATCACAAAAGGCGTGTCACAGATTACGCCAATAACACACTAAGCAGTGGCACAGCTCCCCCTGTCTATATTTTACCGCGTATTTTCCCGCCATTAATGTTCAGTGTGAGAACCGCGCCACCTTGCGTCTGCTTTCTTTCTTCCTGTTTCACGAACATAGTGACAACATTCCATGCTTACTCCTCGTTTCTATTCTTCATGTACAAAATATTCAAAGCAACATTATAACAAGAGCAAACTTATTTTACAGTATCTATGAATACACAAAAACTTTGCCACATACCTTCGTTTGCGCTGTGTTCCGTGAATTAACAAATTTAACGGTTCCTAAAAGTTAAGTGGTATCTGGGATGAGACAGTTTCGAGAAAGCTTGAATTGATCCATTGAGCAGGGGCGGCTTAAGGGCCGGGCGACCGCCCGGGGCGCCGGCTCAGAGGGGCGCCAAACTGAGGGAAAAGATTGTTTAATTTTTGTTTTCTTTGGAAGAAAATATCAAATAATATCAGTATCTATGCCAGTTAAAATGGTAATAATGCAGAACAGTCGAATAACATTAAATCCGCCTAAATAATTCAAAAATGCAACACAAACATTCTTGTTTAGCTATGAGATTCACTACTCAGCTCAAGCTTCCCGCCCCATTATTGACTGAGACGGAGTCGATCATTAGAGATATTGCATAAACAAAGGCCGGTAACATGTACTTTCATTCAGAGAAAATTCGGAATACTCAGAAAATTGTTATACAAACATCAGCTGTTTGTATTTCATACCTTACCTAATTTACTGTTTATAAATAAATAAAATAAATAAATGGCAATTTATTTTGTATGAAATATTAAAACAATAAAGAGGAACCTTCCTCTAAGGAAACTTGTACCGGTGGTCCTCTCATTAGAATAGCATTCAGATGGTGTAGACAAAATATTTTATATTACAAATTAATTACACAGGTCTACAAAAAAAAGGCCTTGCCCTAAAAGGTTCTCATCTAACTTTTCTGTAGTATTTTGAGGCATTGATTTTGAACAAAAAAATTTCTTTCTGTCCGCGACAGTTTCCTTATAGTCTAAGAGGTGGCCGTAAGAAAATGCGACCATCAGTTAACAGAATAAAATGTTTTTTAAATGCTAGTACTCACAGTGACCATAAAAGAAATCACGCATTGCCTGGGCAGAAGTTGTGCAGAAATTTCGTACGAATTTTCTATGGTACATTTTTCGTATACTAACCATACCAATCGCGGAACAGCTTCAAATTACTTTTAAAATTTAGTGTTTACAGAGTAAAAAAAAATCAACTGCATTGCCTCGTTAATTTTTGTGCCAATGTCTTGGCAATTAACTTTCTTGATTTTTTTTTTGACCCTTACTGTACCTATCGATTAACAGCTTCAAACTGCCACCAAATTATAGTTTAAACATTTATCTATTAGAAAAAATAACATTGCCACGTCTATGCCTGTGCCAAACACCCGGCAATGTCCCTCAAAGTCCTATGTTATTACTAATACAACCCATTACAGAAGTATTCAGGTAAAAATCATTAATCATTCAATAAACAATTATAATGATTTCAAAACAACAGTTTTTATTTATTTAAATATTTTATAAAGTTTAAATACTTAGTACAAAGAAATAATTTTCATATATAGTACAATGAAATTGATAGAAACTTACATATCTAGAAACATACATTAAAACGTACATATTTATGTATTGTCATTAAACATCATCATTATTATCGTCATGATCATCGTCATCATTATCGTAATGATCATCATCATCATTATTGTTATAATTATCATCATCAATTTCGTTACATTCTTCTTCATCAAGCTCTACCACGACAATGTCTTCAACTAAAAGAGGTGTTGGATCACCTTCAAACCAAAGTGGTTCAATTTTACTATCATTAAGTGTCCATCCACATTCTTCTGGTGAGAAATTGACGCAGTTTGCTTCTGTAGCATTTTACCACATTGACGTAACATAAATTGTTCGTAAAATCTTTTGTTTCAATGATTTCCAACATGGTGGAATCTGAGTAGAATCAAATCTTTTTACATTCTTCATAAAATATTCCGCGACAGATGTTGAGGAGAATTTGTTTTGGAAGATGAATAATCTAGTATCATTAACATTCTTACAATTAATTCCGTAAAGCCTACAAGTATATTCTTGTAATATTTCCATACTCCTAAAATTGTTGATTTCATCAATATTATTAATTATTTATAAAGAATTAAAAAGAAATGTACAAGTTCAAGGTATTCGCTAATTTAAATAATATTGATGAAATTAATAATTTTAGGAGTATGGAAATATTACAGGAATATACTTGTAGGCTTTACGGAATTGTAAGAATGTTAATGATGCTAGGTTATTCATCTTCCAAAACAAATTCTCCTCAACATCTGTCGCGGAATATTTTATGAAGAATGTAAAAAGATTTGATTCTACTCAGATTCCACCATGTTGGAAATCATTGAAACAAAAGATTTTACGAACAATTTATGTTACGTCAATGTGGCAAAATGCTACAGAAGCAAACTGCGTCAATTTCTCACTAGAAGAATGTGGATGGACACTTAATGATAGTAAAATTGAACCGCTTTGGTTTGAAGGTGATCCAGTACCTCTTTTAGTTGAAGACATTGTCGTGGTAAAGCTTGATGAAGAAGAATGTAACGAAATTGATGATGATAATTATAACAATAATGATGATGATGATCATTACGATAATGATGACGATGATCATGACGATAATAATGATGATGTTTAATGACAATACATAAATATGTATGTTTTAATGTATGTTTCTAGATCTGTAAGTTTCTATCAATTTCATTGTACTATATATGAAAATTATTTCTTTGTACTAAGTATTTAAACTTTATAAAATATTTAAATAAATAAAAACTGTTGTTTTGAAATCATTATAATTGTTTATTGAATGATTAATTATTTTTACCTACGATCACTACTGTAAATAGTAAAAAACACACTACCTGCCATCTATGTAAGTTGAATTTTACATATTGTAAACAAAACGCACTGTAAATAAATCGCACGGTAAACAAAACGCACGGGACACGCAATTATAGGTGGCTTATATCGCTAACGCGGGGTTTAAAAAAACAAATGCGCCTACGTAATTTTTAAAAGCTGTCAAAACTGACATAATATTTGTTGAATAATATTGTTGACTAGTAAACTAAATCCAGATTTTACTAAATAAATATGGTCGTAGGTAAAATATAGTACATAATTCGAGTTGTAAAGCAATTACGCATATGCTACGTAATATGCTTCTTACAACACTCATTACGTAATATACTATTACCTGAATACTTCTGTAATGGGTTGTATTAGTAATAACATAGGACTTTGAGAGACATTGCCGGGTGTTTGGCACAGGCAATGTTATTCTTTCTAATAGATAAATGTTTAAACTATAATTTGGTGGTAGTTTGAAGCTATTAATCGATAGGTACAGTAAGGGTCAAAAAAAAAATTCAAAAAAGTTAATTGCCAAGACATTGGCACAAAAATTAACGAGACAATGCAAGTGATTTTTTTTTACTCTGTAAACACTAAATTTTAAAAGTAATTTGAAGCTGTTCCGCGATTGGTATGGTTAGTATACGAAAAATGTACCGTAGAAAATTCATACGAAATTTCTGCACAACTTCTGCCCAGGCAATGCGTGATTTTTTTTATGGTCGCTATGAGTACTAACATTTAAACAACATTTTATTCTGTTAACTGATGGTCGCATTTTTTTACGGCCACCTCTTAGACTATTGTATCACCCAATTTGTTTTTGTGCAAAACTGGTTTCAGCATGTCAAAATACTTCAGAAAAGTTAGGTCAGAACCTTTCGGACAAAGCCTCTTTTACTATTTTTTTTATTAGATAAAATGGGTGTTATAGAGGGAACTGACATGATAGAAAAAAATGTTGTGTCTAAAATTGCCTTCAGCGTCTCAAAACACATCTCTCAGGGAGGGGCGTCAAAAAGTGCTCCCGTCCGGGTGGAAAATTTACCTTGAACCGCCCCTGCCATTGAGGGCACTTTATCAATGTAGAGTTAAGTTTTCATGTTAGCTAGCCCTCGGCTAGCTTTAACCTCGGGGCAGAGTGAGTGTTAAACAGTTCCCTATTCTGTGGTTAAACTCGCATCCGTTTAAGTTGAATAACCTGGAGTGGGTAACTCTTTTTACAGAGCTTACAGCACTAGGTTGATTGTGATGGGCCGAAAAATGAGCAATTTTTTGTTTATTAGTGATTTAAGTTTTTGTTACTAAGTTAAAAGCACTTGTTTGTTTTTGTCGAAAAGTTACCTGGCAGTGACAGCAATAATTAATTATAATATAAATTATACTCCAGTTATTTTAGACAAAAATATGGCTTCTGATCTAACAAAATATATCCTTCATTTTTTTTTTGAAATCGATTTATTTTGGTGTTTTAAAGAAAATATTAAAAATCGACGACGAGATCACTATGGCATAAAAAATTATTCAAGGTCAAAGTTAAAAAAAAACGTTTTTTTGCGAATATCGAGCTTTCTATGGCTCGGAGGCCAATTAAGGTTATTATGAAAATGAAAGATAATGAAATTCCGCACAAAAATGATCTCTTCCATTTTTTCATATACAACGAACGGTTTAGAGAAAAATGTACTTCGAAGTTTCCGCGCAAGGCATAATATATATTTTTTTATTTTGATTAAATTTTGGACTTATAGGCGAGTCTGCCTGGGGTAAAAAAGAGGTGATTTTACAAATTTTGTATACCATTTGAGTTAACAACGGATTCTTATAGGAAAAATTCCGCTGAACAAGATTTTCTTATGAAAAATTTTCCTTGTTTAAACAAAATTTTTTTCGTTTTTATTTAATAAAATGAAAACGGTTTGACGGATCCGAAAAAATCTTGATTCAATCGAAAGATATTTTCAATACGCGTCGTTTGGCGCCAGGCACAACTCATTTTGTCAACCCGTTCATTTGTTATAGCCAAAATAAATTTCTTAATTAACAAATTGATTACTCCGAAACTAATGAGGTCAGGATATTGTTCTTTTCAAAAAACATGCCTTTTATACCAAAATAATATACCATTTTTTTTTGCCCGATATCTTCAATACTTTTTGATTGTTTAAACAATTGGCATAATTTGTTAATTAGCAAATAACCTTTTTTTAGAAAGTTTGATCGAATTCAAACCAACTTTAAACGATAAATATTGATGTCGGGCATAACCGCCATAGAAGTCTGGACGAACGCAACTTTTTGCTTTTGTTTATTTAAAGTTTAAATTAATTTTACAAATTAACAAATGGAATATCTCGGATCTGGGTAAGCGTATCGAAATGTGGTTTTATGCATATGAAAGTGCTTGGAAAAAGGAAAATTTTGAGACCAGAAAGAACTTGATCAGATAACTGGATCCGGAAATATAAGTGATATTGCGTTAGAGGCTCTAATTTGTTTATTAACAACTTTTTTGACACGGGGTTTGGTGCAAATTAAAGCTAACAAGTTTTTCCATCAACCACAAAAAGTTCTACAAAAAATATTCAATCCCTGAAGTTATACGCGTTTTTGACCCTTAAAAAAATCTCTCCCGTAACGTGAAAATAGTAAGATTTGACGCGCAATGGGGTGCCACTCTATGGTAGAATAAAAATAAACTGATACAATATCTTGCAGAGACAAAGAAGCTGTAAGATTTCTGCAGTACAATAAAATAAATGTTAATATTTTATTTGCTTTTTAGCTACATTAGAAAACTAAGTATGTCTTTTGTGTTCCAAAAAATCCACAGTATCTGCTTCACCATCGCTTAATTCGTCGAAAGCTTCCATTTTCAATAATATACGCAAAAAAAATAACTTTGACTTTTCACCCAACAACTAACTGTCAATAGATCATTTTCGGTTGACGTCACGCTGCCGAGCACCCAACTGATATTTTGTTTTCTAGAGATGGATACAAGCTGTTATTTTTTAATAAAATGATAGGTTGTTAAATAGCAACTCATCTCTAATTAATTGTTTTCATTTTCATTGCCTGTTATTGGATGAGGTTTCGGGTGCCCTTCAGATAGCTGCGTCAAAATCAGCTGACCGAAAATGATCTAGAACAAAACATAAAGTTTGTAGGTTAACCCCCAAGCCGGTTTACCAATGAAGGGTCAAATGTGCGTGTTAGCTAGCCCCAGGATAACTTTAACCCCGGGTCAAAGTGATTGTTAAACTCACAACCGTTCATCTACTACACTTTATGTGTGAGTTAGGAAACCCTGAGGTTGGTAACGCTATCTACAGAGTTGTCAGTTCCAGGTTGATTGTGATTGGATATGAGTGATTTGTTAGTTTTTTCAGTTTTTGTTACTAAGGTAAAAGATTTGTTTGTTTTTGTCAAAAAATCATTTGACAGTGACAGTAATGAGCAACAACAATTATATTATAAACTAGAATATTTTCTTAATAGTTATATTTTTATTTTAAGAAAATGAGTGAAACCCCAACAAAGGTAGGCAGAGGCTCCAATTGTTCTTCAACAGAATGGTTGCTATTAATTAAAATAGCAAATAAAACGAAACTAATGCAGTATCTTCGGGGGACAAAGAAGCTTCATAGCGTAAAATTAAGATTTGCTGACGTTTATGCAATCTCCAACAGCTAATAAAAAATTAGCAATTGCCTAATATCTCAATGTTAAAAGCAACAGATCTTTTGGTAAAACTGAATGATTTCTACAATAGAATAAAATAGATTTTAATATTTGCTTTTTAGCAACATTAGAAAACTTTTTTACCTATATATTGGAAACTCGGTTTGTTCAAAATAATTATTACTTTAAGCTTCCTAATTTAAGCAAAAAATAATTTCGACTTTTTACCCAACTGTCAACAACAAACATGAAATTTGTAGGTTAACCTCGGGCTATCGGGGATAACTCCACCTTAAAGCTTAATAAAGTTATCTCTGACTTCAGTCCAGGGTTACTTTTAACCCGACCACAATAAACACTTTGCCTGGAGTTAGCGTTTAACCCCGGGGCGACCTAACCTAACCTAACCTAACCTAACCCAGGATTAATAAACGGGCCTTTACGCAAACATGGGCCAATAAATAGTGACGCAACATACCTGTTAACATTAGTAGATTATAGTAGAGCAAAATTTGGACATTTTTTCAATTAAAATGCCCAGTGCCAGAGAAATTTAGAAACGTTAGACTCAAATAAAATGCAACAAATTTAAAAATAAAAAGTATATGGCCAGATAATTATCATTTTCATGTCTCAACGTATTCAATGTACAACACATTCTTGTCTAGAGTCTCAAGTTTGAGCATCATTATTATAAAAAGAGGAATAAGTCAAATAATTACTGCTAATGGTGTTGACTCTACTTGCAGGTGTAGTTTGAATGCGTTCACTCAACTTTCATGAGAAGAGGAAGATTTACTTGTGTCGGCCATATAAGAAAAACTGCAGTATTCCGATGGTTTAATATTCACCATACAGGATAAAAAATCTGCTGCAATCTTACTGCAATCAATACGTTTTGTGTTGCAAAAATATATTATTTAAATGTGCTTTTAAGAAACTACTAGGGGTAGTTATTTGATGTATCATTTTTTTTTTTCATAATAAGGATATGCTCAAATCTGAGGGTCTAGACAAGAATGTTTGTATATTTAATATAATATGCAACCCTAAGAAGCCTGTCGACAATTGTATGTTGACTGTAGGAATATTCACGTATTTCAAAGCATTCAAATATATATCCCCCTTTCTTGTATAATGTAAAAAATACCTCAATGTATTTTTATTTGTCAAAAATATAACATGCATTTATATAGGGATAATTGTTTTCAATATATTAATGATGCTTTCATTGTTACAGGTATCCGGAATCTCGGTTAGCCAAATTATTCAACGGCAGCATACCAATTGTACTGGATTCCCTGAAACAACATTATTTCATTGACCGAGATGGAGGAATGTTCAGACATATTCTAAATTTCATGAGAAATTCTCGGCTACTCATTCCTGACAATTTTCAAGATTTGGACTTATTATTAGAGGAAGCAAAATACTTCGATATCACACGTAAGATTGACAAATATTCACACATAATTTTTTAATTCTCAAAAAATCAATAAGAAACAATAAAAAATGTTTCTGAACTGATCTAAAGGAGCACATAATATGGATGCCTCATTGTCATGATTAGTAGAGAGCACGGCTGGGCAAAAGGTATCACCCTGTGGGGGTTTGGAAACTAAAAGCTGCGACCAGTCTTATTTAATAGCTTATAATTAATTGTGTTTATGTGTAAAGTTG
Source organism: Rutpela maculata (assembly GCA_936432065.2). Classification (NCBI taxonomy): domain Eukaryota; kingdom Metazoa; phylum Arthropoda; class Insecta; order Coleoptera; family Cerambycidae; genus Rutpela; species Rutpela maculata. The sequence continues at coordinate 120,124,704 of OW386285.2, forward strand.
GCCAAAAATTGGCCTGGGAAAAAGTGCGTTATTCAAAATTTTGGAGATATTGACACTGAGTAATTGTTACAGGTAAAGTAAATATTTTGGCACGAAATTATCGAAAAGTCTGTAGCGGTTGCTCTAAAAAAAAATATTTAATAAAAGAAAAAGCATTGACGCTTATGGAGTTTTAAAACTTTGAACGTCCGTATCTCGCTTCGAGAACCTAAAAAATTGTGATTTTTCATTGCATTTTAACGTTCAACAACCGATATTTCGAAAACGAGCACTCAAATCAAAAAATACCTCTCTTACAATATTGTAGAGTAGAGTTTCCCGCTTACAACCATATAACGTTTAGAATTTTTGGGCGTAAGATAGCGTAGGAAAATTAATAAATGTAAAACAATGCACAGATCTATTTACATCGCGGCAGCCGACCGTCGATCTCCCTCCCTTACGTCGCACGGCCCGCGCGCTCCAGTTGTCTATATTCTGGGAAGACTGATTGTAACTTACAACCACCGTGGTTTGCGTTTTATTAGCCTATTTGTCTTTTTTTTGTTATTGTTTTTTATTTAACAATAATATTACTTCAAACGAAATACCAAAAAAACAGACAGGGTGTTATAACGAATTACAAAACGTACGTATTACACTTTCTAGTTATATTATTCTGATGCTACAAATTATAACAATCTTAAAAAAGTATGTGAATAAAACGGAACAAATTAACAATATTATGAGGTAAAGAAAACAACATGCTTATGTACACAGTGTGTCCACGGATGGACTTAACTATACGTGTAAGCCTTTTTATTTTTGAATTCACAGCCAATGTAATTTACACAAAAATTTAATAATAAAAATTGGCAAGAAAATTAGTTATTGTCTGTTTATATGGATGAAACTTTGTATTAAGACTGCACCTGACATTATTTACAACTTTCCTTTATTACATTCACGGTACCTTTTTCCCTGTATTCCTTAATAAATATATACAAAAATTGGTATTAGCCACTTAAAATACTAATAGCCTACCTAATGACTAATCACTAATCAGTTTCGGTTTCGTCATCACCTTCAATATATATATAAGAAGGAGGCGATTTCACTGCTGCATTTACATTGAGGCAGGATTTTTGTCCCAACCATCTGCATGATCCTATCCAAGAAATACAATTTTTTCTACAAGTACACCATCTCTGCCTGCGTTTCTGCTAAATTAAACCTTCAGGAATATATTTTATATTAATTAAGTACAAATTTTTGAATGTATCAAATTCCGGAATGTTGTCCATATTATTAATAATATTATACAGAATGGAATATTCGGAATATCCTGTAAATATTGGATTATCATTTTCCTTGGAAGTCTCTATATGCGAATGTAGAATTTCATCTTTTGATGAACATTTTGAGGACAATATATGTCTGATCTATCAGGCCTTGTTGACTCGATAATTTGAATGTCATCACTGAAATGCATCTTTAATTTGTCAGTTAACTGTATCTTTGATACATTTCCTCCGAGATCTGTATATCTAGCATATATTGACGAAACAGAATATCTCTTTTGTTTAATTCTGTTTAATAAACTTACTTAATTCTTTATAAAGCAGTATTTCAATGTAATCTGTATGTTTCTGCATTTGAAGAAACCTGAAGATCTGTACCCTTCTTTAATACCCTTTAAAAAGTATTTCGCGTGATATTTTATTTCCATAGCAATTAAATCATTATCGCCAATGCGTTTCATAACAGTGCTATCGTTTTGAGCTAAAATTTTGATTTTTCGATATTAATAGTCAGTACTTGTGATACATTTTGATCATTACGCCTCTATATGTATATTAAATATTCCTTTCGTACTAAAACTGGAGGTTCGGTTCCGTAAACTTCAATTTTCTCTAATAACATTTCCTTTTCAAATTTTCGGCGCAGCAATTCAATACTTTTTTTTACTACTACAGTAGCACGATTTGTGTCAAATTAATAATATTTTGTCCCCATTTTCAGCGTTAGCGATATCTTGACACAAGTGAATATTGCTAAATTTATACATACTGTCCTTAATTTGTAACATTTGTCTTAGACTTTTTAACGTTTTCTCAGAGCCCTTTACTGAGCTACTAGAAGTTTTTCCACAAATTAAAGAGTTTTTAACATTCTCTTTGTAAAACACGAAATGTCGACTATCTCACTTTTGGATGTTGAACTTCCACTTCGGTCCATTTTTAGTTATTTATGGAAAATCAGACTAAAATGATGCCTATATTATGTTCTTAATTTAATTTTTAATTTTAGGAAATTCCACTTACCTGGACACTGAAAGTAATTTTTGTATGATTAAACTAACAATAGTATAACAGACCTATAACTTAGACATAGAGTTTTTAACAGGAAAGAATTTACTTTTAACTGATAAAACCTTCAACACTTTGGACTTATACTTATATTATATAATCTAATGGCATATCTCTATGGGCATATTGGGCATTAATATGAATACATGAGAGTAATAAAATACCTATTTAATCTAAGCAGAATGTAGATAACTGGTGCTCGCGGGCCGTGCGACGTAAGGGAGGGAGATCGACGGTCGGCTGCCGCGATGTAAATACATCTGTGCATTGTTTTACATTTATTAATTTTTCTACGCTATCTTACGCCCAAAAATTCTGAACGTTATACCGTTGTAAGCGGGAAACTCTACTCTACAATATTGTAAGAGAGGTGTTTTTTGATCTGAGTGCTCGTTTTCGAAATGTCGGTTGTTGAACGTTAAAATGCAATGAAAAATTACAATTTTTTTAGGTTCTCGAAGCGAGATACGGACGTTCAAAGTTTTAAAACTCCATAAGCGCCAATGCTTTTTCTTTTATGAAATATTTTTTTTTAGAGCAACCGCTACAGACTTCGATAATTTCGTGCCAAAACATTTACTTTACCTGTAACAATTGTTCAGTGTCAATATCTCGAAAATTTTGAATAACGTCCTTTTTCCCAGGCCAATTTTTGACCAACTTTACACAATTAATTATAAGCTATAAAATGAGACCGGTCGCAGTTTTTAGTTTCCAAACCCTCTCAGATTTCAATTTTAAGAGGAATTTTGCAGTGCAAGCTCTCTACTAGAATACCTCATAGCTAGGGAGCTGGTGGCAGAAATTTTTATATGATCTTATTGTGTAACTGAAGTTGAAGAGTGTAAAGATCATAATGAAAAGTCGGAAAACCCATTTTAGTCATTACAGCGTTGCTGATTTTTTAATTATCAGTTAAGAATGCAATAAAAAAACGCTTCTATATGAGTTTATTGTGTCAACCACTTATTTTAAACGTTCCTTGTCAATATGACATTAATATAAATGCAGTCGGCTGAAATCTGAGTCTGCGTTTTTTTGCAATTTAATTTTTTTTTATTAATTTATGATATACTAAAAATTAAGTGATTTTATTGTCGGCGTAACTTATATCAAAAGTTTGGCAATGTGATAAGAAACAATAAAACAAATTTCAGTCACCTGTGTACTGCTACTTTTAAAGGGGGTGAATTTTCAAAAATGGGGTAAAAAAGACGCTTCTATATTATTTTACCGTGTCAGCCACTTTGCAGGAAGCTTTGTTTGTTTGTAAAAACATAAAAAAAATAGTGGCTGAAATTGCTATGCTGATTTTTCATTGGTTGACGTTTCTTAATAATTACACAGGCCGACAAAAAACAGTCCCCTGTTTTTTTATCAGAACCATCTTATCTCATGTTTTTTGACATGTTGAAACCGATGCTGATATTTAAAAAATCTACCGCATCAGTTTTTGTCTACTACCCCTTTTATCCCCTAAAAAGGGCAAAAATAGGTCTTGTTTCTAAGGTTCCGGTCTAACTTTTCTGAAGTATTTTGACGCGCTAAAACCAATTTTGGACAAAAAAAATTATGTTGTGTCAGTTATCCTCTACATGTTATCTCCTAGGGGTGGTGGAGGAAAACTGACACAATAGAAATTTTTTTTTACCTAAAATTAGCTTCAGCACATCAGTATACTTCAGAAAGTTAGATCAGCACCTTAGGACAAGACCTTTTTTTTTTGCCCTATTTAGGAGATGAAATGAGGTAGTAGACAAAGACGTAGATTTTTTTTAATATCAGAATCGGTTTCAGCATGACAAAATAACAGCCCCCTTTTTTTGTCGGCCTGTGTTATTTTTACAAAGTTTTATGGCTATCTATGTAGTCCCAAGAAATATTTTACAATAATTTTCTTTTTCCTTTGCTTGTATATAGGGTGTCCCGTAATAAGTTGTGTTGTAAACGTACATTATTTAATAACATTAGACTTACAATGAGACTGTAGGAAATTTTGTCTTAAACATTTTTCTCGAAGGATCGAGCGTTGCCGAATTATTTTGAAAATACAATTTCTTGCACCTTTACTTCAAGATGGCGGCTCCCCCCCTAGTTGGAAAACTTGTAATTTTTATCAGGCCTTGACTTAAACAACATATATCAAAATTATTACTGCTTCCTTCATTTGATATTATTTTTAATTACAATGAAATCATATACCCGTATTGCCACCAGCACCCTATCTATCAGCATAAATGAAATCGAATATGTTTTGCAAGAAATCTTCATGATGTTCGAGCTCAGAGGCCGCAAAAACTCGATAGCCTGGATGACTACTATTACTATTTTAATACTTTTTTTTCAATTAATTTTCTATGATTTTTCATTTTATGTGGGCTATATTGAGTCTGCCAATTATTTAAATATATATTCGTGTTCAGTGACCGCTATAAATAAATGTTTTCCATTCTCTGCAAAATTCATGTGTAAACTATGTTAACAAATAAATACACTTTTGGGAGACTTCCAAATTTACTGCAAAAAAACTACATCTGGAGAGACCAGTAACATGGGTACAGTTTTTATTTCTTCCCATCTACCTATCCAATCTGCCTAAAAAATATATATATTGCATAGAAGTTTTATCAGATTGCATACAAAGAATTAGAATACTGCTGCTTCGAAAAAATCTCACGGAAATAATGTTTATTTGGAAAATATGTTTATATTTCACTTATAATTTGTTACTTATTAGACCAGTAGAATTAGTAAAAAAAAGTTTGAAATTTATTGTAATTCGTTTCAAGATGCCACGCAGATTAAACGATAGTTTTATTGATTACGAACATGACCCTGAATTTGGTCCATTTTTTGACCGCCGGAACATTGTTTATTTAACGATTTATTGGTGAAAAATTCCAAAAAACCGACTTTTTTAAAGATAACTCAAAGACCTTTAACGATAGGCTTTTCAATTTGTAGATACTGTTAGAACTTTGGAAAACGGTTAATTTGAGAGGTGGTTCGTTTAAAACGCTTGAAAATTTGTTTAAATAATTGCAAAAAACCGCGAAAATTTTCGTAATTTACAAACATTTTTCATTCCTTAACAAAAGCACTTTAATACTTGAAATTTTGACAAAATATGTCTTTTGTTACCCCAAAATTACTCCTAAAATATCATCAAAAAATTTTAATTAGTTTAAGAGATATTCAATTTGTTTATTAAAAACATAAATAATGTAAAGTGCAAATTCACCCAGTTCCCGTTATCGTAGAGGGTTGATCCGGGCATCATTTTTTTAGTTGAGACTTAAACTTTATGTTTTCATTAATGGCAAATCAAATTTGCTTTACTTTCAACTTCAAAATGGCGTTTAAAAAAGTGTCACATTTTAAGGTTAGGTTTTTGCTAATAACTTTTAAACAAATGAAGATTTTGCAATATCATTCTCATATTTTTATTACTGGGGTCTTTTCACACATTTTCAAAAAAAATGACTCTGTAGCCTTATTAGAAGCCGAGATGATTTTTTTTTAAATAAATTCGTACAAAATTTTTTAACAAAAAATAATTGTTTATAACAAATTATTGTTTAATTAGGAAAAAATCGACATGACAGATATTATTATTTCATCACGCTACCCCAAATTTAAAAAAAAGTCAAAATCGGAGAAACGGTAAATTTTTGGTTGACGGATTTGAACTTGTCTCATCATTTTATGAATGTGTTACAGATATGACTCATGCTTCTCACTCCTGTTCTGACGCTGATTTAAAATTAATTATTAATTGTTATCGTTGCAAATTGAATTTTTTTCCCCAAACTCAGCTCTATTACAAAGACAGACTATTAAACTAGTTGTTCGCCAAGTTTCAGCTGTTAATGTTTGTTAATAAACAAATTACGAATTTATCAAAAAAAAATCATCTCGGCTTCTAGTAAGGCTACAGTCATTTTTTTTTTTGAAAATATGTGAAAAAACCTCAGCAATAAAGATATCAGAACGATATTGCAAAATCTTCATTTGTTTAAAAGTTATTACCAAAAAACTTAACCTCAAAATGTGACACTTTTTCAAACGCTATTTTGAAGTTGAAAATAATGCAAATTTGATTTACCATTAATGGAAACATAAAGTTTAAGTCTCACCAAAAAAAATGATGTCCAGATCAACCCTCTACGATGACGGGAATTGGGTGAATTTGCATTTTACATTATTCATGTTTTTAATAAACAAATTGAATATCTCCTAAACTAATTAAAATGTTTTGATGAAATTTTAAAGGTAACTTTGGGGTGATAGAAGACATATTTTGTCAAAGTTTCAAGCACTAAAGTACTTTTGTTAAAGAAAAATATTTGCAAATTGCGAAAATTTTCGCGGTTTTTTGCAATTATTTAAACAAATTTTCAAGCGTTTTAAACGAAACACCACTCAAATTAACCATTTTTCAAAGTTATAACAGTATCTACAAATTGAAAAACCTATCGTCAAAGGTCTTTGAGTTATCTTTAAAAAAGTCGATTTTTTGGAATTTTTCAACAATCAATCGTTAAATAAACAATGTTCCGGAGGTCAAAAAGTGGACCAAATTCAGGGTCATGTTCGTAATCAATAAAACTATCGTTTAATCCACGTGGCATCCTGAAACGAATTACAATATGCATATTTGCTAATTCCACTGGCCTAATATATAAACAAGGCCCTTATACCCTAGGGCCACAAAGAGCGGGCGTAATGATTGCCCTCCAATACTTACTTTTGAAAAACATTGAAAAAGCTATTTTATTAAAGACGTTTCGTTTAAGGTTCTTTAATGTCATTAACTAACACAGGTACAAAATTTATTACATTATAGAGACCTATTATTTGGAACACTTAAAATTAAAAGTACAGTTGGAGAAGGATCCACTGAAGGTGGCATCGCCTTCTGATGATAAATTTCCCGAACCCTACACATTGCTTTCGTTGATTTCAACTTTGTTATTACCAGAATCCCCAGCAATTAATCTAGATTATCTCGTTTTTAGAGGCCATACTGTCCTCAATATATCCAGACGCAACTGCATCACTTTTCCACTTCCCATGCCTCTTTAATGTTAACATGTCAGCACCTGCATCAACCAGAAGAGTTGCCGATGCACGACGCAGACAGTGGCCTGCATATTTATTAACATCATTATATCCAAGAAATTTTGCGATTTTCGAAGGTATACTTAGTAGTATTTTAAACAAGTTCCGAAAACGAATCTTTTCACATGAGTGAGACAGTTTGGTGGAACGAGCCGAAGGCGAGTTCCATAAGTCGAATGAGTGTGAAAAGATGTTTTCAAACGTGTTGTTTACAATACTTTTTCTACGGCTGCAGAATTAACTATTTTCAATAAACTTCTTTAAAAGTGGTGTGGTTTGAAGACTCCAAAACTGATGTTTAGCCGTTAAATAAGTCAGTTGCCATGAAACTGAATAGGCTAGCCTACTTCAAAAAATACAAATAAAAGGTGTCAGTTCTGTTTTTGATAGGACTGTGTGTAAAAACATGACAGGACTGTTTTTTTTTATTTTTGCACACATCGTGTAAAAATGACAGTTTCAAGTCGTGGCTACTGTGCGTTATTTGTGGTTTTCGAAAGCAGCCGTAGAAAAAGGTATTTTTACCAACTGGCTGCGCAGTACATCGACCACTGCGATAGTTCAAGAAGAAACGACGCTCCTTTATTCCCTTACATCGTGAGGAAGCGTATTTACGATATAGGGTCATGGCATTCATTTCATTCTTCTTCACAATGGTAAAACTTTTCCCTTTGCCTGTCTTTGTATACGGAATGTTGACTACCACCACTGCTCCCCTGTCATCCACATCGTCTTTGTTTAACTTGACCAGTTCATCCCTTCGAAGGCCTCCAAAAACTCCCATAATTAGAACAACTTAAAAGAATACTAAATAAAGCTAAGGAAACTAATGTCACCTATGCACAATATTTTTTCCAGCAGGTACGTCTCGTCCGAAGCTTCTTTGAAAAATTTTAAAACATCCTCCCGTGCCAATATCTTGGATTTTTTTGAAAGATATCCTTTTAAAGATTGTTTCAGAAAGGCCTCCAGCCGATTATAATCTCCTATGCTTATTTTTCTATTCACAATGTGTTCGGGCAGAATGTTTCAGTCCATAAAAAATAAGAAGTATGTAAGGACAATAACTTATCAAAAAATACGAAAAGTTGAAAATTACAATAATAGGTACACTTGCTTTCAAAACTATCGCGTACACATTCAAAAGTAAGTAACAACGATTTTGCAAAATTTTAGCTGTGTGAACGGATAATTTTGAGATTAGGTTAAAGATGACGTTGACGTTTAATTAAAATTTAATTAAAACGAACATAAAAATAAATACAACTATACTAAAACTCGTAGAACAGTGCTTTTATCTAGTCCATAATGAGTAGCAACCCTTCTTAATTTAGAAAGTATCAAAACTTTGTCTTGCTCTGTCAGTCGAGGCATTTTGACTTTTCAAAATTTCAAATGTCAGAGTTCATTAATTACAACCCTGATTTAATACAGCGAAAAATAGGTGTATGCGAAAGTTTTGAAAGCAAAACGTTTATGAAAATAAGCTATTAGAACTGTCTCGCTGACAGTTACAGAATTCCTGTTACTCCATTGTTGAAATGTTTCACATGCTTTCTCATACAGTGATCGGTTTTTTTTGATAGCAGTGCCTCATTTGCTGTTGCAGCCCTTTGGACGAGAATTTGTGGAATTTCTTCATCCTGCATGATCACGTTTAGAAAGGTTTTAACACCCTTTATTACTTCACTGACAGAAATAAATAAAATAATAGTCGCATCGTTTTGGATACAAAAACAAACGCAAGGACCGGCAACCACAAAGCCATATTACCTATTTCATAAATTATTAAATTTATTTATTACATTTAAATTATGTAGGTATCTAAAGTAGAGTCAAATATAAAACGTTGTATGCACCACTGGCGATATAGGATGTTTATGCCCTTGTGTGACTTAACTATTTTATACTCTTTGTCTATTGCAAAGATTGAACATTCTTTTAAACGCTTTTGAAAAACGTTACAACATATTTTTTTCCAGTAGATCGGTTAGGCAAGATACTCCAGGCGTTTTAGAGTTTTGCTGCCAAATTCGTGCCCTACGATTTTTTTTAATTGTGTTTATCTGGACGTCTTGAATAACACTTGGTAGTTACGCCTGGAGGAGTTCGTGAAAACCGCTTCGGAAGGTCGCGGAAACTGCGGATTCGCGATTAACTTAGCTTTTTTTTAAGAAACGGGAACAACATCTATTATAAAAGTTGTACAGGGTTATTCATTATATTTTGGCCACCCTTTATTGTCGTTATTATTGAAGATAGAAAAAAAAGTTTTGGACGAAAGTTGTAGGGCTGTAACTGAACTTTGCTTTGTTTGTACTACAGCAGCCATCTTTTGTTGGTAAGTTAGGGTTTTTGTCAGGCCTAAAGGGCACCATACACGTTCAGCAATAATGTCATTCCAGCAGATCAGTACAGAAACATCATTACTAAAAATTTCTACTATAATTATTGAATTAAGAATGACTGAAAAAACGCGAAAATTCAGGTAATGAGATTACTGAACGTGTATGGTGCCCTTTAGGCCTGTCTAAAACTCTAACTTACCAACAAAAGATGGCTGCTGTAGTACAAACAAAGCAAAGTGACAGCGTGTTGGACTGGCCTATATAAAAAAAATATTAAAAAAATATTAAAAAAACTAAACGGAACAATACATTTTTCACTTAGTGCGTGTCGTATCTAGGCGTACAAAAAAAATGTATAGGATCTTTAAGGTGGAGAATTTACAGATGTACAACTTTTATAATAGGTGTTGTTTCCGTTTGGGCTATAAAAACTGAGTTAATCGCGAATACGCAGTTTCCGCGACCTTCCGAAGCGGTTTTCACGAAATCCTCCAAGTGTATCGTGGCGTAACTACCAAGTGTTATTCAAGACGTCCAATTAAACACAATAAAGGAAATTTTTTTCGTAGGGCATGAATTTAGCACAACTAAACAACAATTAAACTAATACGCCTGAATTAAGAGAGAAAATAATTATTAAGATTATTAAAAAAAAAATAAAACGTATTATTTATAAATGCCCGAAGGAGGCATCAGTTATGTTGATCTTTATCAACTTTCGTTCAAAAGTTATTCTAATAGAACGCGCTCTAGTCTTAGAAGGTCACAAATTAGCATAGTTATTGTCCTAATTAATGGAAATTTAGAGGAATTTGCAAATAAATTTTAATCAGGTTTGAACAGGAGAAAGCCGAACTCTTTTAAATATATTCTATATAGATACATCTAAAATGTTAAAACAACTCGTTCGTAAAACTGGATATAAAATACATATATTTTCTAGTCAACAGTCCAGTTAATAAAATAAGACAAAATGTTGTATTTTATTGCTTGTTTCGATAACAACAATAGTACATTTATTATCTTGCGTATGGAACATATGCTGTTGAAGTTTATTTATAATACTTGTTCAAAATTACTGAGTTTAAAAACTTGTCAGTATATTTACTGTTTTAATTATTACAATAGTTAATTCATTTATGAACTTGATAATTTATTTCAATATATGTTCTGAAAATGATACGATACAGTAATGCACTTGCTTCTGATTTAAAATATTATGTAACATGTTTAATTAACGCTACTGTTAGAAATTGTCTACCAGGGATAATAATTACATTTATTTAATAAACTCTGCAATGTTCGTTGAAGCAAATTAACAAAACTTCATTTACCTTAACCGAGGTCACCAATCTAAACGCAGGCATGTGATAATAATCTATGCATACCCCGTACTCTCGCCGTTCGCTCAAATGTGAATTAGACGGAAGAGATGAAAATTGAGAGAAAGATTCATTATCTCTGTTCATTCTTCGCCTACGATCACTATAGCCAGTCATGCCAAATAATAAATCTCGCTTTTGCCTCTGTCGCGGACATCCCCTTATCGTCCCCGCTAAGAGAAAATGAGTTATTACAACGCTGGTCTCTCTTTTGGCAGGATTGACCACCGCATACATAACATAACAGTTCCATTATTCCATTAATGTCCTACAAGTCTGTTATTTTACAATAACTACCCTATTTTGAGATACATTTAAAGGAAAAATAACGCCCTAGGGCGTTATGAATATCTATAATGCCCTACTGCATTATAAAATTATAATACAAACCAAAACAAGCAAATTATGATAGCGTTATTGACAAACAAAATGCGTTGCTATGCAACGGCGGAGTTTACAAACAATTTTGATTTTTACTCTCTTTTAAATCAAATCGTTCTGAACATAATAGATGTCAAATTAATAAATCGTAAATGTCAAAAAAAAAATATTCGAATTAAATAACAGACTTGCAGGACATTAAACTTTGAAGGCACCGCGGGTGTTATAGGATAATAACGCCCTTGGTCGACGTACCTTCCCTCGGGCCAGAGGCCCTCGGGATTGCACACTGCCGACCTCGGTGCGTTATAATCCTTATAACACCCTTGGTACCTTAATAACTATAAGAAACCTAGGGCCTCCACAAACTGTCGCCGTTTTACTCTGTTTCTGGCCAATACGTCTATTCCTTTCACGTCCTAGAATCGGACGCCAATGACTAAAATCAAATGTCAAACGTCTAAAGACTACATACCTAGAGGAATATACCGCGCAAGAGAGACGACCGACACTTGCAACATAGGGCGCCACCATTTTGATGCTTCCGGTGCAGGATTTGGCATTATGCATGCGTCCATGATATAATTTCTGACGTTAATCCAGTCGGCAGATACTTTCTGCCTGGACACGATTCCGAACTTAATGAAATTTTGGGATATTGTTTGGGGATGCTGTGGAATGTGTAATCTAAGTTTTCGATCTCGGGGAGCCTGTGGAAACTTGAAGGGGGGGAAACCTCGAAATGTTCGGACTTCTTCGGTTTTTTCGCTTATTTCTTCTAAACCATGCGTTTTTCGCGAAAGTCGTCCAAATAAAAGTTGTAGAGCATTAAATTTTCATTGGTAAAAAATATTTTTCGACCCAATACTTACCGAAATACAGCAGTTCAAATATGGAACAAATTTCTCAAAATGTAAAAAAAAAACGAGTAAAATTCAGGTTTTTGCTTCATAACTTTTATTTTTCAACATATACCTATGTACTATACATACTATGTATATCCCTGAATCCCCCCCAATCCACTGAGAGAATACCCATACAACTGCCCCCAAACCGCCGAAGTAGTGTTTCTGGGACAAAATTATGGAAACCAGCAAAAAAATTATCAATGGGAGGGTAAGCAGCAGTGTTGAAAATTTTTTAGCGGATATCTTCCAAAATAACTTTTCCTGCGATTTTCACGATTAGAGATCTTTCTGCATGAGGGTCTCCTATTTTTTCGTTTGAGTACCAGCTGTCAGATAAAATTTTATGACCAGTGTTTTTGAAACTCACCACACTTGCTCTGTTGGCTGAATCACTTATGATTATGTTGCATTTATACTTCTCCTCCAAACGCCTTTTCAAAGTTTTCACGTGTCGTCGAGCAACTGTCCAATGGAAAACTGGCACTCGTCCCTATTCTCCTTGAGAGTAGTAGTTGGGATTACTAGAACGTCCAGGCCTTTTTTGGACACGTGCAGGCAATTTGTAAAAATATTTAATACATTTGTGGTGGTATTCAGCGTTAACTGCAACTAGATCTGTTTTGAAACTATCCAATCCTTCAAGTAACTGTCGATTTCGAGGCTTGTTGCGTTTAATACTGGAAGTAATAAGCATACCAATCCCTCTCTTCTTAAAAACAATTACTTCATGTTCTGTTAAACTTTCCTCGCAAATGAAACACAGATGCGCTACGGGAGACGCCATATCAACTCTGAAACAACGAAGAAAATAATTATAAAAATTAAGGAAGAGGAAGATATAAGCGAAAAACCGAAAAAAGTCCGAACATTTCGAGGTTTTTTGCCCCCCTCCAAGTTTCCACAAGCTTCTCGAGGTCGAAAACTTAGATTACACACCACACACCATCCCCAAATAATATCCCAAAATTTCATTAAGTTCGGAATTGTGTCCAAGTAACTCCCCTCATATTTACTTGCCGACTGAACTATGTCTGCACCCGCCCATTTAATTGTTATGAAATCTGCCCACACAACGTGCAGCAACCTTATTGTGAGGGTTGCCCACCTCTAACATACAATATATTTCATAGGACAGAAAATGGGAATAAAAATATCTTTAACATGCGAGGCGGACTAGCCCACCGGGACACCGGGACGAATCCCGGTGGCCCGCTCCAATAGTGCGCCGCTGGTGCTGGCTGCTTGACAAGACGACCTGCTAATAAAGTAATAATTGACCTGCGAGTTCTAAGATCCAGCGCCACTAAACTGTTGTCAGTCCGCCCCTGGCGGGAATAAAGATTTATTAAATAAACGTGGACCAAAACGAAATGATCTTTGTAGTACAATAAAAATCAAATGCATTAACTGAATTATTACATTTTAGTGATATATACTTAGGAACAAGAAAAAAGATGTAAATGTTTATATTAAAATAATGCATATAACTCTGACATTAAAGTGCTAAAATTTAAAATAAACAAAGTTTAATTGTGCAAATATCCTTATTCTTGAGAATGGGGATGCTTTAAAGCACCTTTTAAAATCAAAAGGGCCTTTGCAACTTTATAACTTAACATCTGGGCTGCACGATTAACCTGAAACAATAATAATTATTTAGAAATGGCAATATAATAAAACTAAGTTGCTCACAACCTTGTGCCTGTTTCCTCCACTCCTTATATTTTTCCCAAGCTTGCTGGTCAACAAAGTCATATTCTCCTGAACTTCATGTAGTTTTGCTGAAAAATATTTATATGATAATCTACGACATATTTTAAAAGTTAAAATGTAAATGTACTTTTTGTTCACATTATAATCAGTTTTTATTATAAAAAAATTCCTGTGCCTGCCTAATTTTTCTAATCAAATGCTTACGAATAACAAGAACGACTCGCTTTCTTTTACTTCCACATCCAGTGGAAGTATAGTAACGATGAAAAAATTTTTGAAAATATTTATTGTTCAAATAGGCTCAGAATGTCATGAAACGTCGAGATTTTAAAGAGCGAAAAAAAAATTCTGTCTGTCTGTCGGCCTGTCTGTCGGTCTGGAACTTTTTTTGGTGCGCACGTTTACTCTGGAACCGTTTAAGATATTGACTTGAAATTTGGTACACGTATGTACTTTAACGGGATCTGGAACTAGATTATATTTTCATGTTATTCCGTCGAAGGGTTGGGGGGTAAAATGGGGTAAATAGGAGGTAAATTGGTAAATCAAGCGGTAAGAGTCCATAAAATTGGTATTTAGTGTATACAAGAGAAGCTAAGGTTTCAAAAAAATTTTTGGCATTAGCCACCCCCATTACCAGCCCTACCCCATTATTAAAGGGGATGAAAAAAAATTGTGATTTAGTGTGTGTACAAGAACCAAAAGCCTCAAAACATTTTTTTACTTCATTCACCCCCACTACCACCCCATATCACCACCCCCGCCCCTCTACCGTGTGGGATATCGTTTTATGGTTTTTTAGAGTAGACGATTTCAAATATTATATTATTAAAGTTCTATAAACAATTATTTCCACATACAGAATTTTTTCGTTATGAGAGACTTGGATAGAAAATTTGGATGTGGAAGTAGTGATTCCTTGGGCAGCGGTTTTTCTACTGGCACTTGAATCATCATCTAATGGTTCCATTATTACTGCGCTATGAACTGTTGGGGATAGTAGAGGTGACACCGATTCATCTAACAAAACCACAAGTTTTCGTTTTCTTCTGGATGAAGTAGTTAGAAAACGTGTATTAGGCATATCCGTTGATGTTTCAACCGACATAATATGTTGTCCTCGTGGTTTTTGTGATCCTGATGAAGATGCAAAACAGGGATTGCATTTGTTCTAAGGTGCATTTGTGTGCTACCATTTCGAAATCCTCAGGTTTAAATGGTCTGACCAGACAAATTTGGTACGGCTCTACGACTAACATTTTCATCTTGTTTGCCGTGTACGAAAAATTTCCTCAGAAGTTGGAAATTAAAAATTGTAATTTAAAATAAGAAAAAGAACGTTATAATGAAAGTTACCAATAAAAACTAATTTTTGATTAAAATTGAGTTAAAAATGTAACACTTTTATAGTATTTAACAAACCAAGTCATTTTGCATATTTTAGACTTTCACAGGACCACATATTTTGCTTTTATTATTATAACATTTATAATAAGCAAAATAATAAAATAAACAAACATGACAACTGTCAATGATTTACCCCACCACTATTATAACTATTATACATGACATTGAGGCATTAAAATGGCGTCGTGCTCTCCTTTTATTGCAAGCGCACTACCGATGCGATGCTCAGTCGACCATTCGCAGTATATTCCTCTAGGTATGTGCTAAAGACTCACTTTATAGATTATTCACCACCAAAATTTCAAAATATACGGATATCAGATGAGCGAGATGGCGAGACGCACGTTGAGTACAGTATTCGGGTATTTACGTAGAAACTATTTCAACCGTGTATTCTAAGATACAGTTGTGAATATTGAGTTAAAAAAATATATGAATAGCACATAGCCTTTCTACGTGTTCGTAAAAATTTGAATAGTTACCTACAAATACAAATACGAACTGAGAACATAATGATGCCTTTTGTAGATTAATGGAGGAACATATGCAAGTCTATTTCCCTAATTGTGCCAAATCGCGCAGATATAATACGGCGCAGCGCGGCGTCAAGAACAAAAGACATTTACGCTTTTTTTATAACTAAGTAATAAACTCCTGTATATAAAAGACGGCGGCAATAATCAAATAGGTGAAATGACATTTATCTGATGTCTGTTTTACAATGTTTCTTTTTTTTTTTCGTTGACCTATTTTCGCTACCAAGGTTTATCACCAAGGCCAGTAGACCAGCTGCCCCCAACCTGGAAATTTTGCCGAACCTCTTCTTATTGTGACTTAGTCAATATTGTAGGTAATTTGGCCAGAAGTTTTCAACCACTTTTGTTAAAATTTCTTTTCATTTTTTTCCCCAAAATGATGGGCTTTACATCACATGTTACATAAGGTTCTTTGTTTGGCTGATCGGTCCCCACTACTATTTTCATTTTTAATTACATGAAACTGATAATCCAGTAACCTTGTCATAAAATCGGATATCTACGTTTTTTTAATATGTTACATAGGATTAAAAATTATCTCTAAATCCAAGTTTACGACCACGACAGACCTTCGGGTCTTGGTCAAAAATCCAAAAAACTGCGAGATTTTTGTTTTTTCTTCAGTTTTTGTTAATTTCGGCATCTAAGGCCTACTTTTTTGGTAAAAACAATTTTGTACTTTTTCAAAGTGGACTAAATTTGTTACAAATTGGTATCAGAGCGGACTCTGTAGATCAAATAGTATTCGAGATACAGATGTTCAAAATTTTGCATTTGTCACAAACTTTTAAACAATTTTTAACTTAAAAATCTGTGAAAAGATGTGAACTGCCATATGGCTCTACAGATTGGAAAGGAAGGAATTTTAAAGATTGTCGGTGAAGACTTCCAAAATGTTAAATTCCAACGTCGAAATAACGTGGTGTTCCTTTCTTCTTCAATGGAATGTGCAAATGTTCATGACTGAAAAGTGACTGTCAATCTTCTCACACTGTTTCACAGGTTATACGTTTTAAAACAGAAGATTTGAAAATATTTTTTACGTACGAACTGTCACCTTTTCCAATGTCAGTATTCACTGTAGAGGGGATACGGAAGGGCACGAAATCTTCTTTCTACGCAGCATTCCAACCAATAACGATGGATGAGATGTAAAGAAAAACTAAATTTGTTGTAGTAGATGGTGGGCATCTACTTCACAAAGTTGTGTGACCTCCATGCTCCTCATTTGGGTCGATAGCTGCCAGGTACATCAAATACTTCGCTTCACATTATGGTCCAAAAGTAGCTGTAGTTTTCGACGGCTACCCAACAGACGCTTTACAAAAGAGTACGAAGAGCTTGGAGCGTGTTCGCCGAGTTAAGGCAAATATATTGCCCAACGTTATATTTGACAAAACTATAACACAAATTTCACATGAAAAGTTTTTATCTAATTAAAACAAAATTCGTTTTATCGGATTAAAAACCACATTTGAAAAAGAGAAAATTATTGTAATCCAGGCAAAAGAAGATGCGGACAGGCTGATTGTCACCATAGCCATTTCTATGGCTTCTACAAACGATATTGTGGTGATCGCTGGTGAAGACATAGATCTTCTAGTCATTCTCACTGGCATTACAAAGAAACACGCAATCTCTTTCCAAAAATGTGGGATAGGAAGAAAACCGGACGCAACTTATTCAAACGCCTCCTCGAAATACAAGTCTCCAGGACCTCTATTCCGTAATTATGGGGAGAGTGAGCATTCATCGTGCGAAGCGAGAGCTCCCACCACACGCATCTCATCCAACCGTCCTAGATTGTATTCCGTAAGTGCAGTGAATAGGTGGTGAACGTGAAGTGATTCAGCGAGAATAACCGAATTTACAACCAATTAGGTTAGAGCAAAGGCATCAGCTGTTCAGTGTTCCGATGTTATTTTATTGAGTCCACCTTTGGAGAAACTTAGTGATAGTATTTACTTTATGCTCGATGGTGATTCCTGAACGTCGTATGGGGGCTTGCATGAAAGGATTATATCACGGGGGCAAGTTCTTTGCTGATTCTCCTTATAAATGCTCGGTCGGTTAATGGTCAAAAGGGTTAATCTTATGAAGTACAACTTGCCGTTCCCCTTCCAAATCCTCCTCGGTATCAGGAAGATCTCGTAATAATTAGAATTTATTTATTGACCAAAAATTCCGTAAGGATATACCCTCGTTATTGGTAACATATATTTAAAAAAATATGACTAATAAAATAAAAGAGAAATTGTAATATTATTGTTAACTCATTGACAATGAGCAACTCCGCAATGTCTATTCTGAGTCACAGATTTAACAACAATAATTTTTGGCCGACGCAAACTGTCATAAAAATACGGTTAGGATCGCCGTTCTCCCGGGGAGCTGACGGATTCCCTCACGATTTACCAGTAGAAGTAAGTTCACGCATTTTTCGCATGAGGTGATCACTCCCTTAGTTACAGAATAGACTTTTATTCATTTTCAAAGTGAACTCCGCCCACTTCTCACGGGAATGTGCTTTCACGCTTTTACAGAATGGAGGTCCAGTAGAAGTAAGTTCGCGCATTTTTTCGTACGAGGTGATCACTCCCGTAGTTAGAGAATAGAGTTTTATTCATTTTCAAGTGAACTCCGCCCACTTCTCACGGGAATGTGCTTTCACGCTTTTACAGAATAGATGAACTCTCTCTATTTCTGCAGGTTATTATGGTTGCGTTCTATGGAGGCAAACGTTCAAGCCAAAATCTAAATGATTTACGCTTCCAGCTGTTTGCGAGGGCTACAGCAAAAATTAATATCAATCTTGCTAGATTGCCTCCAACCCAAGATGTTGCACAATTTCACTCCCTGCGGAGATACCATCAGATAAAACGACGAGGCGTTGGATAATCTCTTCTGAGATCAAGAAGAAGAAAAAGAAAAGGAGAAAGAGAGAACAGCGACATAGACGACACAGACGACACTCCCGGAACGGCCAAAAGAGCTAAAGATGATTAAAAAGTATAAGACCTGTTAATCACTGATTTTTTAAAATTTTTTTTTTTTAATAATATTCCTTCCTCTTTTCGAATCCATTCAATGTAATAGTACTATATATTGGGGGAGGGGCATGTTTTTACCAAAAATGTAGGCCTCAGGGGCATTTTTGGGTAGAATGAATTTTCTGAACCTAGTTATAACTGGTAGTACGTATTTCACGGATTTTTAAGTTAAAAATTGTTAAAAATGTCGAAATATGAAAACCTTGCAAAACTTTGAACTTTGATACTATTTGATCTACAGAGTCGGCTCTGGTAGCAAATTTAGTCTACATTTAAAAAATATTAAATTGTGTTTTACCAAAAAAGTAGGCCTTAGGTGCCAAAATCGACAAAAACTGAAGAAAAGACAAAATTATCGCAGTTTTTTGGATTTTTTACCAAGACCCGGAGGTCTGCCGAGGCCGTAAACTTGGATTATCATTAATTTGTAATCCTATACAATATACTAAAAAAGCATAGATACCTGATTTGACGTCAGGTAGGATGTATAAAGTTACTGTGTTATAATTACACGCTGTATTTTGATTGTGGCATAATCTCTGTTTTCCTTATACTACGATTAGGTTAATTGCAAACTCTCAGTAATTGCTTATTGCTTCTTCTTTTAAGTAATATTATGATGTATTTAAAAACTAATATTATTTTTTAGCGATGGTCCGACATCTAGAACAAATGAAAAAGGACCGTATAAAAAATGGCATTATATCTCCGAATAATGTAAAAGCACTAATCGGAGACAGTTCCCTTCAACCCCAAAGAAATGCCGACAACATTCGACAACTAGGCCAGGAAACATATGAATGCGTCGCACTGCACGTTAGCCCCGATCTGGGAGAGCGCATAATGCTCTCTGGAGATCGAACTCTACTGGATGAAGTGTTTCCCGAAACAAATCAGGCAGTGATGGATGCTAGATCCGGTGTAGCTTGGAATCAACAAGATGCCCATCACGTGATTAGGTGGGTACAAAGCCTGTTATAAACAATGATCGAATTTGGGTTTAATTTCAGTGGCGCACACAGGGCTGACGGCAGGCGGGGCTGCAGCCCCGGGGCCCGGGCCCGAAGGGGCCCGGCATTATCACTGTTAAATACATTTTTGTATTGATTGTATTTCAAATGAAATATTATGTTTATTGAAAATAAGTATTTTTGATGTATCCCATACGAGGGGGGGGGGGGGGCGCCGATTTGATTTTACCCCGGGGCCCATACTGGTTTTCCACGGGCCTGGGCGCACATAGGTATATAACATTTTACATCAAGAAATTAAATGTATGTTTGTTCTTTCTTACAAAATAAATCGAAATTAAATATAATACGAACATACCTTATGAGTTTTTCATTTATTTTGGCATAATAGAATACATGTATACATATGTACAGCTAAAAATGTATGCATATTTTAATAAATCCTTGTAACGACGCACCTGAAAATTAAACCCAAATTCCGATCACTGGTTATAAAATAAATAAGTATGCGATTAGTTCATTGGTTCTTATCCATTATACATAGACTGTGGAAACCTAAAAATGAATATTTTTTCAGTGAACATGTTTTTTAACTATAAAAAAATAAATTCTATAACTCGAATTTCAAATATTTCTCGAATCGACATGTAAATATTAATTTTTTACGGGTTACATTTATTAGTTGCCCTCGCTAGTTACGTGGTATTGACGTAAAGTTGTGCTTTTTTTTTTAACAATAAACTATTCCGATATACCGTAAAAACGAGAATAATCAGTAAAAATAGCAAGGGCGGATCTAAAAATTTCAATAATTTTTTTCTCATCTGTGGCGCATGGGACCCATATGAAATATGGGAAATAACATCTAGAGCAGTACTCCTCTAACAACCTCTAAGAAATTTTGAAAAAGCAGTGTGCGAAAAATTTTTTCAAAATTCAAATTTCCTAATTCTCGCATGTTTCTCATGCTCATATGTTAATATGTTTCTTCCATTTTATATTTTTAACCGACTTAAAATTTGAAAAAGGAAGAGGTTCTCAATTCGACCCGATTGTATGTTTTTTGTTTGTCTATGATAATATCTATATATTTAGTATGTACTCCCTCTTTTATTTCTATTCCAAGCACATCATTGTACATTTTTTTGTTGGGTCTATTTACATCAGTGATTGAAAAGACTATATTATTTTTCTACATAAAGAAACAATCGATATTCATCTAACCACATTTTCATAGAATTATCCATTGCTGACTTTTTTCTAACTTACCAGTCAATTCCACTGAACATTGCAACGGTGCATGTCATCAGCACTTATTATTTTATTTCATACTCTCCGGTAAATGACTATTTCCCGGACTCATTTGCGGCCGGTAAATCGAACATTACAGTATCTGATACCGTAATGTGTTACTTGCGAACATTACGGTATCTGATACTGTAATGTGTTACCTAGCAACGCTATCATATTATTGTTATTAGTAAGCAAGTTTTGACTTTTGACTTATTTTTAATATAAGATAAATATTTAAATACACAGTTTTAGCAATTATTTAATACATAAAAAGTTTATTTTTAAACTAACTACAACAATTATTTATTAACACTATTTTCAAATGATTTTCAAATTCTTTCAGAACTTCTCTCCTTAATGGTGAATATGTGGAATGAAAATCGTCGACGATCAAATGTTTATGTTTCATATAATAGATATAACACCTTGAAACAATTCGATTTTTCGTATTGTTTGATAGAAAGCTCTAAAAGAGCCTCTTGAATTTTCCGGAACAACATTTTATCGTCCGCTTCTAAAGTACAATTTCGACGTCAGTCAGTTAAGTACGTTAAATTTCGATGATAATTATTAATATCACGAAATTCTGTACAAAATGTACAAACTGAGTACACCTTTTTGCCATGTTGTTAAAAAACGGGGATATACTAAAATCTATTAACAGGTTATTCAATATTTCTAACAAAAATAACTGTTATAATTCAAAGAAACACGTAAGAATGGAGTCATAGCCAACTATAAAAATGCGTCCCGAGAAGTGTTTAATTGAAGAAAATCATTCACCGCTGTATAGCGGTTTTTTTACTGTAAAATATACTTTCTACCAACTTTAGTAAATGAAGAATGTTACATAACTATAGGTTAGACTTCTACTTACAAAATTTATAATATTTTGCTTAACTAAAGTTAGTAATGTTTATTCTATTTGAAATTATATTAACTCATATTGATACTATTGTGTAGTAAACACTGTCGCCCCTACCGCTACTTATAAAACATACTTCACTACCAACTTTAGGGCCGTTACTTTCTGTCAACGTTAAACGTGGTTAAACTTTAACCGTCGGCCAAATCATTAAAAGTACAATTGTTTCCATGGTAACTGAATTGGTTTGACCCACCGTTAACGTTTAATCGGGTTTAATCGGGACCGAAAGTAACGGCCCTTAGTGAATGAAGAATGTTAGATAACTACAGATTAGGCTTCTACTTACAAAATTTTTAATATTTTGCTTAATTAAAATTATCAGTTTTTATTTTATTTTGATTAAGTAAAGCTAGTTCTAAAGTTCTCTATTTATTTGGGGCCAATATACAGATTATTTAATTTACACTAAATATGATGATTTTTTCTGGATTAATTTTCCGGTTGCTTCAACAGATTTATTTAAAGTCTCCTCCGAAATCTCCATAATACAAAACAATGCAAAAATTATGGTTTTATTTAGTTGACAGTGACAAGCTAAAGACAATCATAATAATTAGTTATGGAAAACAATGGCTATAACATCGTTACGGTGATGCGATTGTTAGATTACGAACTAATATTTTTCAAATTTCAATAATTATAACTTTTTATTCATTTTAAAAATGATTTACCGGGCAGTATGAAATAAAATATTATACGATACATGTCCGGTAGGTTTCATTACAGTACCTACTCGTTTATATTCCGGACTCGGCTCATGCGTCGCCTCGTCCCTAAAACAACTCGTACTGTAATAAGTCACCTACCGGACTTATAACGTAAATTACTAATGCTATATATATCGAGAATTACCAGATGTAAATTGTGAACAGACTAAGACCAGAACGAAGATTTAAAAAAAAAATACTTTTCAATTGCTTAAGTATGAAGACCTGCAGACTGATTTGAAAAAAAAAAGCCACTTTTGGCAACTGTGTGGCCCCCTCCCGCCACTACCCTGTTCAGTGGCGCAGCCAGAAAATTCATCTGGGAGGCCAATAGAACCGGCCTTCCCAGAGGATGAGGAAAATTTTTCAGAAAATGGTTGAAAACGGATGTGTATGTAGATTCCTCTATTAGATAATATTGGCATTAGTTACAAAATATTTATTTCAAGGGATAATTTAGATATTGCTTTGTACTGCTTCTTTATTTTTTGGCTCATGGAAGATGGCTTGGGGGGAGGGGAGGCATGGCTCCCTGGCTGCGCCCATGACCCTGTTTAAAGTGATTTTGTGAAGACGGTTACCCTCTGTCATGGACCAGAAGCACATACCTAGAGGAATATACCGCGCAAGAGAGACGACCGATACTTGCAATATAGGGGGCCGCCATTTTGACGCTTACGTGCGCAGATTTGGCATTACGCACGTGTCCAATTAAAATTTTTAGTAAATCACTCCGCACAGAGTACAGCAACCTTGTTGTGGGGGTTGCCCATCTCTAACATACAATATATTTCAAGCGACAGAAAATGGGAATAAAAATATCTTTAGGCGTGTGGGAATAAAGATAAAAAATAATAATATAATAATAATAAAAATAAAGATTAGATAACATAGACCAAAAAGTAATTATCTTTGCAATAAAATTCAACTGAATTATTACATTTTAGTTATAAACAGTGTGTCCCCGGATGGAGTTGACAACAGGAAAAACATCTCTATTATTGATTTTACGACGAAAAGTCATTCTTTACAAAAAATTCTGCTCGTAGAAAAAATGAATTTACCATATAAAAATCTTAGATCAGATGTACCGGGTGTTAATAAATTAAGAAAACATCAAAATGTATCAAGAGAGAAGTACCTTCATTTATTATTTTGGACAAAATGTTTATAAAACAAAGTTATTTATAATCCACAATAAAGCCTAAATACAAATTATGAAGCCTGTATTTTGACTTTTACACTTATATCAACTTACATATTTTTTCAAACATTAACATAATAACATTAACTTCAACGATTGTGGAAAAACAATTTATTCTACATAGCCTCCTCCAACCTCAACACATTTCTCCATCCTTTTAATAAATTCACCATAGACCTTACGAATGGTTGAGGGTACATTCACTTCATTCACCGCGTCTTGTATTCGTGCTTTTCGTGTTTCTCGATCATGCGGCAGGTCATCTGCATGAACTTTCTGTTTTAAAACACCCCACAGAAAAAATCCATTGGTGTAAGGTCTGGTGATCTTGCAGAAAAATTAATTGGAGCATATCTTCCCATCCATCTGACTCCGAAGTGATCTGTCAACCAATGTCTTGCTGCCAAAAAATGTTACGACTTACTTCCGGTTACAGAGTGTTTATATTATAAATGGCAATACAAAGTTTTCCAAAGGTATAAACATTTTGTCCAAAATAATAAATGAAGGTATTTCTCTCTTGAGGCATTTTGATGTTTTCTTAATTTATTAACACCCGGCACATCTGATCTAAGATTTTTATATGATAAATTCATTTTTTCGACAAGCAGAATTTTTATAAAGAATGATTTTTCGTCGTAAAATCAATAATAAAGATGTTTTTCCCCTTGTCAACTCCATCCGGGTACACACTGTATACTTAGGAACAAGAAAAAAGAGATACATGTTTAAATTAAAATGATGCATATAACGAGGCACTAAAGTACTAAAATCTAAAATAAACAAAGTTTAGTTGTGCAAATATCCTCATTCTTGAAAATGGGGATGCTTTAAATCACCATTTAAAATCAAAAGGGCCTTTGCAACTCTATAACTTAACATCTGGGCTGCAAGATTAATCTGAAATGATAATTTGTATTTAGAAACGGCAATATAATAACAAAACTAAGTAGCTCACCTCTCTTGCCTGTTTTCTTTGTATCTTATATTTTCTCAAGCTTGCTGGCCAACAACAAAGTCATTTTTTTCTTCATGTAGTTTTGCTGAAAAATATGTATATGATAAACTACGACATATTTTAAAGGTTAAAATTTAAATACCTATACTTTTTATTCACATCATAATCAGTTTTTATTATTAAGAAATTCCTGTGCCTGCCTAAATTTTATAATGAAACTAATGCTTACGAATAATAACGCCCTAACTAGACTCACTTTCTTTTTCTACTGGCATTTGCATTATCATCTAATGGTTCCATTATAACTGCACTATGAACTATTGGGGACAGCGGAGGTGAAGATGCTGACACCGATTCATTTAACAAAACTATAAGTTTCCGTTTTCTTCTGGGTGAAGTAGTTAGAAAACGTGGAATAGGCATATTGGTTGATGTATCAACCGAGATGTTATCCTCATGGTTTTTGTGATTCTTAAGGCGATATCATCTGCAAATCTTAATTTACGAACATTAGTCCCACCTATAATAGTGACTCCACCTTGCCAGTCCCCAGCACACGTCACGTCACAGAGTCACTATAGATATTAAAGAGCATTGGTGACAGAACATACCCTGTCTCACGCCTTTGCCAACTTTATATTCGTCGGAGTTGGTGTTGTTGTTGACAGTTTTCTTAATATAGTCGATGAGTAAAAAATGTCTGAACGTTCCTAACTCTAACAATAACACATTCCAAAATTTTTGAAAAAGTTTTGCAATCATGCAGCGAAAGTGTAAAATTAAATGTTTAAATTGCACAGGTCAACAACAAAAAAATATATTCTGCTCCAAGAACTAAGCCTAACATGCCTTAAGTGTTTTTGTGTGCTGAAACCGAATTTTCAATTTAAAAAATTTTCTACCGCGTAAATTTGGGGCATGATAAGTCTAGTACTTCGAACAGAACATTTTTTTTTTGTAGACATTGTAGGCGCACCTGGCACAGGTCTTCAAAAAAAAAATTTCTGTTCCAAAGACTAAACCTATCATGCCTCAAGTATTTTTGAGTGCTGAATCCGAATTTTCAATTTAAAAAATTTTCTACCACGTAAATTTCGAGTAAATCCCGGTTTTTATTGTCAAAATACAGTTTTTTGACAATAAAAACCGGGATTTACTCGAAATGTACGCGGTAGAATTTTTTTTTATTGAAAATTCGGATTCGGAACACAAAAATACTTAAGGATGATAGGTTTAGTCCTTGGAGCAGATTTTTTTTTTTGTAGACCTGTGTTGGTTATTCCAATCTGTATGAATTATGCACCAGTCATCAATTATCACTTATTTACATTATTTTTAAACTATTTTCTTTTTTCAGATTTCCTCTAAATGGCTATTGCAAGCTGAACTCAATGCAAGTCATAACCAGGCTTTTAAACGCAGGGTTTAAAATTGCCGCTAGCAACGGGGGCGGAGTGGAGGGCCAGCAATTTTCAGAGTACCTGTTTATAAGAAAAGTGTTACCAGGCTGACCAACTCCTCTCCGAAAATCTGACAATCAGCGTTTGCGGCGCAAAAAATCTTATTTATGTTTTCGTTAGAAAGGAGATATGCCTTTTTTAGTTTGGAGATCTAATTGTTAATGCATTTGTTTGATGGTTTAATGCTATTTATGTAAATAATTATTAATAATGTTTTTCTCGTTCATGGGTTGAGCACTTATTTCGCTGATCTCATTAGATCTAATCGGCTGTGATCCGTTTTAAAACAGTGACGACTGGATTGCTAAGGCAACTGGCGGATCGACCATTATACTGTTGTAAAATATTATGCTATATATAATTCACAATAAAAATAAATATTAACTATTATGAAAAATTCATTTCATGTACCTATCTTACCTAATAATTTAACCAACGTATTGCAATAGTGGTGTTCAAAAAATATATTATGCGAAAGTGACGGTTTTAAATTCATCAATGCCTGACAAAGTATTAATGTGTTAATTAAAGTTGAAAAATGTAATAAAACTATTCGCTCTTACATTTTATGCAATAATATTCTAATTACATAATGTTTACTTAAAAGGTAAGAATTTTTAGTTTCTATGAAATAAATCTAGAACTCTATAACTCTAGATTTAAATAAGAAAAAAATTATAATCGACCATAGAAAGCATCTTGCCTGAGGCACTAAAGGTTTGTGGTGTGAATGCACAGGTAAGGCACAAAAAATGAAATACCAGTGAACGCCGATACTTCTAAGAGGTAACGTCTCAACATCTATTCCTAAATTCATTTATTACTAGTGAAGTTTACTAGACGCAGAAGCGTAGCCCACGTGACTTAATTAAAACTTAACATCATTAACTAGAAAATAAAACTACTAAACTTTAAAATTTTTCATGAAGTAGTAAATAAACGGATGGAGTAGATACTTATATATTTATTTATTTCACAGAACTGGCATGAAACTCTTGCTTCTATTAATAAAGTGATTGATATTACTAAAATAAAATAATTGATATAACATTTAAACAGCATTCTGTTGTCTATTAAATTATTAATTCAACAAATATATAACATAGAATTTAAATAGTTCAGCGGGTATACGCAAAACACTTCTTAGTTCATTATTTTTTAATTGGGTCGCTCTGTATATTTTTCGCTAAAAGTATAGCCTCTTTGGTAATTATGTTACGGCATGCTATACACTGTGTGTAGTGACAGGCTAGACATAGGGAGTAAAAGTGCAACATCACATGTGCCAGCTAGCTGAAATGAAACAACTGAGAGCTGGGTTGCTTCAGTGGTCTAGCGCCGACTCTTTAATCTAAGCCGCCGACGGGCGAGTTTGTTGTTGCCAGGTTGTCATATCTCTCGCGCTACGTAAATGTACATGCCTAATCGGCAATTATACGCACTGTATATTATTGCCTACCCACACATTTTTTTAATGTGTCTAATACCGTGCATAGTTTTTATTAATTTTTTTTTAAAGCGAACCGCCTAGGTGCATTCAAAAAATATGCCTAAAGAGGAAGAAAGAAAATTTAACTCAGTTTTACAAATACCTGTCTACCTATTAGTGGAAAGTATCAAGCAACTGTACCTTTAGTACAGTAAAATTAGCTCCATATCCGGAAATCCAAAAAAAACAAAGGTTTGAGTGTCACATATTGCTTTTTTACCCTCTGCTCTAAATGTGCTAAAAAGTCTCCTCAGCCAAACTGTCGGGTTTGGGAGAGTGGGAGGAGGGAAGGTGTCAGAAACGTATATTTTCTCAGTTTTTCGCAAATATCTCGGAATCCTTCCAACGCAGAGCTTACATGATTCTATACAAAAAACCGCTGCCCAAGGAATCACTACTTCCACATCCAGATTTTTTATCTAAGTCACAACGAAAAAATTTTGTATGTGGAAATAATTGTTTATGGAACATTAATAGTATAATATTTGAAACCCTCTACCCCAAAAACCCATAAAATGATACCCCACATCGGTAGCGGGGTGGGGGTGGTGATAGGGGGTGGTAGTGGGGGTGGATGAAGTAAAAAATATTTTGAGGTTTCTGGTTCTTGTACACACCCTAATTCACAATTTTTTTTCATCCTCTTTAATAATGGGGTGGGGGTGGTAATGGGGGTGGCTAATGCCAAAATTTTTTTTGAGACCTCAGCTTCTCTTGTATATACTAAATACCAATTTTATGGAGTCTTACCTGCTTGATTTACCTATTTTCCGCAAATTTTCCCCCCAACCCTTCGACGAAACAAGATAAAAATATAATCTAGTTCTAGATCTCGTTAAAGTACATACGTGTACCAAATTTCAAGTCAATATCTCAAACGGTTCCAGAGTAAACGTGCGCACAAAAAAAGTTACAGACAGACAGACAGAAATTTTTTTTCTCAAACTTAAAATCTCGACGTTTCGTGACATTCTAAGCCTATTTGAACAAAAAAAAATTTTTTTAATTTTTTTGTCGTTACTATACTTCCACTGGATGTGGAAGTAATTAAAGCACTAAAGAGATAGCATTAGCCTCATGTTGGGTGAGTGAAAGTAATGCTTTTCCTAGAAATTTACTAATGTGTCTATTGTAAAGGAAATAATTGTTCCAATGCTTCTACATTTTTTGATGAATCGGTTATCGATGAGGAATGCGGTGAAATTATTATTATATGACGGTAGTGAAATTAATATAGTATATTTCATTTTGTTTCGATGAAAATTGGGTGAAAATTGTAAAAATGCACTTTTTGAAAATTAAAAAAAAAATGAACTCTATTTCCTAAAAGTACATAAAATAACGTACAATCGAAAAAAAAGTAAAGTACAATGCCTCCTTGTAATTAACCAAGAATTAAACATTTTATTTCGTCCGCAATCTTTGACCGTTATATTTGACATACGATGTCCGGGATTAGTGCATTATATTTGACCATAAATGAGTTTTACTTTTGCCAACCTTGGTGAAATTACTCCTTATAGAAAATATATTCAATTTTGATTTTTTCGGCTATTCTTGGTGATTTCTATTTTTTTTTCCAAGATAGCAGATTGAACAGGTTTATTTTTATTAAGAATTTCATTTCAAATAAGCCAGTATTTTTAAAATTCCCATACGATTACTAGTACAAGATATATTAAGCAGATAAGTTGAAAATCCGTGAAAGCGTGTCAAAAAGTGCATATAACTTTTCACGCGCAAGGAATTTTTGGGCGCATATATTTTTCTCGTAATCAGGAGATCATAATACATAAGAATCAACAATAAAATTTCAGGTGCAAAGTTGTCGCCGAAGAAATCAATTCAACTGCACTACTAATATCAATTTGAAATCGGTGCAAAACACGTATTTTTGAAATTAGATAATTTTGCACTGACTTCAAATTGATATTAGCTAATAAGATACAGGTTTTTAAAAAAAATTTTATCAAGCTTTTTTAGTAAGTAGATTCTTTTATTTATTTAACTTCTACGTAGTGAAGGAAACTCTTGTGAGAAAATATCTACACTCGTCTTGGGCTGAAATGGAAAATCGCTGCCTAAGGAATCACTACTTCCACAATTCCACATCCATATTTCCGGTGGGAGTGGCTGATAAAATTATTAGACTTTTGGTTCTTGTACACACACTAAATCTCAATTTTATTTTTGTAACCTCTTTAATAATGAAGTGGGGTTGTAATGGGGTGGTAATGGGGGTGGCTGATGTCAATAAAAGTTGAGCCCTTTGGTTCTTGTACACACACACTAAATCACAATTTTATTCTTGTACTCTCTTTAATAAATAATTTATTAAATAAAAATCGAACCGCCTTCAAAAAATATCTCTAAAAAGTAAGAAAGGAGCTACCTTATTACCAAATATCAATTTGAAGTTGACGCAAAAAAAATTACTAATTTCAAAAATACATTTTGCACCGAATTCAAATTCCTTTCCACTAATTAGGACAGGCAACGAATGCTCAGAAAAGGGTGTAGAGGAAAATTTTAGGGACAGAAAATTGACTTCAGAACTTTGTTTGGACTAGTCTGGAGATGAACATATCAAAAGTCCCCACTCCTAGGTGGTGAGCGGGGGGGAGGGGGACACTGAAAAAATAAAAACATTTTGAATGTTAAAAATTCTAAAAAATGCATCGGAACGGCGCCACGACCGTAAATACACCAAAATTTGATTTGGTTATGGATGGGGGATTTTTCATACATAAGCTCATCTGGCAAAGTGGGTCCTCAGTTTCCTCAATTTGTGGTGGATACGTGAAATTCGTCAAGACCCATTAATATGATTTTTAATATTTTTCAGCATATTTTGGTACCACAGGTGGCTTTGCCTTTGTAGCAGGCGAATGTTTTTCTGGTCATAAGTAGATCCTAATTTGTTCTATGCTAGAGTAAAATTTGATTCAAATCGGAAACAAAATAAAAAAAGTTATAAGGGCGTCTTCATTTTAAGTGAGTCGCACTGTATATTTAAGGAAATGCATGGATTTCGACAAAATATTACGTTAGTAAATACGTCGAGTGTTGTAAAATAAAGATTGTTTTGTGACTGATTTATTAGCAGACCACGGTAAACCGCTTTGATAGAAATATTCAAGGTACCTAATACTTTTTTTTTAATGATCTATTTTGGCTGGCGAATATCTCGTAAACTATAACACACAGGAAAAAAATGAATATAAACATTCTTGTAGGAAATTTAATTATGTTTAATTTTGCATAGATTACCTTTTTTCATACGACGCATAGTTTCCGAGATATAAGCGAAAAACCAAAAAATTGTAATATAAAGAACCGAATTTTTTTTCTCCTTACACTAGATGTAGCTTGATAAACTTAATGTTAGACCAGCGCCGGACCATATTCTACAATTTGCAGGTTTGACACAAATCGCTTAAGCTACGTCAGAGTAATCATTGAGCAAATAAAAAAAAAAACAGTCATACTTGAAAACCTCCTTTTTTTAATTTCATGAAGTCGGTTAAAAAAGTGGTGATTGTAATAGCTGCGGGGGGTGGCTGATGTCAAAACAAAAGTTGAGGTCTTTGGTTCTTGTGCACACACTAAATCACAATTTACCTTGGCTTCTCGTACAAACACTAAATCCCAATCTTATGTACTCTTACTTGCTTGCTTTACCTATTTACGCTCCAACCCTTCAACGGAATAAGATCAAAATGTAATCTAGCTCCAGATCTCGTCATAATACATCGGTGTACCAAATTTCAACTCAATATCGTAAACCGTTCCAGAGTAAGCATGCGAGTTTCCTTATTCGTCATCATTAACAGCATTGAAAACAACGACCTGGGTGAGAGCCTGCTGCATAATTTGTCTCTGAATAAAAGGCTTATTTCATACTGTTGTCGTAGAAAACATTATTCAGCTGATTGGCCTCTATGCAAGGCTCTCTTTCGTTGCAAAATGGCATATGACATATTAGGAAGTTATAATAATACCCTGTTGTTTGTGAAAAATTATCATTATTATAAATCGAGAACTTCAAGAAAATCAGAAGTTTCTTTAATGAAATCACCGGCGACTCCGCCAAACCTGTAAATGATCGTAAAATTGTTTCCAATTTTTTTCACCTTACACTAGATGTAGCTTGATAAATTTGGTCCTGGACCACTGCCGGACCCTACAGTTTGCAACAGGTTTGACAGAAATCGCATTAGCTACGCCAGAGCAATAATTAAACAAATATAAAAAGAACACATATGGATTGAATTGAGAACCTCCTCGTTTTTTAAATTTTATGAAGTCGGTTAATTAAAGAATTAGGTTTCTTTCTTGGCAATAGCAGTGACGACCTAAATATACTTTTCCACAGTCAAATAGTTTTTTAGATACAGCGCGAGTCCCCTTAAGCTAATCAAGGAACTGAATTTTTTCTCTCATCAGCTACCCAGGTAGCAAGAGTACGTTATAATGACGTCAAAATCTGGTGATTCTGGTCAAAAAGACGCCAGTGAAGTAAAAATCGACGACATAATGACGTCTTATAAATGACATTAAAATGACGTGCTACATATCACGTCATATTGTCGTCTCTTTTCGGTGTTAAATTTATTTATATTTTATCGGATTACAAACTTTAAAACTCGCTGATGGCATTTTGTTATCGTAAGCAGAGTGTAAAGTTAAAAAAAAATAAACCGTGTCGTGAGGGATAAGTATTGGCGTTTTTATTCGAGGATAATGTTTTTAACAATATCCAAAATAATTTATATTCGAAAGAGTTTGCAAAGATTCGGCAGTTTATTTGTGCAGTAACGAGTTCTTTTAATAATAAAGTTAAATTAAAATGCATTAAAAAGCAAAATCTAGCCGCTTCGTGTTCCACTATAAAGTCTTTAAGGAAGTACTCTCAGAAAGGTTAGTGGTCGAGTGAGTTAAGGCAAGTCACGAGGTCGGCGGTTCAACCCCTGCTCATTCCTGTTTTTTTTTTTTTTTTTTGTTGAAATAATTGCGAAAAAAATTTTAGTCGTTTTTTTAAGGTAATCATTGCTTATAACACCGATGTACTAATGTACTTTTTTTCAATTTTAGGTCTGTTTTAGACCATTAAATATTCTATTTATGTTGTAGATGTCGATATTATACCTTTACCGTTTCCCAGGTTTGTATAAGTACCTCAACTTAAAACTTAAATTCTTAAAATAGTTGACTCCTGACTTCCCCCCCACCGCTCATCAAATTTGAGATGAGGAAATTTTTTTTTCGGATTTCTCCCTCTTGCTCTTCAATTTCGAGATCTGGGGAAAATATTTTTTTTAACGAACCGCCACTGAATTAATGTAATAATTACGTTGTTCAACAACTACTCGTACTTCTTAGGTGACACTGGCGATAGTTTAATTAAATTAAATAAGTTCTTCTTAATAATTATAAATAAATAAAAATACTAGTAACTCGAAAAATTCAGATTTGGGAAGACGTAAAAAAATAGAAAAAAAAAGAGAACCTGAAAGATTTTCATATATTTTAAATATGGCTAGAAATTCAATTTCACATAATAAATATTTCATACACATCACCATAAATACTGCTTTTAGCATCCGAAATAACGGTCAGTAAGATAGCTCAGTTGGTAGAAGTCAGTACTGTAATAAGGACAACGGAGACATGTAGGTTTGATCCCTACCGACCGCTATTGGTAAAGGTAAGTAAAAATGAATTTAATAACTTAATAAACATTATAATTTGCAGGCAACCCTTGTGAGAAAAAATTGGAGTGATGGTAAACAATATTAGATATGTTAATGTAAATAAAACATACGGGTGGCTAACAAACAGATTCATAGGACAATACTTATTTATGCATTAATTACTTTATTTTTATCAAGTAGACTACTAACTAGTATGTAGTTTTATATGTTCCTATTACTAAACGCCTGTGGGGGGGATTACCAAATATAACCTGAAAAAGACGTCAAATTAACGTCTAGCATAAGACGTCATTCATCTGAGACATTAGGAAGTCATTTTCACCTTTCATTTACGTCATCTAACTCGTCATTTCTCGTCACTCCTTACCATTTTTTCACGTCATTGTCACGTGCCTTTGCTACCTGGGTATCGATTGAATTTATAACTCTCTGAAAAAGAAAAAAACTTTGTCTCTGATTTTCTTCAAACCATTAATATGTCAATTTTCTCCATTTTAAAAATATCTTTATCACTTATTTTTAATTTTGCATTTTCATGCCACATGCTGTGTATTTGATTTGTTTACAATTTATATAACTTTCGAACATTGTATGTTAGCAGAAATGCACAGAAACGACGCAAAGCGGCTGTTGGAATGGCCCACGAATTCACAAACACACTCATCTATATTAGTACTGTAAGGTGAAAAATATGTAAAATTCATAATAGTCTCATATGAAATGATAACACAGGCACACAAAATTTAAAATAGGTCGAAACCCAGAAGGTAGACTCCTCTACCCTATATATTTTGGGACGCTGAAACCGAATATGACAATAAAAAAAAGTTTTAATTATTCAATTTTCCCCTAACACCCCCTCCTGGTGGATTGAAATTACACTTGTTCTAAAAATTTGGAAAGCAGTTTTTTTGGAGCTCTGAATATGACGATAAAAACTGCTTTGAACCACCCAGTCACCCCCTAACACCCCTAGCACCCCATTACAAACCCCAGGGGTGGTTAAAATTTCACTTATGAAAATTGAAAATGTATGTATGTTCTTAAGTATTTTGGTGCGGTGAAACCGAATATGACGATAACAAATGATTTTAACCACCCAGTCACCCTCTAGCAACCTCTTACATTTTTTTAGCGTCATATTCGGTTTCAGCGCACCAAAAAACCTAAGAAAAAACATGCTTTTTAAATGTTTAGAACAAGTGGAATTTCAACCCCTCCTGGGGTTTGTAAGGGTTGACTGCGTGGTTCAAATCAGTTTTTATCGTCATATTCGGTTTCAGCGAGACGAGTGTAACGCACCAAAAAACCTAAAAAAAACATACTTTTTAAATGTTTAGAACAACTGGAATTTCAACCCCTCCTGGGGCTTTTAGAAGGAGCTAGGGGGTGACTGGATGGTTCAAATCAGTTTTTATCGTTATATTCGGTTTCAGCACACCAAAAAACCCGCTTTTCAAATTTTTAGAACAAGTGTTATTTCAATACCCAAGAAGGTTGTAAGGGGGTCCCAAATTACATAAGGGTAGTGGGGTTTACCCTCTGGATTTCGACTTTTTTTTATTTTGTGTGCCTGTGTAATTTTCTTTATGGACAGTTATTGTAGTAAAAGGTATCATCTTCAGCTTCTATATGGTCCTGACACTTGCTTTTACCCTCAAGGGGTGAAAACCACCCCTAAATGTTGATTTTGACATTTGAAAAAGTATTACTGATTTGTTTTTGAAACGCAGGATATGTATGTTTTGGGATCGCTGATTACGAATCTGAAGTCAGAATTAAAAAACCAAAATGGTGACTTCAATATGGTGGATGAATTTTTTTTTTTAAAGTAAGTGTTTTAATGGACAAAAAAACTGAGCATGGTGATACTATATATTAACGGAAAACAACATTTTGTTAAAAAAATGTGAAAACACACATTTTTTCGGCCATAACTTTTTTATTTTTTATGATACAAAAACAAACGAAAAGTAATTTTTAAGGTTAATTATATTTATTTAATTCTGTTCCTTACGATTTTTGATAGAAGTATCATAGTTTCTAAGATATTCAACATTTAAACTAAATATTTCATCCTTTAAACTTTCGGATGCCATCTATAAACTTATATATCTCCAAAACTGTTAATCTTACGTAAATATTTAAGAAAAACAAATTCATTCTCAGTTTATAAGCTTTATTCTTGATTTAGACAATATTTATTCTTGATGTCTACCATTTTTTCGCTAAAACTAACGTTTATTGATATTTGCAAATAAACAAAAATTTTACGTTTTTTCGATAATTTGAAATGCAATTTATTTCTAAAGAAAGTGCTGTAAACGGACGAAAAAATTTGAGCGTCTAAATCTACGCCGATACTCTACCTATATTTCTAGCTGTGAGTATAAACTACAGCACGTGTTTATACAGGTCTCTGACATTCAGTACCTAATTCATCTTCTATTTTTATATTTCTGCAATGATCTATACTCTTCTTGTTAAAAATTGTCCTTGATACAATATACTACATATTTCATCGCGCATTACATTTCCAAACATTTTCTTGAGTCGTTTATTGAGAACGTTCTACAATATTTTACCTTCTGCAAATATTTGTTTCGAATCCCATCAAAATTTAACTCGTATTTTATAAAATATACACCAGCTTTAGCAGAACTGACATGGGAAAACAATTTCCTTCTGAATAAGTAACCATGGTGATTGCGAACTCAATATCATCAACAAAGAACCAATTGGGGCTTAACCGCCTCTGGCGAAAGCAGGCACGGCCCCGGTAACGCCGAGGGCCAGTCAGCCGGGACACCTGGGGCGCTAGAGACGGTTGCCCCGGGCCAGGCAGACAATCGACGCCGCGATCGCCTCCAGCGTGCTCCCACTCGCTCTCAGTTCAGCTGGCTTGTTTGAACGATCCATCCACTCATTACTACAGCATTCTTATTCCGATCAGGACCTGGGGCCTACTCGAGAACAGCCCGACCCATGGTGTGGTCTTTGTGCCAGGGCGGAATGTGGGCAGTGTTGTCTTCGGTGTTTAGAATTTGATTTTTTTTAGTTGTTAATATAATATTTACAGAAAATATATTTAGTCTATATACAGTGTGTTTCACTTCTTGTGAAGACACTCCCGCATCATTTTTATTTGTGGCCCAATTCATTTCAAATTTTTGTTAGCCATACAACTCCATAAGACGACTTTATTCAACATATAAATGCCGCCTAGATCTAAAACTGCGGTAAAAAGAAAATCGCAATTTTCGAGAAATCAAAGTAGGCTTAGAGATAGACAAAAATTTTGTTACTGAAAGTTGTTCAGAATCACTAGATATGCCCCCCTGTAAAATTTGATGAAAATCGGAATATTAAAAAAAAAATTTTTGTTTCACTTCTCGCGAAGACACTCTAGTATCTTTTTTATTTGTGGTCGAAGGTCGAATTCATTTCAAATTTTTATCAGCTATAGAACTCCATGAGACGATTTTATCTAACAAATAAAGAGAACTTTTTGCAGCAAATGAAAGTCATGCACAATTATTATTGAAATTATTTATTATTTAACTACACGTGCATGCAAAATTTCAGCTCGATTGGATAACAGGAAGTGGATAAATTTGATATATACATGCATAATACGTACGTACATATTTCCAAGTATTATAAAACCATTGAAACAAAGAAAACGATATTACATTTAAGTAAATGTGTAATAATAGAAAGTGGCCCTTTTAGCGTTTTACTGAATGCCAATTTTTGTTCACATTTGTTGGAAACGTTCTCTTTAGGTGTTAGATAAAATCGCCTTATGGAGTTGTCTAGCTGATAAAAATTTGAAATTAATTCGGTCACAAATAAAAAAGATACGAGAAGTGAAACACACTGTACATAGGATTCATAAAATATTTTTTAAATTACACAGGTACACAAAAAAAATTAAGTGCGAAGACCTAGACCCCTGATTTCCTACTCATTTGGATGCTAATAATAGAAAAAATATACTGCTACTTTTAGCTTGGCTTTCAAATTTTTTTTTTTTGCTTAACACGTATTGATTTTATTAGGTAGGGTAGGTCATTTTAATCAATCCACAGTAATATCTCCTCAGGAAGGGACAGTGAAAAATTTTTCAGACAAAAGTTATTCCGTTCAG
This sequence comes from Rutpela maculata, assembly GCA_936432065.2. Lineage (NCBI taxonomy): Eukaryota > Metazoa > Arthropoda > Insecta > Coleoptera > Cerambycidae > Rutpela > Rutpela maculata. The sequence goes on from OW386285.2 coordinate 120,162,772, forward strand.
AGAGGGACATCTTTTGGTCATCGAAAATTTTCTTTGGTGTCACGACGCCGCAAACGCTACTGCCATTGGCAACATTTGAAAGACAAATTAAAGTCACCAAGAATATCCTAACGACTGGTTTTTACAGAATTTGAATATCTCTTTTCATTACCACGTCGAGTCGTCAGTGTAAAACTGAGTTTCTGTGCCTGGGGATGTTGCCATTCGGCTGCCATCAAATCATTGTCACAAGTCGAAAATTAATGACTATTTGTCTACGCAAATTTAACAAAATATCTTATTAGCATATTCCCTATAAATACAAAACTTGGATTAAAGAATTTCCAAATTTAAATCTATAATAAATAAAGTAAATTCAATGTCATTTATTTTCTAATCTACAAAACATGGATTTCTAACATAATAAGGATGTAGAGTGTCGGATTACAATCACCAATTAAAATAAATATCCCAGAATGGTCTCACAAAATATTTTTTACGAGAACTTTTGTAGATATGTAATGCAATTCTCCGCAATTTTTATTAGTAACTTTTCGGCATAACATAAATAATAAAAAAACTTATGGGCAGAAAAAGATAAAATTAGGTTGTGAAAAACTTTGAGGGGAGATCGCCGCTTTATTTTCATTCCTGCGATAAAAAATATTCGTGAGTTCTTTTATAGAGCACCTGCCTTAGGAGTCACTATTTCCCCATCCAAATTTCCAATGGGGGGGGGGTGGCTGATGCCAAACAGAATTTTTAGGCCTTTGGTTCTTGAACACATTAAATCACAATTTTATTTTTTGTTCCCTTTAATAATGAGATAGAGGGCGGCTGATGTCAGAACAAATTTTCAGGCCTTTAATTCTCGTACACGCACTAATAGTGGAACGGATAGAGCTCTGAAACTCGCATATTTAAGGAGATAAATTTTTCGGAGTAGAATGATATGGGATAAAAACTGTTCAGAAATGTTTAACGCATCAGAATCTCTTTTTACGAAAATTTTGGGTCGTACTGAAAAAAAATATGAGCGACTGAATCTTAAAAATGTCTAAGTTTGTACGGGCCTTCTCCGCAAACTGATGTTTTTTTTTCTCCATAGCCAAGTAACGTAAATTACTAATTTTTTGTTTCACTGATGTACTATTGGGTATGGAACGAGTATATAATTTTTAATGTAGAAAGCACCTTCAATTTTAGTTGTAGTTATTTTTTTTTTCCCAGCGGAACACGGCAGAATTGAGAAAGTTACGACTTCAGTAGTGCTTAACTTTTTTTTTCACGATATGGATTTCAATTTTTTTACCATGTTTGGCTGAATTGAACCAATACCAACATATGCCCTCGCATAACATATGGTCGCGTTTCAAAAATAAAATTTTTAGAGCCATTTTTATAACGCCGTGTCTGGCGAGCTGTTCTCCTCACTGGGAGTGCGAGTGCGATTATAAATATAAATATTGTGGAACTCATCGCCGGGTTACTTTTAAAATGAAATGTTTTTAGGGTAGAAATAATTGAAACTTCCTGTGCAATAATTCTTATAACCGCAAATGTACACTAAAATAACTTTTTGATTCTCAACTGAACACAATGTCAAGGGGAAATTTGAGAACTCAAAATGTTATTTATTATATATATTATATATATTATCTATTAATGTTTGTACAATTAGGTATGGTAATAGTAACAACAATAATAATAATTTATTTATCCAATCGATCATATACATGATATAGGACAAGTTAAAATAATATCTGAAGTATCAGATTAAATATATACAGTGATAATATATAAACAAACAAATAAATCAATAAAAAAGATTAAAATATACAGCACATAGATACAAATTAAAATTAAATATAAAAAATTTAAGGATTACAAAGTATCATTAAGGTACTCATTAATTGAATAGTATGCTTTGATTTTCAATAAATGCTTAATTTTTATTTTAAAATGTTTCTCGTCAATAGACTTGTACGAATTCGGTAGTTTATTGTACACTTTAATTGCTAGATATTTTGGGCTATGTTCGTATAATGTTAGCCTGTGATACGGAATTTCTAGGGTGTGAATATTTCGAGTATTATATGAATGATTTACATTAACAGCATTATTGTTTAATTGTGATCTGGCATATATCAAGAGACTAAGGAGGAATAAACATGGTAGCGTAAGTATTTCATATTTTTTGTAAATATCTCTACAACTGGCACGCCTAGTTACTCCCGCTATTAAACGCACAGCTCTCTTCTGCAATCTAAAAACTCTCAACATATCAGGTGAAGAACCCAAAGCAATTACGGCGTAACTAATAATTGACTCGAAATATGCGTAATAGTATAGTATATGTACAGACCAAGACAGTTCTCACTAATGTGCAACCCTAAAAATTTCGTGTATGGAACTTGTCGAATGGATCCTTCATTAGACTTTATTAAGAGGCTCTGGTTAACATTAATTCTGGTTAATTAATTACTTGTATTAAAGCGAATAAATATGGATTTATTAATATTTAATATGAGGCTGTTTTCGGTAATCCAATCGTGAGCACTGCCTAATTGTTCGTTTGCTTTTGAGATTAAATCAGCAGTTCTTTGGGCGGTGATAAGTAAAGAAGTATCATCAGCAAAAAGAATGGAATTTGTACTACAAAAATTGTTAACATAAATTATGTACAGTAGTGGTCCCAGGACAGACCCTTGTGGCACACCTACTGTAAGTTCCATTTGATTAGATTTGATGTGCTCTATTTGCACATAATGTTTTCTACCATGTAAGTAACTCCTAAACCATTCTAGTGATACACCTCAAAACTTTTCATACAGTTATTCTGTTGATAGTTTGGTTATAACGTGCAATATTGATATGCAACTTTGTTGCTACCGTTCTATGACATATTAATCTAAAATATACATCATCTCTTCTGGCTTCCGCAGAATTTAACAGAGAACGAATGCCAATAGATCGAGGTCTTTTAATTATTGGTCCAAGTGATTGATCATCGAGTCTATTCTCGCATATCAGACAAGTCTCTTTGTCCATTGTTTTCTTAAAAATAAATAAATAATAGTTTCATAACTTTTCGTTCAAAGAATTTAAACTTCACGATAACAATATTAACCCCTTTCCGCATAGATAACTTTACTTACCTAATTAATTGAACACACAATCTATCTCAAATCTAAATTCATGTATAGTTGCACGTCGCAAGGCAAATACAAGTCGCAAACTAACTGATCAAGTCAAGACACTGCACTTGTACTGGTTGCGAATATGTCAATTTGAAATATATAAAAACCGCAGTAGATAATATAGTGCGCTCCTTTTCCAATGCGCGTCCGTAGTCGATAATTCGCTCTCTCTCGCACTCCCAGTGAGGAGAACAGCTCGCCAGACACGGCGTTATAAAAATGGCTCTAAAAACTTTATTTTTGAAACGCGACCATATGTTACGCAAGGGCATATGTTGGTATTGGTTCAATTCAGCCAAACATGGTAAAAAAATTGAAATCCATATCGTGAAAAAAAAAGTTAAGCACTACTGAAGTCGTAACTTTCTCAATTCTGCCGTGTTTCGCTGGGAAAAAAAATAACTACAACTAAAATTGAAGGTGTTTTCTACATTAAAAATTATATACTCGTTCCATACCCAATAGTACATCAGTGAAACAAAAAAATAGTAATTTACGTTACTTGGCTATGGAGAAAAAAAAACATCAGTTTGCGGAGGAGGCCCTTACGAACTTAGACATTTTCAAGATTCAATCGCTCATATTTTTTTTCAGTACCACCCAAAATTTTCGTAAAAAGAGATTCTGATGCGTTAATCGTTTCTGAACAAGATGGTTTTTATCCCATATCTTTCTACTCCGAAAATATTTTTTAATGAGCTACGACGTTCTATCCGTTCCACTATAAATCACCATTTAATTTTTTTCACCCCCTTTAATGATAGGGTGGGGGGTGGTAATTGGAGTGATAGTGGGGGTGGCTGATACTAAAGAAATTTTGAGACCTTGGCCTCTTGTAATGCTCTATACCAATTTTATAAGCTCGTACTTTAACTCCAACCCATCAATGGAATAAGATCAAAATATATATATCAAAAATTTTGAGACCTCGGCCTCTTGTAATGCTCTATACCAATTTTATAAGCTCGTACTTTAACTCCAACCCATCAATGGAATAAGATCAAAATATAATCTAGTTCCAGATCTCGCTATAATATATAGGTGTACGTACGTGCGCATAAAACAAATGAAAAGTGGGTCCCAGTCGATTTATCTGAAAATTCAGTATGTTATAGTTTTCGACTTTCTGAACAAAAGTTCTCATGGGCCCAACTAGATTCTATGTCTAGTTTCCGAGATACAACTATAAATTCTTGTAAAATTCTGTATCTTACCGAACTTTTAATTTATTGATGGGGTATTTTGGGAAAGTTTTTCAATTAAAGTTTTTTAATCACGAAGACACATACTTTATGTGAAAAATGTTTTAGCCAATTTGACCGAATTTTTTTTCACTTGTTATTTTTATGTAGATTTCCCGGCGCCTTCGCCAACATTTTTCAAAATTTAATTTTTTTCTACGCTATTTTTATTAAAACAACAAATATTTTTAGTGAAACATATTACAAAGGGCTATTAGAAAGTACCAGGGCATAATAAGCAAGCACAGAAAACTACACCCTGCTACACCATGTGCGTCCCCTATTTTTAGGGGTTGAAACTTTGAAATTTTACTTATGTGTCCGTATCTGTTTCCCTATTGCCCGTAGGGATCTTTACCCAGTTACACTTTTTGAAGATTCATCCCTCCTCTACATAGTATATATATTACACATTTGCCGTAGGACAAACGGTTTTGGCTGTACGAGGCCGGAAAGGTCGCGTTGTCCGAATTTGGGGGTCTTCTGTACAGAACAAACGGCTATTATTTCCAATCTACAATACTACACATACTAATGCCCTTAAGGAGGGATGATGATGATTTGTGAAAAAACTTTCATCGAATACCGCGCGATAAAAGTAAACCTACTTTTTTTCGCTCATTTTTCTTTCATGCATGTACGACCCTAATATAAGAAAATTTACGTTTGTTTTATTTTAATACAATCGTTGGTTTAGGAGCTAGACAGCAAAATATGCCAAAAATGGCTATTTTGGTATTGTTGCATTAAAAAAACCAAAACCAGTATAATTCTGGTAAATGTTTTTGTTTATCCTAAAAGTCCAATTCATTGCTCATAGAAAATGTGTTTTTGTATTAAAGTAGGATCAACACTTATTGTGTAATAACGATTTATGTCATGTGTTCTGCAGTCTCCTTTTTCACAATTTTTTTGCGGCCTTACGGTTCATAGTAGGGCAGAAAGCATTATACACGTAGACAGGGCACATAATAGGGTGTTAAAATGGGTCTCTTGTTAAAATGCGATAGGACGTACCGTTTTCGAGTAAAACGCACTTGTTTGGTTATGTTTGCTTTGAGTTTTCATTGTGTTCTTAATTGTGATCTGATAAATACATTCTACATTTTGGTGTTTTCTTTCTTAGGAGTTTGTTTTTTTAAATCATTTTCCGATGAAATGGGCATATAATAGCTGTTTCTCGAAGAAACAAGTGCGTTTTACTCGAAAACGGTACGTCCTATCGCATTTTAACAAGAGATCCATTTTAACACCCTAATATGTGCCCTGTTCAGGTATACATTTCTGCCCTACTATGAACCATAAGGCCACAAAAAAAAATGTGAGAAAGGAGACTGGAGAACACATGACATAAATCGTTATTACACAATAAGTGTTGATCCTATTTAAATACAAAAACACATTTTCTATGCGCAATGAATTGGACTTTTACTATAAACAAAAACACTTACCAGAATTATACTGGTTTTGGTTTTTTTAATGCAACAATACCAAAATAGCCATTTTTGGCATATTTTGCTGTCTAGCTCCTAAACCAATGAATGCAGTAAAATGAAACCAACGTAAATTTTCTTAAATTAGGATCGTACATACATGAAAAAAAAAATGAGCGAAAAAAGTAGGGTCACTTTAAAAAAAAAAAGGGGGTTTTCAAAATTTCAACATCCCGTATCATGGAAACCGCGCGGTATTCGATAAAAGTTTTTTCACAAATCATCATCCCTCCTTATATATATATATATATATATATATATATATATATATATATATATATATATATATATATATATATATATATATATATATATATATATATATATATATATATATATATAATGAAGGATAGTCACGTCCGACTAGTTAAAGAATTTACACATCAAATTGGCAGCTTCTAAAATACTAAATTTAGATTGTTATATATATATATATATATATATATATATATATATATATATATATATATATATATATATATATATATATATATATTATGTAGAGGAGGCACATAAATAAAATTTCAAAGTTTCAACCCCTAAAAATAGGGGACGCACATGGTGTAGCAGGGTGTAGTTTTCTGTGCTTGCTTATTATGCCCTCTTAAACAACTTCCACAAAAAAAGTCCGCAGTACACAAAATTTTGTATTATGTCTAATTCGACTGGAGTATATATTTCGGGAGCTAGACATAGGATCGAATTGGCCCCATAAGAACTTCAGAAAGTCGAGAACTATAACATACTGAATTTTCAACTCGCCTGCTTTCCATTTGTTCTGTGCGGGGTTCTTTCAAGTCAATAACGTAAACCATTCCAGAATAATAGTGCGCACAAAAAAGTTAGAGAGACAAATATATATTTTACTTTCACATCCAGTGGAAATATAGGAACGACAAAAAACTTTTTATTGTTCAGATAGGCTTAAAATGTCATGTAACGTCGAAATTTTAAGTTTGAGCAAAAAAAAAAATTTCTGTCTGTCTGTAACTTTTTTTTGTGCACACGATTACTCAAATATTGACTTAAAATTTGGTACAAGTATGTATTTTAACGAGATGTGGAACTAGATTATATTTTCATCTTATTTCGTTCAAGGGTTGGGGGGTAAATTGAAGTAAATGGGAGTAAATAAATAAATCAAGCAGGTAAGAGTCCATAAAATTGGTATTTAGTATTTACAAGGGAAGTTAATATCTCAAAAAAAAATTGGCATTAGCCACCCCATTACTACCTCCACTTCATAAAAGGGGGTGAATAAAAAATTGATTTAGTGTAAGTACAAGAACCAAAGGCCTCAAAATATTTTTTTTACTTCATCCTTCCCTTACCCCCACTCCGCTACCGATGTGCGATATCATTTTATGGGTTTTTGGGTGGACTATTTCAAATATCATATTATTAAAGTTACATAAAGAATTATTTCCACATACAAAATTTTTTCGTTGTGATAGACTTGGATAGCAAATCTGGATGTGGAAGTAGTGATTTCTTGGGCAGCGGTTTTTTTTCTCAAACATAAAATCTCGTCGTTCTATGATATTCTAAGCCCATTTGAACGAAAAAAAAAACATTTTTTTACGATTATTTTTCTTCCACGTTGTGGAAGTAAAAGTATCAGCAATTTTGTGTCCTGCATACCTCACTTTTACCAAAGACGTACTTCCCTTTGCGGCCCTCAAAAACCAATAAAAATGATCTGAATTAAGAAAGTAAATAGATTAGTAAAGGTATTAGGGAATGCTCTATAAATAAGCCAAGAAACTTTTTTATCGCAGGATTGAAAATAGGACCAAAATTTTCCACACCCTAATTTTTCATCTTTCTCTGCTCATAATATTTTTATTATTTATGTTACGCCGAAAAGTGACTAATAAAAGTTGGAGAGAATTGTATTATAGGTAAAATTGATATTTAAAAATATTTTGTTAGAGTCATGGTTACGGAGATAAATCAAGAAAACTAGTTGCACCGTTATTTTCAAGATTGCGGCCGAATGACAACATCTCTCGGCGCGAAAATTCTGTTTTACACTCACGACCGACCCCTTACGTAGCCAAAAAAAAAAAAAAAAACCGTTACCTACCCAAAATGCACAATGTCCGTTTTTCAACACCGAATAGACTGTACTATGATACTCTTATAATAAATAGCTATTATAAATAATAAAATAAAAAATATTAGTGTCTAATTTTTTAGACACCTACAGTTTTTGTATTTATTGACTATAAGTAAAATCATATAAAACTATCATCAACTAAGGCATACTTCAATGTTCTCGTAAGAATTAGGTCATTGTGCTTAGGTACTAACGATAAAAAACATATTTAGGACGCGAGTGCCTTAACTAAAACAAAAAAAGCCATTCAATGATAAAATCCAAACAAATATAGCCTGGGGACAAACATAAACGTTAAGATACAAATTATAATGGCGGAATAATTCAAAATATAAAACACCCAACGAAATCCTATCAGACAGGCACACATCCATCTGCAACACCTTAGGCCGTTCGTAACGAAGGGTCCGCTTCGTCCTCGTCGCTTGGTTCTGTACGTGGTCCTCCGGCGTAGACAGTGTGGGAGATTATTCGTCAGGCCTGATACTCACGTTTTATATACCAGGCCTCAATATAGTTATTTAATTATTTAGTTCATAAAATTGCCAAAAATTTTAATTATACATTATCTGAATGAAGAAAGAAACGCATATAAGTGAAATGTTGCTGACACGGTTCAAAACGCATTGCCATTATTTCACATTAGATTATACAATTCCAATGCCAACAGCATGTCTTCATAAATACACTTATAGTCTAGGTGCCCGCCTACATAAATTGTAATTTATACATATCCTCTTATAACTTCTTGTATGGCTTAATTGCGCCTAGTCTACCACTTTTTTCCTCTGCGAAAATTTTCGTAAACGCGGCTTTCCACCTCTCATTTTTCCGAAAGACATGTATTTCCCGTTGTATGAAAAATTTATAGATACTGAAGTTTCTCAAAATGTAATCGCAATTTTATATAGATCATAGCAACTGTAATAAATTTGATGGTAAATATGCCGAAATAACGACTTTAAAAATTTTTGTGATAACCAGCATGTTTTTTCAAGATTGCTTAATAAAAGTAGGTATAATCCAATTTTTGAATTGTCCGACAAAATATATTTTCCGATTGTCCAGTCCAACGCGTGGAAATCGTCGGTTTCATGACGATCAAAAATTTATTAATCGGCCCTATGGGCCTCGGCTTGCAAATATTCGAGACCAAAAAATCGCACTTTACGAGCCGTGATGCATATTATATTTTTCTTCATACCCTTAAATGATTAAACTAGAAAAAATACTTGAGAAAATTAGTTAGTAGAGAGGCCAAGTTCAAGAAACTAGCATAATAACGATTTTCGTAGGACCGAGAAGGTTTATACCGACAAGTGATATTGTCGTAATCAGTGTGGTCCACTGATCATCAAAATGCATGTTGTAGCGTTTTAGAGTGGTGGAGTGAGTACCTATGACGTCATAAAGATGGCGCCTGCTGATGTTAGATTTTGTCTATTATTTCGATAACTATTCATCCGATTTAAACAAAGTAGATGTCAACTGCTAGGTATTTTAATGCCTAACAAAAAATGTTAAGCCATTTTTATTGTAAATATTAAATTAAAAATATATATTTAAAAAACTAACTTTAAAATAGAAACACATTCCTAACACAGTAAGTTTAATGTGTAACAAGCTAAAAACGTACTCTTCGCCAATTTACTCAGCTTTTTATATATAATTGTTACACATTCTATAGGATACTTTTCGCAGTTTTCTTGTAGATAATGTTAGTTTTTGGACATCCTGAATTTTGTGATACCATCTTTGTTGTGGAAAAAATTATATGAAAAAATAAATGAAAAAAAATGTTCAACCTGTGTGGGATTCGAACACGGGACCTATGGATTGCAACGCAAAGCTTTAGCCGCTGCGCCATCACATATTGCTACGAAAGTTGATTGTTTGTGATATACCTATATCTTTCGACAATCATACATATTTCAACTCGTACTTCTATGAAATATATATTAGTAAAATTCATAAACAGAAAAAATATATTATGGAAATAATATTTCGCAAGATTTCCATTTTAGTACAAGCGAAAAAAATTAAGAGAATATACTTTTTTAAACTAAATAATTAATAACTTTTTTATTTACCGATCGATTTTCTTCAAAAACAATAGGGTTCTTCCTCTAGCTGACACTAACTTACTTTCTAAATTTCAATACAATCGGACTTTTCTTTCTTAAGTTATCATGCTTAAAAGAAACGTGACGGACAGATGGACAGACGGACGGACAGACGGACAGACGGACAGACGGACAGACGGACGGACAGACGGACATTTTGAAAGTTGTTCAGAATTCGTTCACTAACACAATGATATGAAATTTTTTTCTCTACGAGCGATATTTACGATTTTAGAAATGTGTCGATCAAATACAATATACTCTTCGTTTTTGCGAAGAGTATAATACCGCAATTAATATCTGAATTTGACCAAAACTCGAGCAATAAAAAAATTGCTACATTTTTAAGATACATTTAAAACTTTGAACTTCCCAAATTGCAAAAAAAAAAAACGAAATTGTGACCATTTTAAGCGAGCCGCTACCCTCTACCCGCGCCCGACGACCGACGTCGTTTGCATTGGCCTGCCCGGCCAGCCGCCTACAAGTGATAATACTGAACATATGTAAGTGCGTGCGTGAGATAATAAGTACTTTTTAGTTTGCTTGGTATACCGCTAATTTACTTATTCAAAACTTACCTCCGCCTATTGATACGGGTTGGAAATTAGAGGATGGGCAACTACTTCCCATAGCGTCATTGCAGGAGCCTATTTCTCTTAAAAATTTGGAACTGATTTCATGTTGGGCTCATTTAGCACTTTTTTTTATTTGATTATCTGAAAGATATCATTTTCAGACCCTGTGCAAAAAACTAGAATTTTGTGAGACCTATAAATCGTCTAAAAAAAATCATAAAAATGGACCGCACCCGCGGTCGAGTATCGGCCGTGACGTCACTTGATAGGAGCCCGCTAGCCGAAGCGGCTAGCTGCAGCGCGTTATTATAGTTCCACAATATTACAAATCGTCAACTTAAGCAGTGTGTTTTGAAACTTATGCGTGTTTGTGAAGAATTTCAGTTTATCAACTATTTTCACCGATTTATATTACTATCCTCTGACGTCACGATGTTGGTCGCACCGTGCTCTTTAAAAGTGCTCGTATATTTCGAAAACCACATATCGGATTCATCTTAAATTTTCAATATCGCTTATTTTTAAGCAGTACTTTATCCACTAGAAGTAACAACTACTAAATGAAATTCATTAAATGAGCCCATTGCAAGACAGGTTGCGGGACGTCCCGTTGTGGATGTGCTGATCGGAAACAAAAATGCATGGAAGATATTTGCCATGTAGGTGTGCAATGCTTTAATCAGTACAATTATGAAACTCAAGAGGATGTTGATTTACTGCAATAGCAGTAGTATAGTAGTGCGACAAGAGAAGACTTTATTTTATGACCATGGATAGTAACTTTTGTTCTTAACATTGTATCTCAGTTCATTTGTTATAATTTTGTTATTATTCATCCGAATTCCATTTTTTTTTATATACAGGGTGTATTTAAAAATATCCACTTGTACTTAATAAAGGTCACACCGCTTTTCCAGATTGTTTATTTTTTAACATTTAAGCATATATAATAGGGATGTTCAAATGAAATTTTGAGGTACGACGGTTGAAACAAATGGATGTAATGTCCAAGTAACTTTGTGTTTTCAGTGATGGGCTTTACATGTACCTAAATGTTAATTGTCAATTTAACTCATTTCCGCACCACCCCCGAGGTACAGCACTGGGCGCGTCTTTTTTTACGTGATTTCCCCAGAAACAGTCAAGTTCTATAGCCCAGCGTTTTTGTCCAGCTCGTAAGGTATTACGGCAACTCTGCCATAGTCGTCGGCAAGCACAGCAGATTTAACTTTTGGATTCCTTCGAATTGGTACGTCAGATTCGCTGCTCGTCGAAGGTGTTATGCAATGAATGCCACCCATCGCATGGAATGTGTTGTGGCCACCCAAAGTATTGATGTTAAAATCTGCAATATCGAATACAAATTGCATAAACGCACCTGGGGCTATTTTTTGTTCCGGTCGTTCAATCACAGTGATCTCGTATTTTCGGATGTCCGTATATGACGCAGGTATGCCTAAGGAGGTAAGCACATCTAGAAGGAGACGCGACCCATATTTCTTGTACAGAGACGTACCAATCGCCATTCGTAGTGACGAAAAAAATGAGCGAGGTCGCACACCATACCGTGCACAAAAGTTTCCATGAATCCAGCGAACCCTTCTTGTCCGTCAATATAAGTTCGTCTAAAAAAGCACTAAAGGGGACAGGTATTGCACTTTCCACTTCATCCAAGAAAATGTCTGTTGGAGGATATGAGGTAGTGTCGTATGGCTGCGCACGAATGTAGCGGCGAAGAGCGCGTCCTGCATGCTTCATCAATTTGATTAAATCCTCGTCGGTATCTACGGGACTGTCTTTTAAATATTCTTTGAGCAACTTGGGTCCTGCACTTTTAAAGCATACCAGAGAACCCATACCCCGACATTCAAAGAAAGCAACTTCCTCGCCTTAGTGATTTTGCAACCGCAGTTTAACAGTAGCTAGAGCAGGCTTGTGTCACCACGAATCTGCTGCATTAAATGAGCAATGGAAAATTGACATTCATCAGCGTTAGCATACAAATATTCATAGATGTCATTCATTGCCTGATCCACCTGATCACACATTGGATACTAGACTCAATCGACCGGTGACTTTTTTTAAGCAGTCCCGATGATAATGCGCACCAACAGCAGTAGTGTCCTGAACATTCTGGATGCGCGTAAGGACAACACGTGCGAAGTCGTCATTGAACAGTTGTAATGGTTCGAGAAAAGTCTCTCGAGTACTGTTTTTCACAACAATTGAAAATGGATGTCTAGTACCTACCACTTCACCACAAACAAAACAACGTTGGCCAAAATCGAACACTTCCGGTACAACCTGAGGTTCCGCCACTTCTTGCACAGATATGGATGTTGAACCTGATCCTTCTACTTCGTGTTGACTTCAGCGATATGCAGCTGCGGACACCAACCCTGGATTTGCGTACTTCTTACGGCACTTAGTATGGACACGAACAGTATCTACGCTTTGCAGCAACAACTGATTGTCCTCGTCGCCTCGACTAATACCTGCCGCCAAAAGGGTTGAAACACCCTTTGCCTTAACAACAACCTCACCAACGGTCAAAAACTCTTTACATATAAAGCACGTATTCATTTTAGCTGCACAGTTAAAACTACAATATCGTAAACCACACTAAACTATGAACTAACTCTCTACCAGCTAGGCAGCTAAACACGCTCCCCTCCTCCTATTGAAATAGGCAGATGTTCACTACATTCGGTGTGACCTTGCATTCCTCTCTTAAACCTGTAAACAACAGAAAAAATCAATATTGTAGCCGCATATATTTTTCATTTAATGAGGCCTCTACCGGTTAATATCAACATTAAAAAGAATAATTATAAGGAAATAACGCTGTAGAGATTTGTATTAAGTACGTGACCCAAAAAAAAAACCGCCTCAAAATAATGAGACCACCCCCCGAAGGCGTTGGAGTGCGATTTTTTGGTTGGAGACTCAGGAGACAGTTCAATTAACCCTGCAAAAATAAGCTATTCAGCCTTTTGTTAGTATATTTCCTGAACCATAATAAATAAATATGGTGAATGTTTTCCCATATAATGAGCGCTGGACCGTCAAAAATCAAAGTTACCAAAAAATTTTATTAGGCAAAGTTGTAGAAAATATTATTATATACAAGCTGGAAAAAGAGAATTAAAAAAAGAAATAAGAAACCTCCCCTATTACAAGGGGGTGTCGACTGTGACTTTTTGGTTGGATACTCGGGAGATACCACTCCATCGACCCTGAAAAAATCAGCTTGCCGTTACTTATTTATGAGCACCCCCTATAGAGAAGGTCGACTTTTACTGTAGTAAGGGCGGTTGCCATCACCTTTCACCATCTGTTATATCCCTATGATGAAACAGAGAATCCTACAAAAATAGTCGATGCCATGCTGTCATATGAGAAATAAGCAAAAAGGGATGGTTTTTGCCGTTAATAGCGCATGACTAAAAACTTTTTTCACCCTGTTATTCGTGTTCAGCACCTTCGAAAACGGGGCGCGGGGGGAGTAGGTTTCATAACTTTAGCACCATCTTGCATACTCTTCCGGCTCCTTACTTCCAAAATAATGGTCAAAAGTAAAAAGAAGAATTGACTTTTTCCAAATTGTAGCAGTAGTAGAGTAAACTACAGCTCTTGACGATTACTTAAAAAAAATACTGCAGTCGATTGTGAAATGAGCTGCGTCTCGATTTTTGTCCAAACTATGCCATAAATATCCCACTGGGCGACGTAAGCAAATCAATTATTACAAATGTACAAGTAAACACATTCGCTCTGAAAACAAACTAAAAATGTACTTACCCAGTAAACCAATTTGTTTTATAATTGTCATTTCTACAACAATTTTGTTTTATTGCTATTTTATTACATTATTTATAAAATTGCTATAAAACAAAATAGTAGTATAACGTTTAAATTTTGCTTGATGGATACCTACGGTAATCTATCAAAAAGTAACTCGTTCAATTAAAGCTGTGCACTATATATTATAATTTGTTGTATTTAAAGTTCTATCTGCTTAACAAAGCAAGCCTCAACTTAATTTTTAAACTCATGTTGCCCATGTCTGGAATATAACTCTAGTAGCGCTAGATGGCGCTCCATTTCAATTTCTATGAGTGCATAATATATATGGGCGGGACATCGGCAATAAAGAAGTGCTCTCTCTATCGTTCCTCGTCATATTACAGCTCAGAAACTCCTGAGAGATGTTAGGCCAGTCTATATATTATAATATCTAAGGTTTCAACTCATCTTATTTACTAGTTGCCATAGAAACGTCATTAGATTATGTTTAAAAAATAGCGAATTCTGCGTAGTTTCTACTTCAATTGTTTCAAATTTGCTGTTTTGACAATATTAGTCGGTTTGGAAATATCTATTTATATAAAATTAATGATGAAATTGAAAATAAAGGTCAGTAAACTCTAAAAAGTGACAAGAAAAAGTCTGAAGGCAATTAATGACAAAACATAGGTATTATTGAATTAATGAATTATTTATTCGTCAAATATTCTCCCCAAATACCACTCGTGCTTCTAAATTTTATCTAAAAATTTTTGCTCAAGCTAAGTTGCCAAAAGGTAATATAACTCGTGTAAATTGGCAGTTTATTATCAAATATTAAATTCCTCCCGCTAAAGCGCTCGAGAGTTAATCAGATAATAAACTGGCAATTTACACTCTTTATATTACCAGGCAATAATTTCGATAAAATTTTAAGGACTAATGATATTACATACGAATATTTTCTGGACGATAGTTATCTTTTTATTTTAAGAAAATGAGTGAAATCCCAAACAAAGGTAGGCAGAGGCCCCAATTTTTCATCAGCACTTGTTATTAATTAATACAAGAAATAAACATAAACACGTCGTACAATAAAAAAAAACTGATGCAGTATCTTGGAGGGAAAGAGAAGCCTTTTGGCGCAAAATTAAGATTTGCTGGCATTTATGCAATCTTCAGCAGTTAATAAAAAATTACCAGTTGCGTAATATCTCAATGTTAAAAGCAATTGCTTTATTGGTGAAACTGCATGAATGATTTCTACAATACTATAAAATAGATTTTAACATTTGCCTTTTAGCTACTTTGGAAAACTTTTTTACCTATCGGTTGGAAACTCGAAACAATGCCTCGATTTGTTTAAAAATAAATATTACTGTATAGGTTTAATTTAAGCAAAAAATAACTTTGAATTTTCACTCAACTGTCAACAACAATCATAAAATTTGTAGGTTAACTATAGATATAATGTTAATAATAATATATCTATAATTATTTAAAATTCATTTCGTTATATATAAATATATATTCGAGGATAAAAGGTTTATATTAACGTTTTATAAAAATTCATGTTATTATCTTGATACATAAAATTGTTAAGTTTTGTTTCTTCTCTTTACTTGAAATTGGATCTTATATTCACTAGTAAGTGAACTGATTGCCACATTAACCTCGGGCTAACAGGCATAACCCCCACCTTGAAACTTGGGCTAAGTTATTTCTGATTTTAGACCAGGGTTACTTTTAACCCAACTTGATGAACACTTTATTCTGGAGTTAGGGTTTAAACCCGGGGCAAACTAACTTTAAGTCGATTTTTGACATTTCTCGATTTAGCTCGATTCTCCTGGGTTCTACAACATCCCCACTAACACTACCAACTATCAAAACATCTGTAATTGACCCATATTCAGACCTATTTTGCCTGAACTATAAATAATCGTTGAAATATATTTATAAAAAATATAATTCTATAATATGCCCCGCTCTCTCAATGTCTCAACCAAACTTTTCGGAAACTAATATAATAATTTCTCTCAGAGATAAAGTACTTCTAGAAAAGTTCCGTGATAATGGCATATACGACTCTTGTTAAATATTAACATACAATGGTATATTATTTAAACTCTTTTTAGATTTTAATAAATGTGACATCCAGGGAATGCAAATCTATCGTTGCATAGTTGGTTCAACCTCAGGGTTGCTGAACAACCCCTTGCCCATTGCCTCTAGCCATCCTCCGTGGTTCTGCATGGAAGAATTCTAAAGCACGCTGGGTTGACCTATTGATCTCAGCTGCAGGGCTCTGTTGGGCGCGCCAACGTAGACAAAGAGTCCCGAGTTCTAATCCCGAGGGCCCATCTGCATAGATAATGACGTTGCCTGAGGTACACCGCATCACGCCGCATAAATATATAGAAACCTCTTTTTAACGTTTAACGAATAAGAATGTTTTCTTTTTAAGGTAGTTTCGATTTCTGCCTATTTTGTCCGTTTGAAATTAATTTAACATACTTTTCACCTAATAAAAATAATAATACTTAATAATAATAATAATCCGACGGGCGTAGGTAGTGGCTGCTGGTATTACCAGCTCCCTTCTCCCGCTGTTCCCTTCTATGAGTGTCGGACCCACAGAGAAGGGTGACTGGCAACATACAAAATAATAATAATAATAATAATAATAATAATAATACTAATAATAATAATGCAAAATCGAACCGGCAGCCCTTGCGCATCCGGGAGGGGAAAGAATCTTCCCCTCTGGTGTCGGTCGTGGGCTTGCTGGGCTAACCACCCACAAGCTCAATCTTCCGGTTCCTGTTGGCCGAAGGCAGGGCCCCTACGATCGACCCCGTGCGGATAGGGGCAAAGTGGTGGGGCCCAACAAGATCGACAGCCCATTGTTGACGACCGCGATGAACAAGGACGCTTTGAGTGGACAGATGAACTGAGAGACGACCTTATGCAGTGCTACGAAAGCAGTGAGCCCGCGCGAAGGGAATACATGGGGCGAATGCATGTTCTGTGGTGTGCAAGGCACCCAGAGCACAGCGCCTTCACGCCACAAAACCTGCGTGATTATGTATCCCACCTTCGTCGCAGAGGCTACGTGAGAGCTGCTCCTCAGCCGGTGAATGAGGTGGCCGAAGGTCCACCGAATGAACTGGTTGAGGATGCAGTCCCTGCCGTTCCACCAATACCAGAGGGCCTCAGTACCGGGCGGGGGCTACACCACATAAAAGCCCCCAGGCCACAAGATCTGGCCAGAGTGGATGAAGAACTTCGTGAAGCGCTACCAGAACGGGCTGACATCTGGCACATAAACTGTACCGTGTATGCCGCTGCTTAACGCTTTTCTCGGTTGGAGAGGCGTAATACTGCCTCCCCACAGGAGAGGGCGGAGCGGCGCATACAAAAGATGGAAACCAAGATCCGGTCGGCGAGGCAACACGCATCCCGTATCCAATGTGTGATGGACTATATGGCGGCCAATAGGCCGTTCACGCCTAAAGTGCGTCGAATAGCCGCCAACTTAAGACGCGTCCATCACACACTCAATGAGGCAGTGCTGCGAACCACCAAACAGCACTGTCTCGACAGGATACGGATGCTAGTGGTTTGTAAAAAATCACTAGTGAGGCGGGCGAGGGGGCTAGCGGAAAATAAACTCTTCCGCCAAAAGCCCTCGCGCCTTTTCGAACCGCCTCCGCGTGTTGCAGAGAATCCGCCGACTGTAGATCAGGTGGAAAATTTCTGGAAAACGCTTTACGAGGAGAAGCTTCCACTCAACCGAGACTCTCCAACCCTGGCACACTTTGAAGCCTTCTGTCAAAGGCTTCAACAACAAAACGAGGTGTTCCAACCGATAACTCCAGAAGAGGTTCGAAGAGCTCTTGAGGGCTCTAAGAACTTTGCTGCTCCAGGTCCCGACGGGATCAATAACTTTTGGTGGAAAAAGTTATCCGGTACCCACCACCATTTGGCCAGAATTTTCAATTCATGGCTAAATGGGGAGCAGCAAATTCCTTCTTGGGTTGTCGAGGGGCGGACAGTGCTGATCCCGAAGAACGGAGATTTGTCTGACCCAAAGAACTACCGGCCGATAACCTTCCTAAACGCATGTTACAAGGTGTTTACGCGCATCTTGTACATGCGAGTGCTCCACGCAGTTGAACCGGTTTACGAACGGATATATGAGCAACGAGGGTCGAAGAGAGGTGTCGCTGGCTGCAAGGAGAACCTGCTGATTGACAGATGTGTCACGCAGGACTCCGTGCAGCATAAGCGGAACCTCTCCATGGCCTGGATCGACTACCGCAAGGCATTTGATATGACATCGCATGAGCTCATTGTTCACTTGCTCCGATGTCTTGCGGTACCCGGTCCCGTAGTGAGATGCATCGAAGAACTGATGCCGCTCTGGAGGACTCGCTTTACCATTACATCGGGTAACGATAGAGTCCAGACGGAGTCGGTAACAATCAGAAGGGGAGTATTTCAGGGAGACTCCCTCAGCCCCCTTCTGTTCTGCATCTCACTACTGCCATTATCCGTTTCGCTAAGGAAAACCCGTGGATACAACTGCGGTACCCCCGGCGATAGGAGGCATAAGGTCACCCATCTGTTTTACATGGATGACCTTAAACTTTATGCCTCCGGGGAGAGGGACCTACACCAGTCCCTCAGGGTGGTACAGGAGTACACGCAGGCTGTCGGTATGGAGTTCGGGTTGGACAAATGTGCACTGGTCCATCTCAAGAGAGGACGATGCGGGAACTACGGAGAGGACGTGCAGCTCGTGGACGGAAGCATCTTACATCATCTAGATGCCGGAGAGTCGTACACTTACTTGGGTGTCGAGCAACGCTCCACCCAAGAAGTGAGTGTAGTGAAAAACGCTCTCCGCGGCAAGTATCAGCACTGACTCCGACAGATCTGGTCTTCAGAACTGTCGGGGAAGAACAAGGTGTCTGCTACCAACATGCTTGCCGTACCGATCCTACTCTACTCCTTTGGAGTAGTGAAATGGACTCGAGAGGAGTTGCGTCAACTCGACGTAGGAACCTGCAAGAAGATGCATCTCAATAGGAGTTTGCATCCTAAATCGTCCATTCCACGGTTATACCTCCCACGACATCGGGGAGGCCGTGGACTCTTAAGTTTGGAGAGTCTCCATAATAGGATGGTTCTGGATGGAGCCTGTAAGGTCATCAGGAGTTCGGATCCCCTCCTCTGCATGGTCCGGGGCCATGAAAATGCAGGGGTAGGAGCCTTTTTGTTTAAGGCAGCACAGAGAGCAGCCGATGAACTTGGTCTCTTCTTCGACGTCGAGCGGGTAAATCTCAACTCTGTCACCGAGTTGGAACCTGCTCGACGAAAAGCCCAGATTAAAGCTGCAGAACACAACATCTTTCTGCAGCTTCACACGGATAAGCCAATGCATGGAGTTTTCTATAAAAATATAGAAAACCTTGGCTTATCCGAAATGCTGACCTTTGCCTTCTTAAGGTCAGCTGGGCTGAAGTCTGAGATCGAGGGATTCATAATGGCTTGCCAGGATGGTATATTTAACACCCTCGTCTAT
The DNA here is from genome assembly GCA_936432065.2 of Rutpela maculata. Lineage (NCBI taxonomy): Eukaryota > Metazoa > Arthropoda > Insecta > Coleoptera > Cerambycidae > Rutpela > Rutpela maculata. The sequence continues at coordinate 120,182,881 of OW386285.2, forward strand.
CGTAGTCGTGTCATGGGTATAGAGGTCCCTGATGTCAGCTGCAGGGCCTGCCGCAGGGCGCCAGAGACTCTTATGCACTTGCTGTCGGCTTGTCCGACATATGCAGTCTCGGCCTATATCCACAGACACGACGGAGCCTTACGAGTGCTTTATTACCATTTAAGGCACTCGTATGGGATAGACGAAACACCAGTGCTGCCTTATGCTCCGGGGGATATTGAGTCCGTTGTGGGAAATGAGAAGTGTCTAATATATTGGAACTACTCTTTTCCCACCGTCAGGCAAATACAAGCCAACAAGCCTGACGTAGTCCTCCTCGACCATCAACTCAAGACAATGTTTGTCGTGGAGTTCTCGGCTCCCGCGGAGAACAACATTGTCTTGAAGGAGGATGAAAAACGGACAAAATATCGAGATCTGCTCTTCGAACTCCGCAGACTGTATCCAGACCATACTGTTAAGATAGTGGTACTGATTATAGGAGCCCTCGGTGGAACGAGACACACACTGCTTTCGAAACTTAAGATCATACCGGCATGCCGAAATTCGGCAGAGGTCTTAGCCGGCAGAATGCAGAAGAGGGCCGTCATCCTCGGTTCATTACGTCTGCTCAGGGCACACGATTCTCGGACCCAGTAGTCACTTACCCCACGGGTGTGGGGAGTGGCTGCCGGTACTACCAGCTCCCCTCTGTGAGGGTCGGAGCCACAGAGAAGGGTGACTGATTTTTAACAAAAAAAACAAAAAAAAACAAAAAAAACAAAAAAAAACAAAAAAAAAATAAAGAAGATGGTGTTATTAACACGTTGGTCTACCGCAATCGCATTATGGGTGTGGAGGTCCCTGATGTTAATTGTAGGACCTGCCGTCAGGCGCCGGAGTCGCTCATGCATTTACTATCTGCATGTCCGATTTATGCGACTTCGGCCTACATCCATAGGCATAATGCGGCCCTTCGAGTGCTGTACTAATACCTACGGCACTCGTACCAAGTTGACCAAACACCAGTGCTGCCTTACGTCCCCGGAGAGATCGAGACCGTTGTCGAGAACGAGAAGTGCCGTATATACTGGAACTACTCATTCCCGACGGTCAGGCAGATTCAAGCAAACAAGCGTGACATAGTCCTCCTCGACCACCAAACCAAGATGATGTATGTCATCGAGTTCTCGGCACCTGCCGAGACAAACATCATCTTCAAGGAGGGAAAAAAACGGACTAAATACCGAGATCTCCGGTATGAGCTCCGAGTGCTATACCCAGACTACTCGGTCAAGATGGTCGTACTGATAATCGGTGTACTTGGTGGAATAAGGCCTACGCTGCTCTCGGAATTAATGGCCATACCAGCCTGCCAAAAGTCAGCCGAGTGGTTGGGAGGCCAAATGCAGAAGGCAGTTATCCTGAGGTCCCTTCGTCTTCTTAGGGCACACGAATCTGGCATCTACAGTCACTAACCCTGCGGGAGGCGGGGAGTGGCTGTGGATAATTCGCTGGCGCTTCTCCCGTGAGAATGTCAGAGACACGGGAGAACTGTCCAGCATCGCACACGCGAAAAAAAAAAATAATAGTAATAGTAATAATAAATAATGATAATGATGTGTCTGTTCTTCATTACACTATGAAATAAGCCGTTTTTATGACTATGAAATCCTTACCCAAAACTGGTACGAACATAAGCCAGAGAGCGTCAACAGTAGTAAAGATGGGAAGACCACCATTCTCTACGAACCATTAGAACGGATCGGACAATGTTAGGCCACAATGAGGAAGGAGCACCAAATCGCCATGATATTGTCATAACGAGTGAAAGAGTTGCTTATCTGATTGATGCAGCTATCCCCTCAGACACCAACATAATTAAGAAGGAAGCGGAGAAAGACCTAAAATATAGAAATTCAGAGAATGTGGAGAACAAAAGTAATTACAATACCCACTGTTATCGGGTCAACGGGATATGTTTAATCAGCTTCCCGGAAAACACCGAGTGGCCATACGGCTATAAATTTGTGAACAGCACCTGCCGACAGTTTTACATTTGGAATCTTGCATTGGCCACAAACAGAATTGCAACAGATAGACAGAAAACTGTGTGTCATATTTACCCAGCGGAGACTACTCCACCCTAACTTTGCAATGTAGATAGATGTGAGGCAGGTAGAGGATTCGTCTGTTTGCAAAATAGCCTCCAAAAATAAATAAAAAGTTTACATCATTCCTTTCATCACGAAGACCTGCCTATCTATCGAAATTTAGAGGCACAAGACAAGAATTTCTCGCCGTTGAATCTTGCGTGTAGAGAAAGGGAAATAAATTTGGTAAACTTCAAAGAACAATGGAAAAATAAAGCTTTACATGGCAAATACTTCCCCTCACTTAAACAACCTGATACAGATAAAACACCACCTACCTCGCATCAGGATATTTGTTCCCTGAAACAGAGGACTCAATAATGGCTATTCAGGATCAACTTATGCCAACAAGAAATTACAAGAGGCACATACTAAAACAGAATATTGACTCCACAAAGTGCCGCTTATGTACCAGAGAGGAATAGTCAATACAACACATAATTTCAGGATGTAGTTTCCTAACTCCAACAGTTTAAACCAGCAGACATAACAGCATGGGCCAAGTAGTTCATCAGGCAGTGTCTCTTGAAACTGGCCTGAAAAATTTTTATTCCACCAACCGATCGGGATATTGGAGAATGAAAAATTTAAAATACACTGGGATATAGCTATAATTACTGACATTCTCATACAGCACAATAGACCAGGCATGGTAGTCATCGAAAAGGCAAAAAGAAAAGCCAGGCTCGTCGATTTCGCGATTCCACTACACGATAACCTTAGGGCATACCAGCAGAAAAAAGACAAATACGAACCATTAGCCAAATCTGGGATCTGGAGAAGTGAATATTAAACCTCTAATAATCTCCGCCATGAGAACCATTCATAAAAAGCTCCGAATGCACTTAGAAGAGCTAAACATAGTTAGAGCATCGCCATACTGTGGATGCAGAAGGCACTAATACTGGGTACTGCCGCGTTGGTTCGTCGTGTTCTCTCTAGACAGTAGACAACAGGGAAGCTTTGAAAAATCTGGCGACTCTGAGCAACCAGATAAGTGTCATAATAAATAATAATAATAATAATAATAGTCACTCTCGAGTTTGGAGAGTCTCCATAACAGGATGGTTCTAGATGGAGCCTGTAAGGTCATCAGGAGTTCGGATCCGCTCCTCTGCATGGTCCGAGACCATGAAAATGCAGGGGTAGGAGCCTTTTTGTTTAAGGCAGCACAGAAAGCAGCCGATGAACTTGGTCTCTCCTTCGACGTCGAACGGGTAAATCCCGACTCTGCCACCGAGTTGGAACCTGCACGACGAAAAGCCCAAATTAAAGCTGCAGAACACAAGGGCTTACTGCAGCTTCACACGGATAATCCAATGCTTGGAGTTTTCTATAAAAGTATAGAAAACCTTGGCTTATCCGAAAGGCTGACCTTTGCCTTCTTAAGGTCAGCCAGGCTGAAGTCTGAGACCGAGGGATTCATAATGGCTTGCCAGGTTGGTGTATTCAGCACTCTCGTCTATCGAAGTCGTGTCATGGGTATAGAGGTCCCTGATGTCAGCTGCAGGGCCTGCCGCAGGGCGCCAGCGACTTTGATGCACTTGTTGTCGGCTTGTCCGACATATGCAGTCTCGGCCTATATCCAGAGGCACGACGGAGCATTACGAGTGCTTTATTATCACCTAAGGCACTCGTATGGGATAGACGAGACATCAGTGCTGCTTTACGCCCCGGGGGATATTGAGTCCGTTGTGGAAAATGAGAAGTGTACAATTTATTGGAACTACTCGTTTCCCATCGTCAGGCAAATACAAGCCAACAAACCTGACGTAGTCCTCCTCGACCACCAACTCAAGACAATGTTTGTTGTGGAGTTCTCGGCTCCCGCGGAGAACAACATTGTCTTAAAGGAGGGAAAATGGACAAAATATCGAGATTTGCTCTCCGAACTCGGCAGACTCTATCCAAACCATACTGTTAAGATAGTGGTACTGATTACAGGAGCCCTCGGTGGAACGAGACACACACTGCTTTCAGAACTTAAGATCATACCGGCATGCCGAAATTAGGCAGAGGTCTTAGCCAGCAAAATGCAGAAGCCCGTCATCCTCGGTTCATTACGTCTGCCCAGGGCACACGATTCTCGGACCCAGTAGTCACTTACCCCACGGATGTGGGGAGTAGCCACAATTGGGTTGCTCTTCGATATATAAGCATCTCCGTGAAAAATAGTATATTATTCAGTGAGCGAATAATGAAAGCTATTATCCGAAGGTGTAATAGCTTTGTACGCTAGAAAAATACTACACTTTATCTTCAACTTAATTGTTTAAATCGTTTAAAGTTGAAAAAATAAAGTTAGTTCACAGTAAAACTTTGACGTTTTAGACGTCAAACACGCTAGATTTTATATTCAAAGGAATAAGAAGGGTTGAGGGGGAAAAGGGGGATACAGTGGAGTAAATAAGTTCACCACCCTCACATCATTATCTAAAGGGAATAAAAAATGAAACTGTGACTTAGTGGGCATGCAAGAACCAAAGGCCTCAAATTTTCCGCATTAACCACCCCCTTATTAAAAGTGGTAAAAGATAAAATTCTGATTTAGTGTGTATAGAAGAAGCAATGGCTCTAGAAATTTCTTTTGGGCATCAGCCACACCCACTACCATCCGCACCCCATTATATAACCAAAAAAATAATAAAATTGTTATTTAATATGTGTACCAAAACCAAAGGCTCCAACACTTTTTTGCATTAGTCACCCCATCTGCCACTCTCACCCCATTATTAAAGGCCGTAAAAAGTAAAATTGGGATTTAGCGTGTATACAAAATCAATGGCCAAAACTTCTTTCAACAACAGTCCCCTCTACCCCCCCCCCACCATGTTATAACAATTATTTCAACATTTCCACAAGGAGTGCAAATATAATATCGCAATTTTTTTGTTTTAAGAGACTTATTCCTTGGGCAACTGTTTTTTACTAGTATACAGAGCTTACTCAAAAAGTATTCAAGGGAGTTTAAGGTTTAGTATTACTACAAGTATCAAGAGATCATTGGAATGGGGTTATTTCATAATTTTTATTTACATTAAATTTGGATTCTAGGACTAGTAATAACTAAGTATATGTAATGGCATTTTTTATGTACGTTAAATAATTTTAAATTCAATTTATAATTTGAAAATTATAATTTACGCCAAAAGCCGTGACGTCAATGGTTACGCATGCGCAGTATAGTTCAAGCAGTAAATTTGTATGGCAGCCATGAAATGCTTCACCATTAACTATTATATTGATGTGTGACTGACATTTTGTTTTGCCGTTTTCGCTAAATGTCAAAAAATACCAGTTTTGATTCGTTCGTGCCGAGCCGAATTTTCGATTGCTTTGTGCAATTTACGATAGAACTCTTCCTCTTTGCGTCGCGGCATCGTTCGGCCCTCCCGCTGGTGTTTTTCGAAAATATGAACGTTTTCAGATTGCATGTTTTTGTGCTACTTTCGGTTCTGAAATGCATGTTTTTTTTTACTATTTTTCTCCGATATCTCTGAAATGGTAAGAGCTAGCCCAAAATAAAAAATACCGTAAAATGAGTCTGTTTCATAACGAATCTTTTAGTTCCATCAGAATTTTGCTTCTATTTTTCGTTTCGGAGATATTTACTCAAATGTTTGGCGATGTCCAGCAAAAATCGCACATTTCTTGTTTAACAAGTTGGTAACTCCTTAACCGTGGCTCCTAGTCCAAAAAACTATTCTAACGAATTTAAATAGAATTAAGTTTGCTAAAAGTTTTTTTTTAATTTTTTGTATTGCGATAAAAATGAGGGAAATAGAAGAGGCGGAAGTGAGAACTTTTTTTTTTTCGGTAAAATTTCGCCATTTACATAACATAAAAAAAAAGTTGTGGCCGAAAATATGCGCCTCTTCATACTTCCTAAATTCATAAAATATTTATTTGCAAACTAAGAAACATTAGTGTTACATTTGGTATTGAGAGGGCAGCAATCTAACAACAATAGAATTACCATAAAATTACCTCTAACCATTGACGTCACGTGTTAATAAAATTTAAAATGAGTATTATAGTTTTTGTGGATTTATGAATAATTAACAAATATCAGAGAGATTTTAATTGCTGTTACGTTATTCTCGTATATTTTACTGTTCAAATTAGTAGGTATTTTTAAGTTCTATACACACATGAAATAACTATAGCGAATGAAATGATGAAATGAAATGAAATTAACACATGAAATAATTATAGCGGCTGTAGTACTCCTTTGTTGTGCACTTTTAAGGTATTAATTAAATAATTTTGAATTATTGTAATTTAGAATTTTTAAGTATTACCCTTTGACATTGGTGTAAATAGTGTCAAATATTGTACATTTTTTTAATCATTTTTTGTTCTTTATATTTTTGTTCCTATTTTATAATGTATGTTTTATTATTTTATAATCTTTTTTATATAGATTCTATGTTGCCTGGTTTTCAATAAAATTATTTGTTGGTTCTTAAATCTTGCTCACTACGTCATCATCTAATTTTTGATAACCATTCTTCTATTTTATGTTTCTGTAAATCATTACCAAAAGTTGTGAATGTCTGGCCGTGACATTTACATAAAGAAGTCTAAAGCCGGGTACAGACTACAGCTACAACATGTAATGCAACGTGCAATGCCACATGCAATGAAACAAGTGTATAAGGGCGTTGCACGTTACAGTTAATATTGCACTGAGGGCCAGTGTTACCAGGTCAAAATTTTAAAAGTTATCAGAAAACGCTTTAAAAAGTTACTAGATCTGACTAAAATTTCCCTAGATTTAAAATTAAAGGGGAGGGAGTTTAATCATTTTTTTTGTTGGATAAATATTTTTATTGTGTGAAAAAAATATATTTTTTAAAAAGCTCATACCTGTATTCTGTAATACATATAATTTTTTGAGGCTGTAGTTGTTTACTTATAGCCTTTTCCCTTCTAGGCCAGTGAACTTTAGAATATAGTTCACTATTCTATGTAATAGCCCAGTCGTTGAAGGTATTTACCCCCAAAAACGAATAATATATTTTTTAATGACTTCGTGAAAGTATTTAGAATAATATCCTGAAATGTTTACATTTCGCTCGTATGCAGAACATAAAAAAAAGTAAAAGAAAAAATTTTTTTCATCCATTTTTTCAAAATTTTATTAGGACATTTTTTGTTCAGAAACACGTGGTCTATCCACCTGCATTTTTATTTTTTCTTACCCTAACTTAATTTCAAAATTATGAAATAATGGATGAAAAACAAAATAGTTTTTTCAATTCTTTCAGTTCTGCATCCGAGCGGAATGTAAACTTTTCAGGATATTATTCTATACACTTTCACGAACTCATTAAAAAAACAATTATTCATTTTGCAAGTTTTTGGAGATTTTACTATACAATTTTCTCTGTCGTCTGGTCTATAATGACTCACATACGAGATCAGCGCTCTCTCTGTCTAATTATTTCGTTTCCAGACTTAGTTTACATGTATTAAATCGTTCGCAACTAGAAAGTAATTGTTTGTCTGCGAACCGCTAGAGGGCAACAAATCTGACGAACCAAAAATCACTAGAAATAGACATTTTCATAAAAGTTTTTACCAAATCACTAGATCGAAAAAAATCTCTAGATCTAGTGAAATTTCACTAGACCTGGCAACACTGCTGAGGGCGCTGGTGATCCATACCTTGGTTTTTAGCGCATAATCAAAGAGATGAATAGAAGTGCGCGTCGATTTGTTGCACGGTGTTTTAAACACTGTCCATGTTGCATTGCATGTTGCATTACACGTTGCATTGTGCGTTGCAGCTGTAGTCTGTAGGAGGCTTAAAGATGTTTACAACTCCAAGTCGCGGGCAAAGACTAGTATAATGTAAAAATTACGTACTAAAAGTTGTTTAAGGCAGGAATCTACTTAACATAAAAATGGCCCTCACGATAATTAGTGCAAAAAAAATAAGTCTAAAAGTATGCGAACCTTGAAAAAAATAGTACAAGCAAGAAATTTGGTGGAGATGTTGCAGTTATCATCTTATCGAATCTACTAAAAGTCCCCTAAAATCTAAGCTATGCTACGCCCGCCATATTGAAAAATGGCGGTTCATTTTCAGATTCTTGTATATAAATACTTTACCTTTGCAGATAGGAAAACAAGTTTCAAATAAAAAATATAGGCAATAATAAAACAAACAATTTTTGATATTAACATTTTTTCTCTAAATCGAACTATTTTTAAATTACAACAGGTCTACAGAAAATCAGCTCAAAGGACTAAACCTATCATGCCTTAAGTATTTTTGTGTGCTGAATCCGAATTTTTAATTTAAAAAATCTTCTACCGCGTAGAGTAGAGTAAACGCCAAAATTTGTCAAAAAACGTATTTTGACGATAAAAACCGGGATTTACTAGAAATCTATGTCGTAAAAAAATTTTTTAATTGAAAATTCGGATTCAGCACACAAAAATACTTAAGGCATGATAGGTTTAGTACTTAGAACAGAAATTTATTTTTGATAATGACGAACTAATGTTATAACGTATTTTCGTATTTTATTCTATTTGTTATAGGCTTCATAATTACAGTATATTTTTCTTCTGTAATGGTAATATACCTAAAAAATGTTTTTGTATTTTGTACACAATTGTGATTTTTGAAAATTCAATAACAATCTGCACCTCATAATTAAAAAACCGTTCGATTTAGAGAAAAACTGTTAATATGTGAAATCGTTTTTTTTTTATTATTACCTGCATCTTTTATTTGAAACTTTTTTTCCTATCTGCAACGGTAAAGGATTTATATACAGAAATCTGAAAATGAGCCGCCATTTTTCAATATGGCGGGCGAAGCACAACTTCGATTTTAGGGGACATTGTAGTATATACATTAGGATGGCAAGTGGAACATCTACACCAGATTCCTTGCTTGTACTAATTTTTTCAAGGTCAAAATTTATTTTTCCTGCACTAAATTCACACAGCTTTTAGCCCCAACAGAATCAGCCCTCTTTATAATGTTTAACTACTGAAATTCATTGAAATTTATTTTTCAATTAAAAACAGCATTTTTTATCATTTTCAAACTTTTTTTAATTTTAGACATACAAATACATATTCTTCATCATTTCTCGAGATAACGAGACGAAATTTAGCAGACATTATTATACATTCAAAGATATTAATTCGGTCGTTTTTAGGTTTATGGTTTCGCAACTTTCGTATTTGACATAAAAAAAAACCCTGTAAAAGTGTACATTTTTGGAATCTTCAAACAATTTTGAGTACGATGAAACTATTTTGGTAACTTACTAGCCCACTTGATTTCTTTAGAACCAATTTTATTTTTGAATTTAGAGTGCCATGATTGATTTAGTTTAATTCTAATGCACTGGCATAAGAAGCAAAAAATGAAATCGAATAAAAAGAATAAAAGTGACGTGTGTCTTTGGTGAGCAATCAAAGTGGATTAAAGCACTTTTAACTAATTTTGATCATTACCCAAAAGATGCCGGAATGATCCTGAAAGAGCCATTTGTACAACAAGTGTAGGAAGTGATTATTTTCTGCATTAGGTATAGGATTTTTTATTGAAGCGATATAGCTGAGATAAAAAATTGAAATTATATTTGATATTATTTTGCTTGACATTTTTAAAGTAGCATCCAAAACATTGAACCAAGAAGATGAAGTTGGTTCTTATGTAAACTTCTTTTTACTTTCTAAAATTATCCAGTACTAGCTGAGCCCGTCGAAATTCCACGGAATGGGGATGTTTAAAAATGTATTCTAGAAATTATTCTTTGGAGCCACACCTTTGAACTTACACCACTCACATTTTCGAGAAATTTGCGCCCTTGTTTCAAAGTAAAGATCTCGCTTTTCCTAGAGTAGTTCATAAAAACAAAAGAGTTTACTCTATATATCGTCCTTCAAATGTTGATGTGTTTAGTCCAGTTAATTTTATTCTTTTTCTCCAAAACTAAAATAGGTTTTTTCCTTAGCAATTGCGTGTAACTATATGTCAAATATTATTGTTTTTCGTAACATTTTTTCCTTTATTATTTTTTGGGGTTGTTCAGCCTCTATATTTTTCTATGGCAATAAGCCTTATCTACTTGCCGACTTTTATTTTTCTCATATTTTTTTAGATATACAGCCAAGAGACCAACCGATAGACAGACTGAATGACTGAATTGGAATACCTAAATTTTCATAATCCAAATCTGAAATCTAAAAATCCTAAGTAACCTGGAATAGCGATTTTTTCACGATTACAATACTTCTCTTCGGTAAGCAAGGAATATAAAGAATTTGTAAAATTTGAAAATATCTCCCCTCTCTATTTGGAACATTTTTTTCATTAATTATCTTATTCCTTTCAGTAATCACTTTGTATATTTTTTTTTACCAAAATTGTATCAGACTTTCATCTTTGTCAACCACATTAAAGATATTATTTTCCGGTCGTTTCATTTTTTTAAGAATCCATATTTTTTATTAAGAATTGTAAGGTCCCTTTCTTGGCATTAACGTGAACTAACTGTCAAATAATATTTTTATCCATCAGCATTTGGGAAAGTGATTTTTTCACGATTATACACACTAAACATTTTTCTGTTCCGGAAATGTGTCTGAAATACATGTACTGAAACATGAAACGTTTCTAGAAGCACGACAGAAACGTTCTAGACTCATTGCAGAAACTCAAGATGTCCTACCTAAGAAACAAACGTCTCAATGAAACATTTCAAAAGACACACATTTATGAATATTTACAAAAATGTTTCCGACATCTCAAAGAATGCATATAATGAAAAATATGAAATATTTCTGGAACTGTTACAGAAACGTTTCAGATATACCACGTTTCAAAGAAACATTTCCTTCAGGAAAGGTCGCTATAAACCAGAGATGTGCCGAGGAAACTGAAAAGTCTGTAAAAGTCATGTAAATAATATAATTGTATGTACTTATTTAGTATCAAAATGTAGCTTGCATCATCACAAATCAGATTTTACCATAAAATAGACAATCAATATACCCAATGGAAAGTTAGAAGGAAAACTTCCTGGAAACTTTCGGAGTTTTCAAAACGGAAAGAATGCATATAATGAAAAATATGAAATGTTTCTGGAACTGTTACAGAAACGTTTCAGATATATCATAGATACTAGAGATTTCCTACCCAAGAAACGTTTCAAAGAAACATTTCCTTCAGGAAAGGTCGCTATAAACCAGAGATGTGCCGAGGAAACTTTAAATATTTAATAAGTCTGTAAAAGTCATGTAAATAATATAATTGTATGTACTTATTTAGTATCAAAATGTAGCTTGCATCATCACAAATCAGATTTTACCATAAAATAGACAATCACGGTACCCAATGGAAAGTTAGAAGGAAAACTTCCTGGAAACTTTCGGAGTTTTCAAAACGGAAAGTTTCCAGGAAGTTTTCTTTCTAACTTTCCATTGGGTATATTGATAAGCTATTTTATGGTGAGCAATTATATTATTTATATGACTTTTACAGACTTTTATCAAATATGGAAAGTTTCCTCGGCACATCTCTGCTATAAACATTATGAGATAAAATTTCAATATCACCTAATTAATTGAACTTTATTATCTAATATCGCAATTGAAGTCGGTGTAAAAATAAACAATAATGAATTGAAATATATTTTTAGGCGACTTCAATAACAATATTAGGTAATAAGGTTCAATTAACTGGGCGACGGTAAAATTTTATTTCATAATTATTAGCGACCTTTTTGGAAGGCGGTTCAATTTTTTTTAAAACTTTTTGGTGTTTTCTTTACTTATCTTCGCTGGTCTGTCGGTCCCATCAATCTTTCCTTGGCATTTAGATGTCAAAATTCTGTTCCCCGCTCCGCGCGTCTCTCTCGTCGTAAAGCTGCTGATCGAGACAACCGTAGAGTTTACTGATCGTGGGTAGCGGCTAGCTTCTCAGATGCTCGTTCACTTTTGCATGTTAGAATCGTCATCGGTTGTATGTTTTCGTTTCTCATTTTAATAAATGGATTCCTAAAATTTGACGTTTTAATTGGTGTATTCTGTGGAATAACGTACCAATATTGGCATGTTGACATCTCGATTTGGAGTTGAGATTTCCAGTAATTATAATTACTAATTAGTTGCTAACAAATAGGCAGAATCGTATCGATCGTAAATGATTGTATACTTTCCCTTCGTGTTATTCGATAAATGTAATTATACAATTTGCCGCATGGAGACGCTTATGTTATAGTTTTCATGGTTTGCATAAATGTTTCGTGCATAGTGGGTCCATATCTAATAGATTTGATCGATTTTCTTCTACTTTTTCTTATTATCTTGTTTGTCGACTCTTCTTTCTTAATTTTACCTTGTTGGATTCCTTGAAATTTGTCACTGTCTGCGAGCGGAGACAGAATGCTCTATTTCTTCTTATGTCTCCTCCTTCTGCTTCAACAAGATACGAACGTTTTTCTTGATTTTTCCTGATAATTCTTCATTCATTCGAACGTTTATACGATGAAGTATTTAGTTTAAATGTTGAATATCTTCGAAACTATGACACTTCCGTCAAAAATTCTATGGAACAAAATTAAAGATAATTAATCAATCTTTAAAGTGATTTCTTGTTTGTTTGTGTATCACAAAAAATAAAGAAGTTATGGAAAAAATAACTTGTATTTTCACATTTTTTTTAACAAAATGTCGACATTTCATTATTGCAATTATCCAGTAATTAAATTTTTCTTTCAAAAGTACTGTTCTTCGTTAATATATAGGACCACCTAGATACTCAATTCTTTTTGTCCGTTTAAAATACTTGCTTTGGGAAAAATTTCCATCCGCCACCCAGTAAACATTTTTTTGTTTCTGAACCGTTTATGAAGAGATTCACTTACTAGATCTGTTTTACCTCATTTAGGTTCCTAGTAAAACATTTCCAAAGTTTTGTACTTGCTACATTGTATTAACCACTTCAGAATAATAAATATAATGTTTCATAAATATATTATTTTTATGTTATATATAAGAAACACTTACAGAATATAACAAAAATATATTTCAAATGATATGTATTAGATGTATTTTGAAATGTTTCATATATATTTCGTGTTTACTGGGTAATTGGCTACCAATAATATTTTCCGAACCATAATCAAAACTTTCTTCATTGTTATAGTCTCCATATACCCCAAATAAATAATTAGAGAATAATTGGCTAATTGACTAATGTAATGCAATGCAATTCAACATGTCCAACGTATGCACCATATAGCAATAACAAATTTTTATATTCAGTCAAATTATTAATGAGTAATGTATAAGATGTGTCACACACAACAAAACATCTTCATAATATTAAAAAAATAAACAAATTAACAAATAAACAATTGCCGTCACCTAAAATTGTAATAACATGTCGTTCCATAATGAAAAGAGATATTCTCAAAAATAGCTATTTGTATGACAAGGGAAAAAAGTGCATAATTTCCTCCCGCTCCTGTGTAATACATATGATTTTTTCTACGACCATTTACAGTGTTTTTTACATTGGTTTTACATATATTTTATTATATTTTCTTATGCATGACAATCAAAAAACCAAATACGTCAAAATGTCATAATAGGTATTTAGATAAGTAAATATTTTTAAAAATCAAAGTACATGGAATGTTGTTAAGGTTGCTTCTTGTTTTCAAAATAAACAGACTTCCAAAAAGTTTATAATAATGTATTCAGAATGTGAAGATGAAGTTCCTCAAGATATTCTGGAAGAAGCAAACGTGGTTTCGTTAAATCTATTACAGTTAAAGTCTCGTGAAAAATATGAAAAAAAGTACCAGCTATTTAAATGTTGGATGGAGACTAGGCAAATAAGAAAAATATGTGAAGAAGTGGTCCTATTTTACTTTTCCAAAAAATGCGCCGGTTTGAAGCCTTCAACATTATGGAGCAAATACAGCATGTTGCGATCTACACTCCAAATTAAAGACAATATCGACATTAAGTTTCCTAAATTAGTAGCTTTTTTAAAAAGGAAATCTGCTGGATATAAAGCCAAGAAATCCAATACTTTTTCAAGGAAGGATATCAACAAGTTTATTGCAGAAGCTCCAGATGAAACTTACTTACATATGAAGGTAAGATTGATCGTTATTGTTGAATAATAAATAAAAACGTAACGCAGTATTTGTTATTAGAAAGTATATATAAAATGACAATTAAGTGACATTTTAGGCAGTTGTCATAAGTGCATGTTCCTTTTTCAGGTCGTGCTTATATTTGGAATTGCTGGGGCATGCCGTAGCGATGAATTAGTTAATATGGTACTTGAGGATATCAGTGATAAAGGCGATATTTTGGTGGTGAAAATACCTGACTCAAAAACTAATATCAAAAGGACATTTACAATAACAAATAACAAATGAGATTTTAAACGGAGTATCTGTCTTGGATATGTATAGAAAATATCTGGACAGTAGGTCCCCTAAAACATGTCATTCTAGATTTTTTGTAACTTATGCTAAAGGGAAATGTACAAACCAGGTAATTGGCAAAAACACAATTGCCAAAATCCCATACAGAATAGCAATATTTTTAAATTTGGATGATTCGAAAAGCTATACTGGACACAGTTTCCGTCGTACTTCAGCCACGTTATTAGTCAATGCTGGAAGTGACATTCTCACTCTAAAAAGACATGGCGGATGGCGAACAAACGTAGTAGCAGAAAGGTACTTAGATGATTGTAAGTATTTCTAAAAAACGTGAGGTAGCCAGCCAAATAATTACGGGAGGAGGTACTACTTCAAGTACCAAAAAACGTTGTCTTGTTTTTGAAAATTTTGTTTCTACAAGTACTTCATCAGCGACCAAGACTTTGGAAAACAACAAACAGGAATTGATCTCCACCAGCAGAGCCAATATTTCTTCAGGGGGAATCTCCATTAGTAATTTAACTAATTGTACCATAAATTTTAACAATATTTAGTTACTGATGTTAATTTAAACCTTGATTTAAACTATTTTCAATTTTTATAAATAAAAATAAGTAATAAAAAATCTGTTTCAAAGAAAAGCATAATTATACATTTTCAGGAATTTTGTGTATCAATAAAAGAAGTCTATAAACTACTATTACAGCTATTTGAAGTTTTTTACTTGTTTGCTTCCAGAGGGAGCCAAAGTATTTTCCTCCCTAGGGAGGCAAAGTATTTTCCTTCCGAGAGAGGAAAAGTACTACTTTGCTCCCTGAAATGAGGGAACAAAATAGTATTTTCTATATAGGGAGTAGAAAAAATACTGTCGCGTGTTTCCACCCTTAGGAAACCACCCTCGCAAATTCCGTGGGTTCCAAAAATTATAACAAGAGATGTCCACTAACACACTTTATTAAATATTTACTGGATACTTCACGATACTATTATTAATTTAAATACACTTTACTGACTAAAATCACAATGTTTATTACTTTGTTTATCTTTGAACTCTTAACCTCACTTTCTATACTTTCTCAACTTTCTGAACTTTCTGAACTACTCGCCGAGAATGCGGTTGGTCTTTTATACCTAAAAATGACAGATCTCGATTGTTCTGTGATGACGCCACCATTCTCTAGAGAATTCCAGATGTCACTTTGGAATCTTCTGGTAGGTTCTTTTTCGAGTAGGTGCAAATACACTACATTCATTCAGACATTCGATCTGTTGAAGTCTGCCTACTTTTTAGTAACATAACCTTAAATTTTAAGGGGTGCAACATATTACACTGCCCCCTCCTTAAGCCTGAACGTCCCGGTCAGGTAATTCAGCCTCTTTCACATACTTCGCCAGTCTATCCAAGTGTACGATCTTCATCTTGGACTTTTTGTTTCGTTGAATACGATAGACGACATCATTAATTCGGGTAATAACAGTATAAGGTCCTTCCCAAGGAGGTTGAAGTTTCGGTGACTTCCCTTTCTTCCGCTGTGGGTTGTACAGCCAAACCAGATCTCCTGCCTGGAACCCTTCTGAACTACCCTTACGGTCGTATCGAGCCTTCATTCGGTCACTGGCTATGGTGATTTGGTCTCTAACCAGCTCATGAACATTTCTTAGCCGTTCACTCATTTCATCCACATAGCTGTTCACAGGAAGCTGTTCTCCGCCTGGTGTTCCGAAAATCAAATCATACGGCAGTCTGATCTCATGTCCAAATACTATACGGGCTGGTGTTTGTTTCGTAGACTCGTGGATAGCAGCTCTGTATGCCATGAGGAAGAACGGTATGTGGAGATCCCAATCGCGTTGATTCTTATGAACCACTTTAGAAAGATGTTCTTTCATGGTCTTGTTATGTCGTTCCACCATTCCATCTGATTGCGGGTGAAGGGCTGTTGTCCGTGTTTTGTGTATCCCCAATAACTTGCAGATTTGCTGAAACACCCCTGACTCAAAGTTCCTCCATTGATCTGAGTGCAGCTCCAGGGGTACACCAAACCGACATATCAAATTATCTACCAAGACTTTGGCGACAGTGACTGCTTCTTGGTTTGGAATTGCATAGGCCTCTGGCCACTTACTAAAATAGTCCATTGCAACCAGTATGTACTTGTTCCCATCCTTGGTTACTGGGAATGGGCCGGCTATATCGATCGCGATCCTCTCGAAAGGAGCTCCGACGTTATACTGCTTCATTGCACCTCTACTTCTAGTCTGTGGTCCCTTACTGGCTGCACAAATTTTGCAATTGCGACACCAAGCTTCCACATCTTGACGACTATTTACCCAATAAAATCGTTCTCGTACTTTATTCAGGGTCTTATTAACGCCGAAGTGCCCACCGGATGCTCCATTATGCACTTCCTGAAGTACTTTCGGTACTCGACACCTGGGAATCACTAGACGCATAACAACTTCCCTGCCATCCGGGCTTTCCCAAGCTCTCTTTAGCAGCCCGTTCATGACTTTAAGTGAATCCCATTGGGCCCACAAAGCCTTCAATCCAACTGCCTTATCCGAAACATCCTTCCACGCTGGTCGAATTCCTTTCTCCTTTGCTCTCAATATAGCCCCAATTTCTGTGTCATTCAATTGTTCCTGTCTCAAGGCTTCGGTTGTCTTGCTTACAATCTTCCTTGCACGGTCTTCTAGATAAAGCGTCTGCGTTCTTATGAGATCTTCCAGGTCGATGTTCGATTTTGAAATCATACTGTTGCAGCCGTTCTATCCAACGAGCCAGTTGACCTTCAGGGGTTTTCTACTGCAACAGCCATTTTAATGCAGCATGATCGGTCCGAATCTTGAAATGTCGTCCATAAAGATATTTATGAAAATGGTCCACTGATTTAACGATGGCCAGTAACTCTTTCCGGGTTACACAATAATTTCTTTCCGGTTTGGACAGCACCTTGCTGAAATATTCGATCACTCTTTCCTGCCCATTCTGGATTTGAGACAGTACACAACCGACCGAAGAATTGCTGGCATCCGTGTCTAAAATAAAAAGTCCTTCCCGTTGTGGGTACGCTAGCACAGGACCAGTGCACAGAGCTGCCTTCAATTTTCTCCATGCCGTTTCACATTCCGGTGTCCATTGGTACTGTACTTTCTCTTCCGTCAGCCGGTGTAATGGCTTCGCAATTTCTGCAAACCCTTCCACAAAGCGCCTATAATAAGTGCAGAGGCCAAGGAAGCTCCGTACTTCATGAACGTTAGATGGTCTTGGCCAATCTCGTACAGCAGAAATTTTGTCGGGGTCTGTTTGTATTCCATCCGAAGACACCACGTGACCAAGAAATTTGACTTCTTTCTGGAATAGCAGGCACTTCTTCGGGTTCAACTTCAGATGGGCATTCCTGACTCGCCCAAATACTTCTTGAAGATTTTTCAAATGTTCTGTAAAGTCCTGTCCCATAACAAGCACGTCGTCAAGGTAAACCAGGCACGTCCTCCAGGTTAGCCCTCGCAGCACGAACTCCATCAGTCTTTCAAAGGTAGCTGGCGCATTGCAAAGTCCAAAAGGCATCACGGTAAATTGATAAAGACCACTGCCTGCTGAAAACGCTGTCTTTTCTTTATCATCAGGATGAAGCCCCACTTGCCAGTATCCACTCCTAAGGTCTAACGTAGAAAACCATCGTGAGCCTGCCAACGTGCTTAACGTGTCGTCAATTCGTGGTAATGGGTAACTGTCTTTCTTCGTGACATCGTTTAATTTTCGATAATCGACACAAAATCTTAATGTTCCATCCTTCTTGGCAACCAAAACTACTGGCGATGACCAGGGACTCGTCGATTCCTCAATGACTCCATCTTGTAGCATCTTGTCTATTATTGCCGAGGCATCTTCTTGTTTTGCTAATGGCAGCCTCCTAGGTGGTTGTCGAATAGCGGGTGAGTTGCCAGTATTTATCCGATGCTGGACTATGTCTGTTTTTGTAAGGGCCTCTGTATTCTTGGCAAATACTGAACTTTCCTTTTCTAGGAACTTGATTGCCTCCCTTCGTTCATCCTCAGATAAATGCTCCAACTGGGTACTCAGCAAGGTCAAAACTTCCTGGTCTATTTTCGTAGACGAACTCCCCTCCGTTTGTTCCTCGCACCTCGCTACCCATGTGACCGGTTCATAGGAGCCAATCGGTTTGCCTTCCTTAATTGTCACCGAGTGGGAATTTAAATTAACAACTCTAATTGGGATTTTGTCTTTAGTCCGGGTTAAAGTTCTCGCCACAATAATATTGGATAGGGACTTAATCGATTCGTCATCTTCCACTAGGCCAACACGGTACCCTCCAGGATTTCCTTCTAAGGCAGCATCGATCATTTGTTCTGAATGAGCAGGAATCTTGATCGTCTGTGTTGTTAACAATCTCGCTTTATGGAATTGGTCGTCTGCGGTTGCCAGAATAAATTCCTCATTTCCAATTTTTAAGACTCGCTCCCCTACGTCAACAATGAATCCCTGCTCTCCCATGATGTCTAGACCCAAAATGAAATCATCCATAATGTCAGCCACAATGACCTTGTAATTGAACCTCAACCGTCCAACCTGCAGTTCCAAGTTGATTTCTCCATGGACCGCAGCCCTGTCCCCCGTGGCTGTCCGAATGATTACTCCATTTTGCTTCTTGTCAATCTGCAAGCCTGATATAAACCCTGGCCGCACTATTGATGACGTAGCACCGGTGTCAATAGTAAACACGCATTTCCTTCCATTCACATATCCTTGCAACAACAGACTGCTTGGAATTCTTTGGAGCTGGGAAATTTTTATTTCTCTGGGGGCACCGCATTCCCTAGCCAGCACAGCCCCCTTGGTGCTGGCTATCCTTAGTTTTCCTGCTTCTCTTCAACATTCACAGCATTTACTCGACTCTCCGAGTTCTGCTGTCGACAGTCTCGTTTCATATGTCCCACCTTGCCGCAGTTGAAACATTTAATACCTCCGCTCGGCTTTCCTCTATTTTGTTGTTTTTCTTGCTTCCCGAGGCCATCCAATTTATCACATAATTTGGTGAACATTTTCTGTATTTCTGTCAACATGGGGTTCTGGTTCATTTCTGGTTGTGATTCTTCGAGAGTCACAGCTCGCACTCTTGACCTTGGCGTATCCCTGTAAGCGGCTTCTACTTCGAGTGCACGCACCAAAGCTTCGCTACTACTTTGGTGTCTCGTCAGCCTCAGAACTCGCCTGACCTCTTCGTCCCTTATACCATCTAAAAAGGCCCCCACGGCTAATTGTTCCTGGAATTCTTTAGGTGCACTCGGATACGCCAGGTGTGCCAGTCTCTCTATCGCAGCTTCAAATTCTTGTAAACTTTCCCAAGCTTTTTGCATCCGGGATTTCAGCTGAGCCTGGTATAATTGGGCAAGGTGTTGATCGCCATACCTCAAGTCTAATGCAGCTTCCAAGACTTTAAAGTCCCTTTGTTTCTCCACCGGGATAGTCTGAAGTAATTCTGAGGCCTGGCCCCTTAACGCCAGAACTAATGCCATAGCCTTTTCCTCGTTATCCCAGTTATTTGCCGATGCTGCTGCCTCAAATTGTCTCTTGTAGGTTGTCCATGAGCTTTGGCCGTCAAAGGAGGGAGGCTTTAATCGAGGACCCGATGATGTTACTAACTGGCCTCCTTTTTCTCTCAACTGACGTTTAAGGCGCTCTACCTCTCCTTCGACCTCACTCATTTTTCCTTTAATTTGACTAACTTCTGTCTCGACCACACCTACTTTGTCTTCGACCTTGTTTATCTCCTCTTTAACTTCTTCCTTAACAGAAATGATTGCGTCCTGTTGTATTTTTATTTGATCGCTCAGGATTTTCCTTAATTCCTCCTGGCGTCTTTCTTCCAAGTCTTCCATTATTTTTCTGAGTTCGTCTTTTTCCTCTTGACGTTGTCTTTCTTGTTCTTGACGTCTTCTTTCTTCATCCTCTTTTTCTTTCTGACGTCTTGTTTCTTCATCCTCTTTTTCTTTCTGACGTCTTGTTTCTTCATCTTCTTTTTCTTTCTGACGTCTTGTTTCTTCATCCTCTTTTTCTTTCTGACGTCTTATTTCCTGATCTTCCATCATTTTCTTTAATTCGTTCCTTTCTTCTTTGTCTTCCTGCCGTTGCTGCGCCATCATTTTTTGGAATTGTTCGAATAAGTCCTGTATTTGTTTATCGGATGCCATACTTCTAGTTTTTATAGGCATAAGATTATGTTAAAATAAAATAAATTTAACTGTCACGTCAATATCGGTAATGGAACTTTCCAGACAAATCTCGAAATAGCACGAAAAAGTCTTATTCAGAGTCTTTTGTCACTATCCAGTTTAGAGAATTTACTAATCTCCACTAATGTCCAAATAGAAAAGTTCTAGTAATTTCCACGCACTAACACAAAAAATGAGTCTTTTTCAGTGTCTCTATCACTACTCAGTTTAAAGGGTTTAATACTTAACACTATTTTTCTGTCCACAAATAACCCTTGAACAATGTCCAGTAAATTAGTCCTGTGTTAGCACTAAACCGCGAGAATACTTCTCGAACACTCCAGCACAACTTCAAAGCTCCTCTTGTCATAAAATTCCGCTTTTTGACACCAATTTGTCGCGTGTTTCCACCCTTAGGAAACCACCCTCGCAAATTCCGTGGGTTCCAAAAATTATAACAAGAGATGTCCACTAACACACTTTATTAAATATTTACTGGATACTTCACAATACTATTATTAATTTAAATACACTTTACTGACTAAAATCACAATGTTTATTACTTTGTTTATCTTTGAACTCTTAACCTCACTTTCTATACTTTCTCAACTTTCTGAACTTTCTGAACTACTCGCCGAGAATGCGGTTGGTCTTTTATACCTAAAAATGACAGATCTCGATTGTTCTGTGATGACGCCACAACACAACAACAACAACAAACATTTATTAATATTCACATACAATAATGCGTCATTCCAGAGTCCGGCCCGGAGCCAGCCAGACAACCACGGCGAACATCGCCGAGGTGGGTGTGAGGTTGGGCGGGGAGGGTCCGGTTTGGCGATGACGAAAATTAATCGTGAGTTAAAACTCCTGCCTAATAGGGAAAGGCTTAAATTTAACAGTATTGTGCAACGTAGTACACGGGGGTACTTAAAAATAATTAAAATTAAAACTGTAAAACTATCGATTTCGCGCACACGCGAACACTTAAAAATGACGCCACCATTCTCTAGAGAATTCCAGATGTCACTTTGGAATCTTCTGGTAGGTTCTTTTTCGAGTAGGTGCAAATACACTACATTCATTCAGACATTCGATCTCTTGAAGTCTGCCTACTTTTTAGTAACATAACCTTAAATTTTAAGGGGTGCAACATATTACAATACTTTATCTTGGAAATTAATAAAACAAAGGTGAAAATTAATTCGAATTCGCTTTCGACTGGATATGCTATAAGCGATACACATAGGCTGAAATCGCTGGCTCTGACTGATTTACTCGGATCTGCGACCTCTACATACGCAGTTTGATGTAGTAGGGGCCAACAGTAAGTTATAGTTGGAGAGTTGAGATTCATTTATTTATTTCAACTTCTATTTCCTTTTTATGTATGAAAATAATAATTTAAGAAAATAACAATTAGTGATGTGGATAGAGAGCTTTATTTTTAAAAAGAATCATCGAAATCGGTCCAGTGAGAGCCATTGGCGAAGCGGGAAAAGAAATCTGCTTGGGTTTTAAATATATATATATATAACTTGTACGTACAGTATTAATAAATAAAGCTATTTTGTTTTAATAACATTGATTTAATAAAACTTTTTGCGTGCGGTAATATTATTTTTCTAATTTTGACATATAAAGTGACACTTTTCAAAACTGATGTGTCAAAACGTCCTACTTTATGTAACCAGTTATGAAAAGTAAAATTTTACGTAACTGGTGAGGAAAAGTTCGTTATGTCATCAATTATTAAAAATAAGCAACTCTCAAAAAGAAAAAGAAACAATGTTTTTTCAACACAAAATTGAATACTGAGTCCATAAAGTGGAAGCTTTTAAATTCTTCTTTCCTACAAAATATGCTAACAAAACTTTTTTATGAACACGATTTACCTTATGCTATCAAATTACGATTTGAAATAATATATAATTTGGTTAAATGACGTTTGTCAATTTTGACATCAAATTTATAATATGTAATAATAGCGGCAAAGGTGACTATGAAAAACAGTACTTAATTTTTAAGATCTTTAAATACACCTGTTTCATTTATAGGCCGTTGGAATTAATAAAGAAAAAGGTGGTTTTCAAGAAGTTTTATCTCCAAAAGATTTTATTGCATAGAATGCATCTTTTATTTAGGTATAAAAACTTGAAAAATCATAGTCCGTACGCACAGAATGACGGGGAAAGTACCTAAAAATGCATAATTATGCAAAAAAAGTGCATTTTTTGCTGTTTTGTGCTTTTTTCAAGGGTTTTTCAAAGATATTCATTTAAGATTCATTAAAATTTGAGAAAAATGGTTTGTTTTAGTATTATACAAGCCTGTAGTAACATATTGGGTCATTTAAGTCCCTTTATGGGCCGATTGTAGCCATTAAACGCATCCTAAAGTGCATAATTTGCATCCGTTTAAAAAAAAATTATAATTGCTCGGGGGTTTTCGAGGTCACTAATCACGAATTTGAAGGGAAAATCGGAAAATTCAAAATGGCTGACTGATAATGGCGCGAAATTTAATTTTAAAAGTACATTTTTTTCCTTTTTTTTTCACATAAAATGTATACAAAGCAAATAAAAAAATGAATATACGTCTTTTTTTAACTAAATTTTCAGTTTTTATTTTTTTTTTCATTTTCCCCTCCCCCCCTTCTATATCTTATTTTTTAACGCGTTGGCATTGAATATGAAAAGTGCATAATTTTTTTTTTTAATTATTTTTTAATATATAGCTTACATTATTTTGAAATTCGCGCTATATTTTTAAGTTACCATAAAAAAGTAGAGGCGCTACTTTTGAGCAAGTTATATATATACACGCAGTCATCTTCTTTTTTACCGTTATACTTGTGTTAGTATATACGCCGGTTATTTTTTTGTTGTTGAAGAAAACATGCTGATTTATAAATTTTAAAACTGAATTATTATAGAATTAATTAAGAAATTTAAATATAAAAAAGTGCAAAATTAATTGTGAATTTTTTTTTTATTTTAAAAATAATTTTAAAACATGTTTTGCAAATAATTAAATATAGAGTTTTTATCTCAGAAAAGAACATATTTTAATATTGTAATTTTTTTTTGTAGACTGAAAGTAAACATGGCTGATAACATCTGCATTTTCTGTGGTCTAGAACTTGGTGAGGACCACATTAAAGTTGGAGAAGTCGCAAAGAGAAAAATGGTCTCAATGAGTAAAGTTAGAAAAGACGGCAAACATAATATAATCCAAAAAACTAACAATCTTCAGGTTCACAATAGATAAAGGAGGGGGGGAGGGGAAAATGCAAAAAAAATAAAAATTGAAAATTTAGTAAAAGAAAGACGTAAATTAATTTTTTTATTTGCTTTGTATACATTTTATGTGAAAAAAAAAGGAAAAAAAATGTACTTTTAAAATTGAATTTCGCGCCATTATCAGTCAGCCATTTTGAATTTTCCGATTTTCTCTTCAAATTCGTAATTAGGGACCTCGAAAACCCCCGAGTATAAAATTTGCACGATATTTTATTAATTTTAGAGCAATTATTAAAATTTTTTTTAAACGGATGCAAATTATGCACTTTAGGATGCGTTTATGGCTACAATCGGCCCATAAAGTTATTTGAGACTTGTATAATACTAAAACAAACCATTTTTCTCAAATTTTTATGAATCTTAAATGAATATCTTTGAAAAACCCTTTAAAAATGCACAAAAACAGCAAGAAATTTTTTCCACTTCCGGTTTCACCGGAAGTGACATCTACTTCGTTATAAATGGCACCCTGTATATATTTTTTTTCTATCTGATTCTACTTAAAGTTCTCTTTTCAACTATGTATACCAAGATGACATTCGTTTTTAAAATGGCTGTTGAAAACCATTTTATTGCACTAAGTCAAGTTGGCTATGGAATTAAATGTGGCGGTAATTAATGCTTAATGTGCTGCGATATCAAAAGATTCCTGGTACACAATTTTGTGTTTCATATTTGTTTTGTTCTAATTAGTAGCCGAAGAGACTTTGTAGCATTTTTATATTAAATAAAAATCCCTAGACTAAATCCCCGAAATCATAAAAACTAAGATAGAAATACTAATTTTAAATTTGACCCATTTGTAAAATATTTAGTAATATTTCACTTTTACCCAATACAATTCATTGTTATGTCTGATTTTGCTTGCTTTTAAATAAAATTATTTTCGAAGAATCTCAAAATGCTGGCCATTATTTTCTCTGCAGCGTCGAATTCTTGTAACCAATACCTCTAAGCACATTTTCTAACTGCAATTCAGTAAACTAATTTATTGCTAACCTAACTCTCATTTTTAAGTCTTCCCTATTTTGCAGTGGAGTTTTATAAACCATTTCCTTGAGATGGCCCCATATGAAAAAATCAAGTGGCGTAAAATCCGGACACCTCGGGGGCCATCTACACACTAAAAAAAATTGTTCGGAGCAAACAAAAATTTTGAAGCGTGTATACAAAGCAGTTTCTTGGTTGATGTTAATAAATTTTTGTTGCTCCAAACAAAATTGTTTGAAGCAACAAAAATGTATTAACATCAACTAAGAAATTGCTTTGTATATACGCAACAAAATTTTGGTTTGCTCCGAACAATTTTTTTTTAGTGTGTAATTGGTAAAAGTGAAATATGAATAAATATTTTACAAATGGATAAAATTTAAAATTAGTGTTTCAATCTTAGTTTTGTGTTTCGTGGATTTAGTCTAGAGATTTTTCTTTAATATAAAAATTGTACAAAGTCTCTTCGGCTACTGATTAAAACAAAACAAATATGAAACATAAAATTGTGTACCACGGTTCTTTTGATATTGCAGCACATTAAGCATTAATTACCGCTACATTTCATACCATAGCCAACTTGATTTAATGCAATAAAATGGTTTTCAGCAGCCATTTTTAAAATGAATGTCACCTTACTATACATAGTTGAAAATAGTAATTTAAGGAGAACCAGATAGGAAAAAATATATACAGGGTGCCATTTAAAATAACAAAGTAGATGTCACTTCCGGTGAAACCGGAAGAGGAAAAAATTTCTTGTTTGTACTAGAAAAAGGACAATCACACATTATATAGGTCTACCAAAGTTCAAAATAATATATTCTTAAATAAACATGCTACGGGGTGTTACATATCTCCTGTGTCACCCGGTATATAACTTTTCGAAACACAAGTAGAAAAAACTATTATAAAACGCAACACAAAATATTATTACCGTAACAAATTGTTTCTGTCACTTGTTTCTCGTTTATCCATTCCATTATATAAATTATATCCTCCATTTTTTCGACGTATAAGCCATTTTATTTATCAAACTAATGTACTTTTCTCATTTGTTTATGTAAATAATTGAATGACGTCAAATAAATATTTGAGCAACTTGATTATAATGTATCTAACACTAATGCATTTTTATAAATGAACTATAATATATGAATTTTCTGGTGTAAAGAAATATGCAATTACATTAATCCTACTACGCCAACGTGCAGTGATGGACTGGGCCAGGTGGTGATCGGTACCCGGGACGTCACCTGTTCAAGAGGCCCTAGGCCCTTAACATACCGTACATATTGCATAGACTAATGTTAAAAGATTAGTATTATATTATCTATTATGCGAGTGGTTCCAAGACCAAACACAGTGTATATTAACAACACATTGCACTTTGCTTTGATTTGACTTGGTTTACTACCGTACGGTAGGTATCGCTGTCACTACCGGAAACATATGGTTGGGCCAGCTACGTCTACGCTGGGTTGGACTGAGGTCATGCTTGTTTCCAACAGCGAAAGCCAAATGGTGCATGGATGTCCCTATCAGCTTTCCTCAGACTTCCTTTCTTGTATTTTGTCACTGCAGCGTTTTTAATCCCATATGTTGTCATTGGCAGTATAATGACTGTGTATGATCCCTTGTGTATGTTTTCTGATATGGTGGTTTATGTTTCAGATGAAATATAGAATATCCCTTGTAATTATTTCTTTTACAGTTTCTCTCTTTTTCAGTTAATTGTGTGTCTTCGTTAAAATTTGGCGTTTCATTGCGATTTGTAGATAAATAGTCGAGAGGATAGGGTGCATCCTTGTTTGACACTGATATTCTAGTGTTTAGTTTCATCTGTTCGAACCACTGAACTGTGGTGTTTGCATGAAGACAGCCTTTTATTATCCTGTATATTATGCGATGCGGTCGGTACTCCTTTATTTCATAAGGTGTTAACTATGGCCTCGTGATTATTGATATCAAATGCATTTTGGAGATCTATCTCGACTATATGTAGTTTTATTCCTACTCTCTATTATTCTTCCTTCTGGTGGAATACATATGCATCCGTCGATCTGCCTTTGATGAATGCTGTCTAGTAGGGATTGCAATTTACCGGAAGTTTTAATAACCGGTAAATCGGTAAATAAAAATGTAAATAACCGGTTAACCGGTATTTACCGGTAATTTTTAGAATGAATGATTAGGGTGGCGAAAATGGCAATTGTCTTTTTCCATGTACAAAATTATCTAAATTTAACAAAAAACATTTTTATATACGTATAATTAATACAATTAGGCTTTGAGAAACATACTTTTTCCAAATTGAAATTCGCTTACAGTCGATTGAAAAAATTATACAGTTTTGCGAAAGACATATCTAGAGGGTGTAAATCAAAATTTTGTGATTCACTCGTATTATCTTTAGTTGATTATGGTGATGTTGTATATGGAAAGTTATTGTCGGCGACAGCAAAAAGAAAATTCAAAAACTTCAAAATTCATGTATGCGTTATATTTACAGTATCCCATATAGATAACATATATCACCACATCTAAATAAACATAACATATTAAACATGGAAACCCGCAGACGTTTACACATGCTCACACTTATTGGCGAATAATTCATAATGACGAACCTCAGTACTTAAGAAATAAGTTAATTTCACGAGATCACTTGCATAATACAAAATACATACAAAATTTTTTGGTGCCTCAGCATGAAACTGCGATTTTTCAAAGATCATTTACGTATTTTGCATCTCATCTTTGGAATGAATGTAAAAAATATAAATCAAATTTTTTTTTTATTAAAGTCAAAAATTACATTTTGGCTGATCAGAAGCAGGAGACTTGATGCTGCATTATGGATGCGCATATATTTTTTTCTTTTTCCGATATAATTTTATTTACTTTTAACCTTTTTGCTTCGCTTCGCGGGGTCTGCCCGTTCCCCTTGTCTGCTCGCATGTCTGAGTGCTGCTGTTGTTATTATTGTTATTATTATTATAAAATATAACATTTGTTAGATTATTACAATTCATTACTGAATATTAACAAATAAAATTATTATTATTTTTTTCTTGAAATTTTAGATTTATATGTATTAATATTTTTTTATAATCTTTTTGTAATCTTAGATTTAGGTTATTTGTATTTGGGCAAATGGAACAAGAGCTCTACAGTTCAATTTGTACCATTTTTACTTTGAGTAAAATAAATATATTATTATTATTATTATTATTATCTTATAATAATTGTGTGTACGCCTAATAGTGATCTATATATAAATAGCCAAAATAAGTGTGTTATTGTGTATAAAAATTCACCAAATTCCTAGCAATTGTATAATTAGTTATATGCAAGCAGGAAATATAAAGGTACGAAAATTTAATAATAAACAAATGAACTATTAGTTAAATATTATCAGCTGCTCTAACTAATTAAAAATCATAAAGGTTATTATCGTGTACGCTATAAACTCGAACAAAAACTGTTCACGTTAGAAGCACTATTCCACCAGTGTCCATATTTATATTGCCTTTGTAAAGTAATATGGATGACCTAGGAAACCTCACTGAAGATCAGTTAAAACTATACAACGTATTTCTTCTGGCAAACAATAAGCAAACGCTAGAAATTACTTCTAAAATTGAGCTAACAACAGCAGGTTTGACAAATAAAATACAAAACACCAACGAGCAAGTCGAAATTTTAAGGAAAAGGTGCACCTATCTAGAAAGAAAAAATCGTAAAAATAACGTTGTGATTTTTGGTATAAAAAACCAGCCTGATCAGCTTACAGACCTATTACAAAGCACTATACAACTAATAAATAATCTACTTGGTACGACTATTACAGAAGATCATATTAATAATATTTACACGATAGGAAAATCTCAGAACCCACCAATTGTGCTTGAATTTGTCTCTTTTCTGAAGAAGATAACCTTGTTTAATAACAAAGAAAATTTTAAAAAACTCAAAGAACATGGTATATCTATAGCAAACGATTTGAGTCTGGAAGATAGAGAGGGCCAAAAAACGCTTAGAAAGCACTTACAGATAGCTAGATCACAAAACCATGAAGCAAAAATATTAGGTTATAAACTGTTAATAGACAACACCTCGTATACTCCACAAGAATTAAAAGAAATAGAAGAATCAGAAAAAACTAGTTCGGAACTCAGTGAGGAAGAACAAGAAGAGGAAGATAATCAAGCAAAAGATAAAGATACCCAACAACAAAAGATACAACAGAGTCAACAAGTGACTAATAAAGCAAGCGGCGGTAAAAGTAATTCTCAGCCAGTGGTGAAAAAGGACTCGACAAATCAAGCTACAAAAAAGAAAAAGAGAATCTCGTATAGTCCGAAAATTACCAGGGCCGGTAAAAGATAACTTTTCAAGTTTGAATAAATACAATTTCTTGTTTACCTTTTTGCTTTTTTAGGATACATATATTTCATAAATTTATTCTACATTAAAGATCTTTCTCTGAAATCTACATATAATATTTTTCACCAATACTATATAGTGTATTCATATTGTAACGTTGTAATAAATATTAGATCATTAATTTTAATGGATAATTACGTGAGAGACTTTAATCTATTTGAAATACCCACACGAGAAATTGAAACACTAAATGATACCACAAATTACCTTGATATTCATAATAAGAATGAAAATTTTAGCATATTTCACACAAATATTAGAAGTTTGGGAAAAAATTTTAATGTTCTTGAGGTTGTGCTTGAAAAACTTAACCATATTTTTGATGTAATTGTTCTAACGGAAACGCATAAAATACCCAATTTGGAACTGTTTGAAATACAGGGATATACGAAAATTTGTAGCGATAGTAATATTAATAGGAACGATGGCGCAGTAATCTATATAAAAACATGTTATAATTTTCAAATAAATATAATCACCATCGCTACTATTAAGTGTTTACGACTCACCTTTAGGCAAGGTAATAAAACAACATCCATAACAGCAATCTATAGGCCGCATCCCATAGATATTTCGCTTTTTATTGATGAACTTGAAACGCATTTACAAAATGTACCACGTTGCGATACGGATATAATAATTGGCGATATTAATATCGACATATTAAGTAGTTCTAACGATTCGCATGATTATTTAAACATAATCTACGAAAACGGATACAAATCATTAATTAATAAATATACAAGAGTTGAAAAAAATTCAAAAACCTGTCTTGATCACATATTCCTCAGAAGTAACTTTGTAAAATACGATAAACTAAAGCCTATGGTACTACATTCCAAAATAACTGACCATTATCCAACCATTTTGCAATATAAGCTATCAAACGATGAAAAAAATAATACAAAACACAACAATACAAAAAAATATATTAACTACACAAAATTAAAAAATTTATTAATGAATGAAAATTTTAATGCAGTTTTTAATAATGATGATCCCGATACTGCTACAAAAAACTTTTTAAATATCCTTGAAAATAATATAAGAAAAGCTACAAATATCATTAAAATAAATAATAAATGCAAAAAGAAATTATGGGTTACACAAGGTTTATTGCAGTCAATACAAAAAAGAGATATATTATACAAAACATATAAAAGAACCAAAGATGAAAACATATTAAATCAATATAAACTTTACAGAAACAGAATAGTAAATCTAGCAACAGAATTGAAAAGTAATTATTACAAGAATATTATACAACAAAATAAACATAACAGTAAAAAATTATGGCAAACAGTTAATGAATATACTAATAAAACGAACAATAAAACCCGTAATGTCACTTTTGAAATTCTAAATAAAGATAACATACCTGAAACAAATATAAAAAAAGTTGTAGAAATTTTTAACACTCACTATGCTACTGTTGGGGAAAAAATGGCACAAACTATATTAACAAACAATCAAACTATTAATGACGAATACAATCAAAATTTCAGTAATATAAACTCATTATTTTTAAAACCTGCTAATGAAGAAGAAATCTATAATATTATTTTATCTCTAAACAATGACTCATCACCAGGATTTGATAAAGTAACTACTAGCCTACTAAAATGCGTATGTAACGAAATTTCAAAGCCTTTATGCCATATAATTAATTTAAGTTTCACAAAAGGAAAATGTCCATCCCACTTTAAGATGGCTATTATAAAACCGATTTATAAAAAAGGGGACCGAAACAAAGTGGAAAACTATAGACCAATCAGCATCATATCTAATATAGCAAAAATTTTTGAGAAAGTTTTAAAGGTCAGGCTTGTAGATTTTTTTGATAAAAATAGTATAATTTCAAAGCTTCAATTTGGGTTCACAAAAAATAAATCAACAAATGACGCAATCGCCTTGTTAACTTCAAATATCTATAAATGCCTGGACAATAGTAGACCTTGTGCGGGAGTGTTCATAGACTTGGCAAAAGCCTTCGACACAGTAAGTCATCGAAGGCTTTTGTCAAAGTTATATAGTGTTGGTATTCGTGGTCTAGCGCACTCCCTAATAGGCAGCTATTTAACAAATAGACAGCAAATGGTCGAAATTGACAAATGTACTAGCCAAACCTTAAATGTTTCATATGGAATTCCCCAGGGGACGGTCTTAGGACCGATTCTCTTTTTAATTTATTTAAATGAATTACTCACATTAGATTGCTCTGGAAAAATTATTTCATTTGCGGATGATACCGTACTACTCGTAGAGGGGAATACTTGGGATGAAGTCGAAAACCGGATCACCAGAGGCCTGAAAACTATGATAGAGTTCTTCGATAACAACTTGTTGACTATAAATCTACAGAAAACATGCTACTTACCTTTTGCTAATTACAAAAATGGCTTACCTAGGAACAATATAATAAATATACATTTACCTTTTAGGAACAGTACATGGGCTCTCGAACGTACTGAACATGTTAAATATCTAGGAATTGAAATCGATTCTAATTTAAAATGGGACTTTCACGTTCAAAATTTAGTAAAAAAGATTAGATCTTTAATGTTCTTGTTTAAACAAATAACTCGAATTTTAGATAGAAAAAATTTGATGACAACCTATTTTGCATTAGTGCAATCACTGATTTTATATGGAATTGTAGGGTGGGGAGGGGCTTATTCTACGACTATAAGACCACTAGAAGTAGCACAAAAAAGAATCCTTAAAATAATATTTAAACTAGATTCACGCCATCCTTCTGAATTAATATACCAACAGTATCGAATACTAAGTATAAAAAAATTATTCTATAAATCTGCTCTCACTTACTTAGCAAAATACAATCATTTAGTTAATACTAGTACACATAACCATACCACACGATTTAGAGTTACAGAACAACTAATTTTACCTAAAACACAACGTTCTATAGGACAAAGAAATTATTATTACATTGGACAAAAAGTTTTTAATGCGCTTCCCCAAGAACTTAGAACTAAAGCTAAATTAAAAAGTTTCAAAAAATTTATTTCAGATTGGCTTATCGATGTTAACTTAGAATTTTAGTTATTATTGTTGAATATGAAGTATTTATGTTTTTTTTTGTTTTTTTTTCTTTTCTCTTTTAACAATAGATATAAAAATTAAATTCTAGTATTATGTTTTGGGAATATAGGTAAATAGAAATAATCTCTTTTAGTTTTTACGATGTATGATTCACTGAGTGGATACGACAATATTCATGAATGGCTGACAAGTTTTAACTTAGTAATTCTTGAATATTTTCTTTGATTCATAAATGTATGTTTTATTCTTATTTGTGTTACATTCTTTCCTTATGGAACCCCAATATTTATTTATTTAATGTTAATTCAAAGTTTGTATGTATATGTAAATATTTTGATACATAAATAAATATTATTATTATTATTTATTATTATTATTATTATTTTTCCCTCATATTTTTCTCTTTTCCGTTCATTAGTTAGCCGGGGTTCGATTACCCAAGGTTAGCTAAGTCGCGCAATTTTGGAGATATGGATGTTTGACATGTGGGGGCTTGCCTTCTCGCTGTTGTCTCCAGCGGTGGTAGTTGGGGAGAATTTGTCCACTTGAGTGCCAGAAAATTGGTAATAACATTCTTCTAAATGTTTTCTACGGATATTTGAGGCAGTGAAATATTCAATTTCCTGTCAAGATATTGTCAATGTCTCTCTTACTTGTATTTCTTAGGGCATGGTGTTTGGGTTTTACTTTTTATAATATTATTTATTTATTGTTAAAAGTGCTCAGTGTTGGGACAGTCACTCTATATTTAGTGAATACTAGTCACTGACATAAATAGAAACGTTGAATACGTGACATATCGTAAGTTCAGAATTTACCGAAATAACCGGTAAAAAATTAAAATAACCGGTAATTATCGTCATGTATTTTTTGTCCTGTTTACCGGTTAACCGGTTAACCGGTAATGCAATCCCTACTGTCTAGTAGAGTGATGCGTTTCTCTAGTAGTCCAGTCAACGAGGGGTTTTACCTCTAATTTGAGTGCAAATGAATGGATTTTGATGAAACCCTATGCAATGTGTTTGTAATGACGTTAATAAAAAAGTTGAAAAAAAGATTAGGGTAGGAAATAATCGTAGAAAACACCCATTTTATCACGGGTTCCGTAACTTGTAGAATTAGGTCAAAAATAAAAAAACAATACTTTTACCTTTTTTGGCATAAAATAAGATGTTTTTACTCTTGTAAATTTTTCGAAAAAGGCACATTTTTCGAGATATGGCCACTCGAAAATTCCTAAAAGTGGGGGGGGGGATGTAAAAGCTGAAAAAAAATCTGAAAAAATTCAAGTGAATGTATCATCGAAATACAAGACTTTTTTATTTGCAATTTTTTGTAAAGTGGGTTTTCACCGAGTTTTTCCGGAAAAACATGAAAAACTACCCCTTTCTTTGAAATTGTAGCACTTTAAAAATATATAATTTAAAAAATTAGAAAAATTCAGACGTATGCATTGAGGCCTTCTAAATATTTTTTGTCTCTTGAAATTTTTTGTAACTTGCTAATTTTCCGAGTTACAGGCAGTTTTTCACGATAAATAATGTACATCTTTTGCACATTAAAAAATACATGAAAATTCGAAAAATAAGCGTGATTTATATATATTATTTTAAAAAAATATGAAACCTATGTAGTTATACCATTTTTAAAGGTTCAATATAATTTTTAAATTGGAAATGTGTGAAAAATGTAGTACATTATTTATCGTGAAAAACCGCCTATAACTCGAAAAATTAGCAAGTTACAAGAAAATTCCAGGAAACAAAAAATGTTTAGTAGGCCTCAATGCATACGTCTGAATTTTTTCATTTTTTTAAATTACATATTTCTAAAGCGCTACAATTTCAAAAAGAGGGTAGTTTTTCATGTTTTTCCGGAAAAACTCGGTGAAAATGCACTTTACAGAAAAGTTGCAAATAAAAAAAGACTTGTATTTCGATGATACATTCACTTTATTTTTTTCAGATTTTACATTTCCCGTCCCCCACTTTTAGGGATTTTCGAGTGGCCATATCTCGAAAAATATGCATTTTTCGAAAAAAATCACAAGAGTAAAAACATCTCATTTTGGGCCAAAAAAGGCAAATGTATTGTTTTTTTTTTTCCATTTTTTAACTAATTGTACAAGTTACGGATTCCGTGATAAAAGCGGTATTTTCTACCCTTTCCGATCACTTCCTACTCTAATCTCTTTTTCAACTTTTTTATTAACGCCATTACAAACACATTGCACAAGGTTTCATCAAAATCCATTCATTAGCACTCAAATTTGAGATTTTGGTCATTTTAGTTCTCCATTGACTAGACTATAATAGTTGACTGGACTATAATAGGAATGGTATGAAGTTTTGTGTCCTATACTGAAGAGTGTTCGTTTGTAATCATTTATAGTTTGTAATTTGTTGATTTTGAAGAGGGGTATTTGTGCGGTCGTGTACCATTCTGTAAGTAGAGTTATGATTTCCATTCATATTCTGGTGATAATTTGTATTTCCGACGTAAAACAAGGACCGATAGATAATGCCCACAAAAATTGTAATAATCATTTAGAAGAAAATATTACGCTAAATTCTGACTGTATATTAGCTTTGAAAATCTTCCATTTTCTCAAAAATATAGAATATATCGGTTATGCCATATTCGATCTGAACTGATACATCAATCATTTGCCGTATATTTTCAACAGTCGTATGAGCATAACTTATTTAATGATTTTTATCTAAATATTCGGTATATTACAGAAGACGAAGTTCTCAAAACACTAAAATGTTAAAGCCAAAAGTATCCCCTAATAATATTTCAATCTTTTCTAGTACGTGTCTGTGCCGAACTGTTTGCAACTCTGTATTATTTTTCTTGTGCATTAGAAGTATTTCTGTTGTATAGCCTCATCTCTTCCAGAGAGCGTAAATGAGTAAAAACTTAATTTTCATTATATTAGACGATTACGTGTTACTATGCAATTTACTAATGTAGGTATTCTATTGTTGAAATTTACCTGTTCTTAAAAAATCCATTTGGATTGTTCCTAATGTATTATATTCATTTATAGGCTGCGTAAACGCCAAACGATCTAAGATATTAAAGATAAATATATTCCGCAAATACAAATGGTATTCATAATGTTTTTGACAACTGCAACCGTAATTCTAAGACTATGTTTTACCGTTAAAAGTGATATTCTAGTAGAGGATTATACGGAACTCGAATTGAAGAAATATTTTTCAAGACTTAGTCTTTCTAATAAACGTTCTACAGTGGTTTTCATTGGAGATCTATCTGGATCTTGTGGAAACGTTAGCGATTGGTATATGAAAACTCATGATGAATTTAATAAGATAATAAATATGAAACAGAGGCCAAAAAAATTCACAAAATTATCGCCAAAAAATATATTTGTTTTCATAGAAGATATAATAAATATAAAAAAAATGTTAAGTGATATAGAAACTTATACGTATTGGTATAACAGAGCTCATATACATTTCATAATTTGTTCTCGCGTATCACATAAAAGGTGGATACCAGAAACATTAAGAAATATATGGAAAAAGCAAATATTTAATTTCGTAGTCATATTCGTACATACAAAATTTGAGGTTCTATCCTACAATCCTTTTAAACAAAATACAATTTTGAATTTTACAGAATACAAACAATTTTCATCAAATATATTTCCCAATAAGTTAATGAATGTAGATTTACACACAATGAAAGTAGGACTTCATAACGACTTTCCTAGAAATTATTTAAAAAATGGAACATGGCAAGGAGAAGATATCATACGTTTAAACTCTATTATAAACATATTTAACGCAACTTTGGAAGTAACAGAAATAAGTATTCCAGATTTTTCAAACATATCGAACATATTTCGCGATGATAAAGACTTCTGTTTTATTAGGCAATTTCTGAACATGAAACATGAAAATATAGAATATGCTTTTACAAGAAGCATGGATAATTTATTAGGGTTAGTTCCTGAAGCAGAATTAATCCCACCAGAACAATACATTTTGTTAATTTATCGCCTGGAGGTGTACTTTGTATTTATATTTTTAATAACTGTTGTGGCACATATTGCAAAAAGAGGAAAATCAGAAAATGAAAAATCTAAACTGCATTTCGTCACGAGTATATTCATCACAATTAACTGTTTTTTTGGAAGTGGCATTGGAAACTTCCACAAAAAGGCAACAAGTACAAAAATAATATTTATTTCATGGATATTTTTTTGTCTGTTGCTTAGAGTTGTGTTTGAAACATCGTTAAGTAGTACACTTGTAACAAAGAAATATCGCAACGAAATTAATACGATTGATCAGTTAGCACAAAGTGGTCTCAAAATATATGTGAATGAGAAACATTTTCATTTACTGCCAGTTAGGATACTAAGAAACTGTATTCCAATAAAAGGAGTTGATTTAAAAAGAATGGTTATGGACAAGAATGAAAGAATGAATGCTTACGTTATGTTGAGCAGTTACATAAAAGCATTCAAAGAAGTCGAGAATACAACATTCTGCCATCACGTTATGAATGAAGCTATTATACCGGGCTTTAGCACTTACCTATTTCCAAAAAATTGCCCATACATTGATGAAATAAATGAAAGCCTTCATAAGGAAGTTGAATATTCTCTTCATGAACGAGAATATCAGTTTACAAAAATACGGAACACATTCGAAGCAGATATCACTTTAACTTTTGAAAAGTTAAAAAGTGTCTTCTTGATATTCACTTACGGGCAGTTATTGAGTTTTGCTATTTTTCTAGTCGAATTAGGCATGCCGAATATACACAAAATGCGAAATTGGAAATGGTTCGCGGGAAGAAAATAATAATACTATTCACATAAAATATTGTTCTTGGAGGAACCACAACTTTTTCCTTCTATATAATATGTGCAATAATAAAACGTTTAGTTTTGGAAAGACTAGAAAAACGTAAATTATCCTCAACATTATAAAATGTGATTTGGTGAGAAAACTGGAACAGATAAAACTCAAATAATCTGTGAAGTTGTGAATCTCTTATTGAATTGAATGTAAGGTCATCACAAATGAATATAAATCCAAAACTTGTTCAACTATGGACTTCATTGGTTCTTTAAGAAGTGAAAAGGATCAGACTATTGAGGTTTGACGCCAGTATTGCGAAAAACTCTCTGAAGAAGATGACTGGTTGTAGAAATATGACCGCAAACCTTCAATACTAAAATCAGAAGTGGAAGCATTCAAGCAAACATCAAAAACCGGCAAAGGAGTGACGAAGTTAGTCGGTGAAAATGGAGAAAGAATTCTTCATAGAATATGCCAAAAAATGTGAAAGGCAGGAATACGGCTCGATGTATCTCAATATTTGTACTACTTCTTTAGAAGGAAGCAACAGATGTATGTGATGGTTGTAGATTGCTGTCAGGAATATTACACGCCAGTAAAATAATATTCTTCAATCCAGACATCAGCAAATACTGGGAAAATACTTCCTGAGTAAGCAGGGTTTGTTGAAGGAAGGGGTATTAAAGAGCAGATACCAGTGATGACTTATCGAGAAAACAAAAGAATATTACGTGTATATTTGTTTCGTAGACTACCGTAAGGCTTTTGGCAATATGGAATGGGACAAATTGTAGGCTATATTATTGGAAACAGGGACATCCAAACATCCGGTCTTTGTTATTCGTCGACTCTGTGAAGAAAACTCTGCTTCAGTGAAAGTAAACAACACGAACATAGACGTCTCACAGGGCCTTTCATCAATCATCTCTAACATACAGTGTTCAGTTAGTGCTCCCTCGGAAGGTTGTGCAAAAACGGGTAACTTTATAAAAAAACTCTCCTAATAAAACTTTCAACGTTTCATCTCTACTATAACGTAAAATTATTTTCAATTATACAAGATGTTACAAAAACGAATTACACAAGAAAGTATAATTTTTTTAAATGGAATACTTTGTATTTTTTCAGCGCCGGTTAAATCTCCAAGGATCGTGTCTTACACCCTAAAATATTTTGCCAATCGGATGTAGCGTTGCCAAGTTGTGATTTTTTTTTTTTTGGCAAATTAAAAATATTTTCTTGACTTCCATTATCTCCGCGATTTATTAATTGTTTTTCCTAAAAATGTGAGATCTTATTTAATAGTGATGTATTTACTGAAAAACATTTCTGGAATAAATTATTATTATACCGGGTGTTCAAAATGTTTGTTTACATTTCTTGATATTTAATTTTCTTAATTTTTTTTAAATGGAATGCCTATAATTTTTTTACATGCATAAATAAAGCATACAATTCCCCACATTTTAATATTATACACTTTATATTTCTTTCAAACGGTTTTTGAGATATAATTATTTCAAATAATTTTTGCGTAAATTGAGGTACTCATTATTTTAGCATTAAAATCTGGTATGGCTTTGGTCCTTTGTTTTGCGATTGTTTTTCACGTTATGACATTTATTTTCTGTAAGATGTTTATGATTCTCGTGTTTAATTTGAATTAACATTGTTAAGTAATATTTAAAAATATGAATTATAATTATTGTCAATAAGATTTGATATCTATGGTGTATGTTATTGGTAAATGTGATGGAAATTGTTTATTGGTGTCGTCAAAAATATCCCGATAGAAGATGTCCTGATGTGAGGTTTATAAAAAGTTTTGAACGTACTGGAAGTGTTGCATATGAAAAGAAGGCGGGTCGACAAAATGTGTTAAGTGAAGAAAATGAGCTGGCTAATCTTTAGCGGTAATCGAAAATCCTACGGCAAGTGTTCGGGAGTTAAGTAGTGATTTAGAGGTCAGTACTTTCCCTATGTCTTCGTGGCGTGATCATGCTCCCTGGCTCAAAATCGTATTTGCTCTATAATTTGTCGACATTGGTACCTACCAACACAAATAATCTGCTTATTTAGCATTTCTTTTACTATATTTTCTGAAAGATTTTTTAATTCTAGAGAGAAATGCAAAAAAAAAAGAATTTTCCAAGTTCTCTATAGGCCTTAAAATTAATCAGGAACATCAAAGCGTGGCGCTTTCCTGTTGTAGTTGTGTGACGTCAATCACTCCTATGGCATCGGGATGCGTAGACGCTTGCCTAGATGCCTAATAGTCTGTATTTAAATGCCGCATATGCGTCATGTGGATAAAAAGCACCGTTTGCATCATGAATAGTGCAAATACCGTAGGTGATGGAAAAACTAAAACAAAACGATTGTGCCCAAATGTACAAATACAACTGTAAAAATAAACCCCAAATAAACTGTTTAATAATAATAATAATAATCTTTATTAAATACTTGTTTGCCAAATACAAATAAATGGATAAGGTACGTCAAAAGAGGCCACTGCCTAAATTATTTTGTAAAAAAAAACACATAGAACATTTACACAAAACATAGAGCATTTACATAACAATTAGAATAAATCAATAAACAAGAAAAATCCAATGTGCTGTAAAAAAATATGGTAATATAAAATCAGGTATTAAACAATGGAGCACATTTAGTAAAAATTCAAAATAGTTATAGAAACGAGAAACAAAAGTAGTTCATATTTAAAATATAATTAGACAAGGTTTGAAAATCATTAATTCCTACTACCTACTTTGAGAAAGATACAATTCAAATTCATTTAAATTGCAGATACAGTCTTCTAATAAGGATTTTAACCGATTTTTAAATCTGAACAAAGGGCATACATTTCTAACTTTTCCAGGTAACTTGTTGAAATAATTGAGTCCCGCGTAATCCGGAGATTTCTTATAAAATGTGAGCTTAAAACTATCAATATGTATGTTGCCCTTTTTGCGCGTTGGATAGGAATGGAGGTTTCAATTTTTCAAAAAATTATCAATATTTTTATAAGTATGCTGTAATAATTTAAAAATGTATATTCCCGTAAGAGTTAGGATTTTTTTTACTTTTAAATGTATTCCTACATGTTTCATTATAGGATAAACCAAATATGAGACGAATTATCCTTTTTTGTAGGATAAAGACATGAAGCACGTCCGTAGCTTGTCCCCATGAAACAATATTATAGGAGATCGATGAATACACCGCAGCATAATAGAAATTCATAAGGGATTTCTTGCCAAGAGACTTTTTTAAAGTAGCTAAAACAAAATAAGCGCTGTTAAGTTTAGCATAGACGGAGTCAATTTGCCAACCTAGTGAATTATCTAATGGGATACCTAGAAAGTTTGTAGTTGTAATAGAAGTTAAACTAATGTTATTAATATTAAAATTTAAATTTAAATCTTGCTTTCTGTAGGGATTAGTAAATTCAATGCATACAGGTTAAAAATTAGGTGATTTCATGCACACCACTCTGTGAAAAATGTAAGTATCCTAGTTGTTAGAATGTTAACCTCGTCTCTGGTTTTTGCAGATATTATTATTGTTGAGTCATCAGCGTACATAAACAACCTCCTCTCCTTTATATAGGATGGCAGATCATTTATGTACAGCAGAAACAACAGCGATCCTAATATGCTTCCCTGGGGCGTACCAAGCTCAAATTAGTCAGAATAGAAATCTTCAATATATACTACTAATTTTCTATGTGTTACGTAGGAGATAATCCAATCATTAATTGGCCCACGGATTTCCATACAGTTCAGTTTCTTGGGCAAAAAAAAAGAGGATTGATTGTGTCAAATGCGCGGGATAAGTCGTAAGAGACTCCCACCACTATATTACCAATATCTAGCTTGTTAATTATATGTTGTGTTAGTTCAGTTGTGACTGTCTCAGTTGAAAATCGCTCACGGAACCCATGTTGACAGCCAGTTAATAAATGATTTTTATTAAGTTAATGTTTATTAGTCTGCCGCAGGATTCTGGAGAAAATTGTGGCAAAAAGCAATGAGATGCGATATATATTTTGGAGCAAATAAATATGTGTGTGAAGATTTATTACTAGTAACTTTTTTAGAATAAGATTTTATGTCATTAAAAGTAAAGTAAAACACCCTCTATATTATTAGCAAAATAATAATATATCTTCTTAGTAGTGAAAACTGACATGGTAATCATTATTTACAATTTTAAAAATACAACTGACTCTTTCATTTTTACTCCTCTCATTTCGGCACTTATATACTGGTGATTTGTGTTAAAATACTCCATCACCATAATTAAATCCACCCCTGGCAGATTAGACGAATATACTTTTAAATAGCCGGATTCGCAATAGTAAAAGATCCTACGTCTCCTTAATGATAATACTAACACTGACTTGCGATTCCGGAAGATTATTAAGCGACACAAGTGCTTAGGAGAGGGTGACGATTCGAACGCCTCAATTTATTAAGAATTATATTTTAAAGCAGTGTATTTCTGAAACTACTTATCGGATCGATCTCAAATTTTCAGTGTAATAACTAAATATTTGATGATTACTTCGCAAAATTGCAATAAAATGTGCAATATTAAATTTGACAAAATGACCCCATTGCTTCTTAACCCTTTTTGGTATATGGCATCTCCTCTATTATAAACAGTAATAATATTGCCGATCCATTAACAATACTATTATGCGGATATAAGATTTAAAATGATGTTGCAATAACAGTTTAATGTTAACCCTTTTTAATGTTTTCTTCGATTGGTAGTAAGCTTTTTGCCTTTTCGCTTCAACTAATCAAAATTAAAATCAAAATGAATTTGTAAAATTTCTTGACGTACGTACGTAAATAAAAATATGTCATGGAATATTGAGAGCCTGGCGAACAGATTAGCTAACCAAAACTTCCCAATTCTTGAAATGAGAGACATTGATACATTGCAAACATTTTACTACGGCTGTGTCTACTCAGTTTTACAACAATAATGTTGTATATTGCTCTAGGGTATTCGGGGATACAACAGGTGTTCATTTGGTAGGAAACCATATTGAAAAATATGTTTAAACTTAACTATAATACATCATGTAGGGCGTCTTTTAGGCAATATGGCACAGTCGATATTTGTTGAATTTACATTATAATACACTTCGTATGTTTTGTCAGAGGCAGAATTTATTAATTTTACTTCCACATCCAGTGGAAGTATAGTAACGACAAAAAAATTTTTAAAAATTTTTATTGCTCAGATAGGCTTAGAATGTCACGAAACGTCGAGATTTTAAGTTTGAGAGAAAAAAAATTTTCTGTCTGTCGGTCTGTCGGTCTGTCTGTAACTTTTTTTGTGCGCACGATTACTCTGGAACCGTTTAAGATATTGACTTGAAATTTGGTACACGTATGTATTTTAATGTATGTATTTCGTTGAAGGATTGAGGGGTAAATTGGGGTAAATGGGGGTAAATAGGTAAATCAAGTAGAAGAGTCCATAAAATTGATATTTAGTATATACAAACAAAAGTTAAGGTCTCAAAATTTTTTTGGCATTAGCCACCCCCATTACTACCCCCACCTCATTATTAAAGGGGGTGAAAAAAATAATGTTTTAATTTAGTAATATTAGTGTCTACAAGAAACTAAGGCCTCAATTTTTTTTTACTTCATTCACCTCCACTACCAACTCTCTACCACCCCCACCCCCACTACCGATGTGGCATATCGTTTTATAGGTTTTTGGGGTAGACGATTTCAAATATTATGTTGTTAAAGTTACTTCGAATAGTATGGATGCACAATGGCTTTGCTCGACTACTATGGATGCGCAGTAGGTTTCCCCGAGTATTACGGATGCGCAGTGGCTTTCCTTGAGTATTTTGGATGCGCAGTGACTTTTCTCGAGAATTACAGATCGCAGTAGGTTATCTCAAGTAGTATGGATGCGCAGTGGGTTACTTTAAGTAATATGGATGCGCAATGGCTTTCCTCGACTACAATTTATGCGCAGTAGGTTACCACGAGTAGTACGGATGCGCAGTGGCTTTTGTCCAGTACTATAGATGCGCAGTGGGTTACCTCAATTGGTATGGATGCGCAGTGGGTTTCCTCGAGTAAAATGGATGCGCAGTGGGTTACTTTAAGAAGTATGAATGCGCGGTGACTTTTCTCGATTATTACAGATCGCAGTAGGTTACCTCAAGTAGTTATGGATGCGCAGTGGGTTACTTTAAGTAATATGGATGCGCAATGGCTTTCCTCGGGTACACTGGATGCGCAGTAGGTTACCACGAGTAGTACGGATGCGCAGTGGCTTTTCTCCAGTACTATAGATGCGCAGTGGGTTACCTCAAGTGGTATGGATGCGCAGTGGGTTTCCTCGAGTAAAATGGATGCGCAGTGGGTTGGTTTAAGAAGTATGAATTGCAATGGCTTTCCTCGAGTAAATTGGATGCACAGTGGGTTACCTTAGGTAGTATGGACGCGTAGTAGGTTTTTCATTTTTTTAACTATTTAACGTCGGTTTATTTCCGCTACCAGGGCCTATCACTGACGCCAGGAGACGAGCTACCCCAACCTGGAAATTTTGCCGAACCTCTTTCCTTAAGAAGAGTTGGGATCTTTTACTTACCTAACATTTAATAGACAAGGGACCGCCTGCTTTACATCCCCTCCGAAGGATGGTATATCCGCTACGTAATCCTCGTCTGAAATTACGTAACACCCGCGTATAGACTGATATACAAGCCGCTAGAAGGTGGGACGAGAACGCTGTATTTCCCGAGATGGGACCCCATCCAAGTACTAACCGCGCTCGACGGTAGTAGGTTTCCTAGAAGAAAATACTTAAAGTAGAGGCTTTACTCCTATCGTGTAGTTTACTGCACACAACGATTTTTTATATCTTTGTCATGCCATTTTCTGCGTATTACTTCCACATCCAGTTGAATTATATCAACGCAAAAAAAAATTGGAAATTTTCATTGTTTAAATGTTATGAAACGTCAATATTTTAAGTTTGAACAAAAAAAAAATTTGTCTGTCACGTTGGTCTGTCTGTTTGTCTTGTATCTTTTTGGTGCTCACCATTACTCTGGAACTGTTTAACATATTGACTTAAAATATGGCATATAAGTATTTTAACGAGATCTGGGACTAAATTGTATTTTGACCTTATTCTTTTGCAGAGTTAAACGGTAAATTGGGGTAAATGGGGGTAAGTAGGTAAATCAAGCAAGTAATAGTCCATGAAATTAGTATTTAGTAAATATAAGAGGAGCTAAGGTCTCAAAAAAAAATTTGGCATTAGCCACACCTATTACCACCCCCACCCCATTATTAAAGGTGGTGAAAAAATAGTGTGATTTAGTATGTATACAAGAGTCAAAGTCATTAAGAATTTCTTTTCACTTCATTCATCCTCACCACCGATGTGGCTTATAATTTTATGGTTTTTTTGGGTACATG
This sequence comes from Rutpela maculata, assembly GCA_936432065.2. NCBI lineage: Eukaryota > Metazoa > Arthropoda > Insecta > Coleoptera > Cerambycidae > Rutpela > Rutpela maculata. Next base: position 120,227,807 of record OW386285.2, read on the forward strand.
ATTTCAATTATTATACTATTGAAGTTCCATAAACAATTATTTTCATATAGTGGAATGCAAATATAGTATTTTTGTTGTAAGAGACTTGGATGTGGAAGTAGTGATTCCTTGGGCAGCGGTTTTATGACATATGTTGATATAAAGTACAGCGATCGTACACCATACAGTAAATAATTATGAACCTCCCCACAGATTAGCACAAATACAAAAGGATCATTTGTTCAATAAAAATGAAAATACCTCTCAGGAAACATGAAATATGCATATGATTTTAAAACTTTTAAATACTTTGTATAAAAATATTTAGTCATTCACTGTTCTTACTTTTATAAATACTAACATACTGTATGTTCCGTAAAATAAGGGAACAGAGCAATTACGTATGGATCAAGTCAAAATCTTGATTAACAATTAGTCCAATCAACAGGTACTTTTTTGCAAAAATAGCGTGATGGTACAGTAACTTAGTGATCTCACTTCGGACTAATTCTTTAGCAGTTTTAAATTCAAATGTTTTTAGATAGTTTGATTCAAAATAAGTCAAATATGAAATATTAAAAAGGAATAAGGGTGCTTTTCGTTGGGGGTGAGTTTCAACTCGGGGGTTTCGAAAAAAAAAGTGACTATTGGAACGTGCAAATTATCGAATTCTACCCCATAAAACCCACTATAACGTTATTTTTGCTTTAATACCCGCCGAGTTACAGGGGGTAAAAAAAGTTTGTTTTTAAGCAAAAACAATGATTTTTGAAAGGTTTTAAGCAAATTACTCAAAGAGGATCACATTTTCGAAAAAGTTTGTCAACAAAAAAGTTGCAGAGATACAGTTAATGTTAGGTGCATTTGATCGTACCTGATCGTACCCCTGAAAATGTCACTCTCTTCAAACAGTCAACTCTGGTTTAAAAAAAGCCTTTTAACATGAACCTTGAACTAAATTAAAGCTTATTACAGTAGTTTGAAATTTTCTGTTCGCAAATTTCGATATCTGCAAAATCAAAAGTGATACAAGAAAAATAAAGGCAAAATTTTGATTTTTTACACAAAAAAGTGCCCGCTTTTTTGTTCCAGTAAATTTCAAATTGAAAATAAGTTCAAATGGTTTTTTCTTAGTCCTAACTGTTATGTATATGCTCAAATTTTTTTGATCGTGATGGATGCATTATCTAAAAGATTTTACCTACGATCACTACTCATGGAAATACGCACTCGCCGCTACGCGGCATCGTGCGTAACTTTTCCATTCGTGCGTAATATGCTTCTTACAACACTCATTACGTAATATACTATTTCACTTGATGTATTTTGAGAATTTTTAAAAATGAATTCTTTTGGCTTTAAGGTTAAATCATTTAGCAGGGAAGCATCATAGCTGAATGTTACTAGAGACAAAAAATATGGCAATAAATTAAGGATAATTTTGCTTTTTTTTTTATTTTTTTTATAAAGATAATAGCTTAGGAGATAGAAGTGTTTGAAGTTAACTCTTAACTTTTTTTTTAATTGACGCATTTAAGATGAATATAGAAAAACTGACAACCTCTGTACTGTTTTGACCTACGTGACATTAAAGAGGATTTAGAGAAGTAGTTGATTTAAGCCGGTCCTAGGCTACCCCCCACCACTTTTCGGTGACGTCACAGAGTGGGAGGAGCCACAGGTGGGGTGCGGGGTAAAGGGGGTGAGAGGGGTGAGCGGCAAGGGGAAAGCGATGAGTCACACACCGGAAGAAGGGTGAGGGTCGGACCCTTCAACACGTCACACATGAATTATGGCTATTCGTCACGCATGAGTTTTAACGAGGGGTTGTTGCTTAAGCGGGTGCTAGGGATCCCTCCACCAATTGTCGGTGATTCATACCGGAAACACGAGGGCTGGACCCCATTGATGTGTCATACATGTCTCAACACGTCACGCATGAATTATAACCCCTCTAGTTTAAGCCGGAGCTCGGGATCCCCCCACCACTTTTCTATTACGTCATTCCCGGTGAGTCACACACCTGAGTCACGCATGAATTATAAGGGGGACAAATAAGAAATGGTGACTAATAGCTGAGGTGCGGGGGAAGGTTTGAGGGAGCCAGACAATTACTTCCGGTGTGTCATGCATGAGTCATATCGAGGCGATCGATAGTTTAACAAGCTGCTGCGCGAGCATGAGAGGTGGGGAAGGTAGTGGGGTTGACTCTACTATTATAAATGTATTGCAACAGAAGTGGAAGAACAGTTAACATTCAGTATTTTCTGGACTGTCATATAGCAAAGAACTCGAGAACTAAAAGTTAGTATTGTGCAAACGCCTGGATTATTCCAAGTGATTATTAATCTCCGCAATTTTTTTTTCGGTGCTATCTGGACTATCTCTATTCAGTAAAGAACTCTAGAGCTGAAAAGTGAGTGTTGTGCAGTCATCTTCAGGTGAGCAATATTTTCTGCATTTATTATTCAACTGTATATTTATTTATTATCATGGCCATTTCTGATTATGACTTATTGGCACTTAATGCAATGATCAATGAGAATACTGAGGTTTTAGAGCAAAGGCCTCTATCATCATTAAACTTAAATAAACCATACATCATAAAGAAAATGTCATTGGTCAATACGCGGTTTGGAAAATCAATCGTAGTACATCTGTTTGAGGAAAGCACAATTACAACATTTAAATCATTTTTACCAAAACGAGTTGTAGAAATTATAACTGATGATCTTATCAATAAAATGAATTCATCTGGTGGTAAATACACCCTGACATATTTAGTTCCGATGCATATCGGTTCAAGAACCAGTGCCATGTTACGATTCGATTATACTTAATTGATGAATGATATTTATATTAATTTTTTAATTAGATAATAAATGGATTACAGTTGAAATAATAGTGGGAGAATATTGCCATTAACATACTGCCCGAACTATTCTCACATAGTAGAGAACTCGAGAGTTAAACAGCGAGTGTTGAACAAGCATCTTAATTCAAGTGAGCAGTCTAATCATGTCTATCGAATGGAATAAATGTCTACATTGTCATCATGTGTTTAGACATTGGATTACACAATCTTTACCAGCTAATCTTAGGTTGATAGGTATTGAGTGTATTAATTACCTATACAACGATAGTGTTATTGATGCAGTACGCAAGAGAGAACGTGGTGAGACAACAGACTATTGTCCAGAGAATGAGTTAACATGGAAATTGGAGCAGGTGTGTGATGACATTTTCATTCATGAACTTATGCAATTATATGCGTATCGAGATGTCAGTTTATGCAAGAACTGTATGGAGACTCTATTCCAGATGGTGGCATTACAAATTAAAAATACCGAACATAGATTTTTGCTATCGGCTGAGCGGCTGGAGAATGGAGGGATGGAAGGCTAGTCTCCAAGTTCCCCATATCACAATAGAGACTGCTTGTGTCGTCATTACAAATATTATTCTTTTAATTGTATTTACCTATTTTCATTGTATTCTATTGAAAAATATGTAAAAAGTGTTAAATATATATAAAGAAATTACTGAAATACACTGTTTTTTTTTCATTAATTTACTATTTCAGGGTAATAAAGTTAACCAATACTTGAGAGATTATATGTAATTAAGACTAATTAGGGGCAATTAAAACACACATTAAAATAATACATTCATTTTTATTACCTATTTCTGATTACATCACTAAGTTCACTTAAAAAAAAGTTTTATTCTAATATTTATTTCAATTTAATAATACATTTGTGAATGAATAGTTGCTAGAGTACATTTATCAATATAATATTTCATATTAGAGTTTTATTTGGCAGCAGCAAAACCGCTCTGGACTGAACCATCCAATGCATTATAGCTTAAATAAGCATCATGAAGTATAAGAGCATATACTCGAGTCTGTCCGGGAAACTTTGTCTTTCGTGTTTCAAATTCAATTTTTATGTCTACAGTGGACGATTTAATTGCATCTGGTTGGCGGGAACAATCTATGACAAATAATGGAGATTTTCTGAATTCTCCAAGATCCATCATGGGTTCGCCCATATCTTTGTCATAGTAACTTCGCTGAAAGTTCTCATATGCATAGTAGGCTGCCGAGTCGAGTTTCTTATCGAAATCCAAATTCCAACGTTCATATGGAAATACTTCAGAGTTCAGATATAGTCGAATATTATTAACATCTGCAGTTATAAACTTTGTTGCGTCTTTGGTTCTATCATTGGAATTGCCATTGTTTTGAAATCCGATGATGTTATATCGAGGTCTCTCAAGGCTGTTAGTGGTTTTATGTCAGATGATGTATCACGCAAAGTAGGTAGCTCATAGAGATCCCACATGCGGTAAGCCACCTTTACTATAGCATAATTACCGCCCTTGTTAATTCTATTTAATAGTTTAAGCTTTTGTTTATCTTCAGGCACAATGTGTTTTATCTTCCACTCAATTTTGCTAATTTCTAGGTCCGCATCAACTTCACCAATGTAACAATCTTTAAATGATCGAGCTATGATTAAAATTAATTCCTGCTTTGTATTTAAAACACCTCTTGTGTAATCTTCAGCAAAACCCATGATGTATTTAAGAGGCAGCCTACCACTGAATACGTGACTGGTAGTATCTAAAATATCTTGCTTTTCTTCGGTCAGACCCCAACCTGTGGTTAAAAGTGATCGGAGATATGTTTGTCCATATGATACCATACTCTTCATTGTAGAAGTGATACCGGGCTTTCTAATGACAGCTACTTGCTCACCACCCATTTCATATCTGATTTCCTCAAAGAGAAAAGCTAGTGCATTATTGGATAGATAACACCGCTTGGTAGCATCACTTGGGGTAAATTTTCCTTCAATATAAATATAACTCTCTGCAACGTCGAGTATAAGGTCTTGAAAATTGATAGGAATGCGTATTTCATCCGAATTATTATAATACGGTGATCCATATGGTTTATATGTATGCTCATGTAAACTAGCAAGTGACTTGTCAAACACAGGTTCGTCAAACACCTCGAGCTTCTCACTAGATGTTATAGTCTCCATTGTTTAATTTTCTATTAATTTTTGACCTATGGATTGGAGAAATGCGCGGTCTTTAGCTGACAATCTAGGTCTTGACTGTTTAAGATGCACAGGTTGAATGAACCGCTTTCCACAACTACTCTTCTTTTTATCATTGATCATATTTTGTCGGTGTTGTATTAATCGTTGCTGGTTATACCGGAAACCCATTTTTATATTAAATTTGTTTCAGTTCTAGTTTTACAATAATCTTCTCGCCGCGAAAATTAATTAAATCTCCGTTGTCATCCAATATGCGTAGCGTAATGTTATCGATAAACTGAGGCCCTTCAGGTCTAACAGGCAAATATATTATGTTCGCTGGCTCCCTGGTAAGTTTGTATCCAGGTTCAACATCTATGTCAAACTCGAAGAGTGTACGGGATTTTAGGGCATTCAGGTACGCTCCAGAAATAATGTTGCAATCCACACGTACCATCCTTACTTTCATAATATCAACAGGGAGTGTTGATTCATGGCTCTGGTTTGGATGTGAGTATGTTGGTTCAAATCCCAACAGACTGCCAATAGAGTTTGCTTGTGAAAAGTCAATTCCATATTTTGACCAAATTTCACACTTCAACGTATTGTTGTTTGCTCGTAGCTGGAATAATTTTTCTTTTTCTTCCTCTGTATCAGCTGGTATAGCTTTCAGTATCGCTCGATATATTTCATCAATTTCATAGGCTCCATATGGTATATGCTTGTATACGAGGGGTAGTTTTGGACCAGGTCTATAACAAAACCGATTGTTTGTCTCGTCTACATTAAATATAGAGTTGTATGAATAAAATCCAGTTAATCCCAGTCCATATCGACTACCCATATCTAGTTCAATGGGTGGATAAAATTCTGCACTGAGCTCGCTTGAGCGGCTAGACAAGGTGAAGGTGTGCGACATGACTGATGTTTTTTGGATATTGTTGTATGAATTTATTGTGATTTACAGCAATCATTGTGATATAACCTTCTTTTCTTGGGAGGCGATGGAGATACATATATGTCATTATTATTTGATGCTACATTCAAATCACGTACTTTACAGTAACAACAAAATATTTTTCGAGGTGGTGAACCATCATTAACATCAATACCACTAACGTCATCATTAGAATAATGTTCTTGACAGTACTGATATTTTAAAATATCAATATCTTCCTGAAGATGTTTAGGCAATTTGTCCCACACTAATGCAATTTCATGGGAGGCACATCCAATCATTACTTCTTTAGGCATATCCGAAAGTTGTTGTTTCGTCATCTTCAGCAAGCTGCGTAGTCTAGAGAATGCAATTAATGAGTGGCCCATCCGTTTAATAGCATCTCGATCCATTGATGGTGTCACAGAAGCCATTATAAAGTTTTATTTAATTCTTGAAGAAAGAAACTTTAAGCACAAATGTCCACACCACACTGTGTTGAAATTTTGTTGGCGTTCATAATTATAATATATCTTATCGGTAGAATTTGAACCTTTGCGCAAGTACAGGATCAAGTCTTTAGGAGGGGGTAAATCACCAAAACTATCAAAATATGTGACTAGACTGCCACGTTTTTTATATGCCACCCAATGTGTTCCAGACCCATCTATACTATCCAAATTTATGATTGCGGATTCATTATAATTTGGTCCAGAATTTGGTAGATTGTCACGCATAAATATACCTCGGAAATATGGTATCTTCATCTTCTCAACATAATATTTAAGATTGATGTCACTCAGAGGTTTCCGAGGTAGGGTGTCTAGTAGTTTTTTGAACTTTGTGGTTTTAAGTAGAGACCCAATCCTTTACGATACGGTTTCAAATATAATCCTTTACCACTTTTTCCTAGAGCAATCTCTTCCATGTGTCTATTGTGACGATTTTTTTCGGCCAATTCCTCTCTTCTTGTTTTAATATCATTTACAGCTTTGGCTATACCAACTGCACCTCCAGCCAAACTACCTAAAGCCGATAATCCAGCGAAAATAGGTATTAAGGGTAGAATTCCACCAACTTTCGGAACTGGTATAATCCTAGGTGTACGAATATTGCGTTTTCCACCAGCCGCCATCATGTGACGTCGTGCTGCTTGAAGCGCCATTTGCGCCATTATTCTTGTATCCTTGGCAATAGATCGCTTACCACTGGTCTTACGCAACTCGTCACGCACTTTGCGCACTATTCCTGCACCAAAAGCTATCTTTCTAAGACTCTGCCCACTTTTCTTTTTGTTTTTCATTATAGTTTTTCCTTTTGTTTTACAAGATGTTGCTGACTTACAACCCATACCGAGACGTTGTTTCCCCTTCATTATGGTTGTAACTAACCACGCGGCTGCCTTTTCTTTAATACCTGCGTCTTTTGATTTAACTCGTTTCCAAGCAGCTTGTAACGTAAACATGTATATATGTAATACTTGTGGTGCTACATTCTCTTGGTTTAGTGGTCTAAGTCGACATACCAATGTTCATAAAACCATCTCTTTTCAGTGTGGTTTGTGTACTAAAACATTTAAAAGGAAAGATAATTTAAAATGCCACATACAAAGAGTACACAGCGAACGAGAGTCTAAGGTATTGGAACAAGAAGATCAAATGGAAAACTTTAATAGAAAAAACGGAAAATATTTGTCACAAAGGAGTGAATATTGGAATAAACCAAAAGAATTGGTGAATCGTTTACGTTTACTCCATAGTTTAAAAATGGCAGGTAACAACAATGTAAGTAACGAAATTGATAGTATATTGGATGAATTGAGAAAAGAAGGAATAATCTACTAGCGAAATTACAATTATTTTGACTCCCTCTCTATTCAGTATAAAATATTCTGAAATGCTTAAATCCTATCAGAAGTAAATAAAAATGGCTAGTGTAAAGACCACAATTGACAAGTTTGGACGCAGAATAGGTAGCGTTAATAAATCCCTAGTTTCACGTGGGCCACCGGGCATTGGCTTTAACCTTACACCCGATAATCACTTTGATATTCAGAGTAAACGTTTAAAGAACATTGGAGAACCAGTAGATGGCCAAGATGGTGTGACCCGTAATTATGTTGATCATCGCTTCGACACATTCCTCCATGACATACATAAAGCTATGAATGATGTGACCGATTTAATAATAGAAGCAATGAAAAAATATACTAATGACAAACTCGAGAAATTTAAAGAAGATAATATTGATAGCATCGTCAAGAAATAACTTAATTCACTATTCCATATAAAATACTTTGACAAGCTTAAATCATATCAGATATAAACTGAAATGGCTGCTGTAAACAACACAATCGACAAGTTTGGACGACGAAGAAGTGCTATTAATAAATCAATAGTTGTGCGAGGACCCCCAGGCATTGGTTTTGTCCGCACCGCAGATAAACAGTTTGATATTCAGAATAAGCGTTTAAAGAATATTGGTGATCCGTTGGATCAAAGAGATGGTGTAACTCGTAAATATGTCGATGAAAATATTATCAAGTCCATGGAAGACATTAAAAAATCATACACTGCATTTTTTGGGAAGCAGATGTCTGATTATAATACGTTTATGCACAATAAGAATACCCAAATAATTGATGAAATGCGAAGATATATTGACAAAGAAATTTCTGGGATTAAGAAATTATCCGATGATAATTATAATACTTTATATGTTGCAATAAACAACATGTATCATCATATTATCCAAGAATCTCAAGCAAGCAAGACTTCAATCAATCCCATCCTAACGTCAAAAACACTTCAGAAAACTACGGTAGATGCTAAAAGGACTGATGAAATACGTCAGGTGGAGTCTGAAATATTTGATACAGTTACGGATCCATCTGTTTTGAGAGCGTTTAAAACGAAGGCTGAAATACTTGAAGCGGCTAGAACCAAATCCTAAATACGATGGCTAGTAATGTTAAATTACAAGTTGTTAAAGAATTGCATAGGGGTTGTAGAAGAAATTTCCGTAGAAGGAGAACAATAATAAGAGGCTATGGTGATTTATGGCAAATGGATTTGATTGAGATGAGGCCATATGCCCATGACAATAAGGGATGCCACTATATTCTCGTAGTGATTGATTGTTATTCCAAATATCTGTGGACTAGACCCTTAAAAAATAAGACTGGTATAGAAATTACGAAGGGTATGAAAAGCATTTTGGAAGAATCAAATTATTCACCTAAAAATCTTCAAAGCGATCAGGGTACGGAATTTTACAATAGGAACTTTTCCGCTTTAATGAAAAGACACAACATTAATCATTACTCTACGTATAGTACAAAAAAAGCTGCAATTGCAGAGAGAGTAATACGAACAATAAAAAATTGGATGTATAAGGAATTCTCAGCCAGAGGAAAGTACAAATGGGTTGACATTCTATCCAACATTACAAAAATGTACAACAACAAAGTACATCGTACAATTGGTATGAAACCTGCTGATGTAAAACCAACCACAAAATTGAGTGCTTATGATAATATTAGTATTGCTTTAAAGCCTAAATTTCATCTTGGTGACATAGTTCGAATAAGTAAATACAAAGCTGTGTTTGATAAAGGATATACACCAAACTTTTCTACTGAACTCTTCAAAGTCGTCAAAATAAACGTAACGAATCCTAGAACGTATCTACTTGAAGACATGCAGGGTCAACCAATAAAGGGCTGTTTTTATGAAATGGAGCTGCAAAAAACTAAACACCCAGATGTGTACCTGGTGGAGAAGGTTTTAAGAAGGAGACGGAAGAAGATGTATGTAAAATGGTTAGGGCTCTCTAATGAACACAACTCTTGGATTGATAATACTTCTATCGTGTAAAATATGTAAAATTGTTTATGTACAAAAAATTAATAATAAATGTATCTATCACATGAACGTTGTTTAATTATAACAGAGACCTCCAATGCCCCAACAGGTACCACTGTCTTGTAAATTCACCTCTTATTCTATTTTTGAATGTAGTAAATAGCGTAAAACAAAATATTATCTTTTCATATATTTTATTAACAACTACTATAAATACAGCTACAATTACAATATTATGACAATATGTCATGTACACATGCATTCACAACATGCACCCACGACAGACATCAATATGAATATACTTTATTAATAATTACAAATACTATTATAATTACAAAATTAACTTAAGTTACATCTTTAACACATTGAAAAATATTAATTATTTACAAGTAATTTTCTATGGTGTAATAAAAATACAGTTAAATGAGTTCTCCAGCTATACATATTTTAAGAGGATAATATGGTCAAAGTACAAAAAATAGTAACCTAAATTGTTTTTGGACCTTTGCGTTAAATAGGCGTAAAGTTCTTTATTCTTGGCTTAATTCTGCAATTGCCGCAAGCAATTCATCCAACTTATCATTTCGTGTAGAACTAGGTTCGACATGGTTTTGTACAGAACTATGTTCGATATCAGTAGGTGTGTAATAAGAGAACCTCGGAGCTGGAGCCGGAGCGGAGAGTTGGCCATTTGTGGCCAACCAATTAAAACCTATGAGAAAGCGATCGGAGCGGCTCATTTTTTGTGAGCAGCCAATCAAAACCTATGGGAAAGCAACTGGAGCGCAATAAATTATGACTCATGACACGTGTTCGACATCTGCTAGTGATTCACATCTAAAAATAAATTATGACTCATGACATCTGGTCAAACGTGAATGACCTGTCTGACACACAATCTAAAAATAGATCGATGACTCACGACATCTGGTGAAAGGTGAATGACCTGTACCAATTAAAATTACTGTTCTCACGACATCTGGTGAACAGATGTCTACAGACAAGTTCAAACACGTCTAAGCTTGTCTAGATACCATCTGGCATAAACCGTTACTTGATGACTCATAATGAAAAACAGATATCTAGTGGTATGAGTGGGGGTCTTATTATATAAACCTGGAATTAAAGCAGAATTTATTAATTATGTTTGAACCGAGTGATGTAGTTGAGACTAAGCAGTGTTGTGTTTGCCGCAGACTAATTAGTAAAAGATACCTCTCCAGTGATTCTTGGTTGAGTAGGCCTAAACTGATAATAAGTTATTGTACGTATTGTAACCAGACAAGACCAATTAAACTTAACAGGTTTTATAAATACGATCCTTTCCGTATTCTAAATTCGCCGATTCAAGAAACGTTTTAAAATCTCCATAGTTCATTCAGAATGGGCTATTCTTACTGGATAAGAGTGAAATTTTATGATGAAGATAAAATACTTATACACGAAGAGATGATAGAGAGCTATAAATTCCAATGTGCTAATAAAAAGTTTGATATAAAAGATAAGGACTATTCTTTCATCAGAATTACAGGATGTTATGAAGATTGTGAGTGCCGTTATTACGAATTTCTCAACGAAAATTGTGATTCTTGTGATTCTGATTGTGAACTCAATGATGAAGGGAAATGCTCTAAACATTTTACAGAACCTCCAACTTGTAAATGTATTGATAGTGATTTGGACTAAGTTGAAACATGAAAATGTTGTAATGTCGGAGAAATAAAAGAACTAAAATATATTCCATGTGTTTTATTTATCAAACAGGTTTAAACATGTCTAGACAAGTCTGGACACGTCTAAGATGTATAGGAATGATATGAATATGTGGTAATTAATTCAATATGTAAGCGCATGCGCAAAATTAACTTTCCTTATCTCAATGCGCAGAAGCAAATTTATACTGATGCTATAAAGATAAGAGTTGACTGATTTATTTGCAGTGCTAGTTTCCTACAGCAACGAATCAAAATGTTTATGTGTGGTTATTGTAGTAAAAGTTTTATACGCAACGAAGACCTGCGACGTCATCAAAGAAACTCATGTAAGACGTTGCCCAATATTGGACTTGAGACTCCATCAACGTCTATGCATATGTGTGGTTATTGTAGTACAAGTTTTATACGCAACGAAGACATGCGACGTCATCAAAGAAACTCGTGTAAGACGTTACCTGGAGTTGAGACAAAACACCCTGATTTGGATGTAATGGTAATTATTGTTATTTAACTACCACGATCATTGTGAAGAAAGAAGTCATTCATATACCTCATGAAGTACAGAAGATCTGGGACGAGAAAGTGTTTAAAAATAAGCAAAGGTTCTCTAGTAAATAAATTATACTTATTGTTTAATAAATTAAATTTATAAGAAAAGTACTTTCATTCTCCCCCCTCTCCTATATGTAATAGAATATAAATTCATGTTAATTTAATAGAGCATTAGTGTGTTTATAGATATTACGATGATAACCTCGCAATTTATAGTTTTACAAGCCATTTGGCATGGAATTCTCTACATACAACAATCTCACAATACTAAAGAGGTCTTTATTTGTTTCGATAGCAACGGCACAAGAAATGAAAGTTGGCCTTCAAAATGGAAACGAATGATGCCTTCCACAACAATCAATGACTCAGTCCTTACATCTTCAATACCTAAAAATAGTACTGTGTACAAACTACGACTAAGGCAGAATGATAACTCTACTAAAGAAACAAAGTGGAATCAACTATTCGGTAAATGCTCCCCACCACTAAGTGTTGATAGTACAAAAACAGATTGTAAACTAGAATTAGGTACAGTTTCTTACCTGATCTACTACATTGTGCTGTGTTCCTCGTTGTTAGTTACTGAATTGATTGTCAGACTTATACGGACAATATGGATCCAGAACTGAGCTGTTTACACTGTCTAGCAAACGCATTAATAACAGAACACAGGTATGGTAAAAATTTATATGACTTTACTGAGGAAGAACTTCCATTAAATTATCTGATCGACAAAGCCGGTCCCATGGAACTTCTTTGCGCGTGGGTCAAGTTACCAAATGAATATAAAGCAAATTTCAGGCTAACGATTCAATTACCTTGTTTCGTACACCACAATAGGCCTGAATGGAATGGTCACGTGGATGGTCCACCAGAGCCACAATCTAGATGTCAAGTATGTAAATGGGGCCTTCAAAGATGCGGATTACATTAAATAATTTTACCATATCTTTATTTATTATAAACCATGGTGGAAAAAAATAAAAAACAATTAATAATGTATATGTGTTTTATTTATAAGTAAACAGTATGTTTTTTAATATAAATTACAAAGCTAACAAATTACAAATCTAATAAATCGAAATCAAAATTATCACATTCTGATTCAGACTCATCTAAATTAACACTATCCCATCCTGCTTCAGGTTTTTCTATGTCCAGGCGTCTAGCATACTTTAGCAAAATGTCCAAATTTTTATCACTACTATCAGGAATTAGATGATGCCCCCAAGCCAAGGTTCTTACATCACCAGGTATAACATACCTTTTATCATCAGCTGATGAAAGGGCTACTTTATTTTTAAGTTCAGTGTGAATGGTATGTAAAGTGGATTTAAATATAGACATTTTACGGAATATTAAACCACCGTTTTCGACAATCTGAACATAGTCTGAAAAATCTATTTGATGTTTAACAACACTTTTAGAAACGCCTTTCGCCTTTTTAGTTACATCATCGGCTTTAACACAGTACGCTTTCGCACCAGTACCATAAAAGCTCTCTATTGGTCTTCCAGCGTATTCGTCCTTCATTTTTCCTACCACAGACTTTGTTTTGGGTATGTTATGGATGTTGTCTGCATTATAATTTGAAGTATCGAAAAAATGAATGTTTCTCTTGATGTCATCATACACATCATCTGTAAATATTTCTAAAATTAGGCTGTCGGTGTCTGTGTAGACGACAGTTGCGTCATCTCCATACATCGATTTGATGTAACCATATAGAAATTCGTATATGATAGTCTTGGAAATATCCAAAATGGAAAAGCCTACGTAGAGTGGCTTGTCATACACAACTTTTAATTTTTCCAACTGAACTGCTACTAAATTTTCATCGAATACGGAACAGGATTTAAAATGTGGCAAGGCTATTAATGCTCTGGCACCTAATACACCTTTTTTATTTTCCCAGCAGGAGCATAGTTTAATGTTCTGTCTTTTATCAACGTTCTCCATGGTTTTGCCAAAAATTGAATTCACCATCAACTTGAATAGATCCTTCTCAAACTCGTTTTTAGCAGAATTTCGGAGATTTGTGTTTAAATCAATATAAGACTTCAACCAGGGTGATTGGGAAAATTCTATTATCCTATGTATTTTCTTTAATTTCATACCATATTTTAAACATTGTTTCAAATTTTGGTAGTGAATGGTATATTTATATTTGTTTCGTGAATTTGGAATTAATTTGGCAGTTTTACTTTTGGGAGGAATCATTCTCTCAGGACAGAATGGTAAGTCGTTATGGTCATCGTGCAAGTCTGATGGATATTCCAAGTCCACTTCTAAAACATAACCTTTTGACGAATTTTCTCCAATTAGGGAACAATCAAAATTTTCTATTTCTTCTTCCCTCAACCACCTGAAATCACCTGTGGGCAGACATCTTTCCATTGCGGATCCATATAAATTTGTGGCGTCTAGGTATATAATGTATGACGTTGGTTTAGTGGAATCATAGTTCGGTAAAAATTTATTATTTGCCACAGCCTTTCTTTTACTACATTGAGCCACGCCTCCTCGAATACCTTTTCTAAAGAAATGCACAGTGTCCACGTCGGTTAAAAGTTCAAGTCCAATACCTGTTTGACGTAACATTGCGTCCCAGCTCAAAGAAGGCGCTGTCAAATAATGAGCCGGATCTAATTTGTACTGTTCCAAACACACTTTCCGAAAATTTTCAAACACATCGGCTAATAGTAAAATGTCTGATTTTAGATATAAGTCTGCATACTCTCCCAACGTTTTACATTTGAAGGTATTCCATACTTTGTTGGCTCGCTCGTAATCATCGTCGGAAATGGCTTCATTTGTTAATTCATTGTAAAACTTATCTTTTGAAGGTAATTGTGTTTCTTCCAATTTTTCAAACGAGTCTACATAATTGTAAGGAAAAACACCTTTCTGTCTGATTAAACTGAATTTCTCATCATCTTGAAAATATTTCCTAATTTCAGTACACTGATTAGATTCTAAACTCTGGCTCAGCTTGTCGAGGGATTTGGATAAAAATCGAAAAGAGTCCACAAATTTCAATCTCAGGTATGTATCTGGTTCTTGAGGATTTGGGGATTTTTCCACAAGGATTGATTTAGAGAATGATATATACTTCTCTTTGGTTTGTGCTATCACTGAAATACGCTCCTTCTTGCATGCCAACTTCTTAATAAATAAATGACTATCATAGTTCGTTAGATTGTGGAAGAAAACTGGTATGAATTTTGACACTTTATAGTTCAAATTACAGACAGAATGAGCCGCAGCTCTGAATTTGCCACTCACGTGGCAATGGTCGCGAACTCTGGTTTCACAAGTCTTGAATGGCTTCTTGCAAATGTGGCAACATGTGGCGTTTTCAAATTCAGCTTTCTCTTGGTCCGTCAGAGGTAACATCTTTTTAACATGTTTTAAGTGGGTATTATATAAGTCTAGAGCTGTTTCATCCAACTTCTCAGCGAATACTTCAGCAGCATCAAGTCCTCGATATGTCACAAATTTTGAGTATTTATCGTCGAAATTGCATTTCACATAAAAAGCAAAAGAATAAGGCTGGTGTTCAGATACTTTAACTGTGAATGACTTATCTTTACAAGGTTCATTATGGTCTATGGGTTTCAGCAAACTCTCGAAATCGGCATAAATTACGAATGGAACCGGTAATTGTTTCTCAAAGTTTATGAATTTAAGAATATTTTCAGGCACAGATTCACCATATTTATTTATTCTCAATTCTGTAGATGGTAGTTTCGTATATGTATGGTTACAGTCATTTTCTTGATGCATTCTTAGCTGGTTTATTTTTCTAAACGATTGTAGACATCCATCACAAATATGTAATTGACCATTATAGTTTGATTTTTGTTTTGAAACTAGTCTCGACAAATCTTGTATAAGGCAATAATGATTGTTACCTGTATCATCTGACAAAAGTAATAAATTAACGTGTGTGGCTTGTCGACATGATGTAAAATGTAATGGTCCAACGACTTCAGTAATAGTTTTCCCATCCTTGAATTCAGATTCGAGACCAAACACATTAACGGAGATATTGTTCATTTTTTCAAACTTGGTTATATCTTTTAGTTTCATAGGGAATTCTAAGCCTCTAAAATTCAGTAAAGTGTCATAATGTGGATATGAACTTGTTTTCGTTGGATCACCTTCTGCTGGAAATATGGCTGCATTGATAGACCAAGCGAAACAAGCACTATCTCTGTTTTGTACATTTAAAACGGCTCTCTTTGATTCTATAAATTTTGGCAACTTAATATATGATGAAGCCGACATTGGTGTAAATTTATTTATGTTTACATCAAGAAACATTATACTCCTCAGTGTCCATCCTGACTCCTTCTCTTGGAATTCTGATGCTTGTACAGTCATTTCTTCTCTAAATTCTTCAAAGATCTGATGCAAGTCCGTTGATATAGTGATTATTTTATTCTTTGTGTTGAACGACTTAATATCAGATAATTTCTTTTCAGGTATTTCATAAAGTCCAAATAATTCAAAATTAATCTTAAGGGCCTGGTACTTCTGTAAGTATTCACTAATTTTATTCAAAACTTTCTGTTTAACTTCTTTCAGAAAATCAGAATAATCGATATGACTTCTATGGCTGCTAAAACGGTAACTACCGATCTTGCTTTTAAATGCGCAATGAAGTTTATCAACGCCATCTTCCAAATTACATACAAGAGGTCGATTAATTTTTTTTCTATCAATCATAAACATATCATTTAGGATAGGGCATCTATTATTATTAATATGTCGTTGTAAATTAAAAGCTGATAAAAAGTTACTTCCACAATATTGACAAGTTTTTGAACCACTCGAAGAATTCTGCTTTCTGTTGATACCACTCGTAGAAGGTATACTATCAGGACGTAGTTTTCCAACATCATTCCCCAAACTGCTCACGATAGGACGATTTATTTTTTTTCTATCAGTTTCAAACAAATCATTCACGACAGGGCATCTATTATTTTTAATATGCCGTTGTAAGTTAAAAGGTGATGAAAAGTTACTTCCACAATATACACAAGTCTTTGGGCCACTCGAAGAATTTTGTTTTCTGCTAGGAATACTCTGCTTTCTATTACCACCACTTGTAGAAGGTATACTATCAAGCTTTTGTTTTTTATTCGACGGCTCACAGGTCACACGTTTTCCATCATTTAGAACTGAACAATATTGGCGAATATGCCGAACTAATTTGCTCTTGTTTGAAAGAACTTTCTTGCAGTGTTCACACTTCATTGTTGTACAATAAATTATACAGTACTGAAGAATGTGCTTTATCCCAGCATTATATATCGTAAAATCAGTCGTAGGGGCGGGGGACCGTTGCCATGACAACAACTGCTTACCACATGGTATCCTAGATCACATCTGGTGAACACGTGTTCGACATCTGGTGAACAGATGGTACACAATCTAAAAATAGATCGATGACTCATGACATCTGGATGGTAATTAACTTTAATTAATTCAACATATCAATTAAGGCGTGACGTCATACAACAGATGGTATGCAGGTGTTTGATGACTCATAGTAAATATCTACAGACATGTCGAGACATGTTTAAACTTGTTTGTAAAATAAAACACATGGAATATGTTTAAATTGTTTTATTTCTATGACATTACAAAATTTTCATAAAGATAAAATACATTTGATAGAGAACACATACATTTAGATTTTAAATGGTTGAAACATCGAGGTTCTGAAAAATTGAGTGGTGGATGTTCTTCTAACTCGTATACTGGTGCTAATGAATACTTTTCTATGTATGCAGCTTTTTCTTTTCCTTTTACATAAATTTCTTCATCATATTCGGTTAACTCTCGGATAATTTTCCCAAAATTGAAGTATGGAGTGTTTCCTTCATTCCAATGTATACCATGGTAATTATTTGTTAACCAATTAACTTGCTTTTCTAAATCAGGTGGTAGGCATTTTACAGAATATGGTGACTTGAAAATATAGTGAGCTATTTTATGACCATCATATGCGGCTAGTTCCTTAACAATAAACTTATTTTTTTCTGCTTTGAACCCTTGTACATCCAAAATTAATGGCATATTTTTATATTTGCCAATTTTCTTGTCACAAAAACTTTTAAACTATATAGTTCCACCGCTTTCTTTAAATCTCTAATTTTTTTCTGATGCTCTCTCAGTGCGTTTCTGTACTTAGAGTTCATTGTAAACTAACTCGGCAACCTACATCAATGTTCCTTAAGTAGGCTAGACCTGTCTGACAATTTTTGTTAGTGGATTATACCGGAATAGACGATCATGCAAAATTAAACAGTATGCTGTGGTATCACTATGAATATTTTCACTTGTTTCGAATTCAATGCGCATAACGACAGATCCCGATTGAATAGTTTCTTTTTGACGAGAACAGTCGATGTGAGTTATAGGCGAAATAGATTTGAATTCTTCAGGTGTGAATATAGGTTCATTTCCGGTTTCATAGTATGAATCTTGAAAATCTGAGAACATTTCATATAATGCCGCACATTTACCGTCTTTAAAGTCTAAATATAAATCATTGTAAGGATATCTTTCAGAATTTAAAAATACTCTTATATTTGTTAGATTACAGTTATCAAACGTACTCATATTAGAAGTTACTTTATTCTTTTTATTAGTTTGGAAGGCCACTACAACATATCGAGGTGTTTCTAACTTCGTGGTAGTTTTCACAGGCCAAGTATGTCTTGTAGTCTGAGAAAGTGAGGGATATTCTACAAGTTCCCAACTTCGAAATGAAAGTAATAATTCGCCATTTTTGTCTAAAATATTAGTTAAAGCCAGCTGCTGTGGTATTCCCACGGAAACATGTGGTACTCTCCAATAAATCTTATCAATATTAATTTTAGGTTGCTCTGTATCATCAACACTAGTTACTGCATCTAAATCATTACTACTTCGAATTAAGACCAGTTCTTGTTTCATATTTAATATAATTTGTTTGTAATCTTCGAAAAAGCCCATTAACATTTTAAGTGGAATGCAAACATTAAATTTATTACTATTCGGTAATATGGTGGCTTTAGGAAACCAACCAGCATTTTGAAGTTTAATGCTTTCACCTGAATTAAAAGATAAAAAGCCCTTAAGAGTAGATGTTAGTCCCACATTCCGATTTGAATCTATGACAACGCCATTTAACTCGTATCGAATTTCTCTAAAGAGATAACTGAAGGCATTATTTATCAATTTTAACTTGGTAGCTGGTGATCCATCGTCCTTTGTCAGACTTCCTTCTAAGTATAGATGACTTTTACATGGTAAAGTATAAGCATCCAATTCTTGGATTGGAATTCTAATTTCATCATTATAATCAAATTTTCCTGCTAGGAAAGGTTGATAGTTGTGGTACTCATAGTTAGAAACGGAATTATCTATGAGAGGTTGTTGTGTAACATTTAAAATATCCATTATATAAGTAATTCAAAACCGAGAGATTTTAAGAAAAGTTTATTCTCAGGTGTTACTAGACTAACGTTCTTCCTATTACTGGCTAAATGTTTGCTTTTAGATCGCCTTTTATAAGTGCGCTTAGCAACTACACTTGGAATGTGATATTTATTATAGCGGACCACCATTAGGATAACTTTTTTAAATGCAGTCTAACCGTGATGGTTTCTTTACGGAAATTGACAAGATTGCCGTCTTGATCGAGTATTTTAATAGTAATTGAGTTGATTGTCCTAACGCTTACAGGGAAGTATAGAATGTTTAGAGGCGATTCCACTATTTTATAGCCTGAAGCAACGGTTGGGAAAAACTGGTGTATTATGTGAACAGGTAATCCATTAGAATAAGAACCAGTGGCAATATTACAATCGATACACAGAGCATTCACCTTAATGATTTGTACTGGAAAGTCAGATTCGTTTAGTTCATTAGCTTTAAGAATCCTTTTCTCAAATCCCAAGAGACGTCCTATAGAGTTTTCAGATGTAAAATCGATGTCAACATTTGTCTTTATTTTAACCGTCGAAGTAATACGATTTGGAACAATATTAATATAAGCAGGTTTGTGAATTATTTTTTGCAGATAATTGTTAATATCGCTAATTTCATAGGCTCCAACAGGAATGGTCGTGGTAATAGTCCCTTGAGTGAATTTGTTGTTTGTTTCGTCGATGTTTGGTATAACATTAAAAGTCTCAAAATTTGTTAAACCGATAACGTAATCGGAATTATCATCCAAATATATAGGTGGATTAAAATCAGCTGTTAAGATGGACGAATTTCCCGAGAGTGAAAAAGTTAGGGACATGTTGCACAATTCAATGGTATACACATAATAAAGACATTTCCTTTATTTACATTCATTATATAAAAATTTCAGACATAGTTGTCCACAATTAATTGAATTATATTTCTGAATTTGATCATAATTATAATTAACCTTATTCAAGCTACTATCGCTATAGAAATAACTTATTAATTTTTTCGGTGGTCTTAAGTTTCCATAACTATCGAAATAAATTATTGAGTTCTTTTTCTTCACATATGCTGTCCAGTGAGTGCCTGGTCCAGATGAATCATCTAAATTTATTATACCACATTCATTTTTTCTTATCTTCATTGGCAACGCATCTTTCATAAATACACCACGAAAGTTTGGAATATGTAAATCTTTAGCATATTTCATTAATTCTATATTGGTTAATGCTCTGCGAGGTAGCTTTATTGGAAGTTTTTTTTAAAAGGTGCTAGGTATAATCCCATGCCTTTCTTGTAAGGTCGTAAGTACAATCCTTTTCCTATTGCAGCCTGCTCCATAGCTATGTTGTGTCTTTTATCTTCCTCGAGTTTTTCTTTTGCGGCCTTTGCATCATTAACTGCTTTTGCAATTCCTGCAGCACCACCTCCTATACTTCCTAAAGCACCTAATGCTGCAAATATAGGTAAAAGGAAAGGTAGAAAACCACCTGTTTTTGGTATAGGAATAATCCGTTTCTTTGGTAAAGACAGTTTTGTTGTTCCTATTGATGTTAAAGCTTGTTTGGCGACTTTAATAAGATTATTAGAATTACTGCTTTGAATGCCACGTCGCGCTCGTTGTACTGCATTATTAAAACTTAACGTATTCTTACGCACTCCCCTACCATGTTTCCGATTGGGGCGTTTCTTTCTGCGTAAGCCCATTCCAAGTTTAGTTTTTGCTTTCATAGTGCCAGCCACACTTAATGCGGTAATTTTTTCACCAACTGAAGAATCACTTGCTTTAAATCGCTGATAAGCTTTTTCTGCCAACACTTTATCTGCTTGATGTCTGCTCGTTAAATCCTTAGAACGTGAATATGCGATATCATGCTCCTTACATGCCTCGTCTAATAGGTTGACGCCAGTATTACCTCTCGCAAGTCGTTTAGATAGTTTTGTTCCTGGGCCACAATAGTTGTAGCCTGGTATATGTAATTCGAAAGGTAGGTTATTAATAAGACTATTAACAAAGCCTGACCCTGTCTTTGCTCGTCTTCGTTTACGATTAACTGTTGGTGTGTTGTGTACAAGCATTATATAACCTCTCGAAGGTTCTATATGTAACTGGTTTTTTCGACAATGTGCAATCTTATAAATAGTGTTGATGAATGATTGGTGGTACAGTTCCTTATATGCAGTTTTACGATGAAGATTGAAAAGCAAAGTGTTACGTTACCAATCGTTAACCAGGACGTGTCTTCATTGGAAAATAGTTATCAAAAACACGGTAAACTATTTGGAGGCTTATCCAAGCGAGCGTTGGTTGTGGGGAGTAGTGGCAGCGGAAAAACAAATTTATTAGTTACGTTGCTTTCACATCCCAATGGACTCCGATTTGAGAATGTTTACCTATATTCAAAGTCCTTATACCAACCAAAATATGAATATTTGAGAAAATTATTGAAACCCATGAAAGAAATAGGTTATTTTGAGTTTAATGATGGGGAAGATGTTTTATCAGCTCAAGAGATCAAACCCAATTCGATTATTATCTTCGATGATGTAGCTTCTTGTAATCAAAATATTATGCGAGATTACTTTTGTTTTGGACGCCATAAGAATACTGATTGTCTTTATCTATGTCAGACCTATTCATCGATTGAGAAAAGATTAATAAGGGACAATGCTAATTTAATAGTTATGTTTCATCAGGATAATACAAACCTCAAGCATATTTATGATGATCACGTAAGTGTCGATATGTCATTTCAAAAATTCAAAGATCTTTGTTCTTTATGCTGGCGAGAACCATATGGATTTGTAGTGATAGATAAGGACTGTGCAATAAATAATGGGAGGTATAGAAAAGGATTTGATAACTACATTACACCATAAGATATATAATACATAAATGCGTTGAGTGAAAGACAGTGTTTTTTAATATTTCACAGTGCAAAGATGGATAAAAAATTAGCTAAAGAGCTAATAAAAGCTAGAAAATCAGTGAGACAAAAATATCTGTCTCTAAAATCTGATATCGCACAGTCACAAGCTCAGCTGGAAAAAGGTTATAAGCCCATTACCGAACCATTACAAAAATTTTTGCAAAACATAAAATCTGAGGTAGTACTTAAAAAAGAGCCTGACGAAACTGAACAAACCAAAACTCCTAAACAAAGGTACAGCTCTACACCTAAAAAATCACCAGTTAATATTTTAAATAAATATATGCCTGCATTACCTATGACAGGATTTACTTTTTTGGAGGATACTTATCAATTTGATCCAACTAATGCACAGAATTCTACTGTTGTTGATGAGCAGAATAGTAGCGATTTAATTAATGAGGAGGTTGAAAGAAGTCGCATATACATGCAAGAATTGTCAAAAACCAAGGCTTACGAAGAATATCTTGATGCATATGATCCCTTACCTAGAACATATATTGATGAGTCCGTACGAGGAGATGAAGCGGCAAATGATCGCATATATGGCGTAACACATGATCATGTAACTGAAAAATTTCAAATAGGTGATTCCGAATTAGAGATTGTTGGTAAAGACATAAAAGTTAAAAATATAGTATATCCTGGCACCGTTGGACTGTATGAATTACTGTTTAAGAAAAGTCCTAAGGCGTTTAATCAGACAGAATTAGATCATTATATGGATATATTAAAACGCACCAATACCTATCGCAGAAATTTCGATCCTAACGAGCAAATTCAGAGCAAGAATACTCAAAAATATAGAACTATAATTCGACCATATTTAGTAGATAAAGGTATACTGAAATCTATGACGAAGACTTTTCAAAGGACATCATCATTCTCCAAACCAGTACCTCCAAATACTAGATCTCAAAGTAATATTCGTCCTAGAACTCAATCATTTAAGCAGCCTACAAGAGGTGGAATGCTGGACTTGTCTAACAAAAAAATCGATTACGTATATTATGATGATCCCAATGAGTTAATAGATAGATTAAGGCTTCTAGTGGCTTCCCAGATGGCTGGAAATGATGGACATAAAATGGAACTCCTCTCAATAGTCTCAGAATTGCGTGAATTACATATTATTAAATAATGGTCACATATCATCATCTGTTCAGTATAAATCTAGCCAGTAAAGGTAACACAATGCCTATAGATAAATTTGGTAGACATATGTTTGCGTACAATATTAAACCTTATCCCACGTCATCGTTTTTAACTGCACATACAGATGCTAGTACTTTATCTAGCCTATGTCTCATACAAATTCGAGGTGTGGCACAGAAAATACCAAAGAATCTTCGAACTTATACATTTTATGTATTAGATGATGGTACTGTAACATATACGATACCTATTTCAGGTATAATTGAAAGCATAAATTTACCTAATACCGTTACAATGTTTTTAAACAATGACAATTATGATCCAGACAATAAAAACTTAAGTAAAGGAGATAATCTTTCATTTTCGCTTCCACAAGTAGATCCTGTAGAACCGCTTTTTGTAGAAATTGTACTTCGCTGTCCATTAGTGAAGAATGAGTAACATAAAGTTAGAAGTAGTTAATGAATTACATAAACCAGCCAGAAAAAAATTTCGAAGAAGACATGTGATTATTAAAGGACTAAATGACCTTATTCAAGCTGATCTGGTTGAAATGATTCCGTATGCTAAAAATAATAAAGGCAATCGATATATTCTTGTTGTTATAAATGTATTTAGTAAATTTGTATGGGCTCGGCCAGTTAAGAGAAAAAGCGGAAAAGATGTAACAGACGCGATGCAAACAATTTTATTAGAAATGAAAATCAAGCCGAAAAACCTTCAGACAGATATGGGTAGAGAGTTTTACAATAAACCATTTAGAGAATTAATGAATAAATTTAAAATTAACCACTACAGCACTTTCTCCAATTTAAAAGCTAGTATAGTAGAAAGAGCAAATCGTAGTTTAAAAAATTTAATGTGGCGGCAGTTTAGTTTTCAAGGAAACTACAAGTGGTTAAATCTTTTACCAGATATAGTTAAACAATACAATAACGCAATCCACCGCACTACGCAGAGAAAGCCGATAAACGTTACTGAAAAAGATGAAAAATATTTATTACAACATGCCTATGGATATTTAAAGACTGTAGATCCACGTAAAAAGAAATTCAGTAAAGGTGAACATGTAAGAATAAGTAAATACCGAGAAGCTTTCTCGAAGGGGTATACTCCCAATTGGTCAAATGAAGTTTTTAAGATATGGAAAGTACGCAATACAAATCCCACCACTTACATTTTGGAAGATCAAGAAGGAGAACAAATTGAAGGAGGCTTTTATGAACACGAACTCCAGAGCGTTAAATATCCAAATATTTATTTAGTTGAGAAAGTTTTAAGAAGAAAAGGAGATAAGCTATATATAAAATGGTTAGGCCTAGACAAGAAACACAACTCTTGGATAAACAAGAATGAATTAGTATAAACATGTAAACATTTGTATGTGCAAAACTTAAATAAAACAAATTTCATTTATTATATGTTTTTTATTTCAAATCTTTCATCAAATATTTTACATCTATGATTTTTATTTAAAATAGGGTTAAGTACATAGGAGGCTTCCTTGATTCTTCTGTGAAAGCGCAGTCTGTCCACCACCATAAATTCCCAATATATTTTTCTAGATGAATTGTATGCATAGCTCCATGTTATAAGATGGTGAACTTCATTATTTTTCTCGTTAAATGTTACTTTTTTCATTGCGATCGTGTACTACATTCCTTTTCAAAGACATCTGGGTACATATAAATTAATTCCAGAATCATGCAGACGTTTTCGCTGTTTGGATTGCCTTTAATTATATTTAAAGCATTTTCAAAAACATTACCACTCTGGTTTTGCAGTCCATCTTGTAGAATCTTGAAGTAATTTGCAAATTGTTGGTTTTTAATCATTTCCAGTCTATAGTTCACTAGCGGCTGTATTTCAAATAAACAACACATCGATTCATACCACAAGTATATGTAATTATTTTCCTTTGAAATTTTTATTACTAGAGCATCTGAGAACTGTTCGAAATTTATGGAAAAGTTATCTTCATGTATTGCATCCGTTTTTCCATTGTAATACAGGTAATTCATTATTGTTCCTTGATGGGATAAAAACCTCTTCCAATCGGGTTCATCGAAAATCACTTGATCACCTTTATTTCCTGACAGCTTTACACAGGCGGTAAAAGAAGAGTTGTATGATAGTCCCACCAAAGCAAATTTACATGCTGATTTATTTAACTTAAATTGACGTATACCAATCACTACATTTTTTGGAATATTATCTTTGAATTCACTTGATGGTGTGTCAACTACACTTGCTGTATATTGTTCAGGTACATATTCGGTGAAACTGAAGGATGCAGACATTTTGAAGACTAATACTCTTAGATATGTGTCGTGAGTTATATATTCCATTACCCCCACCACTAGTTACCATCTGGTGGTCATGCCCTGAAATAGTTCATCTTACCATATTTTACAAGTTTAAACATGTCTAGACTTGTTTGGACTTGTTTTTCCATCAACATCTGTTGCTATGGAGAGCATCCCCCACCTAAGATTATTATATCCTTAAACGATATATAAAGCATATGCAATTTTGTGTCTTTCTGAGTATACAACAAAGTAAATATGATTGATACTCTTCCTGAAGAACTAGAACTAGACAGTGAATCTATAATAGAGAAGAAGCATGAAGTTAATAGTTTACAGTTTGTGCAGAACTGGGCTTACCAATATGTATGTCTAATTCAAAATTATTTTAGTATTCATTTGGTTGAAAATGAAGCAAAGACATTGTGTATGAGTTGTTTTTTTGATGTGGTTGCGGACTACAACACAAATATCGAAAGTTCTCAGATATCCCAACACATAACAGACTATGCTGTGGAATTGGGAAATAAAGCCTTGGTTTGCTGCACGTGTGGAAATCCGCTTTTTATGTACTGTCTAACACGTTTTTGTATTTTCTGTAATACCATTTAAGTTTTTGTGAAAATTGATATTTTATTGTTAACACCCTGTACATTAATCAGTTTATCATCTTTTATGAATCAATGTCTTTTCAATGTACTTGTATAATTGTAAAATTTTTAATAAATATTTGTAAAACTATATGTGATTTATTTTGAGTTTAGTTTCATGGACTATCACTTAAAAATAAGTAATATTTATTTACTGGGCTAATTTTACATTTATTTTATGCCATCTCTATAAGACTTCATACGCTGTAATTTTTAACCAAGCAGATGGTCGCTCTAATTAGTCAACTTCAGATGTTACAATGATTGCGTCATGCTTTGCTAAATGCAACATTATTTATTAAATACTTAAATTAATCCTTTTAAAATATGAATAGAAAGTAAACGCCGTCTTGAATGTGGCGGGTGTTTTGTGTTCAATTCAATGCTTCTAAGAATATTTTTGTGAAATAAAAATACTGTGTAATAGTGCGAAGTGGTAGTAATGTTTTCTTGGCAACCTTAAATGTACCGTGAACTGTGCATTAAATACTTAGCGTGTTTTGTCAATGTGGTGGGTGTTTTGGAGTTCAGTTCAGTGCTTCTAAGAATATTTTTGTGAAATAAAAATACTGTGAAATAGTGCGAAGTGGTAGTGTTTATGTATTCTTGGATACCTTTTGTTTTTACATTGGATTAGCACTGAATTACAAGTATTTTTTTTTAATTTATAAGTTTAATGCATAATTTATAAACACTTTGTTTAGAAAGATTTTTTGGCTGTTTTAAAAATTTATTATTTCTTTGATGCAATCAATGGAATCGTGTAAATTTTAATACACATGATTTGGGATTGGAAAAATGCTTATTTTTTCCACTGAAATTATTTCGAAATTTTTAATGGGTATAGACCATAGGTATTCATTATATCAGATATAACGAAAAGCCAAAAACCACCCATTTTGTGAGAAACTAGTCAGTCAAAATACTTCCCGTGTGAACGTGACCTTTCAAGCTTAATGTTATTACATGTGGACAGCTGCACATGGTGGGAGGGCAAAAATTAAACTGAACTTTCACCAGATGTCTTGCGTCATCGATCTATTTTTAGATTGTGAATCACTGGCAGATGTCGAACACGTGTTCACCAGATGTTATGAGTCATCGATCTATTTTTAGATTGTGTACCATCTGTTCACCGGATGTCGTGAGAACAGTAGTTTTAATTGGTTCCCACACAACCAGCTGTTCGCCAGATGCTTTCCCATAGCTTTTGATTGGCTGCTCACAAAAAATGAGCCGCTCCGATCGCTTTCTCATAGGTTTTAATTGGTTGGCCACAAATGGCCAACTCTCCGCTCCGGCTCCAGCTCCGAGGTTCTCTTATTACACACCTACTGATATCGTTTATGGCGGATACTGCCCACTGTATATTTTGTTCTGGATCACTCTGATAAAATTGTATATCAGAGTGTCCCCACGGTAAAGTCTTTGTTGAATTTGGTATTATAAATCGTTTATCGTCATGGTGAGATAATGCGACTTTATTTTTTACTTCTGTATAAACGTCATGTAGGTAGCTTCTAAATGTATTCATTTTTCTATATATCAAACCGCCTTGTTCGACAATATGTTTATAGTCATCTATTGACAATTCTTTTTTAATTACGGATCTCTTTACGCCTTTAGCTTTTTTTAACTCGCTACCAACAGATTGCACGGAATATGCTTTTGCTCCCGTACCATAGAAACTAATTATGGGATCCGAGGGAAATTCATCTTTAAAGTTTCCCAAAATCGATGGACCCTTCGGGATATTAAATATATTTCCATCCTGATAGTTTGAAGTATCAAATTTCTCTCGGTTATCTATTATAAAGTTATAAAAGTTGTCCGTCAGAATTTTGAGAATCAGACTATCGGTATCGCAATTTAATAAACTCGCATTATCTCCAAACTCTCTTTTAATTACGTTATAGAAAAAATTGTACAATACCGTCTTTGATAATTCCAAGACACAGAATCCGATGTAAATTGGTCTATTATAAAGAACCTTTTGCCTACCCATGTGAATTGCTACAAAATCATCGGTAAATATCGAGCATGTTTTAAAATTTGGTCGAGATATTAATTTGTTTGCTCCCATACTGCGCCTTATACTCTCCCAATGTGTGACTAATTTTATATCTAATCTATTGTCGACATTTTCCATTGTCTTGCCAAATGTTGCATTATTCATTAATTTGTATTGATCTTTTTCAAATTTATTTTTCGCCTTGTTTCTCATGTCGGTGTTCAAGTCGATATATTTCTTTAACCATGGTGATTGATTAAATTTAAGAACCCTATGTATTTTCGTAACAACCAGACCGTTAGTAATAGCCTGCTTTAAATTTATATAGTGTACTACATACTTTTTCTTATCATTCAAATTTGGTATCAACTTTGTTAATTTCGATTTTGAACCGGGGGGTGCGATATTTTCAACTAAAAAGGGAAGGTCTGAGTGCAAGTCATGTAAATGCCTACCTCAAAAACGTACCCAATAGGACCATTATTCGAGATACTCATAATATCTAAATTACCGATTTCCCTATCAGACATCCACGAGAAGTTGTCTGTAGGTAATACCTGAACCATACTGTGTCCATATAAGTTCGTGGCGTCTAGGTATGTAACGAACGATGCTGGTTCATTGGGATTATAATTAGGTAGAAACTTATTGTTCGCAATATGTTTCCTTTCTG
Organism: Rutpela maculata; assembly: GCA_936432065.2. NCBI lineage: Eukaryota > Metazoa > Arthropoda > Insecta > Coleoptera > Cerambycidae > Rutpela > Rutpela maculata. The sequence continues at coordinate 120,257,099 of OW386285.2, forward strand.
AACATTGGCTTATTCCGCCCCTTATACCCTTTTTAAAGAAATGAATCATATCGATATCAGTTAACAATTCTAACTTTACTCTAGTCAACCTCAACATGGCGTCCCATGATAATCCAGGAGCCGTATAGTACTGAGCCGGATCCAATTTATATTTATCTAAAAAATTCTACGAAAATTTTCAAACACATCGCATAACAGAAGTACATCTGACTTCAAGTATAGGTCTGAGTAATCACCCAAAGTCTGACATTGAAACAAGTCCCACACGTCTTTAGCCCGCTGATAGTCCGCATCTGATATGTGTTCGTTGTTTAAATTATCGTAAAATTCCTCCTTCGATGGTAACTCTGTTTTATTTAACTTATCTAAATTATCCATAAAACTATAAGGGAATACACCATTCTGCCTCATTAAATTGAATTTATTATTATCATTATAAAAACTCCTTGTTACCTCCAACTGAGCGTCATCTAAATTTGCACCTAAATTTTCCAATGATGCAGCTAAAAACTTAAAACTATCGATAAACCGTAACTGTAAAAATTTCTTTTTTGTAACCCCCTTTTTGTCAACATAGTCGTGCATGTAAAGATGTTTTGTAAAGGATATATATTTTTCTTTATTTTGTGTTATTACACCGACCCTATCTTTATATTTACACAACTCTTTGATGAACATGTGACAATCATAGCCGCTCAAATTGTGGAATATAATAGGTACAAAATTTGGTAATTTGTAATTCAGGTTGCAGATAGAATGTGCAGCAGCAAATCTTACCTTGCCAGACAAGTGGCAATGATCTGTAACTATTACATCATCTTTATCGAAAGGTTTCTCACATATGCCACATACGGTCGCATTCTCAAAATCTTGCTTTTCTTGTACCGTCAATTTTGCCATTGGCACTATATCTTTCATGTGTTGATGATATATGTTTCGTAAATCAGCCTCTATACGATTTACAAAAACTGAAGCTGCATCAGACCCGCGGTACAACTCGAATTTAGATAGGGAATTGTCATACGAACACTTTATAAAATATGCAAAGGAGTATGGTTCATGTTTAAAAGTTTTATTTGTAAATGATTGCTCGGGGTTTAGATCACACGTAAGGATAGGTTTCAAAATCGATTCAAAATCTGCATATACCACGAAAGGTACTTCCATTTGTTTCTCGATATTTTCAAATTTCAATATATTTTCAGGTACTTCTTTACCAAATTTATCAATACGGAATTTTGTCGTTGGCATAGTTGTATAAATATGATTACAATCGTTTCTTTGGTGTTCAAGAAGCTGACTTTCCTTACTATAGTACACTAAACAGCCATCACATAAATAAGTTTTATGTTCACGATGGGAAATTTGGCTGGAAACTAATTTTGACAAATCTTTTATCCAACAATAATGGCTATTAACACAATCGTTATTACAGCGATGATTTTCGTCAGTTTCACCACAGTCTCCAGAAAGTAATAACAAATTTACATGATAATTCAACCGTTTTTCACGATAACGCAAAGGTCCAACAACTTCATATTTTATCTTGTTATTTTCAAATTTCTCCTCTAACCCGTATACATTAATTGAAATATTGTTCATTTCTTCAAATTTTGAAATATCTCGCAATTTTACTGGAAAACTCATACCTGTTAAATTTAGCACTGTTGAATAATGAGGATATGAGATGATTTCCGATGTACGGCCATTTGCGGGATACAGCGCCGATGTTACAGCCCAAGCAAAGCAACACTGGTCCTGATTTTCCACATTTACCACAGCTTTCTTATTGCTAATGTACTTCGGTAATTTAAGATATGATGAACCACCAAGAGGACTGTACTTGTTTACATTAATTTCTACAAATTCAATTCTTTCAATAGTCCATCCTAAAAATAAATAATAATTAATAACTCTCTCCATATTGTTTTAAAAAATATTAACATACCAGAATCACGTTCTTGAAACTCGGTAGCTTGTGTAATGATGGCCTCCACAAAACTATTCAAGACATCGTTTAAGTCCATAGACTCGGTCAAAATTGCATTGCTGGTATTAAAACACTTTAAATCTCCCACATCCTGACTTGGAAGAATGTATCTTGCAAAAGTTTCCATGTTCACTTTTACAGCATTATGAATCCTCAATGCTTCTTGAAGAAGATTTAAAATTTTTGGCCTGATTTCATTAAAAAATGTCGTATAATCTATATGGTTACTTTCGCTGCGCACCCTGTATGTTACGATGCGACTTTTGAAAGCACTTTGGACAATTTCTACACCATCAATTAGAGGAATGCATGAATTTGTTCTATGCTGTAACGTTCGTTTATGAGCCGTCATCTGAGCTGCGGTTAATGTCACATTACAGCAGTTGCAGGTCTGCATATTTGTTGAAGGAGTTGGATCCAATCTAGGCCGCTTTGAAGAAGGCCCGGCGGCATCTTGCGACTTTTGACATGATTGCCTTTGATGGCGTCGTAAGCTGCTACTCTGTGCGAAATTTTTGCCGCAATCTGTACACGAAAACATTTTTATAATTCAATAGCTCAGCAACACTGCGAAAGAATTGTAAAATAATTCACAACACTGACTTTTAGTTTTTCACTGTAGTCCAAACAGCACTGAGAAAAAAATCACTTGAAATAATTCACCACGTACACGTTTATATTTACTGTATGAAAGCTCAAACAATAATGAGCGTTTACTGCTTTTTCGTTATATTTATAGTAAAGTCAACCCCCACCCCATGCATGATTCACCCGCCATCAAAATATCAAATTTCATAATGGCATAAAGTCACGCAATCAGTTCTAGCCAAAATCAACACAACACCCTGTATTTGGTAAATATATGTAAATGGATCGTTTTAAAGCATTTTAAGTTTCTTCCTTATTTCAATCTATTCGACCTCAAGCAATAAAATCTACCTGCACCAGATGTTGGAGCTTTGAAACATTCATACTGGATTTAAATATTATAGCACTTTTATTATTTAATGCAAGGGTTCAAAAACAATTGTAGACCAATTTGACTTTCTTACACTTTATTTGTCTGCAGTAGATTACGGTAATTAAATAAATTTTTTGTTAGACAAAAATTAATACATAATCACCCTCGTAAATAGACAATTCCATGGGTGTCAGCGAATATGCCCTATTTGTTTGGGTTCGTTACGCTTAATTAGTCTTACTTGTACCTGTTTGAAAAGGACTTTAAAAATTACAGAAAATAATCTATTTTGCATGAAACAATGTATTATGTTTTATGTTTTCAAATATGAAAAAACTTGCATGTAACAAATTAATTGGTTTTGAATAAATGAGACGTTTGACTAAAATGAATAATAAAACCCTTCATATTTCTACCCCAACGCCCTCGTTCTGGTCAATTAAATCACACTTGAAAAATGTAAAGTGATATGTTCTTTTATTGGGTGGACTGAAATAATCAATACGTATAGTTCGGGGGCTTATGGGAACAAAAAATAGAATGTCATTTGTAAATAATTAATAATTTTGCTTCTAAATCGTTGATTGGTTAACAAAGCGGTGGAATTTGTTTTGTGAATAAGTTACATTAATATTATCGAAAAAAATAAACCTAATTTAAATAAACATTGCAATTGAAAGTGTCGTTGGCCCCTGTACTATTGTGGGATCAAAACATATGTACTATTTATTGCCGCAATGTCTTTTTATATGTAAAAAGCTATTATATTTTTCCTATAGTGGCTCCACGTAAAATAAAGCAATCATTAAATTTAATTGTTGGTAGTGAGAGGTCGATAGCAAGGGGTCAAAATATGTGAATCATGCATGACACATCGGAAGTGATTGTCTAGCTCCTTCAAACCTTTCCCCGTACCTCAGGTATTAGTCACCATAGGATATTTTCACCCTAACGCTATAATGCGTGCATGACGCATCGAAAAGTGGTGGAGGGATCCCGAGCACCCGCTTAAACTAGAAGGGTGCATAATTCATGCATGACGAATAGGGTCCGACCCCTTATATATGACTCACCGGAAGTGATTGTCTGGCTCCTTCAAACCTTCCCCCGCACCTCAGGTATTAGTCACCATTTCTTATTTGTCCCCCTTATAATTCGTGCGTGACGAATAGGGTCCGACCCCTCAGGTGTGTGACTCACCGGGAATGACGTAATAGAAAAGTGGTGGAGGGAGCCCGAGCTCCGGCTTAAACTAGAGGGGTGCATAATTCATGCGTGACGTGTTGAGACATGTATGACACATCAATGGGGTCCAGCCCTCGTGTTTCCGGTATGAATCACCGAAAATTGGTGGAGGGATCCCTAGCACCCGCTTAAACTAGAGGGGTGCAACAACCCCTCGTTAAAACTCATGCGTGACGAATAGCCATAATTCATGTGTGACGTGTTGAAGGGTCCGACCCTCACCCTTCTTCCGGTGTGTGACTCATCGCTTTCCCCTCTCCGCTCACCCCCTCTCACCCCCTTTACCCCGCACCCCACCTGTGGCTCCTCCCACCCTGTGACGTCACCGAAAAGTGGTGGGGGGTAGCCTAGGACCGGCTTAAATCAACTACTTAGAGACCTTCAAAATGCTTTTTTTGGATGATTTTTAGCGTTAATTGAGATATATTATGACCGAAATAAGGAGCGCGCCTCGTTTTAGCAAATTACGATATTGCTCATTTTAGTCCAGTCAACGAATAGCTCAAAGGGTGGTGTAGAGTGCGTGAGCAGGGACCTAAGCGATTCCTTTAGAAAGTTGTTCAGGGTGCTTAGGGAGTGAACATACTAAAAGTCCTGACGTCTAGGTAATGAGCCGGAGGGGTGGGGGGTGAAAGAATGTCCCACTTTTGGTTTTTTCGCTTCTATCTCGAAAATGGTGCGTCGTAGAGAAAAATTTTACTTACACCAAATGAAAGCTCATGAAATTCTTTACAACTTTCATTTTATATACTTTTTTCGAATTCGCAACCGTTTTCAAGCTACACGCTCCGGAATGGTAAAAATTTTCGAAAAACAGATTTTTACCTCAAATTTACGTCACAGCTAGGATAAATACACCGGATGTGGCCACTATCGTAGTTATTTTGCTCATCCTCCCTTCCCACAAACCAGTAACATTATGTCAATTGCGAATGGGGTAGTGGGAGAAGCCACAATAAATTGCTACGATGCTGTTCGAGTTGGTAAAGAGGCAATGAATAAGATAGTGGACTTGCCATTCTCAGATATCAAGTTGTCTCGCAAAGATCGTGCATTCACTCTTTCCTCTGTCAGCTCATCGATAAAAATTCACGATGAAAAGGTTGCAGTTGTCCCAACATATGGGGGGTGGAAACGTGTAGGAGACACCCTGGTGCCAATTACAACAGAAGATCTACCAGCACCGGAGGTTCTACTGAGAACGATATTTTGCCGCTGCACCAATGATTGTGGTAGTGGCAAATGTGAATGCCGGAAAGCAATGCTGAACTGTTCTACGGCGTGCCTCCACTGCCAAGGAAAATGCCTCAACGGCGTGCCTGTTTACGACGAGGACGACGATGAAGACGACGTAGAGCCCCTTCAGCAAGAACCACCCACCACTGAGGATGAGGATGCCATGGACGAGGAACCCTTGTCAGGAGCCTCACGGCCAAAGAGGATGAAAACGTGAAGGAAAGGAATATATAACAATAGGAAAAAAAACAAAGGAATGGATATCTAGCCTATTCTAAATGTCGATTTTAATGTCTTTGAGCAATTCGAGTATTACGTCATAGATATTTTTATATTTAGAGCTAATAAATGACAGATATTATTAGGAAGGTAAATATTCAGACCACTTAAGCACTACTACTTTTTTATGGAATACATCGCTTTCTACTTAAGCAGTCAAAAAATATATGATCCAAATCTGCAGTGACATTGCAAGTATCGCACAAGTCTGTGTCCACAACTTCTATCTTCTTGAGGTGCGCCAGGTAGCACCCGTGACCAAATTATAGTCAGTTTATTGTAGTTACTTCTCTTCTTGAGTATTTTAAATCTTTATGCCAATAACAAGTAGGAATATCTGGCTGAATGGTTGTGTAGCGAGTAGAATTTGTTATACTATATTCTTTCCATAAGGTTGACCACGCATTTATATTTTTTTTTCAATATACTTATACACTCTTGGACGTGTAGTTCACTGTTCAAAATTGATCCATGTTAATACTTTTTTGTTATGATGTCTACTTCTTCATTATGTTCTAAGCCTGTATGAGCTTTAACCCACACAAATTTGATTAACCTTCCTCTTTCTTTTAATTTATTTACTAACATTTTAATTTCAGCAATACGCGTATGAATAGTGTAGTTAATGTCTTGACTGTTAGCAATACTTTGAAGAACAGACAGTGAATCCGATAAAATAGTGCAATGTTCATGTTCATTTCTGACGACGTATTCTAAGACTTATGTATTCTAAGACTTACGTTAAGCTTATATGATCTGTGTATAAAATTAAATTAATAAAATTACTTACCTTATATGTGACTTTTTTTATCATCTTTAAAATACAATTTTCTATTTTTCAGGTAAAAATATGTTTTTCGAAAATTTTTCGAGAATATCATGAGCTTTCATTCGGTATAAGAAAATTTTTCCCTACGACGCACCATTTTCGAGATATAAGCGAAAAAACCAAAAGTGGGACATTCTTTCCCCCCTCACCCCTCCGGATCACCTCCTAGACGTCAGGACTTTTAGTATGTTTACTCCCTAAGAATTCTGAACAACTTTCTGAAGGAATCGCTTAGGTCCCTGCTCACGCACTCTACACCTCCTTTATTGACTGAGTTATTTGACGGTAATTTCTCACAATATTTTCAGTTATAAAGCAATAATCATAATTTTTATACTTTTTTGATATTCGCGCACATTTCTTAAGTCGCTGTATATCGCATGCATGTATGTACAAGGGCAGATTTACGGGGGGGGGGGTAACACATTACCCTCCTCCCCCCAAAATACGTGCGTGAAATGTGCGTGAATATCAAAAAAGTATAAAAATTATGATTATTGCTTTATAACTGAAAATAGTGTGAGTAATGAGGTAATAGGGGGTAATTCCCCCCTATGAAGTATTTTCCCGAAGGTACTCATCCAGGAGTTTACCGCCCCCCCCCCTCCATGACAGAGAGCTAAATCCGCCCTTGTGTATGTATTTGTGTAAATATATATAAATGACTCAAACATTGATGAAAATGAATAATTATATTATATTTAGGTTAAATCTCTATTAGAAGGTTAATAAAATTGGAAAATATGAATTATTGTCTTATTAATTTGCTACACCTTAACATAAAAACCCGATCCAAATTCGTAATCAGCAGCGCCAAAATCATAAATAATGTTAGTTTCATGAATAAATTTCCAGTAGGTACTTCCTTTGTACTTATTTTTCAACTTTGAAGGTGATTTTCACCCACTTAAAGGTAAAGGTATATCTATTCCTTTTTAATATTTGAAGTTGATGCCCTAAAGTTTAAGAATCCGCAAAAAAAAAGTTCCAAGTAGTCCGAAGTTTGGGTACTTTTTGACACCAAGTGTCCGGAGGTCATTCTGAATATTTTGTCAAGTAGTGGCTTCCGTAAGTCGGACAGACATGTCACCAATTCATAATCTAACGAGACTATGTCCTCCCCACGTTTTCGAGGATGCTGAACACGATGGCGGTGAATTAAACTCTTTCCGAATTAACGCCACTCTCCAAACGGCCAAAAATCACCCCCCAAACGCCGTTTCATACCGAACAAACCTGAGTCGCCCACCGTTTTCGAGGATGCTGAACACGATGGCGGTGGTTTAAACTTTTTTCGAGTTGACCCTAAACGGCCAAGGACCACCTCCTTTTCTAGGATCCTGAACACTATGGTCATGCTGGATCTTCTCCCCGAAGCAAACTCTCCCCTGAAACGGCCATAAACTTCCCCTTTGATACCCGGTTTTATGAAGTACACCAAGAGAAAATGAATCATATGTTCACAGATCATTGAATTACACACCTTATGATGATTCCAGGTTTCCTGATTGACTGTTCAACTGAAAAAATAGGCGCATACTTCGTGTCTAGTGTTTAGCTGGGAAAATCAGGTATATGGAATCACTGGTACAATTTCATTTATTTTATTATGTTAAATAATGAACCTTTTTATTGATGCATACAATTACTTATTTACTATATATACAAGTGGAATTACAAGGTTCGTATACCTCGTAGTGAATATCACATCCTTCAACTTCACAGGCTTCATAAAACCGGGTATCAAAGGGGTAGTTTTTGGCCTTTTGATGGGTTAATTTGCTTCGGGGAGAAGATCCAGCATCACCAGCGTGTTCAGCATCCTCGAAAACGGGGGGTGACGCAGGTTTACTCGGTATGAGACTGCGTATCCGCATTTCACCCTTTTCGGGAGTTTTTGGCCGCTTAGGGGGTGGGGTCAACTCGACAAAAGCTTAAACCACCGTCATCGTGTTCAGCATCCTCGAAAACGGGGGATGACGCAGGTTTTGTAGGTATGAGACGCAGGTTTTGTAGGTATGAGACGACGTATCCGCACAGAAGTCACTAAAGCGGGGTCGGCGGTATCGGGATAAGCCGCCATCTTTGCGAAAAGTCAAACGCAAATATCTCGCGAACCATTGATGCTATGATAAACATGGTAAGGACCTTTTTTTGTTCAGCACTAAACTCTATAAATTCCTTATAACAGGTTTATTATCGTAGAACTAACCGTTTGCGAGTTACATTGCGTGTTTATAAAGAGAAGTTTTCATATTTCGTAAACAGTTCATCGTCCATTAAAGTTCAAATAGCAGTCATGTAGAGCATTAAATTTTCTACATTTATGTGACAGACACCATATTGTAGGACTAATATTCTACGGGCTACAGAGCTCTTCAAAAGTTGTAAAAAATTTTGAAAATATCTCCTATTTATCGTCCCTTAAAATATGTTATTATCAATTTTGTAGAGCACTAAATTATCTACTATTTAGTGCTCTACAAGTTTAGAATTACATATTTTTATATCTGATCAATAGCTGACGAGATGTTTTGAAAAATATATTTTTTATAACTTTTGCAGACAAGTTTTAAATAAAATTTGTAAAGAATTTAATGCTGTACAAGTTTGTAACTACATATTTATACATCTGACCAATTTTAGTCCATCCGTCAGGTAGTTTTAACTGGAAGTTTTGATATTTGGTATAATTGTAGAGATAGGTGTCTAATACTAAAATTCACATTTTGCACAAAGCAAGCACTGCCGCTCGAGCCGCCATATTGGCAAGATGGCCTCCAAAAACAGCTTTTAAAATAGCTCCGTTACCATATGCCCTATAATCAAAAAAATCTATAACCAAAATTAAAGAGTAGGAAATTTTCTATAAAACATGTCATATATATGTTTTTTCTAAAACCAACGGTTTAGGTACAGTAGGCGAGTGAAATTAAAAATGTTCGTTTAGTTTCGTTTAAAGGCGTTTTTTTCATCTCCAATAACTTCTGAGGAAATGAACATTATTTCGTTTACATCTGGGAAAGAACGGTGTTGCGTAAGCCAAGCCAACAGCTTTTGCACATCATCGTTGTCTCGAATAATACGTGAACTTCTCATATCCACATGTTGTTCTGTAGATGCAAAAGAAACGTTGCAAGATCTTTCAATCTCATCGCATACGTTGTGCAACTACACCATTCCCAATGTCCACATTATTAACGCGCTACCCATGATTCCTCGTCCATGAGTAAGCCTCAATAGCTTTCATCGTTCTCATTAGTGTTTGTTCAATGGTCATATCTGACCAACAGACCAAAACTTATTGGTGCGCCTGATTGTGAAAAAGCCGTCTGTTGTAAATTTATTGTACTCATCAGGAGTCATTTTGTCTTTTAAGGATATCATATCTTGCAAATATAAATAGCCGGAGACCGAGACCTTCGAAATATGCAAAATAAAAGTGGTCTATGCAACTCACGAACACACAAAAACTGAAGTCATATTCTTACGTAAAATGATCTGCCCAATTCGAATATGGTCGCAATTTGATTTGGAATTGCGAAATCGGAGAAAATTGCACTTTTCCACTTTTCTCTGAAATTTCGCGAAAATACAATATTTTATGTTTCTCATCCCATAACTTTATTAATAACAATTAACTGGGCTTGAAAATTTGGACACATATATTTCTAAACATGATGAATCGATTGCCATACATAAAAAACCGCTGCCCAAGGAATCACTACTTCCACATCCAGATTCTCTATCCAAGTCACTCACAACGAAAAAACTTTGTATGTGAAAATAATTGTTTATGGAAATTTAATAATATAATATTTGAAATCCTCTACCCCAAAAACCCATAAAACGATACCCCACATCCGTAGTGGGGTGGGGGTGGTGATAGGGGGGGTGGTGGATGAAGTAAAAAAATATTTTCAGGTTTCTGGTCCCTGTACATGCACTAAATCACATTTTTTTTCATCCCCTTTAATAAGGAGGTGGGGGTGGTAATGGGGGTGGCTAATGCCAAAATTTTTCTTCAGGCCTCAGCTTCTCTTGTATATACTAAATACCAATTTCACGGACTCTTACCTGCTTGATTTACCCATTTACCCCAAATTTACCCCAATTTACCCCCCAACCCTTCGACGGAACAATATGAAAATATAATCTAGTACTAGATCTCGTTAAAGTACATATGTGTACCAAATTTCAAGTCAATATCTTAAACGGTTTCAGAGTAAACGTGCGCACAAAAAAAGTTACAGACAGACCGACAGACCGACAGACAGACAGACCGACAGACCGACAGACAGACAGAAATTTTTTTTTCGCTCAAACTTAAAATCTCGACGTTTCATGACATTTTAAGCCTATTTGGACAATAAAATTTTTAAAAATTTTTTTGTCGTTACTATACTTCCACTGGACGTGGAAGTAATTATACTAAAGATAAATTATCTGGTGGAAAAAAAATATTTTCCTCCGAGTTCACATGAATTTTTCAGTAGTGACATTGAAAAAGTCTGTATCGAGGAAACTTTTTTTGTTATTGAAGATATAGTACTAGTATAACGAGTGAAATGTAGTTTAAGAAATAAATTAATTTTTGAAAAACATAAAATCGTTGTTTACAACAGTTTGGTGGTCATAAAAGTGTAATAATCTTGAGCGTTGTACGCGCTGCATTAAATTCTGGGTGCATCATGCACCAGACAGCGTAGAGAACATGAAATGACACGGTACGGCATTCGCTTCCAGATGTATTCATAAAGTAATATAGATAATGGAATAGTGTCGTATAGACAAACTTCGCCCTCAACAAATAAAGGCGTTTATTATTATTATTATTATTATATTATACTGGGTAATAGAATTCTGCAGTAGCACACAATAAATACATTTTTATTCGATATATACACACTTGCCTTCGCATAAACAGCGGACATTTGCTTTAGCACAGGAACATGATTTGTTACAAATTAGGTGTTTGCACTTACAAAATGGTGTTATGTTTAGAAAATCTGGCTTCACATTAATTGTCACTGGAATTATGTTGCTGTCTGTTTTGTGCCATCCAAATTCAAAAAGGTTTGGTATTTTTGGCTGAACGAAATAGGCAGTTTTGTAAAAAAAATGTATAACGAATTGGGAATAATTTTAGAAGCACATTCTTTAGTAATTTCTATGTTATCAACTGCAGATTTACATAACTGAATATCTGTTTTTAAGACTTGATTAAGTAAGATGGTAGATGTGAGACTGTAAGTGGCAAGAAGAATTGGTCTGTCCGGCACCATCCTTCGTATCTGATGACTGAGATGTGCTCTCTTCTGGCATGTTCAACAATTTTATTATTTTTGCCGTTGAACAAACATAACTAGACAACTTTGCAATTATTAGTAATTTATCTCCAAAATGTTACTTTAATTTCTTTGAAATCTCATCTGAACTTGCTTATGATTCAGTCCAATGGATATTGTATTTAGTATGAAGAAGGTGACGAATTTGAGCTATTGTTAAAACTTCAGCATTTACCAATAATTTTTTTTCTAATTTTAATAATGCTTGCAAAACAGGTCTTTAAATTGAAGAATATTAGCTTTGCTTTGTTTCTTTGAAGTATTAGTTCTTAAAAAAAAATCTAACATACATAAATTGTGATATTTCAAATCATTTGCTCTCATGTCTATGCAACTATCGCCGAATCCTTGAATTATATATAGTATTTTCTCGTCGTTTAACTCCTTATCTTACTGGAAAATATCATTTTGCCAGTTAAATGACCCTACATACAATTGCTTTCGGTTTCTTTTAATGTCGCGTTCTTTATTGCAAATAAGACATTTTTTTAGTAGTGCCTTTATTGTCGGCATTTTTCATAGGAACATGTATGTCTTGAGAAAAAAATCTTCATATACGATCTTCTACACTTGGCGTGATAAACGGGATTCTTAGAAAACAAATTTCCTTATTTTCCAAATGAGCTCCCAGTGCCACTGATATATTATCCGATTTAAATGACGCCGAGTGTAATATACATAGCTTTCTTCTGTAACATTTCAAACAGTTTCTGAAGTTCCTGCCTGATACACAATACACTGATCAAAGTCATTGTTGACCACAAATAGAGCTAAAAAATTATATTTAGGAATGTGCACATGTTTACATTAAATGTTTCTCACCCGATCTCTTCATGTTATACCAATACGGTGAATCATAAACCACTTGAAAATATTGAGAATATTATGTATTTTTTTTAAACAACAATGTTTACAATAATGTAAAAAAAGTAACAGCAGTGAACTATAACACTCCTTACTCACATAGAACGTATTAAAATGAAAACTAGGTATGTGTTGCCCGATACAGTCAGCGATTGCGAGCCAGAGCGCCGCGCGTATGATTCATGTTACACGACCTTTTTCTCACTTACGCTCGTTTCACACTATACGGTTTTGATCGTACGGTAAAGAACCGTACGGCTTTTTGTCGTGACACAGTTGTTTTCACATTGCACGGTTTTTTGCCGTTGTAAGCTCAACATTTTCATTTCATTTGTAATAATAAGACAATTATACGACAATTTCATGTTTTGATTTTTTGTTTTTTAATAAGTATTAAATATACTTACCAGAACGCATTTTTATTTTGTCTTCCATCAAATCAAAATCTTGTTTCAGTTCTAAGCAAACTTCCAGGCTTTCTTGTGGCAATTTGATCTTTATAAACATTAAAAGTTTTGTCCCATAGCACAGGCCTACTTTGAACCAAGGTTATCAAAACTTCCGCATCAATTTCATCCATTTCCCAAAAGTTAATAATTAATAATTCAACAAAACAATGTAGCTGCCGTACGGCTCAAAACCGTTGAATGTGAAAGCACGCATTTAGTTATGTAGACCACTGAGTCAAATGTGCCGTATGGCAGCCGTCGAATCCAGTGGCAAGGGACGGCTGCTGCACGGCACGGCACCGGCGTTTTGCCGTCATCGTATAATGTGAAAGGTCCCATGCTTTTCTTCACTCCACTAAAAGAATGCAGCCGCACGGCTTTATACCGTACGATCAAAACCGTGTAGAGTGAAAAGAGCGTTACGCTCTTTTCACACTATACGGTTTTGATCGTACGGTAAAGAACCGTACGGCTTTTTGTCGTGACACTGTTGTTTTCACATTGCACGGTTTTTTGCCGTTGTAAGTTCAACATTTTCATTTCATTTGTAATAATAAGACAATCATACGACAATTTCATGTTTTGATTTTTTGTTTTTTAATAAGTATTAAATATACTTACCAAAACGCATTTTAATTTTGTCTTCCATCAAATCAAAATCTTGTTTCAGTTCTAAGCAAACTTCCAGGCTTTCTTGTGGCAATTTGATCTTTATAAACATTAAAAGTTTTGTCCCATAGCACAGGCCTACTTTGAACCAAGGTTATCAAGACTTCCGCATCAATTTCATCCATTTCCCAAAAGTTAATAATTAATAATTCAACAAAACAATGTAGCTGCCGTACGGCTCAAAACCGTTGAATGTGAAAGCACGCATTTAGTTATGTAGACCACTGAGTCAAAGGTGCCGTACGGCAGCCGTCGAATCCAGTGGCAAGGGACGGCTGCTGCACGGCACGGCTCCGGCGTTTTGCCGTCATCGTATAATGTGAAAGGTCCCATGCTTTTCTTCACTCCACTAAAAGAATGCAGCCGCACGGCTTTTTACCGTACGATCAAAACCGTGTAGTGTGAAAAGAGCGTTATTACGCTCTTTTCACACTATGCGGTTTTGATCGTACGGTAAAAAACCGTACGGCCGCATTCTTTTAGTGGCGTGAAGAAAAGCATGGGACCTTTCACACTATACGGTGATGGCAAAACGCCGGTGCCGTGCCGTGCAGGAGCCGTCCTTTGCCACTGGACTCGACGGCTGCCGTACGGCACCTTTGACTCAGTGGTCTACACAACTAAATGCGTGCTTTCACATTCAACGGTTTTGAGCCGTACGGCAGCTACATTGTTTTGTTGGGTTATTAATTATTAACTTTTGCAAAATGGATGAAATTGACGCGGAAGTTTTGATAACCTTGGTTCAAAGTAGGCCTGTGCTATGGGACAAAACTCTTAATGTTTATAAAAATCGGATTGCCACAAGAAAGTCTGGAAGTTTGCTTAGAACTGAAACAAGATTTTGATTCGATGGAAGACAAAGATAAAAATGCGATTGGTAAGTATATTTAATACTTAATAAAAAACGAAAAATCTGAACATGAAATTGTCGTATAATTGTATTTATTATTAAAAAAGAAATTAAAATGTTGAGCTTACAACGGCAAGAAACCGTGCAATGTGGAAACAACCATGTCACGACAAAAAGCCGTACGGTTTTTTACCGTACGATCAAAACCGTATAGTGTGAAAAGAACGTTAATATACATTTTATGAAAAAACGCTCCAAATAAAAAAACTGTCTCATTTCATTACACTACTACTACAGCTTACTCGATTACAGTATCCAGTTATTTTGAAAAATAAAAAAGTTACCTCGATCCACACTTTATCGCTGTAAAGTATACAAAAGTACTGTCCCTTTCGTTAATAATTATTTATTTTTTAGTCATATCAAAACATATATTGTTTTTGCATACACCGTTGGAAAGCGAAAGATTTGGGTATTGCAGTACTAAAATATTAATTTTTTATGACAACGAATAACAGATATAGAGAAGTGGGAACATTAAAAATGCGAAAATAGTGATTTCCGTAAAAAACATGAAAAAGTGCAATTTTCTCCAATTTCGCAATTCCAAAACAAATCGCGACCTCAAAAATACGTTTTATGAGGTGTTTTTACATAGAAATCAACTGTCTGTTTTTGTATGTTCGAGAGTTGCATAGCACGTGTCGAATTCAGGTCTCGCTCTCCTGCTAAAATGACACTATTTTGCTTAAGTAGGGTGGCCGCTTGCATGGCAGCATTTTCTGGGCAGTTTCTAGGTGAAGCTGCCAATTACCTATTCTTTCTGCTTCTATAAACTGCTTCACCATAATCACCATGCGAAAATATTGCACCCACAGTTTAGCGGTAGGTCCATTACTTTCCAGTTTTGCTAATCATTCAAATTTTTTAGTAATCGTTTTAAACAAACCTTGGTGATGCGTTGAGAAGATCGTAGATCTATTCAAAGAATGTTTTCCATGGCCAGGGGTTGTTCTACTGTAAATTCCACAGTCTGCAAAATAATATGTCCCAGAGCAATGACAACAAAAATAACGGATACGAAACATTGTTATACTTGCACTTTGGTCAAAGCAATACTGAAAAGCGATAAAGGCAGACACTATGCACGTTATAAAAACGACGGCGCCCGGCCGGCGGAGGTTTAATCACAGGTAGATGCGGCGCAGGTAAGGAGTAGGTAGAATTTCAGTTGAAAGGGTTTGCAAATAATAATCCAAATTGAATTCAGTAGCCTTATGTTCATTTAAATCTCATAAATTTAAGCATATCGTTAGGGAAAGTAAAATGAATATCTTTACCTTTAATCGACTGTTGTGTCTAAACTATTGACTTTACAAAAACATATATAACGTAGTTTGTAGAAAATTTTCTCCTCTTTCATTTTTGAAATAAGTCTCTTAAGTCTAAAACCCAAGGTAAAGGAGATATTTAAAAAAAAAACTGTTTTTGGCAGCCATCTTGGCAATATGGCTACGCTGACGGCAGATATTGCTTTGTGCAAAATGTGGATTTTAGTTGTAGATACCTAAATCTACAACCCTACCAAATTTCAAAACTTCCCGACTTAATTCCTGGTAAGGCGTTTTTATATGACCTGACGAATAGTTAACGAAATATTTTGAAAAAATCATTTTTTTTATAACCTTTCGCGGGCTGTAGCTCGTGAAGTATTAGTTTTACAAAATAGTGTCCATGACAGAACTTGATTGATTGATTTACCAGCGCGTGGTAGGCATTGCTGCCACTCCCAGGGTTATACACCTGGCCCTGCTACGTCCACGATGGGTTGGATTGGGGCCATGCTTGTTGTCAGCAGCGAGAGCCACTTGGCGTATTAAAGGAGTGTGGGATGGGAGGTGTAGTTATTTGTGAGATGCGGTACCGGATTGTGTCGTTGGGGAGCGTTCAAGCTCCCTTTTTTGTGTTGCCGCGTTGTGTCGTGATATGAAATGCTTATTCTCCTCTTTTTGTGTTTCTGCTTCTTCGAATTTTCTTTTTCTCAATCTTCTGATTCCTCGGTTTCCGATGCTGGGTTGAATTTGGGCCATACTTGTTGTCATCAGCGAGAGCCACATGGCGTATGGTACTGGGGGATGGGCAGTGTAGCTGTTTGTGGAATGCGTTGCCGCATTTTGTTCGTGATATATAGTGTTTATGCTCCTCTTTTTGTATTTCTACTACTACAAATCTTCTTCTTCTGATTCCTGCGTTTCTGATTCTGGTAGAGTATATATCGCTCCGATTTCTTTGTGAAATTCATTTTTCCCCTCGCTTTTCTTTCCCAATATGTTTGGTCCTTTCTCAGTTTGTTCATCTAGTGTTGTTTTCTACATGTAACATGATCTCCCTATTTTTAGTTTGCTGCTGTTCAGTATTAGCGCTTTCTTCAGTAGATGTGTTGAGTCTCTTTTTTGGACATATCCTCAGTACTTTATTGCGTACATTTCTATCCTTTTTGTGATTATCTTCCTTTCTAGTAGTGATGATGTTTTATGTCACTGTTTTCATCTTGTTGTTTTTGTGAGTAGTTGGATGATGTCTCTTTCAGCTCTTCTCAAACTTTTTTTGTTGGCTTTTTTGTTGCCGCGTTTTAACTCCATATATCATCGTTGGCAGTATGATGGATATGTACAAACATTTGGTCAGGCCCCAGGATAGTTTGTTTTTCTCGGTGAACGGTATAATTGCCCTTGTAACTCTCTATGCCCTTTTAGCTGTTCGTACTTGTTATTTTTTTTCCTGCTGTCGGGCTCATAGGTGACCTGTCCCTTTTTAACGTTTTTCTTGTCGCAATTTTTGTTTTTGATTACCCATTGATATCCAGTCTTCTCCTGTCAGTTGTTTTCCTATTTCTTCGTGTTATTTCTTCTGGGAGTCTTCGTGCTGTAGTAGAGAGCTATTTCAGGTACTCTGTGGTGTATTGTTGTTTCCTTTACGTCTTTTCTCTTCTTTTATTCCCAATTTTCCGCATAGGATTTTGAGGTCTGTATTGCTGTCCTTTTTGCTTTAATATTTTTGATCCTTTTTGTTATCTCTCTACCTACTAGGATATGATCTATTTGTAAGACTGAGCTTTCATTACTCCAAGTGCCAAGACAGGTTTGTCTTTTGCTGCACGTGTTGGATATTGTTAAGTCAGACATGTGTGCTTGATTTTTCAGCGCGTTTCCATTTTCGTAACCCATGTGTGGAGTAGAGTTTTTCCAATGGGGTTTTTATCTTCCTCCGCTGATCATTTTAATGTACGATCAACAGTTTACGAAATAATCCGCAAAGACTACTTTTTGAAAACATTAACGCTCTGTAACTCGTAAACGTTTAGTTCTACGAATCCTGTAAAAGGATTTGAAGAGAATTTAGTGCTGAATAAAAAAGATCCGTACCATTTCTGTCGTAGCATCAATAATTCGCGATACGCCAACTTAACAAAATATTCAGAATGAACTCCCGAACACTTTAAAATAGAAAAACTGACTTACGCTATTTTTGCATTATGAACACCCTTGTTTTACCTATTGATTGGGCTACTAACTTATTTCCATTTCAAGTTGCACCAGTAAGTAGATAATCTTCGGTAAAATTTAGAAAAAACACAATACAAGTTACTAATCTGTCAGATCGAACTGAATTTTTGTGCAGCAACAGAGCTCTAGAGTAATCTTTGTATTATAGGTAGCAAGCAAGAAAGAAGAAGTATTGATTTTTGGTAAGATATAACTAAGAATTATTATTTTTGTAAAAGTGTACACCCGGTATCTCGGAAACGAAATGATTATGAGCATATGTTGTGGTAATAGCGTAGGCAGGTTATAAAGCAATAGAGAGTAGTAGGAGTAACAAGAGGTAGATCGGATGGTAATTAAGTAATTATGATAGATATATTAGATAGAATGACAGAGATATATAGACAAGTAAATATTAAATAATACTTATTAAGTAAATATACAATTGCTGCAAACGCTCTTGCCAGTAGCATTGCAAACGAATCAAGAATAGTAAGGGAATGTTAGAAATATTACACGTTTTCAAAATCATGGACCACAGACACCGACGACGACGTCAAGAATAGAAAATGTGGAGGGAAATTTCTCATATAGAAGAGTTCTTGGTGTGTTTGTTTGGAATATAGCTAATAATAGTGTCATAAGAAGTTAACAAATGACGCAGGAAAATTTTAAGGAAAATTTTAAGGAAAATTTTAAGGAAAATTATTATTAGACAAGACATTCATAGAAACGACTACAGTACATGTAAAAAGAGCTACAAAATAACGTAAAATTCAGACACAGCTGTAAGTAAAAATAAAGTCATGAAAATTCCAATCCATGATCTATGATGGGTTATGAGATGGTATGGCATATTGAAATGTACCAAGACATAAAAAAGTAAAAATCTTATTTAATTGTCTTAAAAAAAATAACCATTATATAAGTGGGACATTTAATTATTGCTATATATTATGAAATCATGAGTCAGGTATATTACAATTATTATTCTTTATTAGTTATAAATTATGCATACCTACTTTGTATACGCAACCTACTTAGTTATTTTCATAATGTTGATAAATAATACTTATTTACAAATACTTAAAAGAAAAAATTAAGTTAGAAATAATTTTTGAGTTGTTAAAACATATTAGGACAAATTTTATGATGATGTCAATACAGATGTAAAAGTGAAATATTAAGCAAAAAAGTAATATTATTTTCATCAGTTAGACATCATAATAAACGTAAACCATCAACTCAAGAACGTATTTATTTACATAAAGTTTGTCGCAGTTAGTACTTAAATAGGCGATCTGTCTAAGGAAACACGGCGATCTTGTTCCCACCTTCTATCGGCTTGTATATCAGCGTATGCGTAGAAACTATGTAATTGGAGGCGAGGATTACGTAGTGGATATACCATTCTTCGGTCCAGTTGCACTGTGGTCGATTTTCGGACTTATGGTAGACAAAAATATAATCTGCTATGTAGACCAGGGACCGAAACCGAAATTAATTTCGGTTAGGGTTAAATAACGTATACCATTTTCAGTTTTCATAGCAGCGACAATTTGGTTTTCATTTACGGTTTCGGTTGTCAAGGCAGCGACAATTCGGTTCTCGGTTAAGGTTTCGGTTTACAGATCCGCGGCAATTCGGTTCCTGTTAGAAAAAATTAACAATTACGGTACGGTTTTCGGTTTCGATTTCGGTTTCTGGCTATTTACTTGCCTTTTACCTTATATAATCTGTATAATGGACGAATCAACGTATGGTTTTCACCATAAAATTTGGTATTTCTACATCATGGTTTAAAGATTTGAATCTTTCAACCATATTTTTTGAACTTTAAATTCGTAATTACGGTGCGGATTTCGGTTTCGGTCCCGAAATAAAAGTCACACTTCAATAAGGGATGAAGGTCATTTAAACGTCTGAGACGCACGCAACAAATAAGATTAGGTAAATGAAGCAGTTAGGTAAATGAAATAATTTAGGTGCGTAAAAATAAATCAATGGGGAACTTGCCCATCTTTTTTTATTTAATTAAAGTATGTGTTTATGTATAAAAACACGCCACACCGAATATCAGCTCTTAAATCGCTGTACTTACTTTACAATAAATAATTAAAGTTGAAATCCTCGCCACTCCTCACGAAAAGCACTGTGACGTCAGATCGAGAAAGCTAGTCTCGCGTGGTGTCCCACAGATGGCGAACTTTAGCCGAGCGGTACGTCTTCACAATAATTAATAGACTGGACGGCGGTTGGCTTTGAGACGTCTATACAGTGGCGGCGCTAGGGGGGTGCTGGAGTGGGCGGGAGCCCACCCTGTGAATCCAAGCGTCGGTCGTTGCCCACCCTGCGCCGTAAGGCATCACGCCACATCTCTACGCTGGCGATCGGGCGGAATGTATAATGTATATGTACGCTGTACCACCCGCCCCCAAATTATTTTCTTTTGCCGGCATCCGCCCACCCATTTCAAAGGGCTAGCGGCGCCACTGCGTCTATATATTCGGTCATAAGTCTTTTGTTTTTTTATGTTAGAGAAAAAATAGAAAAAAGTGTCGGAAAGCTCAATCAATTCTCTTTACATAAGCTGTCTACAAATTTTTCAAAAAAAAAAAAAAACGATAATTATCGAGATATTCGAGGACATGTATGAAATTACACGTTTTCCTATAGAGTGTATGTAAATCTTAAAAAAATAATTATTCTCAGAAACCTTTGTTTCGAAGGGCCGATATTAACGGAGAGTCAAAGTAGTACATGATGTTAAGTGAACAACGTATATGAGATCGATTTCAGTTAATTATCGATTAATTACGGTGACGGGAGAAATTTTACAGAAAAAAAGAAGTCTCAAATCCCGCCCCCTCTAATTCCTTCATTTTTGTCGGAATTCAAAAAATAAAAAAAGGGTTTTAGCACATTTAATTCTATTTAAATTAGCTAGAGTAGTCTTTAGGCGTAGGAGCCAAGTTAAAAAGTTGCCAACTGTAGAAGCTCAAAATTTGCGTATATGGCCGACATTTCAGTAGTTATCTCCGAAATGAAAAAAGAAAATCAAAATTCTGATGACAGCAAAAGATTCGTAGTGGAAAATACTCATTTGACCTTGTTTTTTATTTCGAGCTAACTCCCACCGTTTCGGAAATATCTGCGAAAAATTGCAAAAAACAGCTTACATTTCGGAGCCGAAAAAACTGCAAAAACATGCAATCTTGACACGTTCATATTTTCCTAAAAACACGATTGGGACGGCCATACGATGTCGCGACGTAAACAGGAAGTCTTCCAGATAAACTTATCGTAAATTGCGCTGCGAAATTCGAAAATTCGGCTAGGCACGAACGAATCGAAAGTAGCATTTTGTGACATTTCACAATATTCAAGATGTTTTTACAACGAATACGTTTAAATTTTAAGTGAGGTTGTGTTCACTGCTAGTTGTTTCTGACAAATGTGCATGCGCATGCGGAGTTATCAAAGCCAAAGCAGAATCGGTGTCGCTTGATGCAGTCATCTAACTTTTTCCATCTGACGTCACGTTTCAGGAGTGGGTAAAATTCCGGCAGATTGTAATCGCTTATATTTCTGGAAGAAATTTTTTTTTTAATTTTTTGTTGAGGTTTTTAAGTTAGTTGCGATTTTAAGTATTTTAAATTAATTTTATTTTTTGGGCAAGTTCCCTATTGGTGTGTTTAGAAAAATGTATTCACTGTCCATATTATATTCGTCCACAATATCAACAGGCGTTTCTTTACGCAATTCAATGACATCTGGCAGTAGTGTTTATACCTACTGTGTAACGCTGCCACTTGTGCACTGCAGTTAATTTCAATTATGTTTCAAACTGACATCACAAATATTATCAAACGTCTAAGGGTGTGCTGAACAATGCTGTCCACTTTTATCTCGGCAGCAGTTTCCGAATTACTAATATTCTCTGGGTAACACCGTTTTTTGGCTAATAACACATGATCGTAGCACGGGTATATGGGGGTATTGTGCTCTTTTGTTTCTCTATAGGTACTGGGCCATACATTGATTTTTTGTTAATCTGTTCTTCACCATTGAGGCTAATGCTTCATCCGTAGATAGTTTCATGATTTCTGTTGATGTTAATGATTTCTGTGGTCGCTGCTTCTCTATGTTTTCAGATATTTCTTTTAGCACTTCAAACGAACTTGTGCAGCATAGGTAACTTCCTCTGTGTTATGCTGCAAAAGAGGTTGAACTCTTCTTCGCTTGGTTCTTTGGATACTATCCGAAAACGCCGTCTTTGGTCGTTCCCTTAGAAAAGAGACAGTTTGGGTAATGGTACTTGGAACGCTGTGCACTTTCTCCATCAGATCATCAAATGAAAATTGGCCCCACTTAAGTATATCAAATTTTTGGTACGATGTGAGGCTATGATGACTTTCTAGCCATTTCTGTTTGAATTGCTTACAAATACTTGAACGTGTTTTATTGAGCTCATTGTCGATCGAATCCTGAAAACTTTCAAGTATCAGGACTGCAAAATATGGTTCTATACAGACAGCTACAACTTTCTCAGCAGCATCGGCTTTCTCAAGCCAAATATTATAACTATCTTGCCGCGATGACATAGGTTGATTCTGAAATAAACACACAGCAGTTATGCAACTGTATGCAGATAATTTCTCTTAAAATAAATAGCTATATATATGAGTTACATATATATGGAGAGTTTATGTCCGCCAAAAACGTCCGGACTAATAAAAGGTTAGATAAGTTCAGCGTATTCTAGTTTCAGTGCGACAAAACATAACAGGGCATATTTTATAAATGATCATCAAAACAGACTTGATTTATTAAATTATTAGGCTTACCTCTTGTCTCACTTTCCATATCACTAATCGTTTTCTCACTGACAACAGCTATCAACGCAGTTCGTTAGTGTGTGCTAATGCATGAGCCTTTCCATATTTTTAATGCTTAACTCGAGTTATTTTAGAAAAAAAAATAGCTTGCTTCTGATGAGCTGGCTTGTGTTTCCGGTATGTCCTTTGTTCTTTGGTTATGGGTTGTTTCAATGAAGTGTGTACTTGGTTGCAAGGTTGTCGGTATCTGAATGGATGTTGCGTGCACAGCGTTGTGTTTGTTTGGTGGAGGTGCTCGTGTTTGTGATGTGTGGTAAGGGTGGGTAGGATGTGGGATGAAGCTGTAGTGAACAGAGTGTATCAAATGGTGGTGTTAGTATTATGTTTGGCCTGTACTCGTTGGAATGCGAAAATATACCAACTAAGCAGGTCTATGTAATCAGATTTTATCCGTGTCTGCATCCTTCTCCGGGCGGGGAAATCTTTTTCTAAGAAAACTGACCTGGGTTTTATTACTACGGCCTGTACTGTAACAAATAATGAGAAAATAATTTGGATTGCTTAACATTGGTTTTTACATTTTTGACTACCATAAATCCAAAAATCGGCCACTGTGAGCTGGTTTCTTGCCTATTAAATGTTAGGCGAGTAAAAGATCCCCTACTCTTGGGCAGAGGAGAGGTTCGGTAAAAATCCCAGGTTGGGGGTAGCTCGCAGAACTCCTTAAATATGGAGGTGAAAAACTAACAAACACCATATATAAAATGATAATTACGAATCCCGGATGAACGGTGCATTGGAATTATTTGCCGTCTACACAAGAAAGGAGACCAACATGAATGTAAAAACTAGAGAGGGATAACTCTTCTTAACACCATCTACAAAATATTTTCCAGTGTTCTATATAACCGACTAAGTGAGTACTCTGAGGCACTTCTTGGCGAATATCAGTGCGGATTTAGAACTGGCCGATCAACAACAGACCAGATTTATATACTGCGCCAGATACTAGAGAAAACCAACGAATTCAACGTAGATACATATCACCTTTTCGTAGATTTTAAAGCAGCCTACTATAGTGTGTAGAGACACAAACTCTAGGGAGCAATGAGTGAGTTTAACATTCCTAACAAGTTAATAAGATTAGTCAAAGCTACAATGTCCAAAGTGGTCTGCAAAGTTAAAATACAGTCCGACCTATCGGAAAACTTTGAAAGTGATGTAGGACTGAGACAAGGAGATGCACTGGCGTGTCTTCTCTTTAACATAGCGCTGGAAAACGCCGTAAGAGACGCTGGACTAGAAAACAGAGGAACTATCTTTAATAAATCCTCACAAATCATGGGATATGTAGATGATCTGGACCTGGTGGCACGCACCCTCCGCAAAGCTAAGGAGATGTGTGCAACGTTCTCTAGTGCTGCTGAAAACTTGGGCCTCCGAATCAACGAAGATGAAACTAAACTTATGGCATCAACACCTAACAATAGAGCCAGAAACATAGGGCAAAACTTCTACGTCGACAACTTTAATTTCGAAGTCGTTCAACAGTTTACATACCTGGGTTCGCTGGTTACCCACGACAACTTTACTTCTGAAGACATCAAAAGAAGGATTGGCCTGGCGAACAAATGTTACTTTGGCCTAAGTAAACAAATGAGGAGCCGAAACTTAAGCCAAAAAACAAAACTCACCATCTATAAGACCCTCATCCTACCAGTCCTAACATATGGATCTGAAACATGGACAATATCTAAGGCAGACGAAAACCTACTGCTAACCTTTGAGCGTAAGATCCTAAGGAGAATACTAGGCGCTATCTATGAAAATGGTATGTGGAGAAGACGATACAACTTTGAACTCTACAACAAATACAAACAGATCTCAGAGGGAAGATATGTGGTATCGCATATAAGGATAGGTAGACTGAGATGGGCAGGACACGTGGCAAGAGCCAACGAAAATCGTACCCCAAGACAAATATTTATGTCGCAACCTGGCGGAAGTAGACGTAGAGGCAGGCCAAAGTTGAGATGGAAGGATGGTGTGGATGAAGATGCCAGAAAAATCGGAGCTGCAAACTGGCAACGGCTAGCAAGAGATAGAGACGACTGGCGGAATAGACTTAGGAAGGTCGAGGCTCAACTAGGGCCGTAGAACCAATGATGCTGATGATGATGGGGGTAGCTCGTCTCCTGGACGATAGACCTTGGTATAGGCCGATGTTAAATAAATAAAAAAAAATTAAGAGCTCTGCCTTAGGCGAGACTGAAATAGCGAAAATCTAAAAAATATTAAGAAAAAAGGTACACAAGACTCAGGGAGAAATGGATTCATTTGACTAGAGAGTAGCCGTTATTTTTTTGCCCATTATGAACGGCATGCCAAGTCAATTAATAGACACAATACCATTTAATGATATTATAATATAATATAGTTTAATAATACATTAATATGTGCTCAATTATGTTTATCAACAAATTACACAACACACAATTATAAAAAAAAAAACACTCAAACAGAAATCCGACACAGTTGCGCAGGTAAAACTGACGTGCAAAGCAGCAAGGCTGTAATCAATTGATGAAATTATAAAGGAGTATAAAAAGTATAACACTGTTTATAATATCTTGAAACCCATTAAAGAATAGAACACTATCAAATGATTTGCGGATGGTTTAAGTAATCAAAAAATGAGTAGTAATACCTATCACTATGATCGTAAAATTACTCTTAATTAT
Source organism: Rutpela maculata (assembly GCA_936432065.2). NCBI lineage: Eukaryota > Metazoa > Arthropoda > Insecta > Coleoptera > Cerambycidae > Rutpela > Rutpela maculata. The sequence goes on from OW386285.2 coordinate 120,282,946, forward strand.
AACATAGTATTCGGCGGCACAAGAATAAGCCGCAGGAACGGTAAAACAGACGATTTTTACAATAACAATGTCAATAGGAATTTTAATGGAAATTGGAATTCTTACATATACAGTCAAATCGAGGTAAGCAAAACTTGACATTAATTCATCAGCACTTTTATACAAACAGAAATACGAGAGGACGACACTTACAAATACAAGGTCGAATAATATTAATTTAGCTTAAATAAACGTTGAGCTAGGTCAAAAACGAGACAATTTTCCGACCTGTGCTAATTCAACCGAGAAGAAATTAAATATTTGTTTCCGTAGAATTGTGACAGATTATATTTGTCTATATCTGTGTGTATAAGTCGAGTTAAGCTTTATGTGTGTGGTAAAAAAAAATTTGTAAAAAATCCAGCCACCTTCAAAGAAAAAAAGTAATTGTTCATTGAAATGTTACATTTTTTGAGACTAACCTTGCATTTTGGGTAGGACAAGGTTTTTTTTTTCGTTGTGTAAGTTTAAAATTGAGTTTTCGGGGTCGGTGGCCACTATTTGGTCGCAATCTTGAAAGAAGAGATGCTAATAGTTTTTGTCCTATATCTCCATAACGGTACATTTTACAGATTTTTGTTTAGAATTAAATTCTCTACAATTTTACTGAAATTGAATAATTAAAAAGTTATAACCCTTGGAAGACAGAAAGTCACAAAATTTTCTTTTAAACGCTAAAACTTTTTTCTTCAATTTTAACAAAAAAATACGTCATCTCTTTTGTAGAAGATTTCCTTCGTAGTATGTGCCTCTTTTGGCTAAGGCTTGCCTTGAGTTATAAAGTCGTAGAATTGCGGTGCTCTGGGCTGAGCTGATTAAGTTTATTATTTTATTTTAGTTTTGGGTTAGTATTAGTTAGTTTGGTTTTCTTGTAGGTTCTTGTGCTTATGCACATGTAGTGTGTGTTATGGCTCTTTTGTAATTATTTGCTTATGCTATTTTGTGTGTTTACTGTTGTGGTATGGCTCTTTTCTGTTGTGATACTTTTTTTGCTTTAGATATTTAGTAATTTTTTGTTTATTTTTGTTTTTTGTGTGTTTTTTTTAATTTCAGTTTTTAGAGTTTTTAACACTTTTTTGGTATCTTTTTTATTTTTGTATGTCTTTTTTATTTTTCTCTTTTTTTCTCAAAACATTGTTAGTTTACAATATTTGGGGTCTTTATGGGTTATATTTTGTTGATTTAAGAAGTAGTATGTAATACAGGGAGGGATGTTTGGGAGCTTCAAGGAATTTGGGGGTGAGCGGATTAATGAGGGTGGGATTATTTGATTTGACCAAAGAGTTTGCTAAATTAGGGATTAATATTTTGAAGACAAAGTCGTTTAATGTAGGAGTGCCTGAAATTTGATGCAATGTCGAAATGGGGCTTCGGGTAGGAAATTTGTTAACCACTCTAAGTAGGCAACTGCGAAGACATCCAAATGATACCATATGGTATACTGACGGATCAAAAACGTCAAGAAGTACTGGAGCAGGTGTTACGGGGGACCAACCAGGGACAGACATCAGTCTGAACCTGGGCAGTACCGCAACGGTGTTCCAAGCAGAAGTCACAGCCATAGAAATCTGTGCACAAGAAATGATCCGGAGGTCATATACTGACAAAAGAATCCGCATCATCACTGACAATCAAACAGCTATCAAAGCTCTCAACGCAGTAGAGATACGTTCCAAAACGTCAAAAGACTGCCTTGAATCTCTGGCGAAACTGGCGGAACACAACAGTATACAACTGGAGTGGACGCGAGGACACCAGGGCAATGAAGGCAACGAAAAAGCAGATAAGCTGGCCAAACAAGGCGCAAAAACAGCCTTGATGGGACCGGAGCCCTCCTGCGGGATATCATACTATACCGTAAGAGGAATTGTAAAGGAACTATTGAGTCAGAAACATATCTTGTATTGGACCGGCGCGCCGGGGATGAGACAGTCACGTATATTCATCACCGGCGGGCCATCCAAGACAAAGACTAACGAATTGCTAAAGCTGAGCAGAAAAGAGCTGAGATGTGCAGTGGGAATTCTAACAGGACATTGCACACTGAACAGACACCTAACCAACATAGGTGTGAAAGATAATCCAGAACGCAGGATGTGTAGTGAGGATGAAGAAACTCCTCACCACATACTATGTGAATGCCCAGCCTTGGTGGCTGGGAGATTTTCATACTTCGGGGGACTAACCGTGACCCCGGAAGAAATAGCCAGAGCTCCCATTGACCGTTTACTCTCTTTCTGGAGAGGAATGGGATTAATGGGATAACGAGACTATGGGGTACAATAAGCTTAAGCTTCAGTACAGCGGGGCTTCGGCACCGCAACCCATAAGGAAGGAGGTATTTTATTCTGTATGATTTGAAGTTGTTTTTGTTAGGCTGGTGGAATAAGAGGATACCATATTGGTGCAGCATAGGTCAAAATCGGGCGTAGATAAGATTTATATAGTAGGGTTCCTATTTGGGGGTGGTGAAGTTTTTATGATCGGGTATAGTGTTGTGAGTCGTTTCCAACATTTGTTGGAGATATTTTTAGTGTGTTGCTTAAAATTAAGTTTGGAGTCGAGAGCGACCCCCAAGTAGTTGATACAGTCTGACCATTCGACGTCACCTCCGACGATATTAAGGCGTGCCGTTGTTTGCTCAGAGATATTTTTGGCAAAGTATATGGTTTGTGTCTCATTGAGGTTGGTTTTAAGCCCCCAGTCAGAGTAAAAATTGACCACAGTGTCCGTGTGTTGTTGTAATAGTCTAGTCATAATGTCAGGGTTTTTGGATGTTGTCAGTAATGTAGTGTCATCTGCATATAAGCAGATGGTAGTTCGGTGGTCGGTAGGGGTTGGGATATCGTTGGTATATATATTGAAAAGGATAGGACCAAGGGCGGATCCCTTTGGAATGCCAAACAGGATGAGTAGGGATGTGAAGCACGCCTCATTGACTACAGCTCGAAATTGGCGGTTAGATATGTATGACTGTATCAATTTAATGATACGAGTCGAATAGCCCGCGATGGATAGCTTGTATAGTAACCCGGGGTGTCAGACTTTGTCGAAAGCTTTTTCGAGGTCAAGGGCGACAAACCCTGTGAGTAGACCTCGATTCAAGTTATTGGTGGCTATCTCACCAATTCGAAATAGCTGCAGTGTGGTGGAGTGACTGGCGCGGAAGCCAAATTGGTGCTTGTTCAAAATGTCATTTTCTCCCAGGTGCTTCTGGACTCGACTTAATATAAGCGTGTCCAATATCTTTGCCAAGCAAGAGATTAGACTTATAGGGCGATAATTCGCCGGGTTGTTCAGGGTTTTTCCCGGTTTAGGAATAATAACAATTTTGGCTATTTTCCATTCTTTCGGATAGTAAGTTAGCATGATGCAGGCGTTAAATAAATTAGTCAGGTATAAATAACTTTTAGCTAGAAGATGTTGTAGCGCAAATTATCAAGTCCAGGAGCTTTCCTGGGGTGCAAAGACATTAGTGAAGCTCTCACTTCGGATGGTGAGAAAAACATTGGCTCCGCGTCAGTCGGGAGGGTGGTTTGGTTTAAGGTTGAAATGTAGGTTGTTAAGATTTCTCTAGCTAAAAAAACCCTTGATTCTTACGTATGAATTAAACAGACGTTAAATGTTAGGAAAATAAGTATATTATCGAACTACAAAAGAATGACTGTGCGTCAAAAAACTTTATGACATATATTATTGTTTTTCAGTGCCGTCCTCTTGTTTATTTTCCACATCCTCGGGCCCCGGAGTTTGACATACTATTTTGTCGTCTGGGTAATCTAGTTCCAATGGATATAAAAGTTGCACAGGTCTTTTTAAGAGTTTTCCACTCGGAAGACGTACCTCACAAGCACGAACCTTACCGTCTCTACCATAGAAAAGTTTCATAACTCTCACTAATTTCCATAAGGTGCGTCGAGTGTTTTGGTCATGCAATACTAATACACTACCTTCTTTGAATAAATTAGTTTTATTTTTATTTTTATTTAAATGGTGGGCTAGTCTTAACTGCTGCAAATAATCTGTCGACCATCTTTTCCAATATTTATCCATCGTTAGTTCGTGATATTTCCACTTTTCTAATATGGAACTTCGTTGAATGCCTTCAATTGGCACATCTTCTGTTAGATTACATTTCGCTTCTCCAATTAGAAATTTGTTAGGTGACAATATCCATGGGTTGTTTGGGTCATCGTCAATATAAGTTAACGGTCTAGCATTCACCGTTGCTTCTACTTCTGTTAAAATTGTCTGCAACTCATCAAAATTGAGTGTGGCCTTTCCAATGGTTAGCTTTAATGAATCTTTTACAGTTTTCACCATTCTTTCCCAGAATCCACCCCACCATGCGGCTCTCTCGATATTGAATTTCCATTCTATACGGTACTTTAAAACCATCGATTGGACTTCTTCATTTTTCAAAATTTTATTTAATTCTTCTAGTTCTAAAGAAATTCTCTTAAAAGTTTTTGCATTATCTGAATATATTATTTTGGGAACACCTCTTCTTGAAATAAATCTTCGTAGACTTCTCATGCAGCTTTCTGCTGACATATCTTTTACCAGTTCCAAATGAATGGCTCTAGTTACTGCGCACGTTAAAAGCATTATGTATACCTTTCTCGATTTTCCATCTTCATTTACGTAGAGAGGACCTGCAAAATCAAGACCAGTTGCCTCAAAAGACCTACTATTCTTCATTAGCCGGTTCTTCGGTAAAGGAGCAAATTCTATGCTATATGGCTTTCCTCTTAATTTTTTACAAGTAATGCATCTTCCCAATGAAGACTTTATTACTTGTCTACCTCGGATGATCCAATATTCTATTCTTAGGTCTGCCAATACAGTATTTGTACCGCCATGATGTAATTTTTTATGTGACTGGTTAATTAGTCGTGTCACCCATATACTCGACTTTGGCAAAATTATTGGATGTTGTGTCTCGTAACTTAATTCACTTTCTTGCAATCTACCTCCAAGTCTCATTAATCCATTATCATCTAGGAACGGCGATAAAGTCAAAATTGAAGACTTTTTATTCAGTGGCATTTTCTTTTTCAAGCATTGCATTTCTTCACAAAAGTTAGTGTTTTGTACGTACTTTAGCCAATATATTTCTGCAATTCTTATTTCATCTAATTTTAAATATCCAGTAGATTTTTCTGTTTTATGTTTCGTATTATTTATGAACCGTTGTATGTAACTTGTTATTCTAGTAATTTTTTCTAAGCTACTATATTTATCAAGATCGAATATAGGTTTCGATGTATTTTCTTGTTGTGTTTGAACATTTAAAACACAATTTTCAATTTCTTCTATTTCACTTCTTTCATCTTGCGGCCAATTTTCTTCTGAACTTTGTAGCCAATGTGGACCGTTCTTCCATAAGACAGATTCAGGCAATTTTTTCGCTTTTGTACCCCTAGTAATCAAATCTGCTGGGTTTTCTTGACCTGGGCAATGACCCCAAGTACACTTTTTAGTTAAAGACTGGATTTCCTTAACTCTGTTAAATACATATGGTTTCCATCGTTCTGCTTTACCTTTAATCCAATAAAGAGCAATTTTTGAATCCGTCCATAAATAAATTCTTTCTATGCATAGCTTCGTATTGGAAATAATATACTTTTGTAACCTTGCGGCACAGGTAGCAGCAGTTAACTCGAGTCTTGGTAGTGTCAGTTCGTTTTGTCCATCGTTTCTTAATGGTGCTACTCTATTCTTTGATATCAAAAGATTAGTTTGAAAAGAGTTCTGATAATGTCTTCTTACGTACGCTGTTACTCCATATGCTTGCGGGCTCGCATCAGAAAACATGTGTAGTTGTATTTGTTCTTGAGAATTTTCGACTATACATCTAGGAATGGAGAATTCTGTTAAATGTTTTAGGTCTGAAATCCAAATATTCCATTCAATCTGCAGTTCCTCTGGTAATATACAATCCCAATCTAAATTCAATTTCCAAATTCTTTGCACCAAAATCTTAGGTATTATAATATATGGTCCGAGAATGCCTAGAGGGTCATATATCCTTGAAATTGTTTTTAATACATTTCGTTTAGTTATTTGTTTTTCTTCATTTGAATAATTAAATATTTGTTCCAAATTTACGCTTACTTGGTCTTGACCTGTATACCATACTACACCTAGTATTTTTGGACATGGGGATGAGTTTCCTTTATCTTCTTTTTTGAACAGACTTGTTAGATGTTGACTGTTACTCACCCACTTCCTTAAATTCATTTTCGCTCCATCCATTATTTCATTTGCTTCGTTGTATATTCTTTCTGCTTGCTCTTCACTATTTACCGCAAGAACTAAGTCGTCAACGTAGAATGATTGTTTTAAAATTAAGCTAGTTTCTTGAACCTCTTTAGACTGACCATTTAAGTGTTTTTTAATTGTAGCTGCCAAAAGAAATGGACTTGTAGTTACTCCAAATGTAACTCTCTTCATTCTATAGCTTACTAGTTCTGGCAGATTCTTCGCAGAAATTATTTTATTATCATACCAAAGGAAACTGTGTGAATCTCGATCCTTTTCAACTAATGAAATTTGCAAGAATGCCTTTTCTACATCTGCACACATTGCTACACAACCAATTCGAAAATTCAGCAAGATTTTTACCAGGTCTGGGACTAAATTTTCTCCGGGAAGTAGATTTTCGTTCAGCGATGTAAAACCAGGTGCATGCGCCGATGCATCAAATACTACTCGAAGTTTCGTGGTGTCTTTATCTTCTCTATATACAGGTTTGTGCGGCATGAAGTAGGTTTTACTTTCACTTTGCAGCTTTGGTGATTTTTCAGCGCATCCTGCATATAAATATTCTCTTACTGCGTTATCATATGCTGTCAATTTAGATTCTCTAATTAATTTTCTTGTTAAATTCCTCACTCTTGCGATAGCTTGTGCATAATTATCGTCTAATCTTAGTTCTTCTTCTCTCCAGGGCAATGTAACTTCATATCTGTTTTCATTCATTTTAATATTTTCTTTGCAAAATTCTTCTGTAAACTGGTCGCACGTTTTTTCTGCAAAATTGTTTTGTATACCTATCGTTTCTAAATCCCAGAATTCTTTTATATTTAAAGTTTCTTCTTGAATATTTGCATGAAGTACTGTAGCTATATTTAAATTTACATTATAGCTATCTATGGGAATAGGACCGTGAATCGTCCAACCCAACATCGTATTTACAGCCGTTAAACTTGCTGTAATTCGTTCATTTTCTCCAGTAACAATTGACCAGTAATTATCTGCTCCAATCAGCATCGTTATTCCATTTACAGGTTCAACACAGCTTACTCTTGCATCCGCTAATTCATATTTTTTTAATTTTCTGATGTTCATAGGTGGCGTGCTTAATGCATCAAAACATATTTCTGGTACTTCAATTGCATTTAATTTTATATGTTGTTTTGAATATTGACTTTTTAAATAAACTTCAACTTTATTACATAATCCAGAGGTACCTTTTCTACTTGACCCAAATGGGATTATTGACAGTCTATGCGTACCAACTACTCTTAGATTCAGTCTTCTAGATACGCATTCTTTTACGAACGTTAATTGGCTACCTCCGTCTATTACTACCCGTATAAAACTTTCTTTGTTAAAATTGCCTGTTGCAGATATATATGCACAGGCCGTTTGTAGCAATACGTCATCGAAACAGCCATTCGTTATTAAGCTTGATGTTGGTTCAGAATTTGGAATGTCTTTTTTCTTTTCATTTAAACGTTTTTTAAAATCTGGATCACACATCACTGTAGCATGTTTGCCATTACAGTTTCTACACATTAGATAAGTATTTTTACAGTCACGTGCCATATGATTCGGCTTTGTGCATTTATAACATCTAGATTTCCGTTTTAATATATGTCGCTTTCTTTCAATGTCTAAATCTTTATTATGACACTTAATCGTTGGATGTGTGTTACTATCGCAGAAAACACAATTGTCCGTTGCACTCGTAAATAGTCCTGACACTGTCCTTGGATGATCAGAATGTTTATTTTTATGTATTGCTCTGCGCTCCTCATTTGATACTCCGGCAGCAGTACCCATTACATCTTGAGCAGCCTCTATAGAGTCTACTTCACGTTTTATAAATTTCAAAAGTGATTCTATTTGTTTGTCAAATCTAATGTCAGTTGTTGCTAAATCTTGTTGACTGCTTGAGGCAACTACCTCAGTCTCAATCTCTACTTGCTTATTAAAATCCACTTTTAACTGAAATGGCAAAGCTTTTATTAAAATTGTCTTCACCATTAAGCCGTAATGATTTGAAGAGATACCCAATGCTTTTAGTGAACGCGCAACTGCTGAACTAGTATTATACAGCTTTCTTAGACCTAGTACATCACTTTTGCCTCTTACAGGATTCAAATTTAATAATTGCTGCACGTAACTGTCCACAATTCGGTCATGGTTACCATATTCACTTTGAATCATTTCGATTGCATCATTATAACATGCTTCTGATGGTGTTAACCCATTAATTGTCTCTAATGCCTTTCCAGTTAACACATTTTTTAAATAGTTGAACTTCGTAGCCCCGTCCAGTGTTTTATTTTCATGAATCGCAGTCTTATATTGCTCCCAGAATGGGATATAATCATTTAGATCGCCATTAAATGTCTTTAAATTTAATTTAGGTAATTTTACTGATGTTCTTGGTACTTCCACTAAATTTGTAGACTGGCTTTGAGATTGCTCTACTGGACGATTCTCGGCGCCAACTCGTGACGTTCTACATTGATCCTCAGATGCAAGACACACCAGCCTTCGTTGTAGTTTTGACATTATTATCGCTATCTTGTCGTCATATTCTATCATGCACTCAAACTCCTCCTCTAGCTTTTCTTGCTTGAGATGCGGCATTGTTTTTTCATCAGCTTGTTTTAAGTTGCTATGGGCTATCTTTATTCGTTCAACCATAACCGTTAATTCTTCAACATTTACCAGCTGATTTTTAAGTAAATCATTGGAAGTTTTGATAAGTTTCGTTATCTGAGCACGACACGTTTTTCTATACTGCATTTCCATGTTTGACTATTTTCCGGTTAATCACATACGACGTTATCCCGTAAAGGTCCCTGGTTTCGGCACCAAATGTTAAGATTTCTCTAGCTAAAAAAACCCTTGATTCTTACGTATGAATTAAACAGACGTTAAATGTTAGGAAAATAAGTATATTATCGAACTACAAAAGAATGACTGTGCGTCAAAAAACTTTATGACATATATTATTGTTTTTCAGTGCCGTCCTCTTGTTTATTTTCCACATCGGTATTGACCTGTTCTTGGATGGGTGCAAGAATAGGGTCGGGGGTGAATACGGTTGAGAGGTAGTTGGAAAAGGATGCAGCTTTTTCCTCGTCGGTGACAGCTGAGGTTAGGAGTGGGGGTATTTGCGTTTTTTACGCGTAAAAAGTCGTGGGGCAAAATAGGGATCGTTAGGATGGAATTCAACTAGCTTCTCCAAGTTTTTTGCTCCGTGCGCCTTGATCTCTGTGCCAATTTGTCTTTTAAGTGTGTTAACTTGCGTTAACAAAGCTGGGTGTCTGGAGTATTGATACCTTTTTCTTAATTGGTTTTTGGTGCGAATTAAGTCCACTAGTTGACTTGGGAGTTTAAATAGGTAGGAGCGGATAGGATATGGTTTTCTACTGGTATCCAGTGCTTCAGTAATGTTTGTGGTGAGCACCTGTACTGCTCTATCAATATCGTTTGTATTATTGTATTGTTGTATCTGTTGTAAGTTGGAGACCATGTGATTTGCAAATATGTCCCAGTTGTAATTATCCTCACGAGGTCTCCTATTTTGTGACGGGCAGTGTATTTTAAGATAAAATGTTGTTAAGACCGGATAATGGTCACTATTTAATTCGTGTAAGGTTTCAACCTCGTGCGTATGATTAAAGTTTCGTGAGATACATATGTCGATAATAGTTTGACTTGGATGCGGGTGTGTAGGTAAGTCTATAGCAATGTCACTAATGTTTAGATGTAAACCCAGGTATTGATATAAAATTTGCCCCGAGGCATTTGAAGTAGGATTGTGTACATACCAATACGGGTGTTTGGCGTTTAAATCACCAAATATAGTGCAATGTGTGTGTAGTTTTGCCAGTTTATCCAGGTCTAGGATGTTTTGTGGTTTTTTAAAGGCAGATACAACTATAACATTTTTGTTACTGAGGTGCAGTAGAATACCAGTAGTCTCGAGGGATATCAAAAGAGGGATAAGGATTTCTGAGTGTTTTACTCCATTCCTGACCACAATGGCGGTACCGACGCGCCGCTCGAGGCGGTCGTTGCGGTAGATCTTGTAGCCAGGAATGGTGAAGGGGATGTGGGGTTTGAGGAATGTCTCAGAGAGACAGCAGATGTCAACTTTGTGTTTGTGTAACAGCAATTCAAATTCAGTTCGCGGCCTGCTAATGCCGTTGGCATTAAATTGCAGGCATATTAAGTTTTTCTTAGTTTTGCTATCCATCGAAAATTTTTATGACATGTTCTAGTAGCATGAAAATTTTTTCTAGTGGGTTACTAGTATTCTTGAGTGCGGCAATGATGGCTTTGATAGATCGCCAAATATTTTTGAGATCAAAATTACGAAAGAAATCGAGGATTTCTCTGAGCGAGTTTTCGTCGCTGGTTTGTTGGCCGCTGCTAACCGCCCTTTGTTGAGAGGCGGCCTGCTGGCGGGCTCTAAAATTTTGAGTAGAAAGATGTGCTATAATAGGGCTGGGAGTTATTGTCTCCCAATCATAAGCTACGATCTTAGCTTTTTTCCTATGTCGGGTTTTTTTCTTAATTCTTTTATGGTGTGGGGTGAGCGAGAACTATATGAATTTGTGTCAGAGGTAACGGATGGGGTATCAATGTCACTATCACTAGGACCATTTCTAGTGTGTAAGTCGAAACTCAACAAAGTAGGGGTAGGACTTATGTTCTGAGTGGGTGATGAAATGGGGGTAGAATGTTGTGTGGTGATAGTTGTGGTGTTGAAAGATTTAGTGGAGGTTGGTGAATTATTAATTGAATTATTAGTATTAATTCTATTTAAATTATTTGTTAATTCAGCCCAGTTTAAGTTATCAGTATTTGTTTGGTGTACCTGTGTTTTTGTGTGATGTGTATCGATGTTTTGCTTTTTCATGGTGTTTGTGACAGGAGTGGTTTACAAGTAGTTTTCCATTTCGGGAGGCTTTTTCTTTTTCTTGGTCATATCTATTGCATGTTATTTACTTCTTAGCTGCACACTATGTGCTATTTAAGTGTGGTGCACTTTGAACGGTTTCCAAAGAAAGGACAAACAACAACTTACAAGAGCGTTTATTATCACTTGCGTTCTCTATAGTCGCTGGTTACTATATTACTATATTTGTAAAGGATTTCATAATCTATAATTTCTATTTATTGTTCAATCAATGAATGCCCAAAAGGGGATTGTAGAAAACATTTAGGAGGGGAGAATTTTCCTCTTCAGAGATGTGTTGGGGGTAGTTAGCAGGTAAAAATACTAAAAGTCCCCGCCCCTAGCCCCGCCGCTTCGGGGGGGGGGGGGGAAGGTTCCTTTTTTCGATTCTTCGCTTATAACTCGGAAATGCGACGTATGGAAAAAGGTAATCTATGCAAAATTAAATGTAATTAAATTTTCCACAAGAATGTTTATATTCATTTTTTTTCCTATGTATTGTGGTTTAGGAGATACTCGCCAGCGAAAATCGATGATAAATAAAAAAAAATTATGTACCTTGAATATTTCTATCAAAGCGGTTTACCGTGGTCTGCTAATAAATCACAGTCACAAAACAATTTTTATTTTACAACACTCGACGTATTTACTAACGTATTATTTTGTTGAAATCTATACATTTCCTTAAATTGTGACTCACTTAAAATGAAGATACCCTTATAACTTTTTCAGTTTGTTTCTGATTTGAATCAAATTTTACTCAAATATAGAACAAATTAGAATCTACTTATGACCAGAAAAACATTCGGCTGCTACAAAGGCAAAGCCACCAGCGGTACCAAAATATGCTGAAAAAAATGAAACATTTTGAATGCTAGAAATTCTAAAAAATGCATCGGTTCGGCGCCACAAACGTACATACACCAACATTTGATTTGGTTATTGATGGGGGATTTCTTATAGATAAGCTCATCTGGCAAAGGGGATCCTCAGTTTCCGCAATTTGTGGTGGCTACGTGAAATTCGTCAAAACCCATCCATATGATTTTTAATCTTTTTCCTCATATTTTGGTACCGCAGGTGGCTTTGCCTTTATAGCAGGTGAATGATTTTCAGGTCATAAGTAGATCCTAATTTGTTCTATACTTGAGTAAAATTTGATTCAAATCGGAAATAAAATGAAAAAGTTATAAGGGTATCTTCATTTTAAGTGAGTCACACTATATATTTAAGGAAATGTATAGATTTCGACAAAATATTACGTTAGTAAATACATACCAGTGTTGTAAAATAAAGAATGTTTTGTGACTGTGATTTATTAGCAGACCACGGTAAACCGCCTTGATAGAAATATTCAAGGTACATAATTGATTTTTTTAATATTAATTATCGATTTTCGCTGGCGAATATCTCGTAAACTATAACACATAGGAAGAAAATGGATATAAACATTCTTGTGGGAAATTGAATTACGTTTAATTTTGCATAGATTACCTTTTTCCATACGACGCATCGTTTCTGAGTTATAAGCGAAGAATCGAAAAAAGGAACCTTTCTACCCCCTCTCCCCCTGAAACGGCGGGGCTAGGGGTGGGAACTTTTAGTATGTTTACCTTCTAACACATTCCTGAAGATAAAAATTCTCCCCTCCTAAATGTTCTCTACAACTCTTTCATTGACTGGACTATTATACTTTTTTAATTTCCTTAATTCTGAAGGGTATTAGAGCGCTGCGTAGGGATTAAAGTGACAGATTATGGCTTACAAATTGAATGATCGGGCGGCGTTGGCGTGGCCTTCACACACTGGATGTTTTTCGTTAAAAACTTTTTTAATAATTGTAGAGAAATATAAATTTTGTTATTTGTGGTAATGGGCGACTTCAGGCGGGTGCTTTGCCCCCAAAATGGGGCCTCCATAGGGCTCCTTCGCGCCACCTTTGTCGTATTTAGAATTTTATGCTTAATAGGGAACCATCAAAAAAATATAGTCATTCTATTAAGAAAAAAAATTCAACCGGAAGTGATATTTTCGTTCCTATTAGTCTAAAAGTAGCTCACTCTTGTCTAATTTATGTGTACCGAAAACAAAATTTTTAAATTCAAAATCAATAAAAAATTGGGTGGCCACCCTGTATTCATAGCAAAACTACCTAAATGAAGAGTGCGCCGATTTTCCACTTTTAACAAATTAAGAATTTTAACGGTATGCGATACATGATCGTGATCATATTTACTTACTCCGAATATTATTCGATAACATTACTTTTGCATTTTTATAATCCGGCCTTTGTCATTTTACTCAAGGCATGCTCCATAAATAAAATCACTTGAAATTTGATAGTACCAGATATTCACAAGAAGTCTTTTTTGTTTCAAATTCAATAAAAGACGACTGGAGTAAATAAGTTTTAGTGATAAAAAGCCTTTTGTAGCAAAGCTTTCACATTTTGTCTAAATCTAAAATCAGTCTCAAATTTACTATTAGCAATCCTACTACTATTATACTCCCGCTATATTAATATCATCCATATTATTTTTCAGACAGTTGACATGATTTTTATTTCCAAATGGTATTACAAATGACTTCCATGAGTTTACTTTAAAATTATGGTCTTTAGATAATTCGTTTGTGATATACAAGAGAAATGTAAGTAACACTGATTGTCATCAGTAGTATAAGAGTTAATATTAATTTGATAAGGTAGTGAGCTCCCGGCTCCCGTCTTCCGTTCGGTAGCCTGAAAGTATAGAAAAAATAAACAGTTTTTTTATTAGGCCCTTAGCTCGACGGGAGAGGGTCATGGGGTAGGACAGAGGGCAATTCTTTTTTAACGAACTCCCGATCAAAATGCTCGGTAGCACTTACTATGGCGAAAAAAAATTAGCGAGCTCCTTGACCAAACTTGGCGGAAATTGTTTATTTGGATGTCCTTTTTTTCAAAAACAACATGGCAGATAATCCTATGGAGCCAATTCGCATGAAACATTCGCCAAAATTTCCAAATTTGAGTGCCCAAATTCAAAATGGCCAAAAATAGGTCTAAATCTATAATTTCTGTCTTCCAATCTATTGGATGGATTCATTAATATGTCTAGTAACAATATACATTTATACATTTTGACCCTTTTTAAACCTATATAACTTTTGAACTAGTTGAGATAATGAAATGCGGTTTTTGCCAAACAACAATCTAACTATCCCCGAAAATGCGCTGTCATTTCCGGTTAAATCGGAAGTGAGCAAAAGAGACGGATACTCAGGAAATAACTTATCAAAATTAGAAGAAGACTGGCGAAAACCGCATTTCATTATTTGAACTAGTTCAAAAGTTATATAGGTTTAAAAAGGGTCAAAATATAATAATCCGGTAAATTGATGATAAACATTTTTTTTTATTTATCCATTCAAACTACCCGTTAGGGAGCAAATCCTTTCTTGAGGAATTACGTTCATCAGAAATAAAGTCCCAATGCTTGAAATGCAACAATTTTTATTTAACTTTGTTGAATCAAAAAAAAATGTCTTCCATCAATATATCTTGTTATTAGACATATTAATGAATGTATCCAATAGATTGGAAGACAGAAATTGTGAACTTAGACCTATATTTGGCCATTTTAAATTTGAGAACTCAAATTTGGAAATTTTCATACGAATAACATTAAAATGGCTGCATAGAATTGTCTGCCACGTTGTTTTTGAAAAAAGGACATCCAAATGAATAATTTCTGGCAAATTTGGTCCAAGGAGTTTGCTAATTTTTTTCCGGTCCTTATTTGAAATTGGGGTGTCTTCAATTTATTTTATTCCCAATCATACAGAAATAATCAAATTGTCTTACATGTCAAAAGTTGTGTAAAGTTTGACATTTCTACTTCATTTGACAATTGAACTGAAATGTGACATTTGCAGGTTGGAAAGTGACATTTTAACATTTCAGGTTGGAAAGTAGCCACTTTCTTACCCGTTTTCGGGTCGGCAAGAGCATTTGCCAACCTGTATTTTTCACAGAAAATGCTATTTAAAAATTTAGTAAACGATTTTTTTGGCTTTTTGTTCATTAAGGGAAATGATTGTGAATAAAATAGTATACAAACCTTGGTGAAAAGTTTCATTGCTGTCTCGAGAATTAATTGACCTCGCCGCTGCGCGCCTCGGTCAACTATCTTATCTCTCGACAACAATGAAACACTTTCCACCTCGGTATGTAATATACTATTTTCGCTATGTCAGATACGTATACTAAGTACTACCGACCATTTCGATCGTTACAAAAATTTGCCTTCTGCGGCCTCTGCCCTACCCAGTGACCTTCCTGCTCGTCGGGTAAAGGCCTAGTAAAAAAAGTGTTTATTTTGCCTATAATTTTATGCATTACCAAATTAATGCCAGCTCTTAGACTACAGCATATGCCTGAAGTCTTCAATGCTTGATGGATGATGTTAAAACGTACATAATATCAATATTGTTGCAGAAATTCCATCTACTTCAACATCATTCGACTTAAGGTTACTTAAAATACTATGAATGTCTTCAAACGTTAAAGTACAACAAATTAGTGATCTTGGCGCATTCGCCAAATTTGCAAAAATACTGGTAATATAAAAAACTTGTTTCAAATTTTTGTTCGCCTTACACGGTGATGAAACTACTATTACCGTAGCGCCATACTATACAATTTGTAACAGATCTGACAAAAATTGCTTGAGCAGGCTTGAGCAGCTGAAAAATTTCCCTGAATTTTCTGGTTTTTCCATGACAAAAACATTTTTTTTTTGTATATTACCCTATTAATCGTGATTTTAAATAATCACATAATTTTTAATTTAATTTTTAATTTGATAAAGAAGTGATTTGTTGTATAAAATAATTATTAAGCGGACCAACTCAGTGCAATTTCCAAACGATTTTTTTTTAATATGAAGTTGCAATTTAAAAATTATTTAAAATAATAGTAGGAATTCCTAAGTAGTATATTCTTTTCCACATTATGTATTATACCGCTGTGCAGAGCTGAAAGCTATTTTCATCCCCCGTAAGGGGTGGTAAGGGTAAGGGTAAGGGGTAAGGGGTGGTGAAGCGTTAGGGGAGCTCATAATAATTGCTATACCATCTTTTGATGCCTGCTGCTCAATTGAGCAGTTCCACAACTTGTTTTCCAGAAAGATACAACTGTGCAGCAAGTAATTTCCACCCCTCAGAAGGGTTGGAAAATGGCCAGGGATTGGCTCAAAGTCATTCCTGCAGCTCATCTGATTGGTTCCTTTTTTGGAACAAGAATATCGCTGTGTAGCCGCTTTATTGAGAATAACCCCCCTAAAGGAGTGAAAAGCTTTAGGGGGTACTTCAGAAAAGTTTTCTGCTCAATTGAGCAGTTCCAAATTTTTTTGGAACAAAGATATCACCGTGCAGCCGTAAAAGCGATTTTCACCTCCCTGAAGGGGTGGAAGGGTGCCTAAATGTCAACAAGATTCTTCGACTTAGATGTTTTACCATGCTAAAAGATACAAATATTTGTTTTTATAGAAATGTGCTTGTTAAATATATACAAGCGCTTTTCATCCTCGTAGATGGTAAAAAAGAGTAGAAGGGTGTGTTTTTGGGACTCGTGCCCTTTGAGCTTTTGATATACTGAATCAGTAGAACAAGAGATCAAAAACTGGAGAAATTTAATGGATACTGGATTTTCATGTGTTGTGTGCGGGGTCCTTTCAATACAATCGAACTTTTTTCGTTATCGTGTTTTCTATAAACGGTGACAATGGACATACAGACAGAAATATATTTTGAAAATTATTTGATGTACGATGACTAACATATTGATATCATTTTTTTTCTGCTAGCGGTATTTACGAATCAAATATATTTATACAATATATTTTTCATTTTCGTTTTTGGAAAGAGTATAATAATAGATGTAATAGCAATAATGGTAAATATAGTAAGCCACAGATGTATAAATATAATATATTTAAGGGGGTTAATAATAATAACGCATGATATCCTCAACATCGACTATATCCAGGGCCCCCATAAGAGGAGTCACTAGGTACCGTGGTACCAGGGCCCCGTTAAACCAGTAAACGCAATATTCGCTCATTAATTATGAAAAAAATTTTTTTCACATCTCTCCCCCCGCTCATCAATTACTAAGCGCGGGAGCCCGCCAGAGATCTTGACAATTTTTTTTTTCAAATTTCTACTCCCGCTCATCAATTATTAGGCGCAAGGGCCCGCCAGTGAATTTGGTACAGGGGCTCATGATATGATGTGGGGGGCCTAACTATATCTGTACGAAACTATCCAAATCAACAGTTGTCTTAATCAACTGAAAAAAAAATTATAAACAAAACAGATTTGAAGTCAGCTTATTTTTCATTGGTGTATTCTGAATTAAGCTATAATATAATAATATGGGGTCAAGCCACTGACATTAATAGAGTATTCATAATGCAGAAGCAAATGATAAGAATAAGTTTTGATTTGTCGTTTAGAGAGTCATGCAGAGAAACATTCAGAAAAGAAGATTACTGATACATTGTTTAGTACCTATTTATATTTACAAATTATCCGTACATATGTTTGAACATTTACATGATTTATTAAGTAAAAATATTCATGAACATCAGACAAGAAAGGCTAACGACATTTATATAAAAAATTTGAAGTTAAGTAACTAATTATAAGAAATCACCGCAAGGTGCAGGAAGCTGTCTGTCTATAACATGCTACCAAAATAAATTAATAACGCAAGAAGTTTATCTGTATTTAAAAACCGATGAAGGGAACACCTAACAAAAAATTGTTTTTATAATATGAGTGAATTCGTGAAAGATTTTAATAAATCTATTACAAACTGATTAAACTAGTTATTTACATGTATCTTATCAAAATTAAGCTTATCTGGTTATTTAAAAAAAAATGTTAGTTTTTAGTTAATTACATTATCACTCTGGAATATTGTTTAGTTTAGTTTAGTCTTAGTTTAGTTTATTTTATTTCCCGAAATATACATGATTATATAATAAAGTAATAGTAAATAACTGCATATAACATATGCATACATTATGTATGTATATCTTTAGTAATGACCATTGGGAAAGATATTAGCTTTATTCCCCCTGGCATCCCTGGAGCATCGGAACTGAAATTTGAAAATATGTATATTTTGGACACTGCGTATGTCATGTATTTCCGGACCGGTTGAGTTGCCAGCCGGAACAAAGCCAACTTGAGAACATTGCTGCATTTAAATTTGCTTTACATAGTACCTAGATGCGTAATTTATGTGGTAATAATAATAATAGACAAATAGATAAACATAATAATAAGAGTGTATATAATTCAAAAGGAGGTTTGAAAATATTCGTCGAGGTTATAAAATACATGTTGGTGAAGTAGTCTTTTTAATTCTATTTTAAATTTTCTACTGGAAAGTAATTTGAGGTAAATGATTGTATATTCTTATACCTGTATACAGGGGCCCATTTCGAGTTCTATGGTAATTATATATATTATATTATTTCTATGGTAATTATAAATTCTTGTTTTCTGGTTGGGTACTTGTGCACATCAGATGGTCGCAACAATAGGTTGTTTTTATGAATTAACAGATAAACTTTGTATACATATAAATTTGTTAATGTAAATATTTTCTGATTTTTAAAAAAATGTTCTACAAGGTCTTAATTCACATAATGTACGAATTGCCCTTTTTTGTATTATGAATGTTTGTGTCGCGTTTACTGCTGCCCCCCAAAATTCGATTCCGTATTGCAAAATACTGTTAAAATATGCAAAATATACTTGCTTGGCGACTGTAAAATTTTATTTTGTTTTATAGTGCTTATTGCGAACACAGCTTTACTAAGTCTTGAGTTTAATTGTGTAATATGTTCTGACCAGTCCAAGTGGTTGTCTATATGTATGCCTAGAAATTTTGTTGGATCTGTTGTAGATATGTCTTGTTGATTTACATTTATCTTTATGTCTTGCAAATTTCGATACAACTGAAAAATAATGCTATGCGTTTTGCTATAATTAAGTGCTAGTTTATTTGCCAAAAACTAATCCGAGATACCATCCATTATGGTCTGACTGGCTGTTTGTAATGATGATATGTTCTCATGTTGTATGATGATACTCGTGTCGTCTGCGAAAAGAGAAAATGCAACTGTTGGAAAATTAAAGACTATGTCGTTGATATATGTTATGAACAATGTTGGGTCCAATACAGGTCCTTGGGGAACACCACATTTGATATCTGCAATACCAGATTCATAATTTATTAGTTCTGTATTGGTCCCATGTGTTATTCTTACGTACATTTCTCGTTGGCTCAAATATGACTTAAATCACTTTAACTGCCTTCCCCTTATTCCATAATATTCTAATTTATTAATCAAAATTGTATGATCAACGCAGTCAAATGCCTTGGTGAGATCACAAAATATCCCTAATAGAATTTGTTTTTGTTCCAAGATTTCGTTAATATGTTCCAACAAGGCAAATGTTGCGTCAGATGTGTTACGATTTTGTCTAAACCCAAATTGCGAATTAGTTAAAATATTTTTATTATCTAGGTAAGATATCAGTTGTTTATTAACAATCCATTCCAGTAATTTTAAGAAACATGGCTATAACGAAATACCTACCTCTGTAATTATTTAGATTTGATTTATCTCCTTTTTTATGAATTGGTATTGTAATTGCGGTTGTAAAGCAACTGTGGTGATACCTTATACTTATGTATACTTCTGGTAAATAAAATTATCTATCTATCTAACTGTCTATCTATCATCTATCTATCTATATATGTATTAGCACCAAATTAAAGGAACATGTATCTAAAAGCTTTCATTCATACAGCACCCACCATCTTTTGGGGAATCCGTTAATCAATGGATGAACACGCTTTAGTATTGTTGATGACTTTACTAGATATGCTGTGTTGCCAGACTTATAAGAAATCCGATGTTTAGCTACAAGTTTTAACGGAATATCATTACAATATTGCAAATTATGTTTCGTTTTCAAACGATTCATAATAACTAATCAAATTAAACACTCCATTTTTTGCAGTTGTAATAGATTTCTATTTGTCATTAATGAGTTGTTTTCGCGGATTATTTTAGAATGCTGCGACAATGGTCGGTCAAATCTAAACTCGAAGGGAGAAGGGATATAAGTCATGTGTTTTGGTATTTCCTGATTTAGAAAAATATAAAACAAAAAAACCATGATCTATTTCAATAAATTAATAAAAGTAAGAATATTATTTGAATATCTTAACTTTCGAGTTATATTAGTTTTGATACTTTTTCTTATTGTAAATAAGTATATTTGACTTTAAAAGTATAGCCAAATACGTATAACACGTGTGGGCCTATCTAAACATATACTAGTAAATCTGGATAAAAAGCTACTAAGAGAAGAGATATATTTTATACAAGAATTACAATACACTCTTCACTAAAATGATCAGAATATTTTAAATAATTCAGACAACTAGAAACCATTCCCCATTGCATTTGAATCAGTGCAGATTTAGGAAAACGTACCGTCAATGTGGCAACGTGGGACAAATTCTGTGACAGGTTTACCAACAGAGTCTGACTCATTTGCAGCGTTGTCATGTTTAAAAAATTTTCTCCATATCTGAGAAAAAACGAAAATAATTGCAAAAAACTTGGAAAATGGAAATTTTCAATAAACACAAAAGTTTTTCTGGGTTTAATTACTTAGTTTCATGTGTATTTTCTTAACAACAGTGTAGGTACCTCCCTACTTATTTATTGTACCTATCAGAGGTAGGTAACGTTTCAATTTCTCTCTCTACCATATTTTTGAAAATATTGATATCGTTTGATTATAATGAAAATCAATTCAACTAAAAACCTTATTATATTCGTTTTTTTCTAGTCACACGTGTGAAATTAACAATTTAGAATGACACTAAGCTGAAAACTAGATACCCTGTCATGGTTATATTGCTTATGATCAGGGCCAGGCGGGGTATGGGGACTAAGTTTGTCAGACTTGGCAAAAATTGGACAAAAGTTGTTGGGCAAACGTTGGAAATTTAAGTCATAAGTTGGCAAGGCAAGGAATATTTTCTTAGGTTTTCTCCCCCCCGCTCATCAATTTTTTGGAGGAATTATTATTTATTTATTTACAGAGTTGGCTTCTTAAGTTTATGAAGTTGGTAAATTTGAAAAATAATCACCCAAAAAGTTGGCTCACCACGGCTCTGCTTATGATATAAAGTTTTTACAGTTAAATAAAATGAACTGAAATTTTGTAATTTACTATTTAACAAATTACAATATTTCAATTCGTTGTATCTCAGTTAGTAATGAAAATATTTTCATAAACTCCAAAATCTGTCGTTGTATTTTTATGAAAAGTCAAATGCATATGACAAAAAAAAATAAAAATAAACAGGAGCTCCTAGACCCAGGGGAGGCTAACGAATTTTCAAAAATTTGTTCGCAAACTGCTTTTTCAAAAATTTTTAGGGGTCATTAGAGAAGTGCTTCTCTAGATGTTATTTCCCAAATTTCGTATGGGTCCCATGCGCCATAGATGAGAAAAAAAAATATTGAAATTTCACCAGCCGCCGCTGGGGTAAATGGGTAAATCAAGCAGGTAAGAGTCCATGAAATTGGTATTTAGTATATACAAGAGAAGCTAATGTCTCAAAAAAATTTTTGGCATTAACCACCCCCATTACCACCCCCATTACCACCCCCACCTCCTTATTAAAGGGGATGAAAAAAATTGTGATTTAGTGTATGTACAGGAACCAGAAACCTCAAAATATTTTTTTACTTCATCCACCCCCCCACTACCACCCCCCTATCACCACCCCCACCCCACTACCGATATGGGGTATCGTTTTATGGGTTTTTGGGGTAGAGGATTTCAAATATTATATTATTAAAGTTCCATAAACAATTATTTCCAGATACAAAATTTTTTCGTTGTGTGACTTGGATAGAAAATCCGGATGTGGAAGTAGTGATTCCTTGGGCAGCGGTTTTTTATATGTACCCAGATTATGATTGATTATACGCTTATGTCTTTATTTATATTAACCGAAAATTACGATTGGCCCGGATTAGAACATTATAACAATAAGTATAAGGTATAAACCGGTATAAACATTTACCTACTAACTTATCAGCAATCAGCATTCAGTATTTATTTCTGTTGTACCTCTAGTAGGTATAACCCTTTCTAGTTGATCTCTCTCATGTTACTTTTGAATAAACAATAATTTTGTTTGTATATACTTTAAGGGGGTGTTTTAAATATGGTAACTGTCAATCTTTTACTTTCAAGCTCTACTTTTCTTTCTTAAAATATTTAAATGAGAAAATCGTTTAGTCATTCTAGGAAAATGATTTCTTCGGTCCTGGCTTGGCAACACTGTGCGAGAACTGTTGTCAATGTTGTCCGTGTAAAACATTCAGTGATAGGTGAGAGGTAAATAATTAGTGACGCGTTAATGTAGTGGTAACTATTAATATTATTTTGTCGTATGATGTGTCGTATTTTCAGATAGTGCAACATTGATTTTGACAGATGATATAGAAAACAGTCTAAAATGGTAAATAATAAAGATAAGAATGATTTGTTCTTTTATCATCGTAGTTAAGTTTCACCATGGTGCATTGAACTTATTAAGTGAAAGAATTGTAGCTTAATCTAGAGCAAAATTCTTATTTCTTACTAGGTATTTGTTTATAGGTTGCAAAGTGATCATGGAAAAATATCCACTAAAAAGAGGTGGCCCGCCAATACCACAAAACTCACCAACTTCATATCAGTCCGTTAATAAGAAGGTAAATTTCCTGTTCATCTAGATAAAATCTTAGTTTACCTATTGCATTATACCTATTAAATTATTGTATTTACCGAACCCTCGACTGTATGTTGGTACCTGCAAATCTTACGACATTACCTGTCGACTACCTAGTTATTTAGCCACGCATTTAGCAGTGTCTAAATTTCATTCCATATTTTTGTTAATTCATACCCTAATCATTTAATTCGTTTGAGTAGGTAGAAAGATTTATGAAATTAAAGTCTTAATATAGGTAGGTTTTTATTGTTTAGAAGTAGACATATGTTGGAAACCACGTTTTGAACATTATTTTTAAATTGCCTAAATGCATAAGTAACTTCTGATAATCATAAATATCCCATTATTCAATAATGATTTTAATGTTACAATCTGAGTAGTTGCCTACTTTTTAAATGATTAAATATTGAAACATATCTTACCTATATGTATAATGTATGTAGGACCATCGCGAGTAAAGAAAAAACTGCTTCAAAGAAATGCAAGCTTTTCATGGGCTGTCCTCTTTAAATCCTGACGTTTTTTGTCATTCCGTTTTGACATTTTTCTAAACATCAATAATACAGATGTTAGGCACATAACCTTTAAGCCATCTTTCAAGGAAATCTCAGGCTACATTCGATAGGCGGGTTTACCATGGTCGGACCTGTCAAAGGCGTTCGGACTGTAAGGTCCGACTTGATCAGCTGAGTGGTCGATGTGGTCACATTTTAAAACCTGACTTGTGTGTCAGAATCGTTCGACCCGTTTGAATTTCTTTTTAAAATGGCGACAGTAAATAAGTCTGTGATAAATAAGGAAAAATATACATTTGTGGAAATTACACATCATACCGGAGTAAAATTTAAGGTCCGATTAAGTGAATATGAAATTCAACGAGCTAATTACTATTCAAATCCATGATAAATCCCTGTTAAAAAAGTCAAGATACCGGTTTTTGAGGTTAGGGTTAACGTTTATGGAGATTGGAAAAATACTTAAGATTCTGACGCGTTCGACCGCAAGTTCGGTTCGACCACAGTGGGCGGACCACATCGGTCAGATGTCGAATGTAGCCTCAATTTATAACAGGAACGTTTGGAAGTGTCTACTAAATTTGAGAGTGCCTATAGATTTGTTCAAAATCTCCCTGCATAGTGTACACCAGTGTAGTGTACCTAGTGTATTTACGTTGTCACTGGTGCAGAGCAATGTTCAATACATTGCAATGCAGATGGCCTTAAGGATAGGATTTTGCAGAGTGAGAGGTAAATATGCGTTTATTTTCTATTTATTTTAAATATTTAAAAAACCAAACACAGTATAATCTTTAAAACTGTTTTAAATGTTGTTCTAAGGAATACAACTATACAGTGTGTTTCAGTTAACATTCCCACAGCCGATATTTCGGAAACTAAGAAATATATTTTGATTCTGTAAACGATAATGGATTTCTATGGTTAATGCCTTCTTCAAAAAGTACAATTTACTATTATAACATTATCACCAGAGATGGCGCTGCAGTTTAAAAGTATTCTTAGATCAAGGAAGGTCTGAAATATATGCCATTCGATTAAGAATTAAATTTTAAACAAAACTGTTCTTATTTCAAAAAGTCAGATCTGCAGTAGTTTTTGAGTTATTTTAATTTTATTGTCTAATTTTTGAGTGTTATTTATTTTTTTAAATTGCTGTAACTTTTTTAATCTTGATATTCGGATGTAGGTTCTTAATAATTTTTTTGCCTACTATAAGAAAATTATTTACTGGTGGGAATTTTTTTTAATAGCACTTCCGATTTTACCGGAAATTACTTTAAATTGAGAAATTTAAATGGAAAAACAACAAACAAGGTAATTTTATTTTTGAACAGTATACCTTGACAACAATATGTAAAACAGATTCTCGAAATTACTTCCGTCTGCTTGAATACACATGTCAAAGCGATATCCTTAATATTGTATGTCTATTAATTGCACCAGCGCAAGCGTAGATTTTATTGTATAAATCTGCCATATCTTCTATTGGCTCTTGATATACTTTACTTTTCAAATATCCCCACAAGAAAAAGTCCAGAGGAGTCAAGTCCGGAGAACGCGCGGGCCATCTAACCGGTCTTGAGGTGCCAATCCAGCGCCTTGGAAACGTGTCATTCAAATAATTTACAATAATATTAGAGTTTGTGGGGTGGGGCGCCATCTTGCTCAAACCAAATTTCAGCTCTGTTGTGGTAAAAGTCTTGGTAACTCATTTTCTAAAAATCTTAAATAACGCAACCGGTTAAATTTTCAGGGTATAGAAACGGACCTATAATATAATCATTTAAAAAACCACACCATACATTTACGCTGAACACAGTTTGGTTTCTTGTTCGAATCATCCATCTTGGCTTGGTTTTCCGACCAATATCTACAGTTATGTTTTGTAATTGTGCCGTTACTGTGAAACTTACTTTCGTCACTCCACAGTACATTTTTAAGGAAATTACAATTTCCTTCATAAAGAACAGAAAACTCAGCAGGGAAGGTTAAGCGACGTCATAGTCCGTAGGCAGCAAATGATGTAATAAGTGTGGTTTATATGAAAAGTACTTATTTTCTTTTAAGATTCTTTGGCATGACGATAGTAATACATTGATGGAGGCTCTTATTTGTCGCAATGATGAGTGGGGATCATTGTTAACGGTTTGTAAAACTAAAGCCGTATACTCCTGGGTTATTGCTGTTGGTATTCTTTCACGTTTCAACTTTTTAAAACTACCATATTGTAATAAGTTGTTACACAAATTAGAAAGTCTTGCGATCGGGTTGTGGGTCTGTTTGGAAATTGTAATTGATACATACGTTTGGCTGCTTTTACATTTTTATTGCATTTTCCATAAGTTGATAACATATTAACTTTGTCAACATTGGTGTGGGCCATATTTTGGACAAATTTTACTAACGTATTCTTAAAATGACACACGGAAACGAATATTAAACTTCTGACAGTTAATAAATAAACAATTGCAAATTATTCAATTATTTTAAGTAATTTCCGGTAAAATCGGAAGTGTTCAAAAAATTTCCGACCAGTAAATAATTCTCTTATAGCAAGCAAAAAAATACTAAGAAACTACCTCTGAAAATCAAGGTTAAAAAAGTTACAGCAATTAAAAATATATATATATATATAACACTCAAAAATTAGACAGTAAAATTAAAATAACTCAAAAACTACTGTAGATCTGACTTTTTGATAGCATCACGTAGATGCGAAAAACAGCATTTTTGAAAGAAAAATTAATTACTGAGCAATTACAATAACAAAATGGCGAAATTTTGTTAAAAAAAGTGTGAAAACGTACATTGAATCGGCCATAACTTCTTTATTTTTTGTGATGTAGCAACAAACAAAAATTAGTTGAAAGATTGATTAATCATCTTTAATTTTGTTCCTTAGAATTTTTTATGGAAGTGTCACAGTTTCTAAGGTATTTAACATTTTAAACTAAATACTTCATCCTAAAAACGGTCGGATGCCACTTATGAAATTAAATATCTGCGAGACTATCAACCCTACACAAATATATAAAAAGAAACAAATTCATTGTCAGTTTATAAGATTTATTTTTGATGTCCACTGTATTTTCTCTAAAACTAATATTTATTCAGATATTTGCAGAGAAACAAAAATATTACGTTTTATCTAAAATTCCTTTACAATTTAAAATGCATTTCTGTTCTAAAGCAAGCGTTGTAAGCGGACGAAAAAATTTGAGCGTCTAGGTCATACTATATATTAACGAAAAACAGTATATGGGAATATATATTTTTTTATTGCTGACTACTTATATTAACAAAATGGTGACGTTTTTAGAAAAAAATGTGAAAAAGTTCATAACTATAAAATTTAAAAAAAAAATAATTTGAAAGCCTAATTAACTGTCTTTCATTTTAGCTCTTACCGCTTTTGACGTAAGTGTCATAGTTTCTGAGCTATTTAACATTTAATCTAAATATTTTATCTTATAGACGTTCGGACGCCACCTTTATACTTCCAGATCTCCGAAACCATTAACTCTACAGAAATTAGAAATAGACGGAATCCATTCTCAATTTAGTGGCTTTCTTATTTGTCTCTAGCATGTTTTCGCTCAATGTACTACTTTTCGAGTTATTTGGCGAATATTGTTTTGAAATACCTTTTTTTAAGCTAAAAATCCCAATTTTTCAAGTCGTTATAACTTAAAGACAATCAATTTCTATGAAAAGTTGCATAGAACCTTTTCTTCTTAAAATGTTATTTTCTTTCAGATTCAATGTGTTTAATTGTTCCTTAGTTGCCACCCCCTGAAAAGTCATCCACCCCCTATAAATTAGCAAGCCGCCGCATAATATAGAAACTTTTCTTTGATGCATTTACTAAGTTGCCAAAAATTAACGAAATCCGTTTCATATGATATTATTCCGAAATTAAAACCTCTAGGTACTGTACTACAATGGAAAGTACCTGAAACTGAAACTATTTTAAAGATTACCATTTATGATTTTTTAAATATTTATAATAAACCGAATATAAATTCTTATTTCCCACTCACTCTGCAAAATCCTATCCTTAATTGCTTAATTTGTGCACTACATTTTTACACCACCTATCAACCTATAGTAAAAGTGTTATCATAGGTGCATTACACTGGCAATTTATGAACACCGAATATTTTTTATGACAGCTGCACCAATATTCTACCATTGGTGCAGACAGTGCAGGGTTTTTGAACAAACTTAATGTGAACATCTTGTAGATACCAGATCTTTTGTTCGTAGTGTTTCTGTATACAGGGTGAGTCGCTAGAAAAGTGCCAAACTCTGGGGGTGTATGCCACACATTAC
Source organism: Rutpela maculata (assembly GCA_936432065.2). Taxonomy (NCBI): domain Eukaryota; kingdom Metazoa; phylum Arthropoda; class Insecta; order Coleoptera; family Cerambycidae; genus Rutpela; species Rutpela maculata. The sequence continues at coordinate 120,310,913 of OW386285.2, forward strand.
TAATGAACCCAATAGTATTAATCCGATTTTGATTTATTTTCTAACTACAACGTGTTACCTAATTGTTTAATAACAAAAAATCATAAAAGTTAAATTACAAAGGTTTAATCTACAAATAAATTTTCAAATGTTAGTTCAGTAATATAACGATTTATATCGGACAAAATTCATAATGTTTTGAAAATTGGTAGAAAGGTTAAGGATAGCATAAGAATTACTAAGCCGAAAAATTCCCACGTCTAAATAGTGTGCTTCATCCTCTAGGAGATCGCTTCCATCCCCATTTTGAGGTTTTCTAGATTATCTCGGGAACGGTGTACTTTTTGATAAAAATACCTATATACAAAATTGTTCCTTATAAAATTCGCTATCAAAAACGTCTTTACAATTTTTTTTCCTAAAATTAATAGTAGCGTGGGAAATACTTAAGGCGCACACATTACGGGGTGGTTCCAGTTAACACAATAAATAGTAATCTTTACTATAATCTACTTTAAAGTTCAATTCTTAACAGCAGTAGCTGTTAAACCCCACTTAAAAATATAATAAATGTAGCGCTTCCGTCCTCTCACCCATAAAAAATATCGCAATTTTTAAAGAAGCGAGAATTTTGTATATTGTACTTGTTGCCACGCTACCCCCCGATGTTTTTTTACCTGTATACCTAATCCACTAATTATTAGAAGGTTACCTGCGTTAATTAATCTTCGTCGCCTTTCATAGATTCGACATTAATACATGCTTGTCCGTGGCAATGGTAACACATTGTGGAGCAACGTAAGCCTGTTCTTCTGCAACTGCACCTGTTTTCGCACCCTAACTTGCATGAACAAGAAATTAGTTAAAACAGATTTGGGAGCTCGTTCTTTTGTTGTCATAGTTGGGGTTAATATACCGCCGACTTTCTTCCATTCCCAATTAGTAGCTTCTAGCGTAACGTTTTTTGAATTTGGTAAAAACGCTATATGAGTGTTGCCGAGCAGAAGCAGAAGTTGGTGGTAGTTTTGATAACATTACAGTATTGTTCGCACTATTAACAAGTTCGTTAAAAGAGGCTTTTTTTTCTGAGGAAGAATTGTATAAATCTAGAACAAATCGCTCTCCTACGTCTGCAATTTCTTCATGACTAGCTTTTTCATTATTAGAAGTTTGCACGATGTCTCGTAAGTCATCTCTTTTATTAAGCACATTGATGGCGTTAACCTTTTCTTTGGAAAAAAAAACGCTGAGGTTGTGTCGCCACCGCTAATGGAGTGCAAATAATATTATTTCTTTACACATTTTTTTAAAAGTTGAGACATCGATAAATGCCACCGAGAGCGATTAATTTATATCTAGTCGATAATAATGGAGTGAACTTAGCTCAAAATAATATGTAAAAAGAGTTATTTTTACCGATGCCATAAACTCGTAATGGGGTTTCTACAAACGAGTAGATAAGATGGGTTAAAAAGGGTCGATAATTTTATCGACTGAACTGGTAATAGCACCGATTGTCAGTTATTTGTCAAAATTCATTGCAAGTGTGCAACAACTAATGTGCCCCATATAAGCGATTTAGTTAAAGCTGGAGTTATTGCCAAAGCAGAAGATGGATGGTCAATGTGACAAATTGCACTGCGTTATAATATTAACAAAAAATCGGTGTGTAACATTTTAAAAAAGTGGAGAATAAACGGTACGATTAATAGAAATCCTGGATCAGGGCGACGAAGGATATCAACTCAACAACAAGATTTGCAATTGGTAAATACATTAGTAGAAAATCCATTTTACTCAGTTATTCAGGCTGCTGAAGAAACGAATTTTCCTGGATCGAATAGTACTAGTCCCTGGCGATTAAGAGAATCGGAGCTACGCTGTCATCCAGCAACACAGAAATACTTACTTAAAGCTGAGCATAAAGAAGCTCGACTAGGATTTGCGCTTGAATTTTTAATGCATGATGTAAATTTTTTGAACAATGTAGTTTTTACAGACGAAAAAACTTTCCAGTCAACACACAACGGTCGTATTCGTGTTTACCGACCTCCGAATACCTGATTCGATGCGAAATATATATCGAACAATGACAAAAATTGTAGATTTTCCGTTAATATGTAGCTTGGATATCTGCACGTGGTCCTGGTGTTTTGTGGCATATCAAGGAACGATTTAATAGTGAAACGTGTATTAGGATTTTAGACAATATTATGCTCCCTTCTGTGTCACAATTATTTCCTAATAATGAATTCATATTTCAACAAGATAATTGTTCTGTTCATACTGCTCATACCGTAACTAACTGGTTTTAAGATAACAACATTAATGTTTTTAACTGGGCCAGTCATAGTCCGGATCTTAACCATGGAAGACGTATGGAGACTACTCGTAAGAAGTATCCAAAAACTAAATGTGAGACCACGGAATACCCAAGACTTACTGCATATAATAAATAATGCAATAATGAAATATTAAGTTAGTTAGTTTCTTGTTAAGTTGGATATCCTTTGTCCTCTGATCCAAGATTTATACTTATTGTGCCGTTTGTTCTCCACTTTTTTTTAAAATGTTAAACACCAAATTTTTGTTAATGTTATAATGCAGTGCAACTTGTCTCATTGACCATCCATCATTTGTTATAGCAATAACTACAGCATTACAATAAAAAATAAAATAAAAGTGGTGGTTTATTTCGGCTACTCATTACATATTCAAGTAGAGACAGATTTACATCAGAAAAAAATAGTTGTCCTACTTTTTTGCTCACGACAGTACCTACTCCTATTTTCATTATTCATGGTTTTATGATTAACTTCTCTGCAAACTGCCGTTGCGATGGTATTGGCGTTGAAATGCGTGTATTTAATTAATTGATATTGTAAATTCCTCAACCTTTACATGCAGATCCACATGCAACAGTAGAAACAAATTTTTAGTATCGTTTTTCAGTTAATGTGTTACTTTTTTGATCCTTTATTGGTTATTTTTGCAAAATAATTTACAAGCATTATTAGCTAATATATGTTACTGTAAACGTAAAAAATGTTATACATTATCAACACGATGAAGCTCCTCCACATTCTACTTATCTGGCCACGCGGCATTTAAAGGGATTTTTTTTCACGACGATGGATTGATCGCAGTAGTCCTATTAGTAGGCCGGCAAGATTTCCAGACCTCACACCGTTAGACTTTTGTTTGTGGGTGGATGAAAAGTGAAGTATACAAATAAATAGTAAACAATCGCGAAACATTAATTCTTCGTATTTTGAATGCTGCAGCTGATAATAAAGGCACAAGATGTTCTCAGGAGAGCAACACGCTCTCTTTATAAACGAACCAAAAAATGTCTGGCGGTCCATGAAGTTCAGTAAAATAACAGTTAATATTTTAATATATCGGACAATATTCATAAAGTTTTGAAAATTGGTAGAAATATTAAGGATAGCCTAAGAATTAGTAAACCGAAAAGTTCCCACCCCTAAATAGTGTGCTTCATCCCCTAGGAGGTCGTTTTCAGGTTTTCTAGATTATCTCGGGAACGGTGCACTTTTTGATAAAAATTGATCCTTATAAAATTCTCTATCAAAAATGTCTATAATTTTTTTCCTAAAATTAATAGTACCGTGATAAATAAGGCGCACACATGAGGTTTGGTTCCAGTTAACACAATAAATTGTAATATTTACTATAATCTACTTTAAAGTTCAATGTTTAACGCTAAAGCAGTAGCTACTAAACTCCACTTAAAAATATAATGAATGTAGAAAATAATAAAAATAATAACAAACAAGGAAACTTTATACCAGATTATTAATACTGTTCCAGAACGAAACCATATTTTCGAAAATAGTGAGTATGTGATTGATGAAAGATACTTGCTTCGCCGCTTAATATGGCCAAAAAGAGGAGAATTTAATAACATTTACAACGCTTATGTTAGTTACATAAGAAAATATTACGGTAATAGAGTAACTATCGTGATCGATGGTTGTTTGGAGAATGCAAACAGCACGAAGTGCCTAGAACGAAGGCGGTTACTTCAAAGAATCCGTCCTGAAATTATATTGAATGAAAGCACTGTTGTCTCTGAAACTCAGCAGAAGTTCCTTAGTCATTTGTTTAACAAAGAACGTTTGATTGCAGAACTAACTTTAGGGAAGAAGGAATCGAGGTGTTCGTTGCTGCGGATGACGCCGATTTATTAATAGTACAAACTGCTATCGAAAAATGTTATAAGTGCAACACAGCTGTTGTCGTAGGGCAAGAGATATTGACTTGCTAGTCCTTCTTATTGCTCTTTCTCCCTCCAACAAAGACACTAAATTTTGAAAATAAAAACAAGATAATACCAGCAAAAGGATTTACAGTTCCCGAGATTTACAATGGGGTATTTTCCTATTTTTTTTTTATTGAATAATATCATAGAATATGTACAAACAAGCCTTCCAATTCAGATGTCCGCGAAAATAATTATCAATTTTTTGAGAAAACAGAAGTTATAATAAGTGGAGCAACAGGTGTTTTAAATTGGTGACGTCGTTAAACTTGCCGATGACCTAGTTGAACTGTATGGATTTGTTGATAGAATGGTTTTATACAAAACAGTGTGGTGTTGCCAAGTTGAAATTCCTTCTCTAGTTCTAGTGAGGATATTTGTAGAAAACGAGTATAAAGCTTATTTATTAAATCAATTTTAATATATTTATCCACGAAATTTAATTTTCTTGTGTAAAAAATAATAATAGGCATGAATTATTAATATTTTAAATAATTTTTAATGCCCATTAGATTTTTGAACAACATGACAACGATGTCAACGGCCAGTCAAATGACATGTTCTAACGGATCGTGTTGATTTAAAACATTTCAATTTATTTTATCGAGGTATTTGCTGTTATTTAAAAATAATAGATAATGTCGTCGAAAAGATGTTTTATAAAAAGTTATGGAAACACAAATATAAGTGTGTCGGAAAAATTTTTTGTAACTGTTCCAAAAAATATGAATATTCGAAGAACTTGTTGGCAAGCTTCAAATAATTCTGATCCCATCCCTTCAGGTTCGTTTATATTTTGTTGTGAAGATCATTTTGAAGTAAGTTTAAACCAGTTCTACAGATTTTTGTTCTAACAACATATATTATTTTAGTTAAAAAATGATGTAAATCTAACCTGTTTCTTTCACTTATATTATGACAAGAACTGACAACTGACAGCAAGCAAGCAAAGTTGAAAGTTGGAAGAGAGCCATTTTTATACAATGTTGCGACATAATATTCGCCGCGAATTTTGTTTACCTTTTCAAGATAACTTCTAAATAATAACAAATATAAATAACTTTAAATTCCTTCTAAATACATGTATATAATATTTATTGATTTTCAAGATATTGAGCAAAATAAGAAGTGTTATTAGCAAAATAATGTAAAGAAAATACACAATTTGGCATTCAAATAAGATAGTTACAGTCTAAGCGAAAGTTGTCTGTTATTGGTTAAATTATTTCCCGCCAAATAAAATCGTTTGAAATCTGCGTCTAGACGGGCGTATTCTTATTTCTTATTTTTATTTAAGAAATTATTGTTTTGGTTTAAATTGATTATGCAGTAATTGCTAAAATAATAACATTACTCGATATGTATCACCAAAACTGAATTAAAAAAAAAAAAAAAAAAAAATGGAAACTACCCCATTGACTTTTAGGACAAACTCGATAAAAAAAATTATCTACATTAAAGTTATCGATGGTTGATATTTTTAGCGATGGAGACTGGTAATAGCACTGATGGTCACAAAAACTAAAGTTAGATGTATACAACTAGATTTTAACAAAAATGCGTTATAAAACTTGTCCCATTTTTTTTTGCGCACGACAGTACGCCGTATTTAAACTATGCCCATTTTACTTTTAGGAACATACCTTAGTACATCGTGTTTACTCCTCTTAGGCCCGTTTATCAATTCAGGGTTAGGTTAGTTTGTCCCGGGGGTAAACGCTGACTCCAGGCTAAAGTCTTTATCAAGTCGGGTTAAGAGTAACGCTGGGCTAAAGTCAGAGATAACTTAGCCCGAGCTTCAGGGTGGGGGTATCTCTGTTAGCCCAAGATTAACCTTCAAATTTTACGTTCATTGTTGACAGTTGTTGGATGAAAAGTCTTTTTTTGTGTGTAAATCATGGCGTAAATTATTGAAAATGGAAGCTTTTGACGAAATAAGCGATGATGAAGCAGATATTTTGGAATTTTTGGAACACGAAAGACATGCTTAGTTTTCTAATGTAATTATAATAGGATCATGAAATCAAAGCATAACTTGAGAGGCACGTGGAGAGAAGGAAGTGGGAGGTATGAAACCAGTTTCAGTTTCAAACAAATCTTACATCCTTCATCTTTAAAACGATGTACAAATTGATTTGCTAAAGTTTAATTTTCACTTAGATTTACGACTGAAGTCTATCATTATTTCGTTTCATTGAAATTTCGTGCATACACCTCCACTCGTGTGACAATTCATAAAACATATTCATTCAAAATGTGTATCGTAAACATCATACACAGAATGGAACATAACCTCCTAAATTCATAGTTTTGACGTTGCTGTTGATATGACTAATATGTTGCCAAGTCGACTTCGTATTATCCATTTGTATTGGCTTATAATTTATAATTATTCCACTATAATAACCATTTTCTTTACCTACTTATAGTTAGGGAGCTGGTGGCAGAAATTTTTATATGATTTTATTGTGTAACTGAAGGTGGAAAGTATAAAGACGTCATAATAAAAAGCCGGAAAAACCATCTCAGTGATTACGGCGTTGCTGAGATTTTAATTAACAGTTAATTAAAAATGCAATAAAAAAACGCTCCTATATGATTTTATTGTGCCAGCCACTTGTTTTAAACGTTGCTTGTCAATATGACATTGATATAATGCAGTCGGGTCTGCGATTTTTGCAATTTTATTTTTTTTATTACTTATGATATACTAAAAATTAAGTGAATTTATTGTCGGTGTACCTCATATTAAAAGTTTCGCAAAATGATAAGAAACAATAAAACAAACTTCAGACTAAAAAACGGTTTTTAGTTTCTTCTGAATAACTGTCATTAAATTTAATAATTTGTTTCCTATTTTCGAGGTATGATGTAAGCCACCGTAATACTATCCCACTAATTTCATATTTTTTTAGTTTCAATACAAGTAGATCTTTATTATAATAATATAAATAATATGTTTTGTAAACGTACTTTATTTAATAAAAAAATGTTTCTTCTTAAATCCATTTTTCTGACGCTGTATCTCTTTAAACATTAAACTTACAATAAAAATGTAGGAAATTTTGTTCTCTTCAATTTTGTCTTGAACATTTTTTTCATAGGATCGAGCGTTGCCGAATTATTTTGAAAAAAATTTTTTGCACCTTTAATTAAAGATGGCGACCTGCGCTCCCCCTCCCCCCCCCACTCCCAAGGTCGAAAACTTATATTCTTTATCAAGGCATCGACTTAAACAACATATATCAAAATCATTACTACTCCACCTTTGGCAAGGCAAAATCCCCCCCTGATTGGACTATTTTCTTACTTTGACATTTTTGGAGTAAATTGGGAATAATTCTGAAAATCAGCAACGTACTCCACGGACAGCCAATGTTTTTCTGTACTTATGGATATAAAAACTAACAAATTAAAACCGATGCGAAGTACAATGAAAATACTTACCTAATAGCGCTTTTATTTTCAAGTTAGCAATTAGTTTTATAAAAAAATCAGAGTCATAGGCGTCAGCCAACCAATCTTTTATTTATATTTTTGATAAATGAACAATATTATAGCAATAGCTGAAACAATAAAATAATATAGGAGCGTTTTTTTTGCAAATTTGAATTCATTTTTTTTTTTTTTTTTTTTTTTAGTTAGCAGTAACCAAGCTCGGTGGCTGCTCTAATGTTATATCAATACCTTTATTCCGTATTATTGTTAATTACAATGAAATCATATACCCGTATCCACCAGCTCCCTAGCTATTATGGGGTACCCAAAACCTTTATCAGCAGGCATTTATTAATCGGATGTCCCAATAACTACCTGTAATGTTACTATTCTTTCAAGCATTATCTGCCATAATTTCTTCTTCTACCTATCAAATATCATTTGTTTCTTTTTTTTTGAAATTGGTAAATCAGAAGTATTCACATATTGACATAAAATGTCAAAATTGGATATTATTTGGAATTTTTTCTCGAACTACTACAATAGGCGAATATTGACAATGTTGCTTTCAAGAAATAAATTTGAGATTTCTCCTTGAATGCACCCACCCAGTTTGAGTAAAACCAATCCTTGAATCCTAAGTTAGTACGGCTTTCAAGAAATAAATTTGAGATTTCTCCTTGAATGCATCAGGTCCCCACCTCTATCCAGTTAGAGTAAAATCAACCAAATGTGAATCCTAAATTAGTACGGTATTAGAAATTTTGCTAGTAGCGGTAATTCTTCAAATAACTAAATCCATCTTAGCAATTATTGGGATTAGAGGATATTCGGCAAAGATGACCTTGTTTGTGAGAACTTCAACATATTCAAAGGACGTTATCAAATTCCACCGAGTGAGAATAACCTATTGTCATCATCTTATCAATTTAGTCCTGTAATCATAATTTTAGATTAGATTTTATTATTTTCTCAAATTTTCGATGTCTGCATCTTTTTCCTTTGTTATACTTTTTAAAATTGCCCAGTGATTCATCCTCATTAAGAGACCCTTATGCACTTTACCACCCCATGACCCAACTAGAGGAAAATTCTATGCATTCAGTCTGCATGACTGCCCTCTAACAAGCAACACAAATAAGACATAAAACCCCATTCCGGATCAAGCTCACCATACCATACTAGGCGCTGCCAATTCTCGGCGACCACTTTAGGCGACCTTTCTCATAATTAAAAACTTTAATCATAAATACCACATATCATAAAATCTATTTATTTCTTTTTAATTTGTTTTGTTATTTTTGTGACCTCAAATTATTTTAATTAGAGTTCAAGCGGTCTGGCGTAGCCACTCTGCCATTTGCTGACAGTTTTTTTTTTGTTGAGGAGTTTTCTTGTCTTGGCAAACGAAATTTTTTTATCAGTGTTACTTATTTTATTTTGATTGCTTTTTATAATTTTGGAACACTATGGCCTACCATAATTTTAAATTCATTATCATAGCGAAAGAAGCTTGATTTTTTTATGTACCGTTCATCATCTTAATCCTGCTCCGTAGACCCTGTCAATTGCCACTACGTTGTTGGGTTGTGGATGTCGGGCTGGTTCTGGGTATAGGCGTGTACTAATTTTTTTATACCAGATAATATACAAGGCTAACACGTTGCTGTAAATTTCACGAATATATTTTATCTTTCTGACGAAATTTTAAATAAATTAGAATCCAATGAAAAGATAACGGATTTTAGTGAGAATAGTATATTAAAACCTTTGATAAAAATTCAAGTTCTAAACGAAACATATCACAGATAGCGTAACCGGGAAGTAATTTGTTTTTGCGTAAAAATCCAGTTCTCTATCGAATCGAAACCAGAATCCTTGACCTAGAGAGGCAAGTCGCTTACGTCTAATCGACTAAGCAGCCATACAAAATTATGTTAACACGAACATTTAAGATAAACTATTTGTTAAAAGTATGTTAGAAAATTATTTTCCAATAAAGAATTTTATCTATACTAGTAGCAAAGGTAGACCAAATGGTAAACGATAATGATACAAATTACTTCCACATCCAGTGGAAGTATAGTAACGACAAAAAATATTTTTTAAATTTTTATTGTTCAAATAGCCTTAGAATGTCATGAAATGTCGAGGTTTTAAGTTTGAGCGAAAAAAATATTCTGTCCGTCGTTCTGTCGGTCTATCGGTATATCGGTCTGTCGGTCTGTCTGTAACTTTTTTTGTGCGTACGTTTAGTCTGGAACCGATAAAGATATTAACTTGATATTTGGTACACATATGTACTTTAACGAGATCTGGAACTAGATTATACAACGTGATCTACCAGGACATGCGGAAAATTTAACAGTAGGTTGTCCCCACCGAAAGGAGTAAAAAAAATTGAAATTTTAAAAAAAATGACCAAAAAATCACCTTATTTTTTTGTAGGAATGCGCCGCCAACTACTTCAACTAATCTAACGTAAAGGTAAGAACAGAAAGAAAGCAGGTAAACAAGCACCGATTTTCAGCTCCTACAACCAGCGCCTACCTGCTATTCGAGGTGCACATAGTGAACGCTTACTAGCAGCTCCAACCTGCTTGTTCATTTTGAGGTCTCTGCGGGTAAACATGTCGAATTCGTCGTCTGATGATGATTTATTTCTGCTTGACAATGTATTTTTGAGAGTGAATCGAAAATTATACGGAATACATCCAATAAACCATAATAGGTCAGTTTTTGGTGAATATCATCATCTATTTGGTGAATTAAAACAGCATGAAAATCGTTTTTTTCAATATATGAGATATGATTTTATATGTGGAAATAATTGTTTATAGAACTTTAATAATATAATATTTCAAATCGTCTACCACAAAAACCCATAAAACGATGTCCTACACGGTAGTGGGGTGGGGATGGTGATAGGAGGGTGGTAATGGGGGTGGCTAATACCAAGCTAATACCAAGCCTTGAAATATTAGCTTCTCTTGTATACACCAAATACCAATTTTATGGACTCTTACCTGCTTGATTTACCTATTTACCCCCCATTTACCCCATTTTATCCCCCAACCCTTCGACGGTATAAGATGGAAATATAATCTAGTTCCAGATCTCGTTAAAGTACATACGTGTACCAAATTTCAAGTCAATATCTTAAACGGTTCCAGAGTAAACGTGCGCACAAAAAAAAGTTACAGACCGACAGAAATTTTTTTTCGCTCAAATTTAAAATCTCAACGTTTCATGACCTTCTAAACATATTTGAACAATAAAAATTTTCAAAAATTTTTTTGTCGTTACTATCGGTATGGCAAATGGCAATTTTCACTGTTTTCAGAATGTCCCTGAAATTACTGAAAATTTTTAAAATCTAAGAACAGCATATTAACGAGCTTTAAAATACGCAACTTTTCTCTAATTTATCCGACTTTTTATCTTTTACGGTGAAAAGTTACCAATACAGTTCCATTGAAAAAGTGGACACCATGTACCCCTACATTGATTAAATCTTTTAAATTAGCTACTTACCATCAAGAGCCATTTCCTTACTAATTTCCTTCCATTGTTTTCCAATTATGTTTCTGTTGCTATGTAGTTTATCTCTCTTGTCCCAGATTGCACGTCTTTTGAAAACCGATGCGATTAATATCTCGATATCAAAATCAACATCCATACTTATTTAATTAATTAATAATCAGACATAAATAAACCACTAAAGGGTATAACCGGCGCCTAGAACCAGCGAACAAGAACTAAAAATTCATTCCGATAAACTTGCCAGCGCCGGTTAGTACCGGCTACAAGTTCCGACCTGCTTTGTTTGTGTGCGGTATCATTAGTAAACGTTATTATTTATTGGCGCTGGTCGGCGCCGGCTACCAGTATGCAGGCAACCTGCTTTCTTTCTGTTCTTACCTTAACGCGGTACAACCATATCGCTTTATCAGACTTGGGATTGACACTACTGACAGCAAAGCTGGATAAGATATAAGTGACTTTTTGGTTTTAATCAAATCACACTACAAAAATACCGAAATAAATCGAAATAAATCGAAGACATTGATCTCATGCTGAAATGACAAGCAGATATACGAGATATTTAGTTAAGCCGGTCAATGACATGGCCGTGTAACTATTGTTCGACCGGAAGCAAAAAACGCGGCTCTCTAGGGCTCTACACACGATCCAGCGGCACGGAGCCAGCCTTGTCGGCATGCTTTGAACTCATTCGTTAGTGAATTGGTCCGCTGGGATTCCAATTATCTTCAAAGCGTACCAACAATGTTGGCTACCTGCCGCTGGATCGTTTTTTGATCTCGCCGGCCAATTAAGGAAATGTAGACAACTCGAATACGTTCTTTCACCAGTAAGTTCGTCGACCTCTTCAGAAGTAGTGTATCTTCGCAAATTGACTAATAATTTAATATACTAAATTATCTCAGAATCCTCTAAAATTTTGCAGGGGCTTTCCCACTTTGAAGACTAGCACACCATTTTATTTTCCGTATTTCTTGGTAGATCACGTTGCATTTTCATCTTGTTCCGTCGAAAGGTTGGAGGGGTAAATTGGGGTAAATTTGAGGTAAATAGGTAAATCAAGCAGGTAAGAGTCCATAAAATTGGTATTTAGTATGTACAAGAGAAGCTAAGGTCTCAAAAAAACTTTTGGCATTAGCCACCCCCATTACCACCCCCCATTATTAAAGGGGATGAAAAAAAAATGTGATTTAGTGTATGTACAAGAACCAGAAACCTCAAAATATTTTTTTACTTTATCCACCCCCACGCCACTACCGATGTAGGGTATCGTTTTATGGGTTTTTGGGGTAGAGGATTTCAAATATTATATTATTAAAGTTCCATAAACAGTTATTACCACATACAAAGTTTTTTCGTTGTGAGTGACTTGGCTAGAAAATCTGGATGTGGAAGTAGTGATTCCTTGGGCAGCGGCTTTAACTTATGAAAATCAATTAATTGGTCCTCATATATGTCAAAACTGATTGTCTGTCGTTTCAAACTTGCAGTAGCTTTAGCATTAGCGCCACTTTAATTCTGAAAAAAATTGCATCACTGTTAAATCCTGCAGAAGTGTTGACTATCTATCAAAGAACAGATACAAAAAAATACCACCCCTATGTAATGGAATTTTTTTGGTGAGAAGGTAGGCAAAATGGTTTCTCGTAAATAACAATGTCTTTAACAGTTATTAAAAATGATTCTAAGGCTCCCATTATACTATAAAAGTTATTTGACAAACATTTTTTATAAAAGATATTTTATGAGAAATATGTATATTTTGTAAAATATGGTGGCTATTTTATAAAATATGGTCTATTGCAGTGTCAAATTTCTCATAAAATATCGTTTATAAAAGATCTTTGTCAAAGAACTTTTATAGTCTAATGGAAGCCTAGTTGTAGCTGCGGCAATCGCGCGTATTTTGACTTTTTACCCATCTCTCTACCATAAAATCTCTCCGAGATACACATTTTGAAGTTCAGGTGGTCTCGAAGATGAATTGTAAACTTAGTCCCTTGAGTCAAAGATTTTACCCCAAAAGTTCTGCGACATGTACCCCCCCGTTTTCGAGGGCGGGGAACACGATGGTGACAATATTTTCCGACCTAGCGTCCAACTGCTAAATCCAAAAAAACACATCTTTTTCCGATTTTGCGAGGGCTTGTGGGATCGGGTTTTCCTTGGTCAATTTAAATAAAATAAGTAAATATTGACCACGCGCCGGAGGTTGAAACTACGTACGCCGCTGGTTGAAATAACGAAGTGCCACGAAAACAACGAAAATCGGCCGGAAAGCGGTATACCTCCGTTTTCGATAACGAGGAATACGATGGTGGTAATATTTCCCGACCTACACTTCACCCACTACTCCTACATCTGAAAAACCACCCCCCTTTTCCGATTTTCCGGTGCTAGGCTTGCGAGGGCTTGTCGAATACGATCTTTTCTCATCAATTCGAATAAAACAGGTAAACCTGAATCGGACAAGACCCAACCAACCAACCAGGGGGCTTAATTCTTCTTTTTGTCGTTTTCGTGGCATTTAGTTATTGGGGATGGGGGTAGTTTCAACCCCCGGGGGTGAGTTAGGTCACCTGTGGTAAATATTTACCTATTTTAGAGAATATTATCTAGGTATTATGCAAATCACATCTTACACACCTTTCCATTTATTATGAAAACACCCACTTTCTGTATATTGTTGCCCTAATCTGGGCACGCTAATATACGGGTTAGGTAAATACTTTAAAACACTCATTATTGGAGAACCAATCAAAACAACTACTCTTCTAGCTAATACTGACGAAGTATTGAATTACATGATAGGATTCTTAGCATTTTAAAGAAAAAAAATATATTGAAAATATTTCAATCGTTTATTTACATTTAGTCATCACACTTTTTTATTTAATATGAAATTATTTACTTTCTGTATATTGGTACCTTAATCGGGTCACGCTAATATACTACTTAGGAAAACACTTTAAAACACTCATTATTGGAAAACCAATCAAAACAACTACTCTTCTAGCTAATGCTGACGAAGTATTGAATTACATGATAGGATTCCTGGCATTTTAAAGAAAAAAAAAATATTTAAACTACTTAAATTATTTATTAAAATTCAGTCATTCAAAACAATTATTGAACCTTACATTCTATTTCAACTCTAGAAAAGTTGTACAAGTTTTTTCGAACTCGTTAGTTCTCATCAGTAGAGTATAGAAACATACATTCATTATTTACAAGCCTATTCTTGATTTATTTTTTACAATTAATTATTTTTTATTTATTTGCTTTTATCATGTTTAGAGAATATTATCTAGGTATTATGCAAATCACATCTTACACACCTTTCCATTTATTATGAAAACACCCACTTTCTGTATATTGTTGCCCTAATCTGGGCACGCTAATATACTAGTTAGGTAAATACTTTAAAACACTCATTATTGGAGAACCAATCAAAACAACTACTCTTCTAGCTAATACTGACGAAGTATTGAATTACATGATAGGATTCTTAGCATTTTAAAGAAAAAAAATATATTGAAAATATTTCAATCGTTTATTTACATTTAGTCATCACACTTTTTTATTTAATATGAAATTATTTACTTTCTGTATATTGGTACCTTAATCGGGTCACGCTAATATACTACTTAGGAAAACACTTTAAAACACTCATTATTGGAAAACCAATCAAAACAACTACTCTTCTAGCTAATACTGACGAAGTATTGAATTACATGATAGGATTCCTGGCATTTTAAAGAAAAAAAAAAATTTAAACTACTTAAATTATTTATTAAAATTCAGTCATTCAAAACAATTATTGAACCTTACATTCTATTTCAACTCTAGAAAAGTTGTACAAGTTTTTTCGAACTCGTTAGTTCTCATCAGTAGAGTATAGAAACATTCATTCATTATTTACAAGCCTATTCTTGATTTATTTTTACAATTAATTATTTTTTATTTATTTGCTTTTATCATGTTTAGAGAATACTCTACTGATGAGAACTAACGAGTTCGAAAAAATTTGTACAACTTTTCTAGAGTTGAAATAGAATGTAAGGTTCAATAATTGTTTTGAATGACTGAATTTTAATAAATAATTTAAGTAGTTTAAATTTTTTTTTTCTTTAAAATGCCAGGAATCCTATCATGTAATTCAATACTTCGTCAGTATTAGCTAGAAGAGTAGTTGTTTTGATTGGTTTTCCAATAATGAGTGTTTTAAAGTGTTTTCCTAAGTAGTATATTAGCGTGACCCGATTAAGGTACCAATATACAGAAAGTAAATAATTTCATATTAAATAAAAAAGTGTGATGACTAAATGTAAATAAACGATTGAAATATTTTCAATATATTTTTTTCTTTAAAATGCTAAGAATCCTATCATGTAATTCAATACTTCGTCAGTATTAGCTAGAAGAGTAGTTGTTTTGATTGGTTCTCCAATAATGAGTGTTTTAAAGTATTTACCTAACTAGTATATTAGCGTGCCCAGATTAGGGCAACAATATACAGAAAGTGGGTGTTTTCATAATAAATGGAAAGGTGTGTAAGATGTGATTTGCATAATACCTAGATAATATTCTCTAAACATGATAAAAGCAAATAAATAAAAAATAATTAATTGTAAAAAAATGTACCTATTTTATTCAAACTGACCAAAAAAAAAACCGATACGACAGGCCCTCGCAAGCCTTGCATCGGAAAAGGGGGTGGGTTAGGTCACCTGTGGTCAATATTTACTTATTTTATTCACATTGACCCGATTCTACAAGCCCGCGCAAGCGTAGCACCGAAAAATCGGAAATTCTATTTAGGGGTAGCAGTTGGACGCTAGGTCGGAAAATATTGTCACGATCGTGTTCCCCGCCTTAGAAAACGAGGGAGGGGGGTGTAGTTAACACAACTGTCAAAGAAAAATGTAAAAAATATATGCAGGGTGGTCACCCTGTTGCCAAAATAAATTATGAAAGAATGTGACCGATAACATTTCGCATGTAGTTAACTCAACTGTTAGGCAAGTAAAATATGAAAAATATACAAAGTGGTCACTATGAAGAATAATTATGGTGGATATAATATTTGGACTGAGTTGACGCAATTACCGAGGATGAAATTTAACATACTTTTTGTGAAACTAATATTTGGAATGTAGTTGTCACCATTGCATTGCTAGGAAGAAAACCTGATATACTTTTAGTTAAAGAAGTAAACAGGGTAGTCAATAATAGTCATCCTACAGAAAAGATAATGAATAAGAAGAATAATAATGAAAATGTAGTACGGAGAGCGATAATATTTGGCATGTAGTTAACACAACTCTCAAAGAAAAATATTTAAAAAATGATAGAGTAGTCGCCCTAAAAAAATTATGAAAAAATGTAACGGATAATGTTTCGCATGTACTTAACTGTCAGGGAACAAAGATATGAAAAATATACAAGGTGGTCACTATGAAAAATAATTATGGTGAATATAATATTTGGACTGTAGTTGACACAGTTACCAAGAATGAAATCTGACATACTTTTAGTGATATGTACACAGGGTGGTCAATCTAAAAAATAACTGAGTAATTAAGAAACGGCAGAGGAAAACAATATTTGGAATGTAGTTGTCACTATTGCCAGGAACAAAGCCTGATGTACTTTTAGTTAAAAAAAAGTATACAGAATAGTCATCCTACAGAAAAGATAATGAATAAATGAAGATTACTAAATAGAGAATGACGTTTTGGGTAAATACTTTTACCGATTTTTTTAAATGTTCGGGGTTCCTCTTGAGTATTTTGTCAAGTTGACGTGGGTTGGCGTTAGCCGCCATCTTTGTGAAAAATTCAAACGCAAGTATTTCGCGAACCGTTGATGTCACAACAAAACTGGTAAGGATCTTTTTTGCTTAGCACTAATTCTTCATAACTAACCGTTTACGGGTTACAGCGAGTCAAAGTTTGTAAAAAATAGTATTTGGGAATTATTTCATAAACTGTTGATCGTCCATTTAAATGTCAAATAGCAATCTAGTAGAGCTCTAAATTCTCTTCTACAATTTATGTTAAAGATCAGGAGATATTTTGAAAAAACTATTTTTTTAACTTTTGACGTTCTATAACCAGCGGTTATGTCAAAAATTCATTTTGACCCTCCCCTGGCTCGTCGTTTTTTGCATTTTATGCCCCTCCCCGCGTATCAATTATTAGACCTGGAAAAAACTTCCAAATATCCTTTTATTTGCACCATACCGCCTTTTGAACGGACTGCCCCCTCCGTCCCAAAAAGCTGGGTACGCCGCCGGCTGTAGCTTGTAAACCATTAGTCCAAATGGCAACTGTCACATAAATTGTGGAGAATTTAATGCTCTACAAGATTGCTTTTGCCATTTTAATGTACCATCAATAGCTTACGAAATAATCCGCAAAAAATACTTCTTGATAATTTTTAAATTTGTCGAGAATTTGGTGCTGGACAAAAAAAAAACCATTTGTGTCGTCAATGGTTCGCGAGACTTTCGTGTTTGACTTTTCGCAAAAAGGGCGGCTAACGCTAACAAACGTGGACCCTGCCAGCTTGTCAAAAGTAGGCATCTCCAAACAATTTTAAAATAAAAATTGACTTGCGCTCTTTTTGCATTACGAACACACTTTTTTTACCTATTGGTTGGATTATCGCGGTATTCTTTTATTTTATGCGAGTATTTCCGTCGAAGTTAAACGATACGCTGTGCTTCCGTTATAACCATTCATTTTTTTTTAAGCAATTTAGTAAAATACCTACATTTATTGTCATATCAAGATAGTCACGAAAGGATCCCGTACACTCTCCCCTGTAAAATGGCTTTTGGTCAAATTGCTTCAAATTTTAATATGTTGTATATTTCGAGGTCCTGATCAGCAGTCTTCAGGGACACGGCGCTTCAAATGCCTTACTTTTAGCTCCAGAGCCTTGAGATCGTTGAACATGGCGTTTCCAGCAGTATGAATGAGACATATGTTGAAAACTATATATAAGATTAATATAAGGACCATTTTGTGTGTATGTGTTTGTGTGTATGGGTGTGCGTGTTGTCGCGCAAGCGTGATTATTAACCTTCAATTATTCGTGGATTGTTGAGATCTATCTGCGGGGATCGGAGTGCTGCATCCATAATTGTATTCAATAGAGAAACTGAAGGATAATGAACATTCTGCTCATACCTAGCGTACCCAAGATACCACAGAACACTCGCAACATGAGCGCATGTGCCGAGAGTCCTGGCCCCAGTCTTGCAGGTACAATAATATCCATCAACCAAGGTATATTATTTTATTTTCATCCATACCTTCTGCTACATTTTCATTGTATGGAATGTATATCTCGTACTTGGACCTGTTCCTGAATCTAGAGTAAACTCTTATTCTCAAAAATCCCCATTCATTCATTAATTCATCGATCTGGAATTCTTCATTTTCTTCTCGTTTTCTTGAACATACGATGGTGCCAAAGATATTTGATATATACCGAATGTGAGATTTCTCAAATAATCCAAGGAGAGTCGGGGAAAAGCAATATTATTACCTTCTAGTCTAGCTCATTGACCTCGTCTTCTCTGAAGGTTGTCGATTTCGACCCTCGCTTGGACAACGTACGGTTCACGGGATTTATCCAGCATTCTCCTCGCCATGTGCACATCGCCATGTGCACATCGGCACGGCATGTCATCTGGATTGGGGGATGAAACCTGTTTAATAATGCTGCCGCTATAAGGTAAAAATATTTGAGATTCTCGACATGTGGCATTTCAATAACATTATGAAAAAACTTGAACACGCTCTTTATATGACCGTTTCTGGATTCCATTACCTACCTTGTTTTCGTGATCAAACGAGTCTCATTTGCTTCTTCAGTAGTGAACTGAGTTCGTCCTCGGAGGAGTACGTGCGGCATTCTATAAGAAATGTCCAATGCCTCGAGGTAATCTCCTGCATCGCGATAACCGCGATCGACTATAAGAATGTCTCCTTCCTGAAACCATGCTCGAATACCATTCACATCGTTCTCGAATTCATTGATCAGCATTTGAGCATCATTATTCCTGCTGTCAGAAAAGTAAGGTCCGTGAACAGCAAGAATATATCCATCCGGAGCAACTATTAGCACTGGCTTTACCAAGTGACGACCTTTATGCAGGGAGAAAGATTGTCGTAACGTGCGAAAGTTTGAACTCTTGTTAATATAAGAATATATACCATCCACGCAAGCAATCGCTTTTGGAACCTCAGGATTGGGATTATATAATTCATTCGCAAAGGGAGTAACATGTCTGGCAATATAGTCTTCCCTAATTATAGCCTGATGTCCTACATTTTCAGTGACAAATCTCTGCATCAACGACTTTCGTATGTTGGCATTTGCCAAGCTGACCGCTTGCCGGGACAAATAGCGGAATATAACTTTGAGGAATTCATCTGATATTCCTTGGCGCATATTACATAGAAATGTTAGAAGATCTTTCTTATAAACATGTCTCATTTTACCATTTTCTGGGACTGGATCACAGCACGTTAACAATAGATTGAACTGATCCTTTGTCAGCGATGTTAAGCGGTTGAAATCAGCATCATTCAAGTTACTTTCATTCGAGAAATCAGGGATTTTAGTAGATGTTTGACGGAGACCTTGCAGAAAGGATTGCAATTCCGCGCCTTTAATCTATTTACAAACCTCAAACCTGGTAGTAAAGCAATAGTTACACAGGCTTCATCATCTAAATGCTGCTGACAAGATCTCACTCCCTTGGGAATGTAGATATCACGATCGACAAAGATTTTCACTCTTGCTTTTAAAGTCAGTCTCCGCAGATCAGCAATAGCACCACAAATAGAGCATGTATGGCTAGACGTTTGTGTCAGTACATTCAAACGCATACAGGCAGAATCCAATTCAATAGCTCTGATCTGTTCGATTATTGATCGATTACAATTAATGCATAATCTCGCTAAATCATCCATCTCGAGAGGGGGCAAATCTATTACATTCCGTCTTGCCATGGCGATTTCTCTTTTATTTGTTGGCGTCGCCGTCGAGCCGACTTAACTGTCGTTGAGGTAAAGCAAGATTGCAAACAAAACAAGGACGCATATTCTGATATGCCATATTTCCGCCAGTTGACGGTCAAAAAAAAAATTTTAATGCCTAAGGCAGTCAACTATAATTAATCCGTCAATAATGACAGATGATAAAGAAAATCAAAATATGATAAAAAAAGAATATCTAAGTGCTTTTTTAAATTTTTCGATTAGTGAATTGCGCTTTTAATCATGTGTTACAACATAAAAGAATAGCATTTAACTACAGAGGAACAATTTTCTTTATATTGTAAAAAGACAAGATAATTAAGAAATATGTTTTCAGCAGTATTACTGAAAAGTATAAAACATAAATGATATATCTTTTCTATTGAATACAATTATGGATGCAGCACGCCGACCCCTACAGATAGATCTCAACAATCCACGAATAATTGAAGGTTAATAAACCCACACACACAAACACATACACACAAAATGGTCCTTATATTAGTCTTATATATAGTTTTCAACATAATATGTCTCATTGATACTGCTGGAAACGCCTTGTTCAACGATATCAAGGCTCTGGAGCTAACAGTAAGGCATTTGAAGCGCCGCGCCGTGTCCCTGGAAACTTTTGATCAGGACCTCGAAATATACAACATACTAACTAGAATTTGAAGCAATTTGACCGAAAGCCATTTTACAGAGGTGAGTGTGCGGGGTCCTTTATCTCTAATAATTTCTAAAGTAGCCACTTTATTTTCCTCCTAGATTACCGCATAGAATGAATCGTTCGCCGAATAACAACTTTCGAAGCCTTGCTGATTCCTTCAATTTCTTTATTTATTCGTTGCCATTTTGTTGAGCAATTTATAACATAACATCCCCTTCTTTAATAATACAATTAATCGTAGAAATGCGACTGCCGTTGTAGTGTCATCGGCACGCCGATGACACTACAAGGGCAGTCTACAAAGAAGAGTTAATCATAAAAACATGAATAATAGAAAAAAAAATTGAAAGAAAATTGAACTTCATTCAAAAAAGTCCAAGTCTGATCATGCTAGTATATTTATATTATAAGATGTTTCCCTTACGAGACATTTTTTCAAGTGTCTCATAAATAAACATTTGTTATGATCGAGCATCTTCTAGGTAGAGCGAGATATTATAGCAGCCATATTCGATTCGCCATTTGTCCTTTCTTCGTTTTGAATATGCCCAGTGTCAGCATTACACATTTCTTCCATCGTCGCAGAGTCTTCTTCATCGCTTTTGTTTTCCTCAAGCACGTTGGAGACGTCTGGTACATTCTTGCAAGTTTCTCTGTTATGGTTTTGGCATATGATGGAACACTTCATGCCTGCTTTATAACAACCATAATTACACTGGCAAGATATTAATTTGAGAAGTCGTGGTGGCGCGGGATTAGCTGGGTTGATAATAATTCGTTCGAATCCATGGTCGGTTCTGCGCCAGCTCCATTTCTCAGGATCTTTGTCCAATCCGAGCCATGTTAGAACTGATGATTCATGTTCTATAAGCATGTTGTCGTGCTGCTTTTTCTGTTGGTGGTAATGTCGAAAGGTTGAATTTGCTTTCTGTAATTGATTTTGTGAAACGCTTGAAGCGTTCATTGATTTTTCATCTTTGTTGCCTCCATACAAAGCAATGAAAACAGGTTCCCCTGCCATAGCAAAATCATTTGGTTCTACATTTTCAAGAATGTTAATGAATTTTGCTTTTTCCATGTTAAATAAAGAAGATGTAGTATCACGTCCGTTGAGGGCGTGGAGAAAGAATATATTGTCGGATATTGATTTATCGTGTTGAAGGCTTGCCGGAGAGTAGGTTTTCATGATTTTTCCCTTTTTCAGGTTTTCGTAAATACACGTTTGAGACAGTGCTTGAGGTTGGTATGATCATCCACAATTTTGGCTGAGCAGTAAAGGGAAGCTTGCTCAATAGCGTTATTACAATATGTGTATCTCCTTCCGTCTTTGACGGTTTACTCGACACTGATGTTGGCCTCCTATAAATAGTTTTGAAGCATTACTAAAAAGCAATTCTGTACAAAGACACCGGAAGAGAAAAATATTATTCAACCCATTCATTTTTAACTTTCTCGTGCTATAAATCATAAAATATTAATCCTACGGAAAACTGAAAGGATCAAAATTTCAAGCTCTACAAAACTGTGTGTATTTTTTTCACAACTTTGACAGGAGGCGAGATACTTAAAAGAGAGAGACGCGCGAAGCGGAGAATCGAATGAAAGAGACAGATATATCTGATTTCCGTGCAAAAGACAGAGACAAAGATGCCGACAGGGTCTACAGCTGACATAGGCTGTAGACTCTACCGGCATCTTTGTCTCTGTCTTTTGCACGGAAATCAGATATATCTGTCTCTGTTTGATACAAATCCCCGCTCCGCGCGTCTCTCTCGTCCAAAAACAGCTGATCGAGGTAACCATATAGTTTATTGACCGTGGGACAACAGATGTCAAAAATTTCCATGCACGCTCAGCTCACAACGGCATTGAATTAAATTAATTTTCATTACCACTAATTATTTTAGGACATCACTATCATGATTGAGACGAATCTTTCAGTGCCTTATTTTTCAAAATTGGTTTAGGCTCGTTTAGGCTGTACAGAGTAACACATAAATATAGTCACATACATGCACATTACGTACATTCAGACACGTCAAACACAATTGTGTAAAAATACTCAATTTGACTATGTTCCCCTTTTATTTCTGAAAGTATTTGGCCGAAAATTCTGGAAAAATCTGAAATGTCAAGGAAAACGACCAAAATTAAAGAAAACTATTATAGCGAACTTCCCATTGTTATTCATATTTAAATTATTAATAAAAGTTCACATAATCTATGTAAAGATTTTGAAAAGCTTTTAAGACAGTTTGCAATTTTTATTCTTGATGACTGCTAACACTGAACATTCAATTTTTATATTAGAGGTAATTTTGTTTAGTTCCATTTAGTTCGGCTTTCCTTCCTCGCAGTCGATTTTTTTTTTCATCATTTATTTTATCTTTATTGTTTTTTTATAAATTGATGGTATAATAATGCTCCTACAGCAGTATACATGACCTTTTGTTTATTAAAAATGGAATTCGTTTTTTTTTTATTTTCAATTACATTTAAATACATTTCTACGAAATTCAATACAATAGCTTTTTCACGCTCTGTAAATTTTCCAGAACGATTTCTTTCAGATTCTTGATGCGGTTTACTAAAAGAAAAAGTATATGAATTTAGTTATAAATGTAATATGCACTTCATTGATATTACATTTCATTTGTTTATCGAGCACTATCAATTACGTGTTATTTTTACATCTTACATGTTTTGTGTATTATATCTGTATTTTGCAAACTATAAACTTCAAATAAATACAAATTATTGCATATGTTGTTAAAGTAATATCAAATATTTGAATTCATAAAAACCGGTAAGTTCTGCTGTTATACAGTAGAGTGTCCCAGAATTGAGTTCCCGGACGGAAACCCGTGATTCCTGAGTTCATATTGGGCAGTATATATAACCTAACTTACCTTAGTCCAAAAATGCCTCGCTGAGGAAGTACATCCTCATAAATAAAGTGGGACAGAAAAAAAACATTTTTTCCAATAACTTCCGTTATATGGAAGATAAAATTTTCAAATTTTGATGGTAGCTGTATCTCTATAGGTACTATATGTAAACTTGATAACAACCAAATATCATTTGTTTCTTATTTTTTTTTTCATAATAATTAATATTTGATTGGCTGTAATTTTTTAATCACCCTGTGAAATTACGGAATACTTGAACATTTCTACACAGCATTGGAAGGGCTGCAAAAAAGATACTCTTAAAAATTTTTGTAATATCAATCAAAACACAAGAAATTATCGTTTTTACCTCTATTTGTATTTAACATTTATTTGCAATTCTGGAATAAAATTTTGTAATAATGGAAAAGTAGTTTACCTAAAAAAATTACATTCATTAAAAATGCTCCACATGACGTGCACTTGTTTCAGTAGGTATACAAATCAATTCTTTTCATAAATGACGAGCGAATTCGTTGGAGAAAATATGCAAAATTCCTCTAAATTCACCGCACGCATTCTGTACACGTTGCCAAAGTTGCATGAATCATAAATTACGTCGTATTTCCAAAGGTACATAATCGAGCAGAGGTAGTAAACCATTTTGCAAAAAGTGCTCTTGTCCATTTAGACGGTTTGGTAATTTAACTGTACCTATCAACATGAGTTGATTGTTAACACACATTTATTGAGAATTTCTGTTGTTGTTTCATTTATGATATGAGGATTTTCATCAAGAGAGGATCATAGCATTATATAGATTAAATATTCCATCCATCGTGAATGCTGCTTCATCAGTGAATAATATTCGGGAAAAGAAATTTTGATCTTAGTTTTGTTTATTTCGTAACAACTGTGAAAACTCCAATCGAGGTGGAAAATCTCGCTCTAATAAAGCTTGGACTTTTTGAAAACGTAATGAGTACAGATATTGTTTATTTATAATTCTCGAAATAGTACTCTTTGAAAACCCTGATGCCTTCTAACACAAAATTACAACCCAACTCGTTGCTGGTAGATTACCGAAATTAATCTTATATTTGCTATTTTTTGACGTTACTAGTTAATTAAGTTTTGTTATGAGAACGCGACAAGTTTTTTTGTTTTACGAGCACTTATGACCTACAGAGAAAAAACGATAATTCTTGATTTTTGGTTGATATTACAAAAAATTTTAAAGGTATTGATTTGTATACTGAAACAGGTGGACGTCATGTGGAGCAATCGTTATGAATGTAGTTTTTTATAATAAAATGTACTTTTCTGATATTACAAAATTTTGTTCTAGAACTGTAAATAAATGTTAAATACAAATAGAGGAAAAAACGATAATTTCTTTTATTTTGATTGATATTACAAAAATTTTTAAGAGCACCTTTTTTGCAGCCCTTCCAATGTTGTGTTAAAATGTTTAAGTATTCCGTAATTTTACAGGGTGATTAAAAAATTACAGCCAATCAAGTATTAATTAATATGAAAAAAAAATGAGAAACAAAAGATATTTGGTTATTATCAAGTTTACATAGAGTACCTATAGAGATACGGATAGCGTCAAAATTTAAAAGTTTTATCTTCCATATAAAGGTAGTTATTGGAAAAAATGTTTTTTTTCTGTCTTACTTTAAAAGGATGTACTTCCTCAGGGATGCATTTTTGGACTAAGGTAAGTTGGGTTACATGGGCCCAATATGAACTCAGGAATCACAGGTTCCCGTCCGGGAACTAAATTCTGGGACACCCCGTATACCAACTTATACGGAGTGTCGCTGATTTAAGGGGACATAGCATAGCAGAGGAGCTGAGTTCAAAATATTTCAAAACTTAACTGTTGAATGAGACACGTGTTTTAGGATTCTTGATTGATATATTCCGCCATATTTTTGGAATAACCGTATATTTGTATAAAACTTGGTACAATATACTCTTTTAGCCTAATCAAAAGAATATTTTATTTAGGGAAAATTACTGAACAGGACTCAATTTTTATAATGTCCCGTTAACATCACCCTATATATCATTTGTTGGGAAAACTCAAAAAAAGTTTAGAAACGCTGCATGCGAAAAAACAGC
The DNA here is from genome assembly GCA_936432065.2 of Rutpela maculata. Classification (NCBI taxonomy): domain Eukaryota; kingdom Metazoa; phylum Arthropoda; class Insecta; order Coleoptera; family Cerambycidae; genus Rutpela; species Rutpela maculata. Next base: position 120,336,899 of record OW386285.2, read on the forward strand.
TAGTGCTTCTGTAATGTATTTAAGTGAAACTAATAAAATACTGACAGCAAGTTAACTTCATCATTTGAATTGAACTGAATTGAATTTGAATTTAAAATTTGGTCAATCAATCAATTTATTAGAAAATATTGACCGTAAACGTGCCATCAATTATTATGACATTGTTTTACGCACTAGTTTATGAACTTTTCAAACGTTTATTAATATTTCCCAAAAAGTCATACAGTACCGGAAAGTTTTGCTTTTGGGATTGCATAGTTTCAATGACTTACCGACCGCCCACAATAAAGGCGTCTACCAGTACCCTAGCAGAGGCAAAGTGTGATACGCCCCTTAATATACATCATTACTTGCTTCGCTATCGCTTGCTCTTATTGCCGTACCAAACCGAACATTTTCCGATACTGTATAAAGAGTGAGAGCAATTAATATTATAAAAATTGAATCCGACCTTGGAATTTTTCCCAAATAAATTATGCTTTTGATTGGACTAAAAGAGTATAATATTTCTAAGAAATTTTATCCAAGTATGTATGACCATTCCAAAAATATGGAAGAATAAATCATAAATAAGATTTTTCATTCAAGAGTAAGTTCGGGGGTGTTGTGACCCCAATTACCTTCTACTACACTATGTCCTTTGAAATCTGAGACATCTTGTATATCAGACTTTTTCTGATAGTAACATGTTAGTTATTTTCTTTAATAAATATAACATTGTCTTATCACTATGACAAATTCTAACAGTGTGGTTAGTGTCAGTCAGTTAAGTAAAATCTTGGTGAATATAGGGGATAATGCGTTTAAAACATCATACTACAAAATGTGTAACAATTGTTTGCAAATAAACTGATTTGCCACATGGAGGTCGACTGGAAATGCTGCACACTCAAGGTTAGCTTGATCAGTTATTGTAAACTGTTGTCTTAACCTACCATATAAATACCGAGGCGTCTTATTCATATATATTTTGGGTCTCATGGCCCCTCTCTCCTGTATGGCGCATCTGGGTAACATCAGCCCAATCAGGGTATCCAGTCCCGGTATTCGGGACCGGGACTATCCTGGGATCTCACTCCAAAAATCTGGTTTCGGGACCAACAGAAAGCCCCGGGACCAATTAAAAGTCCCGAAATTGGTAGTATTATTAGCAGCGACACGAAAAATGCACTAAAGCGGCAGACAAAACATGCGCGCGGATCATATGCATTATGTGAATGAATTACCGGCAGGGATTCACGATTCACCGGCATATTACTTGTAGCCGCCTTTTTTTTCTTCCCGGGGTGGAAATCCTTTATGGACACCTAAACGGTAGGGACTTACCTCTAGGCATACCAACTAAAACCACCCTCTCCCACCTATCCCTCTGGAACCGCTCGCGCATCTACTTCAGAGGGTAGGCCTGTCCTTTTTTCTCCATAGGTTACCAACTCTCGTTCCTTTCCTCTTCTTCCTTGGTTTTAAGTATGCTGGTAAGGGCAACTGCTATAATATCCCAATTTCCTTCGTCTTCCAGCATCAGGGCAACTAAATTTTCCTCCTGAAGTATCTCGCCTACTATGTCGTCGCAGGCGTATCTATAAACGGCCCACCTGGGGCACCAGAAAATGGTATGAGCTGGGGAATCTGTTTCCCCGCAGTAGACGCACTCGTCGTCCTCCACCTTTCCGATGTTTCTGATATAGGTGCGGAAACAGCCATGTCCAGATGGGTTGGGTGATGTAATATCCTATTTCCCCATGCTTCCTGTCCACCCACCTTCTTATGTTCGGAATTAGAGACTTTGTCCAAAGGCCCTTTGTGCCGTCTTCCCATCTTTCTTGCCAGTGTCCTGATAGCAATATAGCCTCAGTCTTTTGGGGTGCCAGCTCCAGGAACTTCTGCTTCATCCAGCCGCAGACTTTTTCCAAGGCCTCGTTTCCTTTTACCATTAGCATTTGCTCGTTGTCGGCTACGGCCACCATAGCTAGGTCGTCGGCGAAGGCTACCAGTGTAACTCCTGCCGGAAGACGGAGTTTCAGTATTTTGTCGTACAAGATATTCTATAACGTGAGTCCTAGCACCGAGCCTTGGGGCACACCGCTGCTAAGCTCTAGTGATGAGGGGTTTTGTCCCTCCCCTAGGTGAATACTCCTGTCTTGGAGATAGCTTCTTAATAGCCGTTGGATATGGCCATCTACGCCTATTTCCCCGAACCGGTCTAGGATTTCCTGCCATGATGCAGAGTTAAAGGCGTTCTTCACATCTAGGATGATAACCGCCCTTATTTTCCTCCTCGCTTTTGTCAGTTCCGCGTCCGTGGTCAGGTGGATGACTTCGTTAATCGCATTTATGGTTGATCTTCCCTCTCGGAAACCAAACTGGCGTTCCGAGATGCCGCCTCCCCTCTCTCTTAAGCCGTGCTAGCACTAAGTGCTCCAGGAGTTTCCCAAGGGTATCCAGGAGTGGCCGGTACGACGAAGCCTCTTCTAGTGGTTTTCCAGCCTTCCTCATGAGCACTAGTCTTGCTCTTTTCCAGCATTCTGGTAGCCGCCTTAGTTGCGTATGATATTGCGTAGACAGAGAACTATTTAATGATAATAACAATAATTAAAAAAGAAATGATACTTTTTGAGAATGGGTGTTGTCGTGGACAGAATCTTCAGTTATGCTATGAATATTTAATAACCATACAACCAACCAGCGTACAATCAGAGAGGGCATTATCAGTGGTAGGATATTTCTGCACGAAACTCCGCTCGAAATTAGGATACACTCCTTAAATGCCCTTGTGGCCCTAAGATCTCATTTTATGTCAAAATAAAGTGATTTTTTCTTTTGGTTAGTTTATACAGTGTGTCCAACTAAGTCGGCATCATATGGGAAACTTTTTTGTTATTGGTTTTATGGAAAAAAGTTATTCTTGATAAAAAGTTTTGCATGGCTTAAAACCCAAAATGAAATAATCAGATATCAATTTTTTGCAGTCGTATACGGGGTTTGTCGAAAAATGTAAATTTTGCTCAAGAGTAAATTACCTTTATTTATTACAATATCGACAATCGTTATTAGGAAAAGTTAATCCTAATTGAAAACTACGGTTAGATATCCAATATTATCCATCTACCATGAAGAAACGATCTTTAATAATTTTTGGGTATAATATCTATTTTTTCATGGTAGATGGATAATACTGGATATCTGACCGTAGTTTTCAATTAGGATCAACTTTTCTTAATATCGACAATCATTATTCATCATCTACCATGAAAAAACCGCTGCCCAAGGAATCACTACTTCCACATCCAGATTCTCTATCCAAGTCACTCACAACGAAAAAAACTTTGTATGTGAAAATAATTGTTCATGGAATTTTAATAATATAATATTTGAAATCCTCTACCCCAAAAACCCATAAAACGATACCCCACATCGGTAGTGGGGTGGGGGGTGGTGATAGGGTGGTGGTAGTGGGAGATGGATGAAGTAAAAAAATATTTTGAAGTTTCTGATTCCCGTACATAGGTACACTAAATCACAATTTTTTTTCATCCCCTTTAATAAAGGGGTCGGGGGTGGCTAAGGCCAAAAAATTTTTTGAGACGTTAGCTTCTCTTGTATATACTAAATACCAATTTTATGGACTTGATTGACCTATTTACCCCAATTTACCCCCCAACCCTTCGACGGAACAAGATGAAAATATAATCTAGTTCTAGATCTCGTTAAAGTACATATGTGTACCAAATTTCAAGTCAATATCTTAAACGGTTCCAGAGTAAACGTGCGCACAAAAAAAAGTTACAGACAGACAGACAGACCGACAGACAGACCGACCGACCGATAGACAGACAGAAATTTTTTTTTCGCTCAAACTTAAAATCTCGACGTTTCATGATATTTTAAGCCTATTTGGACAATAAAAATTTTTAAAAATTTTTTTGTCGTTACTATACTTCCACTGAACGTGGAAGTAAAATACTCAAAAATTATTAAAAATCGTTTTTTCATGGTAGATGGATAATATTGGATATCTGACCGTAGTTTTCAATTAGAATCATCTTTTCTTAATAACGATTGTCGATATTGTAATAAATAAAGGTACTTTACTCTTGAGCAAAATTTACATTTTTCGACAAACCTCGTATATGACTGCAAAAAATTGATATCTGATTATTTCATTTTGGGTTTTAGGTCATGCAAAACTTTTTATCAAGAATAACTTTTTTCCATAAAACCGATAATAAAAAAGTTTCCCATATGGTGCACACTTAGTTGGACACACTGTATAATAAGTATGTATTTATTTTTTCCACTTTCATTTTCTGTATATTTTTATTTTTCCTACTCTACCAATATTTAAATAACAATAATTATATTTAATCTAAAACACTTTTTTATTTCATTTTTTCATAGAAAATTTCATTCAAATGTTGCATTGGTGCAGTATTACGAATTCGGGACCATTTTCGAGACCTTCGGGACCAGTCCCGAGACCTCAAATTTGGTCCCGAAGTCCCGAAATCATTTTTGGTCCCGGGACTTGAATACCCTAAGCCCAGTGTTTTGAAGTACGTTATCTTCGAGGATTAGAAAATTACAAAAATACTCGACCTGATATCACTTATGTATCCTCTTTATCAGGCCTCATGGTGGTTTATTTTTCTCAGTGGTAACAGTGGCTGTATGCCACTTTAATTGTTTTTGTGTTTTCTAGGAAGATATTATTTTCCTGAAACACATTGTATCACGTTATTTCTGTAAATGTGCTGGAAAATTAAGTTTTAACGCAGTATATTTATAGTGCGCTATTGATTAATTCCGGTTTAATTTAGGATCAATATTTGGTTGTTGTTAATAATTGTGAAGCAGACTTTACTTGCAGGTTGACCTAAGAAAAAACATTAACCATTTCCTTCCATACTTTAATAATTTATTGCCTAACTATTTTATTAATTTTATTATAACGTTTATACGATCGGGATTTTTAAGGAGGTCTACAGACGATCAAACCAACGAACCAACCAACCAACCTTCTCGGTACACTTTGAAAATTGCCATGACAACTCGTAAAAGTAAGCTGGTTTGCTGGAATTCCAGCGTTTTCAAAGCGTACCGATAATGTTGGCTCCAGCAGTTTTACGAGTTCGCATGGCAAACTTCAAAGTGTACCGAGAAGGTTGGTTGGTTGGTTGGTTGGTTGGGTCGTCTGTAGGGACTTAATGCGCTGTTAACATAAACACGTCAGAGTTTAAATTAATTAAATGCTCTTTCTATAGTACCTATTATTTCAGTATGCATAAAAATATGCGTTAGTTATCAATGCAAATAAAATGATTAAAACTTATCCTAATGTTTGTGTTTTTCTTGTTGAGTATCTGATTTCTTGTCTTTGCTCTTGCCAGCAGATAGACGATGTCACTGCACTACACTATGATTACTGCGTTATACCAGAAATACTATGGATAACTTTGGTTTGTGTCCCTGTTTAAACCCTAACTAATATTTCTTATAAAATTACTAAAAATGTCTCGAGATATATGTTATTTTCCAAGCTCATACCAGCCAGCCACTTACCCAAACTTAAATATATTTTCTACACTTTGTATTTAACTTTTTAATTTTTATCGGTATCCATTTGAAAGAGTCGCATCTGAAAGATGAGTGTTATCTGGAAACTAATATTCTACAGCCACACAAAAAGAAAAATTGTTCTGATCTGGGGATCAGACCTTCATATCCTGTAGTATTTTGATCCGCTGAATCCAAATCTACCATCAGATTTGAGCCAGCACGTCTCAGTTTTGCATAAAATGCAAAAACCGTGAAAATAAGAGTTACAAGCCAAGGTTTTTTGCATTTTCTGCAAAACTGAGACGTACTGGCTCAAATCTGATGGCAGATTTGGATTCAGAGGGTTAAAATTCTATGAAATTCTGATCCCCAGATCAGAACAATTTTTTTTGTGTGACTGTGCACAGCCGCACAAAAGCTTTTTCTGATCTCGGGAGCAGACTTTCATATCCAATAGTACTTTGACCCGCTGAATCCAAATCTGGCATCAGATTTGAGCCAGCACGTCTCAGTTTTGCAGAAAATGCAAAAAAGCATGAAAATAAGCTCTACCAAGCCCAGGGTTTCTTGCATTTTCTGCAAAACTGAGACATGCTGGCTCAAATCTTATGGCAGATTTGGATTCAGCGGATCAAAATACTACAGGATATGAAAGTCTGATCCCCAGATCACAACAAAACGTTCATTGTTTTCGTATGTTGCTTTTGTTCTTTTTTAATTTTGGGAAACTGCGTTTTAGTTAAGATTTATTTTATTGACTTATCGTTCAAGTCGTTAAGTACTTGGTTACGTACAGACACAACTTACTTGTTTGTTCTTTTTGTGTTGCTTTTTGGATTTTGGACAAAGTTTTTCTTTTTTCTTTCTTTATTGTCAACGTTAGTTGTTCGTTTAGTGTCAACCCCTAAAGAGTGTGACTGAATAAATATTTGGATGAAACATACCTATATTAGATGACAACTTTGAATACATGATGCCTACAGTCATAGTTGCTATTATAAGTATTAGATTACCTAAATAAAATGATATTGGTGCGCTATCCTCCCATCATGCAACTAAGAAAATTAGTTGCAAACAAACATTTTCTGTAAATATAGCTATTGCACTTCTAAAAAATTCGTGCCCTCGTAAAAAAATACAAATAATAAAAGAAATTAAAAAATGATCATTATTTTTGTGTAATTAATAATCTAACAACCTAATATATCCATTTAGGTTCATTAAAGTAATTTATTAGTACAGTAACTAGAAGTTCTTCGGAATAATGTCATATTGAACGGATTTCGTTCATTTTTGGCAGTATAATAGTAAATGCTTCACAGAAAAGTTTCTATATTGTGCGGGGATTTGCTAATTTAAATATAAAAAAATATATATTTATTGGAGATGAAAAAGAATTAAATTTTAAGAAGATATGCAATTTTTCACATAAATTGATAGTTTTTAAATTATAACGACTTCAAAATGCGACTTTAGCTTTAAAAAAGATATTTCCAAATGGCTTTCGTCAAGTATCTCGAAAAGTATTACTTTATCGAAAAAACGTTACAAACCAATTACAGAAAGTGTAAACTGGGAATTAATTATATTTTTTGTTTATTGATATAGGATTAATAATTTCGGAGATATTTAAGTTTATATTTGGGATCCAAGTGTTCATAAGATAATAATTATTTAGAGTGAGAGTTAAATATCTCATAAACTGTGACACCTACGTTAAAAATGCTAATAGGTAGAATAATAGGCTACTAATTAAGCTTTCAACTGTTTTTTAATTGTTTCTGTAGCATAAAAAACAAAGAAGTTATAACTGAAGCAATGTGCGTCTTCACATTTTTTTAATAGCAACGTCACCATTTTGTTACTGTAATTAGCCAATAATTAAAAAAAAAGCAATTTCAAACACTTTTTCTCATTAATATAGAGCACGACGTAGATGCTCAAATTTTTTCGTTTGTATACAGCACTTGCTTTAGAAAAAATTTAAGTTTAAACTATAAAGGTATTTTCGATAAAACATATTTTTTTTTCTTTTCCAAATATCTTGGTAAATATTAGTTTTAGTGAAAAATGGGTAGAGACCAAAAAATAAAGCTCATAAACTGATAATAATTTTCGCTTTTTTATTTATTTACTTAGATTTAATAGTTTCGGAGATATGAAAATTTACAAATGGCGCCCGAACGTTTATAAGACGAAAAATGTAGTATGTAATAACTCAGAAATTGTGACACCTACGTCAAGCATGCTAAGAAATAGAATTAAAGACATTTAATTGCGCTTTCAAATTATTTTTTACTCGTTTCTATAGCATAAGAAATAAAGAAGTTATGACGGAAAAATTTGCGTATTTATTTTTTTTTATGTAAAAAGGTCGCCATTTTGTTACTCTAATTAGCTAGTAATTTAAAAAAATTATTTCAAATACAGTTTTTCATTAAAATCTAGCATTACCTAGATGATCATTTTTCTTTGCTCATTTAAAGCACTTGCTTTAGAAAAAAAATGCATTTTAAAAGGTAATTTCGAAAGAACTTTTTTTTTAAATGCATGAAAGTATTTGGGGGATTAATTACAAGAGGTATAAGTAGTAAAAGTACTTGCGCTAAATGGGTCAGTGGTGTAGCAACGACTCATGATATTGATAATGATAATGGTTTGAAAGTCATTCCCCATTTCCTGACATAAAAGTGCTTATGTCGATATCCACCGGTGTAACAGGAGATTCCAGTATAAATTGTCATAACGCTTATGAGAAGGGTTACGAATACATGCAAATGATGATAGGCTGCAATTTTGACGATATGCATTTTAAGCGCTAAAATAAAGTCCTTCCTCTTCAAGCCGTTAAAAGTTCTATTAAAGTCAATGATGATGTTGTTCCAGTAGATTCATTTCTAATTTTTCAACGAATTTGTATCACTAAACAAAGTGATGAAGAGCTACGTGAGTGCTTAAAGTATGAATTGGCACCATATCCTATGTCTCTATTCGATAATGCAGGAATGCGTATAAGCCAAAAATCAACTTTGTTTGATATAGTTGAGCCGTTAAATATAACAATTACAAGAAATGAAAACTACCATAGTAGCACAAAATATTGAGCCAACGTACAATCCATGTAGGACCAATATATGAATATTGGTCCTATATGGAGTGTACGTTGGTTCAATATTTGTGCTACTAGGATGCATTTGTAATACCTGGAGATATGTTACTTCATAGAGTAGTGTGGCAAAAAAATTGTTCTTTCGGAAATATTCTTCAGCAATACGTTCATTATTTAAACACTAATTTCGGGAGTGATACTGGAGTTAGTTGTTTTCGATGGTTATACTGGACACAGTACAAAAGCTTCTGAAAGATTGCGCAGAAAATATAAACAGTCCTCGGTTGATATATTGTTCAATGAAGATATGCCAGTAACTACAAATCAAGAAAAATTTCTTTCAAACAAACGATAAAATATCTTCAATCACAATGTTGACCAATAAATTGCAGAACAATAATATTTTAGTTGAGCAGGCTCTATTCAATTCAATTCAAAAAGGTTTATTAACATTTTAGTTACAAAAAATGCGCCTGAGTTGGAACCCGGTTCAGAGCCGGCCACACCACCACGGCGCGCAACGCCGTGGTAGATGGGTGGCCGGGTGGGGCAGGTCCAGCCTCGGCTGGAACGGTAAGTAAAATGGGTGGAGGTTAGGGCTCCTGTTTTAATAAGAAATAAAACTTAAACCTAACAATTTATTGAAAAATAATCATGAACGATTTTAAAATACTTAGAACTACTTAGAAATAAATAGAAAATGGCGACTTTTTGTTTAAGCGCGCACACGCGCACTGTTTTAAGAGGTCGGGTTACTTGTACGGAAAAAACTCAATGAAAAAACCCGTTCGAACAAATGACAACCTTCATCCGATGGTCTACCTGCCTTCGGAAAGGTAAGGTGAAGGGGAAGTTATGATTTAAAAGGTTTTGATTTGTAAGAAGTTATTGGTTGAGAGGGGATTTTAAAAAGAACAAAAAGAAACAAAAGACCAAAAAGAAACAAACGAACAAAAATAAGACTAATAGAGAGAATAGAGAAGGGGTTTGAGAGTAAAAGGTGGTGAAAGGCAAAAGGTGGTGAAATAGAAATTTTGGTATAGGAAAGATTTGGCTAGGGAGGTTGCCGAAAGATAGGCAACGCCTGGTATGGTAATGGGTGTCTTATATCGAAAAATATGGCATTATTCTGTCTGATTCGTGTTATGTCTCGAGTTAGCGGACTGTCGCCCAATTTGAATTGGTAGAATTTTTGGGATGTTTCCCGGACGAAGTCCGCTAGTGGGGTTATGTCGTGGCAACGTGCGTAGAGGTCTCTGAGGGAGGTGTACCTACCGGAGTCTGAAATGAGGCGCATAAATTTATGTTCTAAAACACTAAGTTTCCGCATTGTCGTGGCCGGGATGCTGCACCACACCGGCACCGCGTATGTGATGGCCGGCCTGATCACCATCGTATACAACAATTTTTTATTTGTCCTGTTTAGTCCGCTACCCCGCGCCAGGAGCGGATACAGACTCCTAGACATGGAGTAGACCTTTCGTACAGTCTCGTTAACGTGGATGTTAAACGTCAGTCTTCTGTCTAAGTTCACCCCCAGATACTTCACGCACCTTTTAATTGGAATTTGGCGACCACCTATCGAAATTGGTGTTAAGATGCGGTTCTCAGTGAACCGGCGCGTAAAGAGTATGGACTCCGACTTTTCGGCGTTGATCCGAATCTTCCACTTGTCGTAATAGGCTCTAGATGATGCTGACACTTTAATGATGACAGCAATAAAACAGTCATCATATCAAAAAACCACCATCGTATGTGAGGATAAATAAAAAAGAATAAAAAAAAACGGGAACTTAAACAATTTGTTACATTTGCCCCGTTTCCCTCGCCATACCGGATCCGCTATTTTCAATATTTAAATTTTGACTTCACTCAGAATTAGCGACCCCAAAAACCTATAGGCATAAATTAAAACGCGAAGTCAAGCAATTTATTACATTTGCCCCGTTTCCCTCCACCATATTGGAGCCATCATTTTCAATTTTTTAATTTTGACTTCATATTCGTAATTAGCGATCCCAAAAACTTACAAGCATAAATTAGAATGCGAAATCAAGAAATTTTTTACATTTTGCCACATTTCCGTCCGCCATATTGAAGCCGCCATTTTAATTTTTTTTATTTTAACTTCAGATTCGTAATTAGCGACCCCAAAAACTAAATATCCTGAATTTCAAAAATGGATAATCATTACTTTTCCATATATTAATTTTTTTGATTCAGGGGTGGAAAACCACCCCTAAAGCGCCAGGATATAGAAACTGAAGATGATACCTTTTACTACAAGAATCACCCATAAAAAAATTATCATTCAATATGACATTATTCCGAAGTTTTGCATATTGTTTACCTCTAGGTACTGTACTATACCGGGTGTAAACGAATAGTGGGCCACCCCTGTAACTTCCTTGTTTTTAAAGATATCGGGATGAAATTTTGTATGGTGAAATTTCAACTTTTTGAGACCTATCCGCCATATTTATCACTTCCGGTTTCACCGGAAATGACCTCAATAGTTTTTTCTAAATGGACCACCCTGTATGTTTTTACATTTTTGAAATAAAGATCATATTTTGGATACATTTATACTATTTTGAACAATTTATACAGTGTTGCACGTAAAATAATTCGAATTTTAGTCGTCAATCTGCGAATATGTTAAAATTATTTTTGTTCCAATGTAATTCATATAAAAAATATGGAAACGTGAATATGTCCAATAATACATCATACAGGGTGCTGTAAACTCATTAAAATCACATTTTTCAAAATGACTCATTTTTTTAAACAGTATAATATGGGCCAGCCGGATATTCAGAAAGCTCTATTTAGTAGGGGTTAAACGGTACCAAAAGTTCCGTAATGTGTAATCGTTACCGGCAGGAATGGCAATTTTTCTTAATAAATTTATGATCTAACTTCAATTAAATTTTGCTCAACCCTGTATATTTGTGTTAATATTTTATGATATGCAAAAGTCGGAAATCTTACCTAATTTCACCATACAAAATTTCATCCAGATATCTTTAAAAACGAAGTTACAGGGGTGGCCCACTATTCGTTTACACCCGATACCTATACATAGTTTCTAAAAAGTATTTTTTGTAAAATAACACAGGCACACAAAAAAAATTCAAACCCCTTATATCTGTATGTATTTTGATGCGCTGAATTTGAATTTCATATCAGAATCTGTTTGACGGCGGAATGTCGATTAAACTACGATATTAGTCCTAAAATCTAAGGCTAGTAAGGACATGAAATTAAAAAAATGTCTTTTTTATATAATATGCATAGAATCACAACAAAACTCCAATTATTAAACTCAATCCATTTTGTATCCTCTGTTACTAATACCACCTCTAAAGCGGGGGCCATAGGGCTATTATTATCAAAACTAGCACGAAATATGTTCATGGAGTGAAGAGAAGTTTTTTTGTATATAATTGATAAAACTAGGAAATGTTGCACTTCTGTTGCCGATCTCGATAGCAACTTTTAATCTTACAATTTTATACAACGTTGATAAAATTTGTTGCTATGAGCTTTTAACACTTTTTCTTCTAGTTTACTATGACATAATCAATAAACATTTCGACCAATATATTAACCACAGTGAAATAAAAACCGATTAATTTAAAAAATACCATGTGATTAAGCACAAACATTACGTTAGGTAATCCAATTTACTTGACCTTCCTCAACATATTGCATTTTATATATACATATTATAAACTAAGTCAGAAGAACACCCGCATCAGCAAGACTAATTGCTGAATTGCGGCATTTTCTACATACCTCGACCTTGTCCATTCATGAAAACGGTACACACATCGAATTGCAGAATGACTTAAACAAATTTTTAGATGGTAGCGACATCCATTGGTTAGGACAGGCGACACGTTTTCAATCTACAACAGATATTGTTATGTGCTCCTCAAATAAGGGATTTAAATATAAATTTTACGGAGCTACAAACTAAATGCATAGTAAAAATTATTAACCTAACCCAATTTCTTTCATTTAACTCAATTACGCCGTGTAATGCTAATAATCTTCGTAACACCATGATAATTATAAATTGTTGACGATACTGATGAAAAAGAGGTAATGCAATTATATGAATTATATTATTATTGTATTATTATATGAAGATCAGGTTAGAAAACACCAGTAATATTTATCATTCAGGCTAATGTAAATTATCACAAATTAGACAAATTAACAGAATTTTTCTAATTTATCTAATTTATTACAATTCTTTCCGAGATTTTTGGACGCCACTACAGACTATAGAATTATTTCCCCTTCTTGATCCAAATCGATATTTTCTGAAATATAAATAGTTACTCAAATAATTGTAAATATATCTATGATTCGTTCGTACAAATATTTCGACAAAAGTTTTAGAAGCACCACTTCTCTTTTACTAAAATTTTGAAAAATACTGCTTTCCTAGTAAGAACTGACTTACTAGGAAAGCAGTATTTTTCAAAATTTTAGTAAAAGAGAAGTGGTGCTTCTAAAACTTTTGTCGAAATATTTGTACGAACGAATCATAGATATATTTTTAAGCCATAAAGCATTTTTTGTTTGCATAATATAGGAGGATTGCCGCAGCAATCATTAATTAATGTTTTCCAAAAAAAAAAATCGTTGCTGTCACAGTCGCCAGATTGGAAAAATTACGGTCAATACGTGTTTTTTCGATTATCTCCTTTCCTATTAGTTCTACCTTACGTTAAATATTGCCAATATTATAAGGAATAAAAAAGCCATCCATCATATCGATTTAAAATTCTATTTTTCTATTTTTTTGTTACCAACACGGGCACACAAAACAAAACAAAAGTTTTGCACTGTCCAACAGGTGCTATACTTACACGTATATTGGGGCGCTGAAACTGAATCCCAGGTAAGAATTGACCCATCACGTCAGAATTTTGACATATGCTCCAAAAACAGGTAAAAATCAGTCAAAAATGAGGTTAAAAATGAATTAAAAGCCTAAACGAGCTAACCAATTTACTTACATATATTTTGGGGTGCTTAAACCGAATCTGAAGTCAGCTTAGCTTAATATGGCGACTTTTTCCACCCAAGGTAATAGATGGCACAAATTTTCCGTCAGGTTTTTTTTTATGATACAAGCAAACACTAAATAATACAATATTATAAAGACGCGACACTCGAAAAGAGAAGCTCGTTTCTTGAGAGAGACAGACAAGATGTCAAAATAAACCTCTCGTAGTTTTTTTACGCATGCGTCAGCAGGTTAGCTTTCCCGAATCTGTGTCAGAAATTCCAGAGGCGGCTTTTACGTAGATGTATTATATTGTTAAAACTGAATGAGACATTTCCAAACAATATAAAAACCTAAAAATGAAATATTATTAACGTTTCATCGCCTAGTGTCATTTTGTCCATCTGTCCTTGTACAATACGCAAGTGTATTATTTGTATATATTTGTTACATGCATGCAAATTTTTACTCGATTACACATCACGCGCGTTCCATATTTTCAAATACGTTTCTATGAAAAACTGTTAATTGCTTCTTAAATTGACCCCTGCAAATTTTCACATTTTATGGACATAACCTTAGAAAAAAATTCATGTTTCTACACTTATTAAAATTTGAGACCAATTAATTGTAAGAGTCGAGAGCAAGTCAGAAGAAGAAATAATAAAGAGAACAAGAGAAATCCGCGAAACCGACGGTGTTAAATAACTGCGAAAATATTGATTGTACCTGTTCAAAAATTATTACATTATTATTGTTTTTAACAACAATAATAAAATATTTTAAATAAATTTATTATGCACATGTGCATCTTTCTCTTTGTACGCCACTGACGGCTTTATATAAACAAATAATATACCAATCGATAGAAAAAATAATGGTCTTTATTTTTTATATCTTGTAGAATTTTGATTTATTGGGCCGTTTTAGAGGTATAGCCAAACGTGTCGTTGTTGGAAGGCTCCTCACTCTTTTTTTGCTGTGGGGCCTTAAAAAAAAGAAAACAGCAAAAAGCAAATGGAGGGTCTTATGCAAAATTTTATACTCTATCGAATGGCGCCAAGATCATTCCTCTAGCTCCTACCGTTTTTGAGAAAAAAAAATATATATATAGGCAGATACAGGCAGCCCCTTTGAGGGGGGGGGGGGCAGGGGGAGCAGGCATGTTTTCTCGAGGTGGGTCTGTTCAAAAATCTACTTATTTTGACTACTTCTATTCATGGTTAAAAGGATTTGCTATTACTCAAAAGTAGAAATATCAGAACAGCTAATTCACTAAGAAATAACTCGTTTTTTGATTATAATGGCCTTTTGAGTAGGACATTTCTTCACGGCTTTGAGATTTTGAAACATCAGTATATCATCATTAATTTTATATCAAATTCAGCTTGTTACAACAAAACCCCCACAGAACTTATTTTTAGGCGTATATCTGGGCACCGAGCACTCTACTATTTGTGCGCACGATGTTTCATAGTGAATCAGACTGATTTAGATAGTAATGAAACAGATATAAATGTTTACTTAATTTATTCAGGTAAAACAAAGATGACTTCTATTGACTATTATTTCGAAATTAAAGATTTTGACATTTCTGTTTTTTGTGTGTATTATTAATTTCTGTGTTATGTTTATGTTGTATGCTCGACTGAATTTAATACTGTAACTTGTAGACATATTTGGAAACAAAATGCGATTTTTGTTACTTGAAAAATTAAATTTAGATTCAAATATCTCAAAATCCAGTGATTTCTCGAAAATTGTTCGTATCGTAAAAATTGCTTAGAATATAATGCTCCATTGCTAATTCAGATCGATCCTACGAGAAAAACGTTGTTGAAGAGGATAAAATTTCCTACATTTTTTTGTATATACATTTTTTTTAAGTTTGATAGTAACGAAATACAGCGGTGGGAAAATAAAGTTAATGAATTTTTTTTTTAACCGTCAAACTCCATTTTTGTTTTTAAATTATATATGAAAGAATTACATTTTATTATTTTTAACGCTTTTCCACATCACAATGAGATTATATAGGAAAGCTATTCCAAATTTCAATGTCTTTTCCTGTTGATAATATATACATTTTCTTACAGCCTCACAGTGGAGTAGATTTCAAGTTTTATTCTATGTTTTTTGTAGTAGATGATTCCTAGAGCAGGTAGAGACCGTCCCTCGTGTTTCTTTGTCTTTTGTAATGATCGAAAATGACCTCCTTTCCTCCCTCTTTAGAGAGAGTAGCATTCCCCCTCGCGCGTACGGGACCTGCTTTAATACGTACAGGCTTAGAGATCAGTGTTTTCGATTTGTTAGTAATTACTTACATTTTTAAGTATTCTGAATGTTTCTAAGCAATTGTATAAGGATTAAATGTGTGTAAGAATTTTGTAAGGAATTTAAAATTTTGTAGCCAATAGTTAGTCGGGACATAGAGTTTTATAGTTTGAAATATTTATGTACCAATAAGATCATTAAAAAATGTCGAATTACATAAAAATAATAAAAAGAGATAGGAGCAAGTACCAATCCTTGAGGATATTCCATATTTTATAGTTAGTTCTCCTGAATAACTATCTATCATTAAATTTAATAATTTGTTTCCTATTTTCGAGGTATGATGTAAGCCACTGTAATACTATCCCGTCAATTTCATATTTTTTTTAGTTTTAATACAAGTAGATCTTCATTATAATGATATAAATAATATAAAATATGTCATATTGTTAACGTACATTTTATATATAAAAAAAAAATATTTTTCTTAAATCCATCTTTCTGACGCTGTATCTTTAAACATTAGACTTGATTGATTGATTGATTTACCAGCGTGCGGTAGGCATGGCTGCCACTCCCAGGTATACAGCTGGGCCTGGTACGTCCACGCTGGGTTGGATTAGGGTCATGCTTGTTGCCAGCAGCGAGAGCCACATGGCGCGTGGTAAAGGACTATGGGATGGGAGGTGTATTTGTGAGATGCGTTACCACATTGTGTCGTGAGCGGGCGTTTAAGCTCTCTTTTTTGTGTTTTTGGTTCTGGACTTCTGACTCTTCTGAGTCTTTTTGTGACATGTTGCCGCGTTATGTCGTGATATGGAGTGTTTATGCTCCTCTTTTTGTGTTTCTGCTTCTTCGAGTCTTCTTTTTCTGAGTCTTCTGATTCCTCGGTTTCCGATGCTGGGTTGGATTTGGGTCATGCTTATTGTCAGCAGCGAGAGCCATATGACGCATGGTACAGGAGTGGAGAATGGGCAGTGTAGGTGTTTGTGAAATGCGTTGCCGCATTGTGTTCGTTATTTAATGCTCCTCTTTTTGTGTTTCTGCTTCTGCAGATTTTCTTCTCCTTCTGGGTTTTCTGATTCCTTGGTTTCTGTTCTGGTAGAGTATGTGTCGCTGCGATTTCTTTGTGGAGTTCATTTTTCCCCCCTTGTTTTTCTTTCCCAGTATGTTTGATCCTTTCCCAGTTTGTTCATGATCCTCTCGGATGTTGTTTTCCACGTGTAACCTGGTTTCCCCATTTTTAGTGTGGAATATAATGTAGAATTTTTCACTCAACAACGAGCGCAATTTTGACCTGAAAAGCCTCACTTGATAATTTACCTAAGAAAATATAATGACCACAATTTAAGAGTGATGTATTTGATTATTACGGGTGTTATACTAACATGTACCACTCTGTAGAATTTTCCACTTAACAACGGTCTTTGTCATCCTTTTTTTATTTCTTTGCACTGAGAGATTTAATCGCCCATATTAATTAAGTACCATATCACTCAACTGTTGTTATGCCAGCATGTACCACTCTATGCAGAATTCTTCACTTAACAACTTGCGTAATTTCGACCTGAAAACCCCCACTTGATAATTTACCTTAGAAAATATTATGACTATACTTTAAGAGTAATGCATTTGATTATTACGGGTTCAAAAAGATTATTTGAAGGTTAACATAAGAAATTATATATACTTTACGAACAATACGTTATTGATTATTTCGGGTACAATCCAAATCAAATTTGAACACCTTTATAATGGTTAAAAAATAATTTACTTGAAGGTTTACAGAGAAATGTCATGCCCATATTTCAACAATTTCTTGCCCCCATAAACTTGTCGACAAATGTCGACTCTTCAGGTTTGATGGTTATAAATATACTTAAAATGAGGAGTACTTATCTTTCTTTGCCTGTGTTGGGTCGTTTTTTTGTTTACGTTCTTTTCGTTTCTTTATACACAACACCGGTCACTAAATAACTGTATTAGTTATTTTCAAATATTAATTCTATTTCAACTTTGTTCTTTTGTTACAACGTATCGATTTACGCAGAATTTTGTGAGCTACAATTCACGTAAGTTTTATCAAATTTGACGGAGTTTTGCCCGTTTTTTTGGCGTTTAGTTGGGAGCGTTTCAAGCACACCTCCGTTCGCTTCTAAGGCACAACCGACCCCTGTATCTTTAAACATTAGACTTACAATAAAAATGTGTATACAAAAAATGTAGGAAGTCTTATACTCTTCAACTTTGCCTTGAACATTTTTCTCGTAGGATCGAGCGTTGCCGAATTATTTTGAAAAACAATTTCTTACGCCATTAATTTAAACCGGCGGTTCGCGCCCCCCAGGTCAAAACCTTGTATTTTTCATCAAGACAACATATATCAAAATCATTACAACTCCACCTTTCGCAGGACAATACATGCACCTCATTTAAAAGTTACTGGGAACGAATAATTTCTTCGCATCGCAACTCCATCTATGCCTCAATTTGTAAAATTACCAGTCACTTATATATTCTAGTGGATATTTTTTACCGATTTTTAATATCTTTTAATTATAGAGAAAATGGCCTCGAGAGTATTAAGTGGAACACCCTGTATACTCTCCGTTTTCGTATTTGCAAAAAGTATAATAAGTTGTGGTCAGAATATTGTGTTTACCCAACACCCGTATCTGCTCAATATCCTTGTAAATTTGTTCCACTCTTGATATTCATAACCGGTTGATGTGTATACCTACAAACGATAGAGACCTGACCGACCTGATAACTTATCGATCCTGGTACACTGCGGCCGCGCGCATGCCGCTCCAGTGTTCATTTGTTTCTAGTTTCAATGTTTGTGCTGTGCTCCAGTCATACACACTTTTTACGCCACCCTTGTTTTTCTAATATGTGACATTTTTGTGTTTGTCTAGTACGCCAACGGAAACAGCAGGGCTTCTTTCGTCGCATCTTCAGATGAAGATAATATGATCGACATAAATACAGCTGGATTGGGGGGCGGAGATAGGGGTACTACTGCTACCAGAATAGCCGAAGAAGATGATGGAATATCACATTGTAAGTATTACCAAGTAGTTTCACATTTGAGGAAGCTTAAGCAAACCCCTGGTCTAAAAACCATTTTTAAAGTGAAGGGAGTCTGCTTTCTTATAAGTAAATAAATAATATTGAAAAACAAATACCTACTCATGCCTTTGTCTTTGTTTATCTGTATAGAAAAAGTTACTGAACATTTTGATTCAGTTTATCAAGTACCTATTGCCGAAAGTAAAACTAAATAAGGTTTACTGACCCTTCTCGTGTAGTGAAACCCAAAAGATGTTGACAGTCATATTCATAAAATTAACTAAATAAATAATTTCTAAATTTCGTAGGCTGAAAAGGATCATGAGGTCTCCTGCAAGACGGTTAGAAAAACATTACCAGCACTAAACTAAAATATACACTTTTCCACCTTTAAGTAGGTATATAAAGAAACTTGTTTTATTTTATACTTTGACATTTTAACATTCATTCGCGGAAAATATGAAATATTTTAATTTCAAAGACCTCATATGTTTTCTATACAGAGATTTTCAATTTCAAACATTAGATAGATAAAAAAAACTCCTCAATAAAACGATTGGAAGCACGCATTCATTGATTTTTTCTACAACTATTGAATAATTCGTTTTTTATACCTAGATGTTTTTTAAAAAGTAATGGCGCTCATTACTCAAGGCCGTAGGTAATAATTCATTACTAAATGAGCTAGAAACAATCACAGAAGTTCATATTCATTACTCAACACGTGTGGAACAATTAGTCCGGGGTCCAAGCACTCCAAACTCAAGATGACCTGTTCCGACATGACGTACAAATGTTGATATAAGTAATGAAGAGAGCATTACTTGGGGCACTAGAAAACACTTGTCGGATTAATTTTTGCTCTTGCGCAACTTCAGAAATCGCAAAAAAGATGGCGGATTGATAATTACAAAATTATGTTTTACAATGGTTATTCTCCGTTAAAAAAAAAACTATGTAACCTACCGATCTGATTTTTGGTATGTATACTCAAAAGATATACGTGATGCTAACTAAGCTATTGGTATTTTTGAAAAGAATATTTTTTTTGGAAAAAATAATTAAAATCAAAAGATATTTACGTTCTAAAAATTTCGATATGCGGATAACTATGTTAAATTTATGAAATTCTTATATACAATTGCTTACCAAATATAGTACATATATTGTGAGGCGCGTAATTATGCAGCATTAAAATAAAAATAATCTACACGATAATTGGTACAGTAAAAAGCACTATATTGTTCAATATAATTGCAAATTTGAATTACTTTATGTTAATAATACAACAAAACGAATGAAAGTAGTAGTCGGGCGTTGCCGATTGCGGCCACTCATTTAAAAAAATAATAATCGATACAAAGTGAATTGTGTGTTCGATGTTAATCAATTAATCAAATAGGTATTCGCAATTGGCCATGCCCGAGTACAACTTCTACTCGTTTTTATATTGTTTAAGAAATAAAACATTAGTGAGAAATACTATTTTAGGTATTTAGCATATTTAATAGAAAGCAG
Organism: Rutpela maculata; assembly: GCA_936432065.2. NCBI lineage: Eukaryota > Metazoa > Arthropoda > Insecta > Coleoptera > Cerambycidae > Rutpela > Rutpela maculata. The sequence continues at coordinate 120,357,451 of OW386285.2, forward strand.
AAAAGGGAGATATTTTAAATAAAACATTAATGTTGTATATTATGTAATTTTTGTGTATAACTATTCTTACATGTTAGTCAGAATTACTATCATTATAAAATGATGCATATTGCTTTTTCCCTTAAAACAATTTTCAGGAAAAGCAGCACACGAGTACGCAACTGAATACCACTCACAAGAACATTTTGTGTCGCATTTTATTTTACAGTTGCTCTTTTTAATTCAAGTTCAGATAAACTTTTTTTGTCGACATTATCGGTACCAGCTCCTGATTTCCAATTCTGCATCCAAAATTTTGTGCAAGAGGTAATTTGAATGACGGTTCACAATACTGTAGGGAGCGTAAATAACTTTTATTAAATTATTTTACCTTTTAATAATTTTCAAACGTATACATATAATACATTTGTAAAGTTGACGTGTATGTACATTGAAAATATTTGCAAAAAACTGATGTAAGATGAGTAATGGAATACATTAAGACAGATTTTGGAATTTTTCTCTGTTTGTCTGCTTGTCTGTTTGAACGCGCATCACGCAGAAACTACTTAACCAATGAGGTTCATCTAAGCTTGGAGTAACGTTTAGTTCTTATTTCATCGAAATCGGCCTAGACTAAGCCAAGTTTTATGAAAATCTGTCTAGTAGAACAGGAGATACAGCTTGATCTTTACAATAAGCGTATTTGCACGGCATAAACTTTTAAGATTAAACTTCTGTAATATTCCAGAAAATTCGAGAGTACTCTGGAATATTCCAGAAAATTTGTGAGTTTTCTGAAATATTCCAGAATGGTGATTCTACCTCAAACGTCGTTTATAAAGAAGCTTTTTAGTCAATTTCAAAATTCTACGCGAACGTAACCGCGGGCATAGCTAGTAAATAATAAATATGAACCACAAACAATAATCAATCGATTTAAACAATCAAACACAAATAGTTTTTATAATGTTAAAATGTTAAGACAAATAACTTCACACTATACACATAAGTACATACGTCTAGTAAACATAAACATACCAGCTAATTCCACTGCAAACTGTTTTCATGCGCTTGATGAATTTTGGGAGAGCTGTCGCCTTTATTACATGCGCCGCATCATGCACCCATTTTAAAAATTCACAACTCGAATACTATATGCAGTATCATCTTAGTTCTTGTCTTAAAAACATTTTCAATATATTGGGTATGTTTTTTAGTATAGTTTGTACACAAAAAATTTAAAATTGAAGTACTTGCTCCTATGTCGAAATTCTTACTACAATATTTTATAGTTACAGATTTCATATTTTTTTCCCAAAAAACTAAACATATTTAAACAATGCCATCGAGCCTCATCCAAGCGCTTATGTCTTTAGTGTATACTATAAAAAAATTAGATAGATAGCACTCATAGTTTCTTTTACAGGACGTGTTATGTGTTAAAAAACATTTTTTTAGGAATTATCATTTCGTCTCTTTTCTTATCATTTAAGAAGTTATGCAAGAGCTGATAAGAATCCGACAAGTCATTTCTGGTGTCCTATATAACTCTTTTTGCAAATCTGAAGTTGAAAAATGTGCGTCATGTCGGAACAGGTTACTTGGAATTTAGAGCGATTTCGTAGTGTTGGACCCCAGACTAAATCACAAAAGACGATTTAGAGTTCAAAAACATCGCGTATGCCACGACTTAATTCAACCTGGCATACAAACGTCAACCTGTCATGTACACCTTGATTTCTATAAATTTTAAAATTGTTATCAGGTTTTCTTATTAATTTGCACAAGTTTGTTGTGATTATTTTCTTCATAAATTATAGAGCAGTGACATTTCGCGAATTTTTAAATTTCAACCAATGACAGCAGTTTTACACTGAAAAAACGGAGGCAAGCTTTTTTTAAAATTCACCAGCGAATAAATTACGTCTACCTCTTAAATGCACATAATCGATTTAATTTACTCTCAGTTGAACTATAAACATATTACAAATTCAAGAATTATTATTTTATTTATAATTACTATGCACTAATTTATGCAATTTTACAAAAGTATTTTTAATATCAAACTGAAACAAACTGTCAGATTTACAATCACGATCGCGTAACAGTAGTGAAATAAGCATTTACTACGTCCGTTTCCATGTACTTTATAGAACACGTCGCCGTCAATTAGTATAATAAAATAATAATGATTGTTACTTAACTTACATAAAAAGAAGTGTATGTATCTATAAATAAAAACTTGAGTATAAAAGCACGTAAGGTATTTATTCATTTGGGAAATAATCTTGACGTATACCTCTCGGAGCGTTCACAAAGAGCCCTAAATATTGTCGACAGGTGATGTAGTGAGGAAGGACTTTCCATAAATCCTCACAAAACTACAGTCGTCACCTTTACACGGAAAAGAGCATTGGAAGGCCTAAAACCCCCGAGGCTCAATGGAGTGGAAATTCCATTTGCTAGCGAGGTTAAATACCTAGGAGTCATTTTCGACCAAAAGCTGACATGGAATTCCCACATCCAAAAAGTCACATAGAAAGCAACAATTGCCCTGGGAAGGTGCAGGCAGATGTGTGGAAAAAACTGGGGGTTAAACCAAGATGACCCTATGGCTATACACTAGAGTTGGTAACCTATGGATCGGTGGTACGGTGGACCAAAACACTGCAGCTTGGAGCAATAAGGCAATTAAGTGGTGTACAAAGGCTTGCTTGCCTGTGCGTCACTGGGGCCATAAAAACTGCTCCTACGGCTGCATTAGAAGTCCTTTTAGACCTGACACCACTACGCATATTTATCCAAGGGTAAGCTCGTTCAGTGGTACACAGGCTTATGCAAGGCACAACGCCCATAAGGCAACAACACGGAACAGAGCACCAAAAGTTATACTCAGAGCTGAAGGCAGATCCCATTTTGGGAATGCCGAAGTACACTATGGTCCCAAAGTATAACTTCTACAAATATTTTCAAATCAAAATACCAGACAGAGAGGACTGGAAAAACGGTCCTCCAATATCGGCTCAAACGATCTGGTATACGGACGGCTCCAAGATAGAACAAGGAGTCGGAGCTGGGATTTACGGGAAAAGGCCGAAAACGAAAATCCCGATAGTCTAGGAATACACGCCACAATATTTCAGGCTGAAGTGGCCGCTATAGCGGTGTGCAAAGGAAATAATGAGCCAAGGAACTGTAAATCAATCAATTGCCATTTTTTCCGATAGCCAAACAGCGCTAAAGGCACTCGATTCCATGCTGGTCGATTCAAGACTAATATGGGATTGTATAAATGCCCTTACAGACCTAGAAAGTCAGAACAAAGTGACCGTGGCATGGGTACCAGGACACGAGGGACACCGGGGAAATGAGAAGGCTGCTGAACTGGCCCGAGAAGGCGCATCTAAGGCTTTAGTAGGACCCGAACCCTTTTGCGGTGTGGCTAAGCCACGCATACGAACATCCATTAACGAATGGGTACAAAATAAATCTCTAGAGTGGTGGAAGAATTTCCCACAACAGAAACAGGCCAAAAAGTTCATTAAAGAATGATCGGCCAAATTCACGGAAGAGCTACTACGCCAAAATAGAAAGGCCGTTAGGATAATAGTAGGTCTTCTAACTGGACATTGTAGGCTTAATAGACATATGAGTCTAATGGGCCTGGCAGATAATGCAACATGCAGACTCTGTCAAAAGGAAGAGGCAACCTCAGTACATGTGCTGTGCCATTGCGAGCGCCTAGCCAGACTGAGGTTCCAACTACTTGAAGAGAAACCAAGGGCAGATAGGAGCCCTTATCAAGGCTGTGGAGTCTGATACAAAAGACAAAGCTGGATAAGGAGCTCTAAGTAAAATTAGACAAGGAGAGGCACAATAGGTCCACAGGGGTCGCGGTGACCAAGGCCAATCAGCCAGCTCCTTTTTCAATCTAATCGAATCTAATCTATAGCTCTCGAGCTTTAAATCTTATCACGCAAACTGCGAGTAGCTACATTTTTTGCAAAATTTTGTTTTTAAGCAAATGTTCTTGACTTAATAGTTTATTAATTTATTTTTTTAAGGTAAATTATTAAGTCTCGAACATTTTATAAGCATAATTTTACAAAAAAAGCTACCCGCAGTTTATCCGATAAAATTCAGAGCTCTCGGGGTATAACCTAAGAAAATATAATTTCAAGCGATGAGTAGTCGTAGGAAAAATATAGCATTGTTGTGTTTCAACCCTCTAGAGACATGTAGAAAAATCTAGAACATTGTAGAATGTACTGGAATGTACTAGAAAGATCCAGAACCAATAACCTGGGTATATAAAGGAATGACAAGCTGTGTGTAGGGACAGTTAAGCAGGGTTCCTAGCGACCTGGAAAACCTGGAAAACCTTTAAAAGTCAGGGAATTTGAAGTTGCCTTAAAAAGTCAGGGAAAAGTCAGGGAATTTGGAAAATTTTATGAAGTCAGGGAATTTTAGTAATTTTCATGAAAATTCAGGGAATTTGAAAATAATTTTTCAGCCCCCCGCTCATCAAAAGAAATTTTAAGTTTTGTACTTCTAGTGTACAGTGTCCCTACCCCGCTCATCAATTATTAGACCTGGAAAAACCTTCCAATAGTCCTGGAAAACCTGGAAAAGTCAGGGAATTTAAGTTTGAAAAATTGCTATGAACCCTGTTAAGTTAGTACAGTTCTAATGTTCAGTTGAATACAGACAGTGATTGGAGAAACATTAAGAAGTAAACAAAGTGACTGAATTATTGAGACTTATTATAGTACTAGTGCAATATTAGTAAAGTAATTAATTGTTGGAATTGTAGTAATTTGTAAGTTAATAAATTAGTGTTTGGTGTCACCCTGGTGTTATAATTTCCGGATCCACGATACAGGGTGTTTACAAAAAGGGTGTAAGCACGTAACAATTGGTGTCAGAAGTGGGATTATAACAGAAGATTTCTGGATGGTTCGAGAAGGTTTATACAGTGTTCTTCTCGGGAATTGGTGGTGGCACGACGAATTAACTTACGGGACCTTGTGTAAGGACTATTTTTGAACTGAAAACTGTGTGAAAAGTGACAGAGACACTGAAAAAGACTCATTTGGGTTAGTTCGCGAAAATTTATAGAATATTCTATTCGGAAACTAGTAGAGATAATCGAATTCTTTCAACCGGAAAGTGACAGACACTGAAAAAGACTCATTTTTGTAAGTTCGCGAAAATTTCTAGAACATCCTATTCGGAAATTAGTGGAGATAATTAAATTATTTCAACTGGAAAGTGATATAGACCCTAAATAAGACTTGTTTGTGTTAGTTTAACAAAATTTCTAGAACGTTCTATTTGAAAATTACTGGAGATAGTGAAATTCTAACAACTGAATAGTGACGCAGACTCTAAATAAGACTCTTTCGTGCTAGTTCGAGAAGTTCCACTGGAAATATCGACGAAATATCTTAATTTTCTTAACGTTATTGTGCAATAAACTTCATCGTATGCCCGTAACAACTAGAAGTATGGCAGGAGAGAAAGAAATGAAGGACCTATTTGCGGAGTTTACAAAAATGATGGCGCAGCAACGCCAGGAAGACAAAGAAGAGTAGGAAAAAAGACGTCAAGAGGAAAAAGAAGAACAAGAAAGACGACGTCAAGAGGAAAAAGACGAACAAGAAAGACGACGTCAAGAAGAAAAAACCGAACTGAGAAAAATTATGGAGGATCTGAAAATACGACAGCAAGAGGAGAAAGAACAAAGAAAGAAGACATCAAGAGGAAGAAAAGCGACTTCAGAAAGAAAAAGAGGATGAAGAAAGAAGACGTCAGAAAGAAAAAGGGGATGAAGAAAGAAGAGTCAGAAAGAAAAAGAGGATGAAGAAAGAAGACGTCAAGAAGAGAAAGACGAAAAGAGCCTGGAGACTATACTGAGTATACTGACAGACATGTACAAAATGATGAACTCTTCAGGGAAGCAGGACAAACAACAAAGTAATGAAAAACCAAGCGGGGGTATCCGATGCTATCACTGTGGAAAATTAGGGCATATTAAGTGAGATTGTCGACAGTGGAGCCCAGAGAAAGTGAAGGGCACTGCGCGGTGCTGGCTGAAAAACCCAGAGAAATAAAAATTTCCCAGCTTCAAGGAATTCCAAATAGTCTAGTGTTAGAAGGCTGTCTAAATGACAGGTACTACGTCATCAATAGTACGATCAGGATTTATATCGGGCATGAAGGTTAACAAGAGGCAAAATGAAGTGATTGTCCGGACAGCTACGGGAGACGGGGCTACGGTTCATGGAGAAGTAGACCTGGGTTTAACAGATTGGACATTTAAGGTTTGACCACAGGGTCATTGTGGCTTACATTACGGATGACTTCATTTCGGGGCTGAACATTATGGAACAGTACGGATTTATTGTTGACGTAGGAAAGCGAGTCTTAAGGATTGGGAAGGAACAAATTATTCTGTCAAAAGTGAACGACCAATGCCAGAAAACAAGGCTATTGACAACGCAGGCAGTCAAAACTGCTGCACTATTCAGAAAACCAGATAAGGAAGATTGCAAGCACCACCTTCATGTGGAAAAATTGCCGAACATAGTTGAAGTCAACACTGTTAAGGTAGATCTTCCAGACAATTGGACAAAGAAAGCTCTGAGGCAAGAGCAATTGAACGATGTAGAAATTGGACCTATGTTGAGAGCAAAAGAAGGGGGAACACGTCCAATGTGGAAGAATGTTTCAGACAAAGGAGTGGGGCTGAAGGCTTAATGGTCACAATGGGATTCATTTACGGTCGTAGACGAGCTGTTGAGGGGAGCATGGGAAAGCCCGGATGGGAAACAGGTTGCCATGCGTCTAGTCATTCCCAGGTGTCGTGTACCAGAAGTACTTCAGGAAGCGCATAGTGAAACGTCCGGCGGATACCTTGGCGTAAACAAGACGTTGAGTAAAATGCGGGAACGATGCTATTGGGTTAACAGTCGCCAGGATGTGGAGGCTTGGTATAGCAAATGTAAGAATTGTGTTGCCAACAAGGAACCACTTTCAGTGAGCAACTACGTTATGATCGAAATGCCAGTACAGGAGGATTCAATGTGGGGGATCGGGTTTGGCTGTACAACCCGCAGCGGAAAGAATGGAGATCCCCGAAGTTTCCGCCATCTTGGGAAGGACCGTATTCAGTCATCACCCGGATCAATGACGTCGTCTATCAAATACATAGAAGTAAAAAGTCGAAGATGAAAATCGTACACTTGGATAGACTGGCGAAGTATGTGAAAGAGACTGAATTGCCTGACCGGGACGTTCGGGCTTAAGGAGGGGGCAGTGTTATGTGTTTCAACCCTCTAAAGACATGTAGAAAAATCTAGAACATTACAGACATCCTCTTGAGCATTGTAGAATGTACTGGAATGTACTAGAAAGATCCAGAACCAATAACCTGGGTATATAAAGGAATGACGAGCTGTGTGTAGGGACAGTTAAGTTAGTACAGTTCTAATGTTCAGTTGAATATAGACAGTGATTGGAGAAACATTAAGAAGTAAACAAAGTGACTGAATTATTGAGACTTATAGTACTAGTGCAATATTAGTAAAGTAATTATTTGTTGGAATTGTAGTAATTTGTAAGTTAATAAATTAGTGTTTAGTGTCACCCTGGTGTTATAATTTCCAGATCTACGATACAGGGTGTTTACAAAAAGGATCTAAGCACGTAACAGTATTCTAGTCGCGTATAATATCTATTACTTACTCGGATTAATTACGACACTTGCCTTTAGCCCGTGCCGTAGACGTCATCCTTTTAAGTAATAGCCATCATTACACGAACGTTGTATGATATACTATTTTTTAATGAGAGAAAATAATTTCAAGTACCTATCATAATAAGAAAATTCCACAATAGAATTAAGCATACAATTGTAAATGTAGGTTATTTTTAAATTTCTCCCAAATCATCGCCAGCATCTTAACTGGAAAAAGTATACGGCGCGATTGAAAAATCACGATATCGCCCATCATTACAGGGGATCAATTCTCGAAATTATTCCAATGGGAAATTGGTATTTTATCTTTTTTTATTTCATTATGTTTCCTATTTCTTTCTCTTTCCTTTCTCTCACTAAGTCTACTCAAGTCGAGAATTGAGCCCCAGATGACAAATTAAAGTAAAGAAATTTATTGATGTCAGTTACATTATTAACAATGTTTACATAAGTCAAGACAGTTTCCTGTTTTTAAATAAATGTCTATTTATAAGGAAAATTTAAGACACAAACAAAATTTAAAAACATAAGTTTGTAGACAAAACGAGGATCACCTGAGGCAGAGGATAAAAACATAGTCTTCTAGAAATTCTTCTAAACTGTAATATGCCCTATTTAGTAGGTCATTGTTTATGATATTTGGGAATTTATTTTTAAGCGGGTTTCGAATTTGATCTGGGAGTTTGTTATAAAACTCCATGTCCATAATAATTTTCAGCATTTCTACTCCTGTTAAATCGTAGATATTTTATGATAAGTTTTTATTTTTACGTGTTTCATAATTGTGATGCATTATTTGAAGTATAATCTGATTTGTTTACATGTACACATTTTTAGCATCATAGATGTACATAGATGGGACTGTTAATATTTTTAATTCAATAAATTTGTCTCTAATATTTTCCCTATATTTGACCTTTAATATGAGTCTAATTACTTTTCTTTGAATTGAAATAAGTATTTTTGTATGACACGAGTGTCCCCAACATGCATACGAATATGTTGATTGGAATAACAAAATATGCTGTTAAGACTACATTTAACGATAATAAGTGAGTTAAGTTTCGTAGGAGATATGCGTATTTGCATAATTTTGGACATGTATATTCTATATGGGCCCGCCATGGTAAAGTTGAGTTCAGGACAACCCCTAGGAACTTTACCGATTATTTGCTCCCGTAGGGCGAATATGATGTTTTCGGTCTTCGTTTGATTTAAGCTCAACTTACTTGTATCAAACCAGTTTTTTGGCTTTTAACTGTGTCTCATACAATTTTTTTGCTGGGGAGAATTGATCGTGATCAGTGTTTAATAATGTAGTATCATCGGCAAACAGAACCACATCTGTGTCGGGTGCACATAACCTCCAAATCGTTTATATAAATCAAGAATAACAGTGGACCCAACACGGATCCTTGTGATACTCCGTGTCTAACCTTTTCTCGATTTGAAATGATATTGTAATACGTTTGTTGCTGACGATCAGTTAGGTATGGTGATATTAGTTTTATAAAGCAACAGTTTACCCCGTACATTTTTAATTTATCTAATAATATATTGTAAGATACACAGTCAAACGCCCTTGTAAGATCACATAGGGTGCATCCCACAAAAGCATGATTTTCTAATCCCTCATTTATTATTGAAATGACTTTTTTATTTATTGCCAATGTTGTAGATTTTTTATTGCTGAAACCAAATTGGGCTGCAGAAAAGAGGTTGTTTGCTTCAAAAAATTACATAACATGTTTTTTAAAAGTTTTTCATAGATTTTTGAGAGTATCGGCAATAAATAAATTGGCTGATAGTTTTCCATTTCATTTTGTTTTCTTTTTTAAATATTAGTATTACTTTTGAAATTTTCAAACACTTTGGATATATACCTGCTTTAATGCTCTGATTTAATTAAAATACTGGTGGAGTTTAGCCATAGCTATTCCACTATTCAACTAGGACACATGTACAACAGATAACTACACAACAGCCATTCCTTGTGGAGTTGCTATCTGCTGAAGGTGAGACATCCATACCCTACCCAGGATTCGAACCCAGAAGCCCTTGGGCTCAAGCTTAACTCATAATATTCATTGAGCCACTGAATTGGCGAATCGTACTGCAATCGCCACATGGCGAGCAAAGGGGAATCTCTATGTAGAGAGTGATATAGGTCCAGCACATGCCCGCTACCATGATTGGTGTTATACACTGATAAATTATTATAGGAAGTGGACGCGCAGTTCTCCGATAGGCCGCAACGTTCCCCTACAATCCCTGCCGCTCGCCAAGATCCGTGGCGGGTACAGTACATTAATTTCAAATTTATAAATTATTTGCTGCAGCAGTTTCAGTTTACAGCTTTGTGTTATAGTGAATTGATAAGTTATCGACTTTTATCGTCTGTTTTTATTCATTAATTGGGGCAATAAATTTGATTGGAATATTTTATAAAAGGCGGTCACGATTTGATATAGAACAAGTGGAATTCTGTGATTTATGTTTATACGAAAAACTGAGCAAGCAACAATTTTTCCTTATAAATCCTAAATATTTATTATTATTATGTGGAAGTCGAATGGAATTTCCCAAGCAGTCACTTAAGAAGAATTAATTATACTATCGCTATACAAATGAAAAAGCATTGTAAGTTATTCATATAGATATTTGTTTGTATAGGTACTACTATGCAGCAGCATGATCTGCTATATCACGACAAAATGATAAAATTGGTTTTATAATGTGTACACTAGTATACAGGGAGAATCAACTTCAAGGTTAATACACACAAAACCTTCTTAGCAGTAGTATAATAGGCCAGTCAATAAAGACAATCAATTAACAATATAGTCGGGAATCTGGAGTGCCATATTCGATCACAGAATGTGCACTCGAAGATATAGTTTTGGAAAAATACAAACATTATCTGGAATAACCTTGCGGATCTAAATATGGAAGGTGCCATTCTGGCCCCGATTGCAAAGAAGCATACACGTTTTATGTTGCCACCGCATTTACAGGCTTATTTTTTAGCATTTCTTAATGATTTTCAAGCTAGTGGAAAGCTTATTATTTCTAGAATCGGGTGCTGACCGATTATTCTCGAAATTGTTATCAAATGATACAGAAATTCGGCCAGTACTTGCATTACAATATACTATGGTTGTAAAACATTTACAAAACGTTTTTGTTATGCTTATTACTTATAAGTAAATATTTGTTAACTTGAGAGAAAAACAAAAAAATTTAAAAGCAATTTACTTGCGAAAAGAAATTATTACGTTTTAAATTATAACATAAAGTATTCATGAGATACAGAAAATAACGTGCAACTAAATAAACTTAAATTAACTTCTTGTGCCTGAAAAGTAACAATATCGAAGGATATATTTACACTATGCTTAAACTAAATTATCACCTAGGTCATCAGGAGCGCGCCATTCTATAGGGCAGGACGGGTAGTGCCCTTGGGCGTGGAGCACTTTGGAGCGCCCCGACACCTCAACATTTAAACTTGTATGTAGAATTTAGAATTATATTCTGCATTGTACTTATTTAACAACTTAAATTAAATATGTATTGTAAAGAGATCTGTCAATCATGGATTACAGAAAATACACTTCATACTCCATTATTAAATACAATCCAAACATTATTCAATTATAAAAAGTCCCATAAAGTGCGGCCCTGCGGCCCAACACCACACAATACTACTCTTGTCGAAACGCGTTTTTTTTGCAGGCGTGCACCAAACGATTCACAAATCTGTAGGTTTTTTTTTAATAAAAAAAGGAGAGCAATACAATTAGTTATTGTTTTATTAGAAACTATTATAGATAAAAATGTACAACTCTTTAGTGTAGTTTTCAATTCTCGATTATTATAATACAAACAACTCCAACAAAAAAAAAAAAAATCCTTTAAAATTTTTGTTAAGTTTCAATTTAAGTCACTACAGTGACAAAATAAATTATATATTTTTCAGCGAAAGGGTGGGGCAGTGCATTAAGTAATAATTACAGGCAGAATATGACATCGTGTATAATAATTAATGGTTAAAAGCTATTAGTCGCATAAACCAAAGAAGTACAGTGGATCATAATAGTCCTTTTTCAACGCTTCTAAAAATTTTAAAAAATCGACAATAAACAACTCAACACCTCAAAAAAAATTGTGTACATGAATCATTATTTTCATGAATAAACGATTTTTTTATTTATTTTTATTTTTTTAATTCGAATGGGATTGTAAAATCAGTCCAATTTTTTTCCTAGTGTTAAATGATCCTCAGTTTTACTTCCACGTCCAGTGGAAGTATAGTAACGACAAAAAAATTTTTAAAAATTTTTATTGTCCAAATAGGCTTAAAATGTCATGAAACGTCGAGATTTTAAGTTTGGGCGAAAAAAAAATTTCTGTCTGTCTGTCGGTCTGTCTGTCGGTCTGTCTGTCTGTGTGTAACTTTTTTTTTGTGCACACGTTTACTCTGGAACCGTTTGAGATATTGACTTGAAATTTGGTACACATATGTACTTTAACGAGATCTAGAACTAGATTTTCATCTTGTTCCGTCGAAGGGTTGGGGGGTAAGTTGGGGTAAATTTGGAGTAAATGGGTAAATCAAGCAGGTAAGAGTCCATGAAATTGGTATTTAGTATATACAAGAGAAGCTGAGGTCTCAAAAAAATTTTTGGCATTAGCCACCCCCCATTACCACCCCCACCTCCTTATTAAAGGGGATGAAAAAAAAATGTGATTTAGTGCATCACCACCCCCACCCCACTACCGATGTGGGGTATCGTTTTATGGGTTTTTGGGGTAGAGGATTTCAAATATTATATTATTAGTTCCATAAACAATTATTTTCACATATCAAGTTTTTTAGTTGTGAGTGACTTGAATAGAGAATCTGGATGTGGAAGTAGTGATTCCTTGGGCAGCGGTTTTTTTTTAATAATTAACTCGTAACGGGTAGAGATAAAAATCAAAATGAAAAATTATATTTATCAGGGTACAGGGGATACTAGTAGCGACAGGGGGCTGAAACTCTAGGAATACATTTATTTTCCTATTATAAATCTACTGACACCGAATTTAGTCCAAAAGCTTCTGGGGCCATTTTACCTTACTTATCCGGCTGGACTCTTTTCGATTCTTGTTGGTTGATTTGCAACCGCTTACGAGGCCCGCTTATCTAATTAACAAAAAAAAAACAGAAATTTTGCACTTTTTGCATTCAGCAACTAAATGCACGGGTTTTGCAAAATTATCTGACGCTTATTGCAGAATAATTATAATAATTATCGGTCTAAAAGTTATGGCAACAGTTTCGCAAATGGAGAGCCAATGTAGGCCACTTATGTTCGAAGCCAAATTGGCGACCCTTTTCAAACTGCGTACGATGTAGACGAAAGTTTGTCGCACTATGAATATTTTTGCAGCACGATTATTTATCAATAAATACGTTAGTTGCTACGTTAATTTTTAATGTTCCAGACCTTTTAATTGGTCGCAAATATAATACATCACAGGAAACCCATTACTGAATTTTGCCTTCAGTTTGCAGGATTTTTGCAATTTCTCAGGGAAAATGGTCAAACAATTTGTTAATTGGCATTTTTCAACATGTTCCGTACCTCAAAGATGGTTGCAAAATGAGATATATTAGTTTTATGACTTAACCTGACAGTAAAAAATGTTCGAAGACTTTTGAAATGATTATTCGAAAGACGCTCCTAAAATATGATGTGCACTCGAAGACATAGTTTTGAAAAAAAATCGTATATTATCTAGAATGGCCTGGATGACCTACATGGTCGCGCCTAGCTTTGGATGCGCCCCTGGGCAAAGAAAACCCAATGCACTGAAGGTTAGTGTAGTGTATATTATAGGTGTAAGGGGGTGACTATCCCTAGGAAAACAGACAACTTAAGAATATTTATATATGTTGAAATACGCTATTTATAACATCAATTTAAGCTGTGAGATTTGTATTGATGACTCAATTCACAATCTTTTCTTAACGCCCAGCTGAGCTGCCGAAATCTGTGCGGGTAACACCCAGCATTTCATAGCTAACCTTGTTCACTAACAACGGCTCTATATTCGACTAGCCTGGCTTTTTAGTCTATTGTCTATGTACTGTAGAAAGGAACTAAAACGTTAAAGGGTTTTTATTGTTTCTTATGTTCAATTGACCCCAAAATATGAGAAAACCGCGGAGTGCTATACCATTTAAAGAGGTGCGTAGATCGAAGTAAAAAGGTCCACTTTTCACATTTTTGAGTTTTGCTCGAAAACTATGCATTTTTTCCTATAAACACGTAAATAGAAAAGTTGTAGAGAATTAAATTTCCAATCGAAATGACACCTTCAAAAGTCATTTTGTTTTTACAAAAATACGTCCAAAAAAAACAAACCAAAAAAAACGCAAAAAAATGCAATTTTTTATTTTAGTCTAACTTTTTTTCATTTAGGCATAGACTTTGCTGTATAAAAACAAAGCTGGCGTTTTACCCGGTAAAATAAGATTTTGTAAAATTTTTTACAATTAATAGTGACCGAGATATAGAGTTTGAAGGTTTGCAAGTTTTAACTTTTTTTGTTAATTTTCACTATTTTTTTTTTTTCAAATTTCGTTCTGTAACTTTTTTCTAAGTGAATTTAGGTATACACATTATTATATTAAAGTGAAAGCTGACTTTACGCCCGTTGAAATGGTGGCTGGTAAAAGTCTCTACGACAAATAGAAACCTAAAAACAGCGTTTTGAAGATTACTTTTATTAACTTTTTTCTAATTTTCGTTCTTTTTTAAATTTCGGCCTATAACTTATTTGTCAAATACTTTAAGTACAGATATTGCTGCATGTACTCGCAGCATTCTTATTTAAATGGTCTGCAATAGAAGTTTATGTGATCAATAGCAGGCGCGTGCTGGCCCACCGGGATACCAGGAGTGTCCCGGTAGGCCCTCAAAAAGGACCTCGAAAGGGCCCCAGGGAATTTTCTACGGCATCTACGTGAACATCGTCTTCCGTTATTTCAGGTACATCAGGGTTTTCACAGTTTATTCCCATACATTCTTTGCAAAAAATGGAGCAATTCATTCCCAACTTCCTGCAACCGCAGTTTCCTCTGCATCCTTTGGTGCATTTACAGGCTATTTTTTCCAGCAAAATTTATAGTGCAGACTGCAGGAGATTTATTTGTCAAAATTGGTACTAGGTACTAGTATTTGACAAATAAGTTATAGGCCGATATTTCAAAAGGAACGTAAAAATTAGAAAAAAGTTAATAAAAGTAATAATCTTCGAAACGCTGTATCTAGGTTTCTATTTGTCGTAGAGACTTTTACCAGCCACAGATTTCACTTTAATATAATAATGTCTATACCCAAATTCACTCAGAAAAAAGTTACAGGACGAAATTAAAAAAAAATAGTAAAAATTAGCAAAAAAAGTTAAAAGTTGCAAACTTTGAAGCGCTATATCTCGGTCACTATTAATCGTAAAATTTTTTTTACAAAATCTCATTTCAACTGGTAAAACGCCAGCTTTATTTTTTATGCAGCAATGTCTATGCCTAAATGTACCCGGAAAAAAGTTACAGGCTAAAATTTAAAAAAAAAAATACCTTTTTTCGTGTTTTTTTTTGTTTTGTTTTTGGACGTATTTTTATATAAAAAAAATTTTGACTTCTGAAGGTGCCATTTCGATTGGAAATTTAATTATCTACAACTTTTCTATTTACGTGTTTATAGGAAAAAAATGCATAGTTTTCGAGCAAAACTCAAAAATGTGAAAAGTGGACCTTTTTACTTCGATCTTAAAAACGCACCACTTTAAATGGTAGCACTCCGCGGTTCTCTCATATTTTGGGGTCAATTGAACATAAGAAACAATAAAAACCCTTTAACGTTTTAGTTCCTTTCAACCGTCTTTTTTTGGACATAGACAATAGCCTATTTAGAACTCTCCTCAATCCTATGATCTTCCTCATTCTATTAAAAAAGCAACACGAAATGGATTATGCAGAGAAGCAGATGAAACAGCAATGAAATAGAAATAGAAATTTATTTGACCAAGTTATACATTACAATATTTTTAGCAAGTTAAGGGAAAAAATATCTCTATTAGAGTCCTCGAATGCATTCAGAGAGGCGTGCAATCACATATATATATATATTAACAATTAGAAAAGAAATAGGTACATACCTACTGACAGTAATATTTATAGAAACAATTACATAATTATCTTATGGAATAGTGATGACGGTAAGCGTTTTCATTAGGTAATACATTATACAGTGTGATTTACCATGATATGCGGAAAATAGAATGGTGTACTTCAATGTGGGAAAGCCCCTGCAAAATTTTGGAGTGATCCGAGGTAATTTCGTATATTAAAAAGGGTTAAAACTTACGAAGATTCGCTACTGTTACGCGTCTGTGGTCAGTAATAGGATGATGAACTTACTTGGAGAAGAACATATCGGAGAGTTTACATTTCCTTAATTGGCATAAAAAGTGAAGCTGGCGGGTACGGTCAAAGTGCCGCGTTTTTTGCTTTCGGTCGAACAATCAGAACACTGGCAGAAGGTTGGTGTTTTTGTATTATTGACGGGTTTAAGTAAATATCTCTTATATCTACTTGTTGTTGTAGAGTTCATTAGCATAGGGTCAATGTCTTTTCGACTTATTTCGCTATTTTTATAGTGTGATTTGATTAAAACCAAAAAGTCACTTCTACCCTCTCCAGCTTTGCTGTCAATATGGTCAATCCCAAGTCTGATAAAGTGATATGGTTGTACCGCGTTACGTCAGATTGGTTAAAGTCATTGGCGGCGCATTTCTACAAAAAAATAAGGTAATTTTTTTGGTCATATTTTTTTAATCTTTCATTTTTCTAACTCCTTTCGGTGGGGACAACCTACTAATAAATTTTTCGCACATCATGATAAATCACCCTGTATATGACGGTAATGTAATTATCGTTCGTCAGAAGTGCTAACACGTTGCTTTGTTTGGCAACAATGCCGGCAGGCACTAGCGATGAAAAACAACTATCGTTATCGAATCAGGGTGCAGAACAACAATCTGGCGGCACTTCTAACGAAAGACAATTAATTTCTGTTGTCATCTGTTTCTGTGTATAATCTATTTTGTGCTGTTTTTAATAGTAGGCCAGGCAACGAATGCTCAAAAAAGGGTGTAGAGGGAAATTTTAGGGACAGAAAATTGACTTCGGAACTTTGTTTGGACTAGTCTGGAGATGAACATATCAAAAGTCCCCACTCCTAGGTGGTGAGCGGGGGGGAGAGGGGCACTTTAAAGGTCCCATTTTTTGTTTTTTCGCTTATATCTCAGAAACTATGCGTCGTATGGAAAAAGGTAATCTATTAAACATAATTAAATTTCCTACAAGAATGTCTATATTCATTTTCTTCCTATGTGTTATAGTTTACGAGATATTCGCCAGCCAAAATAGATAATTAAAAAAAAAGTGTTAGGTACCTTGAATATTTCTATCAAAGCGGTTTACCGTGGTCTGCTAATAAATCACAGTCACAAAACAATCTTTATTTTACAACACTCGACGTATTTACTAAAGTAATATTTTGTCGAAATCTATGCATTTCCTTAAATATACAGTGTGACTCACTTAAAATGAAGACGCCCTTAGAACTTTTTTATTTTCTTTCCGATTTGAATCAAATTTTACTCAAGTATAGAACAAATTAGGATCTACTTATAACCAGAAAAACATTCGCCTGCTACAAAGGCATAGCCTGGTACCAAAATATGCTGAAAAAATAAAAACATTTTGAATGTTAAGAATTCTAAAAAATGCATCAGATCGGCGCCACAACCGTAATTACACCAAAATTTGATTTGGTTATGGATGGGGGATTTTTCATACATAAGCTCATCTGGCAAAGTGGGTCCTCAGTTTCCTCAATTTGTGGTGGATACGTAATATGCTTTTTAATATTTTTCAGCATATTTTGGTACCACAGGTGGCTTTGCCTTTGTAGCAGGCGAATGTTTTTCTGGTCATAAGTAGATCCTAATTTGTTCTATACTTGAGTAAAATTTGATTCAAATCGGAAACAAAATAAAAAAGTTATAAGGGCGTCTTCATTTTAAGTGAGTCGCACTGTATATTTAAGGAAATGTATGGATTTCGACAAAATATTACTTTAGTAAATACGTCGAGTGTTGTAAAATAAAGATTGTTTTTTACTGTGATTTATTAGCAGACCACGGTAAACCGCTTTGATAGAAATATTCAAGGCACCTAATACTTTTTTTTTAATTATCTATTTTGACTGGCGAATATCTCGTAAACTATAACACAGAGGAAGAAAATGAATATATACATTCTTGTAGCAAATTTAATTATGTTTAATTTTGCATAGATTACTTTTTCCATACGACGCATAGTTTCCGAGATATAAGCGAAAAACCAAAAAATGGGGCCTTTAAAGTGCCCCCTCCCCTCTCTCACTACCTAGGAGTGGGGACTTTTGATATGTTCATCTCCAGACTAGTCCAAACAAAGTTCCGAAGTCAAATTTTCTGTCCCTAAAATTTCCCTCTGTAATCATTCGTTGCTTGGTCTATAGGATGATGAAGATCATAGATTTGTGAACAGTCCTGGAGGCGAGGATAGCCGAATATAACCGTCGACAATGAGCAAGATAATCTATGAGATGCTGGGTGCTGACCCAGACAGATTTCGGCAGCTCAGCTGGGCGCTGAGGAAAGATTGTGGATTGATACAATACAAGTACTCGATACGAGTCACATAGCTTAACTTGATGTTATAAATAGCGCATTTCAACATATTGTTACATGGTGTAACCATGTAAACACCCTGTATCGTGAATCCGGAAATTATAACACAAGGGTAACACTAAATACTAATTTATTAACTTACGTACTAATTACAACAATAATTACTTCACTAATATTACACTTGTACTATAATTTAATAATTCAGTTACTTGATCACTTTGCCTACTTCTTTTATCCTTCTGATCTTGCTATTTGTACTAAACTGCTCACTTGAACTGTACTAAAACTGTCCTCACTCGGCTTCTCCATGCCTTTATATACTCATAGATGGGGATCCAGAATATTCTCAACTATTCTGTAACTTTCTAGTAGACTCTCTGCAAATTCTAGATTCAGACACCGCACGCCATCTCTGGGCCGTTTGCCAAACTAACTAACTAGCTTAGTTTCTGCTACTTATAGAACTTGTAGAAAACTCACATAGATGTCTCTGGGGGTAGAACATGTAACAATATATAAATACTCTTAAGTTGTCATTTTTTAAGGGTGGTTAACCCCGATACACGTAAAATGTACACTGCACGGACCTCCAGTGCATTTAATAATATTTACAAGTAGAAGATGGCATCGTGTTTAATAATGGTTAAAAGTTACTAGTCGCATAAACCAAAGAAGTACGGTAGGTCGTAGTTTTTTATTTTTGGCGCACCATTTCAAAAAAATTGAAAAAAATTGATAATAAACAACTCATAGCAGTGTATTTCTGTCAAAAATTTTGTGTACGCGAATCATTATTTTCACGAATAAGCGAATGTTTTATTTATTTTTATTTTTCAATAAGTATTTTTTTTTTAATTCGAATGGGGTTACAAAATCAGTTCAACTTTTTTCCTAACGTGTATTTTCATTTTTTTTTCGTAACAATTAACCCATAACGTGCAGAAAAAAAATTAAAACTAAACATTGTATTCATTAGGATATTGAGGTTACTAGTGGCGACAGAGGGCTAAAGCTCAAGGAATATATTTCTTTTCCTATCACCATTCTACTAACACTGAATTTGGAGCAAAAACTTCTGGGGCCATTTTACCTTCCTTATCCGGCTAAACCCTTTGCACCCCGATTTCACAACTTTTGAGATTTTTTTTTACTGATATGCAGACAAACAATTTTGATGACACTATGTAAATTAATGTATATTACATGCAACGTAGGTGTAAAATACAACTATCTGGTGTAATTTGTAAAAATGTTTTACCTACGATCACTACTGTAAATAGTAAAAAACACACTACCTGCCATTCATGTAAGTTGAACTTTACATATTGTAAACAAAACGCACTGTAAACAAATCGCACGGTAAACAAAACGCACGGGACACCCAATTATAGGTGGCTTTTATCGCTGACGCGGGGTTTAAAAAAAACAAATGCACCTACGTAATTTTCAAACGCTGTCAAAACTGACATAATATTTGTTGAATGACATTGTTAACAAGTAAACTAAATCCAGATTTTACTAAATAAATAAACAAATATGATCGTAGGTAAAGTATAGTACATAATTCGAGTTGTAAAGCAATTACGCACTCATGGAAATACGCACTCGCCGCTACGCGGCATCGTGCGTAACTTTTCCATTCGTGCGTAATATGCTTCTTACAATTCTCATTACGTAATATACTATTACAAGTTTGCAGCACTTTTGATATCTTCATCTCACAATTATTAACTAAAGGTTGACTTGACTGGACTGGACGCGAGAGGCTGTCGGAAGTGCTATTCAGCAAAAGGAGGCCAAAGAACATTATGAATCACAAAACGCGTGCCAAGACGTGAATAAGAAGAAAAAGAAGGGTTTACTTTCCCTATAAAGTGGTTTCATTCATGTATTTAATAACGCAGGCTTTTTTACAATCGTCACCCGGTCTATAATCAAAATCACAAATCAAAAACGCCAATATAATAATCTATTATAGCAAATTGCAACCAATTCGGTATTTACTACGATCACCTTTCAAAAACTAAAATGATGAGATAAACTCGTTCTTTTGGAAAGTGATCCAGTAAATTGTTTTGCAATGTACTACATGCTGTTCTTGCCAGCACGCTGGATTTTTGAGTTTATATGCTTCTGTAACAAAAGAAACGATGTGGTGGTCGTCTTATAAGCAACTTCTTGCGCGTCTCGTTTTAGATTCATTAAAAAAAATGTATGAAATTACACCCCCAGGAATTTCGCACCTATGGAACCATCATTGATTAAAAGTAAATATAAAAATTGGAGTATAAATTACACAGATAACATAACATAAACATACCACATATCCCAAGCCAAGGCTGTCAGGAACGGGGTTACACTTTTAAAAAATGCAGACAAACATCCATATCCACCGACTTAATCAGTGACGGGACTGGGGCTCGAACCCAATACACGACAGTGTGACTGGTATATTTGACAATGCGCTTTAGCAGACTGAGCTACCGTGCAACAGTGGCGCAGCCAGAAAATTCATCTGGGGGGGGGGGGGCAATAGAACCGGCCTCCCCAGAGGTTGAGAAAAACTTTTCGCTGTTTTATGGAAAATCTTCCCACAGTATGAGACCTGTAAGAAGTTAAGTATTTGTCTAATCATGATTTTCACCCCCCGCATTTCTAAAAAAGGGTGGTTTTTGAGAAATATATACATATATATGAATTTTAGCGTTTTTTCGTCTTCTCTATTTTGAGGAAAAAAAATGCATTTTGGTGAAAAATATCTAGAGAGCAAAGTTGTAGAGCATAAAATTTACTATAAACTTCGTCTCTACCATTTTTTTTTCAAATTCCGCTTAGTTTCGCCGCTAGAGGGCACGAAAGAAATAAATATACATATGGACTTTTGCGCCTTTTTTTAGATTTTGAACCAAAATTATGCATTTTTATGAAAAATTACGTGAGATCAAAGTTATACCACCCTTTTCTAGAACTGCGGAGGATGAAAATCATGTTTAGACAACCCAAATACTTCACTTTTTATAGGTCTCATAATTGTGGGAAAATTTTCTTAAATATTTCCTAATTTGAAGGGACTATTTGTACTAATAGTGATTATGCTTCTTTATTTTTTGGTTCATGGAAGACGGCTTGGGGGGGGGGGCCGGGCCCCATGTCCCCCCCCTGGCTGCGCGCCTGCCGTGCAATAATATAAACGTACTTCGCGCTTCCGAAATTATGTATTCCTCAAGCATAGACTCATTCTAATATATCCAGGATTTTGCTAAAATTACATTTTGGATAGTAAACTGGACGATAACTATAGACTACTACAAAATGACGATGATCTTTAAAATACACTTTTGAGGGACTTTGTGACACATACAGTATTCTAGTTGATCACACTTTGATGGAGCTCATTTGACAATATCATATTTGTCGCAATTGCCTACGACACGACGTGACGCGATCTTATCCAAGCTGTTGATATCACAAAGCATCTGGTGCTTTGTAATACCTATCAACTTTAAGCTTTGGAGGGCGTGCTCTTCGCTACTTGCCATCTGGTTTTCCCTGGACTATTAAATGTTCTATTTTCAATTAACACAATAATTAAAAATACGTTAATAAGTAATATATGTTCGCTTAATTTGAATTTAATTATTTCATATTATTATCTTTTAGATAAATTCGTTACAGGATTTTCCTTGAAACGAGTGTATATATTATTATATCAAACAAAATAGATGAAATATTTTTTCTCCTAAATTGATTTTCTCATTTAATTAAGATTATCGTACTACACTAGAATTTCCCACCTCTACTCTTGCAGAAAAGTAAATTTTGTTGCAGCTTTTCCAGATTTGCACAAAAACCCACCATTTGAAAAAACTTGTGTTTTTTTATTTAGAAAAGCCTATGTAGGTTTTTGTTTGGTTTTCGATTTTTTTTTTTTTTCGTAAGAAAGAAAATAATTTTTGTACAAATTTATATTTTCACCAGCCAAACGCTTAAATAATATTAAAAATATAACATGTGTATATCTATCAGTTATTATTCGCCAAAGCTAAGAGTAGGTACATTATATTTGATCGGCACATTTCTAAAACCGTAAATATCGTTCGTAGATAAAAAATATGAGGAAAAACCATATTATTTTTTAAAGAAATCGATAAGTATATATAAAAGTTATACCACATTTTAAGAAAAAAGAATTACATGAGAAGTGCTGTAATCTTTGATAAGATTCTTCAACCACAAAAATTCAGTATCGTATACTGACGAGCGTTTTTGCCATTCAAGACGACACCATCGTGAATTGACTAAAATTACAAAAACAGCAATTACATCTAAAAAATAAACTTATTTAAAGAAAATTGCAAAAAGCAAGAGCATACTAGTTAGTCAATTGCTGTTTATTCAAAAAGACCATTTTCTAATATTTCAAATTGAGATATATAAACATTTAAATTATTTACTGGGAAACGACGATTTGTTCGAAATTTCTCGACCTTTATTTAAAAAAAAAAGTTTGAATTTGGTTGAGACTTGCATTCTCTAGTCATTTTTGAAACAACTTACGTCGATTCAAACCACTGGCACTGTGCGGCGCGGCGTCCTCTTCGTCTCTTGCTATCTGGTTCTCTTAAATTATCAAACGTTCTACAGGGTGTAATTAGTTTGGTGTCCCGTCAATTGGACGCGCGACAATTGGACGCGTGCGACAATTAGACGCGGCGACAATTGGATGAGGTAAAATTGGACGTGTAACATTGGACGAGTTTATTAAAAATAATTATATTGCATAGCCTTGTCATGATTACAAACAGTGGTTGCTGATTATGAGCATAGAAGCATTTTGGATTACTTGCGAGGAATTGCCCAACTGCAAGTGTAAATAAATTATATTTTATAATTTCTATGTTATTATATTTTGATAATTTTTTTGGATAATTATTTTCTGTGTTAACAATATTTTCAGTGTAACCTATTTTTCATGGTGAGTCTGTTTCTATTTGTATTTGCAATTATTATTGTTATTTAGGTTGGGTTAGGTTAGGTTAGAGTGTGTATATATGATTTTTTTTAAAAACGCGTCCAATTTTACCGCGTCTAATTGTCGCACGCGTCCAATTGTCACGCGTCCAATTGACGTAGATCCAATTAGTTTCATGTCATTAAAAAAAACTGTGGGTACTTCGTTAAGTACACACGTCGAACCCGTTCGTTGTTTTTGTATGTTGCTTTTGTTCTTTTTGAATTTTTGGGCCACGTATTTACAGTTAAGTTTTATTTTATTGACTTACCGTTTAAGTTGTTAAGTTCTTGATTACATACAGACACTACTTGTTCGTTCTTTTTGTATTGATTTTTGAATTTTGGACCAAGTTTTTATTTTCTTTATTGACAACGTTAGTTCATAGTTTAGTGTGGTATTTTAATGTGCATAGAAACTATAAAAAATTATCCTAATTTACCAAATGTGTTGAACGAAGTGCGTATGTCCTTAGTTCGACGTGTCGAAAAGTGTATTGATGCAAACGGAAGCCATTTCGAAAAATTTATGTAAATCAACAATAATTTATTGGTAAGTTCTAGATTTACCGAATATTTTAGTTTTCGATACCTGGTCGGCAATTCGTTAAATAAATCAGATTTTTTCCTAACTTAAAATACACATAATTGTTTTCTGTTATCGTATCTCAGACGTCTAACTCTTTATTTCTCAACGGCATGCAATAATTTCTCATTTTTTAAGCTTTTAACCCAGCACACTCATTTAGATTACAAATGTTAATAAATCACATTTAAATGTTAAAAATTATAATCAACAATAAAAGCTCCAATATTTTGTTCTAAATTAAAAAACACACATGTAAAGAAATGCTGTGTTTAAACCTCTACGACCATCATTTGCTTGCAGTTCTGCAAAAAGAGATAACGAATTATTTACATTTTTATAATTGGTTCCGTTGAGGCGGTTATCAAAGGTGCCGCCCTTCTTTGCTTTGAAACCGCGGGCCGCCTCGTGCCGGCGAGAACGAATCGGTCGGTAATCTTTGCACTTTTTTATGACAATTTAAAATTTGTATAATTGGGAAGTACACGTCCATTGACCTAGAAAATGTTTCCTACCTACACAGTGCTCCTAAAGGAAAAAGTCATAAAGGTTTTTTGTTTGTCTAGTCGCTCCCCATTACCAGTTTTTTTTTAATGACATGAAACTAATTACACCCTGCATATTATTCTCTCGCCGGTGGGCAGGTGGGCAAAAAATAAGAGGATTCGAGAGAGTACGATGTTGGAGAGTCGCTTTGTGGCACGGTCAATAACCGATACGGTTACCTCGAGCAGCTTTAGAACGAGAGAGACGCGGAGGGCGGGAAATAGAATGAAAGATACAGACATATCTGATTTCCGTGCAAAAGACGGACAAAGATGCCTGTAGTGTCTACAGGTGACGTATGCTGTAGACCCTACCGGAATCTTTGTCTCTGTCTTTTGCACGGAAATCAGATGTGTCTGTCTCTTTCATTCGTTTTCCCGTCCCCCCGCTTCTCTCTCGTCCTAAAGCTGCTGATCGAGGTAACCGTATCGTTTATTGACCGTGGCTTAGTGGGACGTATTTCTTGAAGCATCGAGCTGTTAGTGCGATGGGTTGTATTATATAGTGTAGAACAGAGCATAAAATAAGATAGTAAACGGCACTAGTGTCGCCCAGTAACGAGTTTGTGCCGCCCAGTGCCACTCGGTTGTGCCGGCGGCACAAGAGCTGTAAAAATTTTCGTTTTCGATGCAAAAAACATATTTTGAATTTTACCCCCCTCCCGCTCATCAAATTTTTTTTGAGATTTTTCGCCCCTGCTTGTATTTTTCAGATTTTCTCCCCCGCTCTTCAAATCATTTCCAAATTTTGCTCAACTGGCAAGTTGCCGATCTGACCATCTGTATTCTTCACCGAATATTTGCAGTTGCTAGTATTATCCACAAAAGCTCCAAGGTATACCATTTTGATTACTACCTCACGGTCACCCATCCTTAGCGTGTGTCAGTGATTTTCATTTGCTTGGTTTACAATCATAACTCTAGTTTTGTTGTAATATGCACTCAAACTGGTTTGCAGGGGCGGCTCAAGGTAAATTTTCCACCCGGGCGGGAGCACTTTTTGGCGCCCCTCCCTAAGATAATCACAGAGATTTCACGGACATACTACGTACTAAAGTGCAAGGATATCCTTTAGGACTCCGCGATCACTCTACTTTTTAACTTAACACACGGAGGAACATAACCGTGTATACACAGTGGTCCAAAATTGTCTCTGGATATTTATGTAGGTGATAGTACATCAAAAAAAACTTTTTTATTTTTACATATTAATAAAAATTCTTATAAAAAAAATATTTTCATATCACTAAAAATAAAAAGATGTTGTTGCATTTAGATAAACCATTCGCAAGTAATTTATGTTTACACATCAGTGTACATTCACATCATATTATTAATAATAATTAATTTGTAATAAGTATAAATCTTTTTGTCTACACATCTGAACGCTATTATGAGAGGACCCCGACACAAGTTTACTTAGAGGAAGGTTCATCTTTATTGTTTTAATTATTCATACAAAATAAATTGCCATTTATTTATTTATAAACAGTATAAATTATATAAGATATGAAATGCATACAACTAATTTTGGTATAACAATTTTCTGAATATTCTGATTTTTTCTGAATGAAAAGTGCACGTTGCCTGCCTGTCAATATCTCAAACGATTCCAGAGTAAACGTGCGCACAAAAAAAAGTTACAGACAGACCGACAGAATTTTTTTTTTCACTCAAACTTAAAATCTCGACGTTTCATGACATTTTAAGCCTATTTGAACAATAAAAATTTTTAAAAATTTTTTTGTCGTTACTATACTTCCACTGGATGTGGAAGTAAAATAATAATCATTATAAACATCATTTCAATAATCGTAATGCTTCTATAAACAAGTTTTACTTAACAAAAAATCAATCAAGGCCAAAGCAACAGTGTCCAAAATCAGGCGCGGATCCAAGGGGGAGGCAATGGGTGCAATTGCCCCCCCCCCCCTCCCTCCCTCCCTTGGGCCTTGTGCTGTGCGAAACTCTGAAACGTCCGGTCCGGCGGCACCGCTTTGTCGAAGTCACTCAGCATATGTTTTTTTACACCGTTCCCAAGTAGCAAAGTAATTTTATAAAGGTTGTGTAAACTACTATAAAATAAATTATTTATTTTGCTACTTGGGTTTTTTATCAGATACTTTTCAATATTTGTCAATTTGTGCAAGTACCCCCCTCCCCCCCCCTTAGGGGGCTCCTGGATCCGCCCGTGTCCAAAACAAAATTACAACATTTGTTCAGTATTTGTCTTATTATACCAGTATATAAACCACTAACTGGTGTTTATGACTTTCTGGCCTTTTTGTATCTTTTCTTCTATCTGTCTTATAAGTCTGCAATGAACTATACAAAGAAAAATCGATAAAGAAAATAAGTGTTTATTAATTAATTACTATAGTCTTATGCCTTTCCAGCTTATAATGCTTCTTATTTAACAAAAGAATGGTATTTTTCAGGCTAACTTATAAAACATCTCATATGGCAAACACTGTGTTAATATTGCTTAACTTTGACAAGTATTCGCGAGGGAAATCATGTCCTGTGGTTTAGAGATCTTCTGTATAAGTCTGAAATGAAATTATTAATGAAAATGGTTTTTGTTATAAAATGTTTTTTGTTAGAAAATGGTTTTATGTACTTATTATTTATAAACAATATGAACAATAAGTAAGAAGATTTTACCTTTATTTTGGCAAATTTAATAACAAGGAAATAAAAATTAAAAAACAGTGTTGGGTGAAATATAGTAGAGGAGACAGGACAGGGCACTCATATAAATCTTTTAAATTACGATAAAGTTACAGATCTTGAATATTACTATAGTTACTTTAGAATGGTTAACCCATTCATTTTCTGACAACGGTAATGTTGGCAACGAAACAGATTCCATTGCGGAACGTGATATACTGGGAAAGTATACCTACTGTCAGTTTGTCCCTCACACGATCAATCTGTTTTCAGTAAATAAGTCACGCTCTGATGATTATTTCAGATTCTTGAAAGCCCATCAATATTTACCTTTACTCGGTCAGTAATACTGTCAATAATCCAAAATACTGTCAGTATTACTGATCGTCTGAGGGTTCATAAAATTATTTTTTCAGTAATGTTTTATACGTCATTCGTTTACGGCATGACGTCGCAAATCAATTTAATCTTCAAACTTTAGTTTATAGAATATTTTGTCAAATATTAAAGATGCAAAGAAGCAAATAGTAGAATAGACAAAACCGCTGCGCAAGGAATCACTACTTTCACATCCAGATTTTCTGAAAAAATTTTGAATGTGGAAGTAATTGTTTATGACGGAACTTTAATAATATCAATAATAATATATTAATATTTAAAATCGCCTACTCCAAAAACCTATAAAACGATATGCCACATTGGTAGTGGGGGGGTGATAAAAGGGGGTAGTGGATGTAGATGAAGTAAAGAAAAAAAATATTGAGGCCTTTGTTTCTTGTACACACACTAAATCACAATTTTATTTTTGATAGTTGGATTGGGGTGGTAATGCGGGGTGGCTAATGCCAAAAATTATTCTAGACCTTAGCTTCTTTTATATATACTAAATACCATTTGTGCGGACTCTTGTTGACTTGATTTATCTATTTACCCCAATTTACCCCTCAACCACGACCGTCTTTAATGTGAACAGGCCGGAGTGTACGATGTGGCAACGTTGCAATCTTAAACTCTGTCAGTCCTACTAATAGTCTGTGTAATGAAGGAAAAAATAACGTAAACATTTCGTACAAAGACGAGATTACCTTCCCCCCCCCCATTTTCGAGAGTGTTGAACACGATGGAAGTAGTGGGATAAGTTCTTGACCGCCCCAACCACCTGAAGCGGCCAAAAAACATCCCTTTTAACCACCCCCTTTATGTTTTCATATATAAACTGGTCTGGGAAGTGATTTGTACGGGTTATACTTGAAATTACATGGAAGAGGGTTATAGAGTAAGTGGAATCCAGACAGCATGAAAATATTTTTATGACAAAATAAATTATTTGCTTACAATTAATTTAAAAAAACCTAGGTCGTTAACAAACAGCATAACAATCCTCATATTCTTCAAAATGCACATCGCACGCGATCTCTTCTCCATCATCATCGCCCCAACGATAACTGGTGGATGAGGGTAAGTTTCCGTTACCCGTGGCACTGCACCAGACACTAACATAAACTTTTTCATTTCTCTCTCCTTCCACACACCATAAGCATCTTTGTATCGTTCAGATTTGGATATTGCACTGTCATAAAAATGTTTTATGCACACCACTGAATATTTTGCAGGTTGCCAATTTGTCCTAGAAATTCTCTTTAGCCACTGTTTCCTCAGTTCTGGTTCTTTGGGAAATCTAAAGGCTCGGACGTAACCTTTAGATGTATAACTGTAATTGGTTGTACAGCCAGGTACACAATATTTATCTGGCATGTTGTTATTGTTTTCAGACCCCAGACCTAGAATTAATTAAAATTATTTTATTGGTTTTGGTAGTAAAAGTGAATTGAATTAAAAATATAGCTTGCATAAAAAGTAAGGTTATAACGTAATTTGACGCACAAAAAGTGATTTCAGATGCGATAGATACCCATATAATTAATTAAAATAATAACTACTTACTTTATAAAACATAATTTGTGAAATTACACCAACAGAGAGGCACTTTTTATGTATTATAATGCCAATTTATTCGTGACAGATTACTGCACAACTGTTTTGTTATGCTAAGAAAGGACTGAACCACATGTTGCCACATTTCCATATTCCGGCCTGTTCACATTAAAGCCGGTCGTGCCTCAACCCTTCAACGGAGTAAGATCAAAATATAATCTAGTTCCAAAAATCGCTAAAATACATACGTGTACCAAATTTCAAGTCAATATCTTCAGAGTAATCGTACGCACAAAAAAGTTACAGATAGGCAGAGTTTTTTTTGCTCAAACTTAAAAATCTCGACATTCTAAGCCTATTTTAACATGTCAAAAAATTTTTTCACCACTACACTTCCACTGGATATGGAAGTAAAATATTCTCCATACTTCCCCATCTACTTCCGCAGTGCGATATAAGTGAAAGGCTTCTTTTATCATTTTGGGTTCTCAAAATTTTTAAATTATGAAATTTTATCTAATATAAATATGCTTATTTATATTTGTTCTTTAAAATAAGTAATGTTATTTTTTTTGTCTCTTTTCAGATTCAGTGTCTTATTCTGGAACTCAAGGTACGTAGTAAAATATCAGGTACTGTCGTAGTTTTAGAAAGAAACGTATTTACTATTAAGATCAGATATTAACGATGGAGTAGTTTCCACAAACAGTAAAACACTCGAACACCACACTTGAGAACTATACCCGACACGCGCCTCGCCAATCATGTTGACATCATCTGGAGATGATTAATACCAAAGTAAATCTGACAAAGCATCCTATATTATCAAAATAATGTCATGATTCAACGAACTATGACATAAATCCCATCATGTTTACACTTTATATCAGCTCAAAGAAGCGAGACTACTAAGCAATAAAACGGACTGTTTGGGATAGGCCCTTTGTCACTATTCATACTATTTTTGCATTTTCTTCTTCCTGTTCACAACGTCATGACAGGCGCTTTGTGATTCATGCTTTATTATTCTAGTTGGCCTTCCTTTGTTGTAGCACATATGATAGCATCATTCCATCTGTTGCTATTGCCTGTTATAGTACACCAAAAAAAGCTGCACTTTTTGATTGGAATGTGCCACTTTCTGTGTTCATAGTTGATGTCAAAAGGTAACTTTCCAGATAGGGAGCCACTCCAAAATCCGTGCAGGTCACTAAAATGCACATTAGCCACACTAAATTTTTTTGTATCTCAGCTCCTAACGGTCCGATTTCTATTTTCTTTTTTTTGTTTGAAAGCTCTTTATAAATAGGGCGCTTTTCTATCCCTATACATTTATCTCTACACGTTAAGGGTTCTGTGCAATTTTCAAAAACCTGAATATTTCACTTTTCTCACAAATTTCATTGATAAGTAAGTTTTAATTGTGCTCAATATCCCTTTCTTTCCCCCCAAAAAAGGGTTTATGTATATGGTGTTCCGTATATTATTACGATCTCAAAACCCCAAATAAATGAATGTGGTCTCAGATATTACAAATCCTTTTAGTGAGAGACAGAGAGCAATAAAAAGAACAAATAAAAGAATTCCGGTTTACTCCTTTGTACAATTTCGAGTAAGTTACAAGAAAATTAACATACAATTTAGTAGAATATGTATCAGCCTTACAATAATTTCTAACAATCGTCACACTGAAGCTAGGGGAAAAATAGTTTAATTTTTAATTATATCAGAGAACAAAAATGTTTATGATTGGATACAAAATATAGGACAACTTAACTTTAAAAAAAAAACATCCGAACTCCAGCAGCAGTTGATCACAAGGTGGCTCCGATTACTGGTAGGTTGAGACCATTGCATGGAATCTCCTGCGTTGAATGCAAACTAAAACTTCCAAATAATCCTCCGGTTGTCCAAATTACAGGATACCAAAATTACCAAAATCACAGAACCTGGTCGTAGGTAACTCTCCGTTACAGTTATGTTGTATCGAAAGGGAATTATTTCATAAATTTAAGCTCGTAACCAATAGTCCTTCATATGATCCAAGTCCAAAATATTTCCAAAATTACACAAAATGACCCAAAGAGGTATATGAAAACGGCCAGAAAATTCTGGACGTAACTTGCCAAACAAAATCCGATTTAAATATCGAAACTCAATTAAAGACACCAAAATTTATTTGAAAAATGTGTTTAAAATTAGTCTAGATCCGTTAATCTATAAGTAGCCACGTGTGCCGTTTGACTAATTAACACTTAGCAAAGATTTTAATCTCAAATTCTTGATCGAGTTTTACTACTTGCCTGGCATTTTTATAGAATTTGCTTTTCACAACAAATAATTACGGAAGAACGACCATCATTTCCCTTTTCTTGACAGTTCACATTCAAACTTCACCGTTGCCAACCTCTAGATTTTAAAAACCAAATCTATATTATGAACTTTTGATCATATTTCACTATATATATCATTATATCATATCATTAACAATCATTACGCATAAATATCATTGCCCAAAATAATTATACTTGTCATTTTGTAAAATGAAATTAAGCAAAAATTAAATAATTTAGAATTTGTTGTAGTCTTCGCCATCTATTGGTGAATAGCAAAACCAGACGGCATGGGGAAAATCTACCCAATATTTGAAACTATTTGAAACTAAACCAGGGTTTTAATCAGGGTGTATTAAATACATATCCTGGTTTTAATACACCCTGAACTAAACTAAATGTGTCACAATAAAATAAAACACTTTTTGGAGGTTAGGAATCTAACCTATAATTAGCAGTCTATTTTTATTAATCAACAATATTGAAAAATTATTTGCGTGAATTTTTAAATATTTGGCTGGAGCCAGTATGGCTCCAAGCTAAAAATGCTTATACAAACATTAAAAATGAGAATAAACGAAAAAACCTTAAAATTTGTGGTTATGTTAGTTATACGATGCACATGCCCAGGTAATTGTAGGACCTTATTGCTCGCGCCATCTACTAAAGTAAATAGTAACCATGCACTTATGAAGCCATTATTATAATAGGAAAGTGCCGTTTGTCGGACCACCTATTTAATACCCTGGTTTTAATACACCCTGAACTAAACTAAATGTAATGAGTTACAGGATTCTCATTTTTAAGTCATGACAATATGTCAATAGAGGCTTGTTTTCATAAAAAATAGTGATTTTAATTATTTTGAAAATATTTATTACATTAAGTAAACAAATTTTTACAAACAAAAAATTACTAAATACTAAGAAATATTCATGTAAATGAACTGCTTCTATAGAGCTTTTACGATTCTAGATCACGCGTAATCATCTTTTTTATCTTCCAATTCGTCCCTGGAACTAAATAATTATACATTATTATTATATTAAGGAATTGGATCAACAAATGAATATTATGATCTTGAAATTGTGAAACGAATTTAAAAATAATCAATTAAACGCATACCTTTTATTGTATTTATTGCTGCATTGTCGACCCCCCAGTGCAGTTCGTACAAAGTAGCGTGCATGGAACCTTGGCCTTTGATCAGGAGTATCGTGTAGAAAGATATTGCCAAAACAACTACGTCAGTATCTACTGTGCAAATAATTATTCTTTTTGCTCCATATACAACGTGGAGAAAAATCCTGCCGTCTGCTTCTTCTTGTTGCCTGCATTGTACTCCATCAATTGAAGTTTCATCCGGCCGAGATGAACTGATGATGCCATCAATCTCAGTACTGATATGAGCCCAATCAAATTTCAAAAATGCATGTTCTCCAAGTAACTTGAAGAGTTCTTTCTGTTTTAGTCTGATCGCAACAGAGGAAGTCATGATTATTTTTAAATTCGTGTCACAATTTCAAGATCATAATATTGCTTTGTTGATTCAATTCCTTTATATAATTATAATGTATAACTATTTAGTTCCAGGGATGAATTGGAAGATAAAAAAGATGATTACGAGTGATCAAAAGCTCTATAGAAGCAGTTCATTTACATAAATATTTCTTAGTATTTAGTAGTTTTTTGTTTGTAAAAATTTGTTTACTTAATGTAATAATTGTTTTCAAAATAATTTAAATCACTATTGTTTGTGAAAACAAGCCTCTTTTGACATATACCGAACACCACATACATTTTTTAATTAAAACTTACTTATCAATGAAATTTGTGAGAAAAATGAAATTTTCAGGTTTTTGAAAATTGCACAGAACCCTTAAGGTGTAGAGATAAATGTATAGGCGTAGAAAAGTGCCCTATTTACAAGAGCTTTCAAACAAAAAAAAAAAGAAAATAGAAATCGGACCATTAGGAGCTGAGATACAAGAAAATTTAGTGTAGCTAATAGGGGCCATTTTGGTGACCTGCATGGATTTTGAAGTGGCTCCCTATCTGGAAGTTACCTTTTGGCATCAACTATGATCACAGAAAGTGGTACATCCCAATCAAAAAGTGTAGCTTTTTGGCTCATATAAGTCATATACCCGACGTACTATTAGACAAACGGCTCGCCAAAGTTGTTTCTCAGCAGCCTGGAGAATACGTTGGTGGAGAAATGCTTTTGAGAACGTATTTCCTAGAGAATCAAGCTATTAGTTCAATGAGCTGTCCAGGAAATTTGTAGCAAATGCCTCCGAACTGAGCATCATGAAAACAGACAGACGGCGCCTGTCTGTTTCCATAACAGTCCATAACTCAGAGGCATAAGTAAAGATGGAGAAAACTGGCGCGTTAGCAAGTCTGATCTTGTGGATTGAAAAAGGGGCTGGTTGTAACCGCGACCTCTGTGGATCTAATGTCTATTTTTATGTTTAATTCTAAATGGTGCATTACGCTTTCTTATTTGTGTTATGTTGTTGGTTAGCGGAATATCGCCCAGTTTCAACCAGTAAAACTTCTGAGAAATTATGCAGACGTAGTCCACTAGTGGTATAATGCCGTTGCAGTGCAGGAGATGTACATGAAGGATTGGATATGGAGCGGAGAAACCTATTCTCAGGAACTGTGAGTTTCCTTAATGTCGTAGCCAATGCGCTGCAGCACACCTACCAATTCGATTCAATTCAAAAAGGTTTTATTATAATTAATAATACAAAAATGCGCCTGAGTCAAGTCAAGTCCCGATTCAGAGCCGGCCACACCACCACAGCGCGCAACGTCGTGGTAGATTGGTGGTCGGGTGAAACGACTCCGACTTAAACGATAAATGGAGAACTCCTGTTCTTTGGAACAAAAAACTTAAATCTAACAATTTGGCGAACTATAACTAAAATGAGTTTTAAAAACACTTAAAAATTACACTAAGGTTTTAGTTTGCACAGCACACGCGCACAGTTTTAAAAATTGGATTATTGATAGGGGAAAAGACTTAATGAAAAAACCGTTCGAGCCAATGACAGTATTCTTCCGATGGTCTGCCTGCCTTCGGAAAGATAAGGTGGAGGGGAAGTTGTGATTTAAAAAGTTTGATTTACAAGAAGTTATTGGTCGAGAGGGGATTTTGAAAGGGAACAAAAAGGGACAAAAGAACAGAAATTAACAAAATTAACAAAAAGGTGACTAATAGAGGGAACAGAGAAGGGGTTTGAGAGTAAAAGATGGTGAAATGGAAATTTTGGTATAGGAAAGATTTGGCTAGGGAGGTTGCCGAAAGATAGGCAACGCCTGGTATGGTAATGGCTGTTTCAGGTTGAAAAGTATGGCATTATGCTGTCTGATTCGTGTAATGTCTCGGGTTAGCGGACTGTCGCCCAGTTTGAATTGATAGAATTTTTGCGATGGCTAGTGGAGTTATGTCGTGGCAACGTGCATAGAGATCTCTGAGGGAGGTGTACCTATCAGAAGCTGAAATGAGGCGCATAAATTTGTGTTCTAGTACTTTTAGTTTTCGTATTGTCGTGGCCGGGATGCTGCACCACACCAGGCATCGCGTATGTGATAGCCGGCCTGATCACCATCGCCTACAGCAATTTCTTATTGGTCCTGTTTAGTCCGCTACCCCGCGCCAGGAGCGGATACAGACTCCTGAACATGGAGTAGACCTTTCGTATCGTCTCGTTTATGGGCGTATTGAATGCCAGTCTTCTGTCCAAGTTCACCCCCAAATACTTCACGCACCACTTTATTGGAATTTGGCGGCCCCCTATCGAAAGTGGTGTAAGGATACGATTTTCGGTTAAGCGGCGCGTGGAGAGAATTGATTCCGACTTCTCGGCGTTGATCCGAATCTTCCACTTGTCGTAATACGCCGTGGCACGGGCCATGTGCGCCTTCAGCAGCATGCTCGCTACTTGTGCGTTATGCGAATGCGCGTATATGGCCGTGTCGTATGGCGTACTTGGCAAGGTTCGTGTTCGGAAACTCCGGGAAGTCGGAGACGTACAAGTTGTATAACTTTGGTGACAGGCACGACCCCTGGGGGACGCCCGCCGAGTTCAAAGTTTGTTATTCACCCTAACCTGCAGTGATCTGCCTGTCAGGAAAGAGTGCATAAGTTTCGTGATATGCGTTGGGAAGTTAAGCGAATTCAGTTTGTAGAGTAAGCCCGGGATCCACACTGTATCGAAAGCCTTCTCGATATCCAGCAGCACCATGACGGTGCTTTTCCCGCGGTTGCACTGTACTTTGACATCATTCACGATCCTGACGACCTGGCGTACAGTGCCCCTGCCTTTCCTGAAGCCGAACTGACATTCGTCGTCGATATGGAGTTCATCCTGGGCAGCGTCTAGTCTGACCAGGATGACCTTCTCCACCAACTTGGAAATCGCCGACAGCAACGAGATCGGTCGATAGCTGCCGGCGAGTTTGGCGTCCTTGTTCGGTTTCAGAATCGGCACGACCACGGCACAGTTCCACTGGCTGGGCCAGTGTTGTAGTCGCAGGATCGCGTTGACAATGTACGTCAATTGTACAATACCTTTCTGCGGGAGATATTTGAGAAGCCTGTATTCGATACAGTCCGCTCCCTGGGCCTTGTCATTGAATAGTGTCCGAACAACGCCCGCAACTTCCGAGGGCTTGGCCATGACTTTTAGAAACTCGCGTCTCGTCAATTGGATGTTATGGCCAATCAGTTCGTTAACGTCGTTTTCGATGTGGTCGTGTCCCGGATCGTTGGATCCCGGATCGTGTCCCGGATCGGTGTTTGTGCGTTGTGAATGTCTGCCAAATGGTTAGCTAGGTCTTCCGCTCTCTGGGCGTCTGTTATAGCCGTCCGTCCGCTGGCGTTAGTCAGCGCGGGTATGGCCCCCCGCGTATTTCTCATGGCCCTTGATAGCTTCCACAGCGAGTTGTCCTGAGAATTTAACGCCTCCAGCTTGTCCCGCCATTTCTGGTTTCTCCAGCTGTTGTTGGCGGTCCTGTTTTGCCGTTGCAGCCTGCCCATCTCGACCCTAGCGTCGACATCACGATTTCGCTGCCAAAGCCGTCTCAGTCTATTCTTTTCGTGGATGTCTTGTATGACCGCCGCGTCGAGTCGGTCTTTGTAGGGATTTATAGTTATCGTAGTTGCAACACTCTGCTTGGCGTCCTGAACTATCCTTGTGAACTCCCCCACCACATTTTCCAGCTCGGCGGGTGTGGTGATATCATTTACAAGTGTGCCGTGAACCCGTTCGAGGGCCGGTTATACGCGGCGACGATACTCATGCCGCCTTCCAGCGTCACACACACGTTCTCCACGGAAGTGTTCCGTAGACAACGGTGCGTGTGCGCAATATCTGACTTTATGAGTATGGCCACACCGCCCCCTCTGTTAATGTCTGCCCTATCCTATCTGATGGTGGTATACCCTCGGACGCGTAGCTTGTCCCGAGTTTCGTCTCATTCAGAAGCATAATGTCGATTTTGTGCCTCGTCAAATAATTTATAAGAAAGGGAATTTTGTTACCTATACCGTTGGCGTTCCACGAAGACACCTTCAGTCTAAAAGACATCGGCAGGCAGCTCTCGAGTTGATCATTAAGTCTATCCTTATGTACCAATAATTGATCTATGTCGACCAACGAAGCCATCCTCATTGTGGAATCCCGGAGTCGGCGGAGCTTGCCCATTCCGGATCCGGAGGGGTTGGATGGTGGACTTCGCTGGTCCGGTTGTGCACCACACCTACCGACGCGGCGCGGCGTATATTACGGCCGGCCTCACTAGAATGGTATAAATCAATTTTTTATACTGTCTATTGAGTTTGCTATTCCTAGCCATGAGCGGGTACAGACTCCTGGATAGGAAATAAATTGTTCGTATAATATCGTTCATATGTCTGTGAAACTTTAAGTCTTTTGGCAAGGCGTACAAGTACTTCACTCCGAAGGTATGGATACCGGTGCGGTGTGTTCAACTGTGGCCTCTTGTTGTAGTGAAGAGTCGGTTGGGCGGGGTATTTGAGCATCACAGGGCTACATATTTTTAGTAACAAATCAGACAAATCACTGTCTCCAATATTAAATGTTGTCTTTGAGTTTTCGTGTCAAGTACATTGACAATTAGCATTGTTCCCTTATTAGTGTTTTCCGGAATACTTTTTGGCAACTCTTCACGTTGAAATGCTACAAGAGGGAATTTTAGAACAGAAGTGCTTGGAGCATATACTTCACATACAAGAAGTTGAAATTTCTACACCTCCTCTTGCGTAAAGACAGCTTTTTTCACGTTGCTTTAGGCATTGAGTAACCACTTTATAGGTTTGCTGACAAACTGACAAGTCTTGCTTGTTTCTTCAATGTACACTAAAACTACCTTATTTTATCACTTTCTTGCTAACACACCGTGTTCCAAATTCCAAATTGTTGCGTTAAGCTTGCACTGCTTCACTAAACTTATGCCTAAATCTTTGTTTTCACTAATTTCTATTGATTACCAGCTGTACACAACACACAAAAACGACGCGTTTTAAACTTTTTGAAATGTTTGTTGATTTTGTTACTAAGCAAATCAACTACAGATTTTTACGGGTCGTCGGCATCGGCCTGAAACTTGCCAACGCGTCCTGTAAAGCTTTTTCCGGACTTGTGAAAGCTTCTTCCCATTTGCAGGATTTTTATCTTGAGAATGTATACATTTTATAATCAAATTTTAATGAGACGCACTATATAGTTGGTGTGGTGTTCTCACTTTGTATTCTGCATGAAATTTTTCTATAGGGTAATATAATTTTTTGACCAACCGCTGGTGAATAAAGTTTGGTCGCAGTGGAATGACACAGAGAGTTGTAATAAATTTAACCATTTTTTAGACATTTTTGGAATTTCGTATTTAAATGTAGAATTCTTTAAGAAGTAGTAAGTATTCTAAAAATTAGATTTTGAGGAGTCTGAAAATTTAGATGTGCTACTGGTATCTACAATCTGTTTAACAGCAACTCTTACTACCTAGAGCTAGATGGTGGGGGAGACTCTAATTGGAGAAAGAATAAGGGAAATTTGAATTTAATAATAATAATAAATGAACAACGTTTATTCAAAAATCAAAGAACTTTTACAAAAATTTAGTAAATAATTTTCCCTTACAGCTCATTTTCCTGGTTGTCATACAAATTAAAAATTGAACATAAACTGGCATTTAATTGCTTTTTGAAAACAATAATACGGTTGGTATTTGTAAAATCCCTTTACGCTTATTTTTACATAAAAATAAAAATATATCGTATTTCATGCAGTTTCATGTATTCATCTTTTTCACAACTCAAGATAGCTAGTTTGAAGACGACAATGACTTTCATTTTTTAAATTATC
This sequence comes from Rutpela maculata, assembly GCA_936432065.2. Classification (NCBI taxonomy): domain Eukaryota; kingdom Metazoa; phylum Arthropoda; class Insecta; order Coleoptera; family Cerambycidae; genus Rutpela; species Rutpela maculata. Next base: position 120,396,459 of record OW386285.2, read on the forward strand.
GATAAAAATTCACAATGTCTAGTAAGCTCTAGCAAGTTCTTGTTAAAGCGCTATTGTTTATATAAAAAAAAACTGAACCTTCCTCAAAAAAATCGCTATAGCTAGAAATTATGAAATGAAATTTCCCAGTCGCGTGGCTCAGTTAATTAAACCGTATTACTTAATATCAACATTAAAGCCGGTTAAAAATACGTTTGAATTATTATTATTTATGATTTATGGAATGAAGGATACGATCACCTTTTAAAAGGAATGCTGATTTTTTACGAACACCATAAATACTCGAGGTAGAATCATATCCCGTGATGTAATACCATCAAATTTTTGGTTGTAAACGACAAATTACAAAAAACGTCATCATACAAAAAAATGTCCATCGGATCGAAAATGGACCCATTTTTTATTCCCTGGACCAAATTGATTGGCTGGGATGAATTCCCTAGCCATAAAAACCGTAAGCTTGATAGGAAAACAATTGTTCTACGCTTAAAAATAACAAAGTTACAGGAGTTTTGCTGATTTTCATGTTAGTGGCGGCCATCTTGTATATAGCCCACTTCTGGTTGTCAGATACTGGTAGACTTTTTCTCTGTCGTCCACAGACCTTTTGTTGGAATTTGTTTTAGATTAGGGGGCTATTTTACTAAATTGACCCGTCTAATATTTCTATCCAATATTTTGACATGCTCGTACTCGATTTTATGATTAATAAACATGTTCTGCCACTGTCGACTTATCTGTGTACCCGAGTCTTGTGTTACTCTGGTGTTCCTTGATTCTTCACTGGATACTACGGCCCGTCTGTCCGATATAACTTATCACATAATTAGTAAACACCCTTGGTTGGTACTATAGGGTCCTATTGAAACCATATCATTGGAGATTGGTCGTGAAAGCCTGCATTCTACTAAAATATTAGTTGCAATGGACATCGGCCGCTAGATGGAGCGTACCGCTTTTGTTGCATGCCGTGGTTTCATAAATCTCGTCATGTAACAAGAGTGATCGATGATCTCGTTCCAGTTATTCCGGACCTACCTTGCACTGATGATAACCAACAGCTCGAAACTGCGGTCTTCAAGTGGTGTGGAGTGGCTGGCACAAGAGCTCCTTTCAGTATCTCGGCCATTTGTTAATCGATTTAGATCGAATTTGGTATACTTCTTTTATTTCAGATTGTGATTAAAAAGTTATTTAATTGTTTTTTTTTTTTCGAAATTAAATACGCCTACTGTGATCAAAAGAAATTGACAAAAATTAGGAATTTATATTAGCAACTGTTTACAGAATCTTGTTCGGCATGACCTAAAACCCCTCTATACCTTTCGTTAAAAAATATTCATTCCTTTTAGGGATTGCAATTTACCGGAAGTTTTAATAACCGGTAAATCGGTAAATAAAAATGGAAATAACCGGTTAACCGGTATTTACCGGTAATTTTTAGAATGAATGATTAGGGTGGAGAAAATGTCAATTATCTTTCTCCATGTACAAAATTATCTAAATTTGACAAAAAAAATTTTTGCCCACGACTATTAAATAATGTACTCATTATGTATGTGTTTCCTCAAGGATAATGCTATCCATTTTTCCCTGCAGTGAATAATGATTTCAGTATTCACTAGTGAATAATAAGGACAGTCAGTTGTTTATAAGAAGTCACGGGCAGGTATTTTTTCAATTCGAGTGCAATCTCGCAACTTTTTAGTAGAATTTATGGCTAGTTTCTGAAACCTTAAATATAATTATTCGTTAACTGTCATAGCTACAATTGTGTGAACAATTTTACTGTTATTATCAAATTTATGAATAGATAACTATTTAGCGTTTCAGAAACAAACCCTCTGTTATCATACAATTTCGTTTTTAAATTTGATTAAGTAGGCCGTTATGTGTCAAATTAAATTTAAACGTCAACGTTATTTACAATAATTTTACATATTACTCAAAAAGAATAATATAAATAATTCATTAATTAATTTCTTCAGTAAACAATTTAACAAAAATATCTAATAGTCATGGACAAAGTATAGTATTCTACTCGCATATAATGGCTACTCTGGTGATTTACGACATTCGCCTAAGGCTCGTGTCTTAAACTTCACCCTCGTGAATAATAGCCATCATTATATGTTCGTTGATTAATATACTATTATATACGTATATTTAATATAATGAACAAACCAAAGGTTTTTTATCAAAAGAAAAAAATATAAATGAAATAAATTTAAATAAATAATTATTCTGTAAATAACAAAAATATCAACTTAAATAACAAAAATTATAAACATAAACTCAAATAGGGCATTTACTGAATACCTAATCTAAAAATACAATATTTTTTAAAAACGGCCTGTTAAAAGGGTTAGTTTTTCAAAGCTATATATGTTAATCGTCTGATATTTGTGCATAGAATACCACCAGCTGAAGATGTCCTTCCTCAATCGATATTGGTGGGTCGATAAGTTAATAAGAATTGGTAATAACATACTTCTAAATGTATTCCACGGATATTTGCGGCAGTGAAATATTCAATTTCCTATCGCACGATATTGTCAATGTCTCTCTTACTTGTATTTCTTAGAACTTGGTGTCTGAGTTTTACTTTTTATAATATTATTTATTTATTGTTAAAAGTGCTCAGTGTTGGGACAGTCACTCTGTATTTAGTGAATACTAGTCACTGACATAAATAGAAACGTTGAATACGTGACATATCGTAAATTTAGAATTTACCGAAATAACCGGTAAAAAAATTTAATTAACCGGTAATTATCATCATGTGTTTTTTGACCTAATAACCGGTTTACCGGTTAACCGGTATTGCAATTCCTAATTCCTTTACAAAAAAAATCATATCTAAGATTTCAATAATAAATCGCCCTACTATTCGAGTTATTTATTGTCGGATATTTGCATAACTTGGTAGTCGTGTTATAATAACGCTAATTAAGCATTAGGACACATTTTTTTTTTTTTAAGAAAATATCAAATAACCAAAACTTTTATTTTTGTAAAGTCAGTGTAACTTAAACAACACTTAAAATTATTACTTAAACAAAAATGTAATTTTGAAAAGTAAATATTAAATATAATCTTTCTCCACTATTCCTCCATCAATTCTGATATATTTTTCAATTTTCTTATTATTATTTTTAACACCTTTTCTTAATTCTTCAACTTCTACCTCATTACATGCTTTTCTAATTCTGTCACATAGTTCCGCTCCATTTCGTGGCCTCTTAATAGACTTCATTTTTAATGGTACCCCAAAAATAAAAATCCACAGGGGTGATGTCTGGTGATCTAGATGGCTACGCAATTAAAGGACTATTTCTTCCAATCCAACGCAGAGGGAATTCCATATTCAGTCGATTTTTAACTATTACTGCATTATGAATGGAAGCCTCATCTAGTTGGAAATAGAGGTCTTGTTGTACGGCTAAAGCTAAATTTTGAACGGCATGGCATCTCGAAATTCATGTGATAAAAAATGTTGGAATCTCACACTATTTAAAGTGTAATTAAAGAAAATGGTCCAATCAAGGTCTCATTTAAAATTCCACACCAGACGTACTTTTTGGAAGTATTGCCGTTTACAATTTATAACTCAGTGTTGGTTTACGGTTGACTAATACCTTGAGTTTTGCGATGAGGTCAGGCCATTTGTAATGAAAGTAGCCTCATCACTGAAAATATTTTTTTTTCAAAAAATTTCTGTGATTTAAAAACATACCCTGTGCCCAGAAGCAATATTCCAATCTCCCAGCATTTAATATTACTTGATCCAGTGGACTATCGGCAACGTTGTATTTTCTATTAAATGTTCTATTAATTGAACCAACCATGGTGTAGTGAATCTGTGAGCGTTCTGGATGTCTGAAATTGAAAATAATGGCTGCATCTCGATAAGAGTGCACACTGTCACCAACAATTCCTATTATTTCAATTTTATCGGCCATATGGGCTCATTTAATGAATTTCATTTAGTAGTTGTTACTTCTTATGGATATTACTTAAAATTAGACGATATTGAAAATTTCAGATGAATCCGATATGTGGTTTTCGAAATATACGACTATTAAAGAGTGAATTGGAAGCGCTATGCGACCAACATCGTAACGTCAGAGGACAGTAATATAAATCGGTGAAAATAGTTGATAAACTGAAATTCTTCTCAAACGCGCATAAGTTTCAAAACACACTGCTTGAGTTAACGATATGTAATATTGTGAAACTATAATAACGCGCTGCAGCTAGCCGCTTCAGCCAGCGGGTTCCAATCAAGTGACGTCACGGCCGATACTCGAAGGCGAAGGTGGGTGCGGTCCATTTTTATGATTTTTTTTTTGGACGATTTATAGGTCTCACAAAATTCTAGTTTTTTGCACAGGGTCTTAAAATTATAAGATCTTTCCGATAATCAAATAAAAAAAAAGTGCTAAATGAGCCAATTGTGCAGTCATGTTTAAGTTTAATTTGACATTTGATGCAATTGTCAAATCCATTCCAAAGCACTCCATTTTAACAAAGACATTGGTATGCCGAGTTCTAAGTATTTTAAAAAATAGCTACTAATTTTCAAATATTCATTTCATAATAGTGTTTTGGATAAAAAATGTGTCCAAATGCTTAATTAGCGTCATTATTACACGACTATCAAGTTATGTAAATATCCGACAATAAATAACTCGAATAGTAGGGTGATTATTACTGAAATTTTAGATATGATTTTTTTTTGTAAAGGAATGAATATTTTTTAACGAAATTTGGCATAGAGGGGTTTTAGGTCATGCCGAACAAGATTCTGTATCCTATCTCAATTGCTAATATAAATTCCTAATTTTTGCCAATTTCTTTTGATCATAGGTATTTAATTTCGAAAAAAAAAATTCTTAATAACTCTAATCACAATCTGAAACAAAAGAAGTATACCAAATTTGATCTAAATCGATCAACAAATGGCCGAGATAACTATTGGGGTGTAGTGATGAAAAGTGAGGCACACTGTATTTTGACGGAAATGAATAGAGGAGTTCGACAATAGTAGATTGTAATACAAGTGTGGTAAGGGCTTCATTGCAAAACGATGTATGGAAGTAGGAACACAAACGCAGCGAATGTTCCTATCATACGAGTTTTGCAATGAAGTTTGCCACATGTGTGTTACATACTATTTTTTTTACTTTCCAAAATTTTAAATTTGCTGCATGTCAGATTTTATTTAAAGTGACATTTTCCGCAGTCATTCTAGAAAATTTGACTTTGTAATTGCAATTCATGGGTAATTAATGTACATTTATAGAATTTAATTGTTATTACCAGTAAGTAATATAAAATTCTTTAAGGTAAACACACTATTTTATTCCGGTGTGTAAAGATATAATCAAGGCGTGTGGCAAAGTGGTATTTTCTGCAGTCATTTTGAAGTTAGAAAATTTGACTTTCAGCACAACCGTAGAAAATAGTATATTATATTACTAGGAGTAAAACGCACTCTTTTTTTGTGTTGAGCCCAGGATTTGCGGCTGAGGCGAAGCCGAAGCCGCAAACTGGGCGAAACACAAAAAAAGGCGTTCTACTCCGTGTAATATATACTATTTTTTCTTCAAGCGTATTAAAATGCAAAAATTCATTTATTTATCATAAATGTACAGATATTCAAACTACAGTCTTACATGTTGACACAATATGACAAGTGGCTAGTGGATAGCGCGCCACCGGTGGCTTTCGGTATTAACATTATGTTACTAGTAAAACAATACCCACTGCGGTGGCGCTTTCGGAACTAACATTATGTTACTAGTAAAACAATGTCCACTACGGTGGCGTTCGGTACTAACATTTTGTTACTAGTAAAACAATGTCCTACTTCTACTTCTGTTTTTGGTGACATAATTTAAACATTTTAATAGGCTTGAAGAAAAAATATTCTGCTCTCCAAAATCATACCTAGTAATATAAATAATGAACAACATCGGTCCCAATACAGATGCCTCTGGTACACCGTGATTGATTGATAAGAGGTCGGAAATTACTCTATTAAATTAAAATTTACTCTGTCTTCTATTTGACAGGTAGGATATTGTCTTTAAGCTAACGTCATTAATTGCAATTATAGCAATTACATTGGATTCGTTATTTTGAATTCTTAACTTTTAACATCGGATTCAATTACTGCTAAAATACGTAACTACCATTTTTAATGAAATTCCGACTAAATTAAAATTTGTATCAAATTAGTTTTTTATAGAGTAATATATTCGGCACATTCTCGAGTAAAAAATCTTATTTTTAATTTTTACTCGCCTTAGAGACGTAACTTGATGAAATTATGATGGAATCACCGCCGACCCATCCCTTGCAGTTTGAAAGAGAGTTTATATAAATTACTGAAGCCAATTCAGAGTAATGCTTGTACATACAAATATAAAAAGAAACATGCACACGGGTCGCATTGAGAACCTCCACCTTTTTAAAAATTTTATGAAGTCGGTTAAGAATAGAACAAAACGACAGATCAATAATAAAATGATAAAATAATAAAATCGCACAATTTTCTTGATGATTTATAAGGCGGGCGCTTAACAAAAAACGTTAAACAGAATATTGTACAGCTATTTTTGAATAAGATATTAATTCTATTTTCCAGAATCAGCAGATATCCCGGGCATCGGCCAATATGAAGATTTCCACACGATTGACTGGCAACGAGACATCGCGAGAGATCGTATGCGACATAGGTATTTATCTTTATAAATAAGTAGATTTTAAGATGTTTCATCATATTTTAATTTCTTATACCAAATACGGTTTTATTGAAAACAAATACAGCTAATATTTTGTTATTACTGCCTCTAAATGTTTTTTTCGATTTTTGGAGAGAAAAGTAGTGTATACACAGGGTGCAGGTGTGCCACTTAACACCCTTCTTATACAATAAAGTACAATTATTATATTGTCCCTTGATATCGGAGACTATCACGAATTTTACGACGAACCAAATCTTTAGATATTTCCAAGTCGGCTAAAAGCGAAAGGACGTAACTATGCTTCGTTTGTATCAATTTGTCCCGAAAATAAACATGTTTGTTAGACTTGTAAATATTAGAATAAATGAAAACTCAATATTGACATTGGAATATTAACACAAATCTTCAAATTTTAATACATAAATTCTTAAAGTTGAACATCCTAGAGTAACATAGGTATATATTTATTTTTTCTCTTTTATAAGCATGTATTATACATATCAAGTGAATAAATAAAAATTCAATTAGGATGGCAAATTTATGTCAAACCGTATGTCCTAGACTGAAAAACTTGCTTCTTCTCAGAACGAACTCGGTCATAACTTTCGTTTATAATACATAACACAGGCGCGCACACACACACAAAAAAATATATTTTCCAGCGGTGAAAAACACCTACCCTTATTTTTTTTGAGCCGCTGATTCCAAATGTCGCGTCAAAAATATATGTTTCACTGCTCAGTTTTTTGCAAATTGATATTTCATCCCTAAATTCGGGGTTAAATGGCTATTAAATCTAATAGAACGGCACGCTCATTCTAAATCGTTTAAAATCTAGTTACACTCCCAACGTTCTATCGTACCACGGAAATGAATGTGGTATACTTTTCCCCCCAAAGAAACTACTACTACTACTACCACCACTCCTTGTTCTGATTTTTCCATAATTCCATAATTGTCAGGGCTTGACACATCGGGGTTATTACAGGGCATATTGGTAAGTCGAGTATCTTTTGACAAGGAGATGCCAAAACAATCCCCGAGGGTTGGAACCACCTCCTCCCTGAATGACAAAACATTCTGAAAATACTGCGCAAGGGCTGAAGAACGGTTTCCTCCAGTTTTTGAGGGCGAGTAATATGATAATTGCATAACTTTCCCCCACTCTTCTGGAACCACCCTTAAATGAAAAATGCTATCCCTTGTTCTGACTTTTCTGTACTACGCTTGTGAGAGCTTGACAGATCGGGGTTATTACAGAGAATATGTATAAATCAAACATCTTTTGATCAGGAGACGCCAAAACAACCCCAACTCCCAGCCTCCCTGTATGACCAAACATTCGAAAAACACTGCGAAAGTGCTGAAGAGCGGTTTCCTCCCGTTATCTAGGTGAGGAACTCAATGGTTGCAATATAACCCCCCCCCCACCCTTCGAGAACTACCCCTAAATGGAAGAAAACTACCCCTTGTTCTGATTTATCCATACTACGCTTATGAAGGCTTGACAGATTGGGGTTATTACAGGTAATATTGATAAATTGAGTATCTTTTGATCAGAAGACGCCAAAGCAACTCCCGGAGGTTGAAACCACCCCCTCCCTGGATAACAAAACATTCCGAAAATACTGCGAAAGCTGAAGCACGGTTTTCTCCAATTTTTGAGAGCGAGTAACACGATAATTGCAATACTTTCCTCCTCCTTCTGGAACTACCTCTAAATGAAAGAAAAACCTTGTTCTGATTTATCCATACTACGCTTGTGAGGGCTTGACAGATCGGGGTTACTACAGGGAATATTGATAAATCGAGTATCTTCTGAACAACCCCCGGGGGTTGAAACCACCCCCTCCCTGAATGACATAACATTCCAAAAATACTGCGAAAGGGCTGAATAACGGTTTCCCCTCGTTTTCGAGGGCGAAGAACATGATGGTTGAAATACTTTCTCGTCCTCGATAACGGGAGAAAACCATTCTTAAGCCCTTTCGCATATTTTCGGAATGTTTTGTCATTCAGGGAGGGAGTGGTTACAACTTCCGGGGTTGTTTTGGCGTCTCCTGGTCAAAAGGTGTTCGATTTATCAATATTCCCTATAATAACCCCGATGTGTCAAGCCCTCACAAGCGTATTATGGGAAAATCAGAACAAGGGGAAAAGGTACACCACCATCATTTCCGTGGTAGGATAGAACGTTGGGAGTATGTGACTAGAGCTATTTTAAACGATTCAGATGTGTCACTTCAACGCGTGCCGCTCTATTAGATTTTATAGCGATTTAACCCCGAATGTAGGGATGAAATATTAATTTGCCAAAAATTGAGCAATGAAACATATTTTTGACGTGATATTTGGAATCAGCGGCTCAGAAAACATAAGGATAGGTGTCTTTCACCTTTGGAAAATAAAATTATTTTGTTTTTGTGTGCCTGTGTAATTATGAAAAGTGTAATTATGAAAAGTAAAATACCTATAGAAAAGATTTATTAAGAAAAGATTCAGGGTTAAGTGGAAGAACATATTATGAACGAATTTCGCCCAAATAAAGACCTGTTATTAATATTATTATCATTATTATTAAGGAAGTTATCTATAATAAATAATTAAAATGACCACCCAAGATTATTGCTGACATTTGTCAAATATTCTTTGCAGAAGCGTAAAGAAGTTTGGAGAATTCGTAATTATTTTTATGACATCCGCGATAACTTCAGCAGAACTTTTCTTAAGTCTGCCGTCCCCTATTTTTTTTTTTTTAAAGTAAACGTTAAAAAAATAAATCTTAATATTTAGCATTTAGTATGTATTTACTTAACAAAAATGTTATTTTATTACTTATAAAAATAAAATAATTGAAATGGTCAATTGCAATATATTAATAAGTCACTGTTATTCCAGAGGAATTTATAGATTTTTTTCTCTGATAATTTTTTCGAATTCATATTCTTCAGTAAATGAATTTGACAAAAAATACTAACTCGATATGACACAGCCTAGGTAAAACATATTCACGGATTTAAGGTTTATTTAGCCTCAGTGCCCTCTTTTACATTTCAGAATCCTCTAATTTTTGCTCTAATGTAAAAGTAATGTGTGACTTTAAATTTGTCCTCCGAACAGGATAGAAAAGTTGGCTAAAAACGATATGTGAAACGTCATTACTTACTGTGTTTTTCTCATAGGTTCAAATTTCATTTCGGGCAGATAGCAATGTCGGAGCAAATGGTTGTTGTCTACGTTTCTCAAAAATAAATCCAATTCCGGACAGCTCTGGTTTTGGAATTGGGATTTCTCTAATTATGTAATTAATCCAGTAGAATTAGTAAAAAAAAGACTGAAGTTTATTGTAATTCGTTTCAGGACGCCACGTGGATTAAACGATAGTTTTATTGATTACGAACATGACCCTGAATTTGGTCCACTTTTTGACCGCCGGAACATTGTTTATTTAACGATTTATTGTTGAAAAATTAAAAAAAATCGACTTTTTTGAAAATAACTCAAAGACCTTTGACGATAGGTTTCTCAATTTGTAGATACTGTTGGAACATTAAAAAACGGTTAATTTGAGAGATGTTTCGTTTGAAACGCTTGAAAATTTGTTTAAATAATTGCAAAAAACCGCGAAAATTTTATATATTTGCAAATATTTTTCATTCTATAACAAAAGCACTTTAGTGCTTGAAACTTTGAAGAAATATGTCTTTTATTACCCCAAAGTTAACCCTAAAATTTCATCAAAAAATTTTAATTAGTTTAAGAGATATTCAATTTGTTTATTAAAAACATAAATAATGTAAAATGCAAATTCACCCAGTTCCCGTTGTCGTAGAGGGTTGATCTGGACCTCTTTTTTTTTTTTGTTGAGACTTAAACTTTATAATTTCGTTAATGGCAAATCAAATTTGCATTATTTTCAACTTCAAAATGGCGTTTGAAAAAGTGTCACATTTTGAGGTTAGGTTTTTTGCTAATAAATTTTAAACAAATGAAGATTTTACAATATCGTTCTCATATCTTTGTTGCTGGAGTCTTTTCACATATTTTCAAAAAAAAAATGACTGTAGCCTTATTAGAAGACGAGATGATTTTTTTTTAAATAAATTCGTAAAAAAATTTTTAACAAATAGTATATTATATTACTAGGAGTAGAACGCACTCTTTTTTTGTGTTGAGTCCAGGATTGGGCGAAACACAAAAAAAGGCGTTCTACTCCGTGTAATATATACTATTTTTTCTTCAAGCGTATTAAAATGCAAAAATTCATTTATTTATCATAAATGTACAAATATTCAAACTACAGTCTTACATGTTGACACAATATGACAAGTGGCTAGTGGATAGCGCGCCACCGGTGGCTTTCGGTATTAACATTATGTTACTAGTAAAACAATACCCACTACGGCGGCGCTTTCGGAACTAACATTATGTTACTAGTAAAACAATGTCCACTACGGTGGCGTGCGGTACTAACATTTTGTTACTAGTAAAACAATGTCCTACTTCTACTTCTGTTTTTGGTGACATAATTTAAACATTTTAATACGCTTGAAGAAAAAAATAATTGTGTATAACAAATTATTGTTTAATTAGGGAAAAATCGACATGACAGATATTATTATTTCATCACGCTACCCCAAATTAAAAAAAAAAGTCAAAATCGGAAAAACGGTAAATTTTTGGTTGACGGATTTGAACTCGTCTCGATCATTTTATGAACGTGTTACAGATATGACTCATGCTTCTCACTCCTGTTCTGACGCTGATTTCAAATTAATTATTGTTGAATTTTTTCCCCCAAACTCAGCTCTGTTACAAAGATAGACTATTAAACTAGTTGTTCGCCAAGTTTCAGCTGTTAATGTTTATTAGTAAACAAATTACGAATTTATTAAAAAAAAAAATCATCTCGGCTTCTAGTAAGGCTACAGTCATTTTTTTTTTGAAAATGTGCGACAAAACCCCAGCAACAAAGACGCCCGTCAGAACGATATTGCAAAAGCTTCATTTCTTTAAAAGTTATTAGCAAAAAACCTAACCTCAAAATGTGACACTTTTTCAAACGCCATTTTGAAGTTGAAAATAATACAAATTTGATTTACCATTAATGAAAACATAAAGTTTAAGCCTCAACAAAAAAAAACGATGTCCAGATCAACCCTCTACGACAACGGGAACTGGGTGAATTTGCATTTTACATTATTCATGTTTTTAATAAACAAATTGAATATCTCTTAAACTAACTAAAATTTTTTGATGAAATTTTAGGGGTGATAAAAGACATATTTTATCAAAGTTTCAAGCACTAAAGTGCTTTTGTTAAAGAATGAAAAATATTTGCAAATTGCGAAAATTTTCGCAGTTTTTTGCAATTATTTAAACAAATTTTCAAGCGTTCTAAACGAAGCATTTCTCAAATTAATCGTTTTTAAAAGTTCTAACAGTATCTACAAATTGAAAAACCTATCGTCAAAGGTCTTTGAGTTATTTTTTAAAAAGTTGATTTTTGGAATTTTTCAACAATAAATCGTTAAATAAACAATGTTCCGGCGGTCAAAAAGTGGACCAAATTCAGGGTCATGTTCATAATCAATAAAACTATCGTTTAATCCACGTGGCATCTTGAAACGAATTACAATATGCATATTTGCTAATTCCACTGGCTTAATTGTGATGTCAAAAAAATTGAGAAACCATCATTACAAAATTCAAACACGCAATGTGACAGTCACAGTAACAATTTAAATGACACGTTAGTATAATTACGTTTTCTTTTGCACTGGCTAATGACGTTGTAGTTTTTGAACGCCCAGTATAAATAAACACGAATACAATTTGAAAATTGTTGTTCAAAATACTTAGTTTCTTATTTATGCAATTTTGCATAAAACAATAAACACAGTACCTAACCTAAAAAAAATTGTTTCTATAATGGTAGTAAGTAACATATTGCAATGGAAACATTTTAGAAAAGGCTTAATTTATCAAAAAATATTCACGTAAAAGTTGTATTTATAGAATAAAACTTGTACGTCATTATACAAGCCTACCTTCATCCCACCTTTATTAGTTATTTCTACTTATTAGATGTGAATTTGGCAAAACTATACATGTTTTAAATTGCAAGTAACGACATTAAGGTAGGCATTTCAAATTATTCCACGCAGGAAATGAACAAGATAATTTTAATGGTACTTTGCGTAAATGAAGTTCATTCACGTCATGCGAACCTTTCAGGAATGCATAAATATTACACATAAAAAGCCCAAAACGTGGTCAATTAAGAACTTTAGAAGTAACTTAATAACTGACAGGGAACAGACTTTTGAGGTTTAACGCAAATGAATACGCGAAAAGCATTTCGATAGTGATCGTTCTCAAACAGAAGATAACTGTCAGCAGGGTGATCAACGTTAACATTAAATACTCATACTAAAATCAAAAATGCAGACATACAAAAAATATTTATTTCAATGCCAAGGGGAACAAGTGCTAACTTTAAAAAATGTTGTATTATGTAGTAATATTGTGGAAGCTTTCATTTCTGTTCATCCTTATTATACTCTTCGCAAAAACGAAGAGTATATTGCATTTGATCGGCACATTTCTAAAAGAGTAAATATCGCTCGTAGAAAAAGAATTTTCATATAACAACTTTCAAAATGTCCGTCTGTCCGTCCGTCCATCTGTCTCTCCGTCCGTCCATCTGTCCGTCCGTCACGTTTCTTGTAAGCACAACAACTTAAGAAAGAAAAGTTCAATTGTATTGAAATTTGGAAAGTAAGTTAGCGTTAGCTAGAGGAAAAATCCTATTGTTTTTGAAAAAAATCAATCAGTAAATAAAAAAGTTATTAATCATTTAAATTAAAAAAAAATATATTTCTTATTTTTTGTCACTTGTACTTAAATAGAAATCTTGCGAAATATAATTCTCTATATATTTTTTTGTTTATACATTTTACTAATATATATATTTCATAATATATCTAACCCGTTGAAATATAATTCTGGAATGATGTATAATACAGACATTCAATTTATATAGTAATGTTTGATGGCCCCATGGCTAAAGTTTTGCCTTGCAATCCAAAGGTCTTGTGTACTACAAAGTTGGTATCACAAAATTTAGAATGCGAAGAGTATCCTATAGAATATGTAACAATTATATAAAAAGCTCAGTAAATCGGCGAAGAGTATAATGCTTCCACTAGTTTTGCATTGTACTTAGGCAAAAACTAAAAACTGCAAAGCAGCTCTGGCCGATATCACCGTCGAAACATTAAAGCTTGTTGTAGAAGACGGAGCGAGAACCTTCACAAAATATGCCACAAATTATAAATATATCTTGCAGGGAAGATTCTGCTTATAATTTCTTTCCAAGCATTTTAATGTAAGGCGATTATTAGTAAGACAATTGCGTATGCACATTTATTGCTGAACACTTCAAACTACCCCCTTGCATCGCGCTTCTATTACTCGAAAAGTAATAAGAAATGCATGATGAATAGGATACGTATAGAAAATTTAATTCGCAATAATTTTATTTATATACCAGGGATTCCCAACAGGTGATCCGCGGCCCCTAGGGGTCCCCGGACGATGTCTTAAGGGTCCGCGAAATGTCACTGAGATATTCAATTGTTTTGTATTTTACTTGACTTGCAGTGGTAGATTCTACATAATCTTCATTTTAAGAAGAATTTAAGCTTTTATGGGGTCCTTGTCAGTATAGCGACCGATGAGGGGGTCCTTGAAAAAATCTTGTTGGGAATCCCTGTTCTATACAATTTTATCATAGGATGAAGCGTTTGGGAGAAAAATTAGCGCCGGTTTCTTATTCGGGTGTTACTTCATTTGAAAAGGAATGAAGCTGCCATCATACAGTTGGAAACTCTTTAGATATTTATTCCCTACTCCTATCGAGAATATATCCCCAAAATATAAACTTTTTATATTTTTGTTATTTTACGTTTCCTAATTTGCGTAGACCGTATTAGTACGTTGGGTACACCAAAGAAAGCTACATTTTTTTATTGGAATGTGCCACTTTCTGTGGTCATAGTTGATGCCAAAAGGTAACTTTTCAGATAAGGAGCCACTTGAAAATCCATGCAGAATACCAAAATGGCGGCCATTAAAGATGGCCGCCATTGGTTACACTAATTACTTCCACGTCCAGTGGAAGTATAGTAACGACAAAAAAAAATTTAAAAAATTTTATTGTCCAAATAGGCTTAAAATGTCATGAAACGTCGAGATTTTAAGTTTGAGCGAAAAAAAATTTTATGTCTGTCTGTCGGTCTGTCTGTAACTTTTTTTTGTGCGCACGTTTACTCTGGAACCGTTTAAGATATTGACTTGAAATTTGGTACACATATGTACTTTAACGAGATCTAGAACTAGATTATATTTTCATCTTGTTCCGTCGAAGGTTTGGGAGGTAAATTGGGGTAAATTTGGGGTAAATGGGTAAATCAAGCAGGTAAGAGTCCATGAAATTGGTATTTAGTATATACAAGAGAAGCTAAGGTCTCAAAAAAATTTTTGGCATTAGTCACCCCCATTACCACCCCCACCTCCTTATTAAAGGGGATGAAAAAAAAATTTGATTTAGTTTATGTACAGGAACCAGAAACCTCAAAATATTTTTTACTTCATCCACCCCCCACTACCACCCCCCTATCACCACCCCCACCCAACTACCGATGTGGGGTATCGTTTTATGGGTTTTTGGGGTAGAGGATTTCAAATATTATATTATTAAAGTTCCATAAACAATTATTTTCACATACAAAGTTTTTTCGTTGTGAGTGACTTGGATAGAGAATCTGGATGTGGAAGTAGTGTTTCCTGGGGCAGCGGTTTTTTTTTTTTTGTATCTCAGCTCCTAATGGTCCGATTTCAATTTTCTTTTTTTTTGTTTAAAAGCTCTTGTGAAGTGGACGCTTTTTTGTCCCTATAATACATTGAACACTGCACCTTATGAGTTCTGCGCAATTTTCACAAATAATTTTTAATATTCACGGACTTTTGGAGAACACTGTGATACGGAATTCAAAAACAGAATTTTGAATGATGCTGATGCTGATGCAAACAGAATACACATTTCTTGGGATACTTACTTAAAAACCTGTTTTAAGAACCGTGTGAGAGATAAGAGAGGCTTTGGTCTTCGTCGCCAGGTAGCACAAGAAATTATGCTTCCAAAAAATTGGAATAACTACCTCTGTTGCAATCAAACTAAGACAGAACTCTTCAAGTTACTTGGAGAACATGCATTTTTGAAGTTTGATTGGGCTCACATCAGTACTGAGATTGATGGCATAATTCATTCATTTCGGCCGGATGCAACTTCCACGTTAAAGACATTGTTGAACATGGAGCAAAAAAAATAATTATTTGCACAGTAGATACTGATGTAGTTGTATTAGCAATCTCTTTCTTTCACATTCTCAAAATTGCGGGACCTTAGGAGATGTGGATTCTCTTTGGTGCTGCAAAGGGTCAGACATGAGCATTAATGCCATGTTTGAAAGTACGAGTGAACATAAAGCTGTTGGATTGAGAGGATTCCATGCATTCACTGAATCAGATGTAATTTCATCATTTGAAAGGGAAATAGACTGTCTGGAAAGTGTTGAAATCATTTCCTGAAGCTGCTGAAACCTTTCAAGCTATCTCTCTATTACAACACTCTATTGCTGACGAGACTTTTCAAGTTCTGGAAAAGTTTACTGTTTTGCTATTCTACAAAGACGTAGAATACTTCTCAGTCAATCATGTTAGAAAGCTTCTCTTTACTTCAAAAAGTCGCAGTCTACAAAGTCTGTGCTAGCAAAAGAGGCACTAAGGCAGCATTGTCTTCGATCAGCATACCAGGCCTGACAAGTTTGGAGCCGTGCGTGCTCAGTGATTGACAACATTCCAGGACCAGAAGGATGGACCATGATTGCTGAGGAGTGGACGCCGGTCTGGTTTTCTCTTCCTTCTATTAAGGCAGCCTGCAGAGAATCAGTTATGTGTAGTTGCTCCGAATGCCGTTCACGATGCTCCTGTTCAAAGACCAAGGTTCCATGCACGCTACTTTGCACGAACTGCATTGGGGGTCGACAATGCAGCAATAAATACAATAAAAGGTATGCGTTTAAATGATTATTTTTAAATTCGTTTCACAGTTTCAAGATCATAATATTGCTTTGTTGATGCAATGCCTTAATATAATAATAATGAATTGGAAGATGAAGAAGATTATTGCATGATCTAGAGTCATAAGAGCTGTAGAGAAGCAGTTCATTTACATGAGTATTTCTTAGTATTTAGTCATTTTTTGTTTGTAAAAATTTGTTTCCTTAATGTAATAAATGTTTTCAGAATAATTAAAATCACTGTTATGTGTGAAAACAAGTTTTTTTTGACATATTCAGAACCCCATAAACATAAACCCTTTTTGTAGGTAAAGAAAGGGATATTGAGCACAACTAACTATCAATAAAATTCGTAAGAAAAGTGAAATTTTCAGATTTTTGAAAATTGCGCAGAGATTGAGGTGTAGTGATAAATGTATAGGAACAAAAAAGTGTCCTCTTTACAAGAGCTTTAAAAAAAAGAAAATCGAAATCGGACCATTAGGTACTGAGACACAAAAAAATTTAATGGCCGCCATTTTGTTGTTCTGCACGGATTTTCAAGTGGCTCCCTATATCTGAAAAGTTACCTTTTGCCATCAACTATGACCACAGAAAGAGGCACATTCCAATCAAAAAGTGCAGCTTTTTGGCATTTCTAGCCATGTACTCGACGTACTATACAGATCACAATGATAGAAGTATAGATAGACGGTTAAAAAACACAGAAGAGATATGATAATAAAAAATCATTAGCTTTGCTGAATATCGCATTTATCAGAACTATTTCTTCAATAATAATAATATTGAACTTGTACATCATGCGTAATAATAAAAGATAATCAGGAACAGGTAACAAATCCCCAAATTGATTTTAGTGTAACTCATTATTGATAGTGTTATTTAGTAAGTAAGTAAAATTAATATAATATATACCTACGTTATTTCACAAAAATAAGGATAAAAAAAATAAAGAAATTTCTATTTATTTAAAGAAGAATAACATTATTTATGGCACGATCGTATTAAATTACACTTCAATTAAAATAATTTAATTTCTACTAAATAAATGAAAAGTCACAATACAAATATCATATTTGACAAGTTACCTCGAAATATAAACGTCACTTTTGACTTTTCCGTTATTTGGTAGAAATTAAATTATCTTAATTGAAGTGTAATTTAATATGATGCAGTATAGGCATCGCGAATGTTAAAGGTTGTCCGTTAAGGGTTGTCCGGCAAAATCCAAACATCGCATCGGCCGGTAAACGTCCCCTACCTCCGATTAAAGAACTTATATCTAGATACATAACAGGCTATCTTTTCACTATATATCTTGTTTGCTTCTAACATAGTCACAATATATGTCCATTAAAGAGAATAGATGAACATCACATCCCATAGGCAACAGTGGCGTTGTGTGTGTAGAAAATGTGTAGAATGGTAAATATTTTCATCAAAATGAATTATTGCAATTCCTACATTACCGGCTCTTTATAAAACGTGATGTAGGCATACGATATTACAGTAAGATAAATATGTATTGAAAGGATATTATAATTTAATTGCTATTCACTTTATAACTGTAAACTGAACTTCATCATGTTACGACTATGGAACGATCGATTTTCTTCTTTTCTAAACTGCTTTCTGCAAACGGCACAGCACTTAACCATTTTGCACTAAATATATTGTCACCAACGGCCGCTAGCACCGTATTGTTTAATAGAGGATTAAACTTAAACCTACGTTAAATTTCAAATTTGCTTTGCACCGTTCTTTAATCCTTGATTAAATTAACTTAAACTTGCGTTAACTTAAACCCCCAAAGGGCGATTAAATTTAATCGCAATTTTTAGTATATTTTCATTTTTTATTTTTATTAACAAATATTTGCCTTTTCTTGAGACGTTACGTTATTTGTTTGTTTATTTTCTAATACATGCTTGCATTTTGTGGCCGTATTATAAGCAAAACTTTTTAAACTAATGAAAAATTATCGGATCCTGATCTTTTATTTTTATTATGGTTTTCCATATTTATAAAGATCATGTAAACAGATAACTGGTAGTAAAAATGTACACACACAGATTCACGTTTTTTCTGAAAATAACAAATATTTGACAATAGTTGACAGAAATAAGGTTATAATTTTGAAGGAGAAGTTAGCAGAATATCAACTTAAGTAAACCACAAACAATAAAGCACGGTGCAATAAGACGCAAGTTAAACCTGGTTTAAAAATTAAACCTCGATTAGTTATTCATCGCTTAAAATGAAAACGGTGCAAATGGCTGTAAACTGTGTAAATATGAATAGAGAATATTATTTAGGTATTAAGCAAATCACAACTTAAAATAAAAAGACTTCTTCACCACATTTTGATCTAAAAACACCAAATTAATGGCGAACACTGTCAAAAGTGTCAAACTGAGATTATGATAATCGAACTTACCGATCGTGCCCGAATCGACCGCGAATAGATCGACTAACCAATCAAGAACTTATGGGAAGGAGTGCCTTAGATTGTAACTATCTCAGCAACATACAAATCAGTACAATTATGTATCTAGATATAAGTTCTTTAATCGGAGTACCCTACCGTTTTTATTATGTTTTATTAGATCGTAATTATCTATCTAAGAAAAAAGGTCTAAGGAACTACATTTCACCCACTTCTAATTGTTGTATCAACATGAAATTTGGCAACTGTGTGTAGCTCTGATGACCATACAATATAGTATACTCAATATTATAATATGTTCAAAATGGCCGTCGCCCCAAGATGGGGGATTATCATTTTCTTTACACCTTTGATATGGATATCAAAAGAAAGGGTTTGATAAGTAGAAAACAAATATGTGATAGAAACTTAAAAATTTAAAATGGCGGCGTCAACATGGCGGATAGGTTTTATCAATTATCGTCGGATTCGACTGAAAACCGGTATCTGTGGGTTATCGAAGTTGCAGATTACAATTATCCGGTCCAAATTTAACAATTCAAAATGGTGGCGTCAAAATGGCGGATTAGTTTTGTAATTTATGGTCGGATTCGTATGAAAATCAATATCTGAAGATTTTTTGAGGTCGCAGATGATAAATATTTACTCAAATTCTTTACATAAATGTCGAAAGTGCCAAAATTATCTCCTTAAATATAAGACTCAAAAGTAAAAAAATCAATTAATAGTTTAAAAAACTAAAGAAACACGCTTTTATAAATACTGCACTAAAAGGCAAAAAATAATTATCGAACCTGTTCTCTCCGTCTACCCCGTAAGGGCCTTAGTGTAAGCCGTGTTTGTAATAAGTATATTATTTGAGTATAAAAGCGTGGGGCGTTTTTCATTTAATCTAATGATGTTTTCAGCGGTTTAAATAACGAACCTGTTCGAAATAGCGTTCGAAAAACGCCTCATGCTTTTATACTCAAATATTATACTTAGTTACAAACACGGTTTACACTAAGGCCCTTACGGGGTAGACAGAGAGAGCAGGTTCCATGATTATTTTTTGCTTTTTAGTACAGTACAGTTTTCATTAATACTTAATTACTATTTTGTTATATCTGTAATATTGTGGCTTAACTTGACAAGTTTGTTAATTGATTTAATGAACCAAATTAATTTTGTTTGCTCTTGGCATAGAGTTTACTTTGTCAATACGGAATTTTCATTAGTCAATTGTGTAAATGGAATTTTGATTTCGTAGAATGATATATTGAATACATAAATCATACACTTTGTTCGAAAATGATATATAATCTTGTTTAATATAATACAATAGCTATTTGTGCGACAAGTTAGGAAAAGTAATTTTTTTTTTTTCGTATTAAGCGTAGGATTTTTTATCGACACGATATCTGAGATAAAGAAAAACCGCTGCCCAAGGAATCACTACTTCCACATCCAGATTTTCTATCCAAGTCACTCACAACGAAAAAATTTTGTATGTGGAAATAATTGTTTATGGTACTTTAATAATATAATATTTGAAATCCTCTACCCCAAAAACTCATAAAACGATACCCCACATCGGTAGTGGGGTGGGGGTGGTGTTGGGGGGTAGTAGTGGGTGTGGATAAAGTAAAAAAATATTTTGAGGTTTCTGGTTCTTGTACACACACTAAATCACAATTTTTTTTCATCCCCTTTAATAATGGGATGGGGTGGTAATGGGGGTGGCTGATGCCAAAGTTTTTTTTAAGACCTTAGCTTCTCTTGTATATACTAAATAACAATTTTATGAACTCTTACCTGCTTGATTTACCTATTTACCCCAAATTTACCCCAATTTACCCTCCAACCATTCGACGGAACAAGATGAAAATAATCTAGTTCTAGATCTCGTTAAAGTACATATGTGTACCAAATTTCAAGTCAATATCTCAAACGGTTCCAGAGTAAACGTGCGCACAAAAAAAGTTAGACAGACCGACCGATAGACAGGCAGAAATTTTTTTTCACTCAAACTTAAAATCTCGACGTTTCAGGACATTCTAAGCCTACTTGAACAATAAAAATTTTTAAAATTCTTTTGTCGTTACTATACTTCCACTGGATGATGAAGTAATACGCTGTGTACGAAAAATATACTTTTCCTACGTATAGCACGTATGATTTTTTTTACTAGTGCTTGGAAGATGATTACTGGTATATCATGCAATAAGCACAAAATGATGCTCATTTTGCACGAGTAAGAAAGTTTGAACCACGATCCGAAAAGGCAAGTGCTGCAATTCATACGAGTGCAATATTGCCATTTTGTGCGAGTTGCATACTACACTTTTTCTACGACAACATATTGCTATAGGAAACAATTACGAAATTATCCGCTAGCTACAAAAATGTTGACATAAACAAACTGACATTTCATCACTTCGTCGCTGGACACCATAATCTGTGATAAGCTGCCTTCATTTTACAGTGGACCGAGCATGAAATATTTCATATCGCATTTGTTGCCTAGCAACCGATGCGAATTGTAGTTTTGTAGAAAATGTAGTTTGATTGAATTTACGCTCATTAAATGAACATTTTTCGAGGTTGTCGTAGAAAAACTATATCATATTACTTTTTGACATTTATAAACTTCAAATAGTATCCAAAGGTTGGGCCAAAAAGAAGAGGTTAACATAGAAACTAGCACTACAGTTATCCAGTAAATATAATATATACCTACAGTACTAATAAATAGCTATTTTGATTTAATAGCATTGATTTAAAACTTTCTGTGTGCGGAAACATTTTCATACTTTTCTAACTCAAATTTGTATTTAAATATAGAACTTTCCAAAACCTAGTAGAAAACAGTATATTATGCAATAAGCACAAAATTGTCATTTTATGCGAGTTGCATACTATACTTTTTCTGCGACAACCTGCTACTTATGTTTAATATTCTGATAAACATTGATACAAAGAAATATGCAAATATCCGTAATGTAACTATAAAAATGTTGACGGAAATACTGATGACGTATTCATATATTTCGTCGCTAGTATCATATTCTCAAAGCCGCCGACGCCCAGTGGGGCAAATAGCTCATTTTTTGGACAAACGATAATTCCCAAGCCTGGAATTAATGAAACTTAATTTTTTTAAAACTATTCGTTATAAAATTGCTTTTAATTCTATCGAGCTCGAATCCGCCATCTTGGATTTCGATATTACGTAATTTGGACTTCAGATTCATGATCAGCAATCTCTAAAACCCCTAAGTAACAATTTTTAACAATTTGCGCATTTACATGTCAATTAAAAAAAATATTATGGCCACCATATTGGATTCGCTATTTTGGATTACGATATTACGTAATTTAGATTTCAGATTCTCGATCAGAAACCCTTATAAGTCCTAAGTAACAATTTTTAACAGTTTGTGTATGTACATTTCATTTAAAAAAATATTATGACCGCCATATTGGATACGCTATCTTGGTTTTTTGAATCGCAAAATTCGGGGATCAGAAATGAGATTAGAAACCAAAAAAAAAAAAAAAACCCCAAGTAACAATTTTATATAATTTTAAACAATCTTTTGATAAAAGTTTAATTTACTTTCGAAAATGTCCGCGATATTGGATTAGCCATCTTTAATTTTGAAATTCCAAATTTGGGTTCGATAGAATTAAAAGCAATTCTATAACGAATAGTTTAAAAAAAATTTAAGTTTCATTAATTCCAGGCTTGGGAATTATCGTTTGTCCAAAAAATGAGCTATTTGCCCCACTGTGCGACGCTCTAGTCGACGCACTAGCCACAGCGAACCACCCTCCTAACATATAATGGTTCACAATGAAACGGTTGCTGGGCAAAAAATGCAGTATGAATTATACATGGTACTGAGTGAATTTTTTTTCTGAACAGGTCCGAACTATTTCGGGTAAAAAAACCTGTTTCGATTCCGACCTGCTTCGAGGTCGGCATTAGCGATTGTCCGTTCTTTCGCACTCGCAGCTCCATATATACATATGCTCCAATGCAAAATACGTATACCAAAACCGGTATGAGCTAGTATTTGAACTCTGATAAGAGTAGAAGGTGTCGATGATGTGTCTATAAATTAATGTACATTTAATTTGTTTTGTAATGCGATTTAGAATCATGAGTATTTCATTTTTAAGTTTTTCCATTTCTTCAATTAACGTTGTTACATGGAAATACCATCAATACCAAAAAGTCCGCAAATCTGATTCTCTCACTCCGCTCCGAGTCCGAAGGTTCAACGTTGTCATGTGCTCAGTGCTCCGCTCAAACTCATAGTCCAGCGGCGTCGAAACTGGTATATTTTAAATTTGAGAACTGTTTCGCAGAATGCTTAGCTCGTACCTGGTCCGAAAGAACAGGTTCGGTTCTTTCATACCATCTCTAGTATGAATCATAACGTGTCAGGTCCGCTATGGAATATGATATGATATTCCGTGCAAAATGTAGCTGTTTATGATTGAATTTACGATCGTTTAATGAACATATTTCTGTTGTAGAAAAAACTGTTTTTTAAATCTACTAACTGGAATATTACGGATAGGATTTTGCAGAGTGAGAGGGAAAATTCTATCCTTAGCGGTCAAATTCAACGTTAAATAATATTATAGATGTAACATTACAAAAACGTTATCATATAACGTTAAATAACGATCAAATTCAACGTTCATTAACATTATTATTGATATGATTGGAAAACAACTGAAATAACCACGTTGTAGCCCGAGCCACAAAATAATGATCTTTAATCTGATCCTTATAAAATCCGTCCAATAATAGTAATAGTCCAATTAAATAAGTCGACAAATCAAAATTTTGAGGTAAATACTTGAATTTTTGATATAACTTACTTTGATGTATTAGAACACGATTAATGAAAGAAATTTTTTTCTGAACCCCCGGGAAGGGGTGAAAAAAAATAAAATAAAGTGTTTTTTCAAAATTACGCAAAATGTGTAAAAGCTAGTAAAAAAAGTTTCAAACAAAAATTGTAAAGCATGAAATTTTATACAAAAATGATCTCTAAACTTTTTTTGGTATTACTAAAATTAACGGAGTTAGGCTGGTTAGAAATTAAGGGATGATATGTACAACTTTAAAAAATCATAGCGTGCTGAAAAGTTAATGAATTAAAAATTTTTTTTCTGTTTACTCAAAAAAATATAAACATTCGTTTCAGACAAATGGATTTTTTTTTAAATTGTTGATAAAAAAGTTATACAAATTTTATTTTTTTTATTTTCAATTAAAACCACTTTGAACGATGAAACGAATTTTTTTTTACACCATTCTGTTCATCATTTAATATATTGAACATTTGCTTTTGAAATTTTTTTTTACCCATCATTTTCGAGCAAGTATGAATTTATTTACCTGTTTAATTTTTTTCCAAACGTGAGACACTGCTCTTGTGACGTCACGATAACTGAAAAGAAATAAAGAATGCGTACGACAAAGATAAAATGATTTCGTAGCTGCTGCGTTGCCTACAAGACGCGTATACGTCACATCTATACTGCCGTCATAAGTCATAAGGAGAATAGCCCATCTGTAAATTGTCGGTTGGCGAGGAAAGTAACAAAGGCGTTTGTTTTTTTCCCAACTAGTAAATATTAATTAAGAAAATCATGTAGCTGCTTTTTATTCACTTATGTTTTTGTGCTTTATAATTTTTTAATAATATTTCTAACTGCAGTGCTCATATTATTAGAATCTCATTTATGACAAATATCTAGATGCGGCTTTTCACCTCATGACGGCAGTAAGGGCATCTGCGCGTGATGTCACAACTAACCTCAAAAATATGTGTTTCTTAAGATTTGAGAGTATTACGCAACTATTATTAAAATGTCTGCCCGGTTCCCGTATTTTCAACTAAAATCTAGTTCAGTGTAATGTTTATGAAGTTCTAAATACTTCGTCCCAATAAAATAGGACTCTTTTTGTAGGTTGGAAATCTAACCTGTAATTAGCAGTCTATTTCTATTAATCAACAATATGGAAAAATTATTTACGCGAATTTTTAAATATTTGCTTAGAGCCAGTACCGGCTCCAAGCTAAAAATGCGTACACAAACATTAAAAATGAGAATAAACTTGAAAAACTTAAAATTTAAGGTTATGTTGGTACATGATGCAGATGCCCGATATCTCAATGCAGCGGTTGTGAATGTTTTGGTGAATAAATGCTCCTACAAATTGTTAACAAAATTTTTAATTGTGGTCAAGTATAATAAGAGTGTTTTGCGAAATCTACATACTTATACACGCTTCGTTTTATGTACATTTTGGTTATAGGTATTAGACATGTGGAATTTTGTTTACGTGAAATATTTTTAAAATTAATCTTTGAATTGTAATGAAAGAAATTATTATTAGTCAATACTTGCTGATTTCTACTAAATTTAGAATTATTTGTTTGACATTATTGATATAAATTAAAAATAAAGTACACAATATAATTTTTTTTGCGAGAAAATTTTGCAAACGAATTATTGGAGTATTGGAAATAATTGTTTGAAACATCGTTTTAAATTAGTCGAAATTCGCGTATTTTAACCAAGGTTGCAAAAAATGTTTTTTTTATGCATTAAATTAATAAACTAATCCGTAATGTCCAAGTAAAAATTATTTGCAAAAATGAATATTTGCAATAGTGAAAATAATTTTTTTTCCACATTAACAATTGAAATAATTTTTCTTCTTAATTTTAAAAAAAAATGACAATTACAAATATTTACATTACTTATTTTTTTAAATTACAAAATTTCAATTATTTTAATTTATTATTTTTTAAGACCATAAGAAATTATTATAAAAATTATTATAATTGTGTACATATTTTAAAAAATTGTGTACACAGAAATATATTAATCAACAAATTTTTTTTGGATCATTAATTTCAATTTTGAATGAAAAAAAATGATCGATACATTTCCATTAAAATAGGTCATTGATATTATTCTATTCCTAATTTAAATAAAAATAAACAGTTTAAAAAATAAAATTGGATAAAGTAAATAATAAATAATTGAACCATTTTTTGGATGGATGGATGGATGGATAATAACAATTAGAAGAAAATAATTCATTCTTAAAACAAAATGTATGATCCATTCTATATTAAATTGATTTTATGAAAAGTTAAAATAAGAATTATTAAAAACAAATTTCTCAATAATTTTTAGTAGCATTTGTTCACCAAAACATACACCACCGCTGCATTGAGATATATTTCTCAAGTTCAAAGCCGTGTTAATGCTTAATAAGGGGTCAATTGAATATAAGAAACAATAAAAACTCTTTAACGTTTTAGTTCCTTTCAACCCTCTTTTTTTGGACATAGACAATAGCCTAAAAATATTGTGATTAAAAATTTAAAAATTTTCTTTAAAATTTTTTTTAATTGTTTATAATATTTTGTTCCATTGTTTCATTATTTAAACAAATTATTAAGAAAAAAATTAATTTATTCTTAAACTTTATTATTTGCAATTCTCTACAAGATGGGAAAAAGAAAAAAATATTGTTTTTAATTTATTTGTTTATTTAATAAACAATTTGTTATTAACAATCGCCGAATGTATTTATATTATTTTTAGATAGAAAAAAAAATAACAAAAACAACTGTATACATAAACATGTTAAATTTATTTTTCTTTTTACATGTTTATGTATACGGTTGTTTTTGTTTTTTTTTCTATCTAAAAACATTCGGCGATTGTTAATAACAAATTGTTTATTAAATAAACAAATAAATTAACAACAAATTTTTTTCTGTTTTTCGTTTTGTAGAGAATTGCAAATAATAAATTTTAAGACTACATATTTTTCAATTTGTTTGAATAATGAAAAAGAAAAACATTATTATAAACAATTAAAAAAAAAAATTAAGAAATTTTTTTAATTTTTAATCACAATATTTTA
The DNA here is from genome assembly GCA_936432065.2 of Rutpela maculata. Classification (NCBI taxonomy): domain Eukaryota; kingdom Metazoa; phylum Arthropoda; class Insecta; order Coleoptera; family Cerambycidae; genus Rutpela; species Rutpela maculata. The sequence goes on from OW386285.2 coordinate 120,423,753, forward strand.
TAATAAAATGGGAAAAAAAAATTTATAAGGTCTCCATGAAGCGAAATAATTTTAGTGGCTTTTGTTTAACAATTATCCGACTTGAATATAAAAGTAAACTCTAAAAATATTTGTTAATTAACAATAGGCTCATTTTATGAAAAATCGGTGAAACAGTTTTTTTTCAACGGGATATTGTTCCGTTAAGTGTCTAAATAATTACCTTTTAAAATTTTTAAATTAATATTTAATAACATAAAAAAATATTTTTACTTATTACGGCCGATTTCAGAGCATCGTAACGGCTTAGTTCGCCGCACAGAGCGCTGAGAGATAGAGTTTCGGGAGTTCGGACTTTTTTATTTGAAATTCATTCCTCTTTAAAAAATCTTGCTTTAAATTTTCTTAAATATTAATAGTTTTCGAGTTATTTGCAAAAAACGAAACTCGTTATTTTTTCAATCTTCATTTGTTTTTAACTTTTGCAACTGTTTATGTGCGGGTGTGATACTTTTACACTTTTTCTAGACGTCATTCCGAATTCAATAAGCCCTCACTAATATTTTTACGAGCTTTATCAAGCATTAACACGGCCTTGAACTTGTAAACTAGTCTGCATCTGCATCATGTACCTAACATAACCTTAAATTTAAAGTTTTTCAGGTTTATTCTCATTTTTAATGTTTGTGTAGGTATTTTTAGCTTGGAGCTGGTACTGGCCCAAGCAAATATTTAAAAATTCATGTAAATAATTTTTCAGTATTCTTGATTAATAGAAATAGACTGCTAATTACAGGTTAGATTTCTAACCTACAAAAGGAGGCCCATTTTATTAGGACACAGTGTTTAGAACTTCATAAACATTACACTGAACTAGATTTTAGTTGAAAATACGGGAACCAGGCAGAAATTTCAATAATAGCTGCGTAATACTCTTAAATCTTAAGAAACACATATTTTTGAGGTTAGCTGTGACGTAACGTGTAGATGCCCTATAGATGTGACGCATGCGCGTCTTGTAGGCAACGCAGCAGCTACGAAACAATTTTATCTCTGTCGTATGCATTCTTTATTTCTTTTCAGTTATCATGACGTCACAAGAGCAATGTCTTACGTTTGGAAAAAAACTAAGCAAGTAAATAAATTCATACCTGCTCGAAAATGATGGGTAAAAAAAATTTCAAAAGCAAATGTTCAATATATTAAATGATGAACAGAATGGTATAAAAAAAAATTCGTTTCACCGTTCAAAGTGGTTTTAATTGAAAATTAAAAAATTAAAATTTTTATAACTTTTTTTATTAAGAATTTTAAAAAAAATCCGTTTCTCTGAAACGAATGTTTATATTTTTCTGAGTAAATAGAAAAAAAAATTTAAATTCATTAACTTTTCAGCACGCTATGATTTTTTAAAGTTGTACATATCATCCCTTAATTTCTAACCAGCCTAACTCCGTTAATTTTAGTAATACCAAAAAAAGTCTAGAGATCATTTTTATATAAAATTTCATGCTTTACAATTTTTGTTTCAAACTTTTTTTACTAGCTTTTACACATTTTGAGTAATTTTGAAAAAACACTTTATTTCATTTTTTTCACCCCTTCCCGGGGGTTCAGAAAAAAATTTCTTTCATTAGTCGTGTTCTAATACATCAAAGTAAGTTATATCAAAAATTCAAGTATTTACCTCAAAATTTTGATTTGCCGACTTATTTAATTGGACTATAAATCGTTGTTCCCTGAAAGAATTTGAAAGTTGCAATCTATGTTTTTTAATTTCTATAAATTCATAAGAATATAAGCTAAAGCATGACAAGTTATTGCCAGTGGTTTGTATGTATCGCCATCTACAAATAACTTCTGCAACAAACTACGTGGTAAGCAGGCAAATTTAATGCATTAAGATAGATGAGTAGAAAATCGTTAAAAAAACATCTACCATTTATTTTACCTGTAGATTTAGTACGTCAGTGTATTTTAATAAGTTGAAAGCATCAGTTATTTTAACGTCGTATATAATGTAACTTCAATATATAATAGTTATTAATAATACTAGTTTGATATGTACATTATATAACGAAACGCATGTGAAGTTAACCAGGAGGCGGAGCCGAGTGATTTTCATTAATATTTATACACGTCTCTCATTCAAAATTTAATACATTTAACTTTAAACTTTAAAATGACATTTAGCTTTAAGATATGGTATATTTGTCATTAATTTCTTACGTCAAAAACAAAATTTATTTTTGATATAATTTTGCAGTCAGTAAAAATGCTTGGGATAAGCGTTATTTAATAATTTACTGAATATGTAAAAATAACGTTATATTTTGTATCATGATTCATTAATATCTTACGTTTAAAACTCGTCTAAACAAAACGTTTTTTCATATGTCATTTGTAACGTTATAGTCAGGGAAATTTTACGTAATTAGAACGTTCATAACAAACATCGGTAAATAATTAGCCTTGAACGTTAAAGTAACGTCCAGTATTAACACATAGTATATTTATCATTAATTTCTTACATTAAAAATACGTACAAAATTAAATTGTTAAACAGCAATATGTGAAAATCACATTTGACTTTCACGGGAAATATATTTTTAGTTGGTTTTTGTCGTTTCCAAAACGATAAAAGTAAATGTTATTTAATAATTCACTGAATTCGTTATACACGTTTTTGCATGTTATTAAATTTATAATGTTACATTTCAGTAAATATTTACGCAATTAAAACGTTCAAAACTAACGTTGATAAACATTCAACTTTAAACATTAAAATAACATTTAGCTTATTGATCTGGTATATTTTTCATTAATTCCTTACGTTAAAAATACGTAAAAATGTAAATCATTAAATAATTAATATGTTAATGTGAAAATTGCATTTGATTTTCACAATTTATCTATCTAATTTTGCAGTCAACAAAAACGCTTAGAATAAACGTGATTTAATTATTCACTGAATATGTTAAAATAACGTTATATTTTATCGCATGATTAATTTTTCATCAATATCTTAAGTTTAAATCTCGTCTAACCAAAACGTTTCAAAATTGTAACGTTATAATCACCAATACATTTTTACCCAATTAGAACGTTCATAACAAACGTTGATAAACGTTTAAGTTTCAACGTTAAAGTAACGTCCATTCTTAACACATGTGGTATATCTAATTTCTTACAGTAAAAACACGTAAAAAATTAAATTGTTAAACAATAATAGGTTAATGTGAAAATCACGTTTGAATTTCACTGGAAATTTATTTTTAGTGGATTCTTGTCGTTTTCAGAACGTTAAAAATTTACGTTATTTGATAATTCACTGAATAAGTTAGAATAACGTTGTCTTAAGGAACGATTTATTTTTTGTTAATATCTTACGTTTAAAACTCGTCTAAACAAAACATTTTTCCATACATCATTTATAACCTTATATTCAGTAAAATTTTACGCAACTAAAACGTTTAAAACAAACGTTGATAAATATTTAACTTTGAACGTTACGTAACGTTAATTTTTAACACATGTTGTATTATCACTCATTTCGACCATTAAAAACACGTAAAAGATTAAATTGCTAAACATTAATATGTACAAGTGAAAATCACGCTTGAATTTCACAGATAATTTATTTTTAACGAATTTTTGTCGTTTTAGAACCGTAAAAATACACGTTATTTGATAATTAACTGAATACGTTAAAAGAACGTTATGTCTTGAGATATGATTAATTTCTCGTTAATGCCTTACGTTTAAAATTCGTCTAAATAAAACGTTTTTCCATATGGTATTTATAACCATATATTCAGTAAAATTTTACGTAATTAAAATGTTTAAAAACAAACGCGTAAAAAATTAAATTGTTAAACAGTAATATGTTAACGTGAAAATCACTCTGGAATTTTACAGACAATTTATTTTTGGTCAATTTTTGTCGTTTTTAGGACATTACGTTATTTAATAATTCACTGAATACGTAAAATAACATCATGTCTTAAAGCATGATTCATTTTTCGTTAATATCTTACGTTTAAAACTCGTATAAAGAAAACGTTTTTTTTAATGTTGTTTATAACCATATATTAAGTAAAATTTTACGCAATTAAAACGTTTAAAACAAACGTTGATAAACACTTAACTTTAAACGTTACAGTAACGTTTATTTTTAACACATCGTGTATTTATCATTCATGTCTGACATTAAAAACACGTAAAAAATTCAATTGTTAAATAGTAATATGTTATGTGAAAATCACGCTGGAATTTCACAGACAATTTATTTTTGGTGAAGTTTTGTCGTTTTTAGGACGTTAAACATATACGCTATTCACTGAATACGTTAAAATAACGTTACGTTTAAAACTCGTATAAAGAAAACGTTTTTATATGTTGTTTATAACCAAATATTCAGTAAAATTTTACGCAATTAAAACATTTAAAACAAACGTTGTTAAACACTTAACTTTGAACGTTATGGTAACGTTTATTTTTAACACATGATGTATTTATCATTCATGTCTAACATTAAAAGCACGTAAAAAATTAAATTGTTAAATAGTAGTATGTTAACGTGAAAATCACGATGGAATTTCACAGAAAATTTATTTTTGGTGAATTTTTGTCGTTTTTAGGACGTTAAAAATATACGTTATTTAATAATTCACTGAATAAGTTAAAACAACGTTATGTCTTAAGGCATGATTTATTTTTTGTTAATATCTTACGTTTAAAACTCATATAAATAAAACGTTTTTTTATATTTTGTTTATAATCATATATTCAGTAAAATTTTATGCAATTAAAACGTTCAAAACAAACGTTGATAAACACTTAACTTTGAACGTTACGGTAACGTTTATTTTTAACACATGGTGTATTTATCATTCATATCTAACATTAAAAACACGTAAAGAATTTAATTGTTAAATAGTAATATGTTAACGTGAAAATCATGCTGGAATTTCAGACAATTTATTTGTGGTGAATTTTTGTCGTTATTAGGACGTTAAAAATATACGTTATTTAATAATTCACTGAATACGTTAAAATAACGTTATGTCTTAAGGCATGATTAATTTTTCGTTAATATCTTACGTTTAAAACTCGTATAAAGAAAACGTTTTTTTATCTTGTTTATAACCATATATTCAGTAAAATTTTACGCAATTAAAACTTTTAAAACAATCGTTGAAAACACTTAACTTTTAACGTTACAGTAACGTTTATTTTTAACACATGGTATATTTATCATTCATGTCTAACATTAAAAACATGTAAAAAATTAAATTGTTAAATAGTAATATGTTAACGTGAAAATAACGCTGTAATTTCAGACAATTTATTTTTAGAGAATTTTTGTCGTTTATAGGACATTAAAAATAAACGTTGACCCAACATATATTAGTTTAACGTTTCTTAATTGTAATTTTAACGCTTTAGGTTATTTTGTGTTGTTACATTAACGTTTAAAAAACGTTCAGTTGAAAAGGCGTTTTAAAAAAACGTTTTTTTTAACCATTAACGTTATTTCAACCAAGGCAACGTTATTTTAACGTTTTTTTAACTATGGGGTTCTCACTGGGTGAGGTCCGCTGCACAGAACTTTTTTTTTGTGTGTGTGGCTGTGTTATTTGACAACTTTGGAAGATTGCTATCCCTAATGCTCACGATAGAGTACGCAAAATTCCACTTTTGTAACCCACATGTCTAAAACAACAACAAAAAAGTTATTTTGTTGACAAAATAACTAAAAAAAAATCATCAGCTCTTAGACTATTAGTGATGTAATTTTTAGCATAATATTTTGTAGTTTGATTTAAGGACACAACCTAACAACTAAATCATTTTAGATATATTGTCAAGAAAAAACAAGACTCCATCTGGAACTTAATAGAAGGAGCCCATGATGCCTGGTCGGGTTGGTTATGTGTTTTATTGGTAGGATTATTTACTGGAGCTGTAGCCGGTGTCATTGATATTGGAGCAAGTTGGATGACCGATTTGAAATTCGGTATATGTCCACAAGCCTTCTGGTTAAATCAAGAACAATGCTGTTGGTCTTCTAATGAGACCAGTTTTGAAGCAGGAAACTGTTCTCAGGTAAGGGAAACTAAATTTATTTAAAAAGAATTTATGAATATTGAACAGAACTCAGCTACTACATGAATCGTTTGAGAAAACGGTGCAAAAATGTGAATAGGCAAATAATGATATTTGAGGCAATCAATCATCAATCAATATACAGGGTGTAATTAGTTTCATGTCATTAAAAAAACTGGTAATGGGGACCGACTAGACAAACAAAAACCTATATGACTCTTTCATCTAGGGGCACTTTGAAAAAACTGACCTAGGTCAAAAATTTGAATATTAAAGTAAGGTAGGAGATATATGAGAACCACTGCTTTTCTTTTCATATAGTTCCGAATTAGAGGAGTTTCTTACTTACTTTTAAAAAGTCATAAAAAAATGTAATAATTACCGACTTTTATGTGGTGGCCGCCTCGCGTTCTCAAAGAAGCGCGGCACTTTAATGGGACCACATTAGCGTGTTTAGTAGTCAAAGGCGCCGACATACGCGACGACAATTAGTTCTACACCAACATTCCAGCAGTTCTCAAACAAAATTACTAAACATTTTCGAAAGTTTTGTTTTTTTTTTCTTTTCTCCAAAACTATGAGCTTTAAACCTCATGTTATATTTTTTTGTTTGTCTAGTCGTTCCCCACCACCAGTTTTTTTTTAATGACATGAAACTAATTTCACCCTGTATAATAATTATTCTCTCCTTTTCCTTTTTAATATATTTAGCAATAATTGTAAAGAAAGCTTTGGCAATATCGCGGATAGAATAAAAACATTAATTTGTCTTATTGTGTATATGTATTGTTTATTGTAACATTCTTTAGCCCTCTGCTAGAAACTACTAACAAAATAAAATTTTTTCAACAAAAATTTACAGGTTGTAAATAGAATTGTATTTGCGAAACCTAAATAGTCAGGTGGAGAAACTGGTTAGGTGTTTAGGCACACCTACGTTACGTAATACTTGGGTATTCAAAAATCTATGAAGAAATACAATTTTGTTGTATAAAATTTTGTTACATTTTCACAGAATAGAGTATCTATATTGTTTCCCCATCTGAAACTTTCTGTCAACGCCACCACAGGCGCCAGATAAAATAATTTTTAAAAGCACTTTTTTTTAATTTAGATCCATCAAAAACTCAAAATCTAATTTTCGTATAATCACAATATTTTTCCTGTATACTCGGTATACAACGTGTTTGGTACATCGACAGAAAATTTTAAGTGATGAGAAGGTGTTATTTACTACATATAATCATCAGGGACAAGAGTTTTCAAGAAATCTGTACGATTTTTGGAAACAAGTAGGACTAGAATATATTTTCTTACTCAGAATTTTATCATCTTCTTTCTTAAGGCTATTTTCAAAGTAAATTGGAAATGAGAATCAAAAATCCACGATTTTTTTTGCACAAAAAAATCTATTCTCCAGTTATTTTTGCGACGTGAAGCACTGAAGATATTCGAATTAAATCTAAAAACAGCTCTTTATTTTGGTTGGTTTGTCTCGGATTTGGACATTTGTGGATTATACTACATTGTAAACAATTTCCACTTTTGGGTTTAAAAATAAACATTGTAAATTTCTAACCGTAATGTAACACGAATAGTAATTACGTAGGCACCGAGTCAATTTGTTCCGTATTTTATATTATCTGCAGTTCATGTTGTTATTATGTAACCAAGCTGCCAAGCATTGCAAATCACTAGAAACTCATTGTTAACATAAACAAATTTATAAAAAATACAAATCGATTAAAACTAAATACAGTTAATTTTATTTAAAATAAATTAAAAAGTTCAATTTTGTACTTGTTCATTTGAAATCATCCATAAAGAAATATTTAAGGTTTTTTAAAACACCTTGGATTTTTTTAAATTTTACTGATTTTTTGCAAGCTGAGCGCTCGCCTCAGAGGCAGAGAGCTAAATTGAAATTCGTAGTTAAAAAAACTATCGTATATCTAGAAAAATATTTTAAACTCTTCTGTAAAAATGTGTTTTCATTGAAACTTTTTATTTGAAAAGTAATATGATTTTATTACGACTAGGTATTATGAATTTTATTAATATTTCATAAATAACAATACTTAATTTACTTGGGCAAAACTCAAAATATCTTATGATTACGAAACTTATATTTTAAATATTTCATTTTATAATTATTGTCTGTGATGTAATAATTTTATCTTTTTAGTTTGTTTTCCAGTCTGCTACTTTATAAGTAGATATTATTATAAAAATATTGATACGATGATACGATGTTTAAGAATGTAGGTGTCTTTTGTTAATGCTGTTCCATTTCTCTAAATGTTATGCTTAAAACATAAAAGTAAATATTAGCAATATATTAGTAATAATTTTTTTGAAAATGCATATTTGCCCCTATATATGAATATATTATAGAGGTACCAAAATGTGCTCTTACCAGGTCAATCAGCTAGAGCTGACCCTGATAAGATAATTCACATACGCGAACATTCGATTTCCTGACTATTATTCAGATAAATGAATATTTTAAATATGCAGTTTACAAAGATTTCTAATCTCATCACAAAACCACAATCAAATATACGAGGATCAAAAAATCATATTGCAAACACATTAGGGATTATAGGAAACAATATGGCTTAAAGAAATGACACCGATTTTTAAATTTTACTTCCAAAATTTCTTTGGCATAATAGTCTAAGATCCGGCATAAGAAGTTAATATCCTCATGTGTTATTCAGATAAGAAATAGTTTATACAAAAGATAACATGTAGGCTAATGGATCGCGACTGGGTTGCCTAGCCATATCTTGACCCCATGACATTTAATTTGAAAATTGTTGTCAGGCCAAATCGAAATTTTGTCTTTAAACGTATATAGCAGCGAAACCATTAATCCTACGGGAATTTTTCAAGGAAGCAAATTCATCATCATTTTATAATCTTTCTAATAGATCCCTTCCAGTTTTTTCCTAGGACCAACGTTCATCTAGATATTCACAAGAGATGAGAAAAAAACACGTTTTCTTGGAAAATGTAAATTTCCAGTTGTATCGCTCCTAGCGTCCTTATTTTTTGTCGTAGGGCAAAAAATGAAAGATAGCTCGACTGTTATAACGGGTTTTTGAAGTAAAATTCTACACGTCTGTACCCCTTCCTCTTTGAGAATTTGCATTAATAAAGGCTTTTTTTAAACATATCTGACGGGATCAGGACAGGTGCAGGTCGATTTAGAATTAAATTCTACGTCTGTTAGGTTATCTTTCGTTGTTGTATTCTTTATGGTTGGTTAGTTATTAAAGGGGGAAGGTCGACTATCTCTTTTTTTTTGACGGAAAGAGATGGGCGAAAGACACTCTTGTAACAAAAAATCGCGATCGAGAAACTTCAAACGAAAAATGCCAAAAATGTCAATTTTGATTCATTCGTGTCTGGCCGAATTTTCGAATTTTGGCGTGCGCTTTACGATGCGGATCAACTACAAGTCTTCCTCTTTCCGTATCGACATGGTACGGGCGTCGCAGTATCGTATTTTTGAAAATATGGGTATATTTAGATGTCGGGTTTTCGACGAAAATTTCCCTTCGGATTCCGCATCTCTGAAAACGGTTTTTCGCCCGTAACTCGGAATCCGCGAGAGATAGCTCAAAAATAAAAACCCCCAAAGGAAAACTACATAATGTGAGGAACGTTTTGCCGTGTTCCAACTTTTACTGTGACTTGATTTGGGCCCGGCAGGCCTTTTAAGATGGCGGTGTCATGCACTTTTTTGCTTAAAACGTCCATAACTCCTACGGCAAAAAACTACGACCTAACGAATTTGTAGAGAATTATTAGCCACAAGTCTCTTTTTTGTTTTTTGCCCTACGACAAAAAATAAGGACACTAGAAGCGATACAACTGGAAATTTACATTTTCCAAGGAAACGTGTTTTTTTTCTCATCTCTTGCGAATATCTAAATAAACGTTGATTCTAGGGAAAAACTGGTAGGGATCTATTGGAAAGACTATAAAATGATGATGAATTTGCTTTCTTGAAAAATTCCTGTAGGATTAATGGTTTCGCTGCTATATACGTTTAAAGACAAAATTTCGATTTCGCCTGAGAAAAAATTAATTATTTTTTCAAATTAAATGTCATGGGGTCAAGATATGGCTAGGCAACCTAGTCGCGATCTATTAGCCTACATGTTATCTTTCATAAAAACAATTTCTTATATGAATAACAGATGAGGGTATTAACTTCTTATGCCGGATCTTGTACTATAAGCCATACCCACCGGATACTTGGATGTGGAAGTAGTGATTTCTTAGACAGCGGTTTTTTGTTTGCTTTTTATTCCCGCTTCAAATGTAAGCTTCTTTTAATTTTTGAGATATGAGCCTTTCAATCTATTCTCTTAGAGAAGATCCAGCTAAAGGCAATTTGAAAAACAATTTACCTCTATGGCATTAAAATAATTTTTTTTTACTCAGATAAATTTAAATTACGCATAAACTGAAAAATTATTTATCTGACTGTATGGTCATGACACAAAACATAAAGGTTTTTGGATTTCTACGAATTTTATCTAAAATTGAGTGTTTCACTCCATTTATATGGCTGAGTAAATTATGTGAATTACAAATTTCTGTGATCATTCCTTTAGAAGTTATAATGCACAAAAATTGCAGAACTTACGTATACAATGGAAGGATCGTAATATTTTGAATTTTTACGCCAAAATGAATTTTTGCTATGATTAAGTCTTTATATATCGGGCTCGTAACAAAATTTTTTAAAAGATCTGATCATCCGACAGACATCAATTTTGCAGAACAATAATCACAACGTCTGTCAGCAAGGTGTTGCCACATTGTCAATTGACAGAGCTCTAAAGTGGGAAGAAAAAGAAACTGAACTATATTACATATCATATCTACCTCTGGGCCAAATGATTAAATACATAATAAAAACCAAGGATATAATAAATACGTAGTTAAAATTTAAATAAATTGTAATATTTAATCCCATATTCTAATCCCGTCTTAAATCATAAAAATTATTTATATTTAATTTCGAACTCAAACTAGTAACTACATAACAACCGTGTTAAAATTAAAATCAGCAACGTATACGTATGTCTATATATTCAAAGGATCATAATAAACAAAATAAACCACGGTTGCAAAATGATCAAATTACTTAAAGCAGTTGCATTTTTTTACACTTGCATAACCACTGTCACTGATAAAACATGGCTTTGGATATCTGCCACGAGTATATCTTTGACATTTGTTATTTATTTATTTGGTCCAGAGAGAGGCATGATCATAAAATATAGTACATCATCTTTGACCACTTTGAAGCTAAACAGATTCAAAAGATATATGCAGCAAAATCCGCAAAATTATGCAAGGTTTGTCCCAAACAGCAACGAACAGTTCTGAGGTGCTATTCTCAGACAGTCGCAATGCCCAAGGTTATTCGCAAACTAGGCGAGTCGAACGAATTCCTATATTTTGCTATTCTCGTACACTCGCGTTCACTCCTACACGCCTTTGGCACTCGCAATAACAGCGAGCCGACTTCGGGTGGTTTTGCGTGAAGTTTTGACAGTTGGTTTGTAGGTTAAGGGCGTGTCATTGCAATTTTGGTTATTAGTGTACAACTTTTTGAAAAATCGCGTATAAATCATATAATTGTCCTTAATGAGTTGACATGTAGTTTGATAACAAAAATAACTTTTGTAGGCACTCTATTTATTATTATCGTTCTGATTGAACCCGAAGTCGAATTCGTAAACCAGTATGCTTCCTATAAATACTAGCGATGGTATATTATTTTTTTCAAATGTTTGAGAAATGGTGTTTTACTCACCCCTCATATATTCGAAAACCGAATACGGTTTTCCTAATTGTTTCTCGGATTAGAAATTCACGAGATAACTGCATAAATATTAGTTTTTAATATATTAATTTAAATAATAATGCCCGACAATCTAGTGTCCACCATAGGCTGTACTTAATTATCATATATATCAGATCTGCCACTTAAAACTTCCCGGGCCAGTAACTCTTTTATGAGATACCGTAACGTGCTTGATGCCCAGTGGCAGATAAATGAAAACTCTTTTCAGGAGCTATTGAAGGTTGAATATTCTTCTCTTAAGAGTTTAGAAAACTGTATTTGGCATATTTAAATATAGCATTCACTTATCTTTTGTTTGATATACAACACTCTTATAATCAGTGAAGAATTTTTTGTTAATTTACTAGATCAATGACAGCATAAACAGCTAGTATAATTATATTAAATCAACATTATAATAGTTAATTAAGATACAAGTGTAAAAAGCCAAGCTCGTGGCTTTTAAAAACACTCGCTTCGCTCGTATTTTTAATCTAGCCATTCGTGCAACAAAGAGGCTTTTTACAAGTGTGTCTTACAACGTTTTATCTATCGATCGTACCAATTATTGTAAGAAATGGGCAATTTTTCATGAATATTTGTAAAACTGTATCAACCTTTTGTGAATGTCACTTAGTATTATTCGAGTTGTAGTTGAAGTCGCCATTCTAATTATGTTACTTCATGGTCGTGACTGAAAATCTGTGATGATAGTAACTAAGGAAACGATATTATAAATAAACTGGCGTAGTTCAAGTCGCCATTGTTGTTCTTGAATGTTTGAATTAAAATATCAAGTTAATAATGTTTAATGGTGATTATAGTAATGTAGAAGAGTTTCAAAATACTCCCCCAGAAGTTATGGAGATGGCACAAGCGGCAACGTCAACTTTAATACCTGAGAAGTCACAAAAACAGTATGAGTTGGTGTATAAACGATTCAACGATTGGTGTGTTTTGAAGATAGTGAAGAATCTTACGGAAAATGTGTTCCTTGAGTATTTTTCAAAAAGAGCAAAGCATATAAAACCTTCAAGTCTTTGGTCGGAATATTCAATGGTGAAAGCTTTACTGATAGCTGAAAAGGACATCGATCTTAAACAGTTTTCTAAGTTAACCGCTTATATGAAGCGGCAGTCTGTAGAATACCGTTCCATGAAATCTAAAGTCATTATTAACTTGATATTTTAAGATGAAATATACACATTTGTAAACGAGACATCTAATGATAGATATTTAATGATGAAGGTTGTAGCAATTTTCGGCATTGCCGGTGCATGCAGAAGAGACGAGTTTTATAAAATGAGCGTTGGTGATATGCAAAATATTGGTAATATGTTGATAGTGAAAACATCATCCAACATCAAAAACAAATAAACCTCGAACTTTTATTATTGACCGTAAAACGAGACTTGGAAAATATGGTTGAAATTTATGGAAAATAATCCACTCTTAGGTCACCAGCAACAAAACATGATCGACTATTTGTGAACTACCGTAATGGAAAGTGTTCTGTTCAGCCGATAGGTATTAACACCTTTGGGAAAATACCAAGCGAAATTGCGAGATATCTTGGGTTGCCCAATGCACATGAGTATACGGATCATAGTTTCAGAAGGTCATCTGCCACCATGCTTGCAGATGCAGGAGGGCATGTTTTACAGCTGAAGAGGCATGGTGGCTGGAAGTCATCGACGGTGGCAGAATCTTACGTTGAAGAATCAATTAAAAACAAAATTGAGATATCACATCAAATTTTGCAAAAAGAACCATCTGAGGAAGCAAGCTCAAACGATGCCATTGACGCTAATGATATACTGCCTACTACATCGAGGAGTTACGAGTTGCCTAGAATTCATATTGAAAATTGTGCTAATTGCAAAGTAGAAGTAAATGTTGTTAAAAATTAATAATGAATAAAATACTGTTGTCCTTACTGATAAATTTTTTGGAAATCGTGCGATAAAAGCGTGCAATAATTTTTTTTGTGCAGTCGTACGTGAAATGAGTATTTCGCGTTCTCAAAACAGTTCGAGAAATTCAATTTCACGGCCGTTACCCTTAGTAACGGCCGAAAAACTAAAAGTGACTTTCATCATAATTGACGTTTAAGTCACTTAAAAATTGACATTTCTAAAATATGACAAACAAAAATTGTTATATTTTATTAAACAGACTGTCAAGTATACATTCAAAATATACCGTTTCCATAGAAACGCTCTGACGTTAAGGCCACCTCGTTTATTTAGCAAAATATAGCATAAACGATGGTGTCATTTTCATCATCTATACTATCTCTAACTTACGGTTGCACAAAAAATAGTGTTTATACCATGGCCGCAAAATTTTTTAGCGCCATCGGGATTATCTTGCCTCGGCCGCAAGCGGCCTCGGTGATAATTTTTCTCTCGGTACGTAAACAGGAATTTCGCAGCCTTGGTATAAAAATAACTATTATTGCACAGTTTCTTATAAAAGGCCACTTTTTACACTGGAAATGATGTAATAAAACTGTTACTTTTTACACGATCGTAGATTAAGTAAATTAAAATTAGATCACTTGGGGTACATAAAACATATCTTTTCCACGTTTCGGTAAAAAAAATTCACTGATTTAAAGAATATTTTAATATCAAATATATATAAATGGATATATAGTTTAGACATTCGATGTTGGTCAAGTTTTTGGAGCTTTCAACACAGGCTTACTGTATAATATCTCGTATACCCTAGTAACACCTTAGGTCAGAATTACGTAATGTATACCTCGTTTTGGTCTCGTTTTCGCGTTTAACCTAACCTAATTGTTTTAAAATTGACGTAAAATATAAGTGAATGTAGCAAAGACAACTAGAAACCAGACATCTCTATTATAACGATGGTGTAGGAGTACGTCATATAATCAGCGCCGTACTCAGACCGGTTTTCTCGGGTCATTTGTCCGGGGCCCGGCCCTATAAGGGGCCCCGCCCGGGCCGCATATACGTAATCTGCAAACTCATAAGGCATAGCTGACCGCTTCGGGTTTTTAAGAATAATAGGACCAATGAAAACGAGAGTAAAGTGCAGACGTAGTTATCCTAGTACGTCTGCAGTTTACTACATTTGCGGGCAAGGGGCTGTGTGTTTATTTTATTTTGCAACAGTTTTAAACACCTCTAGATTTTTTACTTTTAGAAATAAAAATATGAATTAAAATACTATTCTTATAAAATTACATGTGTTTGTTATATTAACATAATTGGAAAAAAATAAGCTATAAAACTAGCAGTTAATTGCAGACGCTTGAGGCTTTTCTGTGCACATTCTACGATCCCACTTTACCAATAAGCAGTGTGACATAAGCCGGTGACGATTATGTCCGAATATTACCGAATCATTTTGGCTATGCCTTATGCGTCTGCAGATTACGTTTATGCGCCCGGGCCTACGAAAGAATTAAAAATCCTGACGGGCCCCTGTCAGGATTTTTATTTATTTTTAGGACGTTTATTTTCATAATTGTTATGTTCATCAGAATTATCGAGTTTTTTACTAAATTTATCGCATCTTATCAAAATTATCGCGTTTTTTAATACGATAACATGCTTTCAGTCGTTTATCGTGAAGATAACAACGCATTTAATCCTTTCCATTTTTTAAAATCCTTTCCAAAAAAAAAGGGGGCCCGGAAGATTTACTTTTACCGGGGCCCGCCAAAGCTGGGCACGGCCCTGCATATAATGTCATACATAGTTGTGAAATAATGTGTCCACCCTTCCCGTCTGTGTTGTTTTTTACTGCCAATCAATTTTCATTGTAAACATATCCATTCTACCTCAGAATAGTAAAAGCGCCCCAAGTATTTTACGTTTTTAAAGAAAAAAGATTTTTTTTGATGAAGCTATAAATATCCAAAACAGAGTTTTTCGTAATTTTCCCTATGTTATACAAGCATAAATCGTCATGTTAGCTTGAAACTAAAATATATATTATTATTTAAAGTGACCAAGCATGACATAAATAAGGCTAATCATTTACGGATGTCTCCCTTTACAAATCAATTACATGCCATGGAAGTTGCCTAGGATCTGACACTCGGTCGGCTGCTACGGCGCGGCGCTGCGTTTCTAAGCTGTTTCGAGCATTGCAACGCCGCACGCCGTTGATATGTATATGATTGTACACTAAAATAATGAGTGACATAAATGAAATAACGTGCACATCACATAATACATAATTACCCTTAAAATATTCAATAAAACTATTTTAATGGTTTAACAGTATCTCGAGTCGAGTAGTTCAACGAGGGCAGCGCGGTTAGTACCTACTTGGTGTGGTGATGTCCAGGGAAAAATCGCCCTTCTCGCCTCATTTTCTGGAGGCTTGTATATCAGTATATCCGCTGTATCGGCAGAAGCTGTGCAGTATTATGCGAGTATTGTGTAGTGAATATACAATCATTTGGACAGGGTCGCGCCAAGCCTTTTGAGCGCGGTCGTGCAAATACGAACATGGATCCTTCGGTAGCATATCTAGAATTCATCTGAAAAGGGAGGTTGAGGAAAAAAGTATCTCAAATAAAACATGCTAAACAATTGAATATAAACATTTCAAATATTTCAATTTATGCCAGGGTCGGATTAAGGATTGGCGTGTCTTTAGGCAAATGAAGTATTTGCGTCCTCTTATTTACAAGCGGAGTTATGGAATTATGAAATGCGCCGCAGACGAAATTTTCGATTTTTTCAAGGTCAAACAGCCTCAAATTAAGAGTTAGAAAATTGACTTGAAATTAAATTGTCTTCGAAAAGTAGGTTTCGTGGGCACAAGACATAAAAATATCAAATACCAATAAAAAACGTTTTATTATAAAAAAAAATTACAGTATTTATATTTTCCTCTGAACAAAAATTAAATATAAAAATAGTATATTGAAAACATATCCTTTTTCGTGACTTCTTGCTTGCGAACTCCGCTATAATATAATCCTAATAATAAGTCTGCAAAATGTTGCTACAGAACAGAGGTAATAAATGCGACAATTCTATCAAAATAAAATAATCAAATAACGAAAAAATAATTTCCTTGTACGATTTATTTTCCAACGTCGCCCATCGGCCGTTAGGGGATAAATTTAGTTAATTTTGAACTGCTGGAGCGCCCCCTCGCGCGTTGGGTCCCCTTGAAAATTGCCTAGTTTGTCTATTGGATAATCCAGCCCTCGTTCATGCTATATGCTATATTGTAACTAAACGTTTAGATACATATTTTAATTTTAAATTTCAAAATTCGCGGCGCCTTACGGCGCCTTTAGTTACGTGACACCTTCGTGCGCTGCACGACTTGTCCTTATGGACGGCGCGATCCTACTTTTGGAGGGAATATAAGACAAAATTCCTTCTTTTCAATAGAAAAGACATTCGGCAAATTTGCCAGGTTGGGGTTAGGTCATTTCCTAACGTCGCGCGTCGATGATTCGTCTGTCACGAAAAGAGGCCGACCTTAAATTAAAAAAATAAATAAAACAACAAAATAAAAAAACATCGATATTACTGCTCAGTGCATTTGTCGGAATAAAGTTAGAATACCCCTGTATAATCTAAAATCCTGAATATGCCGTGTTTTTCGCTTACGTTTTTATATTTTTAAACAATCCGATAGATTAACCTGATTTAAGTAGTTTTACGTTAAATTACATATTCTAGCCGTTCGGGTCCACCTATGCTCGTTCAAATTATTCTTTTTATTTAAATATGCCTCTCAAAAATTTACTTCAATCTTCACATTTGCATTTAATGTATTCAAACTATGCATATATCGTATCCATTTCTGCAATAATGTTTATCTTTTCCGCCCTGCATTTGGATTTCTTACCTGTTTGAGTAGATGTATCGTAAAAAAATTAATAAAAGGCAAAAAAAATTTTTCGAAATTTCAAAAAAAAATTTAAAAATCAAGTTGGGAAAGTTATTAACTCAATTATATTTTACCGTTGGGTAAACCCCTGAAAATAATTTCGATTTACCCACCATCGGATATGAAGCACTTTATAATATCTCTTTAAATAAAAAAAATACCAGTCCGGGGAGTTTTAAGCGGCAGCTCCTTAATTTAATTGTAATGAAATATACGAGTATGCCTGTAACTTTTGCGATGTTTCGTTAAACCGTTTCTTGCTTAAAAATAAGTCGATGGAGTACCTCAGTACAACTTTATGACTAAATTGTATTATTATTTTTCAGTGGTTAACCTGGGCGGAGGTACTGGGTCAATCGAAATATGGAGCTGGTTCCTACATCATTTCCTACTTATTTTACATAGTATGGGCGCTGCTGTTCGCAGCTCTATCGGCGTCGTTAGTGCGCATGTTTGCACCATACGCCTGTGGATCCGGTATTCCTGAGGTAAGTACAAAATGTAAAAATTATCACTTATAGTACCTAAATGATATTGGACTCTGTAAAAAATTGCAAAAATGCTATAATGTACAATACAGTTCCGGTGCAATTACTAAAGTATAATTATCTTGTAAAGGCAAAGTTGATAATAAAATATCAGATAGAGACAAATGCATATTTCACTTTCTTCCAAGCTTATGCAATCGAAGGAACATTTCAGACCCACCCATAAATTTATGACAGCGTCGCTTTTGCTGACACAATACGTAAGTTCAGGGCCTTGGGGGGGGGGGGCAATGAGCTTAATATAAGTCGCTTTTTTCCGAGTAAAATTTTGAGATGACGAAAAATTATTTTTGGATTAATAATTTTTCGTCATCTCAAAATTTTACTCGGAAAAAAGCGACTTATATTAATTTTTTCTGAGTTGAGCAGAAAAAGGCGCCTTTCAAAATTTCGCACGAGGGCTCTTGAGGAAGTAAGGCCGGCCCTGTGTAAGTTCTATCTCTCGTCTTGTCTTGCTGTTGTCTTGCTCATGAATTAACCAAGGACAATTTCTGAAAAGTCAGTTAATGCAAGTACCTAAGTCCGTTTTTGGCTTGAAATTTTATCCAATTTCTTTTATAATTAGTTTGTAAAATAATAGGACATTTCCTGTTCGAATTTTCGTTATTTATGTTTATTAAAGATTAAAGACTTAGAAAAGGCCACTATGTTTTATATTTTTAATAAATAGGTACGTTATACTTCTGCTTGTATTTAGTCTATACTCGCAATATTTTTTTATCCGTTCCTGTGCTCTAGACCTAAGAGTAGTATAGTTATCGATATACTTAATATGTACTTTTTTTGTCTAATTATTGTAAGTTTAATAAAAAAAAAACGTATGTTGGAGGGCACTTCACTAATTTTAAAGATATAGTGCATGGTATAGTCTCGAATATCCCATTCTCATTTTAATAAATAAATGAATTAATATTTCCATAACGACGTTATCATTAGTTATTCTTATTAAAAACTTGTCAGTTAGGAATAGTATTTAATTTTTTCGTGAATTAAATAAAATACCTAGGTGAAATAAAACTTTTCAAACAATTTAAGGTATTTTAGAAAATCACTGTAGTAGGTATTTACTATAGATAAATAGAAACCATACGTGTTTTATGCCTTTTATTTACAGAGTTAACTCAGGATAATTCTCCTTCGACGCTGCTATCACTACTTAAATGTATTATTAATTTGTTGTTGTTTTTATGAAAACGATACATTTTGTGTTGCTGTGCACTGTCGCACAGAAATGCGCCATATAAAAATAGTATATTATATTACTAGGAGTAGAACGCACTCTTTTTTTGTGTTGAGCCCAGGATTTGCGCAAACTGGGCGAAACACAAAAAAAGGCGTTCTACTCCGTGTAATATATACTATTTTTTCTTCAAGCGTATTAAAATGCAAAAATTCATTTATTTATCATAAATGTACAAATATTCAAACTACAGTCTTACATGTTGACACAATATGACAAGTGGCTAGTGGATAGCGCGCCACCGGTGGCTTTCGGTATTAACATTATGTTACTAGTAAAACAATACCCACTGCGGTGGCGCTTTCGGAACTAACATTATGTTACTAGTAAAACAATGTCCACTACGGTGGCGTTCGGTACTAACATTTTGTTACTAGTAAAACAATGTCCTACTTCTACTTCTGTTTTTGGTGACATAATTTAAACATTTTAATACGCTTGAAGAAAAAATATATTTTGACGTACCTCCTAAAAACGAATGTGATGTCTAAATTTCGATTTATTCTCAGCTCATCGTTTTTCTTTGATTTGTTATGATTCCAATATAGCTCGAATAGGCTGGGACGAAGTCAAGCTATTCGGACATCAGATCTGTTTTTGCCACGTCAAAATACATGGAAAAGTGATGGTATAATTTCTGATACAGAGCCTTTTTGTCGTTGTGCTATTATGTTGCTAAATTGTCCACAATAAAGTAGCCGATACTTTCGGCACACTTTCTTTACATTAGTTCATTTTTGTGTAATTTTTTGTGAGTCCAACTATCTCTGGTTATACTGTACTCGAAATGATAAATGTAACTGGCTTGTGGATAGTTAGATAATATAGGAACCAAGGAAGTGCTTTAAGAGCCATCTGGGCCAAAGTAACTTTGTTGGCAACATATGTTGCCGATATTGTCGTTAACAAATAACATCGATTGTTTCTAAAATTGAATTTGACATTTATCGGGTCTATACACGATTCAACTTGCTGGAGCTAACCTTGTCGGCATGCTTTAATATTTGCCGTGCCAATTCGTAAAATTTCACCGACATTGTCAATAACAATATTTTTTTCTTTTTCACTTGGTGGCGGTAAATTCCAAAAAATTGTCGGCGACGATGTATTCAAGGTGTTAATCTAAAAGTAACTTTTCTCTAATGTATACGCTTCAAAATCGAAATTTTAAAATTCAAACGTAACCAAAAAATTGGGAACATTGTCACCCGGTATCTCGACAAATGCATCATTTAAGACCGCTTTTATTCCACTGCACTCTAAACAATTTTCTCAAAAAAATAAATTTTTCAAACAGGAATTTAGAAAATAACTTTGTTCGGTTACTTACCTACCTATTTTTATTTTTATTTTGACGTTTCGTTTCAGATTAAGACTATACTCAGTGGATTTATTATTAGAGGATACCTTGGAAAATGGACCTTGGTAATAAAATGTGTGGGTCTGATATTGTCTGTATCGGCAGGTCTAAGCCTTGGGAAGGAGGGTCCCATGGTGCACATAGCGTGCGCAATAGGTAGGTCATAACAATAGTATTATTGAGTTTAGCACTTTAAAATTCATGTTAACAAAGATAATAGTCATTGAGCGTAATTGTCACGCTATTCAGTTTAACAGCTTTCGAACAGTATGGATCTGATGTCCTGTTTTGCCCCATTTACTTATTAGAGTTAGATCAATATGCATATCAATAGTCCTGCAGCCCGCTGGCTCTTTGCTCAGATTATCGGGGAAAAGCTTCAGAATGGCTAATTTTTTTCATTATCAGAGGGTCTACTCTCTATTACAAAGTTTTGAGAAATTTTCAAAAATGGATAAAGGAAACTTTCCAATTTTTCAAAGTTTTGGGAGTTTCTGGAACGAAGTTTTGATAAAATGAAAATTTTCAGTAAAATATTTGAATATTTCGAAAGTTCCCAAAGAAAACTTTCCCGGAATTTTGGAAACTTTCAAATATTTCAGTATTCTATTGAAAACTTTCATTTTTATCAAAATTTCGTTCCGGGAACTTTCGAACGGAAAGTCCTTTACCCATCTCTGAAAATTTTGTAATCTACAATATTAATGAATACTAATTATTACATAGGAGCAACGAGATCAGAGATAATTGCAAAAATGTGCAGAGAAGCACAATGTTTCGCCATTCTGACGGCTGTAAATCTTAAAATATCAACAATAGAGAAAAATAGTTTAAATAAAAGTTATAGCTTTTTTCATTTTCTACAATACTGGTAATACTTAATTTTAGGATAGAACTAACAGGAAAGGAAATAATTGAGAAAAACCTATTTTGACTGTCATTTTTTTTAACATGGCGGTCGTAGTGGGCATGATATTCTTGTGGAAAACATTAATTAATGATTGTGGTAACCCTCTTTCGTTTACAAACAAAAAATTCCTTGTAGGAATTATTCATTATCCACGGGTACCCCCCCTTTTTTTGTTTCCTGTAGTATATTATTCAGTGATCGTATAATGATGGCTATTACTCGCCAGGGTGATATTTAGGTCATGAGTCGAAGGCGTGTAATAGCCACTATACGCGAGCAGAATTCCTATACTTACTGTTTTAGTCGTTTAAAAGTGAAAAAATAAAGTTAGCTCATAGTAAACCTTTGTTTGACGTTTGAAACGTCAAAGGAGAGCCCTTGGAAACAATGAACTCGCCCGAGTTGATTATGAAAATTTCTAGTTCCTGATTGGTCAAAGGAGCGTTAGAATGAGGTTATGTTCATTACACGTTAGTATGGAATTATGACTACCATTATGACTCAATTGTTAAATGTAGAATGGAAGGATTATACGATAGTCGTGGATAATAGTATAGCTCTCTGCAAAACTAGTTGAGATCTTGCAAAGAAGGTTGAAATAATTATAAAGAATTTAGTGCTGTACAAATTCGCAATTACATATTTCTGTATTCGATGAATAGTTAACGAGATATTTTGAAAGAATTTTTTTTTTTTAACTTTTGATGGGTTATAGTTCATAACTAAACTAAAAGGCGTCTGTGACAGAAGTTGTAGAGAATTTATTGCTCTACAAAATTGCTATTTGACATTTTAATATACGATTAATAGCTTAACGAAATAATTCGTAAAAATTACTTTTTTCAAACTTTGACATGCTGTAACTCATAAACTGTTAGTTATACGAAAACAAGAATGGAATGAGAAGGAATTTGTACAGAATTTAGTACTGAACAAAAAAAATGCTGTTATTATGTTTGTCGTACGGTTCAACAATTTAAAAAACAATCTTCAGTCCGTCATATTGAAGTCATTTTATATTTAAAAATTATAGTATCAGATTCTTAACTAAAGGTATGAAGCACATTGAACCATTTTACTTCAGATTATTTGAATAGTTTCTTAAGGTTTCAGTTCGCAATAGTGAATCCAAATTTGCAAATTCTAACGTCGAATTCGTATTTAGCGAGTCCAAAAACTTACAGATATTAATTTTAGTGTACGTACTAAATGTTACGAATTTTGACCAGCTTTTTGAAATTTGGCCACACTACGTCGGATAAAAAATTCGTATAGAACTTCTTAAGTTGCCTCTTAGAACTTCATTTTGCTTATACATTTTTTAGCACATTTTCTATTATTTTTTGAATAACTAATTTTCAAAAATAAGAGTATTTTTTCTGACGGAACCGTTCGATTTTCAACGCTTATTGCATGAAACTGCTTTGTTTCCTTCTAATGTATCACCTGTTAAAATTATGATAATCAGACTTCTAACACCTTATATAAATCAGTTGAATAGTAAAACTTCGTGAATAAACATGTTTCTAATTTGCAACTAAATATATCATTAGTTTGAATAGAGTACTACCACAATAACAATTGTAGGTAATATTTTCTCATATCTATTTCCCAAGTACGGGAGGAATGAAGCCAAGAAGAGAGAAATCCTTTCTGCATCTGCGGCCGCTGGAGTTTCTGTTGCCTTTGGCGCTCCCATTGGTGGAGTACTTTTCAGCCTGGAGGAGGTAAGGTGTTTAACTATTAATGCTAATACTCTCAATGATAAAATCTTTTTTCTTCTTTTTTTCTTCTATTATTTCAGTAGATAAAAACAATATCACATTAATTGGCGCAGAATATTACAAATTGCCTAGAGCATAACTTTCGTTCCAATTTATTAGTTTTTTGTATTTACATCTAGAAATAATTACTCCTTCCAACCTGGCAAAAATTGAAAACAGCCAAAAAGGAAAATAATACGGGGCCTTTTCATTTTAATTTCTATCTGCTGTTAAATATCGGCCCCATCTTTATGATTCACCCTGTACGCATGAAGGGTGGGTGCATGAAGCCCTTTTCCGGCCCTAAAAATTCTTGCGGCTAATGCCAAAATAATTTTGAGATCTTGGCATCTTGTACGTACATATCGCAATTTTATGGACTCTTGCTTGCTTACTTTACCTATTGACCCCCCATTTACCCTCAACCATTCAATGAAATAAGGTCAAAATATAATCTAGTTCCAGGTCTCGCTATAATACATAGGGGTACCAAATTTCAATTCAATATCATGAACCGTTCCACACTAATCGCGCGCACAAAAAATGTTACAGACAGGCAGGCAGACCAACCGACAGACAGACACACATTTTTTTACTCAATCTTAAAATTTCGACGTTTCATGACATTCTATCCTATTTGAACAAAAAAAATATATAATTTTTTTTACGATTTCCACGATGTGAGAGGTGAGTGTAATAACCTGTTTTTAGTGATTCCTCCTTCATATTTTTTATGAGCATAATGAGGAGCAACATTTTTTATTTTAAATATATGATGAAGTATTTCTTCTGCTGCGTTCATAAAAAAAATGACGGAGGGATCACCAAAAATAAAGCCCATTTTTTGTTATTTCTCCTTATTTTTAGCAGAAACTGCTTGTACAACGAAAGTCTAGAAGAAAAAATGCTAATTACTATGACCGTGGGACCCACGTTTTTTATTCAACAATTTTTAGGGCCAGAAAGGGACCCTTATGTGCACCCATCCGTTCAAGGATAAAACTGTTACTCCAAAAGATTTTGTTTATATAATTTGATGCTTCTACATGAATGTAAATAATTCGTATATTCAATTTTGTAATTAATCATATATTTTCCTTAAGGATGCAAGGTGAGAGGGAAATATGCGCTTGTTTTCGGTTTATTATAAATATTTAAAAAAATCATAAATGGTACAATCTTTAAAATAGTTTCAGGTACTTCCCATTGCTCTACAAAAATTGTATATAGTTAAATGCCATTCTCTAATAATGAAATTAGGAATTATTTTCATTGACAAACTACAATATTCAAGTACAACAAATTTACAATAAAAAATATATACAGGGTGTTATTAAAAAGTATGTCAATCGCTTAATCATAGACTCAGCACCTCAGAAGAAGTTGATTGAACCTAATTTACCTCTATCCGAAATCCTATGAATATACAGCCCTCTAAAGTTGGAAATAAAAAACATCTTTTTTAAATATTGTACAAGTGGCTAGAGATACTTTTTTCAATACTGGTACGATGTAACATATGTCAAAGGGTAATAGTTTAAATTAAAAAAAAAAATTAAATTAAGTTTTATAAATGGCTGATTTAGGGTAAGAAACCCTTCCCACCTACCCCCTTCTTTAGTGGTACGCTTATGACTTTTTTGGTATATTGTAGTTTATAGAAAATCTAGTTGTACAACTTTTTTGCATCTTGTGTTTTTTCATTTCAGTGATCATTTTTAAATGAGACAAAATATTAAAAACATTGTCGTGTGTTTTAAAGGGTAGAATGTTGAAAACTGGAGAAAAATAATGAACTTTTTTATTTTATTTTTTTAATTTTTTTTTGTTTTTTTAATTTTATTTTGTTTTTTTTACTCATACATGTAAAACTGAAATTAAGAGGTGACTGATAAAATAAATGATTTTTCTAGAGTTTTTAACATTTCATCCTTTAAAACAGATCATAATGTTTTTAGTATTCTAAGTTTCATTTAGAAATGATCACTTAAACGAAAAAAACACAAGATGCAAGAAAGTTGTAGAATTAAATTTTCTATGAAATAGAATATACCAAAAAAGTCATAGGCGTACCACTAAAAAAGAGGGTAAGAGAGAAGGGTTGTTTAACCCTAAATTAGCCATTTCTAAAACTTAATTTTAAAATATTTTTACTTTAAACTATTACCCTTTGACATATGTTACAGCGTACCGGTATTGAAAAAAATATCTCTAGCCATTTGTAAAATATTTAAAGAATATGTTTTTTTTATTTCCAACTTAAGAGGGCTGTATCTTCGTAGATACAGATAGATTTTGGATAGAGGTAAGTAAAAGAAGTTGATTGAACCTATTCAATCAACTTCTTTTGAGGCGCTGAGTCTGTGGTTAAGTGATTGACATACTTTTTAAAAACACCCTATATATTTGTATTCGTTAGAACAGTAGCAAGTATGCAAAACAGTTTTAAAGATTATACTGTGTTTGGTTATTTAAATATTTATAATATAATAATATATATAATATAATAAAATAAACGCATATTTCTCTCTCAGTCTGCAAAGTCCCATCCTTAAGAATCAATTAGAGATTATCTAAGAGTTTAGTTAAATAGCTCTTCATTTAGTTTAATGTGGCAAACTAATTTTTTTGCTGCCATTTAATGGGAGTGCTTTAAGCGATAAAATGATAAATCGCCGCCCACACCTTCTAATCTTCCTAATTATTTGTTAAGGTCAGCTATTATTTCCCACTGAAAACGCTCTGGAGGTCATTTTTCTGTGCGCTGATTGCCGCATTCATTTTGCGATCCATAAATCCATTTGGAAATGAGCATTCTGTCCTCTTCTACGTGGAATATAATAAACCATGGATATTCTTCGAGCTGATTCCCTTCATCGGACTAGGGGTTATAGGGGTAAGGAAACTTTTTATTTAATCATTTAAATTAGGATTTGAAGCATTATAGACCAAGGGTTCATGACATTTTTTTAAATGATATAATCATCCGACAGACATTAATGTTCATTATTAAGAACAATTAAATGTAAGGAACAATAACGACGACGTCTGTCGGAATGGCGTCGCTGCGTCATCAATTGACAGCTCTCTAAAGTAGGATAAAAGCAATAAGAGAAAAACAGAAAGGAGTGCTCAATCATCACAATTATTAGACAAGGACGGCAAGCATTTTGTGATGGCACTGTAGACAATATGACCGAAAATAATTATACAAGACTTTTTTTAATTTCCTTATTTACATTAACGTCCTGGCGAAGTTTACCTATTATACTCCAGTCAAATAGGAAAAATTAGAGGAAAAACTGTTTTGAAACTTGACAAAGTTCAGTCAATTATTTTATTCTTTTAGTTACCACCCTGTATATCTTTATTACTAAAACTAAAATAGGTTTCTTCGTTAGCAATTGTGTTAACTACATGTCAAACATAAAGAAGGATAAGGTCAGACGCGCAATGGGCTCAATTAGCATTTTTTTTAATTCAAATTGTACTTAGTTAGTAAATGTGCAAAAATATTAGATTTTTTTTTCAACTGCTTCTCCCACAAAATAAATAATGAAAATAGAGTGCGCGAAAACACAGTGTGACGTCACACCACTACTGGCGGTCGACCGTTCGCCTGTTCCCATATAGTTTCATATGGCACGCACGACGAACGTGCTAATTTCGTTCATACTTTTAAGTGTTCTGTATTTTGTTATTAACATTGATAAAAAATGGGGTTATATAAATATTGTATAATTCCAGACTGTAAAAGTACATCAGTGTCTACTCCCAGTAGAATATTTATTTCATTACCTTGTGATTAGGAATTTGTGGCAGCAAGCTATTCACAGGGAGAGATTTGTTTATAATAAAGGGACGAAATATTGTTGTGAGGATAAAGTCTGGTATAACAGGTTATTATTAAAAATTGTACGATAATAAAATTTGTAGCTTGAATAGGATATGGAAAATTATATGTATTATAAAATACCTTTTATATTTAAAAAACCACAAGTCGCACACCCACCAAACTCAATATCATTATAATTCATGAAAAATTGTCTATCTGAAAATGTAAAAATATATAGGGTCATCCATTTAAAAAAACTGCCGATGACGTCACATCTCAAAAAATAGTATAGCTGTTGAAAATCAAAGTACGTCACTGAATAGAATAAAAATACTACAAAAACTTCTGTTAAGGGTATTTTTTAATCGAACTTATAGTTTAGCCAGAAATCGGGTGTTTCCACACATTTGCCCAACCCTGTATATATATTTTTTTTCAAGAAGCTTTTCTGGAAAAACCAATGGAATAATCGGAAAAATGTATAAGAGCTTTTTTGTAGGAAATCACATTCTGAACAAGTTTACTTATGTTCATTTAGCCGTAAAATCGCGCACTTTTTGAAATATTTGCATTCAAAATTAAAAAAACACGAAAAAACACATACATATATTTTT
The DNA here is from genome assembly GCA_936432065.2 of Rutpela maculata. NCBI lineage: Eukaryota > Metazoa > Arthropoda > Insecta > Coleoptera > Cerambycidae > Rutpela > Rutpela maculata. The sequence continues at coordinate 120,451,877 of OW386285.2, forward strand.
CGCTTTTCCGGAAAAGCCAATGGGATAATCGGAAAAATGTATAGAATCTTTTTTGTAGCACGTCGTATTCTGAACACGTTTACTTATATTCGTTTAGCCTTAAAAACGCGTACTTTTCGAGATATATATGTCTAAATGAAAAAAAACACGAAAAAACGTATATATATATGTATATATCTCAAAAATCATTTCTTTTTTTTTCTACGCATAACCAAAATCTTGTTCTAAAAGTTGAATACTTACTTCCTATGCAGAAAAACTGCTGTTCGGAGTTTTTCTCCGCTTTTTTCCTAATTTGAGTGGACTATTAGTTAACCTACCTCTGTAACTAGCACGTTTCATTTCAGCAGTTATGTAATCTTTATTATTATAAAAATGTCTACACACGGCAAAATGTTGGAATCAATCAACGTATCCATTTTCTAGAGAACACGTATTTTTATGTATAAAAAATAACAGAAAGAAATAAGTTAAATAACGAAAAATAACACCACACCCGCACAGTGTCAACGCTTAAACTGAATATAACCGCATAACTCATAGAACCAGTGGAGTGGTGTGACAATCATCCGCGCTGTCGGCCGTTTCAAATATGTTACGAATTCGAAATCAAATATTAGGGTTAATGTTAACGCTAGCGGCCTAATTTTTTCACTATATACATACGGAAAATATAAAAATAAATTATAAAGTAAATATCACTAAATGAGCCCATTGCAATAAACGGGATTGGCCATTAGGCGAGGCGATGCATGTCGTGCTGAATTTGTTCATCATTTGTCACATCGATAGCGGTCACAGCACAGCGGCAGCTCTCCCATCTGCTCCGAATATACGAGTATGAACGAAGGATATTCCTATGTAGCGTGAAAACATGAAATCACTGTATATAAAATTTTGCGTCTATTTTGGTTCCCCCCGTAGTGTATACCGCATAAGTACATTACTTATGTTATTTCTACCAAACATCCTATATTTTTATTTTTATATTTATGATTATGGCGGTAATATAATGACGTGTTTCTATAACATTTCCTAATCATAATACTTGTATATCTGAATTGAAAAAAAATTACAGGTATTTAAATGCCCTGTTTTATAAATATCTCAACAAATACAAAAGTGTCGTATTTACATGGCCGTAGTTCATACTTATAACAATTTTTCCACTGCAGAAAGTAGTCTTATATTGCCTAAGGCCTTTGCCTTGTATTAAAATACCACAGGCTCCACATTTTATATTTTTCCAAATTAGGTCAGTACAGAAATAAAACGAACATATTGTTTTAGGGTGTAATAGCGACGATATTCATAAAAGCCAACTTGTATTGGTGCAGATACAGGAAGTTCTCAAAACTAGGTCAATATCCGGTAACAGAAGTTCTGGTAGTTACAGTAATGACCGCCATTATAGCCTATCCCAACCCTTACACCAGAATGAACACCAGCCAGCTCATATATTTGTTATTCAGCCAGTGCGGGATATCAAATTCGAACGATTTGTGGTAAGTATTACACGTATTTCTATGCTTTTGTTAGACTTGAATCTGTAATTTGAAAATTTTGTAATTTTTATCTATTTGTTGTCACTTTTTAAAAATATGATAATGGGGTTTTTGAAGTATTTAAAGGATTTTCGTAAAGAAGATGGTCTCTATAATGTAATATTTTGATGGTGAGGGTGAGGAATTGCATCCGATTATAAGACTTTGTCACATTGGTAAAATTTTCTATCGTGTCACTTTCCCTCTACCACCCCCTTTTATCCTCATAAAAAGGCAAAAATGAGGTCTTGCTTGTTCTAAGGTTCTGATCTAACTTTTCTCTGAAGCCAATTTTGGGCACAAAATGTTTTCTACCATGTCAGTTTCCCTCTACCACCACTTTTATCCTCCCAAAAAGGGGGTAAAAAACAGCTTTTGTCTGAAGGTTCTGACCTCTCTTTTTTGAAGTATTTTAATGCACTGAAGCTAATTTTGGACAAAAAAAATTTCTATCGTGTCAGTTTCCCTCTACAACTTTTATACCCATAAAAAGGCAAAAATGACGTCCTAAGGTTCTGATCTAACTTTCCTAAAGTATTTTGATCCGCCGAAGCCAATTTTGGGAAAGAAAATTGTTTCTACCGTGTCAGTTTCTCTCTACCACCCCCATTATCCCCCCAAAAAGGGAAAAAAACAGGCTTTGTCTGAAGGTTCTGACCTAACTTTTTTGAAGTATTTTGACGCGCTGAAGCCAATTTTGGGCAAAAAAAAATTCTATCGGGTCAGTTTTCCTCTACTACTCCCTTCATCCCCTAAAATTGTTTTTGTCCAAAATTTGTTTCAGCGCGTCAAATTACTTCTGAAAGGTTAGATGAGAACCTTAGGACAAGAGCTTTTTTGCCTTTTTTAGGGGATGAAAGGGGTGGTAGAAGAAAACTGGCACGGTAGAATTTTTTTTTATCCAAAATTGGCTTCAGCGCATCAAAATACTTCAGAAAAGTTAGATTAGAACCTTAAGACAAAACCTTTTTTTATTTTGTAGACCTGTGAATTGATAAAACGCAATTAAACCCAGAATGTCTAATTTCAATTGCAAGTTGCATTAGGAATCGAAACTTAATTGGGCTTTGAAAAACTGACAGAATTCACAATACGACTCACAGAAAAATATGGAAATTATAAAAAAATTAGACATGTGTGATTCATTGAAGATAGACCACCTTGATATTTTCGTATTTTGATGGAATCGAAACACATTTTTTTGCGGTATTTTTGGAATATCTGGAATTGGTTCTAACATCAATACCTAGTCGTGATCAAGAAAATGATTGAAAGTACAGAAAAATATTCAGGCATTCTTTTCGCTATAAATGCTACTTAGAAAAATTATTTAAAATTACGGAAGGTGTTAAGGTCACCTCGAAAAAAAAAATATGAAATTTTAATTTAAAATGGAAATTGCAACTTCCATCGTAGTGAAATTGAAAACCTATTTGTTTTTTTTTATGTTTTTATTTTGTCTTGTTTAACAAAACAAGAAATATCTTGCGTTGCAACTTCATTTTCCTTTTTCTTCCGATCTGTTTCACCGATTTGAAATGCGAGGGAAGCCGCCGGCAAATCAAGTAATAGAACAGTTGGTCCTCTTTTGAAAATTTTAATTTTGAATGATTATCTTTATTTAAACACGTATTGTTTATTCGTTCTACCGTGTACGCTACAACCTACAAATTTTCACATATGTATAGCAGTGTTCGGTATTAGAACTACTACATGCCCACTCTTAAAAGTCTTTAGCACTGGAAATGATCGTTTTGACATACTCATTAATATAGTCCACTCAAATTAGAAAAAAAAAACGCCGTTTTAAAGAAAGATTTTGAACAGCAGTTTTTTTGCATAGATAGTAAGTACTCAACTTTTAGAACAATTTTTTGCTTATGCGCAGAAAAAAAAAGACATGATTTTTGAGATATATACATATATATACGTTTTTTTTCATTTAGACTTTCATATCTCGAAAAGTACACGTTTTTAAGGCTAAATGAACATAAGTAAACGTGTTCAGAATACGATTTATTACAAAAAAGGTTCTATACATTTTCCCGATTATCCCATTAGTTTTTCCTAAAAAGCGACTTGAAAAATATATCTATGTTTTTTCGTGTTTTTTTTTATTTTGAATGCAAATATCTCGAAAAGCACGCGATTCTAGGGCTAAATGAACATAAATAAACTTATTCAGAATGAGATTTTCTACAAAAATGCTCCTACAAATTTTTCGATTATCCCTTTGGTTTTTCCGGAAAAGCTTCTTGAAGAATATGTATACTTGCTTTTTCGTAATTTTTTTTTTTTTTTTTTTCATTTGGACGTATATATCTCGGAAAGTACGCATTTTTAAGGCTAATGAACATTACTAAACTGTTCAGAATGTGATTTCCTACAAAAAAGGTTCTGTATATTTGAGAGATATATACGTCAAAATGAAAAAAAAAAACACGAAAAAGCAAATATATATATTTTTCAAGCTTTTCCGGAAAAACCAATGGGATAATCGGAAAAATGCATAGGAGCTTTTTTGCAGGAAATCCCATTCTGAACAAGTTTACTTATGTTCATTTGGCCCTAAAGTTGCGCACTTTTCGAGATATTTGCATTCAAAATAAAAAATACATGAAAAAAACACATATATATATTTTTCAAGTCGCTTTTCCGGAAAAGCCAGTGGGATAATCGGAAAAACATATGGAACTTTTTTTGTAGGAAGGCGTATTCTGAACATGTTTACCTATGTTTGTTGAGCCTTAAAAACGCGTATTTTTCGAGATATATACGTCTAAATGAAAAAAAAAAACACGAAAAGACGTATATATATGTATATATCTCAAAAATCATTTTTTTTTCTGCGCATAAGCAAAAAAGTTGAATACTTACTTCCTATGCAGAGAAACTGCTGTTCAGAATTTTTCTCCGCTATTTTCCTAATTTGAGTGGACTAATAATCAAGTAGGCGATTAAAAACTTGGCTTCTTAGAACTCTTGAGAAGGACCACAGATATTAACGAAATTCTGTTTAATGGTATATCGGCGATGTTTTATATAGCCACCATGTAAGTGAAATTATAACCACCACGTTGCATTATCAGAACAAAAATCGATGATTTAGAAAATTATTTTAGCTTTAAAAATATTACGATGTCTTTTCGTGTTATACTATATCAAATGAAAACCGAGTTAATAATTTGAAAATTAAAAAAGTATCTTCCGAAATGTCGCGCAGCGGTTCATGGTGGTTAATTTACCATATTTAGGAGGAAAATATGAATAACACTTCATTTTTAGCTATATATTTGTTGAGAAGTATATTTTTGTTTACAGGTATTAAATTTACGATATGGTGCATAAAAATACATACGTAAATATATACAGGATGAGTCAGTAGAGTGTGGATGGTCAACATCTCCTCAACCGTTTGAAAGAACTTCACACAAAACAAATGGAAAGTGGGTCCCAGTCGATTTGTCTGAAAATTCAGTATGTTATAGTTCTCGACTTTCTGAACAAAAGTTCTCATGGGCCCAACTCGATCCTCTGTCTAGTTCCCGAGATACAGCTCAAGAAATGTACAAGAATGATCTCTTGTACAATTAAAGAAATTTCGAATTCATAATTTGTTTTCATACATTTTATATTATAGCCCTTTATAATATTTTTCACTAAAAACATTTGTTGTTTCAATAAAAATAGCGTAGAAAAAAAATTAAAGTTTGGCGGTGACCTTGGAATTGACCTTGGCCGAGCCCTCCAAGGTCACTTGGAGGTCAAATCGATTTTTTAATGGAATCTCTACTTTTAACCCCGGAAATGAAACGTAGCGGTTCCATTTTAAAAAATCGACTTGACATTCAAATAACCTTGAAGGTATGGTCAAAGGTCAAATCCAAGGCCACCATCAGATAGCCAGGGAAATTTTCTACAACTTTTTTATTTAAAGTTTTTTCTAGGATTCGTATTTTTCAAGTTATTCTGCTGTTCAGATGACCTTTAGAGGTCAATTTTGTAAATGCCGAAAGTCATGTCCGAACGTAAAATTTTCCGCTCGTTTCATTTCCGGGGTTAAAAATAGGGGGTTCCATTTAAAAAAAAATCGACTTGACCTTCAAATGACCTTGAAGGTCATAGTCAAGGTCAAATCCAAGGTCACCGTCAGATAGCCAGAGAAATTTCCTCCTTTTGTATTTAAAGTTTTTTTCTAGGATTCGTATTTTTCAAGTTATCTTGCTGTTCCCATACTTTTATGCTACCCTGTATATCAAAATAACAAGTGAAAAAAATATTCGGTCAAATTGGCTAAAACATTTTTTACATTAAGTAATGTTTTCCTGATCAAAAAACTTTAATTGAAAAATTTTCCGAAATTGCTCCTTGGATCTCCAATACCTCATCAATAAATTAAAAGTTCGATAAGATACAGAATTTTACAAGAATTTATAGTTGTATCTCGAAAACTAGAGTTGGGCCCATGAGAACTTCTGTTCAGAAAGTCGAGAACTAACATACTGAATTTTCAGACAAATCGACTGGGATCCAGTTTCCATTTGTTTTGTGCGGGGTTCTATGAAAAAACAAAAATTGTGGGAGATAAAATTACTTTCAAAACTACAGGGTGTTTAACATAATGGTGAAAAGCTAATAGCAGAATATTTTAAATAGAACCCCCAATAGTAAAATCTGCCAAAGACGTAATTACGTAAATTTGAGAGTCATTTGATTTTGAAAGTTAGTCAAATCCATGTAATAATTTACAGGATTCTCAGATTGAACACAATTATACAGGGTGTTCTCCACGATAATTCAAACTAAACACCCTGTATATTTTTATTTAAAATGTTTCTGCAGTTAATTACCTACATGTTGATACCATATAGCAACTATTTTTTTTTTGACGATTTGAAGCGGAAAAAAGTCTATTATATATTCATTATTTTTCTTTAGCTTTTTACTGCACTTCTTAATATTTTGTGTTCAACCGCTTTGTAAATAGTCCTTATTGATGCTCTACTGCGCAATAACTTCTCATTTTGCAAACATTCAAACGGTTGAAGTATTTCCAAAGAAATAACTTTTTCCGAATTTCCGAAATGAGACGAGATATTTTTTACAGTTTGATAACGTCTGAAAGTACAGACACTTACCTGCCATACATGACAAAAATTAAAGTGAAACTTCGTGAAACTTTTTTTAAAACTCAAATAAATGCATAAATTAACATCTAAACAAAATATCAATTCGTTATGTAATTCTGCGCAGTAGTATGCATACCATGAAATATTTTATGAATATATTACGAAAATTGACCACTGTGCGGCCTTTAATCTAATATTTGGTATGATACTATGAAAGAGAAGGTACGCTCGGTACTAACAATGAAAACACTTTATTTTATCATTTGGTAATTTTAACAACCTTCCTTTGATTTAAACTGTCGGATTCTTTAATATTTTTATTGAGAAATCTATTACGAAAATACGTTTTATATCTATAGAAGCGTTTTTGCAGTGTCACCTAATTCAATAGCGCGGGACATCAATATGTTCTCTTATGTAATTATTACAAATATTTAATGACCCCATTGATTTGATAAAAAATCTCATTAATTTTTTTGCGCTTTGCAAGAAAATCTGAACTACTTTTCATTAAACCACCCTTTGACACATAGATTTTACACCATTCCCTGCGCGGTTTCGTCTGCGAGGGCGTTTTTCTCGAAAACTGCTAATCCTAATGAAACAAAGTCAGTAGGTGTCTGTTTCGAAAGGTAAAAAAGTTTCTCGGATGCTATAATGACTCCTGGGAATTATCACATTTTATCGACATGGCATTATAAAAAACGTTGAAGAATTCTGTTGTATTTGTTTATATCAATGTGCTGTGTTTTTTTTATTGAAATCCAATGTGACAAAGGAAAACTTACCTTTGTAATCCTGAGGATATCAATAAATTGTGACGAAACGCCGACTATTTAAAAGAGTTATTTTCTTAACTCCTTTCTGGTGTATACCCGTCAACCCTCACCAGCATTAAAGCACAGACCATCAACCACTAATAAAAATTATAAAAAACTTCATACTTTCTACACTTATTATAATTTGACCATAATATTAACATATTTGTTAACAATTATGTAGCGATGTCATGCCAAAATTTGATATCAATATATTGTTTCGTTCTTAAGTTAAACTAAAAAAATAACTATTTTGATATTTTAGAATTTTTTCACATTTTTGCTTGTCTCGACCAACCAACCAACCAACCAATTGTACCTACCAGCTGACGTCACGGCGGAGACCGGGAGAATTCTGTGCGGGAGCAATACTGTCTTTCATAGTTTCATGAATATTTGCTGATTTATTTCCTTGAACCTATGCCCCCCCAAAAAAGCTTTCGTCGCTGTCATATAAAATATACCATTTTTTTTTTTTTTTTTTCAGTGACTACAATCGTAATTTCACCGACGTCAACTCGGCGATAGAAATTGCCGCTGCCGGCCCCGGAGTCTACAAAGCAGTTTGGCTCCTAATTCTCGCGCTTGCCCTCAAACTTGTTATGACCATATTCACCTTTGGCATGAAGGTACCATGTGGTCTCTTCATTCCCTCACTTTGCTTGGGCGCCATCGTAGGGAGGATAGTAGGCATCGGTATGGAGCAGCTCGCCTACAACTATCCCAAAATTTGGCTGTTTAGTGGAGAGTGCTCGACGGGGGATGACTGTATTACCCCCGGACTGTATGCCATGGTGGGTGCCGCGGCGGTACTTGGTGGTGTTACGAGAATGACTGTGTCTCTAGTGGTGATAATGTTCGAACTTACCGGAGGTGTGCGGTATATCGTGCCACTTATGGCTGCCGCAATGGCTAGTAAATGGGTAGGAGACGCCCTGGGCAGACAGGGTATTTACGACGCGCATATAGCGCTCAATGGGTATCCCTTCCTGGATTCGAAGGACGAATTCCAGCATACATCATTAGCAGCAGACGTGATGCAGCCAAAGTAAGTATATTTTGTTCTTTATGAAATTTTATTTGAAGGGGACAAATGGAAGAAATTTACTTTTCATTTATTTTTTTATTAAAAACTATGTGTTTTTCTTGGTGAGCGGCAGATATATATAATAATTCTATATGTTATTCGTATAATATGCAGACGACTTAAAAATATTTCTCGAAATAACATCAATCGAAGACTGTGAGAGATTGCAAAATAATCTAAATAAACTCCATGACTGGTGCATTATCAATAAACTGCCACTTAATCTACAGAAGTGTAACACCTTGTCATTTACCAGAAAGCATAACATATTTCTCTATGATTATAATCTTCAGGGTGTCATATTGCACAGACCAGACTCTTTTAAAGACTTAGGAGTTCACTTTGATCCTAAACTTAATTTTATAAAGCATATTGAGTCAATAGGCGCCTTTAAAACCATAGGATTTCTCACACGAAACTGTATTACGAAACTGTAAACATTGACACTATGCCACTATGCGCACCCTATATATGACATTTGTAAGATCCCGCCTCGAGTACGCCACAGTGGTTTGGAGCCCTACCTACAACGTTTATATCCTCCAACTTGAAAAAATACAACGTAGGTTTCTCAAATCGGCCACATATATAATTCACGGTTATTATCCACAAATCGGGTTCCCCCCCGATATACTGCTTAATCGCTTTAATGTTTGCGAACTGGACAAAAGGAGAGTAGCTGCCTCTATAATATTTTTGTATAAAATAATAAATAATCGCCTCGATTGTATCAGACTCTCCAATCAAATGATATAAAGAGTACCTAGAATTTCCTCAAGAAATTGCAACCTTTTTCATCTCACCACTGCCAAAACAAATATTCTTATGCCATCTCCGCTATATCAAATGTACCTTAACTACTCAAACCTGGAAAGTCGACTTGATATATTTTGCACTAACCCATCACAAATAAAAAAATATATTTTTAATTAACGGGATGTAATGTTTTCACTTTTTTCACTTTCACTTTTTTTTTCTTTCTTGTTTTTTTTACCATTTCATATTACTCTAAAATAAGTAGATATACCTACTGTACGTATAATTTTGTTTATATCTTTATATGTCTTTGTATCTTAATTTATTTGTAGTTATAGTTGCTCTCTCTTTATCCTGTAATTGGGCCTTGTGCCTGTTGGATATCGTAATAAATAAATAAATAAATAAATAAATAAATAAATAAATAAATAAATAATAAATTTCAATTAATTTACCATTTAAATTTGAAACTATGAATCGTAATGATCATAAATCTAAATTCGTAAACGTTTTAGAGTAAGCAATGGCCGTTAAAACACCACATCAACGAGCACAAGAAACAATTAATGCTAATGTGTAATGCTAATGAAAGCATAATGTTAGAGATAAGCATCAGCTGTGTCTAAACTATACTGGATGCCAATGAAACGCCCAAGGATTCAAATAATACAATAATCAGAGTAATTCGTGAGGAGAGGGTCGCACTTTACTAAAAGATAGAGAACGTTGAGGTGATCTTAAATCCCTGTACGGTAACGGCTAAAGCGGATCCGTTTTCGAAATACAGGGTGTTTTATATTTTTATGAAGAATTTTCTTTTCGCCATATACAGAGCCTTCATTAATAACCGAAAAACACGTGACCAAAAATATAGGCCACCAATCGTATAAAAAAATCAAACAATTGGTAACAATGGCATATGGAAATCCTTAGATTCAATAGGCCATTCTGCGTTAAGAGTCGCTTACAATATACGGCGCAAGATAATCCACGGATAAAAACGTTGATTTGAATCAGATGGGCGTGTTCAATTTCGGAGCCAATGAAATGAGTGTTCGGCTGAAACGAGCCGTCGGTAAAGATATTTAAAAACGCGATTGGAAAGGGAGGGCTTAGATCCACATATCCTAGAATTCTAGGTTTAAAACATGACAAAACAAAATAATGAACTAACAGGTCATGTGTCTTTCGGTTATTAATGAAGGCTCGATATCTGTGATGCGTAATCGGAATCTAATAAATTTTGTATTATAGTTACAGTAACCATTCTCCATCAAATGCCTGCGAACTTAATGAAATATCAGGGCCGGAGCCAGAATAAAAATATATTTTTAAATTATTCCTTGAAAATAACACTCTGTATATTATTGTTTATAAAATTTTTGATATTGAAATATTAATTTATACCTAGAAAGGTACAAAATCAAATAAAAAAATATTTTGGCACCATTTCATTGGCGTCCCCAATAGACCTAATCCACTTTTTGTTTATTTGATTTACTTCTAATTCTTTTATTCTCTACTGCCAATGCATTACGCATTATTATTATGCATTAGTTTGGATTTTTTTGAAGTTAAAGGCCCAAAAGCTTCAATAAAACTGCTAGTGTCGATTTCATTTATTAGTCCCTTGAGATAAAGTTTTTACCCCAAAAGTTCTGCGACCGGACCTCCCGTTTTCGAGGGCGGGGAACACGATGGTGACAATATTTTCCGACCTACCGTCCAACCACTACCCCTAAATCGAAAAAACCACCTCTGTTTCCGATTTTTCGACGCTAGGCTTGCAATTGAATAAAATAAGTAAATATTGACCACAACTCACCCCCAATACCAAAATGCCATGAAAATAACGAAAATCAGCTGAAAACCGGTATACCCCCGTTTCTGAGGGCGAGGAATACAATGGTGATATGTTTCATGACCTACCCTAAACCTGAAAACTACCCCCTTTTCCGATTTTCCGGTGCTAGGCTTGCGAAGGCTTGTCGTATCGGATTTTTTTTTTTTGGTCAATTCGAATAAAATAGGTAAATATTGACCACAGTGACCTAACCCACCCCCAATGACGAAGTGCCACGGAAACAACAAAAATCAGCTGAAAAGCAGTATACCCGTTTTCGAGGGCGAGGAATACGATGGTGATAATATTTCCCGACCTACCTTTCACCCACTACCCCCAAACCTGAGAACCAACCCGATTTCCCGGTGCTAGGCTTGCGAGATCTTGTCGGGTCGGTATTTTTTTTTGTCAATTTGAATAAATTAGGTAAATATTGACCACCTCGAGGGTTGAAACTACCCCCACCCCAACAACGAAATGCCACGAAAACAATGGAAATCAGCTGTAAAGCGATATACTCCCGTTTTCGAGAGCGGTGAATAAGATGGTGACAATATTTCCCGACATATCCTTCACTCACTACCCCTAAACCTAAATCCGATTTTCCGGTGCTAGGCTTGCAAGGGCTTGTCGGATCGCTTTTTTTTTATCAATTCGAATAAAATAAGTGAAGATTGACCACAGGTGACCTAATCCATCCCTGGGGGTTGAAATACCCCCACCCTCAATAACGAAATACCACGACAACAATGATAATATGCTCTTATAATTTATTAAAAACCGCTGCCCAAGGAATCGCTACTTCCACATCCAGATTTTCTATCCAAGTTTCTCACAACGAAGAAAATGTTGGTACTATATTTGAACTCCACTGTGTGGAAATAATTGTTTAGGGAACTTTAGTAATATACTATTTGACATCGTCGACCCCAACAACCCATAAAACGATATGTCACATCGATAGTGGTGGTAGAGGTAGAGATAGAGGGTTGGGGGGGGGGGGGGGGTGGGCGGTGAGAAGTAAAAAAAAATTGTTGACGCCTTTGGTTCACCATCGTGTTCTTCGCCCTCGAAAATGGGAGCATACCGCTTTCGTTATTTTCGTGGCGTTTAGATATGGGGGGTGGGGGTAGTTTCAACCCTTGGGGTGAGTTAGGTCACCTGTGGTCAATATTTACCCATTTCATTTAAATTGACAAAAAAATCCGATCCGACAAGCCCTCGCAAGCCTAGCACCGGAAAATCTAAAAAGGGGGTAGTTTTCAGATTTTGGTGAAGAGTAGGTCGGGAAATATTATCACCATCGTATTCCTTACCCTCGAAACGATTGTTGCCCTTAACATGCAGAACAAATAACGGAACATCTTAGTTCAGCTTTTCTACAAGTACATGCGGCTTTGCAGCCTTTTGTACACTTGCGGTTGGTAATATAGGAAACAAGCGAATTTTTTTTTCATCCAACCCCAATCTTGAGGACTTTTGGTTTGAACAACGTGCGGATAATCATGTCATAAGAAAAAATAAAAATGTTTCAATTTTTCAATGGAAATTCTTGGCTTATCAAATTTGAAACTATCGATGACACTATGCGGCAGAAAAAGTGAATTTAAATAGAAAATGAAGAGTGACTTTTCTTCGAAATAGAATGAGTTTTCAAGTTATTAATTCAGTATGTATAGTTTCAACGACTTAACCGACCGCATAAAACAATTATTTTTCCGCTTAACTCGCTCTAACTCAAAAACGGTAGGCTATCTAAGGCTATGTCGAAATTCCAACCGTGAAGGAGTGACACTTTTAGAGATTGAAGTGGGAATACGTGCAAAACCTATTTAATGATAAATCTAATAGCAATTAATTGCAGTACCTGGCCAACAATCACTCATTTACAATTTTCTCGGAAACTGCTAAGTTTAGAAAAAAAAGTTTCAAATAAAAAAGTTACGTCCATCTTTTATCTTCGTTACTTCTCCATACACTTGGTGTCTATTTCGAAAGATAAAAAAGTTTCCCGCATGTTACATTTGAAAATGCAAATTTTCGACATAGCCTTAGAAAAAAAATAATGCTTTCTACACTTATTAAAATTTGACCTACATATTAACACATTATGTTAACAAATATATAGTGATAACACGATAAAAATTTGAGAGTAATCCATTGTGCCGTTTTTGAGTTAGAGCGTTAAGCCGAAAAATAATTGTTTTATGGGGTCGGTTAAGTCGTTGAAACTATACATACCTAATCCAGAACTTGCCGATACTGTATGTAGGTTATAAAACATAATTGTCTTTTATTAAATATTCATATCGATATCTACGTGACAAACGCTAAATTGTAAAATGTTGAATGAAATTATAGCAGGTAGAAAGCGTGGAAGTATAGGAAAGTGTCGATATACAGCGCAGATGCGATACGATGTTTGACTTCCCCCGCCTAGGTATAACTCCAAGAATATTAATACTACGTAAAAATGTGTCTGAACCATTTTGATAGAGAATTTACTTATCTTTAGATTTGATAACCTCTTTTTTAGGTAGGACTGTGCAGAACCGAGATATTGGCAAAAAAAAATGATTTTTAGCGATATTGCCCCAAAATTGGGGGTGTTCCTGGGGGCGGGCGAGGGGGAAAATTAGTATGTCTAATGAACTAGTTGCAACAGTAAAATCTTTTGATTGATTTAAAACGGGATTTACGCATCCTGAACTCCCTGACGACTGGCCTACTAGTAAAATAATAAAAATATTTTGTAATCAATGTATAATTAATAAACTTAACAAAATAAGAAATAATAAAAATTAACGATTTAACTACAACAATCAGTCAAATTTACTAAATCCAATTAAATTTTTTGAATCATGGTCTATTTTCAAAGTGACCTCCGCCAAATTCAATACATTTTTTTGATCGATTTGTCATTTGATGTATACTAAATAAGTAATTAACATGGTAAAGTACTAGTAGAAATCTAGTGTGTAACTTACAATTAAACTATTATAAAAGCTACTGATGTATATTACAAACAGATTCTCATTGAAAATGTGACTTCGCTTTCGAGCTATCCTTATGGAGATATCCATGTACTGTCGTGCGCAAACAAAATGGGACAAGTCTTATACCATATTTTTGCTAAAATCTAATTGTGTACATCTAACTTTAATTTGTATAGCATTGTCAGTTATTTGTCAAAATTCATTGCAAGTGTGCAAACAGACAGATTTACATAAAAAAAATAGTTGTCCTATTTTCTTTTGCTCACGACAGTACCTATTGATTTAATGATACTTTTTCAACTTACAAAAATTTTGTAAAAAATTATTAATTGGTCAACATCGGTCAACAAGAATAAAACTTTCACCAATAACCATCTGATGCCTCTGTCCAAAAATAACTCTTAATAGTGTTAAAAACCGTCTTTTCGAATAATTCCATCCTCAGTTACAAAAATCAGTTTTGAAGGTATTTTTTTTTGGTAGTCAGTTTTTAGTATAGTTCTGAAAAATTCAAATTTCAGTTCACTTCCCAAAATTCATGCAATAGGCCGACATGTCAGACGGCATGAAACATTTTTAGCGTAATTACAAAAATTTAACATCTTGTAAGACTGAAAACTCACTGAAAGTCGATTTTTAGGATAGTTTGGAAAATTTCCATTTTTATTATTTTAATCAATTCGATCAATTTTGCTATGATCTAAGTACATCAAAAACACTTAATTTACCCAGATCACTTTTGCCAAAATTAGCAATTTTGCGCCATCTTGCCACCCTCCTGTGGGATTTCAAATGAACCTGTTGCCTTGATATTTATGTTCACAGGGCCCGTCTGAATAAATATCACCCATTAGAGAAGTTACTTTTTCCGGTATTTTTCAGACCTGAGCTTATAGTACAGTACCTAGAGGTAAAAAATATGCAAAACTTCGAAATAATGTCATATTGAACGGATTTCGTTCATTTTTCTCAGTATAATAGTAAATTCTTCACAGAAAAGTTTCTATATTGGGCGGGGGCTTGCTAATTTTTAGGAGGTGGATGCCACCCCTTCTCAGGGGTGGCACTTAAAAAGTATATATATTTATTGGAGCTGAAAAAGAATCAAAATTGTGATTTTAGCTTAAAAAAGAAGGTTATTTCCAAACGGGTTTCGTCAAGTATCTCGAAAAGTATTGCTTTATCGAAAAAATGTTACAGACCAGTTACAGAAAGTACAAACTGGGAATTGATTATATATTTTGTTTATTGATGTAGGAATAATAATTTCAGAGATATCTAAGTTTATATTTGGCATCGAAATGTTCATAAGATAATTATTTAGAGTGAGAGTTAAAATATCTCAGAAACTGTGACACCTACGTCAAGAATGCTAATAGGTAGAATAATAGGTTATTAGTTAAGCTTTCAACTGTTCTTTAATTTGTTTCTGTAGCATAAAAAACAAAGAAGTTATGATCGAAGCAATGTCCGTCTTCACATTTTTTTAATAACAAAGTCACTATTTTGTTATAGTAGAGTGCATTAATACGCTTATTGTGACTTCCGTGGGGGTTTCGTTGTCACAGGCTGAATTTGATATAAAATTAATGATATACTGATATTTCAAAATCTCAAAGCCGTCAAAAAATGTCCCACTCAAAAGGTCATTATAATCAAAAAACGAGTTATAGCTTAGTGACTTAGGTGTTTGATATTTCCACTTTTGAGTAATAGCAAATCCTTTTAACCATGAATAGAATTAGTCAAAATAAGTAGATTTTCGAAAAGACCCACCTCCAGAAAGCATGCCTGCTTCCCCTGCCCCCCCCCCCCCTTTCCCTCAAAGGGGCTTTCTGTATCTGCCTATATATATATATATATATATATATATATACATATATATTTTTTTTTTCTCAAAAAACGGTAGGAGCTAGAGGAATGATCTTGCAATTCGATAGAATATAAAATTTTGAAGACCCTCTATTGCTTTTTGCTATTTTCTTTTTTTTTAAGGCCCCACAGCAAAAAAAGGGTGAGTAGCCTTCCAAGAACGACATGTTTGGCTATACCTCTAAAACGGCCCAATAAATCAAAATTCCACGAGATATAAAAAATAAAGACCATTATTTTTTCTATCGATTGGTATATTACTTGTATATGTTCTTTGTTTTATAAAGCCGTCAGTGGCGTACAAAGAGAAAGCTGCAATGATCTAAGTACATCAAAAACATTTAATTTATCCAGATCACTTTTGCCAAAATTAGCAATTTTGCGCCATCTTGCCACCCTCCTGTGGGATTTCAAATGAATGAATTTATCTAAAATAATTTATTATTGTTGTTACAAACTGCGAAAATATTGATGGGAGGTACCTGTTCAAATATATATATATATATATATATATATATATATATATATATATATATATATTGTTATATTATTTGTGTTTACAAATGGTTATGATGATTTGGAAATTTGAATTTGAATAATGATGATTTTTATTTGTAAACCACAACAATATTTTTATTGAAATTAAAAGAGTTGGACGCCAGATACAAAGTATCAATAAATCTTGACAGACACCATAAACCTGTGCTGTCAGTATCAGAGCACGAGAAGGTTCGCAATGATGCAAACAAATCTGTCTCAGTAGCCGGTTCCTGAAATGTTGAAAAATATTTGATTGAAAAAAACAAACTCTAACAGTTGTGAATGAAAGGTTAATTATAATTATCTGAATGGTTTTTTTAAAATTTATAAATGTTGACAAATAAATACTTAAAATTATGAAACTAAAGGCCTTAAATTGATTTGGTTGCAACCCGTATTTAATCTAATATTAATAGTTCTAAAATTTTGTTACTCAAAGTTATATTGTTTTTACTTACGTCTTAGAGCTCTCACGACACGCACTTAAAACATGTTACGTCTATACCTGGTGTCGAACTGATAACGTCAGAATCCAAACAGCCGATCCAAATCGAAAGACTTCTCTCGTGGTGGTTGTGAACTGTAGTTTTCGATTTTCTTTAAAAATGCTTGGGATTTATCTCCTTCAAAATAACGTGGCACTATTCGATGCACTTGGATTAAGCACTTTTATAGATAAGCAATACCTTATATATTATTTTCTTTGTAGAGTGATAAACACATCAAACTACAACCTTCCAGAATATCAATTTATAATTTTTATTTTAAGACAAATTTTCTTTTTAACCATAGAATATTTATCATCACTTGACTGACTATTTCATTAGAGTCTCGTATCTTATAATATCTTGAAAATTATATACTTTTTTACTCAATTTTCAAAATTTAATCCCCTCTGTCATCATTTTTTTGAGAACTGTCTTTCATCGATATCATATCTTGATTTTTTCTTTTTGACATGAATTTAATTTTGAAATGTATTATATCTTGAACTTTCTGATTACTGAATGTGAATTTTGAGTTTGTAATACTTTTCCTCATATTTTTCTTCTCATTTAGATATGAATCTTGTGTGATATAAATGCCTTTTAGGCTAGATCAATAAATATTCTATTTTGTACATTATGGCCTTCATAATACAAAAAACTAAGAAATTTACCATTCAGAACTTACATAATACTCTAATTCTACTTTTACAAAAGTATGAAACTATATTGAACAATTTTAATATAAATTTAATATGAAAAAGCCTTTAGATTGGCAAACGATAAAAATGGGCAAATAGAAACGTAGGAGATGTGGAGTGAATATCCCATAAAAGTTACTAGGAATAATAAACATAACTTCCTCTCACATTTGGAGCACAAGATTTATAATTTCATATCTTTTTTATAAAAGTCTTTTCCCTATTTTGGTTGAAGTGAAACTATGCACCCAAACTTATGCCTAGGAACCCCCTTGAACTGAGAATACCTTAGAGAATCCTAGATGTGGAGTGAGTACCAATAAATACCTTTAATTTAAAGTCTATTTGGTTTGATTATGATCAGTACTTTTCATAACTTATAACTATAGAAAAGCTTATACTAAAATTGCATGTAACTTTCAAACACAACTGAAGTATTCCAATTATCATTTGGTAATATTAAAAGTTTCAACAAAGTCATTAACACTAGCCTCCTGAAAACAGAGTCGTGTATGCAATTTCTCACGTCTGAAACCGTACAGTGCGTTGCAATGTATGGAATACGGTCTGTAAAAATCAATGTCACGCTATCTGGCTATAATGAGTTTTATACTCTTTCCACTGTAAATGACACAGCATTTCCCCCTAGAAATGTAAAAATTTTGTTCTTAAGAGAAAATTTTGATATTTTAAGAATGTGATGTGGCATTCACATAGTAAAGTTACTTTTAAAAGTACATGTTTCAATCTGGATTGTACGGGTATATCATCTCAATATGAAATTTACCACGGATATACTCATTGTTAATATTCTTCAATTCATAAGTATTGTCATTAAGTACCGTTTTAATAATAAATGGACCTTCAAAAGGTGGAAGTAACTTTCCACAAATGTTTCGTTTAGGATCCGATACCTTCAAACGCTTAATTACTACATGATCTCCTTCTTTGAATTTAATTTTCTTTTTAATTTTTTTGTTAGCCCGTGCCAAATATTTCCTGGTACTTCTTTCCTGACGTATTCGTACTAACTGATGTATATTTTGCAAATTTATAGTATTATTGTCTGTCCATGGTCTTGTCGGTGGTAGTCCAAACATAGATGTAATGGGAGAAATGAGAGTAACTGTATTTGGAACATTGTTAATGTAATATTCAACATCACTGAGGGCTAAAGGCCACTCAGTATGGTTATTTTGTATGATTAATCTCAAGAATTTAATGACCTCCTGTATATATCGTTCACAAGGATTTGCTTGAGGATGTCTAATTGTTGTAAAGATAACCTTGATATTCTGTTTTTCCATATAGTTAATAAATCTATTATTGTTAAAATATGTGGCGTTATCTGCTAGTAGTTTAAAAGGTTTTCCTATCATTCTAAAATAGTGTTTCAACTTTTCTTGCGTAGTTCCCGTGTTGCACCTCTTAGTAGGGTATAATTTAACAAACTTAGTAAAGATATCAATTATAATTAAAATATGCCTATAACCATGTTCACTTGCAATTAAATTGCTTACATAATCTAACGCAATTAGTTCTAATGGTGATTTCGTAACGATACTGTTTACAGTGTTTCGGTTAACATGATTTTTTGTCTTTCCCAAACAACATTGATGACATCTTGCTATCAATTCTTTGGCCAAGCTTAAGTCCTTCTCTGCATAAAAGGTTTCCCGAAATATCAACCATGTTTTTCTAACACCAATGTGACCATATCGGTCATGTAGATTTAATATGATTTTAGTCGCGAACTGTATATCGATAACATATTTTTCCTCCAATGCAATGGTTTTGATTATGTAATTTTCTTTTAATGAGAAACCTTTGTGTGGTTGATGTTGTATTTTATTCCGTAACTCGCGTAGAAGTGATTGACTATGTAGAATTTGCATGTTTGAATATAACTGATCTTCGTGTTCAAATGAGTTTAGAGCAACGGTAAATGTGTTATTGTGGTCAGTGTTAACATGGCGGTTGCGTGTGAGTGCATCTGCAGTTATATTGTCTCTACCCGGTCTGTGTTTTATTGTAAAAGAATATTCTTGGATTAATAATGACCAACGGTAGATTCTATTATTTGCGAAACGATTCTTCATTAGAAAACACAATGCAGAGTGATCTGTTTCAAGAAAGAAATGATTTGAAGTCAGGAAAAACGTAAGCTTGGAGATTGAATATACCACAGACAACATCTCTTTTTCGGACACTGAATATCTTAATTCGTATGGCCTTAATATACGAGATACAAAACAAATTGGAGTCTCAACGCACCCTTGGACTTGCGTTAGCTCTGCAGCAATGATATTATCTGAAGCATCTGTACGTAACGTGAAAGGTATTGAAAAATCTGGGCTATATAATAGTAAATTGTCATGAAAGTTCTTTTTTACTTCATTAAATGCATTCTCTCTTCTCTCATCCCATTTCCACTTAACGCTTTTTCTTAACAGTTCAATCAAAGGGGCCTCCAATTCTGAGAGCCGCGGTATGAATTTTTTATAATAGTTTAAAACGCCCAAGAATCCCCTCAACATTTTTAAATTTGTAGGACGTGGGTATTCCTTAATTTCTTTAACTCTTTCCTCGCCGATACTTATTCCCTCCTGTTTGATTTTATAACCTAAATATTTAACAAATGTCCTATAAAACTCACATTTTTCTATATTTAATTTCAAACCAGCTTCATCTAATGCATTGAGAATGATATCCAAATGATTATGATGTTCATTTTCCGATTCGGAGAATACCAAGATGTCATCTATATAATGAAGACAAAAGGTATCATATTTATCGAGGATAGATTGCATCGCCCGAACTAGAGCCGAAGATGCGCTTTGTAAACCAAATGGAACCACCCTAAACTGAAAAATATGTCCATCCACACTGAAACCTGTAAATTTTCGAGATTCGGTATGCAATGGAATGAGCCAAAATGAATTCTTTAAGTCTAATTTAGAAAAAATTGTATTTTTACCTACTCTTGATAACATTGTGTCTATTGTTTGGGGGGCATCAAACTGTGCTTTAGTTATTGAATTTAAATTTCTAGCATCTAGACATAGCCTAATAGAATTATTTTTCTTTTTTACCACTACTAATGGGTTGATATAGTTTGTTTTTGCCGATTCTATTATACCAGACTTTATCATGTTTTGAAGTTCAATCTGTACTAAATTTCTATGTTTGTAAGGAATAGGATACGTTTTGCATTTAAAATCTTTGCTTTCATCTACCTGTAATTTATGTACATAGCCTGTTGCTACTCTTGCTTCAAAATTAATCAACGACACATATTTTTGTAAAAGTTCATGCATCAGTTTATCATATTTGTCAGGACAAACTATCAACAACTCTTCGGGTATCTTACAACTACGTAAATCGGCTTCTCTGCCGTTATCTGCAAAATTATTTCGCATTTTATTTATATTATATATTTCGGCTCCTAAGCCCTTATCATTTTTTATATACCGCATTATATTTATATTATTCATAGGTACTTCATTACCTTCTAAAACTACATGCCTATTTTCTAGATCTACCTTTGCCCTGAGTTGTGATAAGATATCTTCCCCAATTATGATATCGAAATTCATGTCTCCGACTACAATAAAATTACCAGTAAATTCATACTTTTCCACCATAAATTTTGTATGTAATACTTTATTACATTCCGCAAACTTTTTTCCAATAGCGCTCGTTAAATTAATCTTAGATATTTTAATACAATTATTTTTGTTATTGACTTTTAAGTACTTGTTCATTATTTTTTCATTTATTAAACTAATTTCAGACCCCGTATCTATTAAGGCCTTAAATTGAGACGAATTAATTTCGATATTAATTATAGGCAAATTATTTTTTTTTAAATTATGTGATCCGTTATCAAACTCAGTTCCAATGAATTCGCGCATGTGGCCATATGTTGTGGTTGAATTTAAAATGTTACCTACCGAAAATCCTGGATCCCAGGCGTTTCATTTAGTTGCACAACTGTATCAATTCGATTCAGATCCTGTTGCGAATTAAGCATTCCCCCATTGTCTCTCTGTAAATTCGTGTTCGTAATTTGCGCATACGTACGTTCGTCTGTTCGTTGCCCTTGTCCTTGACCTTTCTTATCTTCCCAATGCACCTGTCGTTTATCATTTCCCTGATTAGCATAAGTATTATTTCTTTGTAAGTATTCGTTGCCATTATATTCGCGCTTTTGATAAGAATTTGTTCTATATGAGTCTCTATCACCATTATAATTATTACGATTCTGATTGTAATAATTGTTATTTCTACCCTGATATGCATTATCAAATTCTCCAAAATTATTATTATTATTTCCCTTGTCGTATCTAAAATTTTGTCTATTGTAATTCTGTTTGTCATTTCCATTTTCGTGGCTATCAAATTTTCCAGAATTATAATTATTTCCCCTGTCATATCTAAAATGTTGCCTATTATAGTTCTGTCCGTCATTTCTATTTTCCCTATTTGATTTTCTCCATCCTACTCGATGATCATCAATTCCCCTAAGGTATTCTATAAGATTGTCTAAAGTTTCTATCCGTTGCGTTATGATGACGTTATGTATATCATCAGAAAAGTGTCTACCTAAATAACATACCATTTCCTTTTCAGTGAAGCTTGGTTCAAGGTGTAGAATATTATAAATTTTCCTCAAAACATAATTTTCCCGACTTATTCCCAAGTTTTCATAGTATTTCCCATTAAGTAGGTTAAATCTAACTTTTTGTTGAGTATGGTTACTCCAATATTGTTTATACAACAATTTCTCAAATTCCTCAATCGTTTTAAATTTATTCTCAATCATTTCATACCAAAATTCTGATTCTCCCTTTAGCATGTTCTGAATATTTTGTTTCAAACAGGCATCTGGATGTAGTGTGTTCATATGTTGTCTCAGTCTAGTTATAAAAACTTTCGGGTGTGTTCGTGTGTCTCCGTAAAAGTAAAACTGTGTTTTTGTACATGCATGTGAGTGTATTGCTGTATGTGTAGTTTGTCCATGCAAAAACTGCGTTTTCGAATTAATCGTTTTATCCTGTTCTTTTAACCTTTGAGTGAGAGATTCATCTTGTTTCTTCAATCTTCCGTCAATTTCGGTAAGACTTTCTACCATAAAATGTTCCACATTGAGCCTTACTTCTGCCTTCACTTCTTCTGCAACCGATCTCACTTTTGTATTGATGTCCTCAATGATGTCTCCTGTAATACCTTCTAAGTTTTCCACCCTCGTTTTGATTCCCTCTACACATTCTTCCAATTTTTTATTATTTTCAACAATTTCCTTTATAGTTTCCTCCATTTTGTTATTTAATTCCCGCTTGGTTTCATCTAATTTAGTATTGACGTTTTCATTAATTTTCCTTTCAATTTCCTCCTTGGTTTTGTCTAATTTAGTATTAACGTTGTGATTAATTTCTTGCTTTGTTTCATCTAATTTTGCAGTCAAACCTGTCATCATATCCATTAGTTGCTGCATTATGTTCGTGTCAGGGTGTGATTGTGTAAGTGAGGAGTCTCCTGATTGTTCCGTTGTGTTTTGATTGAGTTCTTGTGTGTCATGTGGTGTGGATGTGCCAGGTGCTTGTTCAGTTGGGTTCATGTCTGTCATCTTACCTGATCTCAATCTCATGTACTTTTAAATAAGCCTGTTTTATGCAACAAACCACCAAATATGACAAATTATTATCAAACTAAATTATTTTATTATATTTTATTAAAAGTTTTCTAAAGAAGTTTATGATTTATTGTTGCAAAGGTTTACTAAAATGCTATGACACACTCTTAAAAACATATCTTAAATTGCCCCACGTTATAGAAGCCAAATTGTTATATTATTTGTGTTTACAAATGGTTATGATGATTTGGAAATTTGAATTTGAATAATGATGATTTTTATTTGTAAACCACAACAATATTTTTATTGAAATTAAAAGAGTTGGACGCCAGATACAAAGTATCAATAAATCTTGACAGACACCATAAACCTGTGCTGTCAGTATCAGAGCACGAGAAGGTTCGCAATGATGCAAACAAATCTGTCTCAGTAGCCGGTTCCTGAAATGTTGAAAAATATTTGATTGAAAAAAACAAACTCTAACAGTTGTGAATGAAAGGTTAATTATAATTATCTGAATGGTTTTTTTAAAATTTATAAATGTTGACAAATAAATACTTAAAATTATGAAACTAAAGGCCTTAAATTGATTTGGTTGCAACCCGTATTTAATCTAATATTAATAGTTCTAAAATTTTGTTACTCAAAGTTATATTGTTTTTACTTACGTCTTAGAGCTCTCACGACACGCACTTAAAACATGTTACGTCTATACCTGGTGTCGAACTGATAACGTCAGAATCCAAACAGCCGATCCAAATCGAAAGACTTCTCTCGTGGTGGTTGTGAACTGTAGTTTTCGATTTTCTTTAAAAATGCTTGGGATTTATCTCCTTCAAAATAACGTGGCACTATTCGATGCACTTGGATTAAGCACTTTTATAGATAAGCAATACCTTATATATTATTTTCTTTGTAGAGTGATAAACACATCAAACTACAACCTTCCAGAATATCAATTTATAATTTTTATTTTAAGACAAATTTTCTTTTTAACCATAGAATATTTATCATCACTTGACTGACTATTTCATTAGAGTCTCGTATCTTATAATATCTTGAAAATTATATACTTTTTTACTCAATTTTCAAAATTTAATCCCCTCTGTCATCATTTTTTTGAGAACTGTCTTTCATCGATATCATATCTTGATTTTTTCTTTTTGACATGAATTTAATTTTGAAATGTATTATATCTTGAACTTTCTGATTACTGAATGTGAATTTTGAGTTTGTAATACTTTTCCTCATATTTTTCTTCTCATTTAGATATGAATCTTGTGTGATATAAATGCCTTTTAGGCTAGATCAATAAATATTCTATTTTGTACATTATGGCCTTCATAATACAAAAAACTAAGAAATTTACCATTCAGAACTTACATAATACTCTAATTCTACTTTTACAAAAGTATGAAACTATATTGAACAATTTTAATATAAATTTAATAGGAAAAAGCCTTTAGATTGGCAAACGATAAAAATGGGCAAATAGAAACGTAGGAGATGTGGAGTGAATATCCCATAAAAGTTACTAGGAATAATAAACATAACTTCCTCTCACATTTGGAGCACAAGATTTATAATTTCATATCTTTTTTATAAAAGTCTTTTCCCTATTTTGGTTGAAGTGAAACTATGCACCCAAACTTATGCCTAGGAACCCCCTTGAACTGAGAATACCTTAGAGAATCCTAGATGTGGAGTGAGTACCAATAAATACCTTTAATTTAAAGTCTATTTGGTTTGATTATGATCAGTACTTTTCATAACTTATAACTATAGAAAAGCTTATACTAAAATTGCATGTAACTTTCAAACACAACTGAAGTATTCCAATTATCATTTGGTAATATTAAAAGTTTCAACAAAGTCATTAACACTAGCCTCCTGAAAACAGAGTCGTGTATGCAATTTCTCACGTCTGAAACCGTACAGTGCATTGCAATGTATGGAATACGGTCTGTAAAAATCAATGTCACGCTATCTGGCTATAATGAGTTTTATACTCTTTCCACTGTAAATGACACAGCAATATATATATATATATATATATATATATATATATATATATATATATATATATATATATATATTGCTGTGTCATTTACAGTGGAAAGAGTATAAAACTCATTATAGCCAGATAGCGTGACATTGATTTTTACAGACCGTATTCCATACATTGCAATGCACTGTACGGTTTCAGACGTATATATATATATATATATATATATATATATATATATATATATATATATATATATATATATATATATATATATATATATATATATATATATATATATATATATATATATATATATATATATATATATATATATATATATATATATATATATATATATATATATATAGGCAGATACAGGAAGCCCCTTTGAAGGGGGGCAGGGGGAGCAGGCATGATTTCTCGAGGTGGGTCTTTTCGAAAATCTACTTATTTTGACTAGTTCTATTCATGGTTAAAAGGATTTGCTATTACTGAAAAGTGGAAATATCAAAACACCTAAGTCACTAAGCTATAACTCGTTTTTTGATTATAATGACCTTTTGAGTGGGACATTTTTTGACGGCTTTGAGATTTTGAAACATCAGTATATCATCATTAATTTTATATCAAATTCAGCTTGTGACAACGAAACCCCCACGGAACTTATTTTTATGCGTATATCTGGGCACCGAGCACTCTACTATTACTGTAATTAGCCAGTAAATAAAAAAAAGGAATTTCAAACACTGTTTCTCATTAATATATAGCATGACGTAGATGCTTTTTTGTTTGTATACAGCATTTGCTTTAGAAAAAATTACAGTTTAAACTATAAAGGTTTTTCGATAAACGTAAATTTTTTTCCTTTTGCAAGTATCTGAATAAATATTAGTTTTATTGAAAAATGGGTAGAAACCAAAAATAAAGCTCATAAACTGATAATGAATTTCGATTTTTTATTTATTTACATAGATTTAAGAGTTTCGGAGATATGAAAGTTTACAAATGGCGTCCGAACGTTTATGAGACGAAAAATGCAGTTTAAATGTTAAATATCTCAGAAATTGTGAAACCCACGTTACGCATGCTAAGAAATGAAATTAAAGACAATTAATTGCGCTTTTAACTTATTTTTTACTCGTTTCTGTAGCATAAGAGAAAAAGAAGTTATGAAGGAAAAATGTGCGTATTTATATTTTTTTTATATGAAAAGGTCGCCATTTTGTTACTCTAATTAGCTAGTAATTTAAAAAAAAATAATCTCAAATACAGTTTTTCGTTAAAATGCAGCATTACCTAGATGCTCAAATTTTTTTGCTCATTTGAAGCTTTAAAAAAATGCACTTTAAACTTTAAATGTAATTTCCAAACACTTGGATGCAAAATATAAACTTAAATATCTCCGAAATTATTAATCCTACATCAATAAATAAAAAGTATAATTCATTCCCAGTTTGTACTTTCTGTAGTTGGTCTATAACATTTTTTCGATAAAGTAATACTTTTCGAGATACCTGACGAAAGCCGTTTGGA
Organism: Rutpela maculata; assembly: GCA_936432065.2. Lineage (NCBI taxonomy): Eukaryota > Metazoa > Arthropoda > Insecta > Coleoptera > Cerambycidae > Rutpela > Rutpela maculata. The sequence goes on from OW386285.2 coordinate 120,478,824, forward strand.
AATACCCTTTTTTTTAAGCTAAAATCGCAATTTTGAAGTCGTTATAACTTAAAAACTATCAATTATTGTGAAAAAAATTACATAGAACCTTTTCTTCTTAAAATTTGATCCTTATTCAGCTCCAATAAATATATTTATTTTTTAAGTGCCACCCCTTATAAATTAGCAAGCCCCGTACAATATAGAAACTTTTCTGTGAAACTTTTACTATAATACTGCCAAAAATGAACGAAATCCGTTCAATATGATATTATTCCGAAGTTAAAACCTCTAGTTACTGTACTATTATTTGTACAAAAAATTAATCATTTTGCAAATTATGACTTAACCAATGCTACACTCTGCATTTCTAGCACTAAATTCCTTTTGTCTATTCGATGACGAACTTTAACTTAAAATCAATTTCGCGTGAGTCGGGCTACATCCTACATTTCTGCCACTGGCTGTTTCGGAATTCGTAGATCCATCCAATATATTACCAAAATCTCGAGTGGTATTAATTGCACTTGGTTCCTTGCTCACCATTTAAGATCTCAATGATCTCATTCTTGAGGGCTACACTGTTGGCATGTCTGCCACTTACCTCATTGCTCTTTCCGTACGCCCATAATAAAATTAGGCTCCCCAGTGGTGAAATACACTCGAAATATCTATCGTGGAGTCTCTTATAGATGTTGCCCACCATTTTCACATTTTTACTACAAATTTTGAAGGCAAACGGAGAATTTCAGCGCGCGCTTCTCTCGGGTGTGCATGTTTCCGATTTACGTATGGTCATTTTGGGTCAACCGAATAACGGAAATGAAAACGGTCAAACATCGCGTCGGCGCGTTTGAACGCCTGTCAAATAGCAGTGAGACGAACTACAGGCGAGTATTGTCTTTTATGCCATGCAAGTATAAACATAAAAAAAATAACTAGGGTAAACTATAACAATAAGCAGTCCAAGGGCGGATCTAGAAATTTCAATAATTTTTTTTTCGTCTGTGGCACATGGGACCCATGAGGAATATGAGAAATAACATTTAGAGAAGCACTCCTCTAATGACCCCTAAAAAAATTTGAAAAAGCAGTTTGCGAAAAAATTTTTCAAAATTCGAGTGCCCCCCCCCCCCCCCCCGAGCCAAGAGACTCCCGTTTAAAATTATTCTTTTTTGTCATATACATTTTACTTTTCATAAAAATGCAACAATAGGTTTTGGAGTTTATGAAAATATTTTTATTACTAACTGAGATACAACGAATTGAAATTTTGTAATTTGTTAAATTGTAAAGTACAAAATTTCAGTTCATTGTATTTCAGTTAATAATGAAAATATTTTCATAAACTCCAAAACCTATTGTTGGATTTTGATGAAAAGTAAAATGTATATGACAAAAAAGAATAATTTTAAACGGGAGTCCCTTGGCTCGGGGGGGGGGGGCACTCGAATTTTGAAAAAATTTTTCGCAAACTGCTTTTTCAAAACTTTTTAGGGGCCGTTAGAGGAGTGCTTCTCAAGATGTTATTTCCCATATTTCGTGTGGGTCCCATGCGCCACAGACGAGAAAAAAATTATTGAAATTTCTAGATCCGCCCTTGAAGCAGTCATGATAATTTAGAGATGAGACAATTGGTGAACAAGTAAATAAGTTAAGAATAGGAATCAATCAACTTAAATGTAAAAAATATATTATAAGATGTTTGCAGTAATGCTGTCAAACTCAGTCTAAAGAAGGAAATACCATATTCTGATTATTAATTACTAAATTAAGAAAAAAATTCGTCCACATTCCTTAACTGGATGTTATTCATATATCTAATGAATCCTTCACCTTAAAATTATCTTACTAAACTTGTTTTTAACGTATCATCTATTTAGTTTAACTATTTGTCAGTTTTATTAAATTTCATTATAGAATCTCATATAGAATAAAAGAATTAAATATATGATTTCATTAAATGTCGAAGCAAACAATTAGGTCTCATCGATTTTTGACAAATAAATAAAACAAATTTAAAAAACAACCGCAAACAAGGTCACTAAATAATTTGGAAAAAAAAATACTGTCACTCAATTAATTGGACATTATTTACCTGGGTAGGTATGCCTAAAACCTTATAATATTATAGTAGAGTTGAAAACAAGATCTTTGTTGACTTTCGTGGAACACTGAAAGGTAAAAATGTGCTGATTACGCCATTACATAATACTTGACGTCTATGTACATCCCTAAAATTCGTCTGGCGATATCGGTGTCCAAACAACCACCAGGGGTAAAAAACACTCCCGGGTGAATGCATATAATACTAGCATGTAGAAAATTGTTAATTACATCTTTTTAGTTTTTTTTTTTTAATAAAGTATCCTTAGATATATAGTTATTGTAAAATGGAGTCTTCATCTAGCAATACAGATTAAACGTCAAATGTTTGTACAAATTAAATTGTATATTTTAATAATTTGTAACTGAACTGGTAATTATGTGAAAGTACTGACTAAAACTGTTTTAAAATGATAATTTTAGTAAACAATGAATAGTGTGTAAAATTATTATGGGTATTCAAAGGTAATGTGCATAAAACCTTTTAGTTATTTTTCACAAGCAAAAAATATTTCTCTTTTAAATAATGGGATGGCGCCTGTAAAGCAGCAATGAAAATTTAAAGTTTATGTGATCTTATAGTACTTTTGAATATAAAAACAGTAATAATTAAAATCAATAAAAAAAAATTTTCAACCTCACTTCTTAATTTTTTGTTTTTTTGTTAGGTTAAATAATTAAATACTAATAGACTATAACAATTAAAAACATCGCAATGTCATAATCCCATAAAGTATAGTTGACATAAGGTCTCCACCAAGCGAAATAATTTTAGTGGCTTTTGTTTAACAATTATCCGACTTGAAATATAAACGCAAACTCTACAAAAATTTGTTAATTAACAATAGGCTCATTTTATGAAAATCGGTGAAAAAAATTTTTTACAACAGGATATTGTTCCTTTAAGTGTCTAAACAATACCATATTTTTTTTTTAATTTTTAAATTAATATTTAATAGTTAACATAAAAAATATTTTTACTTATTACAGCCGGTTTCAGAGCATCGTAACGGCTTAGCGTTCGCCGCGCGGAGCTCTATTTTCAACATTAAATTAAAATTATTAATAATAGAGATAGAGTTTCGGGAGTCGGGACTTTTTTATTGGAAATTTCTTCTTCTTTAAGAATCTTTCTTCAAAATTTCTTAAGTACTAATAGTTTTCGCGTTATTTACAAAAAACAAAACTCGTTATTTTTTTATTTTTTCAATCTTCATTTGTTTATAACTTTTGCAATTGTTTATGTCCGGGTTTGAAAATTTTGAACATTTTTCTAGACGTCATTCCGACATTCCAAATCCAATGAGCTCTCACTCATATTTTTACGAGCTTTATCAAGTATTAACATGGCTTTGAACTTGTGAACTAGTCTATTTATCCAAGTCTCATAATTGAAGAGAGGGGGTCGTAAGGCGAAAAATTTTGATATTTGTTTTGTACTTAAAATTAATCCAAGTATATTTATTCGGATTAAATTTTAATACTCGGAATCAAGCGAGTATTTTGATACTCTGATTAACCGAGTATTTTAATTCGAATTCGCCCAACACTAATTTCAACTTAACAAAAAAAAGTTTTGCGTTTTTTTCTGGGTGTTTTAACTACAATGACTAATGGTATACACCCTAGTAAAAAAAACGCAAAAACTCGTTTTCCATGAAATTGTCCCCTACTAGGTTTTATAATGATGTACCTACAGAGTTAAGAATAGTATATTATATTATATTACTAGGAGTAGAACGCACTCTTTTTTTGTGTTGAGCCCAGGATTTGCGGCTGAGGCGAAGCCGCAAACTGGGCGAAACACAAAAAAAGGCGTTCTACTCCGTGTAATATATACTATTTTTTCTTCAAGCGTATTAAAATGCAAAAATTCATTTATTTATCATAAATGTACAAATATTCAAACTACAGTCTTACATGTTGACACAATATGACAAGTGGCTAGTGGATAGCGCGCCACCGGTGGCTTTCGGTATTAACATTATGTTACTAGTAAAACAATGTCCACTACGGTGGCGTTTAGTACTAACATTTTGTTACTAGTAAAACAATGTCCTACTTCTACTTCTGTTTTTGGTGACATAATTTAAACATTTTAATACGCTTGAAGAAAATAGTATATTATATTACTAGGAGTAGAACGCACTCTTTTTTTGTGTTGAGTCCAGGATTTGCGGCTGAGGCGAAGCCGAAGCCGCAAACTGGGCGAAACACAAAAAAGGCGTTCTACTCCGTGTATTATATACTATTTTTTCTTCAAGCGTATTAAAATGCAAAAATTCATTTATTTATCATAAATGTACAAATATTCAAACAAAAGTCTTATATGTTGACACAGTATGACAAGTAGCTAGTGGATAGCGCGCCACAGGTGGCTTTCGGTATTAACATTATGTTACTAGTAAAACAATACCCACTGCGGTGGCGCTTTCGGAACTAACATTATGTTACTAGTAAAACAATGTCCACTACGATGGCGTTCGGTACTAACATTTTGTTACTAGTAAAACAATGTCCTACTTCTACTTCTGTTTTTGGTGACATAATTTAAACATTTTAATACGCTTGAAGAAAAAAATTATTAATCTTAGTATCCCTTTTGTACGAAAGCGTAGAATGGACATAGTCGAAAATATTTTATAATTGTCACTTTAAACTTACAATTATGCATCATTGTCACTTTTAACTTACAATTATGTATAATTGCAAGTTTAAAGTTATTATACATAATTGTAAGTTTGAACTTGAAATTATACATAATTGTCACTTTAAACTGACAATTATAAAAATATTTTGTGCGAAAATATTTTTATAATTATTGTCACTTTAACCTTACAATTATAAAATATTTTATACATGTCCTTTCTACGCTTTCGTACTTTTGTAAAGTAAAAAATCTGTGTTAGTTGCTCGTCCCGAGTATATTATTAGATACTTAGGGGAGTAGTAGATGCTTAATAAATATTTGAGGTCTGTTATGTGTTGGAGATTTCTTGTTGCGTAATAAATGTAATAAGTTTACCTTAGGTATTACAAAATTTATGTGATTATTCCACGTCAGATTTTCATCCACATTTCCCATGAATTCTGATTATATTATTTTTTTTTTTTTTCAGACGCAACGAAACGTTGAGTGTCATCACACAAGACTCTATGACGGTGGACGACATAGAAGCTTTATTAAAAGAAACGGAACACAACGGTTATCCCGTTGTGGTTTCCAGAGAGTCACAATACCTTGTTGGTTTTGTGCTTCGAAGGGATTTAAATTTAGCAATTGGTTAGTATATTTAAATCCTTTAATCAAAGTGCTTTTTCCGAAATGCGCTCATTTATATTGAATTATTTCGACATTGATAAAATACTTGGATAGACATAAAACTTTTTTAAAGCACGCAAAAGTACTTTAATACAAGGTCTTTTTACTTAAAAGTACAAATTTTCCTCAAACACAGAGTGTTACGAAAATACACGGCACAAATTCAGGAGCATATGTCAAAACAGAAATATCTACAGGGTCAGGAGGGGCTATCAGGGAAAATCCTATTTATAATGTGTCTTTTTGGGACACCCATATATACTAAAAAAATGTACTGTAAAAGATTGGAAATTAGCTTTTTCTATATTAAACATTTGTGCAAACTGAAATTTGAAAGTTAAATTTTCCTTACAGTATATAAGGTGTTCCAAAAAGTCGAGATACCTACATGGTCCAAATACCGAGATACCTACAGGGTGATGAAAGGTTATCAGAAAAAAATCCCAATTTGAGATGTGCATTTCTGAAACATTCTGTATACACAAAAAGTTAACAATGAGTGAAAATTTTACTTTAATTAACAATAGTGCAAATTGGAATTTGAAAGTTAAATTTTCCTCATAATATATAAGGTGTTCCAAAAAGGCGCAATGTCAGAAGCATATTCCTTATGTCAAAATAACTAGATATCTACGGGGCGAAGAGAGGGGCGAAGAGAAAAAAATCCAATTTGTGATGTGCGTTTTTGGAACACCATGTATACATTAAAAAATTTGCAGTAAAACATTGAATACTTTTCCTTTAATTAACAATGGAATTTTATCGAAAAGATATAAAGATATAAAAGATTTTCCAGGAAAAAAGTTGTCCTGTATTTGTTTTTTTTTTGTCAATTATTTCGGTTTTACAACATATTATTGAGCAGGTCTCAGAATTTTAACTTTAATTTAAGAGATTTTAATTAAATATTATTCTCTGAGGCTGAATGACTTCGGTCGATAGCCGAAAACAAAAGTTTTATTTCAGATTATGCACAATTTAATTCTGAAACTTTCCTAGGGACATTTATGAAAATTGAACAGGAATATGCAACTTAACCAAGATTTATATTGCTTTGCTATTGAATTTTTAATTACTACTAAAATCTGTTTTATAAGTTACGCTATAAAACCGTTCAACTTAATTTTTTTCTGTATTTTAGCAAATGCCAAAAGGATGGTGGACGGCATATGCGGGCAGTCTTTGGTGATTTTCACCACGGGGAACACCCCACAAACTTTAGGACCTCCACCTTTAAAATTAAAGAAAATTTTAGATATGGCACCTATAACAATAACAGATCAGACCCCGATGGAAACTGTTGTAGATATGTTTAGAAAATTGGGTCTGAGGCAAACTCTAGTCACGCATAATGGGTAAGTAGTATGTTTTAGTTATATCAGAGACTATACGTATGTTATATTGAATATATCTTCTCCATATCTTCGAGAGAAAAAAGTTGTTCTGTGGATTAATATTGGCCATATTATGATTTATTCGAGGATTTTTTTTGTTGTTGATATATCATAAATAAAATACCGTGACGATTATTGCAATTGACCAAGACTAAAAGCAACGAATATAATATACTCTTAGTAACTTGCACTCATTCAGTCAAAAATAGCATATGCTATTCATGCTTGGGTCAATGTTCCAAACATGAATCGTGTTTTTGGATTACAAAGGAAGGCAGTACGAATTGTAAATAAGTAGAGTATATAGGAAGATTGTACACAAGCTTGCATTGAACTCACAGTACCCTCTTACAGTGCCTCATGTTTGTTGAAAGATAATTTACCAAACGATTATTATAAAAATCTTCCATTGTATAAAACATTTAGATATATGATATTCTTTTTGTTACATTTTTAAAACTTTTAGAAGGCAACAGTTTAATGGGGGAAGGTAGCAGGTTAAATAGCTTAAGACCAAAGTTTGATATTCCCGATGTAGATTTACGGTTCTGTGGCAGCCTACATAGATATTTGTCTTATATAACGTAACATAGCAAACAAGCATCGAAGTCCGGGAATTTGCTTTCACACCGAAGTACACATACTATTTTTTCTGAAGTCACAATCAATATTATTATAAATTAAGAAATTTGTATCAATGCATAACATTTCTTCATTACAATCTAACTGCTTACTAATAAATGCAATTTTAATGTGAGTTAGTTTGTCTGCGTGTATTTATTTACTGTCTAAAATATACATGAAAAACGGGAAAGTAACATTGCCGGGAATAGTATATTGTGTATCTAGGTGTGAAAGCGATACATTCCCGGACGACGATGCAATTGTTGGCCGAGGCGCTAGCCGAGGCCAACAAGCATCGAAGTCTGGGAATGTGCATTCACACCGAGGTACACATACTATTTTTTCTGAAATCACAATAAATACTATTTTAAACGTATAAAAATAAAAAATATTGACATATTAAAATATATATATAAAAAACCATACGGGAATGTTACTTCCCGGCCTAGGCCGGGAAGTAACATTCCCGTACGGCTTTGTTGATCGTTGCTTGGCAACGGATCTTTTCCGGTCCGTTTTATGATAGTTTCCTAGCAACGGACTAAAATACTGGAATTGTGCATTTTTCGCTCTAAAATCGCACCGAAAATGTAGACATTCCCGATAGATTTCAGAAAAAGTAATATTGCCGTACGGTTTTGTTGATCGCTGCTTGGCAACGGATCTTTTCCGGTCTGTTTTCTGATAGCTTTTTAGCAACGGACTAAAATACTGGAATTGTGCATTTTTCGATCTGGAATCGCGCCGAAAATGTAGACATTGCCGATCGATTTCAGAAAAATATTATATCAAGCAGTGACTGGTCCATGATCAACGCTACTACGGTAAAAACCAAGAAAGGGGTGGTTTTTGCCCTTCGCCCTGCCTGACTCCTTTCCTTGTCAATAAACCTTCATAAAAACTTTAATGATTTCCTTCCCAAACACGCATAATCATCCCACCATCGAGAAACGGCGAAAAGGAGTTGTTTTTGGGCGTTTAAAGGGATGGATGTGGTTAAAAACTTCTCCCAATATATTTTTTTGGATTCAACACCCTCGAAAACGGGGGGATAAGTAGGTTTCATCACTGCAGCCTTCCTGACCTCCACTAAATGCCTTTTATGTAGATAGGGCAAACTGGTCGTGTATTTAAAATTCTCTATAATGAACATTTACGTTCTTTTAAACTTAACAAAATCTTTTTCAAATAATTTTTTAGAGTCAGGTCATCTTTTCTAAATTTAGAAAACCTAAATATATTACATATCTAAGAAAAAAGTGTTATAGTTCAGGAAATACATATAATAGAACGAAGTGGCGAAGCGAGTACTGTAGCGGTAGCCTTTGTCGTGCTCTTAGGGCTTTAGCTGTTTTATCGGTATGCTTTCGACGACTCGCCTTACCCCGCTGTTCCCTCCACAAAATTATAAATTAAATGTTCTTGAATCTTTGTAAATTTTTTCATCTACCCAAATTTTCCATAATTATAACCTTATCGACCATTTCGATCTTTTTCTTTGATATACAGTGTGTGTGTCACTTGAAATGGTAACACCCCATAACTTTTTTTTTTTCGATTTGAATCAAATTTTATTTAAGTATGGAACAAATTAGGATCTACTAATGACCACAAAAACATTCGCTTCCTACAAATGCAAAGCCACCTGCGGTACCAAAATATGCGGAGAAAATCAAAAAATCATATTAGGCATATTTTTATCGGAAAATTTGTTTAATGAAACTTGTTCAGAATAGTCCAAAAACCTTAAGGTATTTCTACCGAGAAAGTCGTTAACGTCAGATTGTTTTCAAATTTCGACAGGATGTAGATAATGGTTTGGTGAAACCACTGGCAAATTTTGAGAACGATCTTGTGTTTACTTTTCCAGTTATGAAACATCAAAATTCACGTTATTAGCAAGGAAACGATAGGGAAGGGTAATTTCCCGTGAATTTATCGCCATAATTTTTATCTCAAACGTCAGATTCTTTTAAATTTTTGACTGTGAGTTTTAATGGTTATTACAAAAGTGTACCCCAAGTTTGAGAAACTTCTTGTGTCTGGTTTTCAAGTAATTCGTGATACAATGTCTGAAAACGATGGGAATTTCACGCATACATGAAAACTGGCAATACCGCATTAGCCAGTCTCGCCCGATCTTCAAACAGACGAACAGGGGTTCAATTTCTTATCCTTCGCTAAATAATGATATCTTTAGAATCGTTCGTATCTTGCGCTAGAGACAAAAACCAATTTTTCATCGCACGTTAGATAACGTATGCAAGTTAACAGCCATCGTTTCAAAGTAAGCGTGCGCTCATACAGTGCTATAAATCATAAATATGTCAGCAATAACTTTTTATTACTATTAATATAATTTATGCTAATACTATTTATGACAATAAATACGTAAAAATATAATATGAATCGACAATATTTTATTAGAATAATGCATGATTTTTTGAGCGATAATCATCAGTACGTTCATTTGAAACAAGTTTTATTTTCATTAACTTGTTAATATCAATTAAGATTTTTGATTTTAACTTTCCCACAAAATTGTTGGAGGTTACTAGAATTGGCCCAATGTCGGAAATAGAGACGTCTTTACGTTTTGAGGTCCCAGGAACCCAAAAAAATGTTTTTTGAAAAATATCTATCTGTGTGTGTATTAAACGGATTTAGATGAAACTTTGCATGAGGGTTTCTTTAGTGCTCCAGAAGATCTGAAAAGGTATTGGTTGAAATCGGATTACGTTTAGTGCCGCTTTTCCCCAACAAGTTGTTTATTTTATAATTACTTACAATTTCTGTTCGAACAAAAACAGTAAATTGTTTCCCGGTTTATGATCTTTATCTTTTTTTTGCTAAGAGTAATACTTTTCGATTTGTTTGACAAAAACCGTGTTGAGCGTCCATTTTCGCAATCTGCAAAGAAGGCAAAACACGAAATCTTTGAACGTTCAGATCTTTTTTAATATATGAGTTGAAAGGTCATACTATGTCATTATGGAAAGAGGAAGAATTGCATGTGATGCACATCGTAAATCACACCGGCGAAATCGAAAATTCACGTCTACAAGAGCGTACGAAAAGTGACATTTTTTGTCATTGTTTACGTGCGAGATGAAAGTTGCGATGTTGCCGCATTACGTGGCCACGCGCTATATCGCTCCTACCGTGTATCACCCTCTCTCTCGCTCCGATAGAAATACCTTAAGTCCAAAATTTAATCAAAATAAAAAAATATATAAATTTTGATTAAAATAATGTTCAAGACCGAAAATATCATATTAATGAGTTTTTGGTTTGGGAAACTGTACTATGTCAATATTGTTTGAAATTAAATCCAAGCTGCCAGGTAGTTGTCAAGCAATTTACATTTTTTTTTTAAATAATTATTTTTAAAATTTTAATTTTTCAATTTTTTAATTTTGATTAAATTTTGAGCATATGGTTTTTGGACAAGTCTGAACAAGTTTTATTAACAAAATTTTCCGATAAAAAAATGCCTAATATGATTTTGGTACCGCAGGTGGCTTTGCATTTGTAGGAGGCGAATGTTTTTCTCGTCATAAGTAGATCCTAATTTGTTACAAACTTAAGTAAAATTTGATTCAAATCGGAAAAAAAAAGTTATTGGGGTGTGTTACCATTTCAAGTGAAACACACTGTATTTAAACCATCGTCTAATTGTTTATGTAAAATTTCCCGAATATCTTTGTTGGCGACTATTCTTTATCCTTTTTAAGTTATTATTTGTAGGTAAATTTCTTTAAATTAGATCAAAAAATTCTATTTAAGTAAATAACATTACTTGTATGATTATTCACTTCTGAAAAAAACGTTTGAAAGTGACACGTTGAGTGCCGAATGTCAACATAAGACTATTTATATTTAAAGAAACAAAAATAAATGACTAATTTTAAGTAAAATGTGAATTTTGTAAAGATAGCAGGCAAAATTGATCTTTATTTTTGCTTAAAAAAGTAATTTTCCTAATAGTATCAGTTTATGAAATTTAGGAACATATTTGACTATTAATAAAAAAAATAGTTTTATTTGGTTTTTACTTAATAAATCTCAGGTGAAAATATTTGAATATTTGACAAAGAAATTTTTAGAATGTTGGATTTCTTAAAGAAAACGTCACCTTAGTATTGTTAAATATAAAAAATTAAAAAAGAATAATGATCTTTTCATAAATTGACCTAAGGTCCAATTTTCGATCTCTTTAATATCTAATGAAAAAGAACTATTTGAATATTATAACATTACTTCATTTTTGTTTTCAGGAGACTACTGGGGGTCATAACTAAAAAAGATGTCCTAAGGCATATAAAACAAATGGACAATGAAGATCCGAACTCTATTTTATTTAATTAAATATGCAATTTTAGGTAATTTAAGTTATAATATTCTGTATAAATTGATCTAATTTGTATATTATTTGATTATGTACTATTTTAAGTAAATATTGGTCCAATTCCTATTTATTTTATTTTTATTTTAGAGTGACGTTAATTTTAACGTGTAAATGTCTTCCCCTAAGCAAGTGTAATTTAATTGATTTTGTTGAATAATGTGAACTTACAGATTTGTATATTTATGTATGTTGTTTCTCAATAATGCTCAGAATAATATATTGTATGTAATAAAATAAAGAATTTTTATAAATATTTATTAATTTGTCTGTTTCTCAATCCAATCTTTTACCAACGCAACGTTAAGAGCATTATTAATAGTTGCTCTGTTGACTGTCAGCCATCTCTTGAAAAAATTAAATTAAATTTAAAATTTGTCCTTGATGATCAAGCGTAAAGGCAATCTAAAGGTGAGTTTAAGAATTTTCTACAATAGATAATAAACATATTGATTGATTTACCAGCGTGCGGTAGGCATTTCTGCCACTCCCAAGAATTATACAGCTGGGCCTGCTACGTCCACGCTGGGTTGGACTAAGGTCATGCTTGTTGCCAGCAGCGAGTGCCACATGGCGCATGGTAAAGGAATGTGGGATGGGAGGTGTAGGTATTTGTGACATGCGTTACCGCATTGTGTCGTGAGGGAGCGTTTAGGCTCCCTTTTTTTTGTATTTTTGGTTCTGGACTTCTGCCTCTTCTGGGTCTTCTTGTGATATATGTTACCGCATTGTGTCGCTGCTGTTTGGGCTCCTATTTTTGTTTTTCTGCTTCTATAAATCTTCTTCTTCTGAACCTTCTGATTCCTCCGTTTCTGATTCTGGTACTTCAATTTGTTCATTGTTCTTAGGGACGGTAGCTCAGTGGTTTAGCTCGTCTAGCTTGCATACTGGCGTACCTAGCGAAGCAGGTTCCATCGCGAAATAATTTTAATTATAAAATTATCCCCAAGAAGTGGTTCGGACCCCACTATAAGCTGTAGGGCCTCGTTTCTCTTTACCTAACACAAATTCATTCTGGACTTTCAAGGAGTTACTTCGGTGACTTGAGAAGCGGTTAAGAAAACATTTAAGAAAGAAAGAAACATTTAAGGGAGTATTCATCTATTTTGTGTTCCCCTCCGCTGATCCAACTCTCTTTTGTTGTCGGCTCTCGCCCTATTATTAGGCTTTTGTTGAAGTTTGTTTTCAATCCAGATGGTGTCCTGCGCAGGCGCGTACGCAGAGATGTGTTCTGGGGGGGGGGGTAACCAGGGGGAAACCAAATAAACACATAACACAGCACAGTGGAACTTAAAGCCTCACTTTTCTTTTTGGCATATGCGTGAAAACGAATTTAAACTAATATTTGGTATGTAAAAACACATATTAAATGATTGTCACTATCCCAAAAATTCTCAACCGCGCCGCGCCTGGGGGGAGGGCAACCAGGGGGAACCAAATAAACACATAACAGCACAGTGGAACTTAAAACCTCACTTTTTTTGGCATATGTTTAAAAACGAAGTTAAACTAATATTTGGTATGCAAAAACGGATATGTAATAATTTTCACTATCCCAAACTTCTTAAACCACGCGCCGCGCCTGGGGGGTAGTTGCCCCCCTTGACTCCCTGCGTACGCACCTGGTCCTGCGGCGATTAGAAGATCATTGGCGTATGTGTATGTTTTCTTAGAAAATACCATTTTTCTGAAAGAAGCCTGCACCACGCATACCTCCGTTGAAGTGCTGTGCGAATCTGAGGATTCAACTTTGACTCCGTATTTTATGTTCCACTCCGCTGGTCAACTCTCTTTTATTGATTAGGCTTTTTTTGAGGTTTGTTTTCAGTCCAGATGTGTCCTGCGCAGGCGCGTAAGCAGGAATGTGTTCTGAGGGGGGACCAAATGAACACATAACACAGCACAGTGGAACTTAAAACCTCACTTTTCTTTTTGGCATATGCGTAAAAACGAATTTAAACTAATATTTGGTATGTAAAAACAGATATGAAATGATTGTCACTATCCCAAAAATTCTCATACGCGCCGCGCCTGGGGGGAGGGCAACCAGGGGGGAACCAAATAAACACATAACACAGCACAGTGGAACTTAAAACATCACTTTTTTTGGCATATGTTTAAAAACGAAGTTAAACTAATATTTGGTATGCAAAAACAGATATGAAATAATTGTCACTATCCCAAACCACGCCGGGCCTGGGGGGTAGTTGCCCCCCTGCTTACGCACCTGGTCCTGCGGTGATTAGGAGATCATCGGCATATGTGTATGTTTTCTTAGAAAATACTATTTTTCTGGAAGAAGCCTGCACCACGCAAAAAAAAAACTTTTTGAAAACAATGGTTTTATTTCAAAACAAAATTGCACTAAAAAGTAGAAAATGTACTTTTTTTTCAGTGATTATAAGCTGATCAGAATAATTTTCAACTTTGTAAATATAAATCCATTGGGCGCTCATAAAGTGTAAACGTAAATCAAAATGATTAGATGAAGTAATGTTTTATGGTTTTCTACTTACAGAGTTGAAAATTATTCTTATCGGCTTATAATCACTGAAAACTTTTTAGTTCAATTTGGTTTTAAAAGAAAACCATTGTTTTAAAATATTTTTTAAAATTAATTTGTTTTTTAATTTTTTAGTTTTAATTATTTTAATTTCATACAATTGAAAAATATATTATTTCAATTTAGTTCACCGAAAATCCCGGGAAAAAAAGCCGAATTTTCGAAAAGCGGAACATCGTTAATTTTTTTTACGCAAAGTTGTAGGTCTTGGAGTATAGATTAAGTGTCGAATGCCGGGAGACCCGAAGGTGTAACCTTCAAAATGTCGATTTTTCGAGTTTTTTAACAAAAATCCCGCAATAACTTAAAAACGGTGCATCGGATCAAGAAATATAAGCTAAAAAAGAATGTTCAGAATTAAATTTTCTACGGGAGTACGGCATAAGAAATTCCATTTTTCCAACCGCTTTTCCGAATCAGTGGAAAGTCCGAAATTCGTATATATGCAATTTCCTTAAAAAATGCTTATATCTCGAAAACGATGAGTTTTGTCGAAAAAGTTGTATCGACCAAAAATGTTTAGCAACAAATTTCCTATCATATTGAGCCACTAAAATTGGACGCTTTTCCTTAATTAAATCACGTATACGCGTGGACGCGTTTTTTTAATTAAGGAAGAGATTTGAAATGGATATCAATGAATTCAGAAAAAAATCTATAATTTATTGAACAGTATAAGCCACCACCTTCCCATTTGAAAAAAAAAAGTTTTCGATAAAAAAGCGATTTGTTCAATTTTGGAGGCTTCGTAAATTGATGAAATTAAACGAAAAATTATATTTTTCCCTTAAACTTTACCTGCCGTAGAACAAATGTTGGTACTCCAAAGCACTCTAGACGAAAAATCCTTTAATAAACTGAACATCGACCCAAAAATTCGCGAAAATCTCATGGTATACTTAGAATGTTGTCTTGAATCCAAATATGTAAAAATATACAGGGCGTTCTATTTAAAAATCGAAAGTTGCGGTCATTTCCGGGTAAACCGCAAATGGTCTCGTACCGTTTTTTATGTCCAAAAACTCATTTTTACCAAATTTCAAATGGATCAGTTACAAAATAAAGGAAATATTGGGAGGAGCCACTAGCCTATGGCACCCGGTATATCGGTTGCCCCACCTGTCGGGTGTCCGGATACTCGACACCTTAATCTACTCCCAAGTCCTACAACTATGGGTAAAAAAAAATGTTGTTCCACTTTTTTTTTCTAAAGTCGTATTTCCGGTGGACTAAATTACAAACAGTGTAAAATCTAACCAAATCCTGTGATGAAAAGTAATCCGCCATCTTAAGGCGTTCGCCATATTGGGTTTAGAATGACGTCACGTGGCTTATCGTTTTCTACTCGCCAAATCTTTTCATTTGATACCGATGTCAAGGGGGCTGTGAAGAAATAGGTAAGCCGCCATATTGGGTTTAGAATGACGAAACGTAGCTTATCATATTTTACTCATCAAACTCTCATTTGATACCCATATCAAGGGGGATGTGAAGAAAAAAGTAAGCCGCCATCTTAGGGCGTTCGCCATATTGGGTTTAGAATGACGTCACGTAACTTATCGTATTCTACTCGTCAAACCCTGTTATTTGATACCCACGTCAAGGGGGTTGTGAAGGAAAAAGGCCTAAAAGCCTAAACCGTCTGGGGTGTCCGCCATATTGGATTTAGAACGATATTAGATATCAAGATTTTTGGAGTATAAGGTTGCCTCGTAACTCTCGATCCCCACCAAAAAATGTCATAGCCAATAAGCAGCTGGTGTGAAATCATACCAGACGCAGAGCCTGATTCAAAATATTATTGTAAGAATTTGTGTAATGTTAATAAATAAGAAAAGAACTCGTGACTGGAATGAGCTCACAATAACCAGCCTGAGGTAGGGTCATTGCGAGCTCGTATTTTGAGTCACCGTTTTGCATGGTGGTAATCTATCTATCTATAACACTAGAGATCATAGTATATTTCTGGCCATATTTCGGGCCAGTACGGACCGTCCTTCTAGAAAGAGATAACTGCGTCACTACTACGCGTTCGAAAAACAAGGATAGTCTGACTTCATCGCCGCACTCACTTCTCGCCTAAAAGCTGAATACGAGAGAACCTTATAATCTACAAATCTTAATTAGATACTATACTATATATTGTATTGTCCTCAGAACCAAAGCTAATAATAATAAATATATAAATATAAAAAATATATGTACAGAGTGGTCACTCTAAAAGAATTAAAAATCATGATGAGGGTGGACGATAATTTTTTGCATGCAATTAACACAACTATCAAAGAAAAAATTATACAGGGTGGTCACCCAAAAAAAATTAAAAAACGTGTCGGAGGATAATTTATTGCATACAATAGGAGACTTGCATCTAGGCGGCGCTAGTATCGGCTTTAGGTATTGAATCCTAACCACACTTTATATGTGATTTGATTACTGATGATTAATTAACTAAGTTAAAAACAAAAAGAATGTGGCCTGTAAATTGCCCAGTAGGTACCACAGTGTAATTTTGTTAACAATAAGAATATAAAGATGTAAATTTTCACCAATTACATACATATGTAACTGGCACAGAAAATAAAACTTGTGACTCCTCTTTAAATAAAACACGCCATTTTCTTTCAGATAATCTGCTTTTGTTAGTCTATCTCCAAAATCTAAATGAAAGTTTACTCCGTCAGGGCTAGAAGCCAAGAAATTATTAATGTGATGAATCCAGATTCCAGAAGCATAGGGCATCTGCACGTGACGTCACAGCTAACCTCAAAAATATGTGTTTCTTATAATTTAAGAGTAGTTGTCATTATTAAAATTTCTGCCTGGTTCCCGTATTCAGCGTTACCACATTTGGTAGATTTTTATTTCTTTTTAGTAGAATTTTAAGGATTTTTTGTAAAGTTTGGTAGGTAAAATTTGCTGGTAGATTTCTAATAATTATTATCAGAATTCTACCAGCAAATTTTACCTACCAAACTTTACAAAAAATCCTTAAAATTCTACTAAAAAGAAATAAAAATCTACCAAATATGGCATCGCTGCCCGTATTGTCAACTAAAATCTAGTTCAGTGTAATGTTTATGAAGTTCTAAATACCTTGTCCTAATAAAATAGGACTCTTTTTGTAAGTTGGAAATCTAACCTGTAATTAGCAGTCTATTTTTATTTATTAACAATATTGAAAAATTATTTAGGTGAATTTTTAAATATTTGCTTGAAGCCAGTACGGCTCCAAGCTAAAAATTCGTATAGGTACAAACATTAAAAATGAGAATAAACTTGAAAAACTTCAAATTTAAGGTTCTGTTGGATACATATACCCAAACCCGATCTGTTTCCACCTGGTGGTGAAATTCTTAACTAAACATATGCAAGTCTCCTAATTAACATAACTAACAAAGAAAAATATGAAAAAAAAATATATACAGGGTGGCCACTCTAAAAATGTTTTCTTTAAATGTGACGGAGGACGATAATATTTCACATGCAGTTAACACAACTATCAAAGAAAAAGGTATACTGGGTGGCTACCCTGAGAATAATTTCAAAAATGTGACGGACGACGATAATATTTCAAGTGCAATTAACACATTCGTCAAGGAAATAAAATATACAGAGCGGTCACCCTAACAATAATAAAACAATGTGTCAACTGACAGGGAAGAAAAATGAAAAATGATGAAAAATATACAAGGAGTTACTATGAAAAATCATTATGGAGAATATAATATTTGCACTGTAGTTGACACAATTATCGAGATGAAATCTGACATACTTTTAGATAAATATACACATGATGGTCATTTTAAAAAATAATTATTTAAGAAACGGCCGAGGGAAATAATATTTGGAAAGTACTTGTCACTATTGCCAGGAATAAAGCCTGATATACTTTCAGTTAAACAAAGTATACAGAGCAGTCATCTTACAGAATGGATAATGAATAAATTAGAGTACTAAATAGAGAGAGAAGTTTTGGGTAAACACTTTTATCAATTTTTTCAAAATTTTTTTTTTCACTCTTTTAATGACCTCTTTATTTATTATTCATTTTTAAGCTTTAATATCAGGCTCGTTATGAGAGAATCCTGAAAGCTCCTTATATTAAATTTTATGTAAATCTGCAATAACTCAAGTAGCAAGGTGTCGTCATTATGAAGTCATTTTTTGGTCAGCGATGACGGCCAGATGACGTCTGTTATGACGTACTTAAAATGTGAAAATGTCGGTCGTAAGTCACAAACAACTGACGTCATACATGTAACGTCAACATGACGTATTGGTAATCATTCCTTGGACATCCTAGTAATTTGAAAAGTATATATCTTAGTTTTGCAAACCTTTCACTATAATATTTTTCCGCCATTATTAATAAAGTATTTAACGAAAAAAAATCCGGAATGTGTACGGATTCGACATTTTTTGTTTGAAATGCCAAGGTGTAATACTTATGTTCACTTCTTAATTAATTTGTAACGTGACACGCATTACTTAGCAAACACGTCTAAGTAACAACATTTTTATGGCGTCAATATGACGATTCTAATGTCACGTCTATATTACGTCATTAACTGATCGAATGACGTCTATTAACGGCAGATTACCTTAAAATGACGTCATAATGACGACACCTTGCTACTTGGGAATATTGCATTTTGGCAATCGTATTGAATTCACCGCGTATCGCAATCGTATTGAATTATTAATTTTCAAGATCTGATTCGGTATCAGCTACTCCTAAAATACCTACTAATTTTAATACAGTTTCGACGAAAGGGTATAGTCGGATAAGAATGGGCGATCCTGGGCGATGCCCCCGATAGGAACTACCTATAATATCTATGGTGTCGTGTAGGCAAGTCAATGGGTGAACGATGTATGTAGGTTTTTCAGTCCAACATTCAGCTGCTGCGGAGATATTTTTAAAAAATTGAAAAAATGGGGATTTTTTCAAAAATTGATATCACGTATACTACTTAACTTAGAGAGATGAACAAAATAGCGATTGAAAGCTAACATTCTGAAGAATATTATGCAACAACTTAGTTGCATTAAACTCTTATATGCAGCAATAATAATAATAAAAAACGTATTCGAATCCTTATATCACGTGGTTTCTATTGACTGACCACTTTCTAAAAATTGACATAAATAGATCCTAATGCCTTCTTGCACCACAAGTAGTTTCATTAAAATCGAAAAGGTAGAACACTTTCAAAAAATATATATGATAATTGTGGTACCCACCCATTTATGAATCGTCAAATCTGTACATACTGTATATAAATTCGTATTTTCTACCCCAGTTTGTCAATTTTCGTCACTATCATCATTTATGACAACATTGGTATTGTTTGTATCAAATATTTTAGAAAGTATTTCAGCCGGTCTAAATATTCTTGAAAGATATCTCGCATGTGACAGGTAATAGATGATAGCCGCTATAAGTGAACAGGGGCAGACAGTTCTATTACCATTAGGACAATCACAACAATACCGACAAATACTTTTGTAGTCTGAACCGTGAGGGACATATTCCAAGTAACAGTGGTAGGTTTTACTGTTTATGTGAAGAGATATCACTTCCATCTTTAGTACATTTGGCATTTCTTTAACATATCTAACTTGAGGATTATTGTCGTCTCCAATTAATTCTGCTAAATTTGCTACAGCTTGTGACAATTGATATGAACCGGTAAAAAAAGCATTAAGTCACGTTTACTGAGTTGAGGAAAATCCATTACATCTGCAGCCACAATTCCAACGTTTTGCAGCGACTTCTTCACTAAGAGTGTTTGGCACATCCATTCTGTTATTCATTCTGTTAATAATATCGTCACGTAATTCTTCATCCGAATACAGTCTTTTTCCAAATGTGTTGTGTAAAAGTTTATATTTTTGAGCTATTGCTACATTGACAGCTTCGATAACCCATTGTATTTTGGTATTTCTAGAAGCATTAGCATTAGCTTCCTCTCCCAGGTAGCAGGTGACGTCATTATGACGTCTTTTAAAGTGATTTTTCGTCGCCGACGTCATTGTCCCAATAATGACGTACCAGAGACGTGATATTTATAACGTACTTCTGACGTCATCATGAAGACGTCAAATACACGTTTCTTTTAGGTCATTATTTTGATGTCATTAATAAATGACGTACCAAAGACGTGATATTTAAAACGTACTTCTGACGTCATCATGAAGACGTCAAATACACGTTTCTTTTAGGTCATTATTTTGACGTCATTAATAAATGACGTACCAGAGACGTGATATTTAATACGTACTTCTGACGTCATCATGAAGACGTCAAATACACGTTTCTTTTAGGTCATTATTTTGACGTCATTAAAATGACGTGAAATAAATCATTATAAAATAAAAATAAATAGAAGTATTTAGTGACTAGTTCAATTTTTGCCACATAGTAATAATAATTTTGTTTACTATTTCTAACTAGGTATACAGCTTTTAAACATATTTAAATAAAGATGTTCAATGGTTCAGTGAGTTAAGTGTTAAGTTGCCCGCATTTAAAATGACATTAACGAACTAATTGGCCATGACATCCAATTGACACGACGAGAATTTCTAAAAGTCATGGCCAAGCCTTCAGAAGTAGCCAAGATCATATGAACTCTACCTAACAACAAAGCCCCGGGTTCAGACGGCATCGAATATAAGCCACTCAAATATCTCCCGAGGAAAGGTATTGTACAGTTGTCGTACATTGCGAACGCGATCCTACGACTGCAACACTGGCCTAGCCAGTGAAAATGCGAGGATGCGCCGTGGTCGTACCAATCCTGAAGCCGAACAAGAACGCGAAGCTCGCCGGCAGTTATCGACCGATCTCGTTACTGTCGGCGATCTCCAAGTTGATTGAGAAGGTCATCCTGATCAGACTAGACTCTGCTCAGGATGAACTCCACATCGACGATGAGTGCCAGTTCGGCTTCAGGCGGAGCAGGGGCACTGTGCAGCAGGTCGTCAGGATCGTGAATGGCGTCAAGGTACAATGCAACCTCGGGAAGAGCACCGTCATGGTGCTCCTCGATGTTGAGAAAGCCTTCGATACCGTGTGGATTTCGGGGCTGCTTCACAAACTAAACGCACTGGACTTTCCCATGTACATAACCAAACTTATTCACTCTTTTCTGACAGATAGATCGCTGCAGGTTAGGGTGAATAATAAACTATCAACTCGACGGGACATTCGCGCGGGCGTCCCCCAGGGGTCGTGCCCTTCACCGAAACTGTACAACTTGTACGTTTCCGACTTCCCGGAGTTCCCGAATTCTAATCTAGCCAAGTACGCCGACGACACGGCCATGTACGTGCATTCACATAATGCTCAAGCGACCAATATGCTGCTGAAGGCACACATGGCCCGTGCCACGGCGTATTACGACAAGTGGAAAATTCCGGATCAACTCCGAGAAGTCCGAGTCGATTCTCTTCACGCGCCGATTTACCGAAAATCGGATTTTAACGCCACTTTCGATCGGGGGTAGACAAATTCCTATTAAACGGTGCGTGAAATATTTGGGGGTTAACTTAGACAAACGACTGACGTTTAACACCCATATTAACGAGACAGTACGTAAGGTCTACTCCATGTCCAGGTGTCTGTACCCGCTTCTGGCCAGGGGTAGCGGACTAAACAGACAAAATAAAAAAATGTTGTACACAATGGTGATTAGGCCGGCAATCACATACGCGGCGCCGGTATGGTGCAGCATCCCGGCCACGACAATGAGAAAACTTCGAGTTCTTGAACATAAATTTATGCGCCTCATCTCTGGTTTGGACAGATACACCTCCCTCAGAGATCTATACGCAAATTGCCACGACATAACCCCACTAGCGGACTACGTCCAAGAAATTTCACAAAAATTCTATCAATTCAAACTGGGCGATAGTCCGCTAACCCGCAACATAACTCGAATCAGACAGCATAATGCACTACTTTTCGATATCAGACACCCTCTACCATACCAGGCGTTGCCTATTTTCCGGCAACTCCTTAGCCAAACTTTCCTCTACCATAACTTATCTCTACCCTACTCTTTACCTTTCCTCAACTTTGCAATTTTACAACCCCCTCTTCTTTATCTCTGTTTAATTTTGTTCAATTTTGTTCTTGTCCTTTTTGTTCTTTTGTCCATTTTGTTTCTAAATTCCGTCTGGCCCAAAAATTCTCTAAAAATCCAAATATTTTAAACCACACCTTCATCCACCACACTTTCCTGGCAGGAAGACCAGGGTGGAATTGCTTCGAACGGGTTTTTTCGTTGAGTTCTGTTTTCCCGTGTCAGCAATCAAAATTCCAAAGTGTTCGTCTGTGCGCGAAACCCCTAGTTTTTTAAAGTGCTAATTTTAATTATTTTTTAAGTATTTTTTTTTTATTGGTACCCTATTTTGCTTATTTAAAGTACGCCTCAGAGTGTTTAAATCCAAGTTTTAAAAACGCGCGTGTTTTAAAGTTACCATGGTAACATCAAAGGTAAGCAAGTACAACTCCATCTGTATCTGTTACCTTTTGCTCTTCCATCCATTTGATGAACTTGTCGTATTCTTTTTTATAAGCGTCTTCCGATTTTTGCGGTATTAACCGCGATTCTGCTTTTCTATTTAAGTAATCAATGTTAGAACTCATTTAAAGCAATATACAATCAGTGACAACTGTAGTGACAATAATTAACCCTATGTGACAGATTGCGAATTAATTTTTGTTTTCTCATTTTCATGACAATGACAGGTATCCTGATGTCACGTCACGAATTCAATCATTTTACATTCTTAATTCTTATTTCCATTTTTTGTAGTAATAATACCAGTATTTATGATTTCAAAGTGTACCAATAAAAAAAAATAGTGTAAAGTATTCGTGGATAACTGGTCTTTAAAACACTTGCTCTATTTCGAGCACTCCGGCTGCGCCGTCGTGCTCGAAAAATCGCGCGTGTTTTAAAGACCTTAATATCCACTTATACTTTAATATACTATTGTGTACTATTATTTATCCAAATTGTTAATTTTAAGCTTTATTCTTAGGCAGGAGTTTTAACCTTCACACTCAGCTTTAGCTAAACCGGACCTGCCCCGCCCAGTCCGACACCCACCACGACACTGCGAGTCGTGGTTGTCTGGCTGGCTCCGGACCAGATTCCGGGGAAGCACATACATGTACTCTAATTTTAATAAACTTGTTATTGATTGATTGATTGATTGTTAAGTTGCAAGTCAAAAGGTCCGCGGTTCGATCCCTGCACATTCGTCAAAAACTTTATTAATAATTGTGGAAAAATATTATAATGAGAGGTTTGCATCCCTTATCGCAAAATTCACTGATTAACCAATACATCATATTGGCGTCATATGTATGACGTCCTATTGACTTCATAAATATGACGTCATTGGGCTGTGACATTGTGCTGTCTTTTTCACGTCATTTTTACGTCATGCTGAAGGTGACATTGACGTAATTAATGCCGAAAAAACGACGTCATAATGACGGCACCTTGCTGCCGCGGCTGTTGTCAGTTGTGGTTGATTACCTTTAAAGGCTAGCATTATTGGAATAAAGCAACTATTGCAGATATCCTCCAGAGCATCACCAAAACCTCGATCAAGAATGAATAAGTCATTAGGTTGTAATAACTGTTTCAAATCAGCAGATTCGATCAATAATGTTTTCATTATCGTCCCGTTATTTTGGGTGGCATAAAAAGGTCCGGCAGTATCCACAATGTAACCATCCGTATCCGTAGTACATATTGTAAATGGTTTACAAAGGGGTTGCTTCTTTTGACCGGAATATGATTTACGTTGGTACTCATTCTTACTGCTTTTACCGTGGCGAATATATATGCCGTCAAAAATCAGTGCCAGTTGGTTATAGTGGGTATTTAACAATTTGGTAGCTATATAACTTGTATGGTTTTTAATTAGATCGTCTCTGGTATTTACAGTAAATGCAAAATGCTGTGGTAAAATATCTACTTCAAAACCCTTTAATATTTGTTTATAAAATTCGGATACTTGTTGCTCTCGTTCTAGACCAAAGATAGATTCGATTTGAATTTCCAGTTGTTAACTTAAATAGAAATACAACTAAAGCTTGCTACGAGAATCTGTATCTCTCATCAACTTTAACATATTTCTCAAATAAATAATGCTCTCCTAAGTCAGTCCAGTGAATGTTTTTAGTTTCTCTTCCGGTATGGTGCAGTTGGCTAGACTATTGAAAAGGGAATTATCACAGTCAATCGAAATAAGGTTATTTCGTTAACATTGACACTACTGGTCTTTGAATAAATACGGAGATTCGAAAGTTCATCTGCATAGAATTTATTAGCTATCAGATGAGTTTTACAACAACGATCCCCCTCAGGTATATTTTTTTTTATTACAAAAGCTTGATGCCTAGCTTCACGAGGTATAACATGAATATTTACTTCTGATTGGCACATAATACAATACTTATGTGTAGAGACGACGACTCGCCTTATATGTAACTCAACGTAATTATCACAATCTATATGAAAGACAATTTCGGAATCAGTTTCATTTTCTACCTCCTCCTCACTACTCAAGCTCCGTTCTTCTCTTTTTTCTATTTCTGCCGGATATTTACTAGAACTGAAACTTCGATATGGTATTAATCGACATTTATTACACAAAATATCGCCTATAGCAATGTCTTTCGTTATAACAACAGTATATAAGTTTACCTACCTCATTTTCATCTTTTATGACTTTGTTGCGTCGACTTTTAATCAAAGAGAAATTGCAACATTTGCATTTAGACATTTTTTAATAATTCAGATAACACTCAAGTAATATATTTAAATAAAACCACAAACTTATTGCTCACTAGGTATGTATACGCTCTTTACTTTCGTGAATCAATAATCCAACTGACGCTAGTCGGCATAGCCGCGAATTGCCAACATTAACTGTATAGACTTGTTTAAACACTTGTATAGACTTGTATAAACACGCATTTCGCCAAATCGCGTACATCATATGAGGACGTTAACGTTACACCAACTTTTAAAAATATATGTTGCTACCCTACATGCTGATAACTACTATATTAAATCGTTATGACAATACTTTATAATAATTGCAGTGTTTAAAGAAGGTATAATAATAATTTCAATATTATGTAGAGTACATTTGAACAAATCAGGGGCTTGTTTTTCAAACCGTACAAATTGATTTCTTAATTGATTTCGAATGTTCATATGATGTGACTTCGCACGTCCGAATTTGTAATAAATAATAATAATTATAATAAACATAATTCGTGCGGATACCGATTCGCATCGTTTGAAAATGCAGCCTCTGTGGTTATATGCTTGAACTCTTCCGTATACGAAAAAATTTTTGCTTTTATCATTGTTTAATTGCATTTATATCTCCTTTTACTTCCACATCCAGTGGAAGTATAGTAACGACAAAAATTTTTTTTTTTAAATATTTATAGTTCAAATAGGCTTAGAATGTCACGAAACGTCGAGATTTTAAGTTTGGGCGAAAAAAAATTTCTGTCTGTCTGTCTGTGTGTCGGTCTGTCGGTCTGTAACTTCTTTTGTGCGCACGTTTACTCTGGAACCGTTTGAGATATTTACTTGAAATTTGGTACACATAAGTACTTCAACGAGATCTAGAACTAGATTATATTTTCATATTGTTCCGTCGAAGGGTTGGGGGGTAAATTGAGGTAAATTTGCGGAAAATAGATAAATTAAGCAGGTAAGAGTCCATAAAATTGGTGTTTAGTATATACAAGAGAAGCTAAGGTCTCAAAAAAAATTTTGGCATTAGCCACCCCCATTACCACCCCCACCCCATTATTAAAGGGGATGAAAAAAAATTGTGATTTAGTGTGTGTACAAGAACTAGAAACCTCAAAATGTTTTTTTTACTTCATCCACCCCCACTACCCCCACCCCGCTACCGAATTGGGGTATCGTTTTATGGGTTTTTGGGGTAGAGGATTTCAAATATCATATTATTAAAGTTCCATAAACAATTATTTCCACATACAAATTTTTTTCGTTATGAGTAACTTGGATAACAAATCTGGATGTGGAAGTAGTGATTCCTTGGGCATCGCTTTTTCCTATACGATTGCTTTTCACAGGTAATCCTCTACTACCTCTCACACTCGAGGCAACTATTCTTTAACATTTACACAGGTCTAAATATTTCAAAAAAATATTAAAGACAAATAGTTTCAGTGTTGTTATAAAAGATAGTGACGAAGATTGACAAACTGGGGCAGAAAATACGAATTTATATACGGTATGTACAGATTTGACGATTCATAGATGGGTACCACAATTATTATTATATTTTTTTTGAAAGTGTTCTACCTTTTCGATTTTAATGAAACTACTGGTAGTACAAGAAGGCATTAGGATCTATTTATGGTAATTTTTAGAAAGTGGTCACTCAATAGAAACCACGTGATATAAGGCTTCGAATAGGTTTACTATTATTATTATTGCTGTATATAAGAGTTTAACGCAACTAAGTAGTTGCAAAATGTTCTTCAGAATGTTAGCTTTCAATCATTTTTCTGTTAATCTCTCTAAGT
Source organism: Rutpela maculata (assembly GCA_936432065.2). NCBI lineage: Eukaryota > Metazoa > Arthropoda > Insecta > Coleoptera > Cerambycidae > Rutpela > Rutpela maculata. The sequence goes on from OW386285.2 coordinate 120,505,827, forward strand.
TAATTAAGTAGTATACGAGATATAAATTTCTACAAAAAGTCCCCATTTTTTCAATTTTTTCGAAATATCTTCGCAGCAGCTGAATGTTGGACTGAAAAACCTACATACATCGTTTACCCATTAACTTGCTTACACGACACCATAGATATTATAGGCAGTTCCTATCGGAGGCAGATCGCCCATTCTTATTCGGCTATGCCCTTTTCGTGGCGCCTTCGTCAAATATTGCAAAATTTTCAACTAAAAAAATCTTGATTCCAATTTTTGCTTTCCTCTCCTTGCTCTGGATGTAGCTTGATGAAATTAATATGGGGCCATCGTCAAGTCATACCTTACAGTTTGAGAAAAATTTCATAGAAATCGTTTAAGCCAACTCGCTGAGTAATATTTGTACACATATAAAAAAATACATACGGATCGAATTGAAAACCTCCTCATTTTGTAAATTTCTTAAAGTCGGTTAAAATAGTATATTAAAGTATAAGTGGATATTAAGGTCTTTAAAACACGCGCGATTTTTCGAGCACGACGGCGCAGCCGGAGTGCTCGAAATAGAGCAAGTGTTTTAAAAACCAGTTATCCACGAATACTTTACGCTATTTTTTTTTATTGGTACACTTTGAAATCATAAATACTGGTATTAATATTACAAAAAATGGAAATAAGAATTAAGAAGGTGAAATGGTTGAATTCATGATGTGACATCAGGATGCCTGTCAGTGTCATGAAAATGAGAAAACAAAAATTAATTTGCAATCTGTCACATAGGATTAATTATTGTCACTACAGTTGTCACTGATTGTATATTGCTTTAAAATGAGTTCTAACATTGATTACTTAAATAGAAAAGCAGAATCGCGGTTAATACCGCAAAAATCGGAAGACGCTTATAAAAAAGAATACGACAAGTTCATCAAATGGATGGAAGAGCAAAAGGTAACAGATACAGATGAACGAGTTGTACTTGCTTAAATTTGATGTTGCCATGGTAACTTTAAAACACGCGCATTTTTAAAACTTGGATTTAAACACTCTGAGGCGTACTTTAAATAAGCAAAATAGGGTACCAATAAAAAAAACTCATTTTTAGTGTTTTCGCTTATTAAACATAATATATCAAGTATCAAGAACGGTAGGGGGCGTTTACCAGTAGACGCCAATGTTTGGAGCGATAGCTTGAAATTGGTACAACCCCTAAAGTTCGCGATGCTTGTCTTTTGCACAATCGTATTATATTACACTTCAATTAAAATACATCATTTATTTTCTACTAAACACACAAAAAGTCAAAAGTGACGTTTCATTTCGCGGCAAGTCCAACTTGTCAAATACATATCATAATTTGTATTTTGACTTTTCGTTTATTTAGTGGAAATTAAGTTATTTAATTGAAGTGTAATTTAATATGATCGTGCAAAAAATAATGTTATTCTTCTTTAAATAAATAGAAACTTCCTTATTTTTTGTTCTTATTTTTGTGAAATAACATATATTATATTGATTTTACTTACCGTTCAGTTCAGACGTCGGTAAGTAAATTTATTTCATACGGTCAGGTAAATGACTATTTCCCGAACTCATTTGCGGCCGGTAAATCGAACATTACAGTATCTGATACCGTAATGTGTTACTGTAGAAGAACGCACTATCGGGCGTCAAAATGACGCGACACCAATTTATTTCTCAGGGGGCGCCAGTCGCGTATTACCCCGTTCTTCTACCTCCCAGGCGGGTTCGAGATAAGATGCACTTCGGTAGCCGAGTAATGGACCAAGGCTGCACTACCACAGATCGGAAACTACGCTCTCTTTGGACCCGAATTCCCTCGTTAGGGGTTTAGGCACCTCTTAATTTCCTGAATTTTTGCATAAAAAAAATTCCAACCGAAGAATTTCTCTGCGGGGGGATTAGTTTTGGTATGGGGAAATCACGTTTTGGTCTATTAATAACGGAATATATTTCTCAAAAAACGCATAAAAAAATCCCTATCAAACCTCCGTAAAGCAACCAGAAGGTCGAACGATAATGCGAATTAACTCGACACATCCGGTTTTCTATACGAAAGTTCCAGGGATTATAGACCGTCAACAGGCCTCAAGATCAATTAAGAAACAATAGTTCAAAGAATCCGTTTATTTAACAGAATTGGTTATACAAAATTCTCAAGATAAGAATCGTGCCTTCCCCAATCAAGGTAGTGACTTTCAGACCATACAAGCGAGAGCGCTCACGCTAACGATCGATTAAGTAGAAAAGATTCATACATACCTTCTCAAAATCAATATGCGAACTTTTAGAATCATTTCAGACTCTGGGTAAATGAATAATTAAGGCTGACTGAAATTAACTTAAAAAAGTTTCACTAAATGAATTTAGTTTCGCTAGAGACTACTTAGCTTTAAAGTTCTTGTATCGTGGAGATTCACGTACTCAAACACATTCAGAGGACTTATTACTGCATAAGTTGAGTGGCGTTCGATCAGTCCACGACTTACTAACTCTTATCACAGTCGTTCAATATTATCGATTTGGCAGCGTCTCACCTTCGAGCGACTTTTAGGCAAAATTGAATTTTTGGATTTTTATGCACAAGGCGTTTTCCTCTATAACTTTGTCATTTGAAAAGCCCTGTTATTGGCTTTTCTACCATTGCTTTCTCTGGACCACTCAACGCGCTCGACCAAATTGCGAGCCGCTGGGTCAATCCAAACTCTTTCTATGCGAGAAACCGGCCTTGTACATGTGCATTGATTTTTATCAATTTTTGCTTATCGGCACTACGCCGGCTTTGACAAAATCTTCTATTTTGCCTTTCGGATGCAGTGCATCGTTAAAATTTTATGCTCATACTTTAGAATTGGGCTTTCAATGACCGTACCTCAAAGGTCAATGTCTTTGATTGAGGAATAAAAAATAAAAAATAATTTAAAGTATATTTTCGTGGTACTTTTTAAACTGACTTTGTGGTACTTTTGAAAAATCCATTTTAAGACCAATTTTAGCGTACTTTTGAAAAATCGATTTTCGAGCCAAATTTCAAGGTACTTTTGAAAAACTAATCTGCGGGTGAAATTTTGGCGTACTTTTGAAAAATCGATTTTCAAGCCAAATTTCAAGGTACTTTTGAAAAGTTAATCCGCGCGTGAAATTTTGGCGTACTTTTGAAAAATCGATTTTCAAGCCAAATTTCAAGGTACTTTTGAAAAGTTAATCTGCGGGTGAAATTTTGACGTACTTTTGAAAAATCGATCTTCAAGCCAAATTTCAACGCAGTTTTGAAAAATTAGTCTGCAAGTGAAATTTTGGCGTACTTTCGATAAATCGATTCCTGAGCCAAATTTTGACGCCCTTCCAAAAATATTATTTTTCAAAGTCCAATTTGTGGTACCTTTGAAAAAAGTATATTATTCATAAATCTTTGTCATTAAATACTTCTACTCTCATATTCTAAACCAAAAACATTTTTCCTAAGTGAAAATTCGGTGTTTCTTCGAATTTTCACCTGGTCATTTCCAACGCCTTATAGAACCCAAAACGGTCCTTATGGACTGATCTGCGCCTCTGCAGACTCCCAAAAATGTCTTTAAATGAAATTTTTGCCTAAGTCGAATTTTGATTATGTCTTCAACTTAGGACGATTTTGGAGAGTTCTACAACATTACCAGCGAACATTACAGTATCTGATACTGTAATGTGTTACCAAGCAACACTATTATATTATTTGTTTCCATTGACAAAACAGTCCATATTCTATTTGATATCTGTCTGATGATTTTAATAGTATTAAATCGTCTTTATTTATTTTACTGTCTTGGCGGAGTTCAGACTAGCTGTTCCCCGTTGCTTCCACAGATTTATTTAAAGTCTCCTCCGATATCTCCATAATACAAAACAATCCAAATGTTATGGTTTTATTTATTTCACAGGGACAAGCTAAAGACAATCATAATTAGCTAAGGAAAACAATGGCTATAACATCGTTAAGGTGACGCGATTGTTAGATTACGAACTAATATTTTTTAAATTTCAATAATTATAACTTTTTATTCATTTTAAAAAGGATTTACCGGACAGTATGAAATAAAATATTATACGATACACGTCCGGTAGGTGTCATTACAGTACTCGTTTATATTCCGGACTCGGCTCCTGCGTCGCCTCGTCCATAATACAACTCGTACTGTAATAAGTCACCTACCGGACTTATAACGTAAATTACTATACTTACAACGAATTTGGCCTAGCAATCAGTAAACATAAGCTATCGTCTTGGCAACAGATATTAGGGAATCAAACGACCTGTCAAAATATGGCGGTGTGGGCAAACAATTGGCAAACACGGGTTTATTTTTACTAAATTCCGGAAACGTAGCCAAGCCAACAGAAAAACACAAACGTTTAAGGAATGAAAATGAATGTTTACCCTCGAGGCCCAGACACGCCATATTGGATGTCACGTGGTTTGGATTGCCTAATTGTAAGTAGAAAAAACCTCGATCGTGCAAAAATGTGTAATAAATAACAACAAAAAAATAAATAAATATAAATGTTGATCCCATTTTTATTATCTACTTACTATTTTCAAATTAAAAATGAAATATTATAATTTTTGTGTCCATAAAACCAAACTAATTTTATGAAAAGTAGTTTTCTTTGCATCTATTGATCTATACCAGTCAACCTTTATCATCAGTAATGTTTAATAGTTTTATTTATCTAAGCGAGTTTATTTATACTTACATGTTTCCTTAAACAAATGAATTTAGATCAATGAGACCTTGTACTAGAACAGAACAGATTAATTTTAATCTTGGATCAGGCACCATCGAAACTATCGTTAAAACAACAAGTAGAAGTTGTAGTCAGGCGTGGCCAATTGTAAATATCTATTTGATTCATATTTTCCACGAACTCGACACAATTCACATTTAAAGAGTGACACTTAGATGAAGTACACAATTAAAGTATTTTTTATTTTTATTGTTGAAATAGGCATTAGCAGTCGGTAACGCATCACTTCAACTCACATTTGCTTTGTAATAACGATATTAAATACAAACAATTGATACCTTTTAAATTGAAATTGATATATCATATACTGTACGCAAAGCTTGTTAAAACCTGTTTGTTAACGCTGCATGTTAAAGTTCTGACATTTTTAGCTTAATTAAAGACCTTAGTAAGGTTTTGCTCTAAAATTATAATAAAACATAGTTATAGTAAGACAGTTTATACGCCTCTAGCGACCACCCTGTATCACGGATATGGTTCAATATCAATAAAGGTATTCTACCGTGCTATTCTACTTGTAAAATTATTTTTATGTCGGAAATCATCATGTTTATTAGGCCTTCGGAAACGCCTGACTGTAATTTTTATTCGTATCGTAATAGTTTTATTAAAAATACCTTAATAACATTTTAAGGTAATACTGATATACCTTCCCACACTGCACTCGATAGCCTTAGGCAACCAGTGGCCATGCTTAGAGGATAAGATAAACTGGGTTACTCCAGATTTAGGACCTCCTGTGGATATCCTTTTGAAACTAATTGGGATTGCCCATGGAAGTATTCAATGGGATAGCCCATGGTTTTCCATAGGAAGGAAAAGGGACCAATTTAGGTTAAAATCTGGACATCCACAATGGGATAGTCCATGGTTGTCTATAGGACGAGAACGGGATCTATTTAAGTTAAAATCTGGACAAATTACAGACGTTCATAATGGGATAGCTCATGGTTGTCCATATAGTACGTTGGGTACACCAAAGAAAACTGCACTTTTTGATTGGAATGTGCCACTTCTGTGGTCATAGTTGATGCCAAAAGGTAACTTTTCAAAAAGGGAGCCACCTGAGAATCCATGCAGAACACCAAAATGGCGGCCATTAAAAATGGCCGCCATTAGCCACACTATTTTTTTTTATATCTCCGCTCCTAATGGTCCGATTTCGATTTTCTTTTCTTTGTTTAAACCCACACAGCGCAGAAATATTCTAAGAATGTGCACAGAATGTTTGCTCGGAACATTTCAACATTCTGAGAATGTTCTCACAACATGAAAATCATTACCATAGAATGTGCCATGCACATTACAAAGTGGAGTCTTTTAAATGTTCCTATAACATCTCAGATATATTTTCCCAGGTAGCAAAGGCACGTGAAAATGACGTGAAAAAATGGTCAGGGGTGACGAGAAATGACGAGTTAGATGACGTAAATGAAACGTGAAAATGACTTCCTAATGTCTCAGATGAATGACGTCTTATGCTAGACGTTAATTTGATGTCATTTTCAGGTTAAATTTGGTAATCCCCCCCACAGGTTTTTAGTAATAGGAACATATAAAACTACATACTAGTTAGTAGTCTACTTGATTAAAAATGAAGTAATTAATTCATAAATAAGTATTATTGTCATATGAATTTGTTTGTTAGCTATCCGTATATTTTATTTATATTAGCATATCTTATTATCTAATATTGTTTACCATCACTCCAATTTTTTCTCACAAGGGTTGCCTGCAAATTATATTTTGTTTATTAATAATTAAATCCATTTTATTTTACTTACCTTTACCAATTTCCGTCGGTAGGGATCGAACCGCCGCACGTCCAACCTTCTGTTTTGTAAGTCAATGGTTTAACTCACTCGGCCACTGAAGTTACACATACTACTACCTACTTAAAGACTATAATTATTATAGTTGAAATCAGAAACAAATTTTTTTCTCATCTCAAATTTGATGAGCGGTGGGGGGGAAGTCAGGAGTCAGCTGTTTTAAGATTTTATAGTTGAGGTACTTATACAAACCTGGGAAACGTGTTGAAGAAAAAACGGTAGAGATATAATATCGTCATTACAATATTTAATGGTCTAAAACAGATCTAAAATTGGAAAAAATATATTCGTATATCGGTTTTATAAGCGATTATTATCCTTATACATTTTTTTTGCAATTATTTTAACAAAAAAAAAAAGACGAACTGAGCAGGGGTCGAACCGCCGACCTCGTGACTTGTAGGACAACGCAATCAATCAATCAATCAATCAATCAAAACAAATTTATTAAAAATTAATAGTTTTACATCTGTCCCACCCGAACACCCGTGTCCGGAGCCAGCCTAACATCTACCATGCACATCGCTGTAGCAATTGAAAGGCTGGACGGAGTGAGGCCGGGAAGAATTATTGAAACAATAGTAAACAAGTGACCAACTCCTTTTACAAAAAGTTAATTAAAAGGCAATTGAAATAAAAATTTATCTAACGGTGTAAATGGTATAGCAGAATAGGCATGGTAAAATGGCCCCAGAAGCATTTGGGCCTAATTCAGTGTTAGTAGATCGACAATAGGAAAAGAAATGTTTTCCTCGAGTTTTAGCCCCCCGTCGCCACGGGTAACCCTAATAAACAATACATGATATTTCGTTTTCATTTTTTATCTCTGCAAGTTGTGCGTTAATTATTATAAAAAAAATAGACGATGTACATGTAATTTAAATGCATCTTAGAAAAAAAATCAGCTGATTTTGCTGCCTTCTTCGAATAAAAAAATATTTAAAAATTAGAATATTTATTTTTTCATGAAAATAATGATTCGCATACACAAAACTTTTACCAAAAATATATTGTTATGAGTAGTTTATTGTAGATTTTTTTCAAATTTTTTGAAGCGGTGTGCCATAATTAAACAAAATAAAAACTGTTACGACGCTTTGTTTAGTGGTGCTCTCGGTGGTGCTTAACCATTGAAACTGTCCGGTGGACCAAACCAGTGTATTCGTATGTATTTGGACCCGCTAAAACCGAATCCGAAGTCAGAATTGTCAGATTGGCTCGTTTTTCACCCCTAACCCCAAAAAACACCCCCCAAAAAATGTTCGACGGACCAGATCAGTATATTCTTATGTATTTGGACCTGCTGAAACCGAATCCGAAGTCAGAATTGTCAGATTGGCTCGTTTTTCACCCCAACCTCAAAAAAGACCCCCAAAACAAAAACAAAGTGGTGTGTCCGGCGGTACCCCTATGTATTTTGATCTGCTGAATTCGAATTCGAAGTTAGAATTAACACATTGGCTCGTTTTTCACCCCTAACCCCGAAAAATGGTCTGTCCGGCGGACCATACCAGTGTATCCTTATATATTTAAATCCGCTAAAACCGTATCCGAAGTCAGAATTGTCATATTGGCTCGTTTTTCACTCCTAACATCTACCTGCACAAATAAACTGTTGAAGCTTTGCAAACTCTTTTGAATATAAATTATTTTGGATATAATTAGTAGTGTATTAGTCATTATTCTTTTCGTAGTTGTTCATGATCCTCTTAGTCGTAGAAGTTTTTTATTACAAAAAAAGACATAAATTAAGATATCATTATTTCTGAGAAACAAATAGGTACTTTAATAAATATTTGTGTTTAGTATACCAAAATAATTATAATAATAGTTAAAAATAATAACCACTGTTATATAGGTATCGCATCAAAATTTTGCAGTATAATACTTTTTTGTGGAACGTACCACGAACGTTCTTTTAACATATTACAGAAATATTTGATCAAAAATGTTTCATGAATATTCCAAACAGATAAAAATATTTATGGGAGGTTCTAGGAATATTTCAGGTAAATTTCTGTTTACAGAATATTGTCACTTAATGAGAATATTCTGAAAATATTCTGTGCTGTGTGGGAAAGCTCTTGTGAAGATGACACTTTTTTGTCTATATATTTATCACTACACCTTAAGGGTTCTACGCAATTTTCAGAAAAGCAAATAATTTTTAATTTTCACGGACTTTTGGAGAATACTGTGATACGGAATTCAAAAATAGAATTTTGAATGATGCCGAGAGGTTCCATGCAAACAGAATATATATTTATTGGGATATTTACTCAAAAACTGCCTGAAGAACCGCGTGAGAGATAAGAGAGGCTAAGAAGTACTGAGATTGGTGGCATAATTTATTCATCTCGACCGAATGAAACTTCAATTGATGGAGTACAATGCAGGCAACACGAAGAAGCAGATGGCAGAAATTTTCTCCACGTTAAAGACAGTGTTGAACATGGAGCAAAAAAAATAATTATTTGCACAGTAGATACTGAAGTAGTTGTTCTGGCAATCTCTATCTTTCACATTCTCAAAATTGCGGGACATCAGGAGGTGTGAATTCTCTTTGATGCTGGGAAAGATCAGAGATACATGAGCATTAATGGCATGTTTGAAAGTATGGGTGAACATAAACCTGTTGGATTGACAGGATTCCATGAATTCACTGAATCAGATGGAACGTCATCATTTGCAATGAAAGGGAAACAGACTGCCTGGAAAGTGTGGAAATTAATTACCGGAGCTGCTGAAGCCTTCCAAGCTATCTCTCTACTACAACAGTATATCGCTGACGAGACTTTTCAAGTTCTGGAGAAGTTTACTGTTTTGCTTTTCTACAAAGACGCAGAAGACTTCTCAGTCAATCATGTTATAAAGCTTCTTTTTACTTCAAAAAGTCGCAGTCTACAAAGTTTGCCCCCAAGAAAAGAGGCATTAAAGCAGCAGTATCTTCGATTAGTATACCAGGCATGACAAGTTTGGGGTCGTGCGTGCTCAGTGATGGACAATATTCCAGGGCCAAAAGGATGGGGATGGACCGTGCTTGCTGGGGAGTGGACGTCGGTCTGGTATTCTCTTCCTTTTATTAAGGCAGCCTGCAGAGAATTGGTTAAGTGTAGTTTCTCCGGATGCCGTACACGATGCGCCTGTTCAAAAGCCAAGGTTCCATGCACACTACTTTGCAAAAACTGCATTGGGGGTCGACAATGCAACAATAAATACAATAAAAGGTATGCGTTTAATAGTTCAATCAATAAAGGAGATGTAAAGTGCGTGACCAGGGGCCTAAGCGATTCTTTTAGAAAGTTGTTCAGGGTGCTTAGGGAGTGAACATACTGAATGTCCTGACGTCTAGAAGGTGAGCCGGAGGGATTCTCTGCAACTTGCATTTTATATATTTTTTTCTAATTCGCAACCGCTTTCGAGCTACACGCTCCGGAAAAGTGAAAATTTTCGAAAAACATATTTTTACCTGAAAAATAGAAAATTGTATTTTGATATAAGATGATTAAAAAAAGTAGGACCACCGGTGCTTGTATTTGGCACCAGGGTGTCTCCTACATGTTTCCACCCCCACTCTGGAGGGGGCAGCTCATTCCCGAGCCACTGCTGCACTGGATGGTAGGTGCGCCGGAAATGCTGTTTAGCTACGCTCTCAGTTGGTGGGAGGGAGCTGATGTCAGGCTTTATATTGCCACTGACCTCGTGAACAACTGGAAGCGGTACTGGTTGAGGGAGATCTGTCTTGTTGGTACCCTATACCATTTGAGGAAGCAAATCTTCCCAGCCTCTTCAACCTTGCCTTGAGTAGAGGAGGGGTTGTAAAAGATTACTGCCGCTTCCTTGATAATTTCTGATTTAAGTACAATTTTGAGAAGCCCACCTTGTTTTTCATTAAAGTTGAAGAGGTAAAAATCTGTTTTTCAAAAATGTTCACCTTTCCGAGCTCGAAAACGGTTGCGAATTCGAAAAAAGTATATAAAATGAAAGTTGTAGAGAATTTCATGAGCTTCCACTTTCTGTGCCCCCCCCCCCTGGCTCACCTCCTGACGTCAGGACTTTCAGTATGTTCACTCCCTAATCACTTTGAACACCTTTCTAAAGTAATCGCTTAAGTCCCTGCTCACGCACTCTACACCACCCTTTAGGTCATTCGTTGACTGGCTTATTTTTAAATTCGTTTCACAGTTTCAAAATCATAATATTGCTTTGTGGATGCAATGCTTTAATATAATAATACTATATAATTATTTTATTCCAGAGATGAATTGGACAATGAAGAAGATGATTGCGTAATCTAGAGTCATAAGAGCTGTATAGAAGCAGTTCATTTACATCAGTATTTCTTAGTATTTAGTCGTTTTTTGTTTGTAAAAATTTGTTTGCTTAATGTAATAAATGCTTTCAAAATAATTAAATTCACCGTTATGTATGAAAATAAGTCTTTCTTGACATATTTGGAACCTCATAAACATAAACCGTTTTTTTCCTCGTGAACAACTGGAAGCGGTACTGGTTGAGGGAGATCTGTCTTGTTGGTACCCTATACCATTTGAGGAAGCAAATCTTCCCAGCCTCTTCAACCTTGCCTTGAGTAGAGGAGGGGTTGTAAAAGATTACTGCCGCTTCCTTGATAATTTCTGACTTAAGTACAATTTTGAGAAGCCCACCTTGTTTTTCATTAAAGTTGAAGAGGTAAAAATCTGTTTTTCAAAAATGTTCACCTTTCCGAGCTCGAAAACGGTTGCGAATTCGAAAAAAGTATATAAAATGAAAGTTGTAGAGAATTTCATGAGCTTCCACTTTCTGTGCCCCCCCTGGCTCACCTCCTGACGTCAGGACTTTCAGTATGTTCACTCCCTAATCACTTTGAACACCTTTCTAAAGTAATCGCTTAAGTCCCTGCTCACGCACTCTACACCACCCTTTAGGTCATTCGTTGACTGGCTTATTTTTAAATTCGTTTCACAGTTTCAAAATCATAATATTGCTTTGTGGATGCAATGCTTTAATATAATAATACTATATAATTATTTTATTCCAGAGATGAATTGGACAATGAAGAAGATGATTGCGTAATCTAGAGTCATAAGAGCTGTATAGAAGCAGTTCATTTACATCAGTATTTCTTAGTATTTAGTCGTTTTTTGTTTGTAAAAATTTGTTTGCTTAATGTAATAAATGCTTTCAAAATAATTAAATTCACCGTTATGTATGAAAATAAGTCTTTCTTGACATATTTGGAACCTCATAAACATAAACCGTTTTTTATAGAAAGAAAGGGATATTGAGCACAATTAAAAACTTACTTATCAATAAAATTTTTGAGAAAAGTGAAATTTTCAGATTTTTTAAAATTGCGCAGAACCCTTAAGGTGTAGTGATAAATGCATAGGAACAAAAAAGTACAAGAGCTTTCAAACAAAGAAAATTGAAATCGGACCAATAGGAGCAGAGATACAAAAAAATTATTGTGGCTAATGGCGGCCATCTTTAATGGTCGCCATTTTGGTGTTCTGCACGGATTTTCAAGTGGCTCCCTATCTGAGAAGTTACCATTTGCCATTAACTATGATCACAGAAAGTGGCAGCTTTTTAGCTTTTCTAGCCATGTACCCGACGTACTAATAGGGAGAAAAATGGACCAATTTAGGTTAATCTGGACAAGCTACAGACATCCACACATTTGCATTCGGAAATCTCGTAATTGCTGTAGACAACAATTTGAAATTCTGGGCATACTCACTCACCTTCCCTTACCATGCTATTCTAGGTTATTTTCCAAATTTGAAATAAAAATTTAGACCCAAACAAATGTATTCGTATTTAATAGACATTCGTAGTTGGCAACGTCCTACTGCAACTTTTATTTTATTTGAAATACCTGAATGTTATTTTAAAATAAAATCGACATAAATCTAATCTACATAAAGTTAGTTCGAACCTGAGAGACACCTTGTACATTGCGGTTTAGATATATTGTACATCTTCTTATTTTTGGGTGCTTAATCAAAAACCTTAGTAACATTTTACTCTAAAATTATAATAAAACATAGTTTATATCAGTCATGAGAGTTTATACGCCTTTGACAATCGCCCTGCATGGCAAATATGGCCCAATTTCAATAGAGAGTATTTTACCATGCTATTTTACATATGTTCCAAGTTTGAAATAAATGTATTATGTCTAACAGAAGTTATGGTGTTTACAAGAAACGGTTCTGTCACACACACATACAAACACACAGACTTTTTTATTTTATATTTGAGTTCTGTATGTTATAAAGCTGGTTTCTGTATAAACATTTTTTTTCTACAATGATTATTAAAACATTTTGTCCGGATATAATATACCTATTTGATTAAATCAAACGGGTAATAATGGTTTATGTGATTCTGTGATATCTAATATGAATTAAAGTTAATTGAATCTGATGCAAACATGTAAAACATATAATTTTTTTCCTCGCCACGGCGACATTTCCTTATTTAATTATTGTATTAATGATGTATTCCAAAAAAATTCTGTTTTAGCATTAAATTCAGATAATATGATCTTGAAACACAGTTGAAAATAACAACTCTTTTCAACTTGCACCAAGTCAATTTGAAATATCTGGAATTAGCACAAATAAACAAATTTATATTTATAAATAAATGGTGCCCTTCAGAAGTTGGAAAAGACGACACCTCTGGCGGAAATTTTTTTGGCAACGGTTAATTAATTTATTATTGGTTCTACTTTGGATTTTGCACTGTTCCTACGCGGAATAAATATCAATAGACATACTAATACTTATTTACAATGTCTATTTTGTGAAAATCAAAATTTTCCATTAATATGTAGACTGTTAGTCGCCATGAGACGGACTAATAGCAATAAACATACTATTACTTATTTACAATATCTATTTTTGCAAAAATCAAAATTTGCTATGAATTATGTAGACTATTAGATGGTAAGTATGTAGTATAGCAATATTAAATTATTTTTTGATAAATAAAATTATAGATTCGACAATTAAATAAAGACAATATCTTCCACCTTTAATTCTACATAGAAAGTACTACAAAATTTACGGAATGAAAAATAATATCACAAACAAAAACAGGGAAAATCAAATGTGTCACAATTAGGAAGTTTCCTATTTTAGAAATATCATGTACATTCAACCTAATTTAGTAGTCTTTCAGTTAACTAGAGAAACAAAAAAAAATCATCTCGATATCTTAAAAACTCACGAACTTATTTAATCTCTTAGAATACTTCGCGCTCGACTGAAATCCAACCGTGACCCACCCGTGACGTCACAGTACATAACTCGCTGAAATCCAAGATTTGTAGAGTCTAAGGTTCTCTCATATTCAGCTTTTAGGCGAGAAGTGAGTGCGAGGATGAAAAGTCAGACTATCCTTGTTCTTCGAACGCGCAGTAGCGGTGCAGTTATCTCTTTCTAGGAGGACGATCCGTATTTGCCCGAAATATGGCCAGACGTATACTATCACGGTCAATAAACGATACGGTTGCATCAATCAGCAGCTTTCCGACGAGAGAGACGCGGGGGGCGGGAAATCGAATGAAGGAGACAGACATATCTGATTTCCATGCAGAAGACTGAGACAAAGATTCCGGTAGGGTCTACAGCCTACGTCACCTGTAGACACTACAAGCATCTTTGTCTCTGTCTTTTGCACGGAAATGAGATATGTCTATCTCTTTCATTCGATTTCCCGCCCCCCGCGTCTCTCTCGTCTTAAAGCTGCTGATTGATGCAACCGTATCGTTTATTGACCGTGGTATACTATGACCTGTAGTGTTATATTCTACAACTTATCCTGATTACCACCATGCAAAACGGTGACTCAAAATACGAGGTAATTACTCCCTATCTCAGGCGGGTCATTGCGAGCTCGTTCCAGTTACGAGTTCTTTGCTTAATTATTAACATGACACAAATTCTTACAATATTTTGAATTAGGCTTTGCATCTGGTGTGATTTCACACCAGCTGCTCATTGGCTAATGACATTTCTTGGTGGGGATCGTGAGTTACGAGGCCACCTTATACTCTACCAAGCTTGGTTGAAATCAATGTATATTTATTATCTTTTTTTAGTTTGTGCGCTCGCTCTTGTTCATTTATTGAGGCAGGAACCCAGCCATGTCAGCATGCTTTGAACTCAATCGTAAAAGTGAACTGGTTCGCTGGAATTCCAATTATCTTCAAAGCGTAGCGACAATGTTGGGTCCCTGCTGCTGGATCGCTTAAAATTTCTCGTCCGGTACACTGAACTCTACTGTTATAAATGGAAGGCCAATATAGGTATATGCGCGTGAACAAAATACGGTAATTACGGCACATATTAAAACAATTACAGATTCAAAATGTGTAGCCATGCGTCGACGCAGAAGAGAAATTGATGTCTGTGCTTGGACCAAACGGCTGTCTACGGAGAGTTATGCTGAGTTATGCGCTGACGCAATTCTGTGTTTTATTCGTTTCCCATAGATTCCGTAGCGTAAGTCTTGGATTAGATGAAATTTCCAGAGTTGGTGTGACTCATTTTATTCTTTGTTTATTTCTGTCATTTGTGTAAAGTTGTTATAAATTGATTATTTTGTGTAATATTTTGTGACTGTTATAAACAGAGACAATATGGTGCGATCTTATATGGTACTGTGTTGCAAGAATCAGGGCAAAGCCCCGGGATTTAAACAGTTGCAGTAACAATGAGACCGGCTCTGTCCTATTTTGTAGTGCGATTGCGCTCCTTTTCACGGTCGCCATACTTGCGCGAGGTTCAATTTCACGTAAAAATTGGTATGGATATTGGCCTTCCATTTATATAGTAGAGTTCAATGGTCCGGTAAGAATAACACCGAATGAACTAAACTAAAGGTGTCCGCGCCCGCTCGCTGCTGATGGAATTATGCACTGTGACATAATCCAGCCTCAGACCAGATGAGTGCGGCATTTTAAACTTTGAAGGACGATAACTTTTTTATTTATAGAGATAATTTTTAAAAAAATACAGATATTTTTTAGATTTCTACGACTATTTATTACGAGAAAATGAGAAAAATGGAAACTTTCTAATTACAGGAAGTTAACGACAGATGAAGGGGATGAGGTACGATCACCGGTTTAAGTTACGTCACTCGATCAGCGAGGCGTAGCGGTGCTGAGCGAGTCCGCCACTTGGATGGGCGATCCATGATCTCATCTAATAGTTGGTAGGCTGCCAACAGAGACAATCCTAGGGCTAGTGAACCACCTTGAAAGGCGGTTGCTGGCCCAGGGTGGGTCAAAGCTGGACGTCGAGGACTGTGGTTTGAAGCCCACGCTAAACTGTAGATCCACAGGCAAAATGGGCCATGCCGGCCTGATTGACTAGTAAAAATAGCACTAACGATAGATGAAAAATGTTATCAAGCTAAATGAAATTAAAAATGGTAATTTTAAACTTATTCAAATATTAAAATTTGCTTAAAAATAAAAACGTGAACAACTTTTCAAAATTTTTGTAAATTAAAACAATAGTAATTTATAGTATAAAATAGTATAATTTTTATTTATATTCTTCGTATTATTTCATATGTTTCGTACTACTGTTATGGACTTAATACGATTAATTAAACGCATCACAGTGGAAAATTCCGTTATCAAATAGAATTTGTTATATTTTAATGCTTCAATGTCAATCTCAATGATAAAATGAAAATTTCGTTATTGGTATAACATACAGTTGTACCAATAACGAAATTGCGCATATAGTTAGGGCACCAACGACATTCTTTTTGAAAGATTTGCTTAAAATTAACTTGTAAAATTTCTTGTTTTAGGTATATTTAAGTTGTGTTTACTATGCATTAATAGAAGTTGGTTTACATTTTGATTTTTTCTTAAACTTCAGTGAAATCAATATTATAACAATAAGAAATCAAAATAAAGTTTTAAGAAATTCATTGACATGTAAAATTTACACCATTTTTTTTTATTTTTATTATTTTTTATGTGCAAACATCTCTATATTTTTTACCAAAAAAGTGGTACGCCACTGACATTTTTCTGTGTGGATATTATTTCTGATTAGCCTCGTCAATTCTACATGAAACGAATCTCTTGTGTCTTTTTTTGTTTTCCTTGAATAAAACATTTAAATTCAAATTGCTTCATTTAGCAGTATTGACTAATAATTTTTGAACACGTAAATCTAGTTATCCTGGAATAAATGACCTTTTTACAAACATCATTTTCAAAACAATACTTGTTGACATAAAGTAAGTTGTTGGTGTTCAAAACCATCTCTTCGTATTATTTCTTCGATTTTTAGTGTTTCATCGAATTTATTTTATCTTTTCGCTGTTTGTATTCGAATATCTCAGTAAATATGGTGAATTATACGAATTCGGAAATAGCGACAATGCATTACGTATATGGTAATGCAAAATACAACACCCTGTATGCCTTGCCAGACAGCCGATTCGAAAAAGGTACTCGGAAGGTAGACCTCGAACTGCCAGAACACCCGAAATTGAGGAAGCGGTGATGAGACGAGTACGAGGAAGACTGCTAGAGCTCTGAATATTTGTCATCAAATTGTTTGGCGAATTTTGGTTGATTTTTTTATTGTATCCGTACCATGTTCTAAGAGTACAGGCCTTATTTCCCAAGTATTTTCTACAGCGTGTGAACTTCTGTCAGTGGTACCTTCAGAATGTTACACTAAATCCGCAGTTTGAGTCACAAATTATGTTCATAGACAAAGCTAATTTTTCTAGAAATGCTATTCAAAATTTCCATAATAATCATGTGTGGGTGGACGACAACCACCTGTAGGGTATATACTACATATAAGTATACATGTTTTCATAACTATGATTATCATAATAACAAAAATGAATTAACAAAAAAATTATTGTGACGTGCTTACACCCTTTTTGCAAACACCCTGTATCGTGGGTTCGGAAATTATAACACCAGGGTAACACTAAACACTAATTTATTAACTTACTAATTACAACAACAATTAATTACTCTTGACTAATAATACACTGTGTACTACAATTCAATTATTCAGTCACTTTATCACTGTGTTTACTCTTTACTCTCTGACCATTAGAACTGTTCTAATTCAACTTGACTGACTTAAGAACTTAACTTGACCATTCACTCTGCTTTACTCCATGCTTTATATATCTAAAGATGACAGATCTCGATGTTTCTGTGATGACGTCACCATTCTCCAGATCACTCTAGAGCATCTAGTAAGTTCTTTTTCTAGTAGGTGCAAATCTACAGAAAGACATCCGAACTCTAATTTAATTCTGTGTTGCAACATATTACATTATATTTTGAAATTGAATATAATCCTTTCGAAACCCTTTTATTAATATTTTATTTAATAGTCGTAATGGCTATATTGGTGACCACCTCCTGCGAGTCCATGAGAATTCAAGACAGTTCTCGAAATTTCATAATGAAGACTGAAGTTTAATAACTTTTGACAGTGTTTCTATATATAATAATTTCCCATGAATTTTCTAGACAGCTGTGTCAGTCGCGACAAGAATATGGGGCCGAACTAAATTGCTCGTGCTGCTAACCGCTGATGACGGACGACGTCCATAACGAAGACAGCCAGCTAAAAGTCGGCCGTTCCATAAATGCCTTCACTAGATACAGATTGCTCAATCTCTCCATAAAGATAGTACCGAGAAACGAATCAAACTAGATTTTCAGAGGACTTGTTATTACTTATTTTATTATGTACATATGAGGGTAGGTACTCTATATTGCTCCCTACATTTTTTTAAATCAGCTTATCAATGTATCAATAATTTACTATGTTAATTAATTCACAATTCATTTCTATTAACTATGCTATTCAATCAATCAATTTTAATTTACTGAAAGACGCTCAATCTCGACGCTCTCAATGCTCGGTTGTGAACTGTCATATTCACTTAGCATCGTTAAATACATGCTATTTTATTTTATCACTTACCTCAATTTATTTCTTACGATGGCTCTGAAAGGCCACAGCAAAAAATAAAAAAACTAGAAATTTCTACTTTAAAACTAGAGATTTCTACTTTTCGAAGTAGAAATTTCTAATTTAAAACTAGAGATTTCTACTTTTCGAAGTAGAAATTTCTGGTTTTGAAGTAGAAATTTCTACTTTAAAACTAGAAATCTCTTGAAGCACCCTGTATATAATTCTCAGTTCAAAGTGTAAATTATACATAGTTCCCAGTTTAAAGTGTAAATTATAAAATAAAAAGCATCATAAACTTTCTACGCCTTCGTACGATGACTTATATTAATATTATATTTTGTGGACAGAAAATACAAAATTTCACTTTGGGTTAAACCAAGATTGAATGAAATAAAACTTAATTAGCTTGTAAAAAGACATTATATGAATTAATTAATATTTGATCACAAATTTATTCACTAATGGGTTGTCATTACTTAAACAATAATAATACATAAAGAATGACTGTGATAATGCAGAAGAACACACTATCTTGCGTCTAGGTGACGCGACACCAATTTGTTTATTAAGGGGCGTCAGCCGCGTTCTGCCCCGTTTTTCCACTCCCAGTCGGGTTCCAGATAATATGCACTTCGATAGCCGAGTAATGAATCAAGGCTGCACTACCTTAGATCATTAACTGACAATTAGTATTTTGACGCCTTTTGATTATTTAGATTTTTGCGTAAAAAAAATCCCTATCAAAGATTTCTCTCCGACGGGATTGAATTTTGACGTGATTTTGGTCTATTTATGTGGTGATGAATTTTCTGACGTCTTTGGGTTTCTGCTATTTTACATAAAAAATCTCTATCGAAGATTTCTCTCCGACGGGATTGAGTTTTGACGTGGTTGTCACGTTATTATTTGCTAATAACGGACTCTACACCTAGAATTTCTGAGAAATCCATATCAAGCCTTCGTAAGGCAAGCTGAAGGTCGAGTATTAATGTGAGTTAATTCGACGCATCGGTCTTCCAAACGAAAGCTCTCAAGGGATGAAGACTAGCAACAAGTTTCAAGTTCAATTAAGTGGAAATAGTTCAAAGAATACCGTATATTTAACAGATATTTAATCTCACACACATGGTTCATGCAAATTCTTATTTAATATCAAAAATCACGCCTCCCCAACTAAGGCAAAATTACTTTTTAACCATATAAATGAGAGCGCACGCTAACAATCGATTTGGTAGAAAAGATTCATGCAACTCTCGCAGAATCAAATATAAGCCTTTTTTAAAATTTATATGACTTGTGTAATATGGTAATTACGGCTGACTGAAAGTAACATACAAATGTTTTACTAAAGAAATTTAGTTTCGCTAGAGACTATTTAGCTTCAAAGTTCTCGTAACGTGAGATTTCACGTACTAAAATAATATTCATGAGGACTTACTTGCTACATAAGTTCGATAGCGTTCGGTCAGTCCACAATTTACTTGCCCTTGGTTCATATAGGAAAAATGGCAACGACTCGCCTCCGAGCAACTTTTGGGCAAAATGGATCTTTGACCATTTTATGCACAAGGCGTTTTTCCTATAACTTTATTATTCGGAAAGACCTGCATTTGGCTTTCCTACTATCACTTTGTATTGATCACCCAATGCACTCTTCCAATGTATGAGTCGCTGGGTGAATCCGAACTCATTTCATGCGAGAAACAGGCCCTGTGCATTTTCCTAATTTTTTTGTCAATTTTTTGCTTATAGGCGCTACGACGTCTGCCAAATCCGTCGGTTTTGCACTTTTGATGCATTGCATCGTTAAAATTTTATATTTAGTCTTTAGAACAGGATATTCAATTACCGTACCTCCGTGGTCAATATATTTGGTGGAGGAATGAAAATTGAAAATATTTCAATATTTTTCCAAATGCCTTTTCGGTGCACTTTTCAAACTAGCTTTTGTGGCACTTTTGGAAAGGTATATTATATTTTTGTCTCTGCCAACATATACTTTCACTCTCATATCCTGAACCAAAACATATTTTCCTAAGTGAAAATTCGGTGTTTCTTCGAATTTTCACCTGGTTGTTTTTAACGTCTTAACGACCTCATAACGGTCCTCTTGTACTAGTTTGGGGCTCTGAAGTCCTTAAGACTCTTGAAAATGCCCTTAAATGAAATTTTTACTCAAGTCGAATTTTTATTTTGACTTCGACTTAGGTCGATTCTGGAAGGTTCTGCAACAATAACACATCGAAGAAACGTTTCTGTCTTGTAAATGGAATAATTAGAAAGTAGAAATTTCTAGTTTAAAAGTAGAAAATTCTACTTTTAAACTAGAAATTTCTACTTCAAAACTAGAAATTTCTATTTTTAAACTAGAAATTTCTACTTTAAAACTAGAAATTTCTATTTTAAAACTAGAAATTTCTACTTCGAAAAGTAGAAATCTCTAGTTTTAAAGTAGAAATTTCTATTTTTTTTATTTTTTGCTGTGGCCCCTCTGAACCATCGTAATTTCTTCTATGCACTCAATCAATTCGGAAAGACGCTCAATTTATAGATTGTGAACTTTCATTCACTTAGCACATGCTTGCTATTTTTATCATTTACCTATTAAAGACGCTCAATCCAATTATGATTGCGAACTTTTATTCCACTTAGCATCAGTTATATACATGCTATTTTATTTCAATTCATCAATGACGTATAACATACTCGCATTAAGCATAATGTTATTACAAAAATAAGTTTCCTTGTGTTACGTTATTTTGTCATCTATCAATCAAAACCGACTTTTATTTTTTTAAATGTCATCTTAAATATTGATACCTTGGTAAGTTGGTTTCTTCTTTGTAGGAGGGGAGTATATGTAGAGTACATACTACATATAAGTATATATGTTTTCATAATTATGGTTATCATAATAACAAGAATGAATTAACAAAAAAAATTATATTTTAAAATTGAATATAATCCTTTCGAAACCCTTTTATTAATATTTTATTTAATAGCCGTAATGGTTATACCACCATGCCATTTCCAAGAGCAATTTTCGGTTAATGTAGGGTAGGAATTATTGGTAATAATCTTATAGGCCCTTTTTTCTGCCAAGATGTTTTAATGGACAGTCTTACGTGCATAATCTCCAAGAACTACCTGTGTAGCTTGAAGATGTATCAATTGCGTTAAGGAATCAAATGTGGTACATGCACGATGGATCTCCTCTTCATTTAACTGCAATTGTTCGCGACTATTTAGTTGTGGTTTATCCTAATCGTTGGATAGGTCGCGGAGAACCTCGGCAATATCCAGCAAGATCCACCGATCTCGATAGTTTGGATTTCTTTTTGTGGGGTCATCTTAAAACTCTGGCGTATAAGACTCCCATTAACACTTTAGAAGATTTAAAAGAGCGGATAGTTGCCTCGTCTGGAACAACACAGAATATGCCGGGAATATTTGAACGAGTGCGCAATTCGATTTCATACAACATTTCATCAAAAATCTTTGGTGTGTTTGAGTTTCGAAGTTCAGTTTAACCATTTTAGCTAACTTAATATTTGACAATATTTGATTTAATAATAACATAACATATTAAAATGGCAGCATTTAATACGACCTTAATAGCACTAGAAACAAGAAAGTATTTTCTATTAAATTAAAGCAAAAACCAAAAACACTACTTTCGACAATTACTAAAATTCTGATGAAACTGAAAGAATTTTTTATTCTAAGAGTAATTCAACTTGCGATGAAACTTCTAACTCTTATACCAATGCCAATAAAATAAGTTTTTATACAGTTTAATATAAAATATTTTAAAATAGTTTTAAAATTTGGACTTCAAAACCTTCAGATTCTCCATTTTCTGTTTAAGATGATTTTATCGCGGTTTTTAGAACGTTTTTAGCAAGCCCCGTAGAAAGAGATCTATAGCTTTTGGCAGGCAATAATGAAATTTGTATTGTTGCTTGGGGATTTTTGAAATTCCTCATCCCATACCTTGGAAACTAAGCATTTAAAACCTATTTTTATACAGACTTATTTCTTAAAATCATGAATATTCGCTGCTGGAATACGGCCAAGCATATCAGAGACACTCTTCCGAGACAACGATATGGAAATAATCTGGAATAATCCCATAAGCAAATGAAAATTTAAATTGCTATATCAAATAAGTTAATAAACGTTTAATTTGTGTATGAGATGATTAGTGGAGTTACAATAAATTTTGAATAGAATGGGGTATTTTCCATTTTTTTTTAATTCAGTTTTGGTGATATATATCAGTAAAGTTATTATTTTAACAATTACTGCATAATCAATTTAAACCAAAACAATAATTTCTTAAATAAAAATAAGAAATAAGAATACGCCCGTCTAGACACAGATTTCAAATGATTTTATTTGGCGGGAAATATTTAACCAATCATAGACAACTTTCGCTTAGACTGTAACTAACTTATATGAATGCCAAATTGTGTATTTACTTTACATTATTTTACCCATGTCACTTCTATTTTTTTCAATATCTTGAATATCAATAAATATTATACACATGTATTTAGAAGGAATTAAAAGGTATTTATATTTGTTATTATGTAGAAGTTATCTTAAAAATGTAAACATTTCTTGCGTGCAGCCAGCTGACACTTCTTGTCACAATACAAGTGAAAGAGATATATTGGTTAGATTTATTTGTTGTTTATGTGGCGTTTGATTTTTACTTTATCAATAAACTATTAAGATGGAGTTGAATTTTGTGAAAGGAGATTCGTCCAATTTTTCCAAAGTTGATTATGACTTGATAGATTCTTTCTATAACAAAATTTGGATTTTTGGAGGGATGGTGTCAAAAATATTGGAAGCTTGCCACCAAGTTCTTCGAATATCAATTTTTTCGGAACAGTTACAAAATTTTTTTCCGAAGCACTTATATTTGTGTTTCCACAACTTTTATAAAATACCTTTTAAATGACATTATCTACTATTTGTAAATTACAGCAAATACCTCGATAAAAGAAACTGAAATGCTTCAAATCAACACAACGGCGACGTTTTAGAACACATCTGTCATTTGACTGGCCGTTGATATTGTTGTCATGTTTTGCTAAATATGTTTTTAAAAATCTAATCGACATTAAAAATTATTTAAAATATTTAATAATTCACGCCTATTATTATTTTTTACATAAGAAAATTAAATTTCGTGGATAAATATATTAAAATTGATTTAATAAATAAGCTTTATACTCCTGTTTTCTTCAATTATCTTTGCTAGAACTAGAGAAGGAATTTCAACTTGGCAACACCACACTGTTTTGTATAAAACCATTCTATCAACAAATCCATACAGTTCAGCTACGTCATCGGCCAAACTACCTACGTCACCAATTTAAAACACCTGTTGCTCCACTTATTTTAACTTCTGTTTTCTCAAAAAATTGATAATTATTTTCCCGGAAATCTGTGTATTGGAAAGCTTGTTTGTACATATTCTATGATAATATTTAATAAAAACAAAATAGGAAAATACCCCATTGTTTTGTTGCAGCAATTTTATGGTTTCAATCTGTTTTAGGTGTGACAACAAGTGTAATGAGAAGTTTTAATTTAAATATCTCCATTGCCTCATATAAAATTTAAATAATGTATGTAGAAAAGCTAAAAAAAAAATACCAAATTATATAATAAAATTTCGAATTTTGAAAAAATATAATAATAAAAGTTTGATAATTTGTAAAAAACAAAAGCCATTAAAAATTGTCTTTTTGAAAATTTAGGAAATATAATGTAATGATGCATCATTTTTAAGAAAGTTAATGAAACTTATTAGTCCTGTCAATGAAGGAGGTCTAGAGGGAAATGCCGAGATCCCAATGTTTGACTTCAGGACTCTGTTAGGAAATAAACATACCAAAAGTCCCCGAACATAGGAGGTGAGGGGGTGCAGAGGGGCACGAAGATGGTCCTGGTTTTTTGTTTTTTGCGTATATTTCGAAAACGGTTAGCCCAGCCAAAAAGTGATTATGTGTAAAATTGAAGCTGACACAATTTCCTACAAGGGTTTTATTAATTTTTTTCATATCTGTTATAGTTTTCAAAGTATATGCTCGTGAACTTAGAAAATTTTCAAAAAAAAAAATTCTTCACGTTTTTTGATAATTTTTGCCGCCGTAATGCCTGGGGAGAAGATAGTCATATAATAAAAACAACTCTTCATTGAAATTTAATATAATTTAATTTAAAAAAAAATTAACTAAAAAAAAGAAATGATATTAAGGAATTTTTCGAAAATTTGTGAATTTTACGAGCGTATTCCTCAAAAACTATAGCAAATAGGAAAAAATTTATAGAAACATTCTTGTAGGAAATTTTGTCAGGTTCAATTTTGTACAGAGATTTTGGGATCTTGGCATTTTCCCTCCCTTTTGAGCGTTCATTCATAGACCTATATGCCATTTATTAAACTAAACCTTCCTGCTAAATTTTAGTGAAAAATATTTCTCTAATATTTCTCTAAAAATGTAAAGCAAATCCATGCAGAAACAAAAGGGAAACGTTTAGATCTCCTTGAGCAATTAGAGAAAACATAAACTTTTAAAAAAAAACTTTTAAACTTTTTTAAACATAAACGGTAAACGAGTTTTTAAAGTAGATGAAAAAAACAACACTTTTCTAGGAAAAATAATGATATACTTGCATTGGGAGCCGTTAGTTTTTCGTATTTATCGCATTTTTTCTTGAAATTTTGACTGGTTGTTTTTCAATGCTTATATTTTTGTCTCTACTATTTGAAAACAATCCAAAACTATAATTTTTGAAACTACATCGCGGCTTTGAGAACATAACTCACATTTTCAATAGTTTTATAACTTTCTTAATTTTTTTCGTAAAAAAAGGAAAACTAACCTAACCTGAACCACTGGAATTGTGTCTACCCAGGAAGCCGAATGACGTCAATTTGACGTCACTTTTTGGTCACCTGAGACGTCATTTTGACCTCTGGAATAACGTAACAATGACGTAAAAATTACGTCATTCTGTGACGTCAAATTGACGTCATTTAATGGTGTTTATCGGACCATATGTAAGCTATTTTTGATTAATTGAAATAAATATACATTTGAGATATATAATAAATAAGCCAATTTTGTGCAATATGGTATGTAAATATTGAGGGCTCTAGGCTGTTTACATTCTCCAATCTATGATGCGTTACAGGATAAGCTGCCATATACTATATATATGAATAAAAATTTAATAGGTGAAGCATTCACTGGTTTTTATGCTATCTCGGCCCAGCGACACAATAATGATCTTTAATCTGACCATTATAGGATCTAGGATCCATCAAAATCAGTCAACGTTTCCTGAATGTATTTGAACATTCCAATTTATATTATTATTTATTTTCTATAAATTCACTAGAGTATAAGGTAAATAATGACTGATTATTTTCAGTGGTTTGCATGTGGCGCCATCTAGAAATAATTTCTGCAATAAAAAAAAATGACGTCATAATTTGGTCACAGTATGACGTTACTGAGACGTCATTTTTTCGTCACGTGACGTCGTCGACCAATGTGACCAAAATATGACGTCAGTCTGCTGCCTGGGTATGTATTCAGCTTTATAAGACTTTTAATATAACTGATATAATGAGAAAAATTTGTCGCGCTCAGAATTTGAACCCTAGACTACTGCATCCTTGCCAAAAGGGCTAATCATTAATTAATCAATCAAAACTAGATATATCTATTTGATATTTATAAGCGACCGAAACGCAAGAATTGACGCATCTAGGCTCCAGATGCAAGTAAATGTTTATTTTTTAGAAAAATATAGAATATTTCATCTATTTTCATAAATCGTTTGCTGTTTTTGGTTTGATAAAAAATCCACGGTGTTATTTGAATTTGTTTATAGCCCACGAATTCAAATATTGTAAATAAATTCTAAAAAAACGGTTCAAATAAGATACTTTTTTGTTAACACCATTGTAGAATACATGTAAAAATCCAGAGTAAACGTGCGCACAAAAAAAAGTTACACACAGACAGACCGACAGACAGAATTTTTTTTTGCTCAAACTTAAAATCTCGACGTTTCATGACATTCTAAACCTATTGGAACAATAAAAATGTTCACATTTTTTTCGCGTTACTATACTTCCACAAGACGTTTCCCCTACGAAACATCTTGTCAACTTCTTTTATACACTTACTATGTAACATTCAGTATGAAAAACAAGAAAATAACCATTCTTTCTATATACTGATTAACTATGTAAATCCAATCATGCTAGCATATTACAAGAAGCCTCCCTTACGAGACATCATTTCTAGTATCTCTAGCTCTACCTAGAGGATACTCCATATACAAACATTTGTTACATTTGTGGTTTCTTTAAAAATTATCTGCTAAATATCTGCTAAATACCCAACCAAATTTAAATCAAAATTGATGTCACTCGGGAATTTTTTTTTGCACGTTCCTGGATATATCTATGTATTGTATTGTATGTAACCAACCAAAATCATTCATCGCAGAAATTTTTTTTCAGCGTTTCCAAATACATAAGAATACACTGGTCTGGTCCGCAGGCCAGACCACTTTTTTGTTATGGGGGTGTTTTTTTGGGGTTAGAGGTGAAAAAAGAACGAATCTGACAATTCTGACTTCGAATTCTGTTTGAGAGGGTCCAAATATATAAGGATACACTGTTCTTTGTGGTTAATGGTGAAAAACGAGCCATTCTGATAATTCTGACTTCGAATTCGGTTTCAGCGGATCCAAATATATAAGGATTCACTGGTCTGGTTCCCAGGCCCAACTACTTTTTTGTGTGTGGCTGTGTCATTAAACAAAAAAAGTAAAATACTTAAAAAAAACATTCTGCGATGGATGATTTTAAATATTGTGGAAATTGGTTCTATATAACAATATGTAAAAAAAAATCCGAATTTCATCAACTTTAATTTAAATTTGTTTGTAGAACACCGTGTTGAGTATTTAGCAGATATTTAGCAGATAATTTTTAAAGAAACCACAAATGTAACAAATGTTTGTTTATGACGGAGTATCCTCTAGGTAGAGCTAGAGATACTAGAAAGGATGTCTCGTAAGGGAGGCTTCTTGTAACATGCTAGCATGATTGGACTTGTGAAAAAAATCCGAGTGCGATCAACTTTGATTTAAATTTGGTTGTAGCACACCGTGCCAAGACTTGTTACTCGTTATTATTTAGATTCTGAGGCATAAGAATCTATAAACTGGTAGACGACCCTCGTTGAATTTTCATTTGGGTATACAATATTATGTGGGCTAAAGATTGATTTATGTACAGATAGGTAATTCTATGCTTCCGTTGCCGATAAAATGAAGTTCATGCATCTACATGTGTTCGTTGGTGAGCAGTTGAGCACGTGCAATCAGTTGTTCGTGAAATTCACATGATATTTCAATGTTTTGAATTAGATACCACGTGAAAATCAGATAATAAAAGTTCTCAATAAAATACCTATTTCTCCACAATACTGACTCTTTTCGGTTACGTAACTCATCTTTAGTAATATCGATTAATTCATATAAACTGTGTTTAAAGTTAATGTAGACATAATACAGACAATTATGTAATTTTCTATCGCATATATTTTACTATTCGTAATTTTCACATAAATATATTTTATTAATTACAAATTATAGTAAACATGAAATTTCTAGAACACAGATGGTTTCGTCATGTGTTGTTTATAAATATTATAATAAATTTATGATTTGGAAATAAAACACAGGGATGTATATAGAGCATTTAAAGCAGCAAATATTTAACGAAAAATATCAACAAAAATATAGTAACTGATTTCATGCTTAATATCGCAATAACAAGATTTATTTGTATGGATGAGTACTTGTTAAACAATATAATTTGGACAGAAGATTTCCCAAAACTACTTGATATGTCGAGTAATAAAACGACTTATATGTGAATTATACCATGTACAGGTAAAATGTTAAGCAATAGGGTATACAGTATTTCCGTAAAGGACGAGACATTTGGGTACTGACAAAATAAAAAGCACGTATTTTTTAAAATTTTTATCAAGCTTACAGTAGAAGCCAGTGAAGAATTAAAAGAAATTCAAATTTTTAATATAGAACAGAATAAATTTTTATTGCTGATATAATAGGTATACATATAATAATAAGCATATAAAAGAGTGTAAATAAACATGATAGACTGACAGATGCATTTTCATGCCTGATCGTGAGTAGAAGATTTATGTAGTGTATTCAGTTACATATTATGATCGTCATGGATATAAATAATAGCAAAAAATTATTATTGAATGTTATATATTTGAATTTTAATATAAATTCTAGATTTTTTTTATATTTTATTATGGTTTATTGCCATATTTACATAAGTATAGTTATTTTAGACAATATAAAAGAAGTCGAAGAAAATAGTAGGTAACCCTGAAAGATGTGATAATTTATATCATAATTATAATATTTCTGTGTGATGAATTTGAGGTAAACAATGTTCCGGAAGATGTCATATTCGATAGGGACACAAAGGTGGTACAATTTGCCAACGGCATTTGCATATACGCTGTGGCAAAGGACATAGACACCTGTAGCCTAAAATTAAATGACACCACGGAAAAAGTACACAATTGAACCACAACAAATAAATTAACAATAGCAGAAAATAAATCGGTAGTCGTTACTTTCACCAGAAAACGGTTTCAGCCTCCGAATACTATTCATTTACACGATTACAGTTTCGCATATAAAACATCGACAAAAGTCCTGAGAATCATTCTAGACAAATAGTTAAACTGGAGAGCAGGCCTGTAGCTAGGGGGGGGGTGCCAGGACCGGCTATGCCCGTCCTGGAATAATTTTCGCCCGACCTATGGCGATTGCAAGGGGGGCAATTTTAATTATCTTTGTGAACATTTTTTTTTAGATTCTTGCTTAAGCTTATCAAAAAAATTTTTCGGACAAAAAAAATGTTTTCTTGGATTTCTCCCCCCCCGAAAAATGATTTGCCCGACCTGAAAGCACTTTCTAGATACGGGCCTGCTGGAGAGAGCACATACAATACCTAATCAGAAGGACTGAAAATGCACGCAACATTCTGAAAACATTTTGCCACCAAAGATGGACTGCAGATCCCAATATTGCTCTCCTGTTTTATAACTTATTAAATCTATATTTTATTACGGAAGTACATTTTATGGATCTGCTGCTGGTGTTGATCTAAATAAATTAGAGTTGATTAAAACAAATACATTAGAATGAGTATAGGATATTTGCCAAGCACACCTATTGTATTACTAGAAACCGAAGCTGGAGAACCACCGTTAAATCTAAGAAGAAAATATCTTAGTTACTGACAAATTTCTTATAAAGTTATAAGCAAAAGAAAGCAACATAATACCGAAAAATTGACAACTTACTACTTTATACACACAACTAATGAAACAGTAAGAAGACTCCACTTTTAGTAGAAAGTTTTTCCGATGTTTCGGAATATATACATTTAGGGAACACCCAACCCAACTACTCCATAAAATACGAAATATATCAGCCGGTGAAAACTGGCCTACTTGAAGACTACGCAAAGGTCCCAGAAACATTCCGGAACAACTTATTTGATGAGTATATAAAAGCTAACTGGAATGATTATGAGCAAATATTTACCGATGGCTCTAAAGTCAATGAAGCAGTAGGAAGCGCGATACGGTGTCCCAGAGAAAATATTCGGCTAAAATATAAGCTACTTAAAAATGCACCCGTCTATACTGCGGAACTTATAGCTATAATAGAAGCAATATTTACCTGTTTAAAAACGGAGAAACACAATTTTGTAATTTTTTCGGATTGCAGAAGTGCTATATGTAAATCAGCAACTCTGTCAACAAATAGTAACCATATGATAGCAGACATTCTGCTCCTTTACTCCAAGGCAGATCAGCAATCCATATAGTCTGGATAAAGGGTCACGGAGGTATTAAAAACAACGAAATAGTCGACAAATTAGCTAAAAAAGCGACAGAAAATGGTGAGAACCACCCTTCATTTAAAACACCCTATATTTAAGACAAAGATGAAATCGCAATGGCAAATGTAACACGATAATTCGATGAAAGGAACATTTTACAAAAATATACAACCTCAAAGTTTCATTTACACCGTGATTTATAAACATTACTAACAAAAACTTTATAAAAAAACTATTTGTAGTCTCAAAAGTAATAATTGCTTTATAGACAGAGTATAATGCGAAACTTGACCTGGTGGACAACCCATATTGTATCTGTGAAAAAATTGTTGATCTACAACATATTATATTGGAATCAGTGGCGGCTCGTCAGGGGAGGCAGGGGAGGCTGAGCCTCCCTTTGGAAGAAGCAGCGTATCTTCCAATCTTTCAAACTAATATCTTTTACTTGTAGAAATTTCTCTAATTGTCTTTAAAAATATCAAGCTTCCTCTGCAGACAATATTACGAGCCGCCACTGATTGGAATGTATACTAGAAGTAACAAATATTGATAGTTTTTATAATAATTTAGCTCAGGAAAGAATTTCTTTTCCCATAAATATTTCCACATTATCACAGACAAAAAATATTAAAGTATATACATCGTACAAATATATTAACAATATCAACAGCGACTATATACACTCCTATAATTTTATTCAAAATTTTAGTAGTTATAGTTGTAACGTAGGTAGAGATATAGAGTTAGTTTAGAACATAAGGCTAAATTGTTAATAGTCTAGGTGCCCGCGTACATAAATGCAATTTATACATATCCTCGTATAACTTCTTGTACGGGATAATTGCGCCTAGTCTATCACTTTTTTCCTCTGCGAGAATTTTCGTAAACGCGGCGTTCCTCCTCGGCATGAAAAAGACGATTTCCACACGTCGGACTGGAAAATAAATTTTGTTCGACAATTCGAAAATTGGATTCTACATATTTTTATTAAGCAATCTTGAAAAAATCAGCTGGTTATCAATAAATGTTTTAAAGTTATGTTTAAGGGTGTCTACCACCCTTAACGTTCCAAAATTTTTGTCGAACAGTTTGTAGAAATATATAGAATATATATGTAGAATCCAATTCTCAAATTGTCCGACAAAATATATTTGCCGATTTTCCAGTCCGACGCGTGGAAATCGTCTTTTTCATGCCGAGGAGGAACGCCACGTTTACGAAAATTCTCGCAGAAGAAAAAAGTGATAGACTAGGCGCAATTATGCCGTACAAGAAGTTATACGAGGATATGTATAAATTGCATTTATGTACGCGGGCACCTAGACTATAATGGTTATTACCATCATCTTATGACCACATATATGTGGTTAAATGTAATATAAGTGTAGTATGGAAAAAACAGAAATGAAAATAAATAATAATACAAATAAAAGGAAAAATTATTAAAAAAAACTACAATCAAACAAAACAAAACAAACTTTAAAAATAGTTTAAAAATCATAAAGAAAATGTATATAAACATCTAATGGTGAATGTCAAAATTTTTTGTTCTTGTACATACACTGCATCCCAATTTAGTAGCCTCTTAATGCTTGTTTAGCTATTTACCATCACTTACCCTTCAACGGAATAAGGTCAAAATTTAATCTAGTTCCAGATCTCGCTATAATACATATGTGTACCGAATTTCAAGTCAATATTATAAACGGTTCCACAGTAAGTAATCGTGGGCACAAAAAAGTTACAAACAAACCGACAGACAGTCCGATAGACAGAATTTTCTGAAAATCTCTTCCACGATGTGGAAGTAATTTGAAAATAGTACAAATTTTCAAAATATCTATGAATATAGAGAGTATTGTATTTAATAAGATAAAAGTTCTAAATAACAAAAGAAAAAAACGAAGAAACGAAGAACGGTTGGTTTTTACAAAATTTTCTATAGGAACAAAATTATTTATAGTGTATTCCTAAATCAAGTGAATCTTGTTTCAAAATTCCAGCCGTCGAAAAATAATTTAGCACCACAGCGCCATCTCTGTGCACTATGAAAGAAAAAATTTAAACTGCAGTTTTTTTAAGTCCTATTTTTGTTTCAATCATACTCCATTTATAAATATCTTTATTATTATTAGAAATAATGACCCTTTTATCTGAAACACCCTGTAGATATATTACAGTTTTTCGGTGTTTTGCATATTTTTTGCAAAAAATATTTCAGGTTTTTATTTAAGCGATAGTTATGTTCTTACATGCACCAACGTGTCAACGGGGAATTATATTGGCCCAACGTACCCGAGGTTCTTTTGATTCGTCTGCCATTTACCAACACCGAAGCAAACCTAGACAAACTTGGCCCAATCATGTCAAATCAAGAAAAACTTATTATTCACACGTTGATGTTGGCCGAAGCACTGGCGGTTCTAAGGAGTGGCCATGCCCACCCCCGAGTTATGATCATGATAAAAACTGATCAATACAAATACTAAAAATTCCAGTTCCTTTTTTTAAATTATAGAGAAAAGCAATTAAATAAATATTTTTTGGTTACAAAAGTTAAATAAAAACACTTTTTTAGGATTTAGGAAAAGGAGAGAAAATTATTGATGACTAATCAAAAATGAAAATCTGTTATTAAAATATCAATTTCTAATCTTCGAATTTGTCTGATAACCTACATTCTGATTATACAAGAAAATAAATATCATAGAATGAAATTATTTACAAAACACCTAACTAAAAATATCTGAAGTACAAAAGACACGTGCCTTGGAGTCAGTCTCCATCAATCAAAAATGAAAATCAATATCCAATCTTTATTCTAATATATCAGATGACACTGGTTATGCACGGCACCAAAAACTTCTAAAATGAATTTATTTCCAAAAAATATTCAGCCCGAAATTTTTCTGACGTACAAAAATCACTCACTTCTTCCACTCGCTTATACCTTGAAACATTTTTCGGCGTTGTTTATTTTTTGTACATAAATTCATTTTAAGCTCTTTGTGTCCTTCATAACCAGATGGCGACCACCTTAGAACGCCAGACTCCTGGAGCTTCAAATTTCTGGCTCAACTTTTTTCTTAATTTCATAAAATAAAAATAAATAGTAAGTGTGCCTAAGTTAGGACTGGATTTTAAAAAGGGTCATAAAATTGACCTTAGTTCAAGATGGTTGAACCAAGCGCCTTCAAATTAGTTAAGTACGAGTACTGTAATAAATGCAACAAAATATTTGTTCTCCTGTGTTATCAATAGTTACAACATTTCAAGAAAGAGCAAGAAAAAAAACGGATGACTTGCACGTGTCTTGGTCATTAAAATATAAAATTCTCTTTCATAAATCAGATTGACTTCTGTGCATGCATATATTGAAGAATATTCTTTTATTTTATTTTGTCACATTTATTAAAGTTTTCTGTGTTTACTTCTCTGTGTAAATATTTAGTTGAATACTTATATATTTTTAAAAAGGATATGACACTATTATGATTACATTTTCAAAAATTAAAAAGATAAAATAGAAGTAATGTAGTTTTATATTCTGCTATACTTCATATTACAATACGAATTTTCAGAACAAAAGTCATACCTATCAATCTTTAAGGGGCAGTCCTGTCAAAAAAGGATGTTCCGGAGGTTATCCCCCGGGCTCGGTTTTGTATTATAATTTAAACAAATTTTTTTTTCGGATTTCTCCCCCCGCTCACCAAAAAAATTTTTGGATTTCTCCCTCCGCTCATCAAAACAATTTTTTGGAATTTAATTTAGCGCCCCCCCCCCCCCCCCGGCTTTATGAATTTTCAAAAAATATTTTCCCCCTGGGCCCGTATTTTCTCTCCATTTCCCTGTTAAGGGGTTAAAAATTGTTGGTACATATTTTATTAAGGATGCCCCCATCCCCCAGAAACAAGGCGTAGGACCGCCCTTGGGCCAAGGTTTGCTAGACTTGATCCAACGTGTGGAGCCGGTACAATATATATAAGCACATTATCAAATTCCACTGAGTGAGAATACCTTATTATATTCTGTTCGAAAAAAGACACACACTCAGGCAAGGACCAGCCAGATCACCATTTCTTTAAACTACACGGCTGTGAAGTTTGAATCGACAGTATGATTTCAAAGATCAGATTACACAGCCCCACAAAAAAAAAAGGTCGTGATCTGGATGACTGACTATGGTATTCCTATGTATTTTTCGACGCTGAATCCGAATCCGATATCAAAAAAATTCGTATACCCCTCCGATTAAAGAACTTATATCTAGATACATAACAGGCTATCTTTTCATTATATACCTTGTTTGCTCCTAACATAGTCACATTATATGTCCATTAAAATGGATAGATGAACATCACATCCCATAGGCAACAGTGGCGTTGTGTGTGTAGAAAATGTGTAGAATGGTAAATATTTTCATTAAAATGAATTATTGCAATTCCTGCATTACCGGCTCTTTATATAACGTGATGTAGGCATACGATATTACAGTAAGATAAAACAGTAAGATAAATATCTATTGAAAGGATATTAAAATTTAATTGCTATTTACTTTATAACTGTAAACTGAACTTCATCATGTTACGACTATGGAACGATCGATTTTCTTCTTTTCTAAACTGCTTTCTGCAAACGGCACAGCACTTCACTATTTATTTGCACAAAATATATTGTCACTAAACTGTGTAAATATGAATAGAGAATATTATTTAGGTATTAAGCAAATCACAACTTAAAATAAAATTACTTTTTCACCAGTTTTTGGTCGGAGAACACGAAAAACATTTATTGACATTAATGGCCCAACTGTCAAACTGATATTATTATAATCGAACTGAAGCCGATCGTGTACGAGCGGCCGCGAATACGCCTATGGGCGAATCAGCAACTTATGGGAGGAATTGCCTTTGAATGGGAGTCTTTCGGGATCATAAAATTCATGCCATTATGTATCTAGATATAAGTTCTTTAATCGGAGGTATACCCTCAATCTTTTGCGCTACAGCCAAACACAACCCCGAAGATGGGGTAAAACCGTCTCATACATCGGGATTCAATGAATGGATGTAAATGAATGGTGAAAAACGTGGGAAGGGGAAATGTTTTATATTCAGCAGTCACCTCCCTGAATAATGACTGGAAAACTACCCTTATAATGTGCTGAAAACTGCCCCTGTACAAGCAAGAGTATATAAATCCCAATAAATTGCGAGATATGTTAAAGTTTTTATTGTTTGGAATACAGTACATGAATCTGGAGTGACTGAGTGCACCTCTCCTACTCGTGTCCCAAAACCACCCCTATAACGAGGTGGAAACAACCTTTGTGTCAAAATAAACTACATGAACAGATAGAATAGAATAGATCGTGGTAAATGTAGTAATGTAATGTTTTCGTTGTTTCAATTCCAGAATATTTATTTTAATGAAATCATCCCTAAAAAACTACCCCTACATAGTAAAATGTACATGTGTGCCAATAAATCGTG
Organism: Rutpela maculata; assembly: GCA_936432065.2. Taxonomy (NCBI): domain Eukaryota; kingdom Metazoa; phylum Arthropoda; class Insecta; order Coleoptera; family Cerambycidae; genus Rutpela; species Rutpela maculata. The sequence continues at coordinate 120,541,951 of OW386285.2, forward strand.
CATTTACTGTACGAAAAGGTTAATGCAGCTTGACTGAAGAATATTTTTTTAATTTTTTTTCCTAGAATACCTTTTTTTCTTATTTTAAAATGATCTTCTCATTTACTCCCTATTGTGTTCTTCATGTGTGTCTCTTTTTATGGACCAAGAATTGTCCGCCATCCAGAAAATTTGGGTGAATACAATGAAGTGCAAGGCGAACGCTTTCACCAGGATATTTCGTAGATGGAGAAGCGGTATCAAGGAAGGTGGGAGGTCCACATGATGGTCGACTACTGTTGGTCTATGAAAAGAGACGCGCACACATAAAACGTAGCACACATAAAAGAGAGCCAGTGAGGAGATCATTTGAAAAAGAGAAGGAAAGGTATTCTAAGAAGAAAAATTGAAAAACTGGCATATGTACATTTTATTATGTAGGGGTGCTTTTTTAGGGATGATTTTGGGTACCAAGTGAGAATAAGGTATATCGACGTCACTCAAGAATCTATTCTGGAACTGAAACAATGAAAACTCCAACATTTCTCACAATTTATTGGTATTCATGCCATTCATTCTTATATACCCTCTATAGCAGAGATTTTGAGTCACAAATAAGCGAGGTGACCCAAGAATCACTCCAGATTCATGTTCAGTACTCCAAACTATAAAAAAATTAACATTTCCCGTTGGGCATTGGTGTGCTTCATTCTGGTATAAGGGTGATTTTCACCTATATTATAGGGGTGGTTTTTGTATCGACTAAGAATAAGGTAGAGCAGGGTCACCCAAGATTCTATTCTGGAATTAAAACATCGAAAACTCCTCGATTTCCCATGATCTAATGGTATTCACGCAGTTTATTTGTATATCAGGGTAGTTTCCACCCTGTTATATGGGTGGTTTTGGGACACGAGTAAGATTCATGTACTGTATTCCAAATTATAAAAACTTTAACATTTCTCCTGATTTATTGGCATTTGTATACTCTATGCTTGTGCAGGGGGAGTGTTTAGCATATTATAAGGGTAGTTTTCCAGTCACTATTCAGGTAGGTGACTGAATGGATATAATACATTTCCCCTTCCCACGTTATTCGCCATTCACTTACATCCATTCATTGAATCCTGATGTATGGGATGGTTTTACCCCGTTTTCGGGGTTGTTTTCGGCTGTAGCGCAAAAGTTTGGGGGTATACGAATTTTTTTGACTTCGGATTCAGATTCAGCGTCGAAAAACACATAGAAATACCATGGTCAGTCATTCAGATCACGACTGTTTTTTTTGTATTATCAATAGAAATTGAGGACAATACGCCTCGTATCAAGTTTTTATTACCCATGTAAGTAGTAATTTACCCAAAAATTATAGTGGTACGAGTATCTCGATTAAACTTTTTTTGAAAATATACGTAAAATATAATAAAATATTTAAAATTACTCATAAGCACCCTGACCACGTCTTTAAAGTAATTTCATCTATAGTGGGTTTTTATTACCCTTCTTCTTTTTCAAACAGAGTATAAGCACACTCGATCTCAATGTCCAAATGTAATTTATTATATATTACCTCATTATTTGATTAACTTCATTATTTGATTAAGGAGATTATAAATAAAATTTAGCTATTATAAGACACGAATTAATTTAAATTTAATTAATACTGATTCTAGTAAAATAGTTTTATCATTATCAGTAATATGATCAGATACTATTGTCCCGACACAATAAAATCTGTTATCGTAATTTGAACCTTTAACCCGTTTACTACTTATTTACAATAAAATTACCAAGAATTAAATTCTAATCGTAAGCAGCACGTTGTTTGGAATTGGCACTTAACCAGAGAAGTCGGTCTAAATTTAAATAATATATGACCTTATCACCCCACTGGCAGGGGACAAAATATAACCCAGAATATGCTCATTATAGTGCTAACTAAGCAGCGATAAACCCCTTATCAGTCTATAACTGCCATTCTTTTGAAAAATTATTATTACAACCGCGGTCATTGGCAAGAAGACTTGTTTATACGATAAAATAAATCTTTTTAGTTCTCACCAGATCGTAGCACTTTGGATTCTTTTGTTTTCATGTATGGGCAGTGGATAGACACATAAGTTTTTAATTCATAGTGGCAGTGACTAAGCAGGGTTCGGTTCGTCAGTGAAAATTTAGTGCAAGGTCCTGAGTCGTCCTCAAATAAGAACCTTTAAAATCTTCTGTGCTATGTTGGTGAGTGCATCTTATTACAAATAAGGATTTAACCATAATGAAACATAATTGTTGCTAATGATTGTATTTAATTACCTAAGTACCTTCAGTCAAACAAATATTTAAATTACTGGAATTATAATTACATAGTGATTAAAAATAACGAGTTCATCAATCGCCCATTTTTTAAATGTACTCTTAGGCAGGTGCATACAGGTAAAAAAACTTCTCCTTAAGGAATCATCACCCCATCAAAGAGTGAAATTTAATGATGTGGGGAAAGGGAGTGGCCGATATCTAAAAATTTTTTAAGATTTTTGGTTCACACACCCAAATTCATAATTTTATTTTATTAACCCATTTAATAATGGGGTTGGGGTTGTAATGGGGTTGGCAGTGGAGGTAGCAGATGCCAAAATAATTTTGAGACGATGGCTTCTCATACATACTCTAAATTTAGTTCCAGTTCCCATCCAAATGCAAGTATTCCTTAGCACCACGCACAAAACTAATTAAAGGAGGGGGGTCCATAAGGCCGGTTTTCGGCCTAATTTATTTTTGAACAAAGAAAACTGAAAAACATTTTTTTTATTAGTTACTATCAATATCGAATCGATTCCACCCCAAACGAAACTTTCCCGCACTCACCTCCCCTATTTATACCCCCTAGTATTAAATAATCAGCATTCAGTTGATTTTCTTGCAGGTCATTGAAACATTTTAACATGACTGTTGCTGAATAAGGATATTTTTGATTTTGTACATGTATTTTCGTTATTTCGGGAGAGGTTGGAGGGGGAAGAAGGGTTGAAAGGGTGTAAAAAGGGAGGGTGGGGGAAGTTTTGTTTGGGGTGGAATCGATTAAATATTGTTAGTAGATACTAAAAAAATATTTTTAGAGTTTTTTCCTCAAGAAATAAATTGGGCCGAAACCGGCCTTAGAGACCCTCCTCCTTTGACTTTTGGTTGATATTTTTTGTCATTCCCAAAGTTAAACAAAATTTCAGTCAAATTTCATTAATTTTGTGAATGTGAGTGATTATATATATCACATATTCTTACATTTTCAGTAGTTATACATAGTTCTCTAGTGTTGAACGCATAAGCTCTAGAAGTTTAGCCACATACGCACACATGTGATACACATTTAGCCAACATATATGATCCACAATTTAACATCATATTTTCATCCTATCGCCATCGGAGCCCCCCGGAGCAAAAACTATGAGTTTTCATGGGATGCATCCATTACAACTTTTGATCAGCATACTTAAAACTATTTATCCCCAAAGTTACAAAAAAATTTAACCAAAAATCAAATCGCATTAATTTGGTGCGGGGTCTTTTCAAGCCGATGGCTTAAACCGTTCCAGAGTAATAGTACGCACAAAAAAAAGTTATAGATAGATTGCCCGGTAGACAGACACATTTTTAACTTAACATCTCGACGTTTCATGACATTCTGAGACTATTTGAACAAAAAAAATTCAATTTTACTTCCCTCGCTTACCGAAAAAATCACCCTTCGAGATGTCTCCCGATCTTCACGTTTCAGAGTATGTAGATTATCAAAATTAGAGCCATTTAATTTCGGCAGTCTATCTGTCTGTCTGTCTGTTGGCGCTATATCTATAAAATCACTTGACGGAGAAGGATAATATTTGGTAGATAGTTGAAGCTCTGCCAACGAAGAACTGGGATATACTTCCGTTGAAAAATCCACAGGGTGGGCCCTAAAAAAAATATGATTACGGAGAAAAATATGACGCAAGACAGTAATATTTGGCATGTAATTAACACAACTGTCAAAAAAGAAGAATATTAAAAAATCGCTGCCCAAGGAATCACTACTTCCACATCCAGATTTTCTATCCAAGTCTCTCACGACGAAAAAAATTTGTATGTGGAAATAACTGTTTATAAAATAAATATTTGAAATTGTCTACCACAAAAACATATAAAACGATAAGCCACATCGGTAGTGGGGGTGGACGAAGTAAAATAAAAATATTGATGCCGTTGGTTCTTGTACACACACTAAATCACAATTTTATTTTTTCACCCCCTTTAATAATGGGGTAGGGGTGGTAATGGTGATGGCTAATGCCAAAAAAATTTTTGAGACCTTAGCTTCTCTTATATATACCAAATACCAATTGTATGGACTCTTACTTGGTTGAATTACCTATTTACCCCCATTTACCCCAATTACGCCCCAACCCTTCAACGGAATAAGATCGAAATATAATCTAGTTCTATATCTCGTTAAAGTACATACGTGTACCAAATTTCAAGTCAATATCTTAAACGGTTCCAGAATAATAGTGCGCACAAGAAAGTTACAGACAGACGGACCAACAGAACTACAGACAGAATTTTTTTTTTCTCAAACTTAAAATCTCGACGTTTGAACAATAAAATTTTTTTTTGCGTTACTATATTTCTACTGGATGCGGAAGTAATATACAGAGTAGTCATCATAAAAAAAATAATGAAAAAATATGACGGAAAGCAATAATATTTCGCATGTAGTCAACACAATTGTCAACGAAGGAAAATAATAAATATATATCGTGATCACTCTAAAAAAAATTAATGAAAAGATGTGACGAAGGACGATAATATTTCACATGTAGTTAATACAATTGTCAAGAAAACAAAATATGAAAAATATACACCTTAAAAAAATGCGACTGAGGGCCATATTTCGGATGCTGTAAACAACGAGGAAAAATATGAAAAGTATACAGGGTAGTCACCTTAAGAAAATAATAAAAAAAAATGTGACTTGGGACGATAATATTGGGCATGAAGTCAGCACATCTGTCAAAGAAGAAACTATTTAAAAAATATATAGGGTGGTCACCAAAAAAAATAAATAAATAAATAAATAAAAAATGTGATGGAGGACGATAATATTTCACATGCAGTTATCACAACTGTCAAGGAAAAATATTTAAAAAATATACAGGGTGGTCCTCCTAAAAAATGAATGAAAAAATGTGACGGATGATAATATTTCGCATGTAGTTAACATAACTCTCAGGGGAAAAAATATAAAGAATATACAGGATGGTCTCTATAAAAAATAATATTTGTACTGTAGCTGATACAGTTACCGGAGATGAAACCTGCCATACTTTTAGTGAAAAATATACAGACTGGTCACTCTAAAAAATAACTAATTAAGAAACGGCAGGGGAAAATAATATTTGAGATGTAGTTTTCAACTATTGCCGGGAAGAAAACCTGATATACTTTTAGTTAATAAAAATATACAGAGTAGTCATCCTACAGAAAAGATAATAAATAAATGAAAGATATTAACTAGAGAGGGAAGTTTTACGTAAATACTTTTACTTTTTTACCGTTACTATACTTCCATTCCACTACGTAGATGTGGAAGTAAATATAAATATTATCTATTATTAGTCATTCAGCCCACATTGGCCTAATTGGCACAATTCGATAGACCGTTGACCCGTGTAGAATTTTCGTTTGTAAATCTAATTATTTTACAAAAACAAATGTGTTATCGGAAACATCAGTTACCAGTGGCGCATTTAGATATGGGGTTTTAATAGAAATTAAGTAAATGTTTTATTCTCATTGGGATTTAAAAATAACCAGCCTGAAACACCCACTGGTGCAACCTTTTTCTTCTATATTTTATTCAAAAGATTTAGGGAGTTCCTTCGTGACATCAGTCAAGAAGCTGCTTACCACCAGCTTTCCTTGAACTATTAATCGTTCTATATTGTGTGTGTATGATGCTCGAGGGTCATTTTGGGGAACATATTTCCCAGAAAATCGAGCTATTATACCTACCACGTGTGTGTGAATTCAACAGACCCCATCTCAAAAGCGTCCAGACGCCGTCTGTTTGCCTTCCGAAGACTAACAGTTCATGTTTCAAAGGCATAAAGGAAGACAGAGGAACCTAGGTCGTTAGTAAGCCTGATATTTTACGTTTCGTGAAATATTTCTGTCACTGCAAATTTTGCTTCACTGACAAGTTACTAATTTTACAATCTATGTTCTTCGTCGAATCTCATAGCCACAGTTACCGGTATTGTCAACAAGGACTCTAAGGTGTTTTTAAGTCCTTGTTGTTGGAGCTCATCTTGATTACAACTTCACACTCGCTAATCCTTACCAAGCCAAAAATGTCAAAAATCGCTAATTTTAAGTGACCTCTTTGAAGGCGGTTCCATTTTTTTTCAAAAACCTTTTCTCAGCCTTTTTAATGGCCGTCGTTTTGAATTTTTAAATTTTAACGTCCGACTCGTTATAAGAGAATTCTGAACTTTCATGTATATTACCAAAAATATTGCAATTATCACAGCCATATTGGATTCACCATTTTGAAATCGCATAAGCCAATCCATTGAACAAAAAAAAAATGGGTTGAATTGGGAACCTCCTCATTTTTGAAATGTCATGAAGTCGGTTAAATATATATATCGAATATATCACACAAATATACATTCACTTAGTATTCACCAGCAATAGTAATGATCTTCCACCAACTCAGTATTTTTATATTAAAAATAGGAGGTGTCCTTGATATGCCAATCGCCAACATTTTTAACAGTTTACCAGATTAAATTAAAAAGCACCCAAAATTAAGTTATTCAAAACTAAGTTAAAATCACTACATGTTCTATTACATCTCTGAGTTCTACATAAACTATTTTCTTATTTAGATTTACCTATTATTTTGTATAAGTTTATTATTAAAAAGTATTTCTATTCTATAAGTAAGTTTAACTTAAAGCCCTATAAATCACACTTGTGTTTGTATATAGAATTGTGTTACTTTTTCACATATTTCTGAAAGGATCCAATGTACAATGTAGATTTATTATAAAACTAGCTGATGCCCGCGACTTTGTCCGCGTGGAACTGCGCATCCATAGTGCCCGAGGAAATCCACTGCTCATCCATCATAGTACCCGAGGAAACCCACTGCGCATCCATAGTACTCGAGGAAACCCATTGCGCATCCTTAGTACTCGGGGAAACTCACTGCGTATCGCAATTTGTGTATTTTTGTGTTAGAGCGAGTTAAACGAAAAAAATAATTATTTTAATCGAAAATAGAACATATGGGCGGGTATGTGTCAAATTTCATGCTTTAAAACATCCCTCTCCCTATCCACCCGTTCGAGGAAGGGGGGGGGGTGATTTCTTTTTGAAAACCGTCGAATACGTGTCTCCTTATTTCCTCAAAAGTGCCCGTCACTGGAATATCACGTTTCTAACTTACGCGATTTTAGATCATCTACCACCACCGGTCTTACCCCTTCAAAAAGTGAAAATCGCAATTTCGTCTCACTCGTGTCTAATAGATTCCAATAAGGAGTATTTCTGCCAAATTTCACGCTTCTAGGTCTAACCGTTTCCGAAAAGTTTAAAAACCACCCCCTCCCCGTTTACCCTTTCGGGGGTCTCTTTTTGAAAACCATCGAATACGTGTCTTCTTATTTCCTCAAAAGAGTTCATCGCTCGAATAATCACGTTTCTGTCTTACGCGATTTCAAAAATACGGGTGCGCTTTAAACCTTCTACTACCCCCGTTTTGACCCCTTCAAAAAGTGAAAATCGAAATTTTGTCTTACACGTATCTAATAGATTTCAACAAGAAATATTTCTGCCAAATTTCACGCATCTAGATCTAACTGTTTCCGAAGAAGCCTGAAATTTCAACCTTTTATACTCCCTCGGGGGTCGACTTTCGAAAAATCCCTTCTTAGTGGATGCCTACGCCATTCGAGGAACCTCTATCTAATTTGAAGTTTCTAGACTCGCTGTGCGCTGATAGATGAGTCAGTCAGGGTATTCTTTTATATAGATATATAGAATATAAATTTTCGTTTATCAATACCTCCATAATTGTACCTTGGAAAATAAAATTGTATCTTATATTATGTACATTAAAAACTTGTGTCACTTGACGAGTTCTATTGATCGCTGAAGTTTTTTGGAAAAAAATACACTCATCTTACATAAAGTAATTGCCGTATTTTGCGAATGGTATATTATTATATTGGAACTTGAACTCATCATACGTAATGACAATTTGTGGATGTTAGATGAGCTTGCCAAGAATTCTGAAAAACTGGATATTATTAGTTATTAGGTAGAAGGATGTTTTATAAATAAATATGTCATGAACAGTCAAAATTATTTTCCTTTTTGTTCCTGTTATTTCAATTGTTTTTTTTTTATTTTCGACAAACTCTTTGTTTAAATTAGTCGTTGATTAATTAATTAATGATTAATATCAAACAGGTGGTAGGTAGGTATTTTTTATTGAATTTATTTTGTTGATTATTATTTTGCACTTATTAGTATGTTTGTTGTTTCAAAATGCTTTTCAATTGATGTTTTAAATGCCTTTAAAAAGAATCATCACCGGGGTTTCTCTTCCAGATTCTCTGCATGATTTACACCTTGTACAGATATCTACTTCAGAAAATAACCAAAACGCAAATACGCAAAAGTATGTATATATTATTCGTCTCTTTGATATTTTTTCTTATTAAAAACTGATAGTACAGTCACTTTTGGTATCAAAAGGTACCCAAACTTCCTACTAATTCTCTAGCGGTTTGGAATTCTTTTATTTTTACGGATTCTTAAATTTGAGAGTATCAACTTCAAATATTAAAAAGGAATAGATGTGCTTTTCCCCGAGGAGATTGAAACCACCCCCAAATAAAAAAATCAATAATTAACGAAGTACTGAGAATAAATTAATGAAACCTATACTATTTATGTTTCTGGAACGAATGTGAAGTCAGAAATTAGAAATTTTATGTTGCACCGCAATATGGCCGATATACAAGGGGTGAAATGGACGAATTAATTTTTTGTTTATTTTGAGAATTAGGATTTTCTTAGCAGATTGTTACATTTTGAGACATAAAGCTCATCCCCTAATAAGAAAACTAATTGCTCTTACCCCCAAGAGGGTGAAAACCACCTCAAAGTTAAAAGGAAGTACTGGGAATTAATTAATGAAACTAATATTATTTATGATTTTGCGATTGCTGATTACAATTTGGATCGAGTTTTTGTGTTAAGGTGTAGCAAGTTAATAAAACAGTAATTCATATTTTTCAATTTTATTAACTATATAGAGATTTAACCTAATGAATTTAATATAATCATTCATCTTCATCAATGTTTGAGTCATTCTCATCTTTATACATATTTACACAAGATCATACATGCAGGTGACTTAAAAAACGTGCGTGAATATCAAAAAAGTATAAAAATTATGACTATTTCCTAATAATTGAAAATATTGTGACATTTTACCGCCAAACGAGCAATATCGTAATTTGCAAAAACGAGTCGCGCTCCTTATTTCGGTCATATCTCATTTGCAATTAACGCTAAAAATCATAAAAAAAACATTTTGAAGGACTTTTAATCCTTCTTAAGGTCAGGTAGGTCAAAACAGTTTTTCTATCTCATCTTAAATGCGTCAATTTAAAAAAACCTCTATCACTTCTATCTCCTAAGCTCTTTATCAAAAAAATTAAAAATGCAACATTTTCCTTAAGTTATTTAACCTTAAACCCAAAAAAATGTATTTTTTTCAAATATTCTCAAAATACATTAAGTGTAAAATCTTTTAGATAATGCTTCCATCACGGGCAAAAAACTAACTAACAAAAAACACGATTTGGATTTTTTTTTCAATTTGGAATTTACTGGATCTAAAAAACGAGCACTATTTTGTGTAAAAAATCAATTTTGGCTTTATTTTCTTTGTATCATTTTTGATTTTGCAGATATCAAAATTTGCCAAAAGAAAATTTTAAGCTACTGTAATAATCTTTAATTTGGTTCAAGGTATATGTTAAAAGATTTTTTTAACCAGAATTACAACTGTTTGAAAAGGGCCTGTGATCAGCTTCGTTCAAATACACCTAACATTAACTGTATCTCGGCAACGATGAGCCTAAACAAATTTTTATCACATGGATTATTTTTGTTATTTCATAAACAAACTTTTTTTAGTAGAGTAATTTGCTTAAAATCATTGAAAAATCAGTGTTTTTTTCTTAAAAATCAACAATTTCAACCCCCCGTAACTCGTCGGGTATTAAATCAAAACATTATAGGTTTTTTTCGGGGTAGAATTCGACGATCTACACATTCCAATAGTCTTTTTTTTTTTTTTCGAAACACCTAGTTGGGGTGAAACTTACCCTCAATGAAAAAGCACCCTTATTCCTTTTTAATATTTCGTATTTGACCCATTTTGAATCAAACTATCCAAAAATATTTGAATTTAAAACTGCCATAAAATTACTCCGAAGTGAGATCACCAAGTACTAGTAGTTAATTTAGTGAAATATTAATATACTTAACTAGTAAAAGTCGCATCAAGAATGCTTCACATAACACTTAATATAAAATCTAGGGCCATATTCCAAATGAAAATATAAATCTAAAGAGATTAATTAACCGTATATTATCTCCAGGAAGGTATTTGTAGAGACAGAAAATAATTAGCTGGTAAATATTTATCTAGTGATATGTTCTAGATGTCCAACTGTTAGGAAATTTTCTTATAAATATAGAGTATATATAAATATCCACTGCAGATAAAATCAACATACATTTGCATATAAACAGGAAAACTTAATAATAGTCTACTACTGGTTTAGTTTAGCAAATTTAATTTGGTTCGGATAATAGTTCGTGTATAGTATATGGCATAAAAGTATATATTTATAACATTTTAAGATTTGGATCCCATTTGGAGATTTTGAACCTAACCCTGACAATATTGAATTGAACACTTTCAATTTACGGGAAAAAATTAAAAACGTCCGGTGTTCACGTTAAATATAGATAAAGTTCAAAAACCTAGATATTTTGCTACGCCGCACATTTTTGTATATTTCCACTGACTCACTCCAGCGGCTTAGATGAAGGTAAAGCGATTCATCGCTCATTGGGTATACTTAAATTAATAAAATTTTCTAAAGACAAAAAATTTTATATAACTTAATATTGATATCGAAAGCGGTATGATTGGTTACGTTATTTTTTCATTTTTACTTTGACGTCAATATCATTAGACCGCTGTATAAGGAATCTCTATTTCCACATCCGAATTTCCTAGTCCAAGTCTCTTACAACGAAATATTATGCTACATTTGCACTCCACTATGTGGAAATAATTGTTCATAGAATTTTAATTATATTATATTTGAAATTGCCTACCCAAAAACCCATAAAACAGTGTGGCAAAACGGTCAAAAATGAGAGTCAACTTTTGAGCTATTAGCGTTTTTTTTTTAAATGCTTGCAAAGGAGTCTGGAATAGTGAGTCACATTTTTTTTACCCCCTTTAATAATAGTGTGGGGTGGTGGTAATGGGAGGTGATAGCAAAAAAGTTTTGAGACCTTAGCTTCTCGTACATGCCCTAAATCCCAATTTTATGGACTCCTACTTGCATGTTTTACCTAGCTACTCTCATTTAATCTTATTTACCCCGGAACTCTTCAATGGAATTAGATCAAAATATAAATAGTCCAGATCTCATTATAATAAATACATAAGTGTACCAAACAAGTCAATATAATAAACGGTTCCAGAGTAAACGTGCGCACAAAAAAAAGTTACAGACAGACAGACCTACAGACAAGCAGACATAATTTTTTTTACTCAAACTTAAAAAGCCTATTTCGATAAAAAAAGACAAAAAAATTTGTTTGCTTTATTATGCTTCCATTCCACTATGTGGATGTGGAAGTAAAATTCGTCAAAGCGGCAGTGACTCACTATTTCAGATTCTTTTGCAAGTATTTAAAAAAAAGTTGACTATCAGAGCGATTTTTGACCAGAAAAATAGGATTGCCATGTTCCGTGTGGGTCTTGTCGGGGCCAGTCGTGTTTCAATACGAAGTCCGAGGATAGAATCGTTGAATCTGAGTTCAACGATGATGAAGCCGACCTCATTTCGTTATTTTCCACCGAGATGATTACACAGCCCCACAAAAAAAAATGGTCTGTCCGACGGACCAGACCAGTGTATCCGTATGTATTTGGACCCGCTGAAACCGAATCCGAAGTCAGAATCGTCAGATTGGCTCATTTTTCACGCCCAACTCTAAAAACCACCCCTCCAAAAAAAGGGTCTGTGCGGCGGACCAGACCAGTATATTTTAATGTATTTGGACCTGCTGAAACCGAATCCGAAGTCAGAATTGTCAGATTGGCTCGTTTTTCACCCCCAACCCCCAACAACGCCACCAAAACAAAAACAAAGTGGTCTGTCCGGCGGACTATACCAGTGTATCCATATGTATTTTGACCCGCTGAATCCGGATTCAAAGTTAGAATTGACAGATTGCTCGTTTTTCACCCCCAACCCCGAAAAACACACCCCCCCAAAAAAATTATTCGTCCGACGGACCAGACTAGTGTATTCTTATGTATTTGGACCTGCTGAAACCGAATCCGATGTCAGAATTGTCAGACTGGCTCGTTTTTCACCCCCAACCCCAAGAATAAAAAAAAACGTAATGAATATTGAACTTAATAAAGCATCTAACGCCGATATATATATATAAATTATTATTAAACATTAATAATCAAAACACTGAAATAAATAAGAAATTGGAGGAAATACAAGAAAACTTTAAACATGAAATAAATCAAGTAAAAGAAAAAGTGGGGCTACTTGAAGAAGAGAATGGAAAACTTAAAAGTCAATTAATAATCACGCAAAAACAATTAAAAAAATATAACATAATTATACACGGAGTAGATGAAAAAGAGACAGATTTGGAAAATGTTATAAAAAACATAAAGAATAATTTGAATATAAATTTTTGAGGCCTCTGATACCCGAGATATTGTACGTATTGGGAGAAAAGTTGAAAATAAATCTAGACCTATACTAGTGGAACTATTTTCTTACAACAAAAAATTAGAGATACTTAAAAACTGTAGCAAACTCAAAGGTACTGGTCTTTACGTCAGTCCAGATTTAACATATCAAGAACTTGCTGAGAGAAAGATTTTAATTGAAAATTTAAAATTAGCCCGTGAATAAGAATATTGGGCAAAAATAGTGAAAAATAAATTAGTTATTAACGGGGAAACATATAACGCAGCCCAGTTAAGAAATAGCCACCAAGATATTCTCTTCAAAACAGCGACTGGATCTGATATACCAAATAGCATATCTTCATAATTAAAAGCCCGGGAAACAATTAGTGCTCCTTCAACCCCCGACCCCAATAAAACTTTTTCTGAAAATAATGAAGATGAGGTGAACAAAAATAATAACCAGCCTGAACAACCAACTCTAGTAGAATCCTTAGAAACAGTGTCAGATCGTGTTCTCAAAAAAATCTTAATCTTAATTAATCAATCTTAATTAATGATTACTTTATTTAATGTTAGGATATCAATTTTTATTTAAATTTTAATTATTTGTGTTTTTACAACACTATTATTTACTATATTTTATTATTAGATTTAGCCGTTACCTATTGCTTATTTAGAAATAAATCGGTCAACTGTATATGTGAAATCACATAAATACAAATTAAAACATGAATCCTTATATTAGAGACTTCCAGTATCAATCCATCGAAACGAAATTAGCAAATAATATTGCAGAGTGTAATAATAGTTTTGAAACCCCATACTTCACATTTTTTCACAACAATATTCGTTGCCTTCAAAAAACTTTAACGAATTAGAACTTTATTTGTCTGAGCTAAAACCATTTGATTGTATCTGTTTAACAGAGACATGGCAAATTACAAACATAAATGACTTTCATTTAGATGCTTATGAAGTATACTATAACATGGGAAATTATAACCAGAATGGTGGTGTTGTTTTATATGTTAAAAATAACCTTAATCATAAAGTAGATATCACCAGCCTTGGTCCTCTAAAAATTATTAAATGTTCTTTAACTATTAACAATCAGTCATTTATAATAATAGGCATATACCGCCCTCCTTCTATAAATGTAAATGAATTTTTAGAAGAGTTCAGAGCGTTTATAGAAAATCTTGAAATAGCAGATTATATTCTGGTTAGTGGAGACATAAATATAGACATTTTATCCAATGATCAAATTGCCAACGAGTATTTGAACATGCTGTATGGTAAAGGTTTTGAATCCCTCATAAACAATTACACACGAGTTCAGCAGAACAATAAAAGTTGTATAGATCATATATTTATTAAAATAAAAACGCAGAATAATGTAAAAATAATACCTATAATACTCACCTCAAATATAACTGACCATTATGCGACATTGGTTTCTACATTTTAATGAAACAAAAGACTGCTATTTCGAAAAAGTTAATTATAAACAAATAACCCATGAACTGTCCAAAATAAATTGGACACATTTTTACGAAACAGGAGACCCTGAAGAGATAAGTAATACTCTAATAAATAACTTTAAAACTGCTATACAAAATGCAACCAAAAAAATAAGATTAAAAAACTTTAAAAAGAGGAAAAAATGGATTACAAGAGGTTTAATAACATCGATAGAAACTCGTGATAAAATGTACCAAGATTTACTAAAACAACCTTTAAACGTAGACTTAAAACAAAAATATAAAATATATAGAAATAAAGTAAATTCACTGATTAAAAAAACTAATAAAGATTATTATGAGAAACAAATTGAAAATAATAACCACTGTAGTAAAGCTCTCTGGAAAATAACAAAGGATATCATCAAAAGTCAAAGACAAAATCAGGAAATAACACAAATTAAACTAGATAACAATTATGTAGTAAATGACGAAAAACAAATTGCAAACGAGTTTAACAAGCATTAATAGGAAAAAAATTAGCAAATAAAATAGTGTTACCAAATACAACTTTCCCTATTGCAATTACCAATCATTCTTTTTTTCTTACACCAGTAGACGACAAAGAAATAAACGGATATATAAAAGAACTAAAAAATAATAAGGCTCCTGGATTTGACGGCATCACATCAAAAATGTTAAAAGAAACAATAAATATAATAACACCATTATTAGTCAATCTCATAAATAAAATTTTTCAATCCGGATTATGTCCATCCAATTTTAAAGTTGCTATAATTAAACCTTTATATAAGAAGGGGGATAAAAATTTGATGAAAAATTACCGACCTATACCCTTGACTTCTAATATTGCAAAAATTTTCGAAAAAGCGTTAAAAAAAAGATTAGTGCAATACCTCAACAAATTTAATTTATTATCAAAAAACCAGTTTGGGTTCCGAGAAAATACATCAACAAGTGATGCTATAGCCTGCCTGACTAAAAAGGTTTATGATTGTTTGGATAATAGTACACCATCCCTCTGTGTTTTTATAGATCTGGAAAAGGCCTTTGACACAATTAGTCACAATAAAATATTTAAAAAAATAGAAAATTTTGGTGTAAGAGGTCTTTGCCACGATTTATTGAAAAGTTATTTAGATAAAAGGACACAAGTTGTAAAAATAGGAAACCAAACAAGCAAAGTAAGAACCGTACTCTATGGTCTTCCACAAGTTATTTATTATGTATCTAAATAACATATTTAGCCTAAATATTAGAGGAGATATAGTATCATTTGCAGATGACACCGCCATATTTTTTAAAGGAAATTCATGGGAGGAAGTGAAAAGAATTTCGGAATTGGACTTAAAGGTGATTAAGGATTGGTTTGATGAAAATATCTTGACCCTTAGTATCTTAAAAACAAAATATTTGCCATTTTGCTCCTATAGAAGCAATTTACCTTTATTTAATGAAATAAATATTGTTAGCACTAATTTGGTCATAACTACCTGTGAAAAAATTAACTATCTGGGAATAACTTTAGACCCTCATTTAAAATGGAATCATCATATCTCACCAACACCGTAAAAAAACTAAGATCTTTAATTTACAGATTTAAAATATTAAAAGATATATTAAGCAAAAAACACATTAAAATCATTTACTATGGCATGATTGAATCGATTTTAAAATATGGTATTATAGCATGGGGAGGTGCAAACAAAACTAACATTACACCATTAATATTAATCCAAAAAAGATCTTATATGGAAAACCCAACCTTTATCCTACTGAATTATTATACAAAGAGTCAGAATTATTAAATGTCCGTAAGCTATATTCGCAATGTTTATTAATGTACCAATACAAAATATACTCAGAAACAACACTCGCTGGTCATAACTACTACACAAAAGGTAAAGATAAAAAACAAATAAAGGTAGTCGTTGCACAAAAGACTATAGGAACAAAATGTTTTGTCTACTTAGGTCCTAGATTATACAATAAGATCCCAGAAGATATTAAACAAATCAGATCTGTAACAAAATATAAAAAAGAAATAAAAAAATGGCTGCTGAACATAAATTACACAGTAATAGATACATTTATTAATACTGGAAGTCTTTAAGCTTTCTTTTAGTCTTTAAGTTTTCTAATTCCTCAAATTTATGTTTTTTTATTTTTTGTAAATTTTCGTTTTTAAGTTTACTTCTAATATTTTAATTTTAATATTTTTCTTAATATTAATACCTGAAAATTCACTCACAGCAAATTCTTTTACAATTAAATGAAAATACATGTTTTATAAAATCCATGAAAACTTATATTGATAATACCCAACACGGGTCTATTGCCTTTGCATTCAGGTTCTTAGGACCCTTCGCAAAATAAATAGAACTTAGTTGGGTATTTCGCATATGTACGCACACTCTTATCAAACTACTCATTGCTCACAGACTCTAACGAGTCTAAGCAATCACTCATTTATTTATTTATACCTATGCCTATACCTTTATATTAAAATTAACCATTGTATCGTTTGTTAACCTATATAAATAAATAAATATTCTATTCTATTCTATATATAGCAAAAGCAGATGTCTTTCATAAAATATTGTGATTCAGCCAAACTTACATTAGTTCGAAAGCCAGGATACCAGGATAAAAGGTGTCAATTTTTTTTTCGTTTTTTTTAAATAACTTTTAAATAATTTTAACAAAATTCGCGATCGGGGTTTTTTTGTGGCAAGGAATTTAAATCTATTCATGGTTTTTCTTTTGTTTATAGACAGCGCCACCTGCTGTATTTTGCGAGATATTAAAAGGTCATAATTTTTTGCACCTTAGTGTCTCCTTTTTAATAAAAATACCTGTTTTTCTATCTTTTTACTTAAAAAAAGGTATATCTTGTAAATGTCTCTACGACTAGGTAATTGCTTTTGAGGCATTTGTTTTTAAAGTGTTGAATGTAATCAATTTGAATTATGATTTAGGGATGTACAGTTCGAAGTAGGCTTTAATTAAAACAAAAACAAACCCGCTTTCTGTCAAACTTGTTGTTTGTGACCATTTTGTGTGTGTTGCGAGATATAGTCGAGATATGGTCAGCGTATACGTGCAAGAAAATTTTAAAGGACACAGACCTCATCACCAATAATTGGAAATGTATCCAAACAGGAAGCAGCCAGATTTAGGGAAGTTTTAGAATATTTACAGTAGATTAAGGGAAACTGGTTCCTGTCGTTCCATAACAGATACCGTGGAACGCCCAAATATAATTACTGTAAAACAAGAAGAGAAGATTTTGATCCATGTTGCAGAAAATCCAGAGACAAGCACTAGGCGTATGACCGTGATTACTGGAGTAAGTAAATCATCCAATTAAAAGATCTTTCATCAAGAAAAGCTTTATCCATATCATTCTACGCCTCACAGTGGGAAATTATGGACTTTTTTGGACAAAATTCGCCCGACAACTGAATTCACAACGAAAGCTAAATTTTTTTTTTTAATTACATAGAAAGATTGACGTTACAACATGGTGCCGCTACAAAGTGACTAAAATTAAATCTGACCTGCAAAATCTTAATACAGAAACAGTCTTAAGTAAAAAGCTGAATGCGATTTTAAAAATATAATTCATTATTTCAACAGCGAATTATTGACAGCAAATTATGCAAAAACTTACTACGTCCCTTTTACGTCATATAGTAGCAATTTACCGGATTTTGACAGATTAAATATACAGTTAGATAATAATGGGATAATTATACGAAACTCGCAAAATGTTAAATATTTAGGAATCTACATTGACAGTTATTTAAGATGGGATATTCACAAAAATTATGTAACTAATAAAGTAAGGTCATTATTGCATAAATTCAAATATTTGTTCCAAATATTAAATATAGCACAATTAAAAACCTTACATTTTGCTCTTGTGGAAACTCACTTAACGTACAGGATAATAGCATGGGAAGGTGCAACCAACAACCATCTAACCTAATTAAAAAAAACGCAAAAATATATATTAAAAATTATTTTTAAGGAACCATATCTTTACCCATCAGATGAATTATTTATTGAAAGTCAATTATTCGATATTCGACAGTTATTGTTTGGCAATTTTAATCAGACAACAGAAGAATAAAAGTGATCTGGAGGAAATCGATCACACATATCCAACTCGTTACAGAAATAATGCAGTATGAGTATCTAAAGTAGAAAAAGCGATTGCTCAAAGATGTTAATCTTACCTTGGTCCCAAAATATACAATTTAATCAAACTGGAAATAATGAAAATCAATACAATAAATTTATTTAAAGAAAGAATTAAAACATGGATACAAAATAAATCTACGATGGACATTCATAAATTAATAGAACCGAAATACATACTTATGTAATGTAAATAGCACTAATTACATACTGGGTGCGCCGATATTAGTATATTTGTATGTGTGTAACGGCCACGCCGATTATATTTGTATATATTTACTGATAATTTTGTGTATGCATAGTGTAATGTATGTAGCAATAGAATTTGTAGTATTTAACAGTTAGTATGATTATGACTAATAGTATCTTTATAATTTGTTATATCTTTGTTATTTTATTTTTCTTTTTTTATTATAAGCTCTGAATGAATGAACTGTACATCTGCCATCAAGTTTTCTTTCGCGGATGGCAGTTTATTCCAACTTAATAACGAATGTGTAGGTATACGTAATATATAATGTATTTTTATATCTTAGACGAGATTTTGTAGTAATAATGTACCTAGTTATCATACCTATCTACAACAAGTCTCTGACTTTGTAGATCACTTATATTTATTTCCGCAAATTTTCATGTTATTTGTAATTATATTTTTACATAAATAAATATTATTATTATTATTTTTTTTTGAACTACTTATTTAACTTCGGCCTATTTCCGCTACCAGGGCCGACGCCAGGAGACGAGCTACCCCCAACCTGGAAATTTTGCCGAACCTCTTCCCTTAAGAAGAGTAGGGATCTTTTAATTATTATTATTTTTATTATTATTCCTATTTAACATTTCAGCCTAGTCAATTTGGGGTATATTTTGACGTTTTTATCAAATTATTTCAAATCTCCGATTAAAGAACTTATATCTAGATACATAACAGGCTATCTCTTCACTAATACCTTGTTTGCTCCTAACATAGTCACATTATATGTCCATTAAAAAGAATAGATGAACATCACATCCCATAGGCAACAGTGGCGTTGTGTGTGTAGAAAATGTGTAGAAGGGTAAATATTTTCATTAAAATGAATTATTGCAATTCCTGCATTACCGGCTCTTTATATAACGTGATGTAAGCATACGATATTACAGTAAGATAAAACAGTAAGATAAATATGTATGGAAAGGATATTAAAATTTAATTGCTATTTACTTTATAACTGTAAACTGAACTTCATCATGTTACGACTATGGAACGATCGATTTTCTTCTTTTCTAAACTGCTTTCTGCAAACGGCACAGCACCTCACTATTTATTTGCACTAAATATATTGTCACTAAACTGTGTAAATATGAATAGATAATATTATTTAGGTATTAAGCAAATCACAACTTAAAATAAAAAGACTTCTTCACCACATTTTGATCGAAAAACACGAAAAACGCTTATTAACATTAATGGCGGATATACTGTCAAAAGTGCCAAACTGAGATTATGATAATCAAACTGAACCGATGGTGCCCGAATCGGTCACGAATACATCGACCAGCCACTCAACAACTTATGGGAAGAAGTGCCTTAGATTGTGAATCTTTCAGGATCACAAAAACTAATGCCATTATGTATCTAGATATAAGTTCTTTAATCGGAGTTTCAAATAGAACATGCCTTTATTACAAAATCCAATGAAATTATTAGGACAAAATGTCTATTGTATTAGTAATCAACGACCCACAAAACAGAGAAATCCGTTGAATTTTGAAATAAGGATATAACATTGGAAATAATTTAATAAACACGTCAAAAAATACCCAGAAATGCCTAATATCTCGAAATGTGTCAAATGTTGGTCAAAACATCTATTGTATTCGTAATCAGCGACCCAAAAAACATATAAGTTCATTGGATTTTATAATAAAGATATGTTCTATTTGAAATAATTCGATAAAAACTTCAAAAGTACCCAAAATTGACTAGACTGAAAAGTTTAATAGTTGTTTTAAGATTTTGCAGGTCAGTTTTAATTTTAGTCACTTTGTAGCAGCACCACGTTGTAGCGACAACCTTTCTATATAATTAAAACATTAAAATGTTAGCTTTCGTTGCGAATTCGGTCGTCGGGCGAATTTTGTATAAAGAAAGCCCATAATTTCCCACTGCGCGCCTGTTCAAGATCTATTGGAGGGTGATTTTCAAGCCAGATTACAGTTTGTCCGTTTCTTTCGTGCCCAGCAATGCGGTGATCCAAAGTGTTTAAATAAAATGTTTGTTTCCGGCGAAGCCAAGTTTACATGTACAGGGGTATTTAACTTTGAAAACAACATTTAGAGAATATTCATAAAAAAAGATGCGTGGGATATAGAAAATCCGCGTTTAGTAACCGAACGCCACTTTCAACATGAATTCAAAATTAACATTTGGTGTGAATAATTGTATAATTGATCATTTTGTTTTAGGGCCGTATGAGTTACCATCTATTTTAAACGGAAATATACTTACATGTTTTCCAAACTCAATAGTCTAGACAAACTGCTGCCTTGGCTCCGTTTCATGTGTTCACTTTCAGAGCCAATTAACCATGCGTTCCGTCGACAAAAATAACTGAAAATGCGAGTTTAGATTCATACGAAATAAAATATCCCTAGTGTGGAGAGCTAAAACATGACAAACTTGAAATCCTTTAAAAGAAACTTATAGAACCCATATACATTTATGCAAGCACTACATAACAACAAAAACAAAGTCTTAAATATACTGAGTTTATAACTCAAAACTGTAACGTGGTAATAAATAATTTATTCAGATCACAGTATTTGTTTTAAAATATGATGAGTCCGTAATTTGAAATTTGATACATTCTAGTCCAATAGCTTCTTGTGGTTATGTTGAAAACTGCTTTAGAGAGGTCATTAACTACTTATGACCACAAAATAATTTACCTCCTCGAATGCAAAGCCGAGAATTAACGAAAAAATGTAAAATCATATTAAGCATTTTTTTATGAAAACATTTTAACAAAAGTTGTTCACAATCATCCAAGTAATAATCCGGTGATATTAGGAAAATATTTAGGAAAGTTTTGGGACTAGCCAAAAATTAGTCTACCCCCTACGGAATTTCCTCCGAAAAAAATAGTGTTGACCACTGAAGACGGCGGCTTTAATTGTTATTTAACTTTTTGTAAACAAAATGAATTTTGAGTTTTTTGCTTATATCTTCGCTTCTAAAGATGGTTGAAAAATGTTCGACCCGTTAGTTTCTTCGCCATGAGCTCCCCTATAAGGTAAGGATACGCAACGAACGAATCTTTAAATGCTAATAACATTTCATGGCAAAAAACTGAAAAAATTGAATGTTTCGATCCTCGAATTTTGAGGTACTGTTTCTCATAATATCGTTAACTTTTATTACAAACTGTATTTACGTTTTATATTTGTTTCTATAGTACTTCAAAGTTCGAGGATCGAAAAATTCAATTTTTTCAGTTTTTTGCCATAAAATGTTATTAACAATCAAAGATTCATTCTTTGCGTATATCTACCTTATAGGGGAGCTCATGACGAAGAAATTGACGGGTCGAATGTTTTTCTACGACCTTTAGAAGCTAAGATATAAGCAAAGAACTAACTTGCAAAATTCATTTTGTTTACAAAAAATTAAATAACAATTATTAAAGCCGCCATTTTCAGTGGCCAACACTATTTTTTTCGGATTCCTAAGGAAATTCTGTAGGGGGTAGACTAATTTTTGGCTAGTCCCAATAATTTCCGAGAAATCGTTATTTTTGAAGCTAAAATCACCGGATTATAATAGTCCAATGAAATTTTCTGATCTAACAAATTGTATCCTTCATTTGCTTTTTTTTTTTAATCGATTTATTTTGGTGTTTTAAAGAAAATATTAAAAATCGGCAACGAGATCACTACAGCATAAAAAATTATTCAAGGTCAAAGTTCACAAAAACGCTTTTTGCGAATATCGCGCTTTCTATGACTTGGAGGCCATAAAAATGAAAGATAATAAAATTCCGCACAAAAATGATCTCTTTCATTTTTTATGTACAATGAACGGTTTAGGTATTGTACGTACAAAATTAATAAAATATTTTTCATTCAGAAATTTTGATTGTATTTTTTTCTTGTATATATTATATTAACTAAGGTTATTATGAAAATGAAAGATAATCAAATTTTGAAAGAAAAATATTTTATTCATTTTTTACGTACAGGCATTGGTTCGTTGTACATAAAAAATGGAATAGATCATTTTTGTGCGGAATTTCATTATCTTTCATTTTCATAATAACCTCAGTTGGCCTCCAAGCCATAGAAAGTGCGATATTCGCAAAAAAACGTTTTCTGTGAACTTTGACCTTGAATAATTTTTTATGCCGCAGTTATGCCGATTTTCAATATTTTCATTAAAACACTAAAATAAATCGATTAAAAGAAAAATGAAGGATATAATTTGTTAGAACAGAAGCCAACTTAAATCCAAAATTTGATACAATTAAAAATATGTTAATATTTTGGTAAAAAAAATTTTTTCCAAAATAGTTAATGCAGATTCCTTATTTCGAAAAGCGTGCTTGATTCTTTTGTTTCTACTAACACCTTGTTAATGTAACTGTCAAAGAGTTGTTAAGTAAATATCTTGCTATTGTGTGTGCTTTTTTAAACTGAATGTTCACTCGGTGTGGTATATATCTTAGATGTTATCACAAGTTGGGGGTCTTATAGAAGAATAAATCAAATCGATATTGTTTAAATTGTTAATTTAAGGATGGGATTTTACAGAGTGAGAGGCAAACATGCGTTTATTTTCTGCTTATTCTAAATACTTAAAAAATAGTTAATGGTATAATCTTTAAAATAGTTTAAGGTACTTCCTAATGCTCTAAGGAAGACAACTATATACAGTTTTTATCAGAAATTTTGTATATAGTTAAATGTCATACTCTAACAATGAAATTAGGAACTATCTTCATTGACAAACTACAATATTCAAGTACAACAGAAATTTACGATAAAAAATATATATGGTTGTATTCGTTAGAACAACAGCAAGTATCTAAAACAATTTTAAAAATTATACTGTGTTAGGTTTTTTAAATATATTATAATAAATCGAAAATAAACGCATATTTCCCTCTCACTCTGCAAAATGCTATCCTTGCATATTCTCTGACAGTTTTTAAAAATATGTCTTTGATTGTTTTCGTTTGTTCGTGTCTACGTACTTTTCATGTTTATCAGTTAAATCAAACTTTAGACACAAAGGTTAATTAAAATTAATAAAAAAAATAATGATTTTCATATTATTCAATAAAATGTTGTACTGTCGTGAGCAAAAAAATAGGACAACTATTTTTTTCTAATGTAAATCTGTCTCTATTTGCACACCTGCAATGAATTTTGACAAATAACTGACAATGTCACAAAAATTAAAGTTAGATGTTAAACACACCACAGATAGTAGGCAACCCCTCAAATCCAAAGCCAAGGCTGTGCGGAAGGGGGTTACACATTTGGAAAAACGAAGACATACATCCACACCCACCGGTGTTGTCAATACCGGGGCTGGTGGGTCGAACCCAGAGCGCGGTAGACAGTCGATTAGCATATTCGCCACTCAATACGCCTTAACCGATTGAGCTACCGCACCGGTATCTGTACACAACTAGATTTTAGCAAAAATACGTTATAAGACTTGTCCCATTTTTTTTGCGCACGACAGTACTATATATACATTATAATTCCAAAATAGGGAATGATGGTTCACCTTAGACTTAAATGGTTGCGCATTCGAAATACAGGTAGGTCATGTGTAGTTGGTTTTTTTACTTTTGGTCCAATCAGTAGGTACTTCTTTCTTGCAAAAATAGCGTAAGTCAGTTTCTTTTAAAGTTTTCGGGGATTCATTCTCAGTATTTTGTCAAGTTGGCGGGGTCGGCGGTGGTTGGGGTTAGCCGCCATCTTTGCGAAAAGTCAAACGCAAATCTCGCGAATCATTGATGCTACCTACGACAACAATGGTAAGCACCTTTTTTGTTCATCACTAAATTCTCTATAAAATCCTCAACAGGCTCATTTCGTCGTAGAACTAATCGTTTATGAGTTACAAAGCGTCAAAGTTTTCCAAACGTTCTTGCGAGTTATTTCGTAAACTATTGATCGTATATTAAAATATCAAAAAGAAGCAGGAGATCATGATAAGACGGTTGAAACGTCAAGCATTCAACATGTTCAACGCAGAAGAAAACTCGAAAACCACTCTACAAGTAATCATGTAGAGCATTAAATTCTCCATATTTTATGTGACGGTCGCCATTTTCTAGGACTAATATTTTACAGGCTACAGCAAGTAAATAGTTAAAGAAAAATAGTTCTTTGAAAATATCTCCCAAACTATCCATCGTACACTCAAATATGTTGTTATCAATTTCGTAGAGTACTAAATTCTCTACAGTGCTCTAAAAGTTTGTAATTACATATTTTTATACTCGATCAATAGTTGAAATGTTTTGAAAAAAAAAATTTTTTATAACTTTTGCAAAAAAATGTTAACTAAAAATTGTAGAGAACTTAATACTCTATGAGTTTGTAACTACTTTTATATCCGACTAATAGTTAACGCAATATTTTGAAAAAACAATTCTTTAAAAAATCTTCACGGGTTACTGTAGCTCGTGAACTATTGGTGTTACAAAATAGTGTCTCTGACAGAAATTGTACAGAAATTAGTGCTTTTTAAGATTTTTATTTGATATTCCGCTTTAGCTTTTCGCAAAGATGGAGGCTACCTCCAACCACCGCCGACGCCGCCAACCCCGCCAACTTGACAAAATACTCAGAATGAACCTCCAAACACTTTAAAATAGGAAAACCGACTTACGCTATTTTTGCATTACGAACACACTTTTTTTACCTATTGATTGGACGATTTCTTTTCTAATTAAATTATCTTTTTTAATTAAATTATATGGCGATATGATGTACATAAGCAATCAAGTGGGCAGTGTTATTTTATATAGAGATATTAACACTTAGTAAGAATTTTTTTTAATCAATTTGTTTAACTTCGGCCTATTTCCGCTACCAGGGACTATCACCGACGCCAGGAGACGAGCTACGCCCAACCTGGAAATTTTGCCGAACCTCTTACCTTAAGAAGAGTAGGGATCTTTTACTTGCCTAACATTTAATAGCCAAGGGACCTCCTGCTTTACATCCCCTCCGAAGGATGGTATATCCACTACGTAATCCTCGTCTGAAATTACGTAGCTTCCGCGTATACACTGATATACAAGCCGCTAGAAGATGGGACGAGAACGCTGTATTTCTTATATATATAACTTATATTTTTACTTCAGGTTCACTCCTCGTTAAATTCAGAAGGGGCGGGATGCCAGAATTGCGGCTTTTCAAATAGAGGACATATACAGCTATCCCCCAACAAAATTTCGACTTACCTAGACACTTGATGCAAACCGTCGCCAGCTCTTAGACTAACCCGTTATTATTTACGAAAATAGACTTAACAGATCCTCAAAAATGTTCTACGTGCGTTATTTAAACTTCAGATTTAAGACACATAATGAATACCTACATGATTTATTGTTTTTTTTTTTTAGTTTCCGTCTGTTTTTGAGATAATGCTGGTTAAAGTGAGGGCTCATTTGACCTATTTCACATTAGAAAGTTTGGTAAAAAGTGTCATGGCGAAAACTAGATTGGCATCACTAAATGTAGTAAAAAGTCACTGCACATGTTGACCAACATGTCTAGTTTCTAAACTTCGTAAAAATGAAATACCTAACTTCTAAACTGACAGCTCTGATAAAATGTGTAATTAAATTTTTTTTAGATATTGTGAATTACAAAACAAACTAATGAAGATGATTTCTAATCAGTCAAAGTAGACTCAACGTTAAAGATAATGAAAACAAT
This sequence comes from Rutpela maculata, assembly GCA_936432065.2. Classification (NCBI taxonomy): domain Eukaryota; kingdom Metazoa; phylum Arthropoda; class Insecta; order Coleoptera; family Cerambycidae; genus Rutpela; species Rutpela maculata. The sequence goes on from OW386285.2 coordinate 120,568,636, forward strand.
CATTTTAATATTATGTTACGGATATTTCATTTTTGCAAAGTTTGGGGATTAGACGAGTTGATCGACGTGTGCAGTTACTTTTAGTGAGACGGATCTAATTTTCGTCATGACACTTTTTACCAAACTTTATAACGTGAAATAGGTCAATACATTTGAATAGCATATTATGCATGTCCAGTTTGCAAGTAGTAAGATACGATCGCCATTAGGTAGGCATACACGAGCGGAATTTTTGGAGGATCAGATCCAATGAATCAGATCCCTGGATCCGCGAAGGACATGATCCGTCCGGCATGATCCTTTACTGGGCTCACTAACGAAGGAATGAGTAATCTGTAATATTGGCGGATTAGGCCCGATTGCGGAACAGATCTGCCCGTGTGTGGTGCAGAAATCCGTCACTTTTTGAAGGAAACGATCCCTGATGTTAGATCTGCTGATCTTTTGAACATGCTTAAAAGATCTGCGGTGTTTTAGAGTGTACAGTATAAGCACTTGTGAACGCTACCGAGTTTTAATAAAAAGTAATGAGCAGAAGAACAATTGCAATTGCAGCAGCTGGTATAATTGTTGCTGATTATTACGTAAATACGTTTCGTAAAAAGAAACGAGAAAGAAATTCACCAAGAACATCTTTTGTCCACTCCATATTCTTTTTTACCATTTTTAATGCCCTAACTAATAACGTAATTTGCAAGCACATGTACTACACGCGGGAGCGGGAAATCTTACAATTAACGGTCGCTAGCGCAACGGATTAGATCCGCCAGTAGTTTGTAAACAGTGGACCAGATCCGTCGGATCAAGTACATCGCTTGTTCCTACGGACCCGAAGACACACCTGATCCTCAACTCTGCTTCCAACACACACGATGAGATATTTTAGCGGACTTGTTCCGGAAAGGGCCAGATCTTTTAAAAATTCCTCTCGTGTATGCCTACCTAATGAGTTGCCGTCTATAGCTGGCATTTATTCAATAATAAAATTTAGTAATATTTGGTTATATATTCGAATATTTCCTTAAATAAATAACATTTTAAAATGAAATACATGTTATGTTGTTATTTGATAAAATTGATATATTTGTATATTATTTTTGTTTCTTGGATCCTTGGTTACTTGAGCCTGGGGTTGGTGACTTATATTTACCCAGCAAGTGAACTGATCGCCACACTACTCCCCCGCTAATAAAAAGATCAGTCAGTCATTGAATTTGTCAATAGCAAAACGAACTTTCTTAATCGAAGGTGGAGCGACATCACATTTGTCAGATAATAAATATGCTGGTTTAATCCTGTCAATGTTTACCGTGACGGCTTTAGTTCCTTTAACAAAAGTAACCAATTTATCTGTACGGGACAACACTTTAAAAGGTCCATCGTACAGCGGAGTAAAATATTTTTTAAAACGTTCTTTCCGAACGAAAACAAAATTGCAATTCGAGATGTCTAGGCTGACAAATGATTTGTAATTAACGTGGTGAACAGGTGGAATGAACGTTAAATTATTAAATGAAGTACGTAATTTAGTAATAAAATAAGAAATATCCGGACAAGTATATGATTTAATAAAAAATTCACCAGGTATTCGTAAAGTTTGACCTAAAACGAGTTCTGCGGAGAAACATTGCAAATCGTCTTTAGGGATGGTTCTGAGAGCTAATAGTATGATAGGAAGTTCATCTACCCAATGTGGTGTAGAAGACTTAGCTCTCAGAGCAGTTTTAAGAGATTTATTAAACCTTTCAATCATTCCATTCGAGGAAGGATGATATGGTGTCGTACGAATGCTATGAAATCCCAGAAATTTTGAAAATTCTTTGAACAGTTTTGATTCAAATTGAACGCCTTGGTCGGTTGTCACTGTGTCAGGGACACCGAATCGACAAACATAATTCTGAAATAACGTACGCGCTACAGTTTCCGCAGTTATATCTTGAAGTGGATAAGCTTCGGGCCATCTAGTAAAACGCTCGATCACAGTAAGAATATAAGAACAACCTTTAGAAGGAGGTAATGGTCATATTAAATCTATATGTATGTGGTCGAATCGTCCTTTAGGTATATCGAAGTCAGTAATCGGGCTCCTCGTATGTCTTGTCACTTTATTAGTTTGACTAATACTAATACAATTTTTTGCCCAGAGATTACAATCTGAAGTCATTTTAGGCCAAAAATAAGTAGAAACTAATGTTCTAGTCGCTTTGATACCAGGGTGAGACAAACCGTGAAAAATATCAAAAATTGTCCGTCTATAAACGATAGGAACATAAGGACGAAGTTTAGGGCGAGAAACGTCACACCAAATAAACTTGTCTGAATATGGAATTTTAATTTTCTTTAAATGAAAAGTTCTCTTCGTGTTCGATGAAGTATCTGATAATAAAAATTTATCTTTTTGAGCTTCGCTCAATAAATTTAAGTCACAGTTAATATCAACTAGGTTAGACTTTTGGGCTGAAACTCGGGAAATGCATTGTTGTAAAGAAGACGTATCATGCTCACGTGATAAAGTGTCTGCAACAATGTTATTTTTCCCTTTGATATGTCGGATTTCACAGGCAAACTGAGCAATAAATTCTAAATGTCTAATTTGCCTGGGAGATCTTTCAGTTTTAGTGAATAATGCTTTGACCAAAGGGTTATGGTCAGTAAAGCAAATAAATGTGCGACCTTCAAGTAAAAATCTGAAATGTTTAATCGCCGTAAATAAAGAAAGAAGTTCCATGACAAAGGAACTGTATTTTGTTCGTGCCAAGGTAAGTTTTCGTGAGAAGAAGGCTAATGGGGCAAGTACACCTTCGTCATCGCGCTGTTCAAGAACTGTTCCCATCGAGACATTAGAACAGTCAACAGTCAGCGATAAAAAAGAGCTATCATCACAACGTGGATGTGCTAAAAAGGTTGCGCCAGCTATAGCAGCTTTGGCTTTGGAAGAACTGTCAAGACAGTCGGTAGGCCAATCATTTATTATTTTAACTTTATCATGCAGTAATCTAGTACAAAGTGCATGTAAAGGAATTAAGATTTCAGCGAAAGAAGGTATGAAACGATGATAAAAGTTAACCATACCTATGAAACGCTGAAGTTGTTTGACTGTAGTAGGTAAGGGAAAATTATTTATGACATCAACACGTTCAGAAGAAGGTAAAATGCCGGCTGAAGAAATATTGTGTCCTAAAAATGTCAAAAGACTGACACCTAATATGCATTTTGACGGTTTAATATTTATGCCGTACAATTCTAACCTCTGAAAAACAAGTTTCAAGTGCTCTAAATGTTCCGAACTAGATTCACTTGCAATCAGGATGTCATCTAAATAGACGAACTTCGTTCATGAAACGTTGGAAAGTTTGACCGGCGTTACGTAAACCGAAAGGCATACGACTAAATTCAAACAAACCGAAAGGAGTAGTAATCGCTGTTTTAAAAATGTCGCTTTTGCGACAGGTAGCTGGTGATAAGCACGTACCAAATCTATTTTTGAAAAAATAACACAATTATACAACTGGGAGTTAAAATCATGGAGGTGGGGCAACGGGTATCTGTCAGGAACAGTAATTGAATTTAGACGACGATAGTCCCCACAAGGTCTCCAGTCGGAGCTTTTTTTTTTCAACCATGTGTAATGGTGAGGATACGGAAGAAGAAGAAGGTACACAAATACCTAATTCTACCATATTATTGAATTCGTCCTGTGCTATCTTGAATTTAACGGTATCCAACCTACGTGGGCGTGAGAAAGGTAAATAACCTTCAGTAACAATATGATGCTCAACGGAATGTTTAACGGGCAAATTGTAATTGGGAGAGCTAATTAAAGTAGGAAATTGTAAGAGTAATGCAGTGAATTTATTTGAAATGCTAAATAACTTAGGAGAATGTGACGGACCATTGTTTGAAAATAAATATGTTAACAAACTAGTTATATTGTCGATTAAACATTTATGTTTTAAATCAACAACTAAACCAAAATGAGCTAAAAAGTCTGCTCCGATAATGGCGATATTTATATCTGCTATATTAAAAACGAAAGGAAATAACCTACGTAAGTTTAAATCAATTTTCAAAAATTTCTTCCCGAAGGTATCTATAACTGAACCATTAGCTGCTGTCAGTACAACATCGGGGTTTAGTATTCGTTAATAGATTCCGAGGTATAATTGATAAATCAGCGCCCGTGTCAATGAGGAATTCTAATTTATTAGTATTATCAAATATAAAGAGACGAGGTTTACTATCCCAAATTTTAACGTCAGTTGTCAAAATATTATTGACATTTAGTCATCTTTGTTTGATTGTCGGTTTTGACATCTTTGGCGAACGTGCACCAATCTCCGAGACACTTAAATGCTTTACGACCATAAAGTTGATGGTAACAGCAAACTTTGGTATTAGATGGATTATATCTAACGCTGGTACCACTTCGACTGTTAGAACGGGGCTTCGAGCCTCTGCGATTTCTCGAGTCGAGTCGACTTCTACAACTATCGCAATAAGATCCAGAAACTGTAGAAGTAGTGGAACGAATTGAAGAAACTTTAGATTCAATAGCAAGTAATTGAGATGTAAAGATTTCCTGTTTGAGTAAGACTTGATTTAATGTGTCTTGAAATGTTGCGATCAAATTAGATGTAGAAACTGTTGGATTGATGTTACAAATTGAATTTGTGGTGAGGGAAGTCATAGAATTCTGACACGACTCCCATATACGATCGGCGATGTCGATTAACTCCTTAATCTCAATTTTTCCCGACGCGGTAATCGCAATGAAGATTGTTTTGGGTAGTCGCCGCTTCCACAACTTGACCAGGAGCTCCTGGCTCACCACATGGGAACCTCCGACCGTTGATAGCATTGACCGGTAAAAATCTGATGGTTTTTGGTCTCCCATCTGGGAACCAGAGAGCAGGTCCTCTAATCGCTTTTCCTCGCTTGAGGTCAAACGAGAAATTAGTATATTTTTCAAGTTGTCATATAGATCTCTCTCTGGCTGATTAGTGACAACGTCATACACAGTGGTAATAATTTCAGGGGGTAAACTGGCAATGACATAATCGTATTTTTTTCGATCGCTAACAATCCTGTGAATTGAAAATTGCGACTCAATTTGAGTAAACCATATTTCTGGTTTAGATACCCAGAAAGGTGGTAATTTAATGGTCGCAACGTAATTACCATGAGATGTCCCTGCACCTGATGAAATTTGTATGTCATCTAATAAAATATTATCTGTTGGTGGTGCCATTTTTAAAAGAAAGAAAAATAAATGGACGACTAATTGATCGATTGATTAATTGATTGAATATAATATGCTATTTGTGATGTTTTTGAATGGGATTTTTTTGAGACGTCAACGTTGAATGACTGACATGATTCCCTTTAATAACGAAGAAATAATGATAAATGACAAAACAATTCACTTACTAGATAAATAAAGTTTGCTGCTTCGCCGTCTAGGATTGATTGAAGAAAGAAGGGAATATATTTACTTCCAAGTAATTTGTCTTCTAATCTTCCAGGTTTTTTAAATAGAGATTCTTCGTTAGATTTGAATAGATTTGTCTTCTAATCTTCCAGGTTTTACAAATAGTTTATTTAAAGCTACTGTTGTTCCAAAATATCTTCAAACTCTTAGAGTCTCTCCGGAAAAACTTGTTGGGGTTCAAATGTTGGGATTTTGTTAATCAAAAATTCTGTTTTTTTTTAAATCAATCATCCTGCGTATTTCACGTCGGGGTCACCAATTATAGCTGGCATTTATTCAATAATATTTAGTAATATTTGGTTATATATTCGAATATTTTCTTAAATAAATAACATTTTAAAATGAAATACATATTATGTTGTTATTTGATAAAATTGTTATATTTGTATATTATTTTTGTTTCTTGGATCCTTGGTTACTTGAGCCTGGGGTTGGTGACTTATATTTACCCAGCAAGTGAACTGATCGCCACACCGTCACTGTTCGTAAGTAGTATTGGGAAAACAAATTATTGGCTGTTACCGGACTTCGTCCGATAACATTTTCACGTATCAACTTTAATTTTCTAATAATTAGTCTATTCCAATTAATAGTCCCATTAGATTGAACATATTTCATTAAGCAGTAAACAAAAATTTGTGTTCAGAACACTTAAACAGTAAAACTTAAAATATGATATTAAGTTTAGTTTCTAACGTATCCAGCCAATTTAAATCTGTTCTCCGTATAATGCAGAACATACGATGCTATATTATATTTTGGAAAATGCATTTGTAAGTACCTATTATAGAAATAATATACATAGCTTTTGAGAGCAGGACTAAATCTCAAATTTTAAATATATTCGAAACATTTCTATTCGATTTAGAATCTAATCCATCAAATTTTAGTAATTATAGTTTTGTATAATTAGTCCAAAACCGACAAAATAAGACCTTTGTTATAATTACTACTAAAATTTTTATTGACGCAAATTATTTATTGCATTTGCAGAATATTTAACAATTTACCTCTTTTTTACAAATGCAACATTTTGTTTTGCAAGAGCACTTTAAAATAAAACTCCCAGGAATGCAATACAAATTATTAATTTGATTTAAAAAATTCATCATCAATTTCTAATTCCGTATTTGGTGACATCTAATGGCTCATAGTTAATTTCTCTACAACAGCTCAAATACAAATTAGCACAACTACTATTTTCTACCACAAAATTAAAATTGAACCAACGGTTGCGGAGATAGAGCGGACATCCGGTTTGACATAAAAACCAACGTGGCGGACGTCCTCCAACTTTCCGGGATGTCCACCTCATGAATTCCAGTATATTAAGGTTCTAAAATCAAACTTTCTACACTCTATGGGGCAATGAGTCTTGTCAGTTTTTGAATTTGTTCCCCATAATCCCGGTATGAGTGCGTCATTGAGCGATCGTATTAATAACTACTGGAGCACCGAAAAAAACTTTAAATTTTCAAATATTAGAAGCCGTGCTTATAGTTTTTACAAATTTTGTTCAAACTAGCTACGAAATATGTTTACCTGAAAAGGGATCCAAAATTATAATAGTTCCGAAAAATATAGCTGGCACACGAATAAATGAGAAAATATTTTATGGGGAAGCACTTCAAACAGTGGCGGCTGGTGAAATTTCAATATTTTTTTCTCGTCTATGGCGCATGGGACCCATACGAAATTTGGGAAATAACGTCTAGAGAAGCACTTCTCTAATGACCCCTAAAAAATTTTGAAAAAGCAGTTTGCGAAAAAATTTTTGAAAATTCGTTAGCCTCCCCTGGGTCTAGGAGCTCCTGTTTATTTTTATTTTTTTTTTGTCATATGCATTTGACTTTTCATAAAAATACAACAACAGATTTTGGAGTTTATGAAAATATTTTCATTACTAACTGAAATACAATGAACTGAAATTTTGTAATTTACAATTTAACAAATTACAATATTTCAATTCGTTGTATCTCAGTTAGTAATGAAAATATTTTCATAAACTCCAAAATCTGTTGTTGTATTTTTATGAAAAGTCAAATGCATATAACAAAAAAAAATGAAAATAAACAAGAGCTCCTAGACCCAGGGGAGGCTAACGAATTTTCAAAAATTTTTTCGCAAACTGCTTTTTCAAAATTTTTTAGGGGTCATTAGAGAAGTGCTTCTCTAGATGTCATTTCCCAAATTTCGTATGGGTCCCATGCGCTACAGACAAGAAAAAAAATATTGAAATTTCACCAGCCGCCGCTGACTTCAAATGAGGCATCGCCTTCAAAACACTGAAATAAATTAATTAATAACTATTGTATAAATATATTCAATTTTCATTTGTTGATTTGGAGTTGCTAATCGTTACACATAAGTAGGAACCGGAATCCAAGAAAATCGAAAACGGAAATGTCTTGCATTGTGGAACCGGAACTGCACCCCATATTGCAGATTTACCTGGAACCGGAGATTATTTTTTGCGGCTCCGTTAAAAAAACCGCCGCCCAAGGAAACACTACTTCCACATCCAGATTTTGCATCTAAGTCTCTGACAACGAAAAAAAATTAATAAAAACGAATCTTTTAAGTTATCCTCTGTATTAAATATTTTATTACACAAATCACCTTAAAAGATTTGTTTTTATGAATATTAGCGTAGCTGCCAAGGGCGGATATAGTGTGGGCACCAGGGGCACCTGCCCCCCCCCCCCCTTCCCCTCGAGGGCCCCGAGAAGAATAGGATCTAATATTTTTTATTATTGAATATTGAAAATGTCGATATAATTATTGATCGTACTGCCGCAGTGCACCCCCCCCAGTACAAGGGCGGATCTAGAAATTTCAATAATTTTTTTCTCGTCTGTGGCGCATGGGACCCATACGAAATATGGGAAATAACATCTAGAGAAGCACTCTTCTAATGGCCCCTAAAAAGTTTTGAAAAAGCAGTTTGCGAAATTTTTTTTCAAAATTTATCCATATTTTAATATTGTTTTAACCCCCACCTCGTCCTACATTGTCCTACCGTATCCCAGCTTCCCCTAATTACCCTTAATCACCCCCAATTACCCCATTAATTTCCCATAATTACTCGTATTAATTCCCACTTTGCCCCAATTTGTCCCACCTTCCCCATATACACTAAATCACAGTTTTGTTTTTTTCACCCCCTTCAATAATGGAGTGGGGGTGGTAATGGGGGTGGCTAATGCCAAAAAAATTTTTGAGACCTTAGCTTTTCTTATATTTTTGAAATCTTACTTGCTTGATTTGCCTATTTACCCCCCCATTTACCTCAATTTACCCCATAGCCCTTCAATGGAATAAGATCAACATATAATCTAGTTCTGAATCTCGGTTAAATACATACGTGAACCAAATTTTAAGTCAATATCTTAAACGGTTCCAGATTAATCATGCGCACCAAAAAGTTACAGACAGAAGACCAACAGACAGATTGACAGACAGAGATTTTATTTTTCTCAAACTTAAAATCTCGACATTTTATGACATGCTAGGCTTATTTGAACAATAAAAATTTTCAATTTTTTTTTTGCGTTACTGTACTTCCACTGGATGTGGAAGTAATTATGTTGACTTGTATTGCGCATTTAATAATGGTATTACATTTGACTACTATTCAGTATTTACTTTTATAATAATGTAAATTCGATAAAACCACAGATAAGTATTTTTTATTAATATATGATTAACAATATTGTACTTTTCTCAGACTACTTTTATTTCCCTGTGGTTCCTAACACAAACCGTAAACACTAAATACTATTAACTATTAATCAGTTAGTCTCGGTTGTCCGATCACAAATGAAATAGCAGATTTTGATTAACTATACTTTTCAGAAAAAAAAATAAGATTATTAAACAGAATATCGAAACAAAGTTAACTCGGATATAAAATATTTATTAACAAAAAAATCATTTTAAAATTCTATGTACTAGAGAAATAGATTTTTATAGTGATATTTATTGTTTAAGCTAACCAGTGATTGAAGAAATTAGCCTTGGTCTTAATGGTATTTTTATTTATATTGGGCATGAATTAAAAATAAATCAGTAGTTATTTAGTATTTACGTTAGTAATTATATACAATTACATCTCTATCATTTGAAATAGATAAATCTGTAGAAGCAGTTATTACAATTAATTTAAATCTTAAAATTATGAGAGCTACAACTATAAAACCTTAAACAAATATTGAGTTTTGATATTTCCAAATGTTATAAAGCTGTAATCTTGAATATCAAAGAACCAAGAACAAACATAGAGTATTATTATTACGAGAAGATGCTCGGGGCGGAAACAACGTGCGAGAATATTTTTACCAGAGGCATAGCGTCATCTGGGGATAACAATGTGTAATTACAATACAATTTTCGCGGTCGAGGAGCTGTGTAATGCAGTAAATTAAAACTGCCTACTCTGGTATCTACAAAGTTTACACACAGCTCCCTGGCGGCAAAAGAATGTAAAGATATTTGGCACTTAAATTAATCACCGCCGGCGAACACAACTCTACTGCAAACTACCGGTGCCGCTGGTTTCGACATTGAATATGAAGTAATTCGTTCTTATTGGCATGCGCAGAAACTCGTTTCTGCGCATATTTTTTGCAAGCATCTTTTCACAATAACACTACTCTTCAAAACGAGTACCCAAAATTGCTCGAATAGATAGTTTTTTTTTTACTCTATCACACAATGCAAAGATCCGTGCCTATAATAGTGATGTCAGTTTTACTACGTTTACACGATTTTAAAATTGTTGCACAAAATCTTTATTTAAATTATTCACAATAATATTGATATTGAAAAATACACTCATTAAACATTATCTAATTATAAAACATTGATTAATTAAATCAACAAATTAAAACAAAATTAATTGAATGTGCAACGATATGACCACGTAAAAGGTTAGTCAAGTTATTCGCAGCAACAGCACTATATACCATGTAAGCACAGTTGTATAACATGTGACGTAATACTAACTTAAGTGTTTCGTATATGTATACGAAATTAATACGTTTATTTAATTTTGAGTTGGTACTTTCTGACGTCAGCATATTTGCATTGATAACGTGCAACGCTTGATGTAATGGAACCACTATGTTTGTGTGTCACCTTGTGCAACCTAAATGGCTTGATCGATTTTGATAAAAGATGAACTGAAATTTTTTAAAGAGCTACAGGATCTAGATCTCTTCGGATTTTTCATCGTACTCATTTTTTTTTTAATAATATTATGTTTTAATAATAAAGAAAGAACCCCGCAAGGTGGCAATGGAAATTGTTTCTCTGTTAATTTCGCTCAGCTAGCATGTTGTTCCTTTGACCTTCCTGAACAAAAGTCTCCATGGGCATAACCTTCTAACATCTTTCCTTTAAGCTACAGAAACCTCAGAAGATGCTGGAGTCTCATGGAGTGAAAACTACGTTTTAAGCTCTTTGAAATGTGTCAAGAGGTAATTAAATGCAATGCATTGTTAATAGTAAGTGAAAATAGTCACAATGGCTTATCAACGCATATATATTTGCATGTACACTTGCATTTAAGTAAAAGCTCCCTTACAGTTTACATATACCTGAGAGTTTAAATGAAGTAATTAGGTACTATGGAATCCCACATATTCCGTCAATGGAAATTGGTTCTTGTAGCGACTCACTTATTCTAGCAAGAAGATATATGCGACTCGCTCACTCGGAATCCATATAGCCGTAACCAAGAAAAGGACAGAAAAAACAAAATAATATAATAATATATAATTACATTTTCAATGTATACATTTATTGAATGTTGCACTTTTTTACATCAATATACATTCATAAAACCATTTTATTTTATTGTATAGCTGAATGATAATATATACGAAGCTATAGTTCTCTATCAATTTCGCTCAAATTCTAGTATGATGTTTATTTCTGAACAAAAGTCTGTATGGGCATAACCTTCTAACTCCTTTCTTTTAAGCTACATAAATCTCAAAAGATACTGGGGTCTCATAGAGTGAAAATTACGTTTTACGCTGTTTGAAATGCGCCAAGAGGTAATTTATATACAATGTATTGTTAGTAGTAAGTGAAAATAGTCACAATATCATTATCATATCAATGCATATATATTTGCATTTACACTCGCACTTAAGTGTAAGCTCCCTTGCAGTTTACATATACTTGAGAGTTTAAATGAAGTAATTACTATGGAATCTCACATATTCCGCCAATGGAAATTGGTTCTCTGTCAATTTCTCTCAAATTCTAGTATGATGTTCCTTTGACCTTCCTGAACAAAAGTCTCTATGGGCATAACCTTCTAACTCCTTTCCTTTAAGCTACAGAAATCTCAAAAGATGCTGGGGTCTCATAGAGAGAAAACTACGTTTAAGGCTCTTTGAAATGCATCAAGAGGTAATGAAACGCAATGTAATGCGAGGGGACTCATATTAATCAAGCACTTTCGTATAAGTGAGGAGAAAATGGACTCACATTAACCTAAAACTTTAGAATATGCGAGATTAAATAGTGATAATATTAATTAAGCACTCATGTGTATGTAAATGGTGAGGAAACTAACACGTAGAAATTATTGGGGTTAATATGTATGTGTAAACTTGCGACTTTGTCTATTTCTACATATGACTTGCCATGCAAAGCCCCTATTTACTTTTAAATAGACATTTACTAGCTAATCTATATACAAGGTGTTTCGAAAAGATTGGGACAACGCTTAGCCGTAGATTCTTGACATTAAAGTCGATTTAACTCAAAAAGTAGTGGTCTAACTCTTTTCTTTTTCAGGTAAAGTAAAAAAATTGTATTCGTAATTTGTCTTTATCTTGGAAACTATTATACGTATCTACTTCAAAGTTGGTAACGACATGTTTTTCAGGTCGCTAATTACAATGGTCATATTGCCGATGCCATATTTTGCAGATGACGCTAGTTACAGGACTTTTACGTGATACTTTAAGCCATAACGTTTTGGACATCGTCTTCTATTATAATCGAAACGCAATTTAGTTTCCTAAAGAAAAGGTGTACTTGTTTAAATGCGATAAAATGCATGCTTTCAAACAAATACGCGATTTACAACTTTATCACACACCAGTTGGAAGAAATTCAATTGTACCTAAATGTTGTTTCTTATCTAGTAGGTGTACGTCAAGTATGATGTCTTGAAATCGTCAATAGTGCTTGTTGTAGATACGTATAATATTCTCCAAGATAGAGACAAAATACGAATACAATTTTTTTTTACTATACCACTTTGTATCTTGAAAACGAAAAAAGTTAGACCGCTACTTTTTGGGTTAAATCGACTTGTTTTAATATCAAGAGTCTACGCTAAGCGTTGTGCCAATCTTTTCAAAACACGGTGTTGAATTTCTTCGAACAGGTGTATGACAAAGTTGTAAATCGCGTATTTCTCTGAAAGGGTGCATTTTATCGCGTTCAAACAAGTACACATTTTCTTTAAGAAACTAAATTGCGTTTAAATTATAATAGAAGACGATGTCCAAAACCTAACCTCAAAAAAGTTATGGCTTAAAGTGTCACATAAAAGTACTGTAACTAGCGCCATCTATAAAATGTGACATCGGCAATATCACCATTATAATTAGCGAAAACGTATCGTTACCAACTTTGAAGTAGATAAATATTCTAGTCTCCAAGATAGAGACAAATCACGAAAACAATTTTTTTACTTTACCACCCTCTATCTTGAAAACGAAGAATTGGACTACTACTTTTTGAGTTAAATCGACTTGTTTTGATGTCAAGTATCTGCTGCTAAGCGTTGTCCCAATCTTTTCGAAACAACCTGTATAATAACGAAGTCGTCATTCCTCGAGACCCCAGCATCTTCTGAGGCTTCTGTAGCTTAAACGAAAGGAGTAGGAAGTTATGCCCATGGAGACTTTTGTTCAGGAAGGTCAAAGGAACATCATACTAGAATTTGAGCGAAATTAACCGAGAAACAATTTCCATTGCCACCTTGCGGGGTCCTTTATTTGTTTGAAAAGAAAGTTTATGATGTTTAAGTATAATTTTTTAAAATTTTTCTTCTAAAATTTTATTTACGGGAGAATAATCAAAATTTGACATATCAGAACAATTTTTGTAATAATTTTATTGTATTTAAAATACATTCTCATAAACATATATCACTCCCAGGTACTAAAAAGTGGTTTAGCAAAAATATGTGAGTGTATGTGTGTATTTGTATCAGAGATAGACACGTGACGTAATTTCCATCGTGTCACGTTCAGTCGCATGACACGACGTGATCGTGTAATATGGAAATAGTAAAACGCGAATATTTTCATGGACGAGCGTCATTAGAAATTACTCGTGCGTGAGCGTGCGTGAATATAACAATAGGTTTGTGATGTGATTTTCATCGTGTCACATTTGGTCACGACATCACAATAAATGTTGTGAGTTTGCAGACAGCTCCATAGATATCCTGAATTTGCAGCATCAGACGAGACATGATGTGTGGTGGCGCAAGCGCAAGATGCCTAGCAGCTTAGTCAACACATCATAAACTCAATGTGTGTGTGTTTGTGGTCGAAAATTTGAGACGTGTCTAAGTCTACTTCATCAAACATATATATTTCGTGCGTGAGTATGCGTGAGCAAAATCTTAAAAGTGAGTGAGTATGCGAGAGCGTGAGTCAATATTGACTCATGCATCCATTTCTAATTTGTGTGTCCGTATGACCGTCGCTTAGCCTAGCATCGAAATCAATAGACCGATTTCGTTTAAATTCGATATGTAGCGTTCAATTACATATATCTCCAGCCGTTTTTTTATTTCATTTTTCGCCTGCACCCAGTGACGTAGCCAGGATTTTTATTCGGGGGGGGTTCGAACATTTTTTTGTAAGTATATTATGTATTGTTATGTAGCTATCGCACAATTCTTATGTAAATTGGCGTACAGTCAAATTAGCTAATTTTTAATATGTTGTAGATTTCGACTTTCTGATCAAAAACTCTCATGGGCCCAACTCGATCCTATGTCTAGTTTCCGAGATACTGCTCAAGAAATTTACAAAAATGACCTTTTGTACAATTTAAATAATTTCGAATTCATGATTTTTTTCATACATTTTATATTGTGATTCGTTCTAATAGCCCTTTATAATATTTTGCACTAAAAGCATTTGTTGTTTTAATAAAAATACCGTAGAAAAAATTAAAGTTTGAAAAATGTTGGCGAAGGCGCCGGGAAATCTGTAGAAGTGAAAATAATATTTGGTCATATTGGCTAAAACATTTTTTATAAAAAGTATGTGTCTTCCTGATCAAAAAACTTTAATTGAAAAACTTTCGGAAATTGCTTCTTTGACCTCTAACAACACCCCATCAATAAATTAAAAGTTCGACAAGATACAGAATTTTACAAGAATTTATAGTTGTATCTCGAATACTAGACGAGACTAGACTAGATCGAGATGGCTCCCTGAGAGTTTTTGATCAGAAAGTCACATACATATACAACATATTAACAACATATTAAAAATTTAGCCAATTTGACTGTACGCCAATTTGCATAAGAATTGTGCGAGGTCCTTTAGTTGAACTATTTAACAACTTACCGAAAATAAAATCAATAAAATAATTTTAAATATCATGTCTATCAATTATACAAATGTCAATAAATTTCGCCCCCCCCCCCCTGGCTCCATCACTGCCTGCACCTAAAATTAAGGATGGGCAAAATCAAAAACCTCGATTTTCTCAAAAATGGTTATAACGATTGTGCTCAAATTTTGTTCGTTAATAGTAGTACATTACAATTCTAGCAATATGTCGCTAGTGGTTTTCTCCGAAAAATTCGGATGTGGTAATTTATCCATGTAAAAAAATAAAAAATCTTGATTTTCTCAAAGACGGCTGTAACGAGTTTACTCAATTTTTTTACGTTAATAGTACCTTACAAACTTAACAACATGCCATTTAGTGGTTTTCTCCAGAAAAATCACATGAAAGTAGTTTACTGATTCAAAAAAGTGACAATTTCGATTTTCCCAAAGACATCTTTAACGATTTTGCTCAAATTTTGTACATTAATAGTACATTGCGATCCTAACAATATGCCATAAGTTATTTTCTACATAAAAATCAGATAAGGGTAATTTACACATAAAGGTAATTTATTGGTGAACATTTTTAAGTCAAGCGAAAAAGTAAGTTCGGCGTAAAATTCAACAAGTCATCAATGTAATTTGTTATGTTGGTCTAGGTCAGTGTAGATTAAGCCGCTGCGCTGCACAGAGGGGCCGATGACATCAAAAGCTAGCAAAAATTGCAAATTTCAAATTACACCCTAATGATACATTATCTAAAATCGGTAGGCTACCTGGCTACCTGGAACCGGTTTCGGAGCTGTGGTAAACCGTAAGGGCGACGAGTTATAACAGTTAGAACTTGTGCATCGTAGAGATCATTTGCTATTTACTATTTAATAAAGCTCGCACCGATGGAATTGTTTACTTATAATTTTGTGATAAAGCAAGGAATATCAATTTTGAATTAATATGGCATCATTGGCTACAGATAAGCTTATTTTCTTCAAATAAAATTTAGCTTTTAATGTACATTGAGTTTGAAATAAATTTTTGAAAAACATGTTCCACCAACTACCTGTTTCTTATTTCGTTTATAATAAGTGTGGAGTTTTAGTTCATCTAGGTGTGCGATTGAGCTTCGCTGCAAATTTAGTGTTATCGTTAATACAGTACTCTTTCATTTTAGTAAAAAAAATGTAGCACATATTTGCACTTTTTTGAGTAATTAAGGGTTATCCATAGTGGAGTATCGTTAGACTCAAAAAACGGAGAACTTCGGAACCCAGTTGTACTGAACGAATTTTAACGAAACTTTGAGAATATGTTTTGAACACTAATTAAAGCAATGTTTACTTATTATAAATTGCTGTTGTTTATTTGAGGGTGATTTCTACCCTTTCTGGAGGGATGAACAAAATAATAAAAAACTAATCACGGAATCTGATAAAGAATCCAATTCTAAGAAAAAAATGTGGTGTACAATTTTTCATGAAAATTGATATTTTCCAAGTTGAAAATTAAAAATTAGTATTTCGAGACGGTTTTTCGTAAATAACACGAAAAATAATACATTTAACAAAGAGTGGCAGAGTATAAAAGCAGTGGGCTAGACTGCGGTTGTGTGAGAGACAACACGGTCTAGTCGCTCTCCTCTCCTGAATTCGAGTCTCAGCTGCGGCAGATGGCAATGTCGCAGGGAATGGGTGTTGTGATGTTGTCTATGTATGTCCGTCCGTCCTGGTTGAGGACATTAATCTAAATAAGGCGACTAAAAAAAAAAAAACAAGTATGACATTAAAGATGAATATGATTGAAATTAGAGTACTTTAATATATTTTTTGATTATCCCGAAATTGTGAGCGATACAATGAGTGTTTTGGAAAATAAAGAAATCTTTATAGGTTTTTGTTAACATACATATTTACTATCATGTCCAAATTTTATGAGATTTTTAAAACTCTTATTTTAAAAAACATTATACTTTCAATTGAGGATGTTCGCGTTTTCAGTGGATTTTTTTTCCTTCTAAATAACTAAAACAGAAAAAATGAGAGAATACAAAAATAAAGCTTATGAAGCAATAAATATTCAATTTATTTTTATTTTTATTTCTGTCGGATTAATATAGTTTTTGAGTTTTTTGCAAGAAAAAAAATCCAGTATAATCGGATATATAATTTAAAGTATAGTATTATTTTCTAAAATAAGTGTTTTAAAAATTCCATAAAATTTGAGCATGTTAGTAATACTTCATATTAACAGAAAACAACAAGTTTTTTTTAATTTTTATTTTAATTTTACGGTCAATGGCAGCAAGAAATCCCTAAACTTTATTTTTTATTTAAAAAACAGTCATTGTTTCGCTAATGTACTTACTTTTAAAGCTATCGAGATAAAAAAATATTTTAAGAAAAATTTTCTTCATTTTCGATCACCCCGTATAGTAAATTGTAATCCTGGAAATGACTGAGAACTTTTCAGAACAACCAACATTTTTTATGAAGAATAAATTTTTGTTGAAAAACAAAAAATAAAAGGTTACAAGTATAGTCAAGTCCATCCGTGGACACACTGTATATGTTACTTGGTCGAATCTCTCATTTTAAAATACCTTCACATTCTTTTGAGTTCCATTTGCAATTTAAAACACAAAAACAACAGAAAATAATTTTTGCCAACTTTTGATGCTATCGGCCCCTCTGTGCGCTGGACAGTTTTCTCCCCTCTTGAACGTAATCTAGTGGTTTTGCTTTGTTATTTTTTCTTCTTAATTATTTGAGGTATTTGATATAAATGTGGGAAGAAAATAAATATATTATTAAATCTCACTAATCTCATTCAATTAAAATTTTAATTTATTCAACAATAAACACTAAAGATGCGTCCTCTGCATAGGCAAATGTTAAATTTCTATTTCAAAATATTGTAAACAACTATTGCACCAAACAAACAAATGATTTAAACTTTAAACACAAAAATTTGAATATAGCGTATTTATTGTACTCATTAACTAATTATGACTATTAAAACTGTATTATTTCTTTTAGGCCATGGTTATCTAAGATCATTTTGAAATCAAAGTAAAACATAATCTTATAGATACAAAATATTTCAATTTTTTGCCAGTAAATATGTAGGTTGAAAGTAAAATGGTATAAAGAAAATATTGATACTCCACTTCTCACTTATTTTAACCTATATAAACATTTGTGATTTACAGAAAAATAAATTATATTATTTATATATTAATCTATTGATAATGCTTTGGCGTGCATTAAATATTTAAATAAAATGAAATTATACAGTCCATTCGGCGCACGTTCATTAAATCAGGAGGTCAACCAGTAACTTTACTTCCGTATCATAGAAAAAATATCTACATCCGACTACCAGCTTAAATTCACAAACACACAAATTGCTAATAGCTATAAAATCACGTCTTGGTAACTAACTGTATTATGAAACGCGGTACAGGATTGTACTCAATTATATTAGCGAAGAATTTTTAATGCTGTCTCATATATCAAATCTATTAAAAATGAATTCAGAATATTCTTGTTATACTATTAATCAATATTTATTAGAAATTAAGTAGCCAAAACAAAGTCATATTTCTGGATAAATAGGACAGATATATTCTTTTTATTAATATAACACTTTAACATAAAGAAAAAGTACTAATTTAACATCTTGTCTTTTAGTTCATCTGAGTGTCGCCTTAGTTGGGGTCATGGTTGAAGTTTCTAAAACATACATAGTAATCTTAAAAATTTCTTTACCAATTATTATTGATTATTAATGGAAACTGTTTATTTATAATTATTAATAATTAGATAAACTTTTTACATAATTAACTAGCTAGAATAAAAAAAATATTTCTGGAAAAGTAGTTCGTATATAAATGCAACATTGTAACGAAGATACCTCATCCTTTAAAATATTTTTGTATGAACCCATGTGTCTCCTCAATTGAGGATTGTCAGTGAAATTTTAGTAACAGACATAATACTTAAAGTGCAGTTAACTGGGCGAAGGGAATGTTTCTTAATTTTTAGCGACCTTCCTTGAAGGCGGTTCAATTTTTTTTTAAATATTTTTCTCGCCTTTTTTAGTAGTTTCTTTATTTAGCTTCTACACAGTAAAGGAAATATCCATCGTTTTGTTTTTTAAGCTTTAACATCATACTCGTTATTACAGAATCCTGAAATCACCATGTATCAAATTTCATGTAAATCTGCGAAAATATTGCAATTATCGCAGCCGTATTGGATTCGTCATTTCGAATGCTTAACTTTACCAATTTTAATGGAATTCTGACGAAATTTGAATTTTTTATCACAAAATAAAAGAGTGACCCCAAACAAAGGCAAAAAACCGCCCATTCTCTAGCCCTCGAATTTTGTTTCAAACTAAGTGCTAACTTATTGTTAATAATGAGAACATCCTGAATGCAAAATTCCAAGATGAGCATAATGCGTTTGGTTTTCGAGATATGAGGGATTCAAGTTATGATATGCTTGATGCTATCAAAAAATACAGAGCCCCACAAAAAGTGAATACTAATCAGCTATAGCCAAAAACATCCCCTATATAAAGATGAATATAGGGGAAAATGATACTATTGAGTTATAGAGCTTCCATGAACAGAAATATAGTATAATTCTATTGGCTGAATGCACGAACAAAGGTGTTGACTAGGGCTTACACAAAGTAATTAAGAGCGTGAAAACTACCCCAATACTACACCAAATTGCACAAGAGCTCCAATAACTGGCGAATAAGCTTGAACCCTCTAAGCTTTATTAATAGTAATGAACCATAAATCTGTTGCGACCTAGTACACGAAAACAATCCATTACAGGGTAAGAAACTTCTCCTTATTTTAATGTACCAGATATCGCATTTTGATTGCAGTAAGTATGAATGTGAGACGATAACTAGAATTTTTGTAACTATTTTATGACACACCTACGATGGGGTAAGAGAACGGGACGAAAACTTATTGGTGGGTCTTCACCCCCTGACCCCCGTTGGGATCATTTGGAGGATGAAAAAGAATTAAGAGGCCCTGACATGAGAGAAAATCTCTCTTGGAAATCGCTACATCAATATTTTTTTATATAATGCAGCGATTACGAGATTGCTCCGATATTCATCCCTTCGCACCCTTACCCGCTCATAAAATCCACTCCAGAAACGGACTATAGACTATGGTGTTCGGGAAAGGAATAATTATGTCAGAATTTTTTTCCATACAATATAATGATTATAAAATTGCTGATTTCCACCCTTTAACCCCTGTGAATTTCTCTAGAACGATGAGAAAGAATCACGAGGCCATGATATTCCTAAAGAGCATTCTTGAAAACCCTTGCTACAGGATTTTCGCTAATGTGATACAGCGATTGCGATGTCTTTGATATTCACCCCCTCCCACCTCCACCTTCTTATAAAATTCACTTGAAATTTGAAAACAGGACAGGACATTAGGACATTAATTTTATGTAGAGCACCCTTTATTATCCTTGTGACAGAATTTATTTGAACGTAATATTCACACAGTGAGATCGCTTATATAAATGTGCGTTGTCTTCTCACCCCTTCATAGGTGCGTAAAAAAACTATTGTGGGAATATTGGTTATCATTCCGGATTCAGATACACTGCAATCAGAATGCAATATCTGGTACAGTCACTATCTTTTCACTGACTCAAGTTCATAATTCAAGATGAGGTGTAGTTTTGCACCCTGTGATGGGTTGTTTTCGTGAACCAGATCACAACAGATTTATGGTTAATTTCTATTAATAAAGCTTAGAAGGTTCAAGCTTTTTCGACATTTATTGGAGCTTTTATGCAGTTTTGTATAATATTGGGGTAGTTTTCACCCTCTCAAGGGTGTATCTCAATTACTTTGTGTAAACCCTAGTCAACAACTTCGTTCATGCATTCAACCAATAGACATACTATATTTCCGTTCATGGAAGCTCTATAATTCAATAGTATAATTTTTCTCTATTTTCATCCTTATATAGGGGATGTTTTTGGCCCTTCTGGATATTCTTGGATATTAGATATTAATTCTGCGTCGAAAAATTCTAAGAATATCTTGCTTGCTCTGCCATAGCTGATGAGTATTCATTTTTTGTGGGGCTGTGTATTTTTTGATAGCATCACGCATATCACAAATTCAATTCCTCATATCTCAAAAACCAAACATTGAAATTTTGTATTCAGGACGTTCTCATTATTAATAATAATTTAGCACTTAGTTTGAAACAAAATTCGATAGCTAGAATATGGGCGATTTTTGGGATCACTCTTTCTTGTCACTAGCGAAAAAATTGAAAAACCTTGTTTCTCCAATTTTTGCTCACCTTACACTAAACGTAGCTTGGCGAAATTATTATGGTCCAATCTTTGAATTTGAAGTATTTAATTTAGTGACCAATACGAAATTTCTCAATTTGGAGGCAGCTAGACCAAATTTAATTATATGTTAATCCTTATAAAGTTTTACTTTACTAGTAGTTAGCACAAATTGCAAAAAACATATATGATACATAGTAGGTTACCATTTCTTATTGGAATATGGAATAAACAAAGCACATTATATAGAACAAAGGTCATAAGTTATTACTACACCAGATAAAATTTGATACAAATTATGGCAAAATATTTTATATTTAACACGTGTATTTATACACGTGATAAAGGGAAGAACGAGAAATATTTGTTTTCATTTTTTGACCTTACAATCTAGCATTTTGACCACGATCAATATAATAATGCATATAATACATAATCTAAACGACCCAAAACATAACTTTTTAACCAACAGAATATAAAAACGAATAACTTCCAACTTATGAAAAAGAAGACTTCCCTCTGACTATTGCCATTTCATGCAACTGTGAACGAACATTTGGTTGTAGTTATTACACTATTCACTACTATTGCCATTGCGAGCAATAACAATACATCTACACCAAATGCTTTATAAGTAAACCTACTTACAAGGCATTTGATGTATAATTTCTGAGCCAAAGAATCTGTTGTTGACAAAATATTTATTTTATTTTTATTTTTATATCAATACCTTATTTATATTAACGGCCTGGCGAAGTTTAGTTATAGCTAGACCGTCACTCAACCAAGACAGCACACATAGACAACAGCACAACACCTATTCCCTGCGACATTGCCATCTGCCTCAGCTGAGACTCGAGTTCAGGAGAGGAGAGCGGGTAGCCGTAGCTGGGTTGTCTTTCAGACAACCACGATCTAGTCCACTGGTACTGTCTCGGTAATATGTGAAAAACGCCACTACACATCCATACCCTAGCCAGGATAGAACCCGGGACCTCGTGGTCGCAAACTTAACACAACAACAAGCATTTATTAATGTTCACAGGATACAATAATGCGCCATTCCGGAGTCCGGCCCGGAGCCAGCCAGACAACCACAGCAAACATCGTCAAGGTAGGTGTGAGGTTGGACGGAGAGGGTTCGGTTTGGCGGTGACGAAAATTAGTTGTGAGTTATAGATTCTGCCTAATGGAGAAAGGCTTAAATTTAACAATATCGTGCAAAGTAGTACACGAGGGTACTTAAAAATAATTAAAATTAAAATTGTAAAAACTATTGGTTTCGCGCACACGCGAACGCTTAAAAATTTTAATTGTACGGGAAAGCAAAACTCAACGAAAAAACTCGTTTGAGACAATTCCACCCTGGTAGTTTTCCTGGCGCCAGGAAAGTGTCGTGGATAATTAAAAGTGTGTAATGTTATGTGAAATTTTGGTTTGTTAAGAATTTATTGGTCGAGACTGAATTTAGAGACAAAAATGGAACAGAAAGGTAAAAACAAATAGAGGGAATAGAGAGGGGTTGGTTGTAGGTTTTGGTGAAGATTAAAGGTGGGCAAAGGAGAAATTGTCGTAGAGGAAAGTGTGGTTACAGAGGTTGTCGAAAGACAGACAACGCCTGGTATGGTAGGGGGTGTCGGATATCGAAAAGAATCGCATTATGCTGTCTGATTCGTGTTATGTTACGGGTTAGCGGACAATCACCCAGTTTAAATTGATACAATTTTTGGGAGATTTCTTGGATGTAGTCGACTAGTGGCGTTATGTCATGGCAACGATTATATAGATCTCTGAGGGAGGTGTATCTGTCCGAATCAGAGATGAGGCGTATAATGTGTTCGAGAACTCGGAGTTTTCTCATTGTCGTGGTCGGTATGCTGCACCACACCGGCGCGGCGCCGCATATGTGATGGCCGACCTAATCACCACCGTGTACAACAATTTTTTACTTTTCCTGTTGAGTCCGCTACCCCTTGCCAGAAGCGGATACAGACTCCTGGACATGGAGTAGACCTTGCGTACGTCTCGTTTATATGAATGTTGAACGTCAGTCCCTTGTCCAAGTTCACCCCTAGATACTTTCACCGTTTAATTGGAATTTGGCGAGCCCAGATCGAAAGTGGTGTTAGAATCCGATTTTCGGTGAAACGGTGCGTGAATAGAATTGATTCCGACTTCTCGGCATTGATCCAAATTTTCCACTTGTCGTAATACACCGTGGCACGGGCCATGTGTGCCTTCAGCAACATATTAGCTGCCTGTGCATTGAGCGAATGCACGTACATGGCAGTGTCGTCGGCGTACTTGGCAAGGTTCGAATTCGGGAATTCCTGGAAGTCGGAGACATATAGGTTGTATAGTTGCAGCGATTTGTCTGTCAGGAAAGAGTGAACACGTTTCGTTACGTGCATGGGGAAGTCCAGTGCGTTTACTTTATGAAGCAATCCCGGGATTCATACGGTTCGAAAGCTTTCTCAACATCGAGGAGCACCATGACGATGCTCTTCCCGAGGTTGCATTGTACCTTGATGTCATTCACGATCCTGACGACCTGCTGCACAGTGCCCCTGCCCCATAAGCACTGCACCACTGAGCATATGTCAACTCCGAATATGACTCATTAAATATTAGTTCATTGTGTCTAAGGAGGATCCTGACCATCCAGATCACCCAGATGCAAAGGTATGTTACTATATTAAAAATATTCTGCTGAACAGCTATCAACAGAACATAATGCATTGACTTGCCGACTATTTCTTAATGAATAGTCACTTTTCAATTGCAAAAAAGTTAATATATAATTCTGATGTCAAAAATGTTAAAACTATTTACATATTCTGCCATAATAAAAACTAGTTTTGAACTAAACGACACATGCTTAATTCTTCATCTTATCCATAACATCTTGTCAGACGTATTGTGACCTATGCATTATTTTAGTTGGCCTTCCTTTGCTGCCTAGCACATCTAACAGCGTCACGTCATTTGTTGCGGTTATCTCTTAGGCGTATGGCCTTACCAAAGTTCTTTCCCATCAGACCTGGTGGCATCAGCCCAACGGCATCCTCTTCGTCGCTTGGTTTTCCTTGAACCCTCATCATCCGTCCAATATTGCACTTTCTCAGAGTGACGTGGTCAAAAAATTATCTGGATGAATGCAATGCTACAGAATAGTTTTCGGGGGCGTATTCCTTTGAGAATAAAGGTAGGTGTTGTTTCGCTGAGCTGTCCGTGGAATTCATGGCGCGAAAATCTTCAGATCCACACCTTGGAAAGATCAATACGCCTTCAGTCTGCCTTCCCAGAGGTCCAAATTTCAAAAGAGTAAATAGAGACGGAGACAATTAGGGTGTTAAGAAGTCTGAAGTTTGTGCGTTTCGTTATATTTCTGTCACGCCAAATTTTGCTCAACTGTCAAGTTTTGCTATCTGTATTCTTCATCGATTCGCAATTGCCAATATTGTCAACTACTTTACTATCTCACACTCGGTTATCTTTTAGGTATTTGGATGGTTCTCATATGCCCTGTCCACAATCATATTGTTCGTTTTCTTGTATTTTACACTTAAACTGTACTTGTCGAGGAATTGTTTGAGCCCCTCCAATGACTGCAACTAGATTGGTGACAAACCTGACACCTTTGCCCATTTTATATTTGTTGGAATTAGGTTGTCGATTTTTACCAAAGTAGAGTTTTCTTCATATATTTGGCAAATATTGAAGACCAGATGATGTCTGGGTCTTTCCAGTTTACGGAGCAAAGCTACATAGCACGTAATAGTCTCTTGCCATTACGATACGTTGCCGTAGATTCAGCATTTGTTCTCTACAACCGCGTGCTTTGACCGAACCTGCTTGTTTAGGAGGTGTTAGCTAAGATAGATGATGTTGAAGTGTGGAGTCGAGAATACAGCACTATTTTGCTGGTATGCGATATTAATCGGAGAAATCTGCAATTATCAGGGACATCTGTATTCCATGTTATGTAGTGCTTAATAAGGCAATAAAAAATGTAGATTTATTTCACATACTTTTCTATCTTTGTTTACCATATTTTTGAATAGTACGTCGACTTAACGGATTTTTGGATGCATAAATTTCATTCAACAACACATACATACAAAGACACTTGTTTAGCGAAAATATAAATTGTAACAGCTGTAAAATCATTAATTCTTTATCAATCATTGGTTGTCATGGCTGGATAGTGATCCGGTGATCCGATTTAATGTCAATTCAGATTTTAGGTTCATGTCGTTGTAAGATAAATTCTTATCTAATTTGGCCATGATCTAACAGTAAACAATACATTTTGTTTATTTTATGAAAATGTTATATAATATTGAAGCAGCGATAACCTAACGGGTCGAGGCATAGCTCAGAACAGATACCATAATCTGCTGGTGATCTCACAATGGGTTCGACTTCCACTAGTTTCAGAAAATCTTAGAATTTCTCTGATGTAGAATATGATTTTAGAATATACAGAGCATGCCAAAATAGTTATACAAGGTCAACTTTTTAAATGAAATATCACATCAGTACATTGAAGCCTCTTTGTAGCTATTAATCACAAATCTACAAATCCGTTGGTAGTAATATTTGTTAAGTTATTTAGTCGGGGAGCCCTCCCTAGCTGTACGTGCACCCCCCGCCCGATCCTTGGGGACAATGTTTTTCATAAAGATTAATGTCTAAGGAACAATTTAAGACATGTCCTAAAAAAAAAACTGGCTGTACTTTCAAAATGGCGGCCATATGTTAAAAAAAACCTGTTGCCAATGTTGTTTTTGTCATTTAACGCAAAAACTAAAAAAGATGGACAAAAACTTTTTTAACAAAAAACAATGTGCATAACATTTTCTACAATTTTGTACCTATACAATATTTTGATAGGAGTTACCATTTTCCATATAAATGAGTCCAAAATTAAGAAAACATGAAAATTCATATATCGGTAAATCACTTAGAAGAAATAACTGTGACAATTATTGTAAAGCGTATAATATAACTTTATATTATTAATATAAAAATAAAATAAAACAAACTGAAAAAAATTAATAATAATGATAATATTATAATTTGCAGATATTTATCTCGAAAACGGTAACAGTGGTATCTGGAAAACGGTAACTCCTATCCAAATATTGTATAGAAACAAAATTGTAGAAAGCTTTATGCACTTTGTTTTTTGTGCAGAAAGTTTTTCTCCATCTTTTTTAGTTTTTGTGTTAAATGACAAAAACAATATTTGCATTTTTTTTAAACGGACGCCATTTTGAAAGTACAGCCAGTTTTTTTTTCTTTAGGACATGTCTTAAATTGTTCCTTAGGCTTTAACCTTTATGAAAAACATTGTCCCCAAGGATCGGGGGGGGTGCACGGACAGTTAGGGTGGGCTTCCGTAGTGTTACATTTTATATTGAATTTTATATTTTATTTTAAGAGATGAATCATTTATCTGGAAAATGGTAACTCCTATGCAAATATTGTATAGGAACAAAATTGTAGGAAATTTTATGCACTTTGTTTCTTGTGTAGAAAGTTTTTCTCAATCTTTTTTAGTTTTTGTGTTAAATGACAAAAACAATATTTGCAAATTTTCTTTTTTAAACGGACGCCATTTTGAAAGTGCAGCCTCAGTAGCTCAGATTCGTTCCGTCAATTAGTGACAAATCATGAAAATGGAGGAGCAGATGCAGAATTGTTTAAGATATCGAAAACAGTCACAGATGAACTTTGCCTCAAGCGAGGAGGAGGGCAAGTTGCTAATCCAAAATCAGTCACTGAGCTGAAGGTCCAAAAAGCGATTGAAGAGGAAAACCGTTTAGGTCGATAAACTCATGCATGGTGTATTCTAAAAAACTTAAAAACACTGGGTTTGTCGGTTAAGCTTACATTCGACTTTTTAAGGTCAGCTGGGCTTAAGTCGGAGAAGGGTTTGATTGTGGGCTGACAGGGTGACATCAACTACAGCATCTGCTAGTAGACGCTGGGATCGATCATGTAACATCACTTGAAGGAGAGGAAGAAATGGTCCAAATATTGTGATATACATGTGCTGTATCCACACTACTCAGTCAAGATTTCTTGCTTAACGTCTGAAATTTATAAAAGCATGGACGAGGGCCTTTGACACTGTTAGTCACAAACAGCTGTTGGAGGTCTTGCAAGATATGGGGATAAGGGGAAATGCCCACAAATTAATCACAAGCTATTTAACTGAAAGAAAACAATATGTAAAAATACGTACAAAAATAATTTCAGAAAAAATGGTAGAATACGGTGTACCTCAAGGGACAGTGCTGGGGCCTCTGCTATTCTCAATATATTTAAACAATTTACTCACCATAAGAACATCCGGGATGATCATAAGTTTTGCGGATGACACTGCAATTTACTATAAGGAACAAACTTGGGTTGAACTAAAAAATAAAGTTGAAAACGACATGAAAATAATAATTGATTGGTTTAATCATAACATTTTAACAATAAATTTCGAGAAGACAAAATTCATACCATTTACCTGTAATAAAAATAGCTTACCTGAATTTCAGTCATTAAAAATAAAAATAAATGATATAACTAACTCCATAGAGATAAAGTCAGCAGAACATATAAGATATTTAGGTGTTACGATTGATAAACATCTAAGGTGGAATATACATGTTGGTAATGTTTCCAGAACGTTAAGAAGTATCTTATACAACTTTAAGTATTTTAATAAAATACTTGATACGTATCATATGAGAATTATATACTTTGCCTTAGTTGAATCAAGATTACAATATGCAATATTAGGATGGGGAGGAATCTCCACTACTCACCTAAAAAAGTTAGATGTATTGCAAAAACAATTTTTGAAAATAATGTATAATAAGGAAAATACTTACCCATCAAATCTCTTATTTATAGAATCTAAAATATTAGATATTAGGCAACTGTATTTTTGTAGTATTGTAACCTATATTTACAAAAACAAAACCGCCTTACAATATATTGACCACTCTTACTCGACAAGGAAAAAAATGAATCATCAAATAAAAACAACAAAATCAGAAAAAACAACAGGTCAACGAAGCCATACTTATCTTTACTCCAGAGTCTTTAATTTTTTGCCAGAACAACAAAAAAATCAAATTCATGACATAAAATCTAAAAAGAAAATAAAAAATTATGTTTTAAACATAGAAAGAATTAATATTCACAACCTCATAGATCCAAAAAATTATTAAACTTCTTTCTCCCTTAGGTTACTAAAATTTATTTTAATTTACTCAAAAATACTATTGTATTGACCTTATAGTTAGTTTTTCTTAGAAATGTAAATCAACTACGAAACATTGAATAAACAAAAGCACATCTACGCGCAACCTATGGTTTTTGTAGATTTCTTTTCATTTATTTATGTGTATTATTTTATAAAATGGTATTGTAAACTATATTATATTATGGTAAATAAATGTTTTTATTATTATTATAAGATGTTGGCATAATAATCTTTATATTTGGAGATATTAAGCCTACGCTACTCTCGGAACTGAAGATCATATCGGGCTGTCAGGCCAGATATCAAAGGTCTCTTGATATCTTGAGATGTGGTCCATTCCATGTGGTCCATTCGTCCACTTAGAGCACACGATTAGGATATTTACAGCCTCTAACTTCACAGATTGTAGGGAGTGACTTTAATGAATTTGCCGAGACGGCTATCGTGTCATCTGGAGACTACGGACTACGGGAATCTGAAATAATAATAATTATATTAATAAATCGGGAAACTGACAGGAAGCATAATATTACACGATTATTTATTTTTTATTTATTTGCCATTCACGATTAGAAAAATATTATTTAGGTATTAATCGATTGAAACCTATCACGCTTTTATACTTAATAAGAAATTAGGAAATTACAGGTAGAGAAGTATTTAGGAAAAATATTTCCGAAAAACTATTAACCCAATTGTCATGCATAATAAATATCACAAGAGTGAAAAAGTATCCAAACAGGTCATTTGGCTGTTTGTATAGTGCCTCAGTTGGTGAATTTTGACGCATGAATGTTTTAAAATCATTCTTTGTTGCAGAAAAACTATTGAAGTAAAATATACGTATTACACAGTTGCAAAATAAAAGCACAATTTATTTAAAATCTATACATATTACAAATATTACACAGATCATTCCTTAAAGAATAAATTTTTTGGCATTTCGATTTGCTTATTCATCATTTTGGTAAATTTTTTTATTGCGTTTTATAGAAAAGTAGCAAAAGGAAAGAATATCTAATAATCTGCCATAATTACTATATTGCCAAAGGACACCGCAGAATGGGAAATGGCTTCCGGTCAAACTCTTTGAAACCTTGGATTCTGGTAGTTCTTGATGAGTAGAACAAAAGTTCTCAAGGGCACTAAGTCCTAAAAACTCGTGGTTTTGATATATAACTCTCTGAAGTTGGACTTACGTGTATTCTGCAGCATATCTCGGGGCTATGTATCAACACGATGAGTTTTTAGGACTTAGCGCCTTTGAGAACTTTTGTTCTACACATCAAAAACGACCAGAATCCAGAGTTTCAAAGAGTTTTGCCGAAAGCCATTTCCCATAAGGATTTAACTATGCCGTAGAATGTAGAATGCACGTAAAGTCCGACTTCAAAGAGCTATATCTCAAAACTATGAGTTTTTAGGACTTAGTGCCCTCGAGAACTTTCGTTCTACACATCAAAAACTACCAAGATCCAGAGTTTCAAAGAATTTGACTGAAAGCCATTTCCCATAAGGATTTAATTATGCTGTAGAATGCACGTAAAGTTCAACTTCAGAGGGCTATATCTTAACACCATGAATTTTTAGGACTTAGTGCCTTTGAGAACTTTTGTTCTATACATTAAGAACTACGAGAATCCAGAGTTTCAAAGAGTTTGATCGAAAGCCATTTCCCATAAGGATTCTGCGGGGCCCTTTAAAAAATGCGTACGAAGTCGCATGCATCCTGGTTATTGGGTATAAACATTCCTCTTCAACGTGGCTTCATTTCTTATTCTAAATGCTGTCATTAATTAACCATTGATATTATTTTGTTTTTTTTTTTCGGAAAAAATTTATTTGATTAGAAGTTAATGTTCGAAAAGAATCTTCGCTTTATCTCCAAAGATAACTGAACAAACATGGTGGTACGTATTTTTTATTTTATTTTGCTAAGTAGGTAAGGACTTAATTCTATCATGTAATTCAATAAATCTAAGCATCAGTTAGAAGAGTAGTTGTTTTGATTGATTTTTCGATATGTCTTTTAAAGTGTTATGTTGGGTTGTCTTTTCCTAACTAGTACGTTATGGTACCGAGATTGTGACAATACAGGGAACTATATAGGTAATTTCCTATCAAATACCTATAAAAAAGAAAGGAAGTTTTCATTTGCTTAATTCCTAATATTCGTCTAAAATATAATATATTTATATTATTTGTATTTATCTATAAAAGTTCATACATGATTACTAGAAGATATAAACTTGAAATCAATTTGTTAACCCTGTGAGAACTAGTTATAATGAGTTTCGGCTACTGACTGAATTTTCTAGATATTAAAACTGAAATGATATTTGAATCAGAGCAACATGTAAGTGCGACGTGTGAATCAGTCACAAAATTTATAATTTCATTGTTATTTCAATTTGAACATTTAAATGTGACTAAAATATATATAGAATCGTAGCAGAGACGTAACCACCGATAAGCAAAGGTATGCAATGCGTGGGGGCCTTGGCTCAGGGGTTGCCCGAGTCCGCCTCCTAAAAAACACACGTATTTTTGACAGCCAAAATATTTCTTATTATAATTGACTATATTATTTTTATTTGTTGCGTGTATAAATGTAGAGGAATCCCGAGAAATATTCGGTAATAGCACTTAGACTTTTTTTTCAAACCATTTATCTCAAAGCTAATGGTCATTTTGTAACATACACAACTTGCTTAGTCAAGGGCGGATCTATGGGGGGGGGGGGTAATGGGGATAATTACCCCTCCCCCCCAAGATTTCGTAAACCATCAACTTTCGTTTTAAAATTTCATTATTTTTATTATTTTATTTTCTATTTAGTTGTTTATAATTTTTTTCCCCCGCTCATCAATTTTAATTTTCGAGGAAAAACATTTTTGTTATTTTCAGCACGCGGCTATGTTACCCCCTCAAGCTCAAGGCCCTGATCCGCCCTTGCCTAGTATAGTCGTGAAAATAGTGAAAAGTAGTATAGTAAAATGTAAGGTAATCAAAATATGAATAGTCACATTAAAATTGACATGTGTTATTATGCAAAAAGTATTAACACTTACAAATAAAATCTTAAAAGTTTTATGGCAGAAAAACCACGATTTACTACAAGCAACCGAATACTCGGAAGCATAACTGAAAGATATGAAGAGTTTGAGATCATAGTTTGAGCAAATGGAGGATGAAGTCAAAATTGCAAGAAAATGGAACATACCAGCAGAATATGGGGGCTAAAAGAACTAGAAGGATGAAAAAAAATTGATTGTTCAACAGTATGTAGTAATTACTCAACTGAAGGAAAGATTTTTCAGGTCTAAAGACTGTAGCAAGCAAGTTCGTATTTCTGTTCCCCAAAAGTACTTCTTGCCCTGAATGACTATAGGACAGACTCTGGGCTGGTTTTGGAAACTAGAAAGGCCCTAGATGTGCTCGCACAAAACAATAGTGTCCAGCTCCGTTGGGTGAAAGGACCCAATGGCATTCGGAAGCGGACGCTTTAGCCCACAAAGGATCTGAGAGCGCCCTGCATGGTCCGGAACCTGCAATAGCGCTCTCGGATTCAGTCCACAGTTCCCTGCTAAAGAATTATACACTCAAACACCACGCGGGCTGCTGGAGTGGTCTAAGCAGCTGCAGCCATAGTCGAATGGCTTTGGCCACACCCAGTCGCAAGCTAGGCAATCACTGTCTCCAGATGTCCAGGAGTAACGTATACGCATCTATGTAGAATTACTAACAGGACACTGCAAACTAATTAACACCTCCTCACACTGGGAGGTATATAATTTAACTGCAAAATTGTCTAAGAAGATATATGCAATTAGACAGATTAAAAACAAGGCAAACCTAGACGCAGCACTTATTGCATATCATGCACTATTCCACAGTGCTATGATATATGGTTTGATTAATTGGGGTACATCCAATCAAATTTTAGACGTTTTCGTTGTGCAAAAAAGAGCCATAAGAACTTTAGCGGGTGTGAATCAACTTGAGAGTTGTAAACCTTGGTTCATTAAATTTAATATAAAGACTTTACCATCGGAAATAATCTACTGTTACTTAATTCACATAAAATTACATCTGAGCGAATACAGCAAGAATGGTGAAACTCATGAATACAACACTCGTAATCGGGATAAAATACTGACACCACGCCAGAGATTAGCTTATACAAAGAGAATCAACTTCGGAATTGATTTATTTAATTCACTTCCAGATAGTATTAAGGAATTGCCCATCAAAAAATTTAAAACAAAATTAAAACTGCACCTTTTGGCCAATGCTTACTATGATCCATCAAATTTTAATTATTTGTAAATTTATGTTTATATGTAATATGTTGCTTGTGATTGTGCTGACTATATTTCGGTCTTATTCAATGTTTGTTATATACTTGTGATTAGGTATGCATATATTTATATCTATGTTTCGTACTATCTAAGTCTGACTATACTAGGACTCTATCCTAGTATTATTTGTTAGTGTTTTTATTTATATTAGTTTTTATTTTTCTATCTGACATGTCAAAGCACCACGGTGTAATTTCTTTTTGACTAATAAATTATTATTATTATTATTATAGATAACCCTAAGTGTAGAGGGTTCAATCTAGATGACGAGACTGCCGAGCATGTGCTCCGTCACTGCCCTGCTCTCTCAATGAAAAAAGGATCCATGTTGGGGGACTTCTGGCCCAGGATGGCCAGCATAGGTGGCATCTCACCTGGCCTTTTCCTCAAATACATCACAAGTGTTGGTTGGCTTGAGGAATGAGAGGCTCGGTGAACATGATACCACCTATGGGGGCAGCACAATAGGCCCGCCTGTGAGGCCTGAGTGCACGTGAGCGCACCCGCCAAACAATCCAGGATCCCCCAAAAGTATGGTTGCCTACATTGAGGAAGAGTTGATTGTTGCCTCATAGAATCTAAAAAACTACTATCCTGATGATTTAAGCTCACAATTTCTGATGCAAATGGAAACACCACCATCAATAAATACTATGCGAGATGAACTTACAAGAATTGCACAATTTGGTCATTGATGTTTTAAAATTACTTTTAATGGAAAACGCGTATTTGGAATCTGACTGCTCTGGTGGTGGTGGCTTTTAAGTCTTTTTCAAAACTGAAAATAATTAGAAGCTATCTATGCAATACGAATCGGGGCCGGCCACATAATCTTTCTATCCTGGGCATTGAACAGGCAGAAACTAAGAAAATCGGCCAAAATAAAATTGTCCAAGATTTTGTTGACTATAGAGCGCACAGGATTTTTTTTTGTTGGTGCTGACTTGCTTATTGTTATATTAATCTTAAAATAAAGATGTGTCTAATGTAGACCGGAAATTTTCTACGGGTGGGGAGTCCGGTTGAAAATTTGAAGTTACGCCTCTGAATCGCAGATGTTCTTTTACCTACAAATTCGCACTTGTACATTAAGAACTATTGCTTTCATTTGTAAAATGTCTATTAGATATTTTAATTCCCAGTTGACCATATTTTCGTAAGCATTTAAAGATTTTTATACACGCTCTTTAGAGCAGGACTTATGCCTTATGTTAGTAAATTTCTGCCAGTTAAATGTTATCTCCTCATCAGGTACTTGCTATGTGACTGTAACTTTGATGTCTGTCTATTGAGCTAGACGATTTGCCTTTAGTAGCAATTATAAATGTTTGAATTTAAGAGCGTGCTTTCAGTCTGGCGGTTGTAATTTCCTTCACTTTATAATGCGTATACTACAACATCCGGCTTTAGACCCATAATTAGAATAATAATTTGCCTTAGAAGAAAATAAACCAATTATTAGATCAATTTGAAGATGACTGGGCGCGTTGCCAAGTTATTTTTATAAGGTTATTTTTAGTTATAAAAAGTTATTGAAAAGAATAAAGTTGACATTGGCCTCATTGCTATATAAGCAAATCGGTCTCCTCTTGAAATTTAAAAATACTCACCTTCTGAGCAGGAAGCCAAATACCCAAACACGTCTAAGATAGAATAAGATCATAAACGCAGGTCCATTTTATCCAAGTTTATTTAAGAATATTGACAAAAGCGGAAGATTTCTTATCTTACCAAAAAACTTATAAATATTTATAATAATAAATATTTCGAATGAGAAATACTAATACATCAAATAGATAAAGATATATTAATTTTTCTGTTTTTCTTGTTGAGATCCTCTACCACAGGGATTCCCAACAGGTGGTCCGCGGATCCCTAGAGGTCCTTGTCAGTATATCGACCGATGAGGGGGTCCTTGAAAAAATCTTGTTGGGAAACACTGCTCTACCACATGTGTTTTCTCTAACTGTTCCATTCATGGATAGCTATAGAAATTTGTCTGTAATGCTTAATTACTGAGATACACAGAGTGTTAAACTACTTATGGAACATTAATTTCCTTATTACTTGTCAGAATGTATTCAAATTTTATACAGTTTATGTACTTATTACAGTTGACATACTAGCGTTATTAATTAAAATTTCCCGGACTTTTTTATTTTTTTCTCTGATTTTTACTGATTTTGTTTAAAAGAAGGCAACCATGCATATCTGTAGACACATGCTTGCTTTGGGGGGGGGGGGGGGGGGGTTGACTTTTGAAATGTTATCAGTCTCTACTCGATCCAAACCTGCCCGATCTCCAATGTAGAACTATCGGTAGGTTGGGATCGAGTTGTAAACGAATTGGATGGGACAACATTATTTACTGACGCGGCCTTTATGGAAATCACCTCACTATAGTCACGTGACACTTGCTTATCGTTTAGAAATCTCATATGTGTTGCCCTTCAGCATTCTTATTAGGTCTGCAGTAGGTATCGAATCGCAAGTTTATACTATTGATTAAAGATACCAAAACCTAGATATTCAGTGTGGGTGAATTTCGAATGTGTGAAAAACGAAGATAATACTGGAAAATGGGCAAAATGTAACAAGTGTAAGAAGAAAATATAGGGTAATTTAGCAAAATGGAAAGCATTTGGTGGTTTGTAAATTGGAAAGGGAACGGAATAGTAGTGAGCAAGATGAAAGCTCAAAAATTCAAAGAATTAGCCAAGGTCAGCTTCAGCTATCAACTAGTAATCAACATTTCTAGGATTATCAATGGCAATCACATTGTAGTAAATGCAATCTATAATGTAATGCTCGGTAAAATCGAGTTGCAGTGATTTTAGGTAGAATCCAAAAGAAGCATTGATGTTGGTTTTGAAATTGGTGTAAATTAGAAATGGATTTGCTAGATCAGCCGTTGAAGGTAAACAAATATTTTTATAAAATAATGACTAGGCCCTCCATGCAGTGGCGGCTGGTGAAATTTCAATTTTTTTTTCTCGTCTGTGGCGCATGGGACCCATACGAAATATGGGAAATAACATCTAGAGAAGCACTTCTCTAATGACCCCCTAAAAAATGTTGAAAAAGCAGTTTGCGAAAAAAATTTTTTGAAAATTCGGTAGCCTCCCCTGGGTCTAGGGACTCCTGTTTATTTTTTTTTTTTGTCATTTGACTTTTCATAAAAATACAACAATATATTTTGGAGTTTATGAAAATATTTTCATTACTAACTGAGATACAATGAATTGAAATATTGTAATTTGTTAAATTGTAAATTAAACAAACGATTTACGTTAATTTGTATTTTTAATCAATTTTTATAATTTCATATTGACAATGTGTCACATACTTTATAACACTACGTAATGAAATTTAAATATGCTATGAAAAATAATATATAATTTAAGAAAAATTTGGTCTCGAAATTTCCATTATTATATACTGGGCCAACTTAATTAACATAATTAATTACTATATTAATACCCTATCGAACTACTGTTTGATTTTTTAGTAACTGAAAGCTTAAATCCCCTTCTCTTCAGTGAAATTGGTCGGCTTCAGGATTTTATTCTTTGTGGTGGTAGTTTATTGTAGACGGTTGCGCAAGTATAGTAAGGACTGCTAAAAAGTGCTAACTAAATTGTAGTGGTTAATATGAATTTCATTTGCGGATCTGATATTGTAAGAGTGAATATTACTTCCAAATGTAAAATGTAATCATACTTTTGTTTACATGCACGAAGGTAGCGACCTCAAAAATTAATATGGACGTCAGTATTAGAATATTGTTTTCTGTGAAAGTTGTCCTACAAGAGTCTAAAGGGCCGGGGGAGGTGGTTAAACGAATAATTCTTTTCTGTTGGATAAAAACTCTATGTGATGCAGAACTAGAACGCCAAAGGAACACTAAGTATTTGAAGTGGCTATATACGCAAGACACATTTGTTAACTGGGGTTGAAAAAGAATATTTCCTAGTTACAAAAAAGGCTGAATTTAATTTATTAGTTGTAAGGCTAATATGTTTCTCCCAATTCAATTTTTCGTTAATCATAATACCTAGAAATTTTACATTTGAAGATTTTTGTAGTTAACAGTTGTTGTGTATTTTAAGGCTTAGCTGAGATTGTTCACGTCTGGCCTGAAATAATGTATTTGTTGTTTTCTGTCTATTCCAAATCAGTCTATTTTTGTTACAACATGCGAGAAAAAATTTTAGAAGTTTAGATGACATGTCTCGAAGGTCTTCAGGTGTTTCTGCCGATTTGATAATAGAAACATCGTCGGCATACATGACTAATTTCAAATTAGCGTTATTTAAGGTAAGGTAATGCTCTAGGTCATATACAAATAGTATGATTAACAGTGGCGATAAGACGGCACCTTGAGGAACCAAATGTTAACCGTGAAAAATATTCACCTAACCTTACAGTTAATTTTCTGTCACTTACGAATGAGGAAACCCAGTCATTTAAATTTCCACGAATACCAAAGGCTTCAATTTTTTGCTGTATGATCTATCGAATCAAACGCTTTGGATATATATAAGAATATGCCCAAAACAAATCGATTTTCATCCAAAGACTCATATATAAATTGTACAAAGTCAATGGCTGCGGTACAAGTTGAATGTAACTGGTAACTTAGTTTTTTAAATAACTAGGTATCTAATAACTTGGTTACTTTTTTATTCAAGTAACTAGTAACTAGTTACTTTAAAAAGTAACTTGGCCTAGCTTTGATCAAGAGATAACGCAGAAAAAAGATAATTTACCAAAGAGCACAGGATATTTTAAAGATGTCTTTTCTAGATCCAAATTATGTCTGAACGCCTGAAGACATAAAGAAGACGTCACATGGATAATTAATTAAAGTTGTCCATAAGATCTCCCATTATTATACCTTTAAAACGTCTTTTAAATGCCCTTTATATAGGACACGTATTTAATAACGCATTTACCAACCAAGTTTAATTGTCACCATCCATTATTTATCCCAAACTAATCAAAAATGAGTTTTTATGTAATATGTTCCAAATATCTTTGGTTATTTTTAGTCTTGTTACGTTACCATTTACGTCTAAGATGCTGCCCTTGAGGGCGGCGAGGTAAATCCACGCTCCTCGCGGACATCTCAAAATGATTACTGCCTAATATTTCACAAAATTGCAATTGGCTTCATACACACTTTCGCATTCTTTTTGTAATGTTCAGTTGCACAATGAGTGCTGATCGATGTAAGTATATCATACTTCCAGATTAGATGTATATTTGCGTCTTCTTTACGTTTGATGAAGTCAGCTCCAATGATGTGCAAAACTTAAAAAAGTAATCCAGTTAATATTTACTACAAGGAGCGGGTGGTATAGTGGACCTAATGTGCTATAGCTAGGAGCACGGACGGCTCCTCAAACCCGAGAAATCGAATTTACCATACTGGCTGTGAAAGCTTACCTCAATAGTTAAAAGAATACTTTTTAAAATGCACTAAGGGGGGACGTTATTAAAATGCATAGGGTAGACATCTATAAGATGTTGTAGAAAGACATCATAAAAACGTTACCTTTTGTAACATCAGGGCTTTGAAAGACGTCTTATGGATGCCTTTAAGACATAAGAGGACATTCATAAGACGTCCTGAATATCGAAATCAGATTCTTGGACATCTCTAAGATGTCTTTGTGTTATTTGGGTTGAGATGGGTGTAGCTAGAAAGAGCAGAAAATTCAAGAGGTATCATAAAAATATCAATATTTTCTATCAATGCTTTTAAAATTTCGTTGAACAAAAAAAAAATCATTACATTTAACCCGGACAGCGCAAGGTTATCCTTCGGACATCCTAGGAATGTAAAAGCTAGGATATAGAAATATTCTGATATCCAAGGGATGTCCTTGGGAGCCAGAAGTGGCACT
Organism: Rutpela maculata; assembly: GCA_936432065.2. Classification (NCBI taxonomy): domain Eukaryota; kingdom Metazoa; phylum Arthropoda; class Insecta; order Coleoptera; family Cerambycidae; genus Rutpela; species Rutpela maculata. The sequence goes on from OW386285.2 coordinate 120,607,622, forward strand.
ACTTTCCACATCATCAGGATTTCGAACGGACGTACCTTTGTACATCCTTAGGATATCCCCAGGATCCTTACAGGGTTTGTTTGAAGCTATCCTTAGGATATCAGTTTTTTAAAATTTTTTAGGGGTCATTAGAGAAGTTCTTCTCTAGATGTTATTTCCCATATTTTGTATGGGTCCCATGCGCCACAGACGAGAAAAAAATATTGAAATTTCACCAGCCGCCACTGCTATATATGTACTGGCGATGACCCACCTCTGCAAAACTCATGAAGCATCCCACACCACTCGATCACTGTTTGAAATCCTACATTTGCCCTGGTTCTTGGTTTATATCCACTATCAACAAAAGAAATATGTTAGGCAAGTAAAAGATCCCTACTCTTCTTAAGGGAAGATGTTCGGCAAAATTTCCAGGTTGGGGGTAGCTCGTCTCCTGGCGTCGGTGATAGGCCCTGGTAGCGGAAATAGGCCGACGTTAAATAGTTAATAAAAAAAAAGAAAAAAAAAGAACATAGTAATAACATTGTCTTTACTTCTTTTTTAATAGTATAGTCCATGCCAAAGTTGCAAAAATCCCAAAAGTGTAAGGTAGCGACGAAACATGATTAGCCCCCCGTTTTCGAGGGTGGCCAACACGATGGTGATAGTCGCGCGGTCCCTACCCCCCTCGAACTTCCCCTAAACCAAAAAACACAAAAAGCCTTTTTACCATTTTTCGTTGTTAGGCATGCGAGGACTTGTTGGATCGGGTTTTTTTTGAGGAAACTCAATATGTCCCATAAAATTTCGCAACCAGACATACTAACGACCCACGGAGGCTGAAACCATCCCCTCCCTTAATATCAAAACATGCAAAAAACATCAAAACGTGTTGAAAATTGTTTTCTACACGTTTTCAAGGGCGGGGAACACGGTGCTGATATTACTTAGTCTCCCACCACTAACCAATTACCCCCAAATGCATAAAACCACCTCCTTTTTCCATTTTTTGTTATCAGACATACGAGGACTTGTTGTATCGGTTTTTTTTTGAGCAAACTAAATATGCTCTGTAAATTTTAACAACCAGACATCCTAAAGACCCCGAGGGTTGAAACCACCCCCTCTTTCAATGCTGAAGTGTCCCTCAAAGATAAGGTTTTAAGGGTGGAGAACACAACATCAGTTTCTCTCTTAGTCCTCAAAAACTACCTACCCTTGCATGCCCAAAACCATCGGTTTCTCTTATAGTGAGATCGCAAGCGCTCATTAGATCAGGTTTTCTAGGGAGATTTCTTTCTATTGCAGCATATGCGCATGTATATGAGGAGTATTATTGCAAAAGGCAACAAATTCATAATTGATCCGTTTTGAGTTAGGTATGGATTCGAATGCTCTTGGTTGAGTACTTCAACATAAAATCAACATAATTTTTTGACAAAAACCAACAGATCACTATTTTATAGCGTCCTGAAAATCGTATGTTTTTTCAAAATCCAACAAATCTTTAATACCAAAAAATTAATATTTTAACATTTTTATGGAGCAAAATCCAACAAATCTTTCAAAATGTAACATATTCAATACATAATTTTAGTTTGGAGGTGTCCAATACATTATACTAAAGTTAATGAAAAAGGATTTGTTGCCTTTTGCAATAATGTTCCTCATATATAGTCGTGTATGTGCATAGTCGACTTTTTTATTATATATTTACTTTCACATTATGTACATGACTTTCATTCTTATGCTAGACATGCGTCATAATGACATTGTAGATATTGAAAAACCCCCGATCCAACAAGTCCTCGCATGCCTGATAACAAAAAATGGGAAACGGTGGCTTTATGCATATAGGGGAAATTGGTTAGGGACGGGAGGCTAAACAATATCAGTATCGTATTCCCCTGCCTCGAAAACGTGTAGAAAACAATTTTCAGCACGTTTGGATGTTCTTCTGCATGTTCCGATATTAAGGGAGGGGATGGTTTCAACCCCTGTGGGTCATTAGGATGTCTGGTTGCGAAATTTTACAGGACAGTTTTCTCAAAAAGAAACCCAATCCAACAAGCCCTCGCATGCCTGACAATGAAAAATGGAAAAGAAGTGGTGTTTTTTGCGTTTAGGGGTAGTTCGAGGGGGGTAGAGACCGCGCGAATATCACCGTCATGTTGGCCGTCCTCGAAAATAGGGTGGTCATGTTTCGTCGCTACCCTTGTACTTTTGGGGTTTTACACTTTTTTTGCATGTTTCGTGTGGACTAGCAGTTGAACTTGAATAACTATTTATTAACTCTAGAAAAACTTACAGGATACAAAGAACTATAAAACGCATTTACTAATAAACCTAACTTTGACATAGATTGCAACAGCACTTTTAACAGAAGAGAGAGAGAGAATTTATGACAGTCACCAACCTAACAAAATAAATACATTTTATTGCCAACAGTTTTCTTTACATGTGCGTGTAATTTCCCATTAGGCATGTACATTCACGTAGCGCGAGAGATATGACAACACCGGCAGCCGTAAATTCGTCCGTCGGTGGAGCATCTCAGCTCTGTTATTTCGTTTCAGCCAGCTGGCACACGCGATGTTGTAATTCTTACTCCCCATGCCTAGCCCGCGACTACACACACGGTATATAGTAACTTCTTTTCTTTTATATTTCTTGTTTTATTAAAATATGCTAACAATTTAAAATTTATGATAGATATAGGCTTTATACTAGAATATTTTAATTGTGTACAAAACTATACTGGAAGTATATATTATGTAGTCATATTACAACAGTACGTTAACCTATTACCTTTTTATTTCTGTTATTTGTTTATTACATAAGTATAATAAATATAATTGTATTTTTTAACATTTTTGTAGCAATATGTTTCTTAAAAAAAGATGGCAAAAATGCTCCCGTGTTTTGATATCAGTGGACAAATTGGACAGGATACCCGTCGAGATATCTGTAGGCAATCAGTTGCGGATATCCGTAGGATATCTATAATATGAATTTTTACAGGATATTAATATACAGTCAGGTCAACCCTGGGATAACCTAGAGATATGTCCTAATCTAGGACAGCGGGACTATACTAGGATATCCTGAGGATATCATGTGCTGTCTGGGAAGTGTGTCTTAAGATTAATTAGGATTCATGGAACTTTTTTATAAGACACTTTTACTTTCAAATATAGCATCTATTACAATAATTTTAATTTTAAAACTAATTTAATAACTATTTAAATTACAAAACTTTGAAACAGCCTTTTGGTTTTTAAAATGTTACGTGGGAAGCGCAGGGTATATTAGAAATCTTTTTCCGTTTCAGCCACTTGTATTAAAAACTTAAAAAATGTATTTACACGATGCAATTTTAATAATTGGTAACTTTGGAATTTAGACGACCTTTAAAAATAAATACGCAATGCATTAACATTATTATTCCACTTAAATACTGTAAACATTTTATATGTTCTCCCTACACCCACTTATCTCATTTTAATCTTATATTTAACAAAGTATTATTATTTACTTTAAAATAGTCTCGAATACCTAGCGTAGGTATCTCTACATTTTTCTGTGCGTCACACACGTTAATTCACGACAAATGCTTAAAATGAATGTATCCATGCAAACGCCGCAGTGTAAATCCGTCCCTGGCCTAGGTACACTTTTAAGGTCGGGGTAGTATTAGCCTTATAGTAAATTCTTCAGTCATCAAAACGTATTTATCGGCGTCTCAGACTCTCAGTGTAGCATTCACATCAACAGAGAATTGGTAGAGCTCCAAAGACGATTTTAAATTAGTGATATTAATCTCGTATACCGGCGCTGATTCAGCCTGGAATTTATCACTTTTCATAGTAAAAGGAGATAGTTGTATTTAATCAAGGAAGTGTAGGTTAATACTGATTTATATTAGCTTATGACCGAGTGACTAAAGTGGTGATATTTAAAAATGGGTGATATCATGTTTGACGATGGTAGCGTTATAGACATAACAACTTTTCACGAAAAATTGGCGCTCGCGGAAACTTTATCTAACGTCAATCTGATGACCTCTCCGGCTGCCAAGAGAAGATTGGCCACCAGAAGTATCGAACTAAAGTTTGGAAACCTGGATGAAATATCGGGGGATTTTATACCGCCTAGACAATTGCTGTTATATTTAGTAAGGTAATTCTATTTTCTTGAAACTGACTTAATTTTTATTGGGAGTTTATAAATGATATGACATATAGTAAATGAAGAAATTATTTATTGTATAGAACTCAAAAAATTTTAATATTTTAGTCCGTAGCTAAATATAAATCTAAAATACAACAAATGGTAAACATGTTTTGACTTAAATTTTTATTGCCATATATATCTTACACGAAAATTTTAAATAAATAAAGATTAACACTAATAGCGACAACAACTATGCAAATAGAAACAGATTAAAGTCTATACTTTGGTATTGTAATTTATATGTATCTATTACACGGATGCAATCATTATAATAAAATTGACACAGTTATTCCGATCAATTCATACTTCAGTTAAAACTATTAGTACAAGGAAATTAGCAAAAATAGAAGAAAAAAATTATAATAAGCTGATATTTTCTGAATCGATAGTTGATGGGGGTAGGAATACAGGATCAAAAAGTTCTCATCTCATCTCTCATCTCTAACTGGTGAGCTTTTTCACCCTTATAATATCAATAATATTTTGGAAATGTGATGTTCTACGACAAAACTAGAGGTATTGAAAAATATTGAGAATTAAATTTCTGCAAACGACCTCTTATAGGTCGTTTGCAGATTATTAAGGGTGTTTACGTTAATCGACGACAAACTTAGAGGTAGGTAACAAAAACGCTTTTGGATGGAAACACAATATTTATCCAGCCTTGTAATATTCTGTTTTTTAGCATTTGGTTTCAACAACTTTTTATAAATTATATAGAATTGAATTAAACTAAATCTACTAAAGGCTTTAAAATTCTTGCTCAAATTCAATTTCGTCGGCCCATTCCGCATTAAAGCATGCTTGTCCGTGACAGTTCATACACATAGCCGAACATTTTAAACCAACCTTTAAACATCCGCATCGCTTTCCGCAGCTCTTTTTGCAGGCACACGAAATTAACTCTAAAATTAATGAAAGAGCTGCTGCTTCAGGAGTCAAAACAGGTATTAAAATATCACCTGATTTCTTCTATCCCCATTCTTCTGGCTCTAAAACATTTCCATGTCAAGCCTGAATTTGGTGGTAAACCCGCAACGAATGTTGTTGCAAAGCTGCGAACGTCGGGGGTAGCCCTGCCAAAGTAACCATTTGACTAGAATTGCCAACCGAGGTGTTAAACAGAACATACCTCTGATGATTTATTGACGTTTCATTTTTTTGTGCTTTATATAGTGCAAGAGCAAATATTTCCCCAGCCTCAATGTTTTGTAGCATTTGGTTTGTTAAGGTTTTAACAACTTCTTGTAAATTTTTTTTCGAGTTTAATAAATTTATAGTTCGGAGTTTGCCTTTTCCAAAAAAGCAGCCGTTGTGTCACTACCACTAAATACATGAGCAAAAAGAACTGTTTTTGTTGCGTTCTTAAGGACATTTGACAACTGTAAATCTTTAGGGCTATAAACTCTTGCTTTTATATTACCTTGGGCCTCCCTTAGTAGTCTAATATCCTTTTCAGTTGGCGTTAGGGTAATAATTAAGGTAAGAAGATCGACATCTTGTCCTACAATTACGACCGGTTCGGATTTAAAACTTTTTAAAATTTACGAAACATAACACAGAAGCTTTTTTGTAAAGAATTTTGTGACAAACCTTTTCCTATACTTATGTTTTTTCCCTGAGATAAAGCGTTTGAAAGATATTGTAAAAAAACCAGTGCGGTGTCCCTAAAGGGGATGAGATAGGGATGAAGCTTACCCCTTGGGGGTGAGAACTTTTTTGATATGTATTCTTACACACATAAGCTAACTATTATAGACATTTCAACTTATTATAATTTTTTTCTTCTATTCCACATAAATTTGCCTAATTTCCGTGTACTATATTTTATGGGTTCGAAGTAATAAATACCCAAGATCTATTTTCGGTCAATTATAAGAATAAATACTTAGTTTCCTATCAATCATCTACATTTCCTTAGTTTTTATCTACCTCTTCCTTATTAATTACCGAATTTTCTATATCAACGTATCAACCGTATTTGTGGGTTAGCAGTTCTTATATTATGATTATATTGAGTTTAGTCCTTTGATATTAGGGAAACTAGGAGAAATAAATTATAATATTTTGTCGTTTGAAAATTTTAGCATAAGGGGGCTAATTTTCAAAAACAACAGTGTTCCCAATGCGCAAGTGTGAGTTTCATCCTTAAATATCACCCCTAATACACTCCGCCGCATTTCTTCTCTTTTTTCCGGGAAATAGTCGCCCCCACAAAAAATGTTATATATTTGAAAATATTCTATATAAAATTTACTACAAGTAAGGTCCTAGGCATATTTCCAATAGACGCAATGGTTTTTCTAGCAATGAGCAATCAAACTAGGGAGTTAGGCCTCTTTCAACGTGCGCTTCGCATGTTCTCAATATACAGGGTATTTCAATGATGTCACGATAAATTTCGAAGGGTGATTTCTCTCGTCAAAAAATGCAAGAGTAACAATTTTTTGCTAAAATGCTTCCTAAGCGCTCTAAGATGCTCACGATATTGTTATTTGTTACTCTTGTGTTATTTAAAAATAGCCCTATGGCGCGTAAAATCCCCGAAAGGAAAAACATTGTAATTTATCTCCTCTATTAGCTGATTTTAGATCTAATATCAATGTACTGGTTATTCACATGTTAAAAATTGTAACATTTTTGTAATTTTGAAAACTGTAAATACCGCTTGTAGAGAAAAGAAATCATATATCATTGTGTTAATGATCGAATTCTAAATAACTTTCCAAATTCCCTTCTGTCTATCCGTCCGTCCGTCATGTTTCTTGTAACCAGGATAACTTAAGTAGGTCAAATTCGATCGTATTGAAATTTCGGTTGAAATTAATGTTGGCTGGAAAACAAAGCTCTGTTTTTGAAATAAAAAGGATCAGTATAAATGTAAAAGTTATTACATATTTTTATAAAAAAATGTATATGAGGAGGACTGGAATATTTGATAAGATTCTACGAAAAGAAAATACCGGTGTATGCTGAAGAGCGTAACGCTAATCAAGCTGGCATCATTAGGAGATGATTAAAATTAAAAATTTAGCAATGATACTTTCAAGAAACTGCGAAGAGATAGTTTACATCTGATGATTAATCAACATGTTCTATTAAAAGCTATTAAACTAATAGAATTTGTATAAGAATTTGTATAAACATAAACATAAACATAAACACATGAATATACTTTATACCCAGAAAAATAGGAACATTTTTTTTATCCTAAATGGAATTTTGATTAAACCCAATGGGTACACATACGCGTTTTTAAAACATCGTAGTCGTTGATTAAACGTTTTACGTTGAAATTTTCAACGTTTAAATAAGACGTTTAAAATACGTTATTACTATAGGCATTTTTAACCACTAGTAGAAGAAAATACTGGAATAAAACGTTTTAGTAAGTACGTTTTTCTCACAAATATGTAATAACGTAAAAAAACAAGTTTATAATGTAAGGAGTTTTAACGACTCGCTAAAAGTAACGTTTGTGAAACGAAGAAGTTTAAGAATTTTTATTACATATATTTAATTTTTCGATTCAAACGTTTTATTTAAAGAAAAAAAAACATATTTCTTACAACGTTAAAAGAACTGTTGTTTCCAACTTACTAAATGCAAAAGATTTTTAAATCCACAGGTGAAATAGATGGTAGAAGATTACGTTTTTTAAACGTTTTTCTGCAAATCTATATCAACGCATAAAATAATTCGGTTGTAAAATTTTATATTTAAATAAAACCTGTAAAATACGTTACTTCTACACACATTTCCAACCAGTAGTGGAAAGAATTACTGAAACAAAACGTTTTTAATCAGAACGTTTCTTTTACTGATATATTAGCATACAATATACGTTTATAATATGAGAAGTTGTAACCCACTAAATGTAACGTTTGTGAAACGAGAAAATTAAATGGTTTTTATTGCATTAATCTAATATAGCAACTAAAATATGTTTTATGTGAAGGAAAAAAACGTTTTTATAAAACATTAAAATAACTGATGCTTTCAATTTATTAAAATGCATTGACATTCTAAATCTACAGGTGAAATAAATGGTAGATGATGACGTTTTTTTGACGTTTTTCTACTCATCTATATTAATGCATAAAACTTGTTTGCTGACCACGTAGTTTGTTGCAAAAATTATTCTAGATGGCGTCATATACAAATCACTGACATTACTCAGTCATACTTTATCTTATACTCCTATGAATTTATGGAAAACAAATAACATAGATTGCAATTGCTCAAATTCTTTCAGGGAACATCGATTTTTTTCGATGAATCTTATAACGATCAGGTTAAAGATCATTATTCTGTTGCAGGGCCGAGATAGCATAAAAGTTTTATGCTACCTGTTTAATAATAAAACCAGTGAGTGCGACAAAATTTTAATATAACGTGCAATAAAGAGATACTTCTTACATATGAAATTAGTAAACACCTGCTTTTTTACATAATAGAAAATTTATTTTTTCGTATATTAAAATTTTATTTATTAAACTGTGTTAAATTTTTAATGGCTTGTAACTTCGTAACCAAGACGATTTAAAGCCTTTCTCTGCTAAATTTTGTTACAGAGCTTATAAGTCACACTGTATTACGAAACGAACTGAAATCGAGCAACGAACTTTTATAGAGGTGGATATTTCTTAAATGAAACTTACTATACTAAAAATAATAGAAGTCTACGAAATCTTTAGAATCCCTTTACAATGCAGATAGTTATTTCTAAACAAAGATATGAAAGAAATATCTTGATCTGTTTTCGACTAAGCGGGGTGTACACTATTGAGTGGGTAACGAAAGTATATAGAACATGAATTATAATGTTAGACAATAGAGGATCAGTATGGGAGATGCATTGTTTGATCCGTGAGAACTAAATCACGAAGCAAATGTATAAGGGAAGAGTGACAAAATAAGTGACTAAAATGCCAGGTCAGAAGGTTAGGGAATAAAAAGGTCAGAAGATTAAGGCGTAAACGGAAATCAATAATGTGAAATAAGCAATACAGAGTAGACAAAAATTATATAAATGTTCTGTTAAACAGGTAATTGATTGGGATTAAGTTTGGTTTATTTTGCTGTTTTCTTTTCCAAATAAAGTAGGTCTGCTTGTTTAATACGTTGAAATCAAATGTGTTAGATTGTGAATCCTTGAACTTGATGATTTTACTCTCGATTTACTACAACAGTTTATTTTCATATAGATAAACAATAACAACATACCAAGCATAGCATTTCCATTATGACATAGCTTATTTTTATAAGCAAACCACTCGCCAGATTCATCCTACTTATTTCGTTTTAAACAATCAAGTTCCGAAATTGAGTTTAAGGTAGCCGTATCCCAGAAGAGGGAGACGTTAGGGAAATATTTCTTATTTTTGGCATTAATATTTGGCTTAACGTGAAAGAAACTATATGATGACCTATAGATCAGGCGCCAGGTATTTTGAAACCGAAATAATTAAAACAAAAGGTTTCTTAACGTAAATTGGTTCATCTAGTTGTCAATGAGAAGTACTTAATTTATCCCAATCGAACGAGGCCCGGAACCTCATGAAAATACATGAATTGTCGCGATTTCCGGCTTTCCTGTTGAATTTACGACAAAAATGGTTATATACAAAATTACAGCTAATAAGATTGATTCTCTACAAAACAGGTCGTATGCAATTTTAACGTCAGATGCATATTTCTATCAGTAATTAGCATCCAAAGTTGAGCAAAATTGCGCGGTCTACAAATTCTCAAAATATTTACTATGTAATGGCTCTTTTGCAGCAGGTATGCTGTATGTCAGTTGATTTCTCTTATAATTGTAATATGTTGGTAGACATTCATGGGCCTGCTTGTGATAGTAATAGTATACATGTATCTTTATAATAATATAAGTGGGGTCAGTCTCCCACGGGAAATTTTTTTTGCAAATAACAAATAAAAGATCGACTAAGGTGAAGACGCAGACTTTTTAATTAAAAATACCGTAATTGACTTATCGCACACTTATGATTCTATGATTGTAGTTGGTGAAGATGTGAATTTATCAGTTCTTTTAGCAGCTCTAGCTAAATCAGTGTCTAATGTTTATTTTATGAAGTCTGGTAAAGGCAAAGTTCAAGAAAAAATGCATTCACCTAATAGTTTGAAACGTTTAACAATTGCAGAATACATATTGTTCCTTTAAGCGTTCATCGTCTTCGATACTTCAGCCTTTTTTAAAAATGGAAAACAAAAATTTATTAAAGTGAAATTTTTTCAAAATCTCTGAAGAGAAAACCTTACTATCTCGCATCACTGCCACCAACTGAAGCAGCAACGTATCAACATTGCTTGCCAACCTATCACCAGGTTCAAGAATGATTACGTCAAAAATTTATTGGAATGGGGTTGTAAAACTAGTCGTCAGGATTGGCACCTGTAATAGCATCAATTTATCTTGCTTCACAAGAGCTTTACTCCAAATTATCTGTAAATGCACAAAAGGCAGTCAAAAAACTTGCAAGTGTCGTTAAGCTGGACTTTACTGCTCACTAATCTGTGAGAGTTGCCAAGATACGTGTACTGATATTAATGTTGAAGAGGAGGGCTCGCTTGACTATGATGAATCGGTTCTCTATCATCCTAACAGAATACAAAAATTTGAACTTACTCGTATTATTTTTTTGATTATATTGATTGAGTAATAGTAAACCAAAGTGTAAATAAAATTTAATTTTCAATGTTGAATGAGAAAATTTAACGAAAAATTTCGCGATAGATTCTTGATAACATTTTTATGTGATTTTTATTCAGTGTGTCCACCTGTCTACACACTGTTGTCATTGATAATTCTTGGAACAAATTGGATCTCAGAAACCATTAAAGTAATGTTGATTATATTCAGGGCCTTACCCAGCTTTGGCGGGCCCCAGGCAAAGTAAATCTTCCGGTCCCCCTTATTTTGGAAAGAATTAAAAAATAAACGTCCTAAAAATAAATAAAAATCCTGACAGGGGCCCGTCAGGATTTTTAATTTTTTTGTAGGCCCGGGCCGGGCCGGGCCTCGGACAAATGACCCGGAGCGCTAAAATGACCAAAATCTCTAACTTGAGTGCTACTGAATAAATTTTGATGGAACCTTGTGCAATGTGTTTGAAATGACGTTAATAAAAAAGTGTTTTCTACCTCTTCCGATCATTTCCTACTCTAATCTTTTTTTCAACTTTTTTATTAACGTCATTACAAACACATTGCACAAGGTTTCATCAAAATCTATTCAGTAGCACTCAAGTTAGAGATGAAACCCCCCGTTAACTGGACTTAATAGCAGCATTGGAAAATAAAATTGTAATTATCTTGAAATATTCCTAATCAATTATAGATATGTGTATAGAATTATACATCAAAATTAATATACAAAATAAGAGGAACATAAAAGCACAAAATAAATTGAAAGATAAAAGTTTGTTCGGAAAAGAAAAAAAAATTGTAGTTAGAATAATGGCTAAAAACATTTAATTTGTTTAAAACTTTTTTGAACAAAAATTCAAATAAAAATAGTGGAGAGCAAAATTTTAATAGAAATATTTTTGAATGCAGTACGTAATTTTCATGTAAGCAAATCTCCTGAAATCTTGCCTCGTGGGATCTCAATGATACAAGTATGGGACTAGTAGCAATCTCTTCGCAGAGAAACGTAGATTACGAATTGACTTGGTTATATGGTTGAAAATAAAATGGCGTCAAGGAATTGGAGCACAGAGAAATGAATTTGTTTCTTTAAGAACGCAACGACATTTTTGATAGATACCAATATACTTATTACACTTCTAGGGCTTCTTGTGAGGAGCAATCGGAAGGGAGTTGAGTGGGGCGGTTTCTCCAAAAAAGTTATAAAGGACACCGATGTTTTCTTGTGAAAATTAAATTTCGATCAAATTGACTGAATTTTTAGTACGTTGTCAACTTCGAATTCCTTATCCAAATTTCTCATGGGCCCAACTCGACCCTCCTTTAGTTTTTGAGATACGGCCCAAAAAAAGTTACAAGCGGTCAAGTAAAAAGAATTACGAATTTATGAAAGTTTTTAATATATTTTATATTGTGATACTTCCTAAAAGTATTTTGGAATATTTTGGACTAATAAAATTTTAATAAAATTAAGTAGAGAAAACATAATACGAGACATAATACTTGAAAAATTTTCGGGAGGTCGACAGGAAACATGTCCTAAATATAACTATAAACTGTAGGGCCCCGTCTCCTTTACTCAGACAAATCTAGATCTACTAGACTTAAGAGAGTCATTGAGGTGATATGGAAGGCGGTTAAAACACAACACAACAACACACAACACAACTATGAAGAAAAAATCAGGCAAACTAGCTAAAACTTATATTAAAAATTATTTTTGTATTGTTTCATTTGTATAATACCATCATATAAAATAACGCAAATATCTAGTTTTGACAAGCTGTATATCAATAAATGTCCATTTTTGAAGATCTTGCCCATTTAGACTTTTCATCAGAAGCATAAACACTACAATATATCAAAATTTCAAAAGTTTTTACTGAAATCCAAATTCCATTTTAAATATACTTGAGTTCCATATTTTTTAATGGGTCTTGTCACCCCCCTTTCTACCTACGCCACTGGGGAGGAGTCTTAAGAATCCTAGAAGTGTAATCAGTTATACTGGTATCTAACAAACATGTTATTACTACCTTAAAAACAAATCCAGCACCCAGTCAATTTGTTTTTAAGCCACAACTTTTTTCCCATACGATTTACAACTTATCGCCATGTCAATTCGCAATTTGATTTTCTTGATGAAGATATCTGACAAAGTGACTTATCTCATTTTTTTCTATTTTACACTAGAGGCGATTAAAGTTCAATGCAATATTTGTGTTAACAATATAGTACTTTAGATTTTTTAGATTACTCTGAAGGAGCGGGCGATTGGCCTTCCCCCACTGCAACCTATAAGGTCTATTGTAGTACTCCTTTTTTGTGCCTTAGAGCTTCCTATCCAAACATGGTCCTTCCTAGACTTCGAGTCTGTTGCTAAGGAGCCCCAGGTACGGTTATCAGCCACTGTCTTTCTCTCGCCGAGCCACCTCAGTCCAGTCAGGCTTTTACAGCTCAGCATATGGACTGAGATCTCCAACGAGAACTTGGGTCACCAATCCAAGACTCGACCGACGTTGCTTAACTTCGCTGATCGAGTGCCGGCGCCTAGACTGGAGGCCGTACAGGGAGCTATATAGTACTTTAAACACAGTAAGTTAATGTAGTTATTGGTATATACAATAGTACAAACTATATTTTTCTTATTTTCCATGAAAATAGTGCAATATGGACCAGCGATTATGAGATTTAAAAAAAAGAATAAGTTACGACCATTTGTGAGACCAAAAATGTTTAGTGTATGTGACATACGTCTGGATTAGGTTAGGTTGAGATAAATAAGACTAATGATGGAACTAAATGAATTTTTCTTATTCTAAAAAAATGAACAATATATTTAGTAAAGTGAAGCTTTTAAATCCCAGCCCGAAAACGATATAATGAATTTCCAAATTTTTTTCTTCAACGTGCTTCATAAAGTATGTAGATAATAATCTATATTGTCATTTTTCCTGCTTTTTGGTTAGGGGTGGTCACCACCCCTTCTTGGGTGTTGTCGCAAAAAAAAAAACAAAAAATACACATAGTCTGATAGAGAATCAAATTATAAGAAATATACACTTTTTTGCTAAAATGCATTTTTTCGAGATATTGCGAACTGAAAATTACAATTTTCATCCCTTAAAATCAGTATTCCTGGACATTTTTTTTTAATTATTCGAAAATTGTGGACTTTAATAAAAAAAATGCTAAATGTTTAGTATTGGAAATATGGCATTTTCAAAATGGCGCCGAAACGTTCGGAAAAAATATACGACGTTAAAATCTAAAATTACTCAAAATCTACACTATGATAAAAATTGTAAAATTGTAAAAATTAAAGGTATTGAAATTTTCTTTCGATTGAGATGTATTACGACCTTTTATAATGAAAACTAAAAAAGTTACAAACAAAAAAGTAGAGCATTAAAAAATTTATGCGTCAGTTTTTTTAGTCTTATTGCTCTAATTTCTTATTAATTCAATTTTTTTTTAAATCCTTCTAGATATTGTTAATGCATATTATTACTAACTTGCTCAAATTTTTTGAAATTTCTAAAATAATTATTTTTCATTCTGTACCCATTTTCAATAATGAAAATTTTCATAATTTTTTGAAAAAAATCGGGTTTTTGGAAATTGCTCAGAAAATATTTTTTTATAAAAAATGGTAAGAGTACAAAAATTATGCTTATAAAGAAAAAGAAAAGTTTGGTTTTTTAAATTTTCCTACGACACACTGTTCCAGAGATATAAAGGTTTAAAGATGGCCCTTGAGCGCATACGAAAGAAAATTTAAGTATCTCAAAAACTAGAAGATTGATAAAAACATGATATAAGAATGAAATGAAGCTTATAAAAAAACGAAGAGTTTAGGTTTTTTTTTCCTACGACAAACTGTTCCAGAGATATGACAGTTTAAAATACATGTTGAAACTTTTCAGTTTGTACGCGCATATTAAATGTCTATAGTAGGTAGAGAAACAAGCAATAGCCGTCTATTTTTTCGCAGAAAAAGCGGGTTGCATTGCATTTTAGCATGTTTAGAGTGCAGATTAAAAATACTATTTAATTAATTTACTTAACTGTATTAATTTGATTTATTTATAGCAATCTGTATTTTTAATAAAAATAAACATAATGCTATACTCTTTTGTGACCATTTTTAATCCACCATTTTTTAAATAAATTTAAACCTCGTAATCATATTCAGCGATCTAAAAAACATAAGTATATGGATTTTCGTCAATTTATTTGCAACATTAGAAGAGTTATTAATTTCTCAGTATTTAAGGGTGGTTTCAACCCTTAATATTTTCGTCTTTCCTATGTTTTGACCTCATAATCATATTCAGCGACCTCAAAAACATAAGTATATGGATTTTTGTGATTTTATTCGTAAAATTAGAAGACAATAATTTTTCAGCATTTAAGGGTGATTTCAACCCTCAATATTTTTTTCTCATAAGTTTTGACCTCTCAGTCATATTCAGCGACCTCAAAAACAGAAGCATATGGATTTTTGTTATATTATTCGTAAAATTAGAAGAGTTATACATTTTTCAGTTTCTAAAAATAAAAAGCAGGTAATCGACAATATAGATTTTGATGTACGTATTTTATAAAGCATATTTCAAAAAAAATTAAGGAAATTCCTTTCATCGCTTTCGGGTCGGGAATTTTACCATTTTTACTGCTTCGCTTACTGTACTAATTGTCCTCTAAATATCTATTAAATGTAAACATTGTATAGTTACAAAATAATGATTGCTTCTTGACAAAGATAAAAAACAAAATCAAATTCAAAGTAAAAATAACGAGTTACACAATTGTGTAGTTCCCTAAGACAAAGTTTAATGGGGTAGTGAACTATAAAAAAGTTTATGCTCCTGATCCCTGACAACTGGAGTATCTCCAGCACACAGAGATTGCAATTCAGAGTATTTATCTACGGAATTTTAAGCATGGAGATTCAACCTTTTGGGGAATACTTCTTTAAGATCCATTTAATTCGTTTCAAAGACAATGACTTGTAGACTTTTTCAAGATGACTTGTCTTAAAAAATATTTGCTGTGTTTGGACACCTTAAATTACGTAATGTCAGGCCACTTGAATGATTCTCCAGCTTCTACACTTTTTACAGTTAAGATGCGCAACTCTCCCGACATGACTTAAAATCCATAAAATCTGCAAACTGAAGGGTAATTCCAGATAGGTACGTCTCTTTGATTATAAAATCGTACATTCTGAGATAAGTCACTAACTGAAGTAGCTACTAACAGGAAACTATAACAAATTAAATTATGTCACTTTGTGAGAAGTAGATCTGTAAAAATGAACTTCTATAGTAATATCTCAAAACCCACATATTTTGAGTTACGTCACTTTGTCAGATTGACGACGACCTGTGTCATTAAAACTCCCACAGAAGTGCCCTTGCTGACAAGCTATGTACTTCGCTTATTTCTGGAAAATGTGTATAGGGTAATTTTTTGTTCAGAATGAAAATTCTAGTCGAGTTAAAGAATTAAAATTCATGAAGATTGGTTCAGCTATTACGGAGATACATGACTCGTCTATTTGACATATACCATTATCTAGAGTGTTCACTGGAGTTTGGACATCCTAAAACGATACTTAACAGTGTCCACAGGTCAAATATTGGGTACATCTCCGCACGATTCTCGAAGTACTGGAAAGACTAATACCGATTTATTACAAGAAGTAAAAAATATATTAAACATTCATAAACAAAATATGAAAGAACCGTTTCATAGATTTAATATTATTATAACATACTAGCTATGCCCGCGACTACGCTCACGTGAAACTTTGGGATTAATAAAAAAGCTTCTTTGTAAACGATGTTTGAGGTAGAATCACCAGGGATATGTACAAAGAGATTGTTTGCGTCAGTGACACGGAAAAGAGCCACGTAGAGCTGGCCGTGGGTGAAGCAACTGACCCCGAGGTCCACACCCGCAACGCGTAGTGACTAATCCAGCGCTTTGTTAATGGTCATATATTCTTTAATATTACAGAAAATTCTGATTTATTTTAGAAGGCTCTCAAATTTTCTGGAATGTACCAGAATGCTCTCGAATTTTCTGGAATGTTCCAGAATACTCTGAAGTTTTCTGGAGTATTACAGAAGTTTAATCATGAAAGTGTATGCTGCGCAGATACGCTTATTGTAGAGATCAGGCTGTATATCCGGTTCTACTAAACCAATTTTCATAAAACTTGGCTTAGAGTAAGCCCATTTAGACAAAATAAAAACTAAATGTTACTCCAAGCTTAGATAATTTTACCTATTGTGAAAACCCTATTCAAATTGGTTCAGTAGTTTCTCCGTGATGCGCGTACAAACAAACAGGCAAACAGACAAAAATTGCAAAAGTTAATTATCTTAATGTATTTTATTACTCATCTTACATCCCCCAGATCAGGTTTTTGCAAATATTTTAAGTGTAGAGACACGTAAATTTCACAGATTTATTATATGTATAGATGTTAATTTCTGTTATAATAAATGAATTACTAAAATGTGCAACATATTTTATGTTCCAAAAAACCCAAGTGGTAATCCACTTGATAAATAAATGTATATTCATTACTAAATGTGATTCGGTTATGAAAGTGTTTGTGTTTGTTAACTTTTAAATGATTTTATCAGGAATTAGTCATTTTGTACATACAGTGGTTTAATACAAAACAAGGCGTTAACCGCTATTTGCAGAGCTGGGTAATTCCTGGTGAAAAAGTAATTAGCAATTACAATTCCCTTTTTTTTCGTGTAATTGTAATTGTTTTTAAGTACTTTTTTTGTTAAAGTAATTTGGAATTGTCATTGCAGGAAAATTGTTATAGGAATTGTAATTTGTAATTATATTATTTGAACTAACTAATAACAAATTACTTTTTCCAATTACAATTACTTTAGGAACATGCGTATGTGGTTTAACAAACAAGAACAGACTTGCAGACTTGCGTAAATGTGCGTCTCTGGAAATCGCATCATCCTATTTGTTTCTATTTCATTTGAAGAAAAAACATTCTAATAACGATTCTAATAAATATTAAAACGCAATATTACACAACACTTTTAATTAAAATGTTTAACTTACCTTTTTGTCTATTTGATCACTATAATTTACTTTATCATAAAAGTAATTAGAAAAGTAATTACTAAATCCATTTTTCATGTAATTGAAATTAAATTAATATAATTCCCTTTTTAAAGACATGTACTTTGTAATTGTAATTAGTTCCCTTTTTAAAAAAGTAGTTTGTCATTGTAATTATTTTTAAATTACAAGTAATTACCCAACTGTGCGTTCTTAAATACTATTTAGGAAGTACTTTTGACGTAGTGTAAAAAAATTTAACAAAATGAAGTACCTATTTGAAATACTGTGAAATACTTGAACTGTGAAATATGGTGTAAGTACACAATTTTCTCAGCAGGTGAACCCTCGATAAACATTATTCGAAAATAATAACAATTATCCTTATCATATATCATTCAGAGTTATATGGCAATTAACATGTTTTAGTTTTCAATACGCAATGTAGAAAACTTTTCTTGGAATGTGAATAAATTTGGTATTTCCCTTATACGTAGAATTGTGTTATATAAAATGTAATTAATATCGAATAATTCATCTCGACACTTCAGCACATGTTAGAGAATACGCAACAAATTTCATGTTGCAAAATACCGATTGTTGGAAATTTAAAGTAGAAACTTTCTATATCTTCTATTTATTTCATATGTGTAGCCTTCCAGAGATATTTTGGAATATGTAGTAGTTTGACATAGGCTTCTATTACATTATTACAGAGGAGTAGTCAAAGCAATTCATAATATGTTCCAAAATATTTTTAAAATGGCTACAGACACTAAAATAAGTTTTATTTTGCAAGAACTATGTTCTTATTTAGCGTCATATAAAAGAAGAGGCACAGTAATAATCCCCAAATCGCCTATGGAATATGCAAGAATTTTCTTCAAGCTTAACTAGAGAATCATTACCATATAAATTTTTGTTACACTTTTTTAACTTACACTGTTATACTCCTGAAATTGTGCCCCGTATTTTAAGAACACCTCATATAAATAAACTTGTAACAATGATTACAAACACTTTTAAAATATTTTTAGAATAAGTCGTTAAATAGTAACTGCCTTTGCACCTGGTTGATTTTACGTCATTCAAGCAAATTTTAACTTTTATTTGTTTCTTTTATGAATCAATTCTAAACAAAGAGTTTTAGTGTTACTTGCCTCTATTAAAATTTGAAAGAATTAACTTTTCAGCATTTTATTTTTTAAATGCATTTTTCACAGTATAAAACCATACTGTGATTTACAATCAATAATATGTTGATTTTCAGGCTTTCGCTGGTGTAACATGAAATGTTATTGAGCTTTCGGGTGCTGTTCCGCGTGATTGGTAGATGGGGTTGAGGTAATTAGGAAGTTTCCTATTTTAGAAATATCATGTATATTCAACCTCATTTAGTAGTCTTTCAGATAACTAGTCAAACAAAAAAAAAGTTATCTCAATATCTGAAAAACTCACGAACTTATTCAATTTCTTATTTGAATACTTCGCCTCGGCTGAAGTCCACCGTGACGTCACAATACATAACGCTCTGACTTGCTATGCCGGCGGCCCGCCGTATGTTCCCTTTATTTAGTGTATGTGCTCGATTTTCTGAAATGTCACAAAATGTCACTTTTGATTCGTTCGTGCCGAGCCGAATTTTCGAATTTCGCCGTGCAATTTACGATCAGGTTTATCTGGAAGACTTCCTCTTTACGTCGCGACATCATACGGCCGTCCCAATGGTGTTTTTCGAAAAATATGAAGGTGCCAAAATTGCATGTTTTAGCAATTTTTTTGGCTCTCGAATGCAAGCTGGCTATAAACTGCCGGTGCATGCCAGCGAGTATAAAGGTGCCCGCGCCCGCTCGCTGTTGGCGGAATCATGTATTGTGATGTAATCGAGCCTCAGCCCAGATGATCGCAGCATTTTAAACTAGGAAGGACTATAACTTTTTTATTTATAGAGATAATTTAAAAAGATATTTTTTAGATTTTTACGACTATTTTACGAGAAAATAAGAAAAATGGAAACTTCCTAATTGTTTACGGAACTTTAAAAATATAATGTTTGAAATCGTCAATCCCAAAAACCCATAAAACGATATGCCACATCGGTAGTGGGGTGGGGGTGGATGAAGTAACAAAAAAGTGGTGAGGCTTTTGGTTCTTGGACACACACTAAATCACACTTTTATTTTTTCTTCACCCCTTTAAATAATGGGATGGAAGTGGTAATGGGGGTGGTTAATGCCAAAAAAAGAGACCTTTTGAGACATTAGCTTCTCTTATATATAGGTACTAAATACTAATTGTATGAACTTTTACTTGCTTGATTTACCCATTTACCTCTGTTTACCCCAAATTACCCCGATTTACCCCCCCACCGGAATAAGATCAAAATATAATCTAGTTCTAGATCTCATAAAAATACATATATGTACCAAATTTCAAGTCAATATCTTAAACGGTTCCAGAGTAATCGTGCGCACAAAAAAAGATAAGGCCGACAGAGATTTTTTTTTTCCTCAAATTTCAAATCTCGACGTTTCATGACACTCTAAGCCTATTTGAACAATAAAAATTTTCAAAAATTTTTTTTGCGTTACTATACTTCCACTGGATGTGTAGTAATTTGATCTGACGAATATTTTGCGTTCTTTTCGTATTTCCACAGTTATTTGCAAAAAATGGTTTATTTTGACTTTTACAGGGAGTAAAACATGCATGCTTTTTTAAAAATTTTATTTATGATACCAAAAAAAAACTACTCGCATGTAGAATTTCAGCCTGATTGCTGATTTACTTTGGACCGAGCTTTGGACATTGGGATGCTAAAGTTGTCGCGAGTAGGCAAGAAAGAGACGCGGAGGAAACTTTTTTATTATTTGCATTAATACATATGTCACCAAATGCCCAAATCCCATAGAAATACCTACAACATTATTTATCAGACTGAATCAACTTTATCATCATTCAGTTATGACATTTATTTGTTTGCAAGGCTTGCAAGATTCCAATTAAAAATAGAAATGGACAATACAAGCATTTCTATGGTTTTGAAATTTAACCCAGAATATCAGTCGAATTCTTACAGTACTTCAGCAATATATTTATTAAGAAAAAAGTTACTAAAACTAATAAATATTTACTTGTTGGATCTCTGCTTTTTTGAACAGGGCAACCTTTATTAACCTATTAGGAATAAATTTAGGAAAGAGACAAGATTCCTCGCTTGTATTATTTATCATTTATGTAAATAATGTAACTTTTTTTTGTGAGATTAATTAATTTTATTCCTTTTTATAGACACACTCGTAATAATTTACTTTCATGTTTCGCATATATTCAATTCCTCTTCCAATTATTTAAATGAATTTTGAAATGATTAACTTTTAAATAGGTAGATAAGTGCTCAATGTTTCCTGAACTGGGCGTATAAGCTAAAAATAAACTAATTAATTCAGCACAACTTCAATAACAAATGGAGATAATTAAGATGTAAAACAGTTTCATTGATATGGTATCTATTAAAGTGAATGGGTTTATTAAAACAATTGATATAAGTACCTATTCTCGAGTGGAGTAATTTATAGATATACCAGTCTGAATGAAAAATGTAATAACATGGATTTTGTTGAAGTTTTCACCAAACTTATCTCCCAGTGCGATATTACAGTGATTAAAATTTCAAAATCCACGCATCATGTTCAATTGGAGACAGATTGGGTGACCGTTTTGGCCATGGAAGCATCACCAGCAACATTCATTTTACTGTTCATTGTTATAAAAACTCTCGTAAATCGAATAAATCGAAACACTCTACCCGAGTACCTACTACAAATGAAAATGTAGTTTCAAAAAGCCCTATGAAGAATGTATAAGTAATAAATCTTTTTAAATTGATGTCTTGATGCATTGATGATAAGCAAATAAATGAACAGTTTTGCATTCCTCGTGATACCACTAATGGTGCTCTACTCCTAGCATATCCCACTCCAAAACATCACGTTCAACAACGAATTAAAATTTTTTGCGTTCTCCACGTTGTCGTCTTATCCTCCCTCACCCATCATGAGCCCACAAACAACATTGAGACTCATTGCTGATACCATTCCTGTCCCCATTTCACTCTCTCATGTCAATCTAAAGGCACGATGACGTGAAGTAGGCACAAAAGCTGTCGGTACGACTGAAGTTCAAAACTTCGGTCATATACTGACTCCATAGATATCCTCCGACCTTATATCTCTATTCACTGATTTCTCTGATTCCATTAAAAGTATGTCAAATTTCCTCCTCGATAATTAATTGTGTCAACTGCAGTTCACCATAATTAGGTTTCATAGTGATCACTTTGCATATTTTTCATATTTTTCTTCCCTGACAGCTTGTGTTAACTACATGCGAAATGTTATTATCATTCATCACATATTTACATTATTTCTTTTTAGGGTGACCACTCTGTACATTTTTCATATTTCTCTCCTTGATAGTTGTGCTAACTACATACCAAATATTACCGTTCTACACCAAATATTTTCATTATTTTTTATACTGCATATTTTTCTTCTTTGACAGTTGTGTTAACTACATGTGAAATATTATCCTCCTCCGTCACATTTTTTATTTATTTATTTTGTGGTGACTATCCTGTAAATGTACATATTTTTTTCATTACTTTCTTCTTTGATAGTTGTGTTAACTACATGCGAAATATTATCTCTCACAATTTTTCATAAATTTTTTTAGAGTGACTACCCGTATAACTTTTCTATATCTTTCTTTGACAGTTGTGTTAACTACATGCGAAATATTATTGCCATTCGTCACGTTCTTTCATTATTTTTTTAGGGTGACTACCGTGTGTATTTTTTTCATATTTCACTTTGACAGTTGTATTAACTGCATGCGAAATATTATATATCGTCCTCCGCCACATTTTTTGAATTTATTTTAAGGTGACCACTGTATAATTTTTTTTTCATGTTTTTCTTTGGCAGTTGTGTTAACTACATGCCAAATATTACTGTTTTCCGTCATATTTTGCCTTAATTATATTTTGTATGGAGTCCAAATCTAAATATTTTTCAACGAAACTGAATCCCAGTTCTTTATTAGCAGTAGCGTCAACTACCTACCAAATATTGTCCATCTCCGAAGTAGTTTTGTAGATATAACGCCAACAGACAGACTGACGGAATTAAATGGCTTTAATTTTCGTAATCTAGTCTGAAATGTGAAAATCCGGAAAAATCTCGCAGGGTGATTTTTTCACGATTACAATACTTTCCTTCAGTAAGCGAGTGGAGTAAAAAAACTTATTTTAGTCATTTGTGGGAAGAAATTTAAAGAAATAAAGGGTTTAGCCGGACAAGTTGGGAAATGTGCCCCCGCACTTACTTAGTTAAAATAGCTTCCAGATTATGCAGTTTATAGAGTATATTACATGGTAAAAATTTTAACCTCTACGAAGCTGGAAAAAAAATGATATGTCTTTAACTATTATATTTTTTCTCGGCTTCTATGCAATTGATCGATTTGAAATTTGGCACGAGTATTGCTTGCGTGGAGATAACTTACTCCAAAAAATAAGGTCATTTTACGACCATTTTAACCATCGGAAAAAAAATACACATTTTTTTTTAGACGACAAAAGGGTGGCTACCCTTCGTGGTACAATCACCATTCTATGATATATTATGTCTTGACACTTCGTGATTATCATACTAAATTGTCAGATTTTTTGCTGTGATGGAACAATATGGAAAAAAATAAAATTGGGTAAAATAAAATATTTACACATGCCTCTTAGTTGTAACAGTTAATACTTATAGCCTTACATGGTATTGTTGCATATTTACAACCGATCGTGGGTGCCAGTGCGATGTTGCCAAGTCTACTTTTTCCCCATTCGGCACAATCTGGCAATACCACTTCTGGAGGTTCCAGGGTTCACCCTCCAGGGTTGAAGTATTAACTCTCTAGGACCTTGAGGAAAAGTTTAGCAACGAATGATGTTCTTTGTAATTACTGTCGCATTACGACATCTGAAAACGTCGTACTGAACCAGATGAAGAAAGTGAGGGAACGATCGACGAAGACCAGCCTTTTGTGCCTTCGACATCTTTTAGCACTATGATTAGTGACTAGTGACTAATATGCCTTTGTTTTTATAACCTTTATGGTTTAACCTACTATCCGTGGTCCAGTCTATGTGTAAACTTAAGTCGCCCTGATGGATACTTGCTCATAAAATGTGTCTGCATTTGATTAAACATCGCTTTTATGAAGACGTTGCACATCTGGAACCATATGCCAATTGTAGCTCGATTCTTAGATCGCATTTATGCATTCTATTAAATTCCTTAACCCCAATAACATAATAACTCTAAAAGGCTCTACAGACCACTGCAGTTTATCAGACTATATTAATTACAATCTTAATAATATACCAATGATATCATTCTGAGGATGGTCAATTTGTTCAGCTTCCTGGCAAGTGCGCTGCACGCTGGCACCATATCGAACAATTTGGTAATATAGGAGGTTATTTTGTTATCATTATTACTATCTGTTTTCAGTTTTAATAGAAAAACAAGAACAGAAGAAGTTCTGTACTGGAGTTTTCCAACAGTGACTTTAATTCGTAAATGGCATCTACCGTTAAGCCTGTAAACGTTAATAATTGCTTCTCTGATAAACTGCAGTAGTCTGTAGAGCCTTTTAGAGTTGTTATTGGGGTTAAGGAATTTAATAGAATGCATAAATCCGATCTAGGAATCGAGCTACAATTGGCATATGGTTCCAGATGTGCAATATCGTTTTCATAAAAGCGATGTTTAATCAAATGTATTTTACAGCAACGATGTATATTTGTTTGTTTCAATAGCACTGTAGTCTCACAGTGGGTATTACGGTCAGTTCTTTATCATCACCACATATGCAACAGTATTTATGTGTAGCAACGAGTCTTCGCAATGGTAGTTCCATTATTTCGTCAGAGCCATTAGTCGTAGTGCTAGAAGACGTCGAAGGCACAAAAGGCTGGTCTTCTTCGATCGTTCCCTCACTTTCTTCATCTGGTTCAGTACGTCGTTTTTTAGATGTCGTAATGCGACAGTAATTACAATGAACATCATTCGTTGATAAACTTTTCCCCAAGGTCTAGAAAGTTAATAAATACTTTGCCCCTGGGGGTTAACCCTGGGACCTTCAGAAGTGGTATTGCCAGATTGTGCAGAATTTCCCTACGTCTGGGGAAAAAGTAGACTTAGCAACATCCGAGGGGTCAACCGCGAAGGAAATCTGGTGTACACCTAGAAGGAAGTCCGAGGAAGTCCCAAGGAAGTCCGGGGAAGTCCCGGGAAGTCCCGGGAAGTCCGAGGAAGTCCGAGGAAGTCCGAGGAAGTCCGGGGAAGTCCGAGGAAGTCCGGGGAAGTCCGAGGAAGTCCGGGGAAGTCCGAGGAAGTCCGGGGAAGTCCGAGGAAATCCCAAGAAATCTTAGGAAATCTGAAGGAAATCCGAGGAAATCCGAGGAAATCTCAGGAAATCTTGCTTTCAGTAATTTTTTGTTCTCTCCAAAACTATGGGCTTTAGACATGTTATATAAGGTTTCTTTGTTTGTCTAGTTGTTCCCCAGTTGCTTTTGGTATTTATGTTAAGTTTCTTTAAATTTTTAATATTTATATACAGTGTGGCCCATTTCAAGTGAAAACACCTTCGTAACTCAGTTATTGGCCAATTTCAACCAAATTTGGATCGGTATCAAAGATCTTTAATATTTCTTTTTCAGTAAAACAAAACTTATTTCAGTCAGTGGCGTGTATTTTTATTAAGAAGAAAAGGGTCGATTTTTCGAGAAATCATATTAGGCATTTTTTGTTTTGTTGAAAAACTAATGCAATATTATTGATCAGCATAATTATTATGATAATAATTATTATTATAGATGCGTAATTAAATTTTGGCAAAAAAATATATTCTATTCCTGTATAGAATAATAATAATATAATAATTTTTTTATGTAATTTTTCATAAAAAATACATAATTTTGGCTCATAAAAGTAGAGACAAAATTTACAGAAAATTTTATGCTCTACAACTTTACTCTCTTGATATTTTTCACCAAAATCTCGACCAAAATGCACAATTTTTCCTCAAAATAGATAAAAAGGCGAAAAAAACGCTAAAATTCATATATATGTATATACTTCTTTTTTAGAAGGGCGGGGGGTGAAAATCATGTTCAGACAACCCAAATACTTCACTGTTTACAAGTCTCATAACTGTGGAAATATTTTCCATAAAACAACGATTTTTTGACTAATTTGAAGGGATTAAATAAGTGGTAGGTAAAGTGGAGCAAGTGCACACCGGTTTTTGGACAGTTGACATTATTTGTTGACAATTGTGGGATTTTTGTTTTATCATATAGTTTTCAAATTTTGAGTATTTCTTTGTTGGTACATTGGGCGAACAAATCTATAAATAAATAAACCCTAATCAATGGCTAACGCACTACAACCACACTTTAAAAAAAAGTGACAGGAGGGCGCACTTACCCCGAATTTAGGGGCAAGTGCGTATTTGACTGTTAAAGAATCATGAAATCTACTGAAATTGTTAGGAGGCAAGATCGTTTTAATTACAATTTTTACTATTTTTTGCACTTTGCAGATTTGAAATTAATTGGTTTGTTCAAAAGTTACAAACTATATTGTACGAGGAATCGAGAGAAAAGTTCAAAACATTAAAAAAATATTTCATTAAACTTTCTCAATAAACTGAAAATATTATATTTACATTTCAAATAACAGAAACATAAAGTCCATAATATATTCTCATGTGACTAAGTAAGTCAAAGTCGAAAGTCCAAGCATCTCCAGGACGATCTAATTTTGGATCAGGCAAAACCTTAATAATATCTATGTTAGCTATATTATCTACATCTTCCAATTCTGGCCAAAAAAGTTTGCCGTGATTACGTTTTGTGAATTTTACGGTCCATTCATCGTTATTAATTTTGTTGGTAACCTGAAAATGATAAAAGTCAGTAAGACATTGATACTTAAATAGTTAAATGAAGCATGTCCTACATGATGTCGTGTTGTTTTCTTGGTGCTATATTTGACAATTATCCATTTGTCTATGTATGTTCCTGTGCTTGATTGTTCTTGATTTTCATCTTCAACTTCATTAAGATCGCTTTCAGCGTCCATGTCATCATCAGTGTCAACGTAAGAAAGTTCTTCTTCATCATTTGATGAACTAGCCGGTGGCGTCATGGGTTTCTTAGTCTGTCTTGGTTTTTTTAAGTTCTCTTCTTCTTTGAATCTCTCTTCATCTTATTCAAAGCTTTTTCCTTCTTCTTTGAAGCTTTCTCTTTCTCTATTGCTTACATTCTGGCCACAGCTTCCGGTGACGTAATGACTTCAGCACCAGGAGCAATTCTTGTTTTTTTTTTTTAGCTAGGGGTTGTTTTGTTTGCCTAATTGTCTGCAGAAGATCTTCAAAGGATACTTGCAGAGAGTAAGAAGTTGATGGAACAGGATTAGGTGGTTGTTCATTTAAATCTTCTAGCAGTTGTCCAGCTTGTGCATTTGGCTACCTATAATCGAGAGAGGTTGTTGTTCATTTAAAACAACTAATAGTTGTTCACCGTCTGCATTTAGCTGCATATGTTCGGGGGCAACTGGCTGTTCATTTAAATTGACTAACGGCTGCTCACCTTCTGCATTTGGTTGGCCATGATCGTAAAAAGGTGGTTGCGGGTTGATGACTGCCTTCTGCTGTTTCCAACGTAATAACGCAGAAGGTTCGAATTTATCTTCTGGAATTACTTCATCATTGAAAGGTACCATACCTGCTTTCTTAAAGCCACTAATATCATCAATCTTCAAATCTATGCAAGTTTCTGCCACCATAGTAGAAAACTGCATCTTTGGAACTTTATACCTCGCATTCTTACGTTGTCAGGATACCAATTTAGCATCCCACATATCCTTTAGAGGCTTAAATACTGCCAAGTTAAGTGGCTGTAACAAATGGCTTGTATGCGGGGTCAGTTTTAAGATGGTAATTTGTTCCCTGATTGCAAGTTCTATGATATTGGTAGTCACATGAGTGCTATGGCCATCATAGATTATTATAACTGGACGACTGTCACCAAGAGAAGAAATCAAACTTTTTTCAAAGTAGTTACGGAATATGTCTGACTTCATTCAGTCATTGGAGCATAGACTTTCTTGGAAATATTTCTGTTTTAGGAAGCCACTCATTTCAGATATTTTTGGCTTTAAATATTATCAGTGGTGGACAGTGGCGGCTGGTAAAATTTCAATAATTTTTTTCTCGCCTGTGGCGCATGGGACCCATATGAAATATGGGAACTAACATCTAGAGAAGCACTCCCCTAACGACCCCTAAAAAATTTTGAAAAAGTATTTGCGAAAATTGGGTGTCTAGGGATTAGTCAGCATTTTACAATAAACATTCAAACTCAGTTCGTCAGCGATTTGAATATTTTTGCTTCGCATGTATCTAGACGTCGCCGTCCCAAATTTTTTTTGATGAGCGGGGGAAAAAAATCCGAAAAAAATTTTGTTCGTCCCAAAATTTTTCTAATGAGCAGGGGGAAGAAATCCGACAAAAATGTTTGATGACCGGGGGAGAGAAATCCGGCAAAAAATTTTTTAACGTGCAGAGAAAGAGAAATCTAAAAAAAATTTTTCCCGTACCAAATTTTTTTTGATAAGCATGGCCCCTCATTAGACGCGACCCTAGGGCCCAGTCGGCATTTGCCGACTAGCCGACCTGGCCACACCGCCACTGTTAGGAGAAATAGGTTGGGTCGAACAATCCTAGAATTAAGTATTGATTTTTGTTTTATATGGTTACATGCTTGCCCAGGGTTGGCATAAAAATGGGTGGTTTTTGTGGGTTTTTGATTTTAGAAAAACCCATCTGGGTTTTTGTTTGATTTTCGTTTTTTTTTTGCAGGAAAAAAGAAGCAATTATATAAAAAATTATATTTTTGCCTCACAAATACTTACTCACAAAACAATAACAAAAATGTAACGTGTCAGTATATTAGTAAACAATAAAACAAGTAAATAATAAACTTAAATAGTTTTGACGCCTTTTCAGCTCCAAGCTTATTCCTTAGTTTGCTCCAAATATGGCCGAATGTAGGAAAAATTATTTCTACTGCGGCACTAGAAGTGGGACAACTATGCAACTATGCAATTTAAAAAAAAAACCCACATATTTACTACGTTTTCATAACTGAGAATGTGAGAATATATCCAACACAGTCCAGATGTTGTCACACGCTATATTGTCAAAGCAACGCCGAATGAAAGGTGGGAAATTAGACGGGAAATTTGTTTTCATAAAAACCCAGTGTAAACCACAATTACCCAGAAAAACCCACTTAAGTACCCAGTGGGTCGTCTTTTTCTAAAGAAGGTGGGTTTTTGCACAATCTTGGCTTGAGTGGTAATAATTTCCAGTTCAGTTTTATTTTATCTACCAAGATTTTTAAATGGGGCATCTTCATTTACATTATTTAGATTAATCCCTTAATTTGAGAACATTAATAGTAAACTGACTTTATATAACAAGTGGTTGCTTTTAGTAATTAATAATAAAATAGTTTTAATAAAAACAATTGCTTTTTATTGTTATACTATAAAATTTAACAAAGTTTTCTAGATAATCGTAATCGTATTCGTAATCGGCGATTATCACTAATGATTATCGTAATCGAAATCGTAATCATAAAAGTAAGAATCGTTGCATCACTAGTAAATATATACAGGTTGTTCCATTTAAAAATCGAAAGTTACGGTAATTTCCGGGTAAACCTGAAATGGTTTCATACCGGTTTTTGTGTCCAAAAATCCATTTTTACAGGTAGTTAAAAAATAAAGAAAATATAGAGGGGGGGGGGGAGCCACTCGCCTGTGGCACCCGGTATAATGCGTTGAAATATGATTCTCGAAAGGTACATATTACAGACATCCCATTTTTGAAGTAATGTGTGATGATACAGTGTCTAAAGTTTTGCCTTACAATAAAGATCGTGTGTTCGAATCCCAGACAGGTTGGATGTTTTTTCTTTAGTTTTTTTTTATATATATTTTCTTTCACAACTGAGTCCACAACAAAGTTTAGGAAAAACTGACATTATTTACCTACAAGAAAACTGCGGAGAGTGTCCTATAGAATGTGTAACAATGATATAAAAAGCTCAATATATCGGCAAAGAGTATAATGCTTCTACTAGTTTACATTTCGGGTGTCTATTAGTTTTTTAGTTGCATTAAAACACTCAACCAAAACACACCTAAAATATTAATAATGGAAACAAAATTAATAATATTAATTAATTTCTCTGACAATGGTGAATAATCCAAAACATTAGGACACAGTAATTTTGTAATTTGCCTTTAAAAAGTTCGAAAATTTAAGGATCGTATAAAGTTAATTTGATATCAACGGCCAAGAACATAAAAACATCTATATTGGCTTATAACGACCTATTCTGTCTTACACGTTCCATATTCACTATAACAACGTTTCGAGCAACATTTCCTGACAAACCATCTCGATAATAATAAATAAACCAGAGAAAATCGGTTCCGAGATCGGTTCGATTAGTGGTAATAATAATAATCGAGATAATAATCAAATTTATTGAATTTATAATCATTAAGTTAAAAATGAGGTTAAAAATTTAATTATGTTAATAACATATTTTTTTATATTTTATAAATTAGTTTTAATTAATTTAAAGGTAAATTTTATAAATATTCAATTATAATATATATTTATGAAATTTTTAAACCTAAAAAAATTAATTATGTCATTAAGAAAATTGATTATAAAAAACCGCTGACGGAATCACTAATTCCACATCCAGATTTTCTATCCAAGTCTCTCACAACGAAAAAATTTTGTATATGGAAATAATTGTTTATGGAACTCTAATAATATAATATTTTAAATCCTCCAGCCGAAAAACCCATAAAACGATACCCCACATCGGTAGTGGGGTGGGGGTGGTGATAGGGGGTAGTGGGGGGTGGATGACGTAAAAAAATATTTTGAAGTTTTAGATTCTTGTACACAGTACACACACTAAATCACAATCTTTTCTCATCCCCTTTAATAATGTGGTGGGGGTGGTAATGGGGGTGGCTAATGCCAAAAATTTTTTGAGACCTTAGCTTCTTTTGTATATACTAAATACCAATTTTATGGACTCTTACCTGCTTCATTTACCTATTTATCCTCATTTACCCCAATTTACCCCCCAACCCTTCGACGGAACAAGATGAAAATATAATCTAGTTCCAGATCTCGTTAAAATACATATGTGTAGCAAATTTCAAGTCAATATCTTAAACGGTTCCAGAGTAAACGTGCACACAAAAAATGTTACAGAAGACCGACAGACAGACCGACAGAATTTTTTTTCACTCAAACTTAAAATCTCGACGTTTTATGACATTCTAAGCCTATTTGAACAATAAAAATTTTTAAAAATTTTTTTGTCGTTACTATACTTCCACTGGACGTTTAAGTAAATCGAAAAAGGGAACTTCGGAAGAAATCTGGGAATATCAAGGAAATCCAAGGAAATTCCAGGAAATCCGAGGAAATCTGGAGGAAATCCGAGGAAGTCCCAGGAAGTCCGAGGAAGTCCCAGGAAGTCCCAGGAAGTCCGGGGAAGTCCCAGGAAGTCTCAGGAAATCTTAGGAAATTTGAAGGAAGTCCGAGGAAGTCCGAGGAAGTCCCAGGAAATCCCAGGAAGTCTGGAGGAAGTCCGAGGAAATCTGTGTAATCTTCGTCAAAGAGGAAATCTGGTGTACAAAATTTTGGGCGCGGTTGGCCCCTCGGCAACATCGCACTGGCACCCGCGGTCGGTTATAAATATGCCACAATACCATGTAAGGCTATAAGTATTAACTGTTACAACTAAGAGGCATGTGTAAATATTTTTTTCTACACCTATTTAATTATATGACACTTATTAGAACTTTTTTGGTGAAAAATCGTACCTATAATTCACTGTAGTGAATTATCGATTCATAATTCACTGCATCCGACCAATCACAAATACAAATTCGAAAATCACTGTTTCGCTGATTCAATGATATTTTAAATCGACCGCGATCAACTCTTGCTGCTGCGGCTGACAATCAATTCGCGTGACAGTGACAAGTGTACCGCCATATTGTTTGTTTACTTTTTCGACTTCTTACGAATAGGTACCGATTAATGTTATCAAATTTCAGTCTGATTTATTTATTTAATAGGTGTAGAAAATGCATTGTATTACATTCGCGATTATGACCATTATTCACTCAGATGATTTGTGCCACTCGCCTACGGCTCGTGGGCTCAAACATCATCTTCGTGAATAATGGTTATCATAATCGCTCATATAATAATATCCTATATTTTACCCAATTTTATTTTTTTCCATATTATTCCACCACAGCAAAAAATCTGGCAATTTAGTATGATAATCACGAAGTGTCAAGACATAATATATCATAGAATGGTGATTGTACCATAAAGGGTATCCACCCTTTTGTCCTCTAAAAAAAATTTATGTTTTTTTTCCGATGGTTAAAATGGTCATAAAATGACCTTATTTTTGGAGTAAGTTATCTCTACGCAAGCAATGCTCGTGCCAAATTTCAAATCAATCGGTTGCATAGAAGCCGAAAAAAATATATAATAGTTAAAGACATATTATTTTTTTTCCAGCTTCGTAGGGGTAGTAGGGGGTTAAAATTTTTACCATGTAATATGCTCTATAAACTGCATCATTTGGAAGCTATTTTAACTAAGTAAGTGCGGGGGCACATTTCCCTAACTTATCCGGCTATACCCTTTCAGAAAAAAAAAAGTTTTTGATACTTATTCCCACAGATGAAGATGACAGATAAGTTTTTTTTTATTTTATTTATTGTAAACAAAATTAATAGGCCTGTAACTTCGAAACAAAAACCGATTGACCTACTTTTGTGTTTTTTATTCTTACAATTATTTTACTCTCCCAAAATTTGAAGATAACGATACTGGACACCTTGTATAGTTGTATAGAAACGTATAAAAACATATTTTAAATATCTGTGACGCATCTTTTTTTTTATTTATCACCATTTGCGTTAATAATTTGATGTTCCCTGGACAAATTACTATGATTTAAAACTCAATTAAACTTTTTATTAATAATTGCGGAATTAATTGGAAATAAATAAAATATGCGTAGCTTATTCTGTAATAATTACAGTAATATCTATTACTTTATGTCAATTAATGTTTCAAGGGGCAGCGGATATGATATAACCAAGTCGTGTTATGAAAGTATAAATAAACTGCTTTTGAAAGGTCTGATATTTATTTTTGTAGTGAGCGACATTTCGTGAATCATGCGGGTTCCTCGTTTTATAGTTCAGAAATCGGATTCTTAAATAATAACTTTCTTTTTGTAACGTGGTTCAACAGAATATATTTAGTTATCTAATATATTCCAGTTCACAAAAATGTGTCATCCATGTATCTCAAGATCTCCATTTTATTGTCATTTATTTTTTTTGTATTGAAGTTTTCGGCCACCGGAGAAAGTAACCATATATTCAAAGAAGCGACAGAAAAGAATTATTATAGTAAATGACTGTTATTTAATATACTCGTTTGTTGGTTTAACATAGTTTGCAATATATTTTCTCACTCTTCGAGACATAAGATTATTTATCGATATTTATATTTATATTTAGCTTGTTCCAAAATGTTGAAGTCTGAAGATGCTTCGTGATTACAAGGGATAGTAATGTTTTATCTTTATTGCTATTACTATGGGAGCCCACCTTAAGTGTCCGTGCACTCCCCCCCCCCCCCCCCCTCCCTCCCCCTCGGATCCTTTAGGAGAATGTTTTTCATAAAGATTAAAGCCTAAGAAACAATTTAAGACATGTACTAAAAAAAAAAATTGGCTGCACTTTCAAAATGGCGTCCGTTTAAAAAAAAATTGCAAACATGTTTTTTGTCATTTAACACAAAAACTAAAAAAGATGGAGAAAAACTTTCTGCACAAAAAACAAAGTGCATAAAATTTTCTACAATTTTGTTCCTATACAATATTTGGATAGGAGTTACCATTTTCCAGATAAATGATTCAGCTCTTAAAATAAAATATAACATTCAATATAAAACGTAACACTACGGAAGCCCACCCTAACTGTCCGTCCACCCCCCGATCCTTGGAGACAATGTTTTTCATAAAGATTAAAGCCTAAAGAACAATTTAATACATGTCCTAAAAAAAAGAAACTAGCTGCACTTTCAAAATGGCGTCCGTTTAAAAAAAAATGCAAATATTGTTTTTGTCATTTAACACAAAAACTAAAAAAGATGGAGAAAAACTTTCTCCACAAAAAACAAAGTGCATAAAATTTTCTACAATTTTGTTCCTATACAATATTTGGATAGGAGTTACCGTTTTCCAGATACCACTGTTACCGTTTTCGAGATAAATATCTGCAAATTATAATATTATTATTATTATTAATTTTTTTCAGTTTATTATACTCTTCGCAAAAACGAGGAGTATATTGTATTTGATCGGCACATTTCTAAATCAGTAAATATCGCTCGTAGAGAAAAAATTTTTATATCGTTATGTTAGTGAACGAATTCTGAACAACTTTCAAAATGTCCGTCTGTCCGTCCGTCACGTTTCTTGTAAGCACGATAACTCAAGAAAGAAAAATCCGATTGTATTGAAATTTGGAGAGTAATTTAGTGTTAGCTAGAGGAAGAACCCTATAGTTTTTTAACAAAATAGATTGGTAAATAAAAAAGTTATTAGTAATTTAAAATTTAAAAAAATATTTTTTACATTTTTTTATGGTTTGTAATAAATAGAAACCTTGCGAAATGTTATTTCCTATCACTATTTTTTTTTAATACATTTTACTAATGTGCGTTTC
The DNA here is from genome assembly GCA_936432065.2 of Rutpela maculata. Classification (NCBI taxonomy): domain Eukaryota; kingdom Metazoa; phylum Arthropoda; class Insecta; order Coleoptera; family Cerambycidae; genus Rutpela; species Rutpela maculata. The sequence goes on from OW386285.2 coordinate 120,642,607, forward strand.
CTAATAATCACAATAAATTTTCTAATGGTATATATTACACTCATTAACAATTTTAGTAATAAGAAATGGTGGTGTAGCGGCAAGAGTTTCGTCTCATAATCTATACGACAACTTCTTATTTCCCCACTTTTAACCTTTACTAAAACCTATAATCAACTTTCTCCATTCCCTTTATATGTTCTATTTGTTTTTATCCTTTTTGTTATTTTGTCCTTGTTGTTTCTAAATTTTATCTTGGCCAATAAATTTTCAAAACCAAAATATTTCGTACCATATCTTTTAAATTTCCACGACATTTTCCTGGCGGCAGGAAGACCACCAGGCTGGAATTGCTTAGAACGGGTTTTTTCGTTGAGTTCTGTTTTCCCGTGCCAGCAACCAAAATTAAATAAGTGCTTCGTCTAGTGAGTGATAGTTTTATAGTGTTTTTCTTTTAATTAGTTTTAGGTCCTTGTGGACACATTTTTAATGTCTATTTTAGTTTTTAAGTCTGCCTGCGGCAGACAGGAGCACTAACCTGTATATCATCTGTCGTTAAGCCAAACCGGACCTGTTCCGCCCTACAATCACCACGACGCTGTGCGACGTAGTTGTCTGGCTGGCTCCGGACCAGGTTCCGGCGAGGCGCATAAATGTATAAAAACTAATAATAAATTGTTATTGATTGATTGATTGTCTCATAATCCAAGGGTCCCGGGTTCGATCCTCAGATCGTGATTTTTTTTTTATATTTTTTTTTTTTCACAACAAAGTTGATATCACAAAATTTAGAATGTCCAAAAACTAACATTATTTACAAGAAAAATGCGAAGAGTATCCTATAGAATGTGTAACAATTATATAAAAAGCTCAGTAAATCGGCGAAGAGTATAATGCTTCCACTAGTTTTATTTTATTTTTATGTTAATAATATAAAGTTATATTATACGCCTTACAATAATTGTCACAGTTATTTCCTCTAAGTGATTTACCGATATATGAATTTCCATGTTTTCTTAATTTTGGACTCATTTATCTGGAAAATGGTAACTCCTATCAAAATATTGTATAGGTACAAAATTGTAGAAAATTTTATACACGATGTTTCTTGTGAAAAAAGTTTTTGTCCATCTTTTTTGGTTTTTGTGTTAAATGACAAAAACAACATTGGCAACAGTTTTTTTTATGGCCGCCATTTTGAAAGTACAGCCAGTTTTTTTTTTAGGAAATGTCTTAAATTGTTCCTTAGGCTTTAATCTTTATGAAAAACATTGTCCCCAAGGATCGGGCGGAGGGTGCACTTACAGCTAGGGAGGGCTCCCCGACTATATACCGGGTGACACAGGAGATATGTAACACCCCGTAGCATGTTTATTTAAAAAGATATTATTTTGAAATTTGGTGGACTTATATAATGCGTAATTGTCCTTTTTTTGGTCTAAACAAGAAATTTTTTCCACTTCCGGTTTCACCGGAAGTGACATCTACTTCTTTATTTTAAATGGCACCCTGTATATATTTTTTTCCTATCTGATTCTACTTAAATTTCTCTTTTCAACTATGTATACCAAAATGACATTCGTTTTTAAAATGGCTGCTGAAAACCATTTTATTGCACTAAGTCAAGTTGGCTATGGAATGAAATGTGGCTGTAATTAATGCTTAATGTGCTGCGATATCAAAAGAACCCTAGTACACAATTTTGTGTTTCATATTTGTTTTGTTCTAATCAGTAGCCGAAGAGACTTTGTAGAATTTTTATATCAAATAAAAATCTCTAGACTAAATCCCCGAAATCATAAAAACTAAGATTAAAACACTAATTTTAAATTTGACCCATTTGTAAAATATTTATTCATCTTTCACTTTTACCCAATACAATTCATTGTTATGTCTGATTTTGCTTGCTTTTAAATAAAATTGTTTTCGAAGAATCTCAAAATGCTGGCCATTATTTTCCCTGCAGCGTCGAATTCTTGTATCCAGTACCTCTAAGCACATTTTCTAACTGCAATTCAGTAAACTAATTTATTGCTAACCTAACTCTCATTTTTTTAAGTCTTCCCTATTTTGCAGTGGAGTTTTATAAACCATTTCCTTTAGATGGCCCCATATGAAAAAATCAAGTGGCGTAAAATCCGGACACCTCGGGGGCCATCTAATTGGTAAAAGTGAAATATGAATAAATATTTTACAAATGGATAAAATTTAAACTTAGTGTTTCTATCTTAGTTTTTGTGATTTTGAGGATTTAGTCTAGAGATTTTTCTTTAATATAAAAATTGTACAAAGTCTCTTCGGCTACTGATTAGAACAAAACAAATATGAAACACAAAATCGTGCACCACGGTTCTTTTGATATTGCAGTACACTAAGCATTAATTACCGCTACATTTCATACCATAGCCAACTTGACTTAATGCAATAAAATGGTTTTCAGTAGCCATTTTAAAAATGAATGCCACCTTGCTATACATAGTTGAAAAGAGGAATTTAAGGAGAACCAGATAGGAAAAAAATATATACAAGGTACCATTTAAAATAACAAAGTAGATGTCACTTCCGGTGAAACCGGAAGTGGAAAAAATTTCTTATTTGTACTAAAAAAAGGACAATCACACATTATATAGGTCTACCAAGTTTCAAAATAATATATTTTTAAATAAACATGCTATTGGGTGTTACATATCTCCTGTGTCACCCGGTATATAAGCTCTGTTAAGGGAGCTAAACCAGGTGGTTAAACAAGAGAAAAACTGTATAGAGTAATTATTTCATAAAATGACAGTTTTGGCGTAACTCAGGTAATCAAACTATTAAAAAATGGCATGTGGAGCATTCACATTCACATTTCTCATTTTCACGTATTCGTTGATAAGTTCATTCCTACCTACAGAGCGGCAATAGTGGGTGCAGAACGAATGAAAATAGAGTAGATAGATATATAGATACATAGATATAATTTATTGATGTTAAAATACAAAAGTTCATACACAAAGAACAAACACAAATATGTTAAACATACTCAGGTACGAAAATATTTGTAGTAAATAACAATGTATAGAATAATGTTAAAAAATGTATAAAATATTGTTAAAAAATATATAAAATATTGTTAAAAAATATATAATACAATATCTATGTATAAATATACAATGCATCATTTAGGTAAGATTTAAATTACTGTTTAAAAACTGTGTTACTACAAGATGCTTTTGACAAAAGATATTATTATTATATATTTGAATTCTTTTTCTTGTAATGCATTACATTCTGAGGCAATATATTAAAATATTTAATACATTAATGACTTCTTCCATTACTGAGTCTTAAGAGGTTTAGATTATCCACATTTCTCGTAGAATATGACAAGCCACAATTATGTACTATCACAAACAAAAAAAGAAATCTCACAGGTATATAAACATCATCAAACTGCATTATACAAGCCGGTGGTAAAAATTTTTAAAAGAATGAAAATGTTCCAGTTCCTAAATAATTATTTAACATTATCAATTTATTGTTGTTTATAAGTTATTCATCTTAAATAACACAGGTCTACAAAAAAAAAGGACTTGTCTTAAGGTTCTCATCTAACTTTCCTGAAGTATTTTGACCCGCTGAAGCCAATTTTGGACAAAAAAAAGATTATGTCGTGTCAGCTTTTTAAGGGATAAAATAGGTGGTAAGGGAAACTGACACGTTTTTTTGTCCAAAATTGACTTCAGCATTTCAAAATAGTTCATAAAAAGTTAGATCAGAACCTTAGGACAAGAATTACCTGTCTTTTGCCTTTTTTAGGGGCTAGAAGGGAGTGGTATAAGGAAACTGACACATTTTTTTTGTCCAAAATTGGCATCAGCGCGTCAAAATACTTCAGAAAAGTTAGATCAAAACCTTTGGACAAGACTTTTTTTGCCTTTTTAGGGGAATAAAAGGGGTGATAGAGGAAAACTGACACGATTGTCTCCAAAATTGACTTCAACGTGTCAAAATACTCATGATCACATAGTTTTATATATGATTTGTACTCGCTTCTTTAAATTTATATTCGTAAAAATATTATCGAATCAATATCCATTTCTTCTACTGACATTACTTGGTAAGAGCCCAAATGATCTAAATAAATCTACGAGTAATATTACACTCTTGTCATTTGCTTTGCGGAAGTGTATATTGAAGTCGCTTGAGACGACTATTACTTTATATAATAACAAAAAAAAATGAGCTCAGTCTCTATTTCTTCGATTAGAGTTTTAGAGACATAGCACTTCAAATTTGGTCCCTCGAGGCTCTTTAAATCGATTTTTCAGACTTCTTATAAAATAAGATAAGCAGAACTTTCTATAATTAATAATTTTGCACATGTCGAGGCTATTGGGTTCTAAAATGTAGAGTATTATTATAGCACAAATCTGTAGGAGTAATTCCTTCGAAACAAACGGGGTTGCCACCTTTTGATTTATCGAAATCGGGACAAGCCTTCCTAATCCGTAAGAGGGCGCCCAGATTTTTTCCTCCAAAATTTGGGAGGAGCTCATCGCCTCCCCATCCCAAAAATTAAACTTACCAATAATTACCAATAAAGTTACCAATAATTACCAATTACCAATAATTTTGTTGGGAAATTCAAGATCTTTGAACTTTTATCATGTACCGCAATAAGCAATATGCAAACGAAGTACTTAAATAAACAATAACATTTCTTTGCAAGTATAAACCTTGTTATTTAAACTTTTGGCATTTGGCTGTGAATTAAAGACAAAATGAATAATGTTATAATAATTTTATACTTCTATCTATCTGTCTATATTTTTGGAAATTCCGAAGGTTCTTTTCCGTCGACCCTTATTATTTCGCCTTGGAGAATGATCTATTAAATGTTCAGGAATATTTGGTATATTTTCGAGTATCATCCAATATAAACTGATCGTTTTTAAATTTCTCGGCAAGCTGAGTACCCAGGTTATAACAATATATATATAGTTATATGTAGCTCTTAATATTCCACGGAGCATCTAATTCTTATGTTCTTCCACTTCATAGACATGTGGGAAAACACTCGTTCTACGTAAGAATTAGAAGGACATATTTCGTCTACAAATAAATAGCGATAGACGAATACAAGAAAATAAGTTGATTGAACCTCGATTCATGGTACAACGATACATCGTTCGATACTCTTCTACCTCACAATATAATGTAGGTACACTAAAGATCGGGATATAAGCGCATCCAGCCGGGGCCCGGGACAAAGCACTAAAAATCTATAATGTTTACTATGATGTTTACTAGGGCAACTGAGTATGTACCAGTGGTTTTGATCAACACATGTCTTCTAGAGAGAATCAGGATGAGGAGTTCTTGAAAGCCTTTATAGTTGTAATCTTCTTTGCTAATGCCTTGATTTTAAACTTCCTATCTCAGCTATTCAATCATTTATCACTTATTGAATATTATTACATATATATTTTAGAGCTTGATACACAACAATATGAAGGTATCACTTCTATACTGCAACGCGAAAGTCTAGACGATTTAGATGAATTCAATATCAGTTTAAAACTTATATAGTCATGTGTTAATGCAAACGAATCCTTGACATAGTAGAATCCATGTAGTATTATTTGAAGCCGTGAGATGCACCGTTATTTGATCTTTACAGACTTTAATGTCATCAGGTTTGGTGGTATCTATAAAGAAATGCTATACGGGCTTCACCAAAACCCTTGCATAAAATTAATATTTCTTTATGTACTTCAAAATTATTCAGTTATCCCATGCTTGTTTAAAACTATCAAATCAAATATCATTTATCAAGTACTCAGAAGCACAATACATAAAATTCGTAATAAATTATAAAATAAGGTAACAAATAGGTACACAGATACACAAAATAGTGATAAGTAATTGACGCAATTATGTCATTGTTTTGTATAAAAAACATACTAAAATAACAAAAGTTACCTATAGTCCAGTGTTTAACGGTTTTTCGCTCAGAATTCTTTCGGACAAAACCGATTGACGTGATATTTGGACAGTAATTAGGGAATGGCACAAGGAACAAAAGTTATATAGTGCCGATTTGGGCTTTTACTCTGGGGGTGAATGCCCTTCTCGGTGGTGAAAATTATTACATTCAAGATAACTACAGAAATCGATGGAGGAATAAATTCTAAGCAAAAAATGTGTTATAATGTTTTTTCGATAAGTCAATACTTTTTGAGTTAATCGTGATTGAAAATGATTTTTCATCTAAAAAATGCATGTTAAAACGATTTTTCGCGAATAACTCGAAAACCTTACGTTTTATTAAAAAAATTATTAAAAGCAAAAATGAAGCTTATAAAATTACAAATCGATTGTTTTTTTTTTTAATTTCTGTAGATGTAATACGAACCAAGTTATGGCGCGTTGAACGTGACTTTTTGTTCGTCGAAAACTGAATTCGAACCTTTCAACGTTAAATAACGGAAAAACGGAACATTTTTGGAGGAAAACATATAAGACATTTTTAACAGTACGTAAAGAGACCTTTAAAATGAGCTCTGGTAAAAGTTATCATAAAAACTAACGGAGTTATGATGAAAATAAAATGGTTGTCTCGTTTTTTCGGAGAAAAAATCAGCAATTAAACCAATGACTTCACCACAAGAATTGAAATTGAACGTAATCATTTACAATTTACTTTACTTAAGTACTAGTAATATGTTCTAGAAGCTTAATCGGTTTGGAATGCCTAGATTTGAAAAAAAGTTTGATTCTAATTTGAAATGATTTTTGAAATTTAAAAAATTTTCATTTTTTCACAATAATTCAAAAACTAAAGAAGATACGTAAAAAATACTAGAGTATGAAAATTAAGTTTTTCTTTTGCTGAAAATTTTATTTTTTTTTTAATTTTTCTAGGATAAAAATTAATTGAGATAACACCGTTATAAGTTTGCATTTGAGTGCGAGGACCACCTTCCCCGAGCCCTTTAAACTCAAAAATCTCAAATACAAAGGTTCAGGGAAGTTCAATTTTATATGCCTTATAATTCTCTGCAAAATAGTTTTTGGAGCGATTAAATAGCTTAAAAATGAAGGGAGTTATCGTTGAAAAACTAATTCGGTGATATTTTGGGAGCATGTTATTTTTAAGAGATCAGGTGGAGATATTTTATGATAGTACTTCAGAGTTGGAAGAAATTTTAGAAGCCGGTAGGTACAGTAGGCACAATATTACTGTACGGAGCTGCTAAGGAGATACAGTTAAAAAAATTGAGCCGTGTCGAAGACTTATCAGCGTTTCTCGAGCAGATGCGCTATGATTCCTTTATTAAGGCTACCACTAAAAACAGTGCTGTGAGATTATCATCCCTTGTTCCGACACCCTGAATGAGCACATTAAGATGGTTTATTTACAAACCCAGATGTGGCTTGGGAACAAAAATATTCGTCCAACTGATTGGGGATGGATTAGTAATGAAGGATTTTTACTACCAATCAAAAAGCTGGATATGCCTGCACCGGAAGGACTCCTCAAAATGATATTTGTGAGGCGGAAAGCAGAAAGGGACCACTTGTCGGCGATGTCAATTTTTCAGTACAGTTGAAATTAGTGGTTTGGGTCAAAATTATCGATTTTCGGATTTTGTCCTTTACAAGTTGTAATCGATTACAAAACCGATCTAATTGGATGAAACACTTAAAATAATCGATAAAGTAGTCAATGTTCAGCCCTGGAAAGGTACCTCTTGTCGCTTATGGAGAAATATGAAGAAATAACATGGGATCGACAAGAGGTCCCTTTTCATAAACGCACTAGTAACTTAAACAAAAAAAATCATAGAGACACGATTTTTGCACCAAATTGTTCAGAATTAGAGCTTAATTCATTTAATATCAATAACTAAAAACCGGAAATTGCCGACAAGAGGTCCCTTTTTGCTTTCCGCGTCACATTTTGTAATTGCAAAAAAGAATGCGGTGGTGCTTGTAGCTGCCGAAAAGTTGGACTTTTTTGTAACGCAACATGCGGAACATGCTCCGGTGACAACTGTGAAAATTGTCTTTCAATTACAGACCAAGAGGAGGAGGTCGATAGTAATAATAGTGATGAGAGTGATGATAGTTTTTCTGATGATCCATGGATTTTCAGTAATAAAACATGCTGTTATAATGTAAATAAAAATTTTAATTTTCCCCTTTAAACTCATTCGATAATTTCAGGTTTTAATTTTAAATAAATATGGTAGTTAATTTTATCACGAGGGCGGTTTGTAATGGATGAAACGTTGCAATAAATCATAAATTGTATTATAAACAGTGACGGGAGTTAATTTTATCACGCGGGTGGTTTGTAATGGATGAAACGTTGCAATAAATTATAAATTGTATTATAAACAGTGACGGGACTTTATAATTCATTATAAATGCACCACTTAAACATTTCAAGCTGCTGAAAACTAATTTTTTTTTAAATTTCATCATAAGGTGGTTTTAAGGGGTTGAAACGTTGCAGCATATCATAAATAATATTCCAGGATATGAAATAATGTTTATTCTACATATTTAAACATGATTTCAAACTATGTAACGCTTAAATCTATGTTTTTAATTTTTTTCTAAGAAGGGGTAGTTTTCACCCCCAAATAACAAAAAGCACACATCAGGAACATATAACTTTTTGAAGAATTACAAATTTTCATCAAAATCGATGTTGTACCGTCAAACGCTGCTCCACTAAAAACCTGTTACAATTTATCACAACGCGCAAAGCAGACATCATAATTTAAAAATTCGTTGATATCTAGAATGCCTCTTTCCTTGCGAAATATTTTATTACATGTTTATATCACCTCTGAGGGATTTCTAACATGTGAGGGAATATGTTACATAAAATAAGTCCAAAATGACTATAAACGTAATCACTTGACTTTAATCTGTTATAATCGAGTTTTATGTTAAACTGATTTCTAATATTGTAATTATCATTAATGCCCTTTCTTTCGAACAAGTGAGCATTCAACATGCATATACAGCGTGTTGCAGTTTCATGAAACCACGATTGTATCTCAACAACTACTAATGCGACCTTTTTAAAATTTGGGTGGTTGATCACTGCCCCAAATTCAATTCGCGAGTATTTTGTATGGGTGTATTTCCAAAAATGTGTATTAGCGATCATTTTAGAAAGGAATGTAATCAAATATCCTTAAACACCTTAAAAAAAATCCCTTTTTGCAAAATTAATTACATCGAGTTATGTTCAGAAAATGTTGAATGTTTCTAGAGATATATGGGTAAAAATCGTATTTATCGTTTTATTTTGATTTAAGGACAGTTGCAAAGCAAACCATATTGCCCCATTTAAACGTGTATCCTCCATGTTCTATCTAATCTTAACAACGCGGTGTTATCTGCAAATAATACGAGGTCAGTTTCCGCTACGGCATATTATTCATATTATTTACACTCGTATCGTATACTGCTTACGATTTGATAAGTAGCTGACTAATTTAACATTGAGTTACTTCAACTTTTTTGACAACACATGGTGTGAGACACAGCAAAAGCCTTCTGCAAATCACAAAACTTAATTTTTCCTTTCTTAGCCGTCTTCAATTTTATGTATAAAATGCCTCATTTGTTGAATTATTAGTAAATGAAGATAGGTAAAAGATTGCTAATTATAAATAGTGGTAATGATGGAAATTTATTTAAAAATTTGGAGGAGCGAAACCAAAAGAAATGTTGACAAGGTAGTTAATAAATAATGAAAATAGGGGATGACAGAAAAGACCAGTTGAAAGGCGAAAAGGATTATAGGGACGGACAAATAATAAAATTAATAATCGAACTCAGGTTATGGGAAGATTATTTTGTTGTTAAGGGAGCATATATTTATGTTTTAAAAAAGAAACAGAACTTGAAACGACGAGTTTAGAATTCTAAGATAAAATATATTATAAAAATTTAAATGGTTTCAAAATTTTTAAATAATTTTCTTTCTAACTAGTTAAATTGACAGGATTTTCATTATGGAAACAGTTTTCTGTATTCAATATGTTTAAATAAATATTTTAAACCTAAGAAAGGCTTTTAACGATTGCGTGTTATAACTCCATTTTTTTAGAACTTTTACTTTTCTGCCTGTGCTTCCTAACGTCGCCGTCGTCACAGTGGGGCAGGAGACCCGAAAATCTGGCAAAAAATCTGAAACTTGACTAATGATCCAAAAATAGGTTCAGGTTTATAGAAAAATTATTTAATAAAATCATTTCTCAAAAAGGGGTGGGTTTCAGGGGATGGAAATATTATATCAACAAAAAATTACGACATTTTGTATTTTTATGTATTCTGTAATGCTAGTGATGGGAAAAATATTTTGCAAAATCTAACTTATAAAGGTTTTATAAGTATCGAAAAAACATTCGAATATAATAATTATTATATATTTGTTAAAAAGCGTTTCAAGCTAGAAATAATTTCAATTTTAAAAATGAAGGGCAAAATATGGGTATAAATTTCAAACGTAATGTACTTATTTAATAAATAAAGAATACATTTAAAAAAAAATGTCTTTCTGAAATTGATCGGCAATGTCTACCTTTTCGGCGCGATTTCAGGTCGAAAAATGCACAATTCCAGTATTTTAGTCCGTTGCTAAGAAACTATCAGAAAACAGACCGGAAAAGATCCGTTTCCAAGCAATGTATATTTTAGACAGTAAATAAATACACGCAGACAAACCAACTCACATTAAAATTGCATTTATTAGTAATCAGTTAGATTGTAATGAAGAAATGTTATGCATTAATACAAATTCCTTAATTTATAATAATATTGATTGTGATTTCAGAAAAAAATAGTATGTGTACTTCGGTGTGAAAGCACATTCCCGGACTTCGATGCTTGTTGGCCTCGGCTAGCGCCTCGTCCAACAATTTGCATCGGCGTCCGAGAAAGTATTGCTTTCATACCTAAATACACAATATATTATTGTCGCACTTGTAACGAAACTAAATGTTTCATTATTACTAAGAACAATTAACATTTTACACTGACGACTTTAAATTGGCATTTACAAAAATATTACTGCTTATCACAAAATTATAAGTACTAAAAAATGTAATACACACCTGAACTTTAATACAGTAATAAACAAATAAACGAGCACAAAAATCTAATAAAACTTTAAAATTCACAACGCACTATCTGCAGTACTCGGTTTTGACTAATGTGGGCGTTGAAATAAATCATGTAATGGCCAATTGCATGGGCGCAGCCAGGGGGGGAGCCATATTCTCATCAGTGAAGAGATAGCTTCATTAACATTTAATATAAGTTTGAGTTGAGTGAACAAAAACGAACTTTTGTCATCACTTAGAGAATATAAGATAATTTTAATAGAAAAAATCAATATTGTATTAAATTTTAATACTTACGTTTTTGCTAAAATCGCTAAGTATCATTATTAATTATTAATTTAAAAAGGATATCTGATAAGCGGATCAAAAAATGTCAAATTTAAAACGTTCATATATACAGAACTATTGAAATATTTGCTTTAAGTTAGATCTACATATAAAAAAGTACATAAATTATTTATAAATAGACAATTAATTATTCAAAGAATCGTCTCAATGAGGAAGTTACCGCAATCTTCCTAAGTTTACTACTTTTTCTCACGCATAAAATTTAAAAAATAGATACCAGTTATTTACTACGTTTTATATAAACACTCTAATAATATTAATTAAGTTCTCAGTGAATTATTTCCGTATTATTCCATTTTAAATTCTTCACACGTTGTTATACTACAGTATGTTAATTAACAAGGATTGAAATTATAAACACGTATAAGATGTCTATATCTGTGTCTATATTGTTGATATTCTACTGATTAATTCGACCGTGCAAATCAGATGAAAGGAGCTTTAATGTGTTACTATAATAGGCTGAGAGACGACCGCATGTAACCCCACGTTATCGAACAGCTGATTAATTCATGATAGATTCGAGAGAATATGTACCAAATCAAATCAAATGTCAGATTTATTGCATATTTAGGGATGTATTCTCGACACTCGTTTCCGTATCCAGCCGGACATCCGCTACCCAAAGCTCCGCGGCAATTGAAGGGCGAGGCGGAAACGAGGTCGAGGTAAAATAACATAAATTGTTACAATTACTCTACCTAGTAGGAACAAAAATAATACCTGGTGGTAAAAAATATGCAAAATTTAGGAATAATATCATTCGTAATGATAATTTTATTTTATGGGTTATTATTGTAGTAGAAGGTATTATCTTTAGCTTCTATATGGTCCGGACACTTGCTCTTACCTTCAAGGGTTGAAAACCACCTCTAAATTTAGATATTTAATTTTTAAAAAGTATGACTGATTTATTTTTGAAACGTATGTTTTTGAGATCGTTGATTACGAATATAAAGTCAAAATTAAAAAAAAAACAAAATAGCGGCTTCAATATAGCTGATGGAATTTTTTTCTAAAGCAAGTGTTTTAAACGGACAAACAAAATTGAGCATCTAGGTGATGCTATACATTAACGAAAAATAGTATTTTTGATCAAAAGAAAATTATTGGACAATTACAATAACAAAATGGCAATATTTTGTTGTAAAAAATTTGAAAACGCACATTGTTACGGCCATAACTTCTTATTTTTTATGATACAGAAACAAGCAGAAACAATATTGATTGAATGTCTTTAATTCTGTTCTTTAGAATTTTTGATGGAAGTGTCATAGTTTCTAAGATATTCAACATTAAAATTAAATAAATCATCCTATAAACGTTCGAATACCATCTATAAACTTCTCTCTCCGAAACCATTAATCCTACGTAAATATAAAATTAAAACAAATTAATTCTCAGTTTGTAACCTTTATTTTTCACAAAAACTAGTATTTATGATATGTAGCCCAGTAAAATTACGAGAAAGCTGGTTTTTTGTGGAAACCTTCATCGAAGAGCCTTAGTACATCCTGAGAAGTTCGAGCAATTTGAGCCTTGGGGTTTTTTTGGAAGGGGGGTTAAAGGGAAAATTTTCAGTTTTTTGTCATTATCTCGAAAAGTATCACTTTTTCGACAAAAATAGTTATTAGCAAAAACATTTATTACAAAATACTACACAAAAAACGTCATTACACTTTTTTTCGTAGGATCAATCGTTTTTGAGTAAAAGTTACGGAAAAATACAATGTCCCTAATTTTTTAACAGTAACAAACAGTAGACCTAATCCACATCTGACACTCAAAACAACCCATAAATCGTTCGTTCTCTTCTAACAGGTCTAATTCCGTGTCAACTTCATCGTCCTCTTCATAAAGTCCTTCGTCAATTGGCTGATCAGTTGATGGTATCGTATCTTCAACTATGTCTTCATCTATAGCTCCGTTCTTATTATCTATTTCTTCCGTCGCGGCGTTTAAAGAAGATTTCCCACGGCAATGCCCGCATACTGCAGAACAGCGGAGACCTAGTTTTCTGCAGCTATAACTAGCGTTACAGCCTTTGGTACAGTTGCAGAATATAGTATTGATCAACTGATCGGGAGCCGGTGACAAGAGATTTTGAATGGGTTCCAATCTATTGTTGATGATCTTCCATCCCCAGTCTTCAGGATTTAACTCATTCTACTGGGACTAGAACCGACGCGCGGCGGTTGGCGGGAACGTTGAATAATTTTGATGGTAAAATTTAAAATATATAATATTAGAGTAGACGAAGGAAGAACTGGACTACAGGTTGGAACATTTTATCATGTTTTTAAATGTAAAAAATGCGCCGATCACGACGGTAATGTCCAAATTTTTCAAAAATGGGCCCTTGTGAAATATTTTCGGAAAGCTGAAAAATTGCACATTATGTATAATGTTAATTATTTCTTTTCCTTGCAATTTTCTGAAATAAAAAATGGTAACAATATAAGTTGTGTGAGATCATGTTTTCCATACGGAGAAAATATGAAAATCAAAGTTTTACACTTTTCAGAAAATTTGTATTGGAAAATCGCTCTGGATGGAGAGTATTTTAAAAGGGTAGCACATACTGTAGAAAAATTTGAACACCACCATCGTATGCACTCTGCATCTTTTTACAGATAAAAACATATTTCTCCCAAGGATAAAATTTGATACTAATGACAGCTTACGTACAATACATACCTACTTTTGTATCCATATTTCTTGTAACCTTAATGAAGTCCATCCGTTAAGAGACAAATAAATTTTTAAAAAAGTTGTCTAGTTTGTTTCTCTTTATTTTAAGAACAAATACAGTTTTTACATTTCTTTTATTGCTTTTTTTATTATCGTGCAATATTTAAATGACTGAATGAAATTTAGTTGCAAAACGTATATCTTCTATAAATTCCACCCCCTTTTAATATATAATATTGCTGTTTGGGGATTATCTCACGAAGACAAATAGAATATTTATAAAGCAAAACAACAGTAGAAACAGTAGAAACTAGAACTAATTTATCTGCAACCGCATTTGCTATTTCTTTTTCTGCTGCGTCTACTATTGTTTATTACTGTTTTTCTACTGCTTGATAATTTCTAACCATTTTTTAAATCGATTAATGTCTTTCTTGGATTTGGGAATGGATGTCTTTGTGAAACTTTGTCCTCAAATTAGACACACAACATTTTATGTCGTATTGTATATCTTTGAAACGATTGATCCTACGAAAAAAGTGTAATGACCTTTTTTGTGTAGAATTTTATATTTTTGCTCATGACTGTTTTTGTCGAAAAAGTGATACTTTTCGAGATAATGGCAAAAAACTGGAAATCCTCTGGTCTACAAGATGCCAGTTTTTAACAGTTTTCGTGGAATATAGTATCGTACTCCAATTTAATAACATAACATCTGGAAGGAGATACCTGTTGCTAAAATAAATCTGTCGATAATATTTTAACATTAATGTTACATAAAATGCACACCAGATGAATGGATTTCAAGTATGACTTACCGCGATTTTCTTTAACGTTCACTATTACTAAAATCTGAATCGAAAATAGTACAATAATTGTTAAAGTTCCTTTGCTGTCTGTTTAAGTGTCGTTATTAATACCTCACTTCTATGAAATTTCTTAATATATACCATACATATACTAATTTATATTCTACATAATACGAGTGACAGTCCAGGGAAATAATTTTAGAGCAGTTTGCTTCCTCAAAAAAAATACTTATTATCAAAATTTGTCCATAATAATTGTGAGCAGGTATATCACAAATTTATGTTTAAATATTATACCGTAGCGATTATTTTCTGGAAGTTAACATTTTTTTTCTAGCGGCGCGGGACATCAAATATGATAGTTTTGAAATTTTCACTCATATTTGCAAAAGAAACAAAAATTTTAGGTTCCTTCGAAAATCTCTATAGTTTAAAATGCAATTTCTTTCTAAAGCAAGTGCTGTAAATGGATGAAAAAATTAAGCGTTTAGGTCATACTATATGTTCACGAAAAACAGTACGTGAGAATATATTTTTTTTATTACTGACTACTTAAATTAACAAAATGGCGACGTTTTTATTAAAAACATGAGTACAATTATATTGTTTCTGTCATAACTTCTTTGTTGCTATAGAAATAGTAAAAAATCATTTGAAAGCCTAGTTAATGGTCTTTCATTTTGGACTTAGCAGATTTGACGTTAGTGCTATAGTTTCTGAGATATTTAATATTTAAACTAAATGCTTCTTATACACGTTCTAATGCCATTTTTATACTTCCAGATCTCAGGGACCATTAATTCGACCGAAATTTGGAACAAAACGAAATTCGTAATCAGTTTATTAAGCTTTCTTATTTGTCTCTAGAATTCTTTCGCTTAATGTAATACTTTTCGAGTTCTTGACGAAAACTGTTTTGAAATACCTTTTAAGCTAAAATCGCAATTTTCAAGCTGCTATAACTTGAAAGTTATCAATTTATATTAAAAATTGCATAGAACTTTTTTTTTTCAAAATTTTATTCTCTTTAAGCTCCAATGATTTATTTTAGATTCCACCTACCGAAAAAAGCAAGCTCAAGCATAATATAGAAACTTTTCATTAATGCGTTTACTAAACTGCCAAAAAGAACGAAATGTAATTCACATGACGTTATTCAGAAGTTAAAACCTCTTGTTACTGTACTATAACTCATTGTAGAAAAAGCACATGCACTATTTTAAATTTGGATTACTGAGTTAGGAAATAAACATACTGAAAATAGCTGCTGGTGACAATGAAATGCAAAAGGAGAGTGGCATACCAAGTCGCTGAATTTTTTGTAATTATTATGTTTTTCTAATTTTTATAATTGTTTTCAAATTTAAAAAATAAGCAAGTAAAAACGAAAAAATACATAAATAAAAGAAGGGAAGAAAGGTCCGGAATTTATGAAATTAGTTTTAAGGATTGTAATTTGTATGATGGACAAACAAAACATTCCATCATAACAAGATTTAAGGAACATGTGGCTCATACCAAAAGTGGAACAAGTGAAAAATCTAGTGGTTCCGAACCTGCCTTTAATAGCAATGATAGAATAGATATCAATAATTTAAGGTTACTTAGAAACTGTAACAAATAACAAGCAACTGGATGTTTTTGAAAGGTTAGAAACTGCAAAATAGTATGAAGAGTGACAAGCAGCCTATTCCAAATAGTCTGCTTTATTGGTTATAAGGACACAATTCGTTGAACAGAGAGACAGAGTTTGGTTCGGGATTGCAGGATAGGTTGAGCGAAATAACCAATGAGATTATTAAGTATAAATATAGGAATGTTTTTAGTTGTACCTTAGCTTTAATCATCCCCAGATGATGCTAACATGGTTGGCGAAAAGCGCGTTGACTGATAGTATTCGCAAGTTGTTCAAGTGTTTTGGTGTTTGTGAAAACTACTACAGAGGCAGAATACAAAATAGTAAAATATTACGCTTACCCTCTCAGAATAATCAGCTAGCAAAATAAACTGCCCTGGTGGAGTAGCCACTGCAATAGCTGTTATGCTTCTTATCCATTCTGGCGGTGGGGATTCCCGCTTCATTAGGTTCTTGAAACCAATAGTGAATACTACTGCAAACGCCGACAGCAACAGGGAATCTCTAGCAAACAGAACTAAAAAAAAACATTTTTGTTGATGTCAATTACATTGTTCATCTATACAATGACTGGCTAGTTGGTACGATACCAGTGCCATTGACACTTATACACATACACACACATTATGTATACAGTTGCAAGCCCTCTTTGTAATGAAAATGTCTTCTATTTACAGAAAATTGAAGTTGTAGTTTGTAGTTTAACTTCTCCATACAGGCTGTCCCAGAAATGGACCGACCAAATAGTGCGGTGATAGGGGAGGCCATTTCCAATCAAAATAACCAAATGTGTGGTTATAATGTGTTATCCTATTGTTGATGATCAAAAGTCAATTTTTGTATTTTTCCCTGAAAACGCCTAGTCCGTCCACTAAAAATTAATAAAAACATATGTGAGTTGTTTGGTTGTTTTTTGTTTTTAGTAGGTTTTAAGAGGATGCACCTTTCCAATAAAACCATTTTTATGAACTCTGTTATCTTCTGTCAAATAGAAAAAAGGTTTTGTGAACACTTTCTGTTCATAAAAAAATTCAGTTAAAATTTAAATGACTTTAGCAGAAAAAAACTTAACCCTAAGAAAGTTGACTAACTATCACAAAAAGTTGTCCATTTATTTTAATTAATTATTAATTATTTTAACTCTTTTTCCATAAAAGGTAGATTTGTTTCCGAAAATATCTAAAGAAGTGCATACGCGAGAGATTTCGGCGTAACGAGAGCAATGTGATTAAAATAATAACGAATGGGTGCTTCGACTAATTAGAAATTTGATTATTTTTTAGTACTTATTCTATCAAGCTATATCTTATCTCAAACCCGCCTGATAGTGGAAGAACAAGGGAGAACGTGACTGGCGCCCTTAATAAATAAATTGGTGTCGCGTCATTCAGACGTGGGGCAATAAGTTCTTCTAAGAAAAAATTTTAATGGTCGGGGTAAAAATTTGTATTTTTATTTTTTTTTCAGATTTGGTTTGAAATGAAATATGAGGTCCTCGTTGGATTCTAAGCACTTTTTCTTAATCAAAATTTTCGAAATTCTGTCAATTTGACCCATTTTTCGGTACCACCACAGAAAAATGCGAATAAAATGCGATTTACAAAAAGATTACAAGGTAGTAGTTAATTTGAACCTCAGATTCGGATTCAGCGCGGCAAAGTACATGAGGGTGTTATGGTCTTTTTTCTGGTACAACATACTTTCCTTTTTTTGTGGGGCTGTGTGTTATTGTCAGAGCACATGGTGCAGATTTCGAACACTTATCGCAACAATTGAAAAACAATAAAAATCCCAGTTTTATTAATTTTGTTTTATTTCTGACAAACTAGCTATCTTAATTCTCTTATAAAATATGTTTTTTAACCAACACGACTTAATTGTAAAAAGAATTTATAAAAAAAATCTGTTCTGAATAACCCCATGTGTCATACCCGTGCTAGAATCTGCATTAAATGGACAACTTTTTTTGATACTTGGCCAACTTTCTATAGTATATTATATTCCTGTCGGGGCCACTTAAAAATTAAATAAAATTATTTTTTTGATTTAACAGAAGACCACAGAGTTCATGAAAATGCTTTGAAGGTACACCCACTTGGGTCAGTCAACTTGCCCCCACCCCAGTTACTTTTTCTTCTCCAATTTGCTAGCACACAATGTTTAGACCTAGCACAACCATTTTTAAAGCTAGCAAACTCCTGGGTAAATAATAAATAGGAGCTGTTTTCGTGGGGGGGGGGGAGCAAGTTGACGCTAGCCCCCCCCCAGTTATTTTTTCTTTTTCAATTTGCTAGCACACAATGTTTAAATATAGCACAACCATTTTCAAAGCTACAACACCTACCGGGGCGGTAATATACAGGGTGTAAATTTTGTCCTCAGACCCCCCCTCCTCCCCAGTTATTTTGTTTGTCTTGAATTTGCTAAAACGTAATGCTTATACCTAGCACAACCACTTTCCAAGCTAACGCTCCTACAGGGTCGATAATGTACAGGGTAGAAATTTTGTCCCGCCCACAGATATATATTTTCTATTATTACTCAGATGAAGGCTAATGTCTGTACCTATTTGTACGTAAAATTCAATCTCACGCAAGTATGGCGACCGGGTAGAGCGGCGCAATCGCATTATGTAAAACGCCAGGGTCGGCTCTATTTTTATTGCAAGTGTTTTTAATTTGTCTTTTTTCAGAAATCATCAAAAATATGCGTGTATAGATTGACATTTCTTATATAGTTAACCTTTGTCTTAATTACTTCCACATCCAGTGGAAGTATAGTAACGACAAAAAAATTTTTGAAAATTTTTATTGTTCAAATAGGTTTAAAATGTCATGAAACGTCGAGATTTCAAGTTTGAGCGAAAAAAAATTTTCTGTCTGTCTGTCGGTCTGTCGATCTGTCTGTCGGTCTGTCTGTCGGTCTGTAACTTTTTTTGTGCGCACGTTTACTCTGGAACCGTTTGAGATATTGACTTGAAATTTGGCACACATATGTACTTTAACGAGATCTAGAACTAGATTATATTTTCATCTTGTTCCGTCGAAGGGTTGGGGTTGGGGGTAAATTTGGAGTAAATAGGTAAATCAAGCAGGTAAGAGTTCATAAAATTGATATTTAGTATAGACAAGAGAAGCTAAGGTCTCAAAACAAATTTTGGCATTAGCCACCCCCATTACCACCCTCACCCCATTATTAAAGGGGATGAAAAAAAAAATGTGATTTAGTGTGTGTACAAGAACCAGAAACCTCAAAATATTTTTTACTTTATCCACCCCCACCCCCACCCCACTACCGATGTGGGGTATCGTTTTATGGGTTTTTGGGGTAGAGGATTTCAAATATTATATTATTAAAGTTCCATAAACAATTATTTCCAGATACAAAATTTTTTCGTTGTGTGAATAGGATAGAAAATCCGGATGTGGAAGTAGTGATTCCTTGGGCAGCGGTTTTTTTTATTAAAGAACATAAAAGTTGTCGTTCCCAAAACATAATTATTTAATTTTCAATTTTTTGTAGTAAACGTTCTTGATAATGTACGATCATATTGAGAGTTGAATACAGAGTCCATCAAAAAATAGAGTCATAATTTGTTTTATAACCTTAAATGCAGTAATTCACAAAAATACTTTTTTGCATAACTGGACCGAATGGTTTAAGAAATAGGATTCAATTTTAAATTAACAAGGAAAAAATTAAAAATCCCACCAAAAAATTAACCAAGCCGTTCCGACCCTAACAAAATACACTAATGACGCAGACATCGTCTTAACCATTTGAAATTTGAAAAAATGCCTCATATAACAATTGTAGGAACTAAAGTAACATATTTTAACATAATTTTTAAATCTACAGAGTGTTTCACATAGTGGTGGCAAGGATTTCTTAAATCGAATACCCATTTTTTTTTTATAAATTTACATTTGAATTCTCTATCCAAGGATATGTCATTTTTGGATAAGAAATCCGCAATTCTTTTTTTTTACCATTTCAGCAATGTCTCCCATGATTGAAAAAGAATTGAGTGTAGATCAAGTTCTAAGTAGACTCCAGCTTCTGATCCACAGTCCATTTTTTAACCATTGGTGTAGATTGACACGTCCTGATCATCATGGCCGGGCGCGATCAAACTTACCTTAAAGTTCTTGTCAAAATTGTATGTAAGGGGATACGAATGCGTGTCCATTCCCAGGATAGGAATTTGTTTTGTAACCTCTTCTAGAATACGAGCATGTCTTGTATCCGTGCCCTTAATATACCATTGGCTTACGGATTACAATCTCAGAGCAGTCCTTAACTCAACCTCCTCTATGAATAGACTCAAAGAAGGGATGCAGAGGTTTCCACTCCATTATAGTTGTAGATGTCGTTTTCATCATACCGTAACGCAACATGTCCTTTTTGCCATTTTTTGCCTTGCTCTGGGTCTTATCACAGCAGTATACACTATACAGCCAGCGAGAGATCCTGAGTGAAGAACCCCAGGACTTACTGACTGCCCTGCGACACTTCTAGAAGGCCAATTGGGATCTCAAAAGATCAAGTCGCGAAGTCGCTAACGACTCTTATGATGATCACGATATGCTTTGCTCCGACTGCTCCCAAACTTACATTGGACAAACTAACAGACGCATTAGCAACAAAATATACGATCACCGCCTGGCAGTTAGAAAAACTGATCACGTTTTCACTAGCCCGGCATCGCCTCCCAAGAATTCGACCTCAAGAAAACGATAACACCTGCCTATTTTGAGAAAAATCAAATAATCCGCGAAGAAATCGGAATTGAGAACCGATTTAATTGCCTGAATAGGGAAATAATTCTGACACCTTTAGTTGTGTTATCTGATATATTTGTCGCCATTTAATTACTAGCACGCGGTATGATAACTATTTTTTTGGTAATTATCTCATCAATCGACTTGAATGAAGTTTACTACTTCACTTTGACTAGGTGCCATAATAATAATTTGCTAAAGGAGCAATATACTTCTAATACGGCTCTGACCGAAACAATATAATATGACATTTCCGCAACTTTCTATCACTAATCGCTCACATTTAATGCCATGTTTATTTTTATTAGTACTAGATCTAGAAGTGTAAGGGTCAGAAGAATCTTGTATCGACTATCCAACACGATATAAGATTGCAGGCGGAAAACAACAAATCAAATCATTTGATTTTTTAAAGAAGTGTGAAACTAATAATAGAAAAGAGAACTAAGTATCTACTACAAATAATGCGGTTAGAAAAGTGACAATTACTTATTTTAGGACAACAGTTAATATAAAAGCAAAAAAATAGTTATTATTTACTAAATTGCTGACGTATTTGTTAAATTCACAAATATTTGTTGTTTATTGAAGCATAAAGTCATCCATATGATATAGCTTGTTATCATCAGATATACAGGATGTCCTCAGGAGCATTAGCTATACTTCGCTAGATACTTTGCTTCAAAATAACACTAAAAATACTGTAACTTTTTTCCTGGAACATTCTCGTTCCAATCTTTATTCATCCTTAAGGGTTAAATCTAGAAGAAGGCTTTTGCCCATAACCTCCAAAGTATTATATGATTGATATTATATGATGCGCAGCACAATGGGAGCACAATGGGCCACAAGGCCTGAGTGCGGCTACCCTTCGTCGCCCCGCTAAAAGAAGAAGAAGAAGAAGATATTATATGATTGTTATAAAGTTTTGACAGCGTATAGTATCTGCGATTAAAAAATATGGCGCCTTCGTGTTTTATGTCGGTAGTCAGGGGTGGAATATTTCTAATGCTTTAATCCCTAAACCTTGACATACAAAATTTTTGAAATTTGAAGTGAGATTTTCTCAATCCTTAAACAATTTTGTAATTAAATGTACCGCCTTGATAGCTATTATTTCATTCATTGACATGATAGCCAGTGAGAGCTCATTATTTCAAAACATTGCACCAATCAAATATCATTATTAGTAGTAAAACTAGATCGGCTTTTGATGCATTGAGTATGCAGTTTTATCAACAATAAAATCATAAGAGCTTTTTTTATCGGATAAATTTCTCTTTGTAACAAAATAATTTTGCCAATTAGTGATTTTATATGAAAAAATCGCGAGATCGGAGGTCGAGAAATTTTGTCAAATGTCAGTTTTTCGAGCAAAATTACTGATTGGCAAAATTTTGAGTTAAAAAGAAATTTATCCATAAAAGAAAAGCTCGAGTGTTTTTTGGCAAGATAAATTAACGACAGAATATGTGAACGAACAACAGCAATAATTAGCTGTATTTATAGAATTATTTGAATGAACAGTTATTAAAAACACAGTTATAAATTGTTTGGTTTGGTGTACTGATTTCTATATTCTCTTCTCTAGTTTCCACACATGTCAAAATTTGACATGTGTGGAAACTAGAGAAGAGAATATAGAAATCAGTACACCAAACCAAACAATTTATAACTGTGTAACAGCTATAATTTACGAATATTTAATATTCGTAAATTATAGCTGACAGTACAGATTTTAAAGTGACGTGCGACTACTAGATGTACTCTGCTTTTGAGGAACAGGCATTTTTATCAACAGTAAAATCACAAGAGCTTTTTTTTTATCGGATAAATTTCTCTTTGTAACGAAATAATTTTGCCAATCAGTGATTTTATGAGAAAAACTGACATGAAAAAATCGCGAGACCGGAGGTGGAACGATTTTGTCAAATGTCAGTTTTTCGAGCAAAATTACTGATTGGAAAAATTTTGAGTTAAAAAGAAATTTATCCATAAAAGAAAAGCTCGAGTGATTTTTGGCAAGATAAATTAACGACAGAATATGTGAACGAACAACAATTAAAAATAATTATAATTTTCTCAAAACGACTCATATCGTACAGTATAGTTTCCACAAGACTTAAAAATTATAGCCGTCAGTACAGATTTTAAAATGACGTGCGACTACTAGATATACTCTGCTTTTAAGGAACAGGCATTTTTATCGTGATAAAAAACAATGCACCTTTTTTTATCGCTGTCAAAGTGACAAAATGTGACTGTCAAATTGACTTTTTTATATAGGACTTAATTTATCAACAGTAAAATCACAAGAGCTTTTTTTTATCGGATAAATTTCTCTTTGTAACGAAATAATTTTGCCAATCAGTGATTTTATGAGAAAAACTGACATGAAAAAATCGTGAGACCGGAAGTCGAGCGATTTTGTCAAATGTCAATTTTTCGAGCAAAATTACTGATTGGAAAAATTTTGAGTTAAAAAGAAATTTATCCATAAAAGAAAAGCTCGAGTGATTTTTGGCAAGATAAATTAACGACAGAATATGTGAACGAACAACAACAATTAAAAATAATTATAATTTTCTCAAAACGACTCATATCGTACAGTATAGTTTCCACAATACTTAAAAATTACAGCCGACAGTACAGATTTTAAAATGACGTGTGACTACTAGATATAATCTGCTTTTGAGGAACAGGTATTTTTATCGGTGATAAAAAACGATGCACCTTTTTTATCGCTGTCAAAGTGACAAAATGTCACTGTCAAATAGACTTTTTTATATAGGAGTTAATTTATCGGGTATTAATACACAAGAGGTCGATTTTTTACCGGGTAAATTTTTTTTTAACAAAAACCTTGTTTTCCCACGAAAATTATTCGAGAATTAAGGGCATGGAGGAATCGCGACACGAAGTGGAGCGATTTTTTCTATGTTCCTTAATTCGAGCAAAATTTTCATGGAAAACATGAGCCACTCAAAAAAAAAAATACCCAAGGAAGTCAACCTCATGTGAATTACAGAAGATTAATATATGATTAAAAAATATTATCTAAAATAATTATTAAACCAACAAAACTGTTTATTTAAAGTTTCAAAAATAACAAGTTACACTGAAAAATAGAAACTTTTTCTAATGTTTTTTATCATGTTATAACCGTCGCGTCAGTCAAAATATTTGCAAGTTCATCAGTAGTTGTATCTTTTTCGAAGGAATAATGCTCTTTGCAAAAAGCTTTAAATTGTTTCCATATAGAATTTGTAGTTTCTCGTTTTAATTGAAACACTTTCATTGATGGTTTTGTTAATATTTTCTTGTGAAACATCACCAAATCGCTTTTCCTCATTCATTTTGTGTACAAAAATTAAGATGAAAACGCGAAATGTCAGATTTTAATAATTTCAATGACTTTTTTAATTTGACACATGGCTACTACGAAAAAGTAACATACGTTTTTATCGATTTTTTTCCACTGATCGATAGCTGTTTTCCTCACTTTAAAAAAATCCTATTGGTCGATTTTTTGAAAATGTACTTTTTGATTGGTTAATAAAGTAAGAATATATTAATCGGTGATAAAAAACGATGCACCTTTTTTATCACTGTCAAAGTGACAAAAATGTGACCGTCAAATAGACTTTTTTATATAGGAGTTAATTTATCTCTGTAAACTTTATATACAGTTTTATCATTGCAAAACGCGTTGCAGGTATTGATATATTATGTCTTGTTTTATTTCGTTGAACACACAGGCACACAAAGTAAAAGAAATAGTCTTTTTCTGGTACTCCATTTAGCCCAGGAATTTTAGGTTTTTACCCGGAATTAATTATTGTAAAGCTGAAAATTTCCAGGATTGTAGTTTTGGTCCAAGACAACACGTAGCAAAAAGTCCCCTATTCTCCCCCGTCGGCTTTCCTGTTTTTTCAGAGCAACAAGGGCCTAAGTCGCAAAAATTGCAGAGCTGACTATAAAGTGCAACAGGAAGGTTGTTATTGGTCCGATTTGGGCCGAAATGATCATAAAAGATTAGGAGAAGCATGTCCGTTCATATTTCAGATGTTCCATGCATATTTTTGTTTATTATTTTCCGTTCTAGTTCTGTCAACATTTTAAAAATTTAAAAAAAACTAGAGAAATTCCGAAATGGCGCCATTGCGAGTAAATGAAGACTCGGAAGGGAAAACGTACCCCAATAAACATTTCTCTTCATACTCTGGGCTTTTTATTGGTATGTCTACCTTCACTGTAGGGTCACCCGTTACGGAGTTACGCCACTCTGAGTGTCGCAGCGGCGACACTCGGTCATTTAAGTGCGTTCATTGTTGCGTCTATCACGTCTAGTCTAAACAATCAAGAAGGCGCAAGACGAGCTATACCCTTAGTTCTTTAACTTTGACAGTTCTCTAAGTGTATGCATTGGTTCATTGGTGCGGCAAAATTGAGTGATCTTAGTTAAGCCATGTAGCACAGAAATTTTAGTTTTTGACCCGGAATTAATTATTGTAAAGCAGAAAATTTGCAGGATTGTAGTTTTGGTCCAGGACAACACGTACCAAAAAGTCCCCTACTCTCCCCTGTCGGCTTTCTTGTTTTTGCGGAGCAATAAGAGCCTAAGTCGCAGAAATTGCAGAGCTGGCTATAAAGTGCAGCAAAAAGATTATTACTGGTCCGATTTGGGCCGAAATGATCATAAAAGCTTCAGAGAAGCATATCCCTTCGTATTTCACATGTTCCATGCATATTTCGTTCATAATATTCCGTTCTAGTGCTGTCAAAACTTCAAAAATTGAAAAAAAAATTCGAAATGGCTCCATTGCCGATAAATGAAGACTCGGAGGGGAAAATGTACCCGAATAAACATTTCTCTTCATACTTTAGGCTTTCCATTGGTACGTCTACCTTCTCTGTAGCTTCACCCGTTACGGAGCTAGGCAACTTTGAGAATCAGCGGGCGGCGGCCGCGCCCGCCGTGTGCCCGGTGGAACTGCCCTGGCTGCGCTGATGAGACCAGTTGTGAATTTCTGTTTATATATTATTGGTGTTTTATAAGATTTATTGAATGAAATTTAACTGGTCAGACTCAGAAAATGACTTAAGTAGCGTTGTCCGGATCATTATCCATATCCGCGACTGGCTGTTTGTCCAGCTGGATTCTCTATAGATTCGGCACATGATGCTGCAATTCAGACCAGAGTTCCTCCACTCGCACCGGGCACCGCAGTGCCTTTTGTAGGCACAAGAAATTAGCCGTAGCAGGCTATCGGGAGCTAGCTGCCTTGTGGTAGGAACAGGATTCGGAACCAGGCCCTGGAGTCCTGATTTGCACCCCTAGTCCTCCAAGTGAGGAGAGGAGAGGAGTCAGGGAGAATATTGTGAGGATTTAATCTCCCGAAAAGCTTGCAGCACTCAACTAATATGCATGTGCTTTTTGCAGATCGAACAATGGCTAAACGTCAAGTCAGCCAGCTCCCGATAGCCTGCTACGGCTAATTTCTTGCGCTGCAAGGCGGACTAGGTGGCCGATGCGAGTGCAGAAACTCTGGTCTGAACTACAGCATCATGTGCCGAACCTATAGAGAATCCAACTGCACAAACAGCCAGTCGTGGATATGGATGATGATCCAGACGACCCTACTTCTCAATAGATCAATAATGTCAATTGTCTGGATGAATAAAGTCATTTTCTGTGTCTGACAAGTTAAATTTCATTCAATAAATCTTATAAAACACCAATAATATATTATAAACAGGAATTCGCAACTGGTCTCATTAGCGCAGCCAGGGCAGTTCCACCTTGCACATGGCGGGTGCGGCCGCCGCGCGCTGACTCTCAAAGTTGCGTAGCTCCGTAACGGGTGACGCTACAGAGAAGGTAGACATACCAATGGAAAGCCCAAAGTATGAAGAGACATGTTTATTGGGGTACGTTTTCCCCTCCGAGTCTTCATTTATCCGCAATGGAGCCATTTCGAATTTTTTTCAATTTTTGAAGTTTTGACAGCACTAGAACGGAAAACTGTGAACTAGATATGCATGGAACATGTGAAATACGAACGGATATGCTTCTCCGAAGCTTTTATATCATTTCGACCTAAATCGGACCAGCAACAACCTTTTTGCTGCACTTTATAGCCGGCTCTGCAATTTCTGCGACTTAGGCCCTTGTTGCTCCGCAAAAACAGGAAAGCCGACAGGGGAGAGCACGGGACTTTTTGGTACGTGTTGTCCTGGACCAAATCCTGCAAATTTTCTGCTTTACAGTAATTAATTCCGGGTCAAAAACTAAAATTCCTGTGCTACATGGCTTAACTAAGATCACTCAATTTTGCCGCACCAATGAACCAATGCATACACTTAGAGAACTCTCAATGTTAAAGAACTAAGGGTATAGCTCGTCTTGCGCCTTCTTGATTGTTTAGACTAGACGTGATAGACGCAACAATGAACGCACTTAAATGTCCGAGTGTCGCCGCTGGGACACTCAGAGTGGCGTAACTCCGTAACGGGTCACGCTACAGAGAAGGTATACATACCAATAGAAAGCCCAAAGTGTGAAGAGAAATGTTTATTGGGGTACGTTTTCCCCTCCGAGTCTTCATTCATCCGCCATGGCGCCATTTCGGAATTTTTTAAATTTAAAAAAAAAAAATTTTAAATTTTTGACATGTTGACAGAACTAGAACGGAAAATTATGAACAAAAATATGCATGGACCATCTGAAATATGAACGGATATGCTTCTCCTAATCTTTTATGAACATTCCGACCCAAATCGGACCAGTAACAATCTTCCTGTTGCACTTTATAGTCAGCTCTGCAATTTTTGCCACTTAGGCCCTTGTTGCTCCGAAAAAACAGGGAAGCCGACGAGGGAAAGTAGGGGACTTTTTGCTACGTGTTGTCCTGGACCAAAACTACAATCTTGGAAATTTTCAGCTTTACAATAATTAATTCCGGGTAGAAGCGATATTTTGACTAAAATTCCTGCTCTAATTGGGTAACTCATATGTATTTCGACGTGCTGAATATGAATCTGGTATCCATTTAGCTCCATTGGCCATCATTTTTTTGTAAGACGTGAAAATAACCTAAAAAACTCATTATTTAGGTTATTTTCGCGATTTACTAAAAATTGGTGGGTAACGGAGCTGATTCGTATTCAGCATGTCGAAATACATAGATTTTATCCAATGAGCCCTAGAAACAGATCACTTTTCACTTTTTTTTTGTGTCTGTGTAATATATTTTCATACGCGATTTTCTAGAAAATGGCGGAGGATCCGGTGATATTCATATATAGACACACACACACACAAAAAAGGTCTATTTCTGGGACTCCATTGGGCAACATGCTGAATACGAATCAGGTATAAGAGATATGAGGTAAAGGATCACAAAATATTAACACATTAGTAACACGAGAAATCAAAACTATGCGCCGTACATGCCAAGTTGCCAAAAGTAATGTAATTTGTGTAAATGAACAGTTTATTATCAAAGATTAAGCTATCAATTTACACGCTTCATATTATTATGCAACCATGTACTTGAAAAAGTGTTACCGATAACATTCTAAACACTGGTGATTTTACATACAATAAAACGACCCGTTTTCTTAATTCGAAAGGATCAAGTCAGCAAAAATTGTAATTTTAGCTGCAAAGAAAAATTGGAGTTTTGGCCAGGAAATTCGTGTATCAATTGATGGAATCATATTTACGTACAAAAAAAAAATTTGAGACAGATTAAACAGAACAAATAATAAATAAGTAATAAATTAACATTCCTGGTTCCTTATAAGTATAACCAATTTTTCTCGAAATCGGGTCGTTTTATCGGTATCAAATGAGAGTACCTTTTATTAAAAGATTTTTAAGAAATTTAAATATATCACCTCAAATTTCAAAAATGTATCCATGTCAATGTAATTCAGAGGTAAAAACATTAGGGGTATTCCATATAATATGTCTTACTAGACAAGTCATGAAAGGCACCATATATTTTCTCATTCACAGATATTTACTGTGTATACTGTACAAATTTTATTACAATCCATACAGTAGTTTGAAAGTTATGAGCAAACACTTTCTTCCAGAAAATGTATAGGTACTTTTTATTTTACTTACAACAATCGACAAAGTTATATTGATATATTTTTAGCCAAAATAAACTATATCTGGTAATATATCATTGATTTGAGTACGACTCTGATATTTTGTTTATGTTACCTTATCATTAATAAATTGTTAAAGTGCATTGTAAAATATTATGTGTAATATGTACATTTAACACATAGCTATGTGTGACAATTAAATAGTATCTTTAATTCAGTTGTGTGTAATGCCTCATCCTGTTAAAGGAATTTGTTCTGTTGAGTGATATAAAATAAGATAAAAATAAAGCAAATAAAATAAACACTCAATTAGTTCACCTCTGCTTTTTATATCGGGCATTTTTGGAGTAGATTTAGATGACAAATCGGCCGACTAATTATATTTTATTTAAACACTAGCTGACCCAGCAAACGTTGTTTTGCCATATAAATTATAAATTTTTATCCAAAAAATAAAAAGAAAATTTCTGGATAGGGCCACCCTTATCACCTAGGGGTATAAAAAATAGCCTACGACCTATTCTCAGACCTACCAAATATACACAAAAAATTTCATAAAAATCGGTCAAGCCGGTTCGGAGAAGTTCGATGACAAACACTGTGACACGAGATTTTTATATATTAGAAGAATACAACTTTAGTGTTTCTACTCCTTTAGTCATCAAAGCAATCTTATTAACCTCTGAACAGTAAACAAATATACAAAAACAAACATTTATTTATTTAAATATATAAGCTAATACTAATCGGTTCATTATTATTCTATAATAATCACCAGAGGTAATATGCTTCCAGATTAATTATCAGAATGTACATTATACTGTGTTAATGTCTTTTTTGTTTTTTTATTTATTTACTGCAAATTTGCAATCTACTTTATGAGAAAATACAAAGTAGTACGTAAATATTTTGTGGAGGATTCGACTTGAATCAGGCACCATCCAATGATGGTTCTGTGAGGGTTCAGTTGGTTAGGTTTTCTGGCCACTTCTGGCCCTTCCTGCTAGTGGTTGATGATACAGCTCATTTACGAGCTAGTTATTATGATCTTTACTTCGATTCCGATATTTGATTGAGTATGGAATTATGACGTCATTAATAAATGGAATGTCGAAATCATTATGTATGTAGAGTTTGATTGGAATGTCTGAGGAATCTTAGTGTTGGAAGGTTTACTACAACCTCATAATTCTATACCGCATATCCAGTGTGGTGCTAATATGTTCTTGTTTATAACTAATTTATTTTCCAGGGATAACTGTGACCTTTTATTTGTTTCACGCCAATAGTTCATTTCACGCATGCTTTTACATTTAGGAACAGCCATTATATTTACCTGAGTCAAATTGTATGTGTAATGTAGTGCATGGATTAAATTTTAACGTTACCTATCTATATTTTATTTCGCATGCTTTTGCATTTAGGAACAACCATTATGTTTACCTGAGACAAATGTTATGTGTATTCCTTAAATTTTAACGTTTTATATTCCGTCATTGGTGCAGTGAATTTCTATGTGAACTTTGACCAAGGCTGCAACGGTGGTAGAGCTATTTGTTCTAAGCCTCTGATGATGATGATTCAAAAGACTAAAATCAAATACTGATTCTTCTTCTGAAGTTGATCAGCTAGACTAGAGTTGATTAACCCTGTAAAACTGGAACTAGAAGACTTGATCTACTAACAATGACTTGCCAAAATAAGCTGTAAAATACGTTTGACACTTAAAGAGCAGTTCTAGTCTGCTAGTTGAATCTGATTAGGTAGGCACTTGTTCATAAGGCCGGTTTTGGTTCGGTTTAGTACAGTACTCTTGTTTCTACGAACTGCCAATTTGAAAAAGTAAGCTTTCAATTAGTATAGATTTCATTTGTATACACAGATAACCCATTTTTCGTATCCTCCTTTGTGTGACAAAATACCACCCCTATTGCCTCTTGCGACACGAATAAAAATTGTTGCGGATTTTGTCAACCCATCTACTCGTTCATTCTTTTGATACTTATGCGACCAGGTACCCAGAGTGGAGTAACCAGTTTCTTTCTGCAAGTCACTCTAGGGCGATTCAAGAGTCTTTGACATGGAGGTTTCCTAAAGATGCTTTTCTAGGCTGCCCGATTTATCGGATCAGATGCACATAGATCCTTTTATGACTGTTGATTATCCAGCATGCAGGCAGGTTTTGGCACGGCCTTGGCCTGAAATATCGTTCAGTGCTTTCCCAGGGGAATGGTTCCCTTTGGAGAAGTAGTTAGGTTTAACCCCACTCCAGTTTCATGCTCTCTCTTGGATCAATCTGTGTAGCTTCCGTCCAGTAGTTCTGTCTGGGGTTGACAGCCGCTATACCCTGTCTGGGTATTTTTTACCTCAAACGATTGTTTGGAGCAATATTCCAAAAACATGGCCTCCAGCTTCATGTAGGCCGTTGGACTACCTTTAAAGTAGTTGATGTTTTTTTAGATATTATCAATAGGCATATATCGTGCTCAATTTTCTATTTATTTCAATTACACTATTTCACAGGAACATCCAACAAGTTATATCTTATTCGAAGAAATCACGCTCAACAGATGGCGCCTGTAAATTTCAGATACGTTGGATAAAGTTAAGAAAACATTGCATTTGTCAAGTGGTTGTCATTACATTATTTCTGTTGTACGTTGAATTTCCTTAGTTTTGTGAACATTTTCTAACATGTCGAAGATAAAATTTAAATTGTGTGACATTTTTTTTAAATATTGACTACTTAAGAACGACGAATGGATTTTTGATGTGTAAAACGTAACCTAAACAGTACCCGCACTTCATTAATTCCTATGTACAGAAGAGATGTCGCATCCTTTGTGATTGGCCCCAATAATAACTATGGGATAGAAACTGGCAGAAAAACATTATTCCATTGCAAGGAAGTGGTGTTAGATATAATACACAGCAGGTTTCTTCCACAAACAGTGTGGAGATGCCAAATGTTATGGAATGCTTCTATGTGATATTTGCAAAACGTAGAAGGTTTCAACATAATGCTTTTAACTAAACTGATCTCTGAGCACACTCCTATGCAATTTTCACTTTTCAGTCCGTAGGAGATTTCAACATAATGCTTTTTCTAAGCTGATAGCTCTCTAGGAGCACGTAGAAAATTTTTTATTTAAAATCATAATATTGTGAGAAATGCGTCTGTGTACTTCTATTAAAATTCTTTAATTGAAAAAGCATCTATTTGGAAACCGACGTCGATATTTATCCACTGCTTGATGTACACCCCCATTACAATACCCGCAAATGAAATGCATATGGGCATGCTCTTGAGAAGAAAAAGGTAGGCAATTTAAGTATACGAAAAGCATTGAATAAATAAAACACCAACTCTTGAACACTTGAAATTAATTGACATTGTCATTAACATTGACATTCACAGTCCTGTCCTGTTGATTGAGATAAGTTTTTATTTAGTTTATGAATTAAATTCTGCTTTTACTCTTTAACAGTTTCATGAACTTTTTACTTTGAAAGCAATAAAAATGGACCTACCACCTTCGTGATTTTTGCCTTAGAATTGAACATCATTTACGCATTTACGCTCCCAAAATTTGAACAGAACGACACGAAATAGCTTGTTGGGAATTGTGGTGAATCTCTAGATCGGGGCACCTTACATATTTATAAAAAATTCTAAGCTGATTTTCAATCCACTGCATTTTTTTGTGTGTCTTCTTCTTATCAGAGTGTATCTTTTCACGGGCTGATATAAAGTCTTGGTCCCACTGAAGATCAGCCAGCTCAAAACTTCTAGCTCTTATGTCATCCATGAAAGAACTAATCTTGAACGATTTATTATGGTAAATGTATTATGGTAAATGTTTGTCTTACATTATTTATTACGACTGCGAGTGTCAACCTTCAGCAAATTAAGATACCATTATCATGCCAAGCAGCATAAAGGCCAACTACCTTATTATATAAAGGCTGTTAATGGAAAAAGCTGGTAATATGAAATTTTAATATTTTTCTTTCAAATTAATTAGCAGACTCCGCGTATTAGATTTTCTTGATAATCGTACTAAATATTTTTATTATTTGTAGAAAATACATTAAAATTGTGTATTTGAATATATTTATTATCAAGAAGATTCTATTCCCATATGCTGTTTTGCATATTTTAAATCAGGAGAATGCTGTAACCTAAAATTCACTTGTCGTACTCCCAAATCACTGTAATGTAGTTTCTAATACAGCTCAAATCAAGTCTGATTTTTTTTTTTTTCAGAAAGTGTACTGTGTATAGCCATAAAATCTTAGGTGTGAATATTCTTACATTTTTATGGTTATTTTCAAAATAACGTCAAAGATGTCGACCGATGTCAATTTATATATTTCTAAAAATATGGATATAGTAAATTAAATTTCAAAACGGATGTACAATGTGCTTTTATTGTTTGTCATTGTGAAAGGTAAATCACCATTGTTTATTACCATTGGATAATAAGGAATTTCTCGTCCCAGTAAAATATATCGAGAATTTAGCACCCACCAGTGTGGTAAAATGAATGACAGTGTCACATCCATTTCTAACTAAAGGAGGTACTGTCGTGAGCAAAATTAAATAGGACAAGTCTTGTAACGTATTTTTGCTAAAATCTAGTTGTGTACATCTGACTTTAATTTTTGTGACATTGTCAGTTAGTTGTCATAATTCATTGGAAGTGTGCAAATAGAGAGAGATTTACATTAGAAAAAAATAGTTGTCCTATTTAATTTTGCTCATGACAGTACCTATAATGGATCATGGAACTTTGTAACCTGTGTTTGTAATAGTTGCAATAATATTTAATTACTTCCACATCCAGTGGAAGTATAGTAACGACAAAAAAAATTTTAAAAATTTTTATTGTTCAAATAGGCTTAGAATGTCATGAAACGTCGAGATTTTTAGTTTGAGCGAAAAAAAAATTCTGTCTGTCGGTCTGTCGGTCTGTCTGTCTGTCGGTCTGTCTGTCTGTAACTTTTTTTGTGCGCACGTTTACTCTGGAACCGTTTGAGATATTGACTTGAAATTTGGTACACATATGTACTTTAATGAGATCTAGAACTAGATTATATTTTCATCTTGTTCCGTCGAAGGGTTGGGGGGTAAATTGGGGTAAATTTGGGGAAAATAGGTAAATCAAGCAGGTAAGAGTCCATAAAATTGGTATTTAGTATATACAAGAGAAGCTAAGGTCTCAAAAAAAATTTTGGCATTAGCCACCCCCACCCCATTATTAAAGGGGTTGAAAAAAAATTGTGATTTAGTGTGTGTACAAGAACCAGAAACCTCAAAATGTTTTTTTACTTCATCCACCCCCCACTACCACCCCTTATCACCACCCCCACCCCGCTACCGATGTGGGGTATCGTTTTATGGGTTTTT
Source organism: Rutpela maculata (assembly GCA_936432065.2). NCBI lineage: Eukaryota > Metazoa > Arthropoda > Insecta > Coleoptera > Cerambycidae > Rutpela > Rutpela maculata. Next base: position 120,677,517 of record OW386285.2, read on the forward strand.
GGAGTAGAGGATTTCAAATATTATATTATTAAAGTTCCATAAACAATTATTTCCACATACAAAAATTTTTTCGTTGTGAGTGACTTGGAAAAGAATCTGTAGTGATTCCTTGGGCAGCGGTTTTTTACAAGGTGTGGTATTGTGGTAGTTTCTCTCCTTCAAAATGTTCTGAATAGATGCCATCTAACTTCAGGAGTTGTAACAAATGGAAATTTTTTTACATATATAATGTCAATTTGTCAAATTTGTCAAACTTAGATATGTTTGACAATAGACCTCCTTCATTACCAATGAAGTCAGTGTCGAAAGTCAGTTATAACTTCTGTGTCACTCGAAACATTGAGATAGATTACTACGTAATCCCAACAAGGCATTGTGCATTGGCAATACCAATTGGAGAACACTGTTCACTAATGTTTATTTACCTCTTACCTCTTATATTCAGGAAGAATCTCTTCATGTTCTTGATATAATTGAATATAATGAATAGATGATAGACATATTAAAGCCATTGATAAGTTCAGACCAGATACTGACATTTTCATATTGTTGATGAACTTAGTTTAAAAAATTGCGCTATAAAGCACTATGTAAATTTCATAACAGTAAAAGGATGTAAGCGCATAACAATAAACAAATGAATAATTGCTTAATAAGGCAATGGTATACATTGATAAGTAATAAAAGTACTCATTACGTGTTCGTTTTGAATCTAAGTTTAAGTTTATTGACGCATAAACCCCATAACAGACATAGTGGCCAATGATTTTGATGGAAAATATAAAAAGTCTATTCATGGCAGTCATCTTTGAGGCCATTTTAAAAACAACTATGAAAATGCAAAAGTAATTAATGGCACCTAAGATTTTATGATTATACACACCAATAGCTACCACAGTAAGGTGTGAAATCCAGCTGGCTACACACCATATCTAGTTTCTAGACTAATATTAAGATTTATACTAAGACTGCTGCATAGATACTTCATTAGGAACAGAATGCAATAAGTGTTGGGAACACAATTTAGTTTAAAAAAAAAAACATAGACATAAAAAAACAAAGATCTAAATTTAAAATAAATAGTAGTAGTTATTTTCAATAAAACAAATTCATTTTTAAAAGTTGTGGTTCTTTAAAGTATCAGAATAATATTAACGGATTAACTAGTTTAGTCTCAGTATGGCCTTTATCTATGTTGTAAAAGTAGGTAGGCTGGTACTTACTACAGAAAAATATATTAAGGCAAACAAAAGCTCGAGTGATTTGCATTTTTTATAATTCCATTGTCTATGATTCATTTTTAATATACATAAAATATTGTACCTACATAAGCAATGAATGACATTGGTGAGTTAATGAAATGGTACATGGTGACTGAAGTAGAGAAACTCATAGAGACTAAAGATTCAATGATTTATTCCACTTCCTTATAAAACCGGAACTTCTCTGGGCTATTATTAAACAATTAATTTTGTTATTCAATCTGACATGTAAAAACAAATCAACGTTATCCAAAACAAGTTATACCAACCTAAACTGCGTAATTTCAAGTTATATAATTATAAATTTCCATTTTTTAATTTCAGTTTACTCTCAAACACTTATATTGATACACAGGCAATACAGGTAAAAAAACAAGACAATCATCAGCAGCAATTATTTTCACATACATAGACATAAGTATAACATTAATTATTTATTTATTTCTGTCTTTAGGCGGATATTTGGTTAACATCCGAATACAACAAACCAGTGATGCTTATGAATTTATTGCGTAATAACATTAAAACCTCCGTAGAACATCACCGTAGTAAGTGCTATTGTTATTGTAGAAGTGAACATTAATAAAATGAAAATGGCATCCAGTCGCTGTTTAGTGCTTTCCGTAAGAAGATTTAGCCGACTATTAATCTTACCAAGGTGAGGAAAGGAAGTGTATGTGAGACGACCTTTAACTTGACCTTGATACTGTTTTTAACACTAACATATTGCACTTAGTCATTAGGAACAGGGTTGTATTAAATTATTTAAGCCTTATTCAATGTACACGTAGAGTAATAGTTGAGTAGCAGTAGCTCTGCAAAAGCAGGGTAGTTTTGACTTTTGGATATTGGCGAAAGTTTAACAGACTAATACAAAAGTTTTCGACATTGGCGCACTTCCGCTCATGTCACCATCTTGAAAAAATGGGTGAAAGTGGTTTTTCGAAATATCTCCTCATTAGTGGATAGTAGGGTAAAAAATAGGCATTATCTAATTTTATAGAGGACATAATTCCTTACAACTTTTGTCTGAAATATTTTCTTATATCTCCAATAAATAGCGAGTTCCAGCACTGCAAAATGAAGCAGATTATTAAAAAATTCACAAAGTATGTTTTGTTATAATTAGTTTATTTACATACCTATTAACTGTTGTCTGTTAGTAACTTATATTTACTACTTTCAACACTATGAGGAAGATTTTGACAGGGAATCTAAAGATATAGTGATTATGAATAAATATATGTTAAATATTATTCATTCATTTAAATTTTAAGATTTTTTTTTAATCCGAATGTTATTGTTAACATGCTGCCTTTAGATCTGAGGTAGTTAATCCTGCCTAAGAAGGGTAGAACATTATTGTCGTTTGGCATGGAGACAAAAGGACGAAACATTGGACGCAGTATGATACTAACGTTTTGCCAAGTCAGTAATTAAAATTGAATTTAATATCGCTATTTTGTCGCCAACAAGATGCATGGTATCGCGCATCAGTACGTACCATCAAGTGTAAACGTGATATGGGATTGAAAAAATTCACAGGAGTGGAGCTGGAAACATAAGCACTAATGAGCTCACCGCTCACCCCTGTGATTACTACAAAGGCACCAGCTCCTGGATGGATGGAAGATGGATTTCATGTTGGATTATCTTTTGCAATATAATACACAATTGTGTATAAGCGTTATCCATTAGTGAGTCTAAATAGATATCAACCAACCGGAGCAATTAATTAATGATAATTATCACAAAATAAACTTAATACGGAACGTTTTGTGATTTTTTATAATTCGTAGGTTTATTCACAACGAGTCTATATAAGTTTCCTTTTAAAACCTGCTCTTACTATGGAAAACGGTAAAAACAGGTGAATAATTAATGGGGCGACTGTCATTAAAAGTGCAGAAAGCAAAGTAAAACTACTGCAACCAATTGTTCCCACGATCTGGAATACGTACACTAGTAAGGCCTCCTTCCAGAGGGGCTACTAGATTGACTAACAACGTGGACATAAAGCTTGGCAAGAAATCCGACTTGCAACCTGGAATGTAAACAGCCGGGAAACTTTGTTTGCTGCTTTTGCTGTTTGCTGTTTGCCGCTTTTTAAAGGTCTTTTGGATATATCTCAAAATAAGTTGGGACTTATATACCGGGTGATTCAGTTTGGTATTCGCGCCCCTGTATCTTTTTTATTTCAACAGAAAACTACAATCAACCATATATATTTTGTAAATCGTTTTTCAAGCTCTATCGAATGACGTACTTAAATCATCTCTTTGATTACATATGCCAAAATAATGATAGTCAACTTTTTTTTTCAAATATTATGCTTATACATTTTTTTGCCGATTGTTGTAGAGCTTCTCTTTCTGCATTCAACCATGTGAAAAAGGTATACACTTCCATAAGGAAAATTTGGAGAAAATTAATAAAATACGAAAAAACTTCATTTAAAGGTTTTGTTTCTGATTCAACATAGCTATCCATGGAAACAACTGAATTTTGGCATTGTTAGTGATGTCAAATTAAAAATACTGTTATTTGTGAGTGTGTTATTCGTTTTTGTTTTATGTTATACTTCTAAATAGATTTACACAATGGTATCTTACACTAATGAAGAAAAATTGGACATGATATTAATTTATGGAGAGTGCGGAAAAAACAGTAAAGCAGCTAAACGTTTATATCAAGATCGCTTTCGAAATAGGCCGGTACCATCAGACAAAATGTTTGCAAAATTGGCAAGAAATATGAGCGAAAGTGGAAGTTTTGAGAAAAAAAGAAACATTTTTAAACCCAGAACCGCACAAGATGAGGAACATACAGTTCCAGTTTCAGCCCGTGTTTTCGTAGACCCGCATATTTCTATTCATCAGTTAGCGACAGAAACTGATATTTCATATTCTTCAATTCAAAGAATTCTAAGAGACAATAAGCTGCGACCATATAAAATACACTTACATCAGGGCTTGCTTCCTGGCGATTACGAGAGACGTCTAAATTTTGTAGCGTGGCTGGTGGCTGACAATTGCTTAAGAAATGACTATATTAGATCGCATCATGTGGTCAGATGAGTCCCGTTTCCATAATAATGGAATAGTCAATAGATATAACTGCCATTATTGGTCGCAGGATAATTCTCACTGGCTTCGGGAAACTAATTTCCAAAATATCTGGGGAATTAGTGTATGGTATGGAATTATCAACGGACAAATTATAGGACCAAAGTTTTACGAAGGCACGCTTACTGGAGGAAGATATCTACAATTTTTAAGAGAGGAGTTGTTAAATTTCATAAAAGACGTTCCATTACATATTAGGCATAACATGATATTACAACAAGATGGGGCACTGCCACATAATACTATAATTATCACGAATTACTTAAATGCAGCTTATCCAGGTAGATGAATTGGAAATCGTAGTGAGGGAGTTAAGTGGCCTGCCAGATCACCGGATCTCACACCGTTAGATTTTCTCCTTTGGCCATATCTAAAAGAAAGAGTATACTTTACACCTCTAAATGATGTCGAAGATCTTGAAAATAGAATACGAACTGAATGCCGCAGATTAAATGTTGAAATTCTTCAACATGTGTGTATCCAAGGCGTGATAAATAGAGGACAATTATGTTTAGAAACGAACGGAAGACTCTTCGAACATATGAAGCAATAAATAATATTTTTATTTTCTTAATTGTTAGTTAGTTTTCAAGTATTGGTAGTTTTTTTATTGGTAATTGTTATTTATTATTAGTTTTAATATTATTGTTGAGTGTTATTATCATTAATTAACTAAAGATACGACATTAAATGTTTGCTTATATATAAAAATGAATTACATAGTTATTTAAAAACAGAACTTTGTTTGGTCAAAACATTTAACATTGTTTCGAAATTTTTACGCCTCATCATTGCCGTACACATTCCTCGATAAAATCCCTCTCTTTCGAATCTGGTCGCAGTTACTAGTTACATTACTTACAATGTCAAAATTCAATTACTCCCTTGGCTAACTATGCTGATTTAGAAAAAACCTTTGAATGACGTTTTATCATATTTTATTAATTTTCTCGAAATTTTCCTTATGTTGAAGAATGAATTTCAACATTTAATCCGCGGCATTCAATTCGTATTCTAGTTTCGACGTCATTTAGAGGTGTAGAGTAAACTTTTTCTTTTGGATAGAACCAAAGGAAGAAATCTGACGGTGTTTAAAAACGTTTCTTTTTTTCTCAAAACTTCCACTTTCGCTCATATTTCTTGCAAATTTTGCAAACATTTTGTCTGATGGTACCGGCCTATTTCGAAAGCAATCTTGATATAAACGTTTAGCTGCTTTGCTGTTTTTTCCGCACTCTCCATAAATTAATATCATGTCCAATTTTTCTTCATTAGTGTAAGATACCATTGTGTAAATCTATTTAGAAGTATAACATAAAACAAAAACAAATAACACAGTCACAAATAACAGTATTTTCAATTTGACATTACTAACAATGTCAAAATTCAATTGTTTCCATGGCTAACTGTGTTGAATCAGAAACAAAACCTTTAAATGAAGTTTTTCCGTATTTTATTAATTTTCTCGAAATTTTCCTTATGGAAGTGTATACTTTTTTCACATGGTTGAATGCAGAAAGAGAAGCTCTACAACAATCGGCAAAAAAATGTATAGCATACCATTTGAAAAAAAAAGTTGACTATCGTCATTTTGGCATGTGTGATCAAAAAGATGATTTAAGGACATCATTCGATAAAGCTTGACAAACGATTTACAAATATATAGTTTATTGTAGTTTTCTGTTGAAATAAAAAAGATACAGGGGCGCGAATACCAAACTGAATCACCCGGTATGTGAAATTTTAGAGACTTGCCTATGCACTGCTGGATTTTTATAGGCCTTAAATGTCGAATACCTTTTTTTAGAAATTCAAAAAAGTTACCCATATAATGGAAAAACTTTTCCTTCGGATTTAAATCACATATAACAACAAAGTTCATCAAATTTTATGGTTTGATTGCATCTTATATGGGGTTTAATTGGATCGTGTCAAAATTTTTTTTTTTTAGATCTTCAAAAATGAAAATTTTACAGCATGTTTGCATAACGTTTATTAGAAACAATGTAACAAAATGTAATAAGCATTTACGTAAAATAAAATTTGGATGGCATTTTCAATAAAACAAAAAACAAACAAAAATTCACAAAAATAAAAAATGTAGACTGTAAAACATCGCTCGACTTTCATCTTCGAGAGATTCCGGTAGAATTTTAATTACGTTAGTGCAAGTCAGATATTCAAAAAAAATACGGAATTGCATTACCAGCAAGGATATTGTGACTTCTTTTAAGTTTTGGCAACAAGGCATAACTTCTAAAACAAACCATATAAAATATCGGAAAATGGATTTAATGGTTAAATTACATATCGAGCTGCATACCTTAATCTAGCAGCCTCTACAATATCACAGACCAAATTTTTTAATGTTTCTTTATTTTTCCTTTGTTTTTCCTTTCTATTAAACATTAAATAATTTTACTAGCACCTATTCCAGATATCTACTAAACCATAGTGGACATTGTACTGTTATCACTTTTCCGAAAAATGGTTTTATTAAAAAAAAAGAGCAAAGTTACCCCCGTGGGCAATGTAGCCCCGGTACACGGCAGGTCTTTTAGATTCATGACAAGAAACATCATTCTTCTCTAGAAATAATAAAATCAGCCGGAATAGGGTAAAATTCTGAATTTCTAAAGAAATAACTAAATCAGTTCTCCGATATAAAGCTCTCAGTGATCGGATAATCTCCTTAAGGATCAACGCCAAGCCAACAATTGTGAATGTGAATCTACAATTGCTGCTGAAAAGAAACAACTTTGAAGTATTCTACGAAACTCTAGAAACCTTACACCACACTATTCCAAACAGTGAAATACCATTGATATGGGCAATTTCAACGAAATAGCTTCCATACTGAAAGATAACCGCTTTTTCAAACTGTTGTTGGAAAATTTGGTATCGGAGAACGGAATGAAATGGAGAAAGACGAATTTAGTTCTACCTAGACAATACGATAGTTAATACTGTGTTTCAGCAATACCGCAATACCACCGGCGTCTTTAGACCTCGCTGACGGTAGGTTTCTGTATATATTATGATAGAAACTCGGCGAAGACTACACACAAAGACTACACACACAAAAAAAGTCGAAATCCCATCTATTTGAAACCCTGAAACTGAATATGACAATATAAAAAGGGTTTAATTATCCAATTTTCCCCTAGCACCCCCTCCTGGGGGATTAAAATTCCACTTATTCTAAACATTTTTAAAGCAGGATTATTGGTGCGCTGAAACCGAATATGACAATAAAAAGTGATTTGAACCACCCAATCATCCCCTACAAACCCCAGGAGGGGTTGAAATTCCACTTGTTCTAAACATTTAAAAAGTATGTTTATTTTTAGGCTATTTGGTGCGCTGAAGCCGAATATGACGATAAAAAATGTAAGGGGATGCTAAGAGGTGACTGGGTGGTTAAAATCATTTGTTATCGTCATATTCGGTTTCACCGCACCAAAATATCTAAGAACATACATACATTTTCAATTTTCATAAGAATTGAAATTTTAACCCCCTGGGGGGCTCTAGGGGGTTGCTAGGGGGTGAGTGGGTGGTTCAAAGCAGTTTTTATCGTCATATTCGGTTTCAGCGCACCAAAAAACCTGCTTTTCAAATATTTAGAACAAGTGGAATTTCATTCTCCCAGGGGAGTTGTAAGGGGGTGCTAGGGAAAAATTGGATAATTAAAACCTGTTTTTATTGTCATATTCGGTTTCAGCGTTCCAAAATACATGAGGGTAGGGGGTCTACCTTCTAGGTTTCGACTTTTTTTTTGGATGTGTGCCTGTAAAACTTTACCTGGCTGACTTTGGTTCATATGCACCTTCTCGTTGTAGCTGAAAACGTGTCGAAGGCAAATTCGAAAACGTACGCTCATCATAATTGATGGTCCAACCTTCTAAAATTTTTTCAGGGAATATATGAGTGAAGTTAATTGGCAAAGATCCAGAGAATGTCTAAAAGAAAATATCACATCAGCAGTAATGAGAACACAAAGCATTGTTCGTAGAAATGTGATATTCTATCTCAAGTAAAAGTCAGGAGAAACCTGAAGGCTCGTGGTGCCAAGACTGCTCTCGAATTGGGAGAATGTGACGAACTAACGCAGAGAGTTGACTCTTTGTCTAAGTGATAAAAACTCTTATCTTCGAGGCATCTGTAAAGTACCCAAGTCACGTGCTGATCACAATAACAGCTCTTTTCTAAAAGGCTAGAGGCTCTTTTCCGAACGATAAGAATGATTATACGTAGATTTAAACCCAAAACGTCATTAATTAAGGACGCCACCAGTACGTTAAAAGCTGACGGGGATCAGATTATCAGGATTTGACGCCAATACTGTGAAAAGCTTTTCAAAAACGATCATCCTGAAGCAAAAGATGACTGACAGCAGGATTGTGAAAGCAAACCTCCAATACTGATATCAGAAGGAAAGGCAACCATACACTAATTAAAACTGACAGTTGAGGTCGACAACATCACGGCTGAGGTGCTTAAGTTAGTTAATGAAAATGGAGTGGAAATCTTCACAGGATAAATTTAAAAAAAAAATGTTAGACAGGAATCTGTCTAGGAAACTGGAGAATCTCAGTCGTCGTTCTGCCTCATAAAAAGGGAATGCCAGATACCTGCGACAGGCATAAATATCACATGTCAATAAAATAATGATGTATATTCCTCAGTCTAAACGTCAGCGTTATCAGTCTCGGCAAATACTTCTTGAACAAGCAGGTTTTGTTAAAGGACTCGATACTAGAGCGTAAATTTTGAATTTACGACAACTTATCGAGAAGGTAAAGGAATATTACGTGCGTAGGTACGTTTGTTTCATAGACTACCATATATAGCTGTTGCCAATGTGAACCATAAACTGTGCGCTGTCTTATTGGAAATGGGAAAATCCAAACATCTGGTCTTTATTATTCGCAGACTGTATGAAGATAACTCAGCCTTAGAGCTGCACTATGTCACCAATGCTCTTTAACATCTACAGTGAACATGTGGTGGACGTGTGCTGGAAGACTGGCGAGATGTAGTAGGTATAGGTGGATTAAGATACCTGACTTAAGACTTGCAAATGATATCACCTTAGTTGCTGCAAGCGAGGCTAGGCTCCTACAGCTGCTGGACAATCTTTAATCAAAAACCTCTCATTACGATTTAAATATAAATTACGACAGAACGGAAGTTTGTATTTCCTATAAAATTGATAATAACTATTTTTATCCTGCTGAGGATACATTTCGAAAAAAAAAAATGGTTTTGCGCCCCAGTTTTCAGATAATGGCAGGAGGGGAAGTGCGCCAGTCGAAAGCCTTAATTTTCTATTAGCACCTCAAACTTCAACATATTTAAATCCAAACCACCTGACCTTTTGCAGAGCAAGGTCCTTTTCTCGTTCCCTGCTACCAGATTATAACGGCGTTGAAACATTTTTGCTGACTAAAATGAAGCAACAAGCTTAAATTGATATATCGAACTTTTGTTCAAGGTTGGCAATTTTGTGGCCTTTATTCTAATTTTGTCTTTCCTTTATATATTATTTATTACTTGCCTATTAAACCACACAGGATATCTAATACTTCTATCTAATACGATTTCAAGAATCTGATGAATTTTAATACAAAAAAGTCGATGGCAATATTTTATCAGTATTTATTATATTATTTTTGCATTTAGCAGTAATTGGTACTTAAGTTCAGAGCAGCTTTTCTGAAATTATAATGTATTGCATTTTATGCAAACATGCAAAGGAGGGCATGATGATTATCTTGTCATAAATCTAATTGTGCCTCCCTTATTGTTGTACATCTCTATTCAGTCAATTTGAGTAATGCAATTGAAATATCAAAGAAATCATTTCTATCTGTGCATTGAAACAGACGTAATATTATGTCAAATTGATAAGCGTATTTTATTACCAAGGGAACTTATATTAAGGTTACAAAAAATACAGATTTTTTAACAAAGGTGGATGCGATGGTATAGTGGAGTCAAATTATCCATCAAAATAGGCGAATAAGGAATTCTCTGGCTGCAGCAATTTTATTGTCTTAATTTTTGTAGGCGTTATGAAAAATTTTAGATTAAATCTGTTCATTGCTTGTTGTAAAATTTTAACAATTTATTTTTCAACACTGAAACTTTCTGCTAGTTTCCTTATTATCTCCGGTCCTAGTAATCGAATCGCAAAAATAAAAATACCAAATTGTTTGCAATAAAATTTTAAATAAGACTAGGCCTATAAAAAACTTTCTGATAATTTGTCAATTTGTAAAAAAATAAAAACCAGCAAAAATCGCCTTTTTTGAGAATTTAAAAAATATTAATAATGCATCAATTTTAATGAAAGTTTTTTAAGAATTTTAGCGCAAAATATTTATTCAAACTGGTAAAAACCAATAATAATTTCGAAATTTTCATCGCTTATTGTTTAAGTGCATCGACTCGTAGGAAGACAATTTTTGTTAAGGTAGGTTTTTACTTATATTTTATAATGGTACTACGAAAAAAAATGTATCTTCATTTAAATCGTTTTTTTGAAATTTGTTTATAATTTTAAAAATCATAGTTATAAACAAATTCAAATAACATATTTTTCTTCTTCGACAGTTCTGTTGTGTTAATTACATATAAAATATTATCGTCGTCCACAAATATTACTGTGTTCCGTCATTCTCTTTTCCTTAATTATATTTTTTATGGGAACCACCATATTTTTCAACAGAATTATATCCCAATTCTTCGTTGGTAGTAGCGTTAACTACCTATCCGTCAAGTGGTTTTGTAGATGAAGCGCCAACAGATAGACAGGCAGATAGACAGACTAACGGAATTTAATGACTTTAATTTTCGTAATTTACATACTCTGAAACGTGAAAATCCGGAGAAATCTCGAAACTCGGAGAGTGATTTTTTCACAACTACAATACTTCCCTTCAGTAAGCGAGGGAAGTAAAAATGATGCAAACAGCTTTGTACCTTAAATATGGAAAAAATTAACAATAAAAAATTTAAAGATGGAAGCTACTTGGATTCATCGTTACGAACAAACTCTTCCCCGTATCTATAGTAATTTTGATATTTCGTAACTAAGGAAAATGTTCTGGACCTAGCAACCATTTACTATATAAAGCGCCGCAGGAGCTCATTTCAGTCATTCTCTTCCCAGAGACAAACTGAAAAGGTTCATGACTTCTTAACCTTAAATAATATTGTGACATCGCATAAATAGTACCGGCTAGATAGCGCATAGTCTTACACTCGGCATAGAGCCCGACATAGTTCGAGTGAGACTTCTCCTATCATAAGCTTGTATGGTTTCTGCGTTAAGCAACTTATTATTTACCGTAAAGACGTCACGAACTTAATTAATTGTTTTGCATCGCGTCATTTTCAATTCAAAGTGATAAACGTTGCGTCAACTGAAAGCCGGGGTGACACATAAGCATTGATTGTTGAAGCGCCAGTTGTCAGATAGTTTTCAGAGAGACAGATATTAAACTAACTAAATTGAATTGTTGAAGTGACAACCGTCGGTTAAAAGTCAAAGTGTAGAATGTCAATTATATCAAATACCAACTGTCTGTCAAAGATAGTTTACCGAACTAGACGTTAATCAAATTTAAGTTGACGTATCCATTGTCATATTAATTAATTTATCTTTGCTTTGAACGTTTTCGATTCAAGAACTGTCTGTAGATTCATATTTTATATGATGAAGGTTGCTGGGTTTACTAAAGGTTAGGTTTTCAGTATTCTCTTTGTGTGTTAAACGATTATAAATATATAATATTTAAATATTGTCGCTCTCATGATTAGAAATAAACATTTGTAATTGTATTGAGAAACTTTAGCGTTAAAATAAACTTGTTAATTTGAAAATATCTTCCTTGACTTTTAATGAACCCTGGAATCCTTCGACCATATAGATATAGACCCAGCTTGTTTACATATTATGTAGATGGCAAGAATAGCGGTGGGAAAAGGAGAGTAGAACTCAATGCAGGTTTGCCATGTCGCTCGATAAGTCATATAATTAAGGAAATATGCCAATACTTGTTAGGATATTGTGTTTTTAAAACCACCCTAATATAATTGTCACTGATAACAAAGATGTGTTCTAGAATTTTATTTTCAAAATGTAATGATTTAGATAAGGTTATCTATGAATTTGGTATTTTCTTTACATACCTTTATTATTTATCTGCAACTATTATTAAATGTTGGCAACGCTGTTAAAAGTGTCAAATATTGGTCGTCGTCGCCATATTTAATTCTTTTTGATTTGTGTTCTTGTGTTGTGTGTTCGAGGTGGTAACTAGAATTATCAGTTAGTTTGAGATTAATAAGTGCAAGTATTAGTGATCACTATGGTGAAGAAATGCATTATATGCAAAAAATATTGGGATAAAGGATGTGGTCTCTCATTTCACAAGTACGTTAACAGAAATCATAGGCGTCGAAACGGGACAGTAAATCATTTGAGGCCATTCATTAAACTTAAATTTTGTTATAGGTTTCCTAAAGATTCCAATGCGAGAAAAATATGGTTAGATGCACTGAATTTAAAAGAGGAAGAGTTGCTACTAGTGAAAATGGCAACTGTTTGTTCTGATCATTTTTCATCAGAAGATTTGTTAACAAGTGCGACGGGGGCAACTGTATTAAAATCTAATGCTGTACCTGCGATGTAAGTATCTTGTACATCTCTCCTTGAATATAGGCTAAAAATATGCATTTTTAGTGTGCCTAAAACATCTGATAATGTTCCTATTTTGTATGAAAGCGAGGACGAAAGTAACAAAGAGAATAGACCCGATAATGATAATAGCATTGGTTCGAGTATTCGAATTTTTACTCAAGCATCTTTATCGTAAGTATATTATATCTACTATTCATAATTCGTGCGTCTACTTGGTTTAGATCGTTATTTAAATGAAGCACTTCATCACCACATGCGTAGGAACATTTATGTTATACATAAATTTATGTAAAACTTTCAATTCAAAATGTTTTCTAGATGATGTATCACTAAAGGAGTATTAAAATTTCCTTGTATATGTAGGTATATTAATAATAGTAATTTATTTTATCCATATACGTGGTAACAATGACAACAGTGGCGGACTGACCATGGTGGTGTGGTGGCAATCGCCACGATGTCCCCGCCTCGATCCCAAAAAGTGCTATTACATGAGCCCCCACTGCCTCTCGGTACAAATCGCCACAACCATCAACAAGTGTCAGTCCGCCAACGATTGATAAGATATACTTAGTTCCTTTGATAATATTTATTTAATATTGTTTTACTGTTCAGTATAAAATAGTTTTGTATATGTGATGTCTGATTATTTATTAATTAAGCCATGTTTTTCAGCTATTCACAAGGTGAGTTTGATAAAGTTAGTTCTTCATCAGCAACTCTTACGGCTTCAACTCAACTATCTCATACTGAATCGGAGTCAGACATAAACATAGACTCGAATGAAGATGTTCTCCCACCTCCGCTTAAGAAGTGAGTATTTATTGAATAAGTAAATGAAAATATTTTGAGCTGAAAATATGTGAAATTAACAAATAAATTACTTTTATTGGTTAACTCTTTGAAATAGCTTAAGGGCATTAAACTGTTTATAACTTGCTTATATTGAAAGGTTTATATAATTTCATATTTTTAGGAGAAAACTTGGAAGAAGATTTGTTTCTCCTCGTTATATTGGAGATTGTCATACATCGGACATGTCTAGTCCAACAAGGGCAAAAAAAAACTGGAGAATAGCCAAAGATACAATTCTTCAGCAAAGAAGAAAAATATCCAATTTGCAGCAAAGCAACAGACGTTTGAGGTTGAAGGTTGTTTGCTTGAAATCACTTCTTGCATATTTAAAGGAAAACTTTCATATTTCTGAAACAGCCGAATCAGTAATCGAAGTAAGTGTAAAGTTGATAATACCTAAATTGATTTCAATTTTTTATTTGATTATTTGATTAATTAGTGTTAACAAAAGAAATTGTCGATTTTAAAAAAGTTTATGTGCGACTGTACCATAAAGTCCTGATTTATGGTTTTGTATCGCAGCCATTATGTGTTACTTTATCGTACTACTGCATAATAATAAAGTAAATGGCCTGTTTTGACACTATGAGAATTGATAGATGACAGCAAGATGAGTTTAGTTCTAGATTTCCATAGTTGACAGTGGCCTAGTTTACACCGACAGCTTGGTTTGCGAACTAAATACCTATTGCGAACCATACTCCATATTAAACATATAGTGCGTTCGATGTAAACAGTCTGAACTAAGCTAATCCGCTTCTGGTTTGATTCTCTTGAGCAAGAGTATCAGACCATGTATAATTCGCGGTTTAATACCAAAACTAATGTAAAATGTGGTGTAAACGTAGAGGTATTAGACAAATCTAGGAAGTGTCAAGTTTGTGAGGTTAGAGTCGTCGTTCCCGAACAACATATATAAAGAAATTTTTTAAATGTAATAATAATTGTGATTAAGTAATTCAACAAATTGTAATGTTAAGAAAAAAATGCAAATGTAATTTTCTTTTTAGGAAACATTTTTATGAAAGTGAAGCGTCCATGTGTTAGGTTTGCTTGCTCTTGGTGCTCCTCAACTAATCCACAAATTTTCAAGTATAGTGATGTGTTGTAAACAGGCACAAACTAAATAAATTCCAGTCGATCTATCCCTACTCTATTAGTTCCCTCGGCTTAGACCAAATTATTTCACGGTGTAAACTAGGCCAGTGTTATGAGAACTAACCACCACCGAACTAAACTTTGGCCGGGAGCTCGATTTATACTATTGCAGCTGTTCTGTCGTGAGAATTCAGCAAGCTGTGTCATTTTTCTCTAGCAGTGACGATTGACAACAGTGAAAACTCATTGACAGATGACAGAATTAAAAACAAATATGTTCAAATAATAGGTGCTTGTTTTGTACCAACAATTTTAGCTTACCTAAATTTAAGAATCTTATCTTAGCTAACTTGCAAAAAGAACTGTAAAAACGGACTAAATAATATAGGCATGTGCGTTGTTAAAATTCAAGTATTTTGACCAATCACTGCCTTGAAATCAACTCTGGGCAAATTTCTAAAGTTTATGATGAAATCCAGTAGACTTGGCGTAGGTAAGGGGGAGGTATTTGACTAAGCTAATCTAAGATAGAAGGGTCAAATAGAACTCCCAACTAAGTTAGATTTCTTAAGTTTAGCTTAGTTCGCTGGTAGAAAGAAAGCAACTTATACTTCTATATAACCTGCTGCCATCTATTATATATTTGTTAACTACTCAGTAAACAGCCCATTGGACACATCTGACAATAAAATTATTTGATTAAAATCACAAGCAGTGTCAAATTTCTAGCACGAAAGACAAATATTTGTAACAAGAAATACTGAATTTTAACACATTGATCGAGTGTGGAAAAGTACATTTTAACAGTATAAAATCATTGGTAAACAAAAAAATATAGACGTTAAATAAATAAGGCGATTAAAAAAAAAGAATTATAAACTAGATTTTGTTTCGAAAATGAACTAGTTTTAGTACTCAAACATAAAGCTTTGTATGCAACTTGTACATAATAGTTATTTATGTACCAAGGGTAGTAAGTGCCCTTTTTTTGATCGAAAATACAATTTGCAATCCGAGGCCCATCGGGTCGAGGCTTGCAAGTATTGGAGCGCAAAAAATTGCACTGTACGACCCGCGGTGCATATTATATTTTTCGTCATACCCATGAATCATTAAACTAGAAAAAAACTTGAGAAAAACTAGTGGAAAACTATAACTATTTGAGTAAGATTTCTTATTTGCTAATAGTAAAGATAGCGATGCTTGGAATATCCATGACAGCCGTCAATAAAATAAATTTAGGACTCGGCTTCTATTCAAATGAAAACTACTGTCAAGATATAAGTATTAAATCATATTACTATAATAGCTATTATTATAATAGCTAGTATGACGAAAAATACTTTATCTGACTTCTAATATATTTACATTTGGTTTTTCATGAATTTACTTGCAACAAGAAATGTGATTCTATTTTGAAAACTATGTAACCAAATAGGTATATCTATTTATTCTTTTTTCAGGCTTCTTTACCGGGTGCTGCAGCAGAAATATTGAAGCGTGTTCTTAAAGGACCTACGCACGAGAAGTATAATCCAAATTTAAGAGCCTTTGCACTAACCCTTCATTTCTATTCTCCCAAGGCATATAATTTCGTCAGAGAAAAATTCAATAACAGTATGCCACATCCAAGTACAATAGCTAAGTGGTATAGAACGGTAAATGGTAAACCAGGTTTTACGGAAGAGGCTATTCGAGCAATTAATGTTAAATGTGCTGAATGTACAAAAGGAAAAATCTTTGGCAATCTAGTATTTGATGAAATCCATATCATGCAGCGTGTGGAATGGACTGGAGAAAAATTTTGTGGGTATGTTGATATTGGTGCTAATGTCGATTCAGATCTAATCCCTGAAGCAACGCAAGCATTAGTTTTCATGATTGTTGCTTTAAACGGTACTTGGAAAATAACTGTTGGATATTTCTTTGTAAATGGTTTGTCTGGGGAGGAAAAAGCAAACTTGGTCACCGAATGCTTGAAATTTTTATGCCAAACTCCAATGAGAATAACATCCATTACTTTTGATGGTACAGCAGCAAATTTATCCATGGCAAAACTTTTAGGGGCAAATTTTGATGATATTTCTTCATTAAAAACACATTTTAAGCATCCTGAGACTGAAGAAAATGTATATGTGTTCTTAGATCCGAGTCATATGTTAAAATTAATAAGGAACTTTTTTGGTAGTCAAGGATCACAAAAAATAACGGATCAAAATCAGCAGGAAATTGACTGGCAGTATCTTGAAAAATTGGTAGCACTGCAAAACGAAGAAGGTTTGCAAGCAGCGACAAAATTAAAAAATAGGCATATGCAATGGGTTCGTGAAAAAATGAAAGTAAAACTAGCAGCGCAAACTCTAAGTAAAAGCGTTGCCGATGCTTTAGTATTCTTAGAAAAAGATATGAATCTTGAAGATTTTAAGGGAGCTGAAGCAACTGCAAATTTTCTACTTCTTTTCAATAACGTATTTGATATACTCAACTCTCGAAATTTGTTTGCAAAATATTCTTTCAAGCGGGCATTATCGAAAGAAAATAAAGAAGTTATATTCAAATATCTTGATTCTGCTAAAGATTATATAAATGGACTAAAAGTAGACAATGAGCCAGTAGTAACATGTGGCAGAAAGACAGGTTTTATAGGTTTTTTAATATGCTTTGAGAGTTTAAAAGGGCTGTATAATGACTTAACAGAAAATTCCTCTTTCAAATTTTTGCTAGCATATAAAATTTCACAGGACCACCTTGAAATTTATTTTAGCGCAATAAGAAGTCGATGTGGCTCCAATAATAACCCCACTGCTAGAATATTTGAGGCTAATTATAAGCGCCTCCTTATCCACACCGAGGTGAAAGGAAGTGCTACTGCTAATGCTATTGCATTAGATTCCACAAGCATTTTGCATTGTAAAAGTAGCATTACTCATTCCCCATCTTGGGAAGATTTAGAACAATCCAGTGAATATTTAAAATTTACTAAAGAGCTAGAAGATCATGATTATATGTCGTCATCTGTTTGGCATTTAACAGATTATGTACAAGATATTGTTAATTATATAGCTGGTTTTGTTGTACGAGCGGTGGAAAAAAAAATAAGTTGTAAAAAATGTGTGGAAATTTTAGAAAATAATAATGAAATGTCAAAATCTCTACTACAAGAAAGAAAATCTTATGGAAAATTAAAAAAGGTATCTGTATTCGTTACAACTTTGTGCCAAACAGCAGAAAAATGTGTAAGAGTTTTAATCAATAAAACACATATATTTAAATCATATTTTCATAATCTAAAGCAGCGTTTAATAATTTCATCTCTTGAAAATTTACCAACTAACATTTTTGATTGTTTTTCTGATCACACATTTGATTGTGATCATCTTAACGATCATGCTTTGATGGTCTCAAAGCTTATATTAGAAAAATATATTAATGTAAGAATACATCATGAAACTATGAAAAAGAATTCTATAAATAAAGTTCGAGTTCGAAGCTTATTGACAAAGACGATTCTTTTCAAAAATCAGTAAAAATTGTAATTTTTTTCCTTTTAATTTTTCCTAATTTTGTGATATAATTATGCAACAGTTTATATATCTTGTATTAGGTAACTTGCCTAGGGTTTATTATTTGCCTATAATTACTGAGAAAATATTTGTGTAATGGTATGTTTGCGCATAGATTTAAATCATAGTATATTCTCTAACAGATTTCTTACATCTGAACTTTCATTTTCACTGTATTAAGACCAAAATTGAAATGCATAAAGATACCACAAATAAAATAAATTTATTTTCACATTACTGAAAATTGTATAACAGGTAGTCACTTAAGGACAAATAAATTGTAACAAATTTTGTTAGATTAGTAACATTAGTTGTCTGTACGCTTTCAATTATCAAACCCAAAAGCAAACTGGAATGGGCAAACCGTACCCATCCTTTTCCTTCGTTTAGCTGCTCAAATCAAACAAATCAGTCACGTGTCCTTTCTCATATCTCTTTCTAATATACTTTTTCATATATCTCGAGCATTAAGCGAACATTCCAGTTTGGTATACAGTTTACTGCTTTACATAAAAACGCTTATGTAAGTATGTTTATTTTTTAATGATTATGTATTTTATAAAATACATGTATTGTATCATGAAATAAATAATTTTTTTCTTTACCATTCTTCCATCTCAGTATTCATCCTTTCAAGCTATTAATAACGAAGCATATGCATATTTTTTTTATATAAAAGCCTAATTGTAAATTTAACAGTTTAAAACATTCACAATTCTCATTAAGAAATTGATTTTTCAGTGAGTCATATACACGTTTTATATTTTAAAATATCTGCAACACTTGATTTTTGGTAAATTTATGTGTATTGATTTTTCAATAAATTAAAAAATTGGTCCCCTAATAACTGATACGCCCATGAAAAGGATTCTACCCTCCTTTCCCCACTCCCCTAATGCTGCATTCAAATAGTTGTCTATGTAGAACAAAGCAATGATAGGTCTATATCTATATATGGTCGAAGCCTGGAATCACTCCACTGTTTGCTATCCGAGCACAATAGTTTTGAACTATTGTAGAACTATAAAATTAACGTTATAATATATATACATTTTAAATAAATCTATCCCCAACGAAATATTGCACAATATGGCTTTCTTATTGGAATGCAAAACATCTATTCATCAGATTCCTGTAATTTGTATACCGGGTGACAATGATATCACTAGCACCCTTCTTTTGCATTTTCTTTTTTTCTTGTAAAACCAATGGCGGCAAACGAATTATGAAAATAGGTGAAATATTTAGCGTTTTTCTAAAAAAAAATTAAGGATCCACTTGTTCCTACGAGTCGATGCACTTAAACAATATGTGATGGACATTTATATTTCTTAAATTGTCAAGAAAGGGCAATTTTTTTACAAATTAACAAATTATCAGAAAGCTTTTTCTTAGGCCTGGTCTTATTCCAAATTTTATTGCAAACAATGTGTTACCTTCATTTTTGTGATGATGATTATTAGAACCGAAGATAATAAGGAAAATAGCAGAATTTCAATGTTGAATAATAAAATGTTTAAATTTTTACAAGCAATTGCAATGGACCGATTTAATCCAAAACTACTTATACTGTTATTATACATAAAACAATTAAAACAATAAATTATTGCAGTCCAGCAATTACATTCAACATTTATTTTGAATCAACTAGTAGCGTTAATTTTTGCGTAAAATCGTGCATTTTTCCGTGTTTATACGTGGATGTGGATAGTACTACTTTTTACTAGGCAACTAGGCCCACAATCGCGGGCCCTTTGCACCTAGCTATCTACAATTTAGCGTGGACTACAAACGACTCGTTTATACCGTGTGTGTAGTCGCGGGCTAGGCATGGGGAGAAGAATTACAACATCGCGCGTGCCAGCTGGCTGCAATGAAATAACAGAGCTGGAATGCTCCACCAACGGACGAATTTACGGCTGCCGGTGTTGTCAAATCTCTCGCGCTACGTGAATATACATTCCTAATGGGAAATTACACGCACGGTATGTATGTAGCAATATTCTGACTGGATAGTGGATAACGGATAGTAGGCACTATGGCGGGCCCTATTCTGACTGAATGGATAATATCTGTTTCAGGAGTCGCAACAAATTATTGAAAGTAAAAATGGCCTTTTAATAATAATACAACACATCGGATTTACACTAGAAACTCAACCTAGAGAAAAACCTTAAATTCCTATTAGTCCAGTCAGCGGAGGGTTTCACCTCCAACTTGAGTGCTAATGAATAGATTTTGATGAAACCTTGTGCAATGTGTTTGTAATGACGTTAATAAAAAAAGTTGAAGAAAAGATTAGAGTAGAAAATGATGGGAAGGGGTACCGTAACTTGTAGAATTAGGTCAAAAATGAAAAAATAAGATGTTTTTACTCTTGTGATTTTTTTCGAAAATGCATGTTTTTCAGATATGGCCACTCTAAAATTCCAAAAAGTGGGGGAGGGGAAATGTAAAAGTTGAAAAAAAATCTGAAAAATTCAGGTGAATGTATCATCGAAATATAAGACGTTTTTTTATTTGCAACTTTTCTGTAAAATTCGTTTTTACCGAGTTTTTCCGGAAAAACATGAAAAACTACCCCTTTTTCTTTAATTGTAGCGCTTTAAAAATACGTAATTTAAAATTTGAAAAAACTCAGACGTATGCATTGAAATATTCTTTGTCTCTTGGAATTTTTTTGTAACTTGCTAATTTTCCGAGTTACAGGCAGTTTTTCACCATAAATAATGTACTACATTTTTTGAAAACTTTCTTTAAATTTCCGATTTAAAAATTATATTGAACCTTTAAAAATAGTATAACTATATAGGTTTCATATTTTTTTATAATAATATTACAAATCACGCTCATTTTTCTGATTTTTATGTATTTTTTAATGTGCAAAAATGTAGTACATTATTTATCGTGAAAAACTGCCTGTAACTTGGAAAATTGGCAAGTTACAAAAAATTCCAAGAGACAAAAAATGTTTATAAGGCCTGAATGTATACGTTTGAAGTTTTTAAAAATTTTAAATTATGTATTTTTACAGCGCTACAATTTCAAAGAAAGGAGTAGTTATTCATGTTTTTCCGGAAAAACTCGGTGAAAACGTACTTTACAAAAGTTGCAAATAAAAATAAGTCTTATATTTCGATGATTAGATTAGATTGAAAAAGGAGCTGGCCGATTGGCCTTGGCCACCGCGACCCCCGTGGATCTATTGTGGCTCTCCTTGTCTAATTTTACTTAGAGCTCCTTATCCAGCTTTGTCTTTTGTATCAGGCTCCACAGCCTTGACAGGGGCTCCTTGGTATAGCTATCTGCTCTTGGTTTCTCTTCGCCAAGTAGTTGGAACCTCAGTCTGGCTAGGCTTTCGCAATGACACAGCACATGTACTGAGGTTTCCTCTTCCTCTTGACAGAATCTGCATGTTGCATCCTCTGCCAGGCCCATTAGACTCATATGTCTATTAAGCCTACAATGTCCAGTTAGAAGACCTACTATTATCCGAATGGCCTTTCTATTTTGGCGTAGCAGGTCTTCCGTGAATTTGGCCGATCGTTCTTTAATGAACTTCTTGGCCTGTCTCTGTTGGGGGAAATTCTTCCACCACTCTAGAGATTTATTTTGTATCCATTCGTTGATGGATGTTCGTATGCGTAGCTTAGCCACACCGCAAAAGGGGTCCTACTAGGGCCTTAGATGCCTCATTATTTCCTTTGCACACCACTGTATAGCGGCCACTTCAGCCTGAAATATTGTGGCATGTATTCCTAGACTTAGCGGGATTTTCGTTTTCGATCTTATCCCGTAAATCCCAGCTCCGACTCCTTGTTCTGTCTAGGAGCCGTCTGTATACCAGATCGTTTGCGCCGATATTGGAGGACCGTTTTTCCAATCCTCTCAGTCTGGTATTTTGATTTGAAAATTTTTGTAGAAGTTATACTTTGGGACCATAGTGTCCTTGGGTATTCCCAAAATGGGATCTGCCTTCAGCTCTGAGTATAACTTTTGATGCTCTGTTCCGTGTTGTTGCTTTATGGGCGTTGTGCCTTGCATTAGCCTATGTACCACTGAACGAGCTTCTCCTTGGATAAATATCTGTAGTGGTGTCAGGTCTAAAAGGACTTCCAATGCAGCCGTGGGAGCAGTTTTTATGGCCCCAGTGGCGCACAGGCAAGTAAGCCTTTGTACGCCACTTAATAGCCTTACTGCTCCAAGCTGCAGTGTCTTGGTCCACCATACCACCGATCCATAGGTTATCATGGGTCTTACAACCCTAGTGTATAACCATAGGATCATCTTGGGGTCATATTTCGATGATACATTCACCTGAATTCATTTTTTTCAACATTTCCCCTCCCCCACTTTTTGGAATTTTAGAGCGGCATATCTCGAAAAATATGCATTTTTCTAAAAAATTCACAAGAGTGAAAACATCTTATTTTGGGCCAAAAAAAGTAAATATATTTTCTTTTAATTTTTAACCTAGTTCTACAAGTTACGGAACCCGTGATAAAAATGTGTTTTCTACCCCTTCCGATCATTTCCTACTCTAATCTTTTTTTCAACTCTTTTATTAACGTCATTACAAACACATTGCACAAGGTTTAATCAAACTTCATTCATTAGCACTCAAGTTAGAGATTTTGGTCATTTTAGCGTTCCGTTGACTGGACTATATATGTTTAAAGAAGTGTGGTATTTTTATTAACAATGACGTTGCGAGAAAGTTACAGATAACGTGATGCTATCAGACCTTCCATACAGCAAATGGAGGTTATATAGTGTAATGCATGGATCACAAAACGTCTGTCAAGGCATTGTGACTAAGATGTTAACATTAGACATAAAAGGTGTCCCACATTTTACTAAGACTTCCTTATAAACTTTAAGCAATTTTAAATTATCTAAATATCTTCTTAATACCTATGTAGATAAAGGTTTAGTTGCTTAATTTACAATTTTAGTGAATTTACGTAAAACATACTAATTGGAATTTTTTATCATTTATTTATTCATATTATTAACAAATCATAAATAAAAATTACGACATTTTGAAAAACAGTATATGTAATTAAATTATCATCATATTATTTATTTATTACTTAATTTATTTTAGACGTTAGAGATAACACCCAATACGGTCCTGCGCTTTTATATTTCGTAAATATTTCCTCAATATAAACTTAAAATGTAATTTATAATTATTCATCATGTCTGATATAATGTCTCATAATTTATGCAAGATAATGCCTAGTGCATTTAATGCCAGATTAATTAATTCGATTGTAAAAAACAAATTACATAACATGCAGATAATAATAATCAGAAATTTTGGAAGATAAAGAAAATTGGGAATATCTATTAACTTGCTAAATGTCACCTGTAATGTGCAATATGACCTTGGAATTATCGATCTAAGTATACCTACTTACACTTTGGATAGTTCATTGTACCTGTAAAATAATTGCCGTTATCTTCTTCATCAATTTAAAAATTATTTTACGTTTTATACTAAAACTAAGTGGTGTCCTGTGTTCAGATTTATTTTATCTTAAACGGTAATTTGTAAGTAATATTTTTTAGTTCTCATTTTGGATGTATGGTGTTATATTCACACCACGGATGTATGCATGATACACAATACTCCACCGCACCGGTAAGGAAAACCAATCTGCATTTTGTGAAAGAAGCATGATATCTGACACAGTTGTTGTTCTTTAGATAACTCTAAGTGATTTGACCCAGAGTACGCTCATGGTCGATCGTACAAGTCAAAATGGCGCGTATTTTTGAAAATGGCGGAGGTAAAATTCCAATTTATAAATTATATACCTATATTGGTGTTTGATATGACTTTTTCGACTAACATGGTGTACATGTACAACAAGATACAAGTGTTGATGATCTGATAGGATGTTGATTTGTATCAAATGGGCGTATATGTTTAAGAATTCAAATAAGTACTTAATTCATTGGACTGAGATTACAAAAAAAATTATTATAATCATTATTTATCTATTACCTTTTATTAGTACATTGTCCTTTACATTTATACTGTAAAATCCACAAAAGACCGGTATGTCTACAAGAACATCGCTCCTAATCGCAACCGATTTTACAACCGTATTTTACTAGTTCTCGGCTGGCATTTCGAGATACTGGCCATCTTGTTCCATCCATCCCCAAAGGCTTGGTGAACAGAGACGATAATTACCGGGGAAGTCAGCAGTTCTACCCCATATTTGACCTGTTTGAAATGACGGAATAAGGCAGCGCAAAGAATGATGGAATAAGGCAGCTGAAGTAGAGGATTCAATGAATTGGTTTGTTATCACGACAAAGATCCTTCCGCAATTGATTGACATTGACGTAGTCATACTTGGAATAATAAAGCCTTGAGACAAACTCTTCCAAAGACTATATTTAATCTGGTGGACACCTGTTTGGAATCGATATATGCTGATAGTCAATAATAACGCCATCAAATGCCATCGAACCTTTCCAAACTAGTCAAAAAGTTCGGATAATTAGAGCCAAAAGCTACGCGCACATTTCTAGTCTTTATTAAGTCGGTGTTACATACGTTAAGACCATTTTCAATGCATAAAACACGCAAAAAAAATAAATAAATTTTTGATCGCAAAGGACCTCGCACAAATCCTTATATAAAAGTGGCCTCCGTTAAATTAGCTGGATTTTTGATATGTTCTATATTTTGGGCCTCTGATCAAATATCTCAATGGGTCGGAGGTCCCAAACCACCAAGGTTTCAAGATATTTGACATTTTATAAGAAATTTGGCAGGTGCAACGGTTTGAAAGAACCGTTATAACTTTCTTCCTCTAGGAGATCCTCATTTGCTCTTTGGCACGTAAAAAGAACACAAGGCGAGCTATACTCTACATTAAAAATAAATTCCATAATAGTATACCAAGTGTTCCATTTTTCACGTTACATTTTGTCAAATTCAAACCTCAAAAACTTTTTAAATTTAAATGGAACACCCTGTATTGTTTTACATCATTTTATGTAAAATTAAATTCTCTTTTCTCTCGTATAAGCATTGTAAGGATTAAAGTTACAACTTTTTGAGATATTCGTGATTTTCTTAAATGTTCTAGAATTTTTAATAAAAAATGTCATCAACTTAGCCATGATTAGACACAATCAATAATGTCAGTCATTCTCTTACGTCAAAATATGCCAGCATTATTAAATAACACCCACGAAAGCTTTTTAGATTTGTTTATTATTAAGTTATATAAAATTCTCTTTTCTCTAGTATAAGCACTTTTACAACTTTTATTCTTCATTTTATTAATGTCTACTCTTCGACATCCACTATCAATTCTCCTATTGCTGCTCCCCCGTTATCATCGTTCCTATTGCCGGCATCCTGGATTAAATGGAGGGGAGCTCGACTTGGGTATTTTATATACTGTTGATCTCGTGCTCATCCTAGGAACCATAGGATACTTGCTACATGTGCACAACAGCCCAAAGTCCTCACTCCAGCTTTGCAGATGCAATAATACCCTGAGGTAGGATCGTCTTCTCCATTCCCCATTACATCATCTTCTCTATCATTTTCTTCTTCGCCAATTCGGAAAGATATCATAGCTGATAGTGAGTAGCATTTTTGTGTCGAGAGCAGATCCTGAATCTAAGAAAACCTGGTTCATCTCTGAGCCTATCAAGTTCAAATTCCTCGTCATTGGTATGGTCCAATTTATCTTGGATATATACAGGAGCTAATTCACTTGGTATGGACCAAGGGTCAATAGACGTACATATGGGGAAACTCAGGGACTACCTGATCCAAACGTTCCCAGATTGCATTTCTTTTGGCGAGATTTTCAGCTTCAACTGTCGCCTGTACCACTTTCACATCATCAAGTCGACCTCTAATCTCTCGAGCTAAGGCTGCAGTTTTACCTACCATATGTAAAGGCGTTCCAAACTTAAGACGTGAGCCCTTGGTACAGTTCCATTCAAAAACGTATAAATTATTTTCTCGTGGCTATTCCAAGCTTCCACGATCCATCGCTGCATGGTTACCATGCGTGCACGGTTGGACATCTCAGTAGAAAGTTGGCGTTCATTGACTTCCATATTAGGTGGCATTTTGACAGTGTATCTTGCATCTTCTAAGGCGGGTACAGATATGCAACAGAACTTCGTATCGTAACACCGTCGTAACGTAACGCCGTAACAAGTGTGGACAGCACCGCGTAACAGAGTAACACCGCAACAACGCAACATCGAGGCGTCCCATCGCGTGTCGGTATTAAAGCATCACATCAAAGGAATGATACGGGCTGATGTTGCACCACTTGTTTGCATGTCTGTACAGGTTTGCGTAACATGATCGCGATTTGTTTTCCGTTGCATTTTTATTCAGTTAAAGAAGTATTTAAGTATGGAGTGGACGCTACCTCCATCTTGTTGGACCGCACTTCGAGATAT
Organism: Rutpela maculata; assembly: GCA_936432065.2. Lineage (NCBI taxonomy): Eukaryota > Metazoa > Arthropoda > Insecta > Coleoptera > Cerambycidae > Rutpela > Rutpela maculata. The sequence goes on from OW386285.2 coordinate 120,704,587, forward strand.
AAACTCATTTTCTTTCCAATCCAAAAGGTTGGAACGATAGTATGCTCTGCTTATATGATACGCGATGATGTTCTGATACGCTAAAATTTGAAACACAACGAATCGTCGACGCGTAACAAAAATTGTTGCGCGACGGTGTTACGATACGAAGTTCTGTCGCATATCTGTACCCGCCTTTAGAAACTGAACTGCGTCCCGCTAGCCACGATCAACAAGAAAAACATCTCCATCTTGAAACCAATCATTAATGTTATTCATATCTTTCGCGAACTGGTCTATTAATATCGATGCATCGTTGTTCCTCGCATCTGCAAAGTAAGATCCGTAAAAGAGAAAGAGCATTTAATGTTACATAACATGATGTAAAAAAATACAGGGTATTCCATTTAAATTAAAAAAGTTTTGAGGTTTGAATTTGACAAAATGTAACGTGAAAAATGGAACACTTTGTATACGATTATGGAATTTATTTTTAGTGTAGAGTGTAGCTCGCCTTGTGTTCTTTCTACGTGCCAAAGAGCAAATGAGGATCTCCTACACGAAGAAAGTTATAACTGTTCTGCAAACCATTGCACCTGCCAATTTCTTTATAAAATGTCAAATATCTTGAAACCCTGGTGGTTTGGTACCTCCGACCCATCGAGACATTTGATCAGTGGCGGTGTGGCCAGGTCGACTAGTCGGCAAATGCCGACTGGGCCCTAGGGTCGCGTCCAATGAGTGGCCATGCTTATCAAAAAAAAATTGGTACGGGAAAATTTTTTTCCGAATTTCTCCCCCCTGCCTATCAGAAAAATTTTGGGATGAAAAAAAATTTTGGGACGACGTTTAGATACATGCGAAGCAAAAATATTCAAATCGCTGACGAACTGAGTTTGAATGTTTATTGTAAAATGCCGACTAAGCCCTAGACACCCAGACCGCCACTGCATTTGATCAGAGGCCCAAAATATAGAACATATCAAAAATCCAGCCAGTTTAACGGAAGCCACTTTTATATAAGGATTTGTGCGGGGTCCTTTCTATTAATTGTACCAATATTTTCTATCAAAATGGGACAGTTGAATTTTCGTGAATCCGATATCGTGAAAATTCAAATTAGAATCGTAGGATTACACAGGTCTTCAAAAAAAAAGTCTTGTCCTAAGGTTCCCATCTAACTTTTCTGAAGTATTTTGACGCTGAAGCCGATTTTGGACATAAAAAAATTTCTATCATGTCAGTTTCTTTCCCCTAAAAAGGGGCAAAAAAGAAGTCTTCTCCTAAAGTGCTGACGTAACCTTTCTGAAGCACTTTGATGCGCTGAAAGAAATTTTGGGCACAAAAAAAAATTAGGGGATGAAAGGAGTAGTAGTAGTAGTAGAACCGCAAGAATAGAATTATCGACACAAAACGGCTATTCGTGAAGGGATATTGCCGTTTGGTACACTAACCGGTATTACCGTAAGGAACGTATTTCGAAGGAGCGCCATCTTCAGTTACCATTTGGATCCAAGATGGCCGCCATTTTCAAGAAATCAATTGAGGTAATTTCCTGGCGAATCTATTAACTTCACAAAAAAAAGTGTAATTAAAAAGTGTTGCTTATTTTATTGCCAACAAAAAAGTATTTTATGTATTTTGCGAAATTTTTGAAAATAAGGCCACTATTTACGAAAATTAAACATGATACCTCTATATGTCATCACAAAAGCTATTCAGTGGAACTGGCTTACACAATACGGCGAAAACAAACTTTTCATCTTGTTTGGATTACTACATATAGAGCAAGCCTTTCTTAAAGTAATTGGTCAATTTTTAAGCGGTAGTGGATGAATTGAGGTATTATCTGAATTTGCAACATCTGGAGTGGCAGAATCATATATTAAAGTTACCTCAATAACAAAAGCAAGGCTAGCCCACCAAGTAAATGCTGCCGCTTTATATCAACTGATGCATGAGGCTTACAAGGAAGAAGTGCAAGAGGAATCGTTTGAAAATTGGCTAAAGAACAAGCGTACTGTTCCTGTGTTCAAATATTGGGAGCTATGTCTGGAGTTGGAGCTTTTACTGCTTTTATTTGTAAGATCTCATCGAGAAGGTAATTATTCTCTCTATAAAGAATCTCTTAAAGCTCTCATGCCTTGGTTCTTCATATTTGACCGCCCAAATTACTCGAGATGGCTGTCAGTTTATCTTAAAGATTTAACGAACTAAATGAAACTAATCCAGATATTCAGAAAGCTTTTGAAAACGGATGTTTTGTTGTAAATAAAACAACTCGCCGCTTCTCTGGAATTGGAATTTATCAAGCTCATGAGCAGCATAATGCCATTATTAAAGGCGATGGTGGATTTACAGGTTTAACCAACAATCCATCAGCCTTACGTAGATGGATGCATTCTGGTCCGGAAATCTCAAGAGTGCTAATGGAATTTACAAACTTAGATGAAGAAGTATCCATCGACAATAGACACCATGAGGAATCCGCAGCTTTTCAAATGAAATTTAAAGAAAATATACAACTTTTAAAAGAGGCTTACACTGAATTTGGAAATCTGTTTCTTGAAACCAAAAGAGACTTTTTCTGCATTGATACCAAAATAACAACATGGATGACGAATGTCTAAATAATATTTTAGGTAGATCTTCATACATGGTTATTTCCGCGACACATTGTAATATATTTCTGTTGTTTTTAGGTATAAAGGAACGTGGACTAGATCTATATAATAAGTTTGTTGATGAACGCTTAAGCAGTAGAGAGGTATCCATATATGATCCAATAATAGCGAATAAAAGTCGCTTATTTTGTAAACCTAAAAAGGTTGTAAAATCCGCAATGTTGATAAAGTCCCTGAAATTTGATGTGGATTTATTCTCTAGACTTTTCATAGAATGATCAAATCATGACATAGATTTGGATGATTTTTTTGCACATGAGAATCAACCATTCCCAACAGCTCTATCTTTAAACGGAGTCCAGAGATCATCAGATAAATCAATCCTTGTTAAGATTCTGGAAAATGTGCTTAATGACGTACCTTTTATTTTAGAAGAAACCGATGCTATGCCAAATTTACTTCAGAATTTCAGTATGATTGTGTGGTCTATGATGGGCCTGCATTGGTACACCTTTTACTGCCTAAGGATGTTTTAAATTTTGCTGAATACTCTGTCAAAGTGTTTCAATCACACATCAAACATAACGCTGAAAAATTTAATTTGAAATGCGTTGATATCATTTGGGACATATACAAGAACAATAGTTTGAAACATCACACTAGAGAAATTTGTGGAGAAGGAACGCGACGACAGGTTGGTGGAAATATACTACTTCCTAAAAACTGGTCGGATTTTCTTAGGAACACAGACAATAAAACAGATCTGTTTCACTTTCTATCCAATGAATGTACAACATCATCCATTCTTTATCCTGTGGAAACACTATGCACAATTGACGATAGGATCATTTCAAACCGCAATTCCCAAAATTCACATCTATCTCTCTGCAGTCACGAAGAAGCAGATACACGTATTATATTACACGTACAGGATTGCATCCGCCAAGGTTGGAAAAATATTTGCATAACAACAGTAGACACCGATGTTGTAGTCTTAGCTACTGCTTTTTTTCATCGGTTGTATGTGCAACGATTGAAATCTCTATATATTCACTTTGGTGCCAATAAGCACTTTAGAATAATATGTGTTAATGGGATAGCTGCACATTTGGGTCAACAAAAATGTGAAGCTTTGTTAGGTTTTCATGCATTCACGGTATAAAGGAGGGATCTGATACCGTCTCATTTTTCTCAGGCAAGGGAAAGTCGACTGCTTGGAAGACCTGGCAAATTGTTCCTAAGATAACGGAAGCTTTTTCTTTTATATCTAAGCCGCAAATATTGGTCAACTTTACCTGAGATGTCCACAGCCTTGGGGCAACTGATACGGTGCGGCTGCAAAAAGAACTGTAAACAAAATATATGTGCTTGTAAGAAAGTAGGTTTACATTGAACGTTGTTATGTACTTCTTGTAAGGGAAAGTGTGATTTAAATTAATATTTTGTTAAAAACATACATATAATAAATGATTCTGTAAAAAAAAGAACAAATTTTGAATTTTATTAAATAACGGCTTTATTTCAATTCTAATCACGAAATGTTCGAAATACTTTTTAGTTGGCTGTTCAAAGCTCAACAACTTTGTATAAGACTATTTTTTTATAAAGTCAATGGATTTACCAAAAATCATATTTATTAGATTATTAGAAATCAGCCGCCATATTGGATCCAAATGGTACCTGAAGGTGGCGCTCCTTCGAAAATGATTCTTTAGGGCACTACTAATAAGTATACCAAGCGGCAACATTCTTTCACAAATAGCCGTTTTTTATTGGTTTGCTACTCTACTATAGAGGGAGACTGACACGATAGAAAATTTTTTCCTTCAAAATTAGCTTCAGCGCGTCAAAACACTTCAGAAGAGTTAGATCGGACCCTCAAAACAAAACTTCCTTTGGCCCTTTTTAAGAAATAATAGGGAGTGGTAGAGGGAAATTGTCTAAACAAAATTGGCTTCACCGCGTAAAAATACTTCAGAAAAGTTAGGTCAGAACCTTAGGACAAGACCTTTTTTTTTGTACTGTGTTATTATTATTGTATAGAGGAAAATATTAATTCACACATCCGACATAAAAACTCAAAATTTTAGTATTTACCCGTCAGTGCAAAAGTTTTATATATTTTTATATATTACGTTGATTATTTTTTTTACATTTAAATTAATTATACACATTTTGTTGAGAAAAGACTGTTAGCTCCCTAAATAACAACTTTGTTTGTGAGAAATTACGGAAAATGATACAGCATTAAAATCAAATCAAATTATTATTTATATATTTATGCCAAATGTACGAAAAATATTTTAACTTAATTAATTTTATTTACAGATGAATGTCATAGTGTTAGATTTTTACAAAAAATTATTTTAAAAAACACCAAGAACCTAAATGAAACAAGAAATATTGATTATTTCGCAAACTGGTCAATTATAATTATTCAAGACTATATAAATTATACATTTTGTTTTGATAGGACAGTTGCATAAGGATATCAAATTTGCTTATATGTAATCAGTAATCGCCGAGGAAATGTTTATTATTTATTGGTTAATAGCTCTAATTACAAGAAATACGACATATTTTCTGAGAAATATCTTAGCGTAAATAAACTTGAAACAAGAACAGTTAAAATGATTTTCGTGGTAATTATACGCAAACATATTGATATCTACAACAGCATCCTGTTCTACATAAAAAACAATTAACTCAAATATTTAATTTTTTTTTATATATTTTTTAATATTTATCAGCAACAAAACATAGTCCAATTACACAGTACCAGAAAAAACCGCTGCCCAAGGAATCAGTACTTCCACATCCAGATTTTTCATCTAAGTCTCTCACAATGAAAAAAAATTCATAAAAACAAATCTTTTAAGTTATCCTGTATATTAAATATTTTATTACACAAATCATACTTAATAAAATTGTTTTTATGAATATTAGCGTGGCAGCTTAGCTCGCAAGACCAAGTGAATATTGCATCACAAACATTACGTATACACATGTTTACCCTTTAACAGTATGCCATCAAATATTAATAAGTAGTATTAATATTTATCCATATTTTAATCTTCGTCCTACTTTGTCCCACCATGTCCCACTTCCTCCTATTTACCCTTGATCATCCGCTAATTACCCCCCTTAATTACCCCTACTAATTCTCACTTTGTCCCACCGTCTCCTAATTACCCTTAATGACCTGCTAATAAGGCAGTGCCCCCACTGCCACTCCCTTTATTGGGCACTTTGTCCTTAAAATACCTTCACGAAAATGGATCCAAAGGTGTTAAATCGGGTCTATTTGGTGGCCATGGAATTGGTCTATTTATTGGATTTTTTATTATTTTATTATTATTATTTTTATTTTTGTTTATTTGAAATCAGGGAAAACAGATCTAAAAGAATATATAAAAACATACACACAGTTTTCCTTTTATAAAATATTTATCACGTGACCTATGCAAGTAATTGTTTTTCTAATTGCATTTAAATGGTATATATATATATATATATATATATATATATATATATATATATATATATATATATATATATATATATATATATATACATATATACCGTGTGTGTAGTCGCGGGCTAGGCATGGGGAGTAGAATTACAACATCGCGGGTGCCAGCTGGCTGAAATGAAATAACAGAGCTGGGATGTCCAACGACGGACGAATTTACGGCTGCCGGTGTTGTCAGATCTCTCGCGCTACGTGAATGTACATGCCTAATGGGAAATTACACGCACGGTATACAACCCTGCAACTTTTGTATGAAACTTTTTCTTATTTCCAATAATAACAGAAATAAAGGGAGATCAGTATACAATGAATAACCCTGTACAACAAAACGTACAGCATTACGAGTTGCTTGGAATCATTTTTAATTTGGAAAGTTTGATTGTCCGAAAGAAAGTCTTTTGTTCTGCAATGTATTGGGCTTTGGCATTGGATAATCAGTAAGAATGTCTCAGAGTATCGGGATTGCGTCTTGTGTTTTATATGGAGTTTCTGAGTATCAAGCAAGCCTGCTCTGTCGAAAATTTTTGAGACAAAAGGTGACTTGAGGCGATGCTTGAGTTGTAGAAGTTTTGGAATAACTTAGTGATCACGACAACCTTTCAGGAATGTGAGGTCACAAGGGAATCTGGTTTTATGTTTACGGAGAAGAGTTGTTTGAAGTGTACAATACGATTTAGTCGGAGAATGAATTTGCTCTTATAGAGGCCAATGAAATGTTCCGAGATATTTCCACGGTTGTCAGTATCAACATTACTAGAATATCTGGTTGAAATGCGTTTGAGATTCTTGAAGTCTCGACCTTTCAGCTATTTTCAAGTGAAAAAGGAGGATGGGACATCTACGAACCATCCACTCCCCCATCTCATCCTCTATCTCCTCTCCCATGTATTGTCATCCCTATAAATAACTCATTATATATTTATATCATTTCGCCATACGACGATAAGCGTACAAAAAAGTTCGCTCCACAGCTCAAGTGTACAGCATCCCAACTGCAAATATCTGAACACCCTGTATAAAACGGAACTGTTTTGTACTGCGAAGGTATGGCTGTTGAGGTCCATCTATATGATTAAATCGATTAAAGATGCTGTAGTCACAATTGTTATTTTAAAAGTAGGGCCAGCTTAGTTGATATATACTTTATTGATTAACGTTAAGCTTCTCTCATGTCACACTGTGTTTGTTTTATGCTCCCTTCGGATTTTAAAAAGCCCACGCCTATGCTTATAATGATTATCGTTATAAAAAATAGATAATAATATAGATATCTACGTAAATATATTTTTTTAATTTGGCATATGATACATATTTAAATTATTATAAATCAAATCGTGCATGACTATTTTAAACGTATGATACATACTCTTCCAAATACATTTCATTGACCACTAATACCGCATTTACGCATTTGTATGTTCATCAACCCGTTGCTAGTTATATCATGTAGATGTTCCATCCACATTCTTACGTATTTGATATAAGTTATTTCACATTGTTATATCAATAATAGTCTAAAAATAAATGCTTGCTATGTAACATAATTATTATTTAAATCAGATGCTGGTGACCTGTTAGTAGTTATTTTTTTTATCGGGCAGTTGATATTTAATTGTAGTTGTAACATAAATAAATTATTTACCTACTGATGATAAATAATGGATATTAATTTTCATGTGACAAATTGTGTTGCCGACGATTTTATGTGTAGAATGGAAGTTCAGAAATGTATTATACATCTTAAACAAACGTAAGTCTAATTTTTCTATTTATTTGTACATTTAATGTAGGTACTTAATCCTACCTTATTAAATCTAATCAATTCAGAATGGAAATCTAACAATTCTAACCTAACCTTTTGCACAACGTTACGATTTATAAATGATATCTTATCGGTGCCACGATATAAATTTGTATGGACAATATAAACCCGAGGCACTTCGTCAAATAATCATTATTTACTGATATAAAATTAAATGTGTATATTTAAAAAACGTATTTAAAGGAGTTTTCTAAAGAGTTAATTTTAAGATGACTGCACTTTTATTCACTTTATGTGTATTGGTTATTAAGATCGTTTTTAGAAATATTGTATTTGAAAATCTATCTATGAAAGTTAATAAATACATAGTTTTTAAAATAAGTTCATTCTATTTCGTTTCACGGTGGTGTATTTATGCAACCAACATTACATTTCATTATTCGTATTGATACTAGCTATAATTAATCATTTGATAAAACAGTCTAATCTTTAGCAGGGCTCAAACTAACTCCAAAATGTTATCTTAATCTCTTTTTGCTCCCTGGAACAATGGAAATATTTTTGTATCAAATTAGCACGTCCCGCGTAATGATAGTGATGCATAAAATTGGTAAACTGGATGTAAACATTATATTTTTTAGGATACTTTTCACAGTTTTTAAAAATACTTAATTATCTAGGTATAATTGTTATAAGTCTGATTTAAATTGCCTCCGATGATGTCAGTTTGCTTGACGAAACACTTATCAGTGTACTATGTAGTATTTATGTTTTTACAGAATACCATTAAAGGTCTCAACCATCTCCTTGCATATACTTTTTTTTATTAAAATATTTAACATCTATATTTATTTTATTTTTTTTTTATTATTTTCAAAACAACAGAGTTCTTCCGTTAGGTAACACTAACTTAATGTTCCAATTTCGATCCAATAGGGATTTTCATTCTTAAAATATCATTCTTAGAAGAAACGTAACGGACGGACAGTGGGACGGACTGATGGACGAATAGACAGACGAAGATTTTTTGAAAATTGTTAAAAATTTGATGACACCACGATATTATTTTTTTCTTTACGATCGATATTTACGGTTTTAGAAAAATACCTGGCAATAATACAATATAATCTTCGTTTCTATAATGGGTATAGTAAGGACTAAGGAGCCTTACAACGTTTTCCATTGAACAACACTTAATAGTGTTTCTCAGTGACTGCACTCTATAAAACTGAGTTCACCTTTTATATTCCACTGAGAAAATACACTGCACTTTAGCAATATGTTCCACTGGCAAAATTATTTTCGTGCAGTGTGCACTAATAACGTTTTTCAATGAATAACACTGAATGCCCATCGTACGCATGCAAATGACGAGATGCAATTCACGAATTTTACAGTAATGCCATTAGTGACGGTGCCACTGATTCATTGGAACGTATAGTATGTTATGTAGAGTACCACATTACCGATAGAATTCTGAATTTTTGGCACACTGGCCTTTTCATTTACTGTGCTAGTTACTATAATCTCATCTTCTCTACTGTTTGAGAAACTATTCAAAAATTCATCGATTATAGTAAATTTTCTTATTCTTTCTAGATTAGTCATACGCACCATATTGTAGGTATTTCACGATTGCACGAGCTGCCAAAGCTCGTGTCAAAAATTTGCACTCAGTGCACACTGCACGAAATAGTATATTATATTACTAGGAGTAGAACGCACTCTTTTTTTGTGTTGAGCCCAGGATTTGCAAACTGGGCGAAACACAAAAAAAGGCGTTCTACTCCGTGTAATATATACTATTTTTTCTTCAAGTATTAAAATGCAAAAATTCATTTATTTATCATAAATGTACAAATATTCAAACTAGTCTTACATGTTGACACAATATGACAAGTGGCTAGCGGATAGCGCGCCACCGGTGGCTTTCGGTATTAACATTATGTTACTAGTAAAACAATACCCACTGCGGTGGCGCTTTCGGAACTAACATTATGTTACTAGTAAAACAATGTCCACTACGGTGGCGTTCGGTACTAACATTTTGTTACTAGTAAAACAATGTCCTACTTCTACTTCTGTTTTTGGTGACATAATTTAAACATTTTAATACGCTTGAAGAAAAATAATTTTTCCAGTGGAACGTAAGAAACAGCCAAAGTACAAGTTTCATGAAGTGCAGTCACTAAACAACCCTATTACTGGAGCGGATCTGGCGAGAAAAAGAGGAGTTTTGAAACCAACTTTTTTAAATTTTTGTTTTGACAATTCGGTTACACGCATTCTCTTTTATCATGTTATCAATTTAGTTCAGCTTAATCAGGAGGAATTCGCATTTAAAATTCGCAAAAACACATTTTTCCACGATAACTTTGTTATTATTGACCTGACGAAAAAAAGTAATATAAAAAATTGAAGACCTCGCGGAAGCTCATAATCTGTTTAAATTTTTTTCAAAACGGACGGTGACTTTTCGTGAAAATTTTTTTTGAAAATACTCGTTTTTTTGCCCTAACACTGATACACAAAAAAGTAATTCCTTAATTTTTTTACGAAAAAAAGAAGTTAGGGGGATGAGATTTTTTTGAGATAGGTGAAATAGATAAGAATTGATGGAGCCGGAGGATTGGGGTGGTGGGCCAATTAGGGGAGGGGAGGGCGGTAGGGAAAGGAAAATTATTCAACCCCCTCGAACTTTTTTCCCTGTCGTGCAATTTTCAAAAACCAAAATGGAATTTGTTCGTTATTACGTCTAATATTTGACTTATTTATTGACTTTATTTTTTTCAAATAAACAAACTTGTGGGAGGAGAAAAACCTTCTGCATTTTTTTCTAAATGCGTTTTTGAGTATGAAGGAAAGGGCTCAGAAGAGAAATTTTATTACAGGTAAGCGAGATTTTTTTTATCTTTAATTTAAAAAAAAAATTATCGCAATCCAAGCAATAGGAAGGGGGGGAGGGGGCATAATGCGTTTGCGAGAATAAAGGGTTAAGAAAAAGGGATAGGAACTTCTGAGCTTAATATTCGAATATATAAATCTTTTTTCCATCTTAATATTTTATCAATCTACCCTCCATCAAATATCAAACTTATTATAAATAATTATTTAACACCGTCACGAGTTTTCGCGGCGCATTTCTCTAGTTTTAGGTGTGTATTGGATATATATAACAATTATTTTTCCGCTTAACTCGCTCTAACTCAAAAACGGCACAATGGATTACTCTCAAATTTTTATCGTGTTATTACTATATATTTGTTAAAATAATGTGTTAATATGTAGGTCAAATTTTAATAAGTGTAGAAATCATTAATTTTTTTTCTAAGGCTATGTCGAAAATTAGCATTCTCAAATGTAACATGCGGGAAACTTTTTTATCTTTCGAAATAGATACCAAGTGAATCGAGAAGTAACGAAGATAAAAGATGGACGTAACTTTTTTATTTGAAACTTTTTTTTCTAGAATTAGCAGTTTTCGAGAAAATTGTATACACATTCTTATGACTGCTAATATAACTTAAGTAAATCCGTTGCTGACTCTCCTACTGCTATACTATTTTTTATGACAAGTAGAATTTGTGGCAATATCAATAATGAAAAATAAAACTTTTCATGCATCTAATGATACTAATACTAATTCCTATGGTTTCGATTAGTTAACTAATTCTGTTATAAGTTTGACGTTTATATTTGCATATCTGTATGTGTTTGTGTATCTGCCTCTAGCTTCATATCTCTTCAGCGGGTGATCTGATTTTGACGTGGTTTCCTTTATTTAAAAGAGTATTTTACACACAAGATTTTTAGCAAGATTTCATCTCGGTAGACCTTCAGGGAGTCGCGCATCATCAATAAGGAGTTTATTATTGTTACCAGTATATTCTTCAATTTGGCGAATGCGCCGGGCATTCAAATTGAAAACTTAGTTTCTCATTTGTCGAGAAAGTTTTTAGAAAGGTTTTATCTCGGTAGGCATTCAGAGAGAAGCAAATCACCAATAAAGAGTTAATTATTATCATGTACTAGTCAACCATCCTGTTGGCAGGTAGCCGCGCAGAGAAAGAAGAAATATCGTCACTGTTGGACAGAGACAAACAAGCTCTTTAAGCTTCTGAAGCTAGCTAGCTACTTAGTTAGCTGAAGAAGCTTGTTTGTCTCTGTCCAACAATGACGATATTTCCTTTCTCTCTGCACGGCTGCTTGCCAGCTTAGGATGGCTGACTAGTAGCTCTCTAATACAGCTCTCAATTTACAGATAGAATTTTAGGATCTTTTGAACAAAATGAACTCTCATTAGGGATATTTTTAGACTTATTGAAGGCGTATGCCTGTATTAATCATGCTTATTTATTGGGGAAGTTAGAGTTTTATGGATTATTTGGAAATGCACTAGAGTGGTTCAAATTATATCTTACTTCTCGTAATCAAAGAATTGTAAAGAAAGGTAAATATACAATTAAAGAAAGCCACATGCCATATGGCCAAAATTTGCTAGAGTATGCAAATTCGTGCTGAAACCTACCCCCCCCCCCCGGTTCAAGAATGCTGAACACGAATAATAGGATGAAAAGTTTTTAGTTATGCGCACCACCCCCCCCCCCCCCAAACGGCCAAAAACCACCTCTTTTTGCTTATTTCTCAGATGACAACTTGGCATCGACTATTTTTGCAGGGATTCTTTGTTTTTTCATCGAGATATAATAGATGATGAAAGGTGATGTCAAGTATTAAACCGCAACCGCCCTCAAGGGTGAAATCCACCCTGTCATGGGGTGTACATTTTTCTTTTTTTTTTCTTGTTAAAAACGTTTACTTCCGTTTTCGAGGATGCTAATCAAGGACAATGGTAAGAGTGAATTGTGACAACCTCAAGGGGTTGCCCCCCCCCCTCAGGGGGAGTGGTTTCAAACTCGCCATTTATCCATTTTACATCCTTATCAAAAATGAACCTGTCCTCGCAAGGATTTGAAATTCATGTTCCTTAAAACGGAATATAAGGAAGAGAATACTATCGGTAAAAATTTCTGTTTTTAATAAATTATATATAAGGGACATAATTTTGAGAACAACATAATATTTTTTACAAGACATTAATATAACCTAGGGCCCTTACAAAGAGAATTACATGGTTCATATTCCTTGAAATGAACATCAATGTTATTGCCTCCTTCTTCATCGTACGTATCGTCCGTTTCTGATTCGTGATCGGAAATATAAACTTCGGATATAAAATTTGGGAAGTTTACAGCATTATCATAACTATTATTATCATTGGATTTGTTTGTTTCTATGCTTGGTTCATCATCTTCATCATCTTCATCCTCTAGTGAACAATTGATGATTTTTGGCCGTTTTAGGGGGTGCGCATGATTAAAAGCTTTTTTCGTCCTGTTATTCGTGTTCAGTTCCCTCGAAAACGAGGGCTGGAGGGAATAGGTTTCGTAACTTTAGCACGATTTTGTTTTTTTACGAGATAATCCCGACTCCTTACTTCCATAGACCATGTGCCAGACCTATCAGTCATTATAATTTGGGGGGACTGAATGAAACCTTTACCACGGGTTTCTGGGGTCATATGGAGCAAAAAATTCGGGGGGGTGTCAATCATGGGGAGGTAGCTTTCAAATATGGCGGCCGTTCAAAATGGCGGCCCGACTATGAATTTTTTAATTCAATTATCTCGAGATCGGATGGAGCAATCTTGAATTTCTTTTTTTTTTAATGTAGGTGAATGAACGGACTACAGTTTTGTTCCTAATGTTTATTTCCGAAAAAACAATATTTATCGGTCAAAACTCGAAAAAACGAAAAATAAGGTTTTTTTAAAATTGCGTTTTGCTGTTTTTTGGACTAACGGTTGGGTATATTGAGAACATGTTCTGAATAAGAGTTTTAGAGAAACATCTCACCTTTAAAATGCAAAAAAGAAAGATCGGATGAACACAACCCGAGATATCGAGATTCAAAGCAGACGGGGCGGGGTTGAGCGCATTGACAAAGCGCTCGGTGCTTTGAGCACCGTGAGGCGAGACGAGACGGCGAGCCATATTTGAAAGCAACAGAGGGATATATGAACAACTAAGAGTAATAAAAATGCCTTATTAATATTATTAATAAACTTGAATTTATTCTTCTTCACTAGAGTCACTATTGCAGCTATTGTAATTGTACTCTTCCTCATCTATTGTTGCTTTGGTACGTCCCTTGCACCCACAGCTCTCGGTGCATTGGATTTGAGTTGTTAAGCACGAGCAAGTTTCTGATACACAGTTCCTCTTGCAGTGGCACCGCAAAAAGGAAAGTACACACTCCGATGCTGGCAAGCCTTCCATCCACTTGACGCATAAGTTACCAGAAATGTCCTTTTCCCACCCATAAGCAAAGGAATTATTGGTCTGATTTCCAGGCTTCTGAGCCAAATTCCGGCCTGGTAGTTGGCACGATTATTGTGCTGTCTCACGAATTCCTCTATGGTGTCATCAACATCATTAGACAGCACCCAATCTCTGCCTAACTTGCTGAACGCTTCAATACATCTTTGCTCCTTTTTGCACAAAAGCTTAATTCCTTTAGGTTTTCCCTGGCCAGCAAAAGCGCTGACTGCGTCACAGCCAGACCAGCAATAATACCCGATGAGAGCTGTAACAAGCTGTTCGCCTAAGGCAGATACTATCTGGGAAACTTGAATAACTGTTAAAACACTTTTGTTTCTCTTCACAATACATAAGTTTTTGCTTTTTATGGTTTTGCATAAACCTACGGCCCAAACTAATACATCCGTATCGTTTGAAAAGCAAAGAACTGATTCATATGATGTAGCCGCGTTCCTTACATGCAGCATAATTCTGGAATCAGCTTCTTCTTGAGTGCAGAACAGCTCAGGAACAGTTTCGCTCCCAGTGATCCTGAAGCAGATTTCACCAACTGTTACGAAAATTCACTGGCAGGGGTGTATTTTTGTAAGTGATGGGCAAACACTGATTTGCAGGTTTTCTTCAAAGACCCATCAACATTTTCCAGAGTTCATGGAAATGTCGCCAGAGGATATTTGAACACTTCCTTCATGTCAAGTTTTTTATTTTCTGCGATATAAATCATTTTGCTGAATAGATTTCGGTCGCATCGGAGGATTACTTCTTTGTTTCCAACCTTGGTCGTTTTGCTCGTCTTTGGTCTACTTATCTTGAGACCCACTTTCTTAATAGGATTATGAAACTCTTCTCCATTGGCTAGGCGAAACGTGAAATCTTGATACGCTATTTTCCCCTTGTTTTCCGAATTAATGAGATCAGAAGCTGTTGATTCATCAACACATATTCCAGTAGATAAATGTTCAATATCTGAAGGATTAGGATCAAAGGGGTTCGTCCACTCGTGGGCTAGAAGTTCTGTGAGACGTGTCACATCTTACTCATCTGTAATTATCCGTGGGCTTCGGAGGTCAGGGTGGCCGTGATTTGTTTCGCTGGATGATAGGACGCTGCGGAGGTTTCCTACTGCAGAAGCTCTGTGCTCAGCATTAACAGAGTACCGTGCTACAGCCTGCTTTTTTAGACTGAAACCCTTAGTACCTCCAACAGTTTGGGTGTCTTCGATGACTTGGTCTACTGGAATTCTAGAAAAAGGGTTTTTGCTTCTTAGTCGTACTGAAAAACCTCCATCTACGATGTATTGGTGTTTTAATTCAATGAAGTGGTATGATAGATAGCGTGAGTAGTTCAACCTATCCAGTGCAAAACACCAAGGCACCATTTTTTCAACGGCAGCTAAGAACAGAAACCAATCTCCTTCTCGATTAGCCCGAAGAAAAGCGAGCAGTTGCTCCACTAGGTCTATATATTTCATCCAAAAGGACGACATTGCTCGATTACAAAATTATATGGACAGATAGATAAACACTATTATTTTAAAATACAGTATTAATGCTCAACCCCACCCCGTCCACTTTGAATCTCGAAATGTCGGGTTCTATTGACCCGATCTTCAATTTCTTTTTTGCGTTTTAAAGGTGAGATGTTGCTCTAAAACTCTTACTCAGAACACGTTCTCGATATACCCAACCGTTAGTCCAATAAGCAGCAAAACGTAAATTTCAAAAAACCAATTTTTAGTTTTTTCGAATTTTGACCGATAAATACTGGTTTTTGGGCGATAAACATTACGAACAAAAATGTAGTCAATTCATTAACCTACATTTAGAAAAAAAGAAATTCAAGATTGCTCCACCTGATCTCGAGATAATTGAATTTAAAGATTCGCAGTCGGGCCGCCATTTTGAATGGCCGCCATATTTGAAAGCTACCTCCCCATGATGGAGCCCTCCGATTTTTTTGCTCCACATGAGCTCAGAAACAGGTGGTAAAAGTTTCATTCAGTCCCCCCAAATTATAATGACTTTAAGAGGTCTGGCACATGGTCTATATATAGGCATCCCTCAAAGCAATGTAATGTGACCAATTTTGTTTATTATTTTTATGAATGATTTGAATAACGTATTAACGCAGCCAATATGATGATAATACATTATGCTGACGATACAAACCTTTTGGTTTCCTCAATGGTGTTCCCAGACATTGTTACTGATAGTAACATGTTGTTTGTAAAAACCAGAGATTGATTCATAAAAAATGGATCTTATTAAATGTAGAAAAAAACCAATATTATATTATTTAGAACAAAACAATTACAAATTGAACGACCTAAAAATATGAAAATTGTCGAAGAATCAGTAGATATGAAAATGAATTGAATGAATTTTTAGGAGTACAAATTGATGTCAAATGTTATTTAATTACGTAATTACATAAGAACTGTTGATATAAACTTTCCATCTCCAATACATAGGCTAACTTTAACAGAAAAAGATCCACATTACATGTGCGTCAAATTATATAACAAGGTCCCTGAGCAATTTAAACCTATTGAAAATTTGAATGAATTTAAAAAAAGATTGAAAGATAATCTTGTATTTGGAACCTTATACTCTGGGTGAGTATTTTGCAAAAAGAAGTTAGATTGATGCTGTGACGTTATTTCATTTAATGTATTACCTATACTGTATTTTGTAAGAATTTGAAATAAAATTTAATATTATTATTATTATAGACTTAACGGCGGCACACTTTCTCAGCCGTAGCTGGAAACTATTCACCGAATCCCTCGCGCGCGATTGAAATTCGGCTCTGTTGGAGCCCGTTCCAGGTTTTTGGGCCTTTCAGGCGACGTTGGTGATGTCCACTCCAACAGCCAGAGTCCAGATCCCAACAAGGGATCACAAGGACTCCTAATCCAGGACTTTCCTTAAAATATGCGCTGTTCCCAATAGTGCGATCTTCTGCACTTCTTGTGCGCTCGGTTGACCAGGTAGTTGTTGTAGTCTCCGGTCATGGCCCTTCTTGACAGTTCCAAGGGCTCCTACAATTATTGGCACGACTGTGGTCTTTGCATTCCACATTCTGCTAACTTCTATTTGGAGGTCTTTGTACTTGCTCAACTTCTCTATTTCCTTGAGCATTATATTGGTGTCATTAGGGATGGATACATCGATCAGTAAACAGGACTTCTCCTTTTTATTGTGTACGACGATGTCTGGTCGATTTGCGCGAATTTCTCTGTCTGTTATAATTGGCACGTCCCACATAATTGTGACGTCGTTGGTACTGACAGGCGTATATTCATAATATTTTTGTGGCACCGGTATATCAAAGTGCTTGCACATGACCCAGTGGAGATATCTGGCCACTCTGTTATGTCGATGAGTGTACTCTGATGGTGCCAGCGTAGTACATTCTGCCACCACGTGACTGACATGTTCTTCTGCTACTCCGCACATTCTGCACTTGCTGTCAACATGCTGTTTCAAGATCATTCTCTAGTGGTATCTAGTGTTTAGCGCTTGATCCTGCGCTGCTATTATCAGGCTTTCCGTTTCCCCCTTCAGGCCCGAGCCGTTCAGCCACTTCGTAAACGCCATCTTGTCCACTGCTGGTCGATCGAGGTCGCGGAAGAATTGTCCATGCATCGGCTTTGAGCAGAGTACTTCTATTTTCCTCTTTTCGATGCTGGTTTTAATTTTCTTCTTAGCGTCCTCGTCAGTGGTCTCGGTACCCAGGTATTCTGCTTGAATTTTATTAGCTTCTTATCTTTATCATGCTCTTTAACTATCCGAGTGAATCTGTCCTTCCCCTGTCCGATATACGCGCTCAGTCCCATTATAGAGGAGTCATAAGCAGATTCCAGGTCTATCAATCCACGGCCGCCATCTTTCCTCTTAACATATAACCTGTGCACATCTGCTTTCGGATGATGAATTCCGCCCATTGTTAGGATTTTTCTTGTCTTCCTATCCATTTTTACGATGTCGCTTCGAAGCCAATCGACAATTCCAAAGCTGTAGGTGACTACGGGTATGGCAATAGTATTTGTTGCTGTAATTTTGTTTTTGGCGTTTAGCTCGGTCTTAAGAGCTTGCCTAATGCGACGATAGTATTCCCTGGCAACTCTACTTTTCATTTCATCGTTATCGATTCCGGCGCATTCTTCAACACCCAGGCACTTACTTGTATGTTTCCCCCAGATCCATACTTCGTATTGCGGATTGATCATTTAGCATGATATTTTGACTTTTCACATGTTTACCTCGCTGGAGGACCACTGTAACAGACTTGTCCAAGCCAAATTCCATCTTGATGTCATCAATTATTATTATTATTATTATCATTATTATTCTTTCACAGCTGAGCTGGTGAGTGGGTGTTCTACGTTAGCAGGGAAGAAATTCATCTTATCCTGCTGCGTTTAAAAATTTTCTTGTTATGTGGCAAGTTTGGAGAATCACACTTTTCTGAGTGACGTGGCTCAGGTTGTTTGGTAAGCCCAGTCGTTTGATGTTATTATCGAAGTGTTTGGTCATTACTCTATCAACTCAAATTATTATTGGGATGGTTTCCACTGTGTCGAGATTCCAAACGTGCTTTATTTCAACGGCCAGGTCTTCATATTTTCTAATTTTCTCGGTCTCCGTCTTTGACAAGTTTTGGATCAGTGGACAGCCTATGTCAATTATAACAGCCTTTTTATTTCTCTTCAATTAACACTATATCTGGTCTGTTATAAGGCACAGTTCTGTCGGTTATAATTGGCTTATCCCAATATAGAAGGTAGTCTGCTGATTCTAATACTGGCTCAGGTGAATAGCGGTAGTATGATGGAGGGTCATTTATTAAAGTTGTTCTTTCAGGCCAATTCTATATGGACAACTTTCGCAACCTGGGTATGTCTACCTAAGTAGGCGATGTCAGCTAGGACTGTGCATCCTGCGATGATATGTTCCATCGTCTCTCCGGGTGAGTTACATTTTCGGCACACATCTACCATGTTGTTTTTCATAATGACCTTCTCGTAATTTCTTGTTCGGATTACACGGT
Source organism: Rutpela maculata (assembly GCA_936432065.2). NCBI lineage: Eukaryota > Metazoa > Arthropoda > Insecta > Coleoptera > Cerambycidae > Rutpela > Rutpela maculata. The sequence goes on from OW386285.2 coordinate 120,723,916, forward strand.
CTTGGATGGATTATTATTATTAATATTATTTTCATTATTATTATTAATGTCTCAACCAATATCGAAGTGATTTTCTTAATATGATAGCACACATTACAACATAATACGCCGAGGGTTCTTAAAAAAATAAATTTATAATAAACTTACTTTGTAACATTTTTCAACCACATTTCATATATGATATAGCTACTATCTGTATCCAAAAATATGTCGTTTATCAGATTTGAATAGAAATCGTGATTAGTTCCCAATGAAGAATTCTATCCTCATTATTCTAATCAATTTTTGGTTTTATTGCGAAAATTAACCAAACGAATATTTAATGGTGTCTGTCTAGAATCTATCACGTTAAAAATATTTTTCTATTTAGAACAATTAGTTTACTGATAAACCATTATCACGAAAGAAAATTCTTGTGCTGTTATTGTCCAACGACAGTTCAGAGTTATAGACTAGCCAAGATAAAAGTCAATCATGAACTTTCAGATAAAAATAATACAAATAACTGTCTATACAAGTGTGTAGATTATTTTTCCACCTTTGCCACCAGTAAAACCCGCAAAAAGATAAACAAATCTGACAAATAAATTACAACAATAAGAATACATTTGAAATTTGCATAGTACGGCTTTCATATTTATTAGTTTACACATTCCCAAGTTAATATAAGAAGCAACTGAAGTCTGCGTGTTTTAGTATGTGTGTCAAAATGATTGAGTTTAACAATATTCGTGATAATAGTGTTTTTAAAAATGTTCATTTACAGAGAGCTATTTTGCAAAGGTAAAGATTTAAATATAATAATCCATATGTCGGGTGTCGTGAGATTACTGAAGTACTCCTCTTCTTCTTAATCTACTTTATTCTCAGACTGACCGAAAATTATAAAACATGTTTAAATGTCTTACGACAAACTTAACACAACGAAATACTGTTTTTTCACCGTTCTCATTTTGAATTTACGTTTTATAATGTAACTTATTACGAAATTCTGGTATTTGACTCAGTTCCTGGTAGTTGAAGTTAAGTGTATTCAGTGATTTTTAATCATAAACATATTTGATTATATAATATATGATTAATATCAATGAAATGATTAATCCTAAGAAACGGAAGCTTTTAACGTTGTATTTGAAAATGAATTTAGAGATGCTCTGCGGAAAATAATATTTGTGATAGATAAATCCAGAAAAAAATAGAAAGGAACGGACTCATTATTATACTCTTCGCAAAAACGAAGAGTATATTGCATTTGATCGGCACATTTCTAAAACCGGAAATATCGTTTGTAGAGAAAAAATTTTCATATCATTGTGTTAGTGAACGAATTCTGAACAACTTTCAAAATGTCCGTCGTCTGTTCGTCTGTCCGTCGTCTGTTCGTCTGTCCGTCCGTCACGTTTCTTGTAATCATGCGTATTCAGGCACGTGCACGCATGGATCTCGCTTCGTTACACTTTTACACTATTTTTTTTCAGGAAAACCATGGCTTTACCGATAAATTTTGTTAGGACATTTTTTGTTCATAAATACTAATACAGTCATTTGGTGCTTAAAAAAGGAAAGTTTTCCGGGAGTTTTGAAAATTGGTGATTTTATAGATTTCGATGTGCTCTTTCCGAATTTCTACTTTGCCACCTCGTATCTTTGCCGCTTCCGCCGCCATATTGGAAAAATGTTTTTGACAATATCTCCTTTCCGATTCATTTTACGATCAAAACAGTTATATAATAAATTAAACTAGAGAAAATTTCCTATAATTTTTTTAATAACCTTTTTTTTTGTAAAATGAATAGTTTTAGCGTACGAACGCCACAAACTATTATACATCTTCTACGTATATTAACCAAAAACATATTACTAAATAAATCAGCGTTTGACGGCTCTATCTATGCGTTCAAACATATATATTCTCAAACCAGGAAAATTAAAAATTTCGCAACAAATATATTCAACAAAAACTATCATAGATAAAACAGCCGCAGATCATATATTATTCTTGCACACCTTCAGTGGCTGTGATACAACATCAGCACTCTTTAATCAAGGAAAAAATAACATTTATTAATGTACTCCGAAAAAATCCAGATTTAAACGAGTTTATCCAGGTATTCAAAAACCCAAATGCTGATCCAGAGATCATTGCTAAAGCTGGAGAATGCTTCCTTTTTGCATTGTACGGTTACAGTGGTGTGGTGTGAAAAGTATGAAAAGTATGAAAAATATGTCGTTAAACAACTATAGATATGCATGCTTCAAAAAATCAGCATATAAAAATAAATTTAATATTACATCGCTACCACCAACAGAAATAGCAGCACGACAACATTCGTTCCGAACCTATCATCAGGTTCAGCAGTGGTATGGGAATGAACAAAATGCAGAGCAATGGGGATGGAAAAGAAACAATAATGGGATAATTCCTATCACCACACTCCGGAAACCTTGTTAAAACTTATTTCTTGCAAATGCAAAAAGGGATGTGAGAAAGCCTGTGGTTGCAGAAAGGCTGGATTAAAGTTCTCCGTTATATGCACGAATTGTAGTGGTACCTGTTATAATTCACAAATTCCATCACAAGATAGCGATGAAGAGAAAGAAACGGAGACTGTTCTCGAGCAAACGTATGATGAAATCGAGGACGGGCTATAATACAAAAATATTAAATTTAATAAACGCGTTATTTACATATGCATCAAACATGCATACAAAATGAAAGGTAGACACACATAAGTACACTTTTTCCTTTTGATTTTGAGTTCAAAATGCAGTTCTGTGCATTTCTTGCGATTATTGAGAATTATCTCATTATAATATAGTAACATGACATGACATACTTGCTAAATGTCAGTTGAATGAAATATTTAATAGAAACCTCGTAAGTACCTAAACTTTTCTTATTAATATATGTGGCTATAAATGTAGTACCTCAACATGTAATTAGAATTGTATAAATATAATAATCTTTACCAGAATTGAGTTATATTTGTATTTCAAACTAGATACAGATCGGACACGATAAAATAAAAATTAGTTAAATAATATTACCAAAAACATATCCATTATATAAAACTTCTTCTAGTTACCACGTTGCCCACTTAAAATGATAAAAACCGCTCCCTAAGAAATCACTACTTCCACATCCAAATTTTCTATCCAAGTCTCTTAAAATGAAAAAAATTACAATCTCATATTTGCATTCTACTATGTGGAATTAATTATTCATAGAACTTTAATAATATAATATTTGAAATCTTTAAAAGGCTGATGCAAAAAAAAATTGAGACCTTGGCTTCTCGTACATACAATTTTATAGACTCTTGCTTGCTTGCTTTACCTATTTACTTCCATTTGCTCATCAACCGTTCAACGGAATGAGATCAAAATATAATCTAGTTCCAGATCTCGTTAAAATACATACGTGTGTACCTTTCAACTCAATATCGTAAACGGTTCCAGAGTAATCGTGCGCACAAAAAGGTTACAGACCAACAGATGGAATTTTTTTTGCTCAAACTTAAAATCTCGACGTTTCATGGCATTCTAAGCCTATTTAAAAACAAAACACACAATTTTTTTACTATATAGTCGGGAATCTCAGCTCCAATTTAAGGCTTATTTTTTGATGCCTAAGTACCTATCAGACATACGGCTGAAAAGTATCGTACTCGATGTAAAATTGTCTGCTGAAACGAATTCGGAGGGCGCATAAAAATCGGGGATTGCCTTCAACCCTTAATCCGCGAATTTACCCTTTTTCGGAAATTGGTTGAAAGAAGAAAAGACCAAAATTATTTTTAGTGATTGATTTTGAGTGAAACGGAAGACATGATTTTTTTTAAATTTGGACGTCCTGCGAACGAGCGCGCTACGAGTTGAAACCGACGTATGCGGGCACCCTTTTGCGTTAGATTTAGTTATTTGATACTGTATTAATAGGAACAATATTCCTGTGTTTGATTTTATCGGCTTAATCTTATTTAAAAAATATATTTATTAATATAGTTGTTTAGAATTCCTTTCATTACTTCTACATCATGGAAGTAGAGTAACAATTAAAAAAATGGAATTTATTTTATTCAAATAGGATTAGGATGTCATCAAACGTTGAAATTTTAAGTTGGAACAAAATTTAAAAAACCAGTCAGTCCGTCTTGACTGTAACTTTCTTTGGGCGCACGATTACTCTGGAATAGTTCATGATATTGACTTGAAATTTGGTACACCTACAGTACATCTATACATTGTATAATTAGATTATTATATATTGATATTATTCCGTTGAAAGGTTGGGGGGTAAATGTGGGTAAATAGGCGAAAACTAGTAAAGCAAACAAGAGTTTATAAAATTGGGATTTAGTGTTTGTACAAGAAGCCAAGATCTCTCATTTTTTGGCATCAGCTACCCCACTACCACCCTCTTACCACCGCCACAACATTATTAAATGAGGTAAAAAATGTGATTTAGATTGTGTACAAAACACATCAATTTTTTTTTAACTTCAGCCAACCCCACTACGGTGGGGATGGGGTGGTAATGGGAGATGGAAGAGTCTTGGATAGAAAATCTGGATGTGGAAGTAGAGATTTCTTAGGCAGTGGTTTGTATTTATATCAGCTAAGCGAAATACATTACAATTAATGATTAGAAATGATTATAATTATAAGTTTTCATCAGTACATTTAGCTAATACGATAATAATGGAACACCAGTTCTCCAGATCTCTTGCAAAAACACCTCTTGTTGCAAATATTATTCTTACACTTGCAAACGACTACTTAGAAGTGACTGACTTTGATTGTTTCTTGCACATGGTAGGGATCAGTACACCTTTTGTCAATGTCTAATCATACTGAAGAACATCTGGAAGTTTTGTAGATATGTTACCTGTTTTCTTCCAAATAAGGAGTGTATAGGCACATATCTTCAGTAGGTGGTAAAACTCTATATCGCTCTTGCAGTTTTAAGGCTTACGTGGAAATATGAGTGACCATACAAGCATTTGAAGAATATGGAGTCAGTGTTTATAAATTCCATGACGTTGCAATCCTCCATGTCATTTATATATTTTGCCAGAGGATTAAGTGTTTCCCAATTTTCAGTTGCCGTCTTAAATTCTGACTTTTTTCCCTCTCTAAATGTCTAGCTTGTGTTATCTCACCCACTAAGTACATAGGTAGACATAAAAAGTGTCGCTAGGAGGTGAGGTATGAGTGCCTGTTGTTGCGTCTTCAATTATTTTATTGCAGAAAAAATAGGAATCGAACTTTTGAAGCCACAACTTTACTTTCATTTTGCTGTACAAAAACAATGACAACAAAAAAATATCTGTTACGTGCCACTATTGCCAAAACACAAAATTTTAGTATGGAGAATATAACTATATCGGCTTCTTCATGGTTATGAATCTTCGTATTTTTCAAGATATAAGCTTATTCTAATTATAGTAATTTCTAATTATTAATTGTATGTATTTTACTAAGCTGATATAAATACATTCATATCTATAATATTTAGAGACAATTTCATTTATACAGGTTAGATGAATACATAATAATTTACGTGTTTCTAAAGTTATGATGAAAATTAAACCTAAGGCATTTTAAACAACTATATTAATAACTAAATATTTTAAACAAAAAATCCGGTGAAACCTAACACAGGAATATTGTACCTACTAATAAAGTACCAAATAACTCAATATACGGCAAATGAATGCCCGCATCCGTCGCGTCGGTTTCCATTTGTAGTGCGCTCGATCACAGGACGGCCAAATTAAAAAAAATCATATCTTCCGTTTCACTCAAGATATAGTATGAATTAATCACTAAAAATAATTTTGGTCTTTTCTTGTAATTTCATACGATCTAGTTTTTGTAAATTTCTTAAAATAAAAAAAATATCTCGCATGCTACATTTTTCAATGCACCAACTGTGTAGAGGTTCACTTTTATAAATATTAGGTGTGTTTTGACTACACTGTTACATTAAGTGCACTGCAGGCTACAATTAAAAAATAGAATAGATTTTTAGCTTATGTTTCGTGGGAGAAAATGCAAGTTATATTTTAAAAAGTCAATTTGTCACAATTTCCGAAATAAAGGTAAATTCGCGGATTAAAGGTCCAAGGCAATCCTCGATTTTTATACGCCCTCCGGATTCGGATTCAGCATAAACTGAGTAGCAATTAATAGTCAGTACACAAACATTTAATAATAATCATAAATACGGCATTCTATTATACAAAATTTTGTTGACTCGTCCAATGATTATAAAATTAGTTTTTTCTTTTCACTTTCAATTTCAAAAATTGGTCTGTAGATAAATAAATGAACTCAAGGTTATTTTGTCAAATCAAACGAACGTAGCCAGCCAATCACTAAGATTTACTGAAATACTTGTGCAATCACAAACGAAATGACAGTTGATTAACAGAAACCCTTGAAAAACGGCACTAATTGTAACTACCATTTTTTCTGATGAAAATTCATATCTGCCAGATAACTAACTAAGACCTTTGACTATGCATTGATAAACCGGCCCTTACAGAGACGCACAATATAAGGATCTTGGTATGAGAAATATCTGTTGTATACCTAGTACGTAAAAATCACTGCTGACAGTGCTGGCTTATTTTTACAATATACCAAGAACTAGTTACCAAGATTTAAAACTCAAAAAGCATTTTTTTAAAAATTGAACCATTTATGAGACCATGAATTTATAAAATTCTGAAATTCATATTTCTATATTTTGAAATTACTCATAGGTTTAACTCCCTGAAAAAACAAATTGAGCTGTTGGCGACGCAAAGCATTTTGTAAGAAATGATTATAATAACCTTTAATTTGGTTATTTACCATTTTTGCATTCGACGTACTTAAAACTGAGATATTGACGAAAAACGTGCAAGAAGTCATTAAATTTATACAATCAACTTAACTACAAAAAATTCACACACCTTGCATCTTACGCAAGTCTCTTAGGCAAGTTGAAAATACCTGACGCAGCTGCTTGTTTTCTAATTTAAAACTTTCGTGGAAATCTTTTGTGGTTTTATATGTAATTGTAATGACGGAAATCTACTAATGTATCAAATTGTGTAAGGCTGCCTACAAAAAAAATGATACCTCTTATAAAATAAGAAAGAAATACAGGAATAATACAAAATATATGATTTCCAAGATTTATCTCATTTTTAAAGTATTTCATATAGAAAAGTATTAAACACATTAGGTGGTAATAATAATTTTAAAACTTAAGATCATCCTCTGAACAAAAAATGTCCGCCTGCAAAATTCTATAGCCATTGCTAGAAGTTACAACATTTATAATGGTATCACATTTATGACGTGACACCACGGATCATCTATGTGATGCCTACGTGTAGGTATATGCACATTTCAAAGACTTTAATGAAAATAAAACCATTTTTTACAAATGAAACAAGAAACAACCCCAAAACATTTATATAGAAAAAATAATTTTCATTACCATGGAGTACAAATGCAATATGAAATTTCGATGACGTTGACAATATAAAGCATTCTTGAATCGAACAGTCTCAAAGAAGAACCAGGACCAACTGCCCACTAGTACTTGCTATTGAAATAATTATACCTTTAATTTTTTACATTGTCAACAAGTACGACAATGTTTTGCATTTAATGTTAAGTTGTTCGGCTTCTTTTTCACTTTCTGAAACATTGAAATTAGTTGGTGTTAACTAAAGAATCAACAACATTTTTTGACAAAATAATAACATCTAAAGCAGTACAACTATTTTTATTCTGTACCGTTGGCTCTTTCTTTTCATTGATCAATAACCAAGAACCAGTAATAAGTAAAGTATTTCCCCGTTGTTGAATTTTCTTCTTATTTTAATAACGTTGACAATATCAAGTATTCTTGGATGGAATAGTCTCAAAAGAAGAATCAGCACCAACTGCAGTAGTACCACTAGTACATGCTAATGAAACAATTTTATTATATTTTATAGCCTTATCTATAATTATGACAACGTTTCGCATTTGATGTAAGTTGTTCTGCTTCTTTCTCACTTTCCGAAATGAATTTACTTTCCTTTAACAGCAACTCGCGTTCCTCCTCATTTTCAGAAGATAAACTGGATGAAATCTAATTTAAAGATGCATAAGTAGTACTCATCTCGTTCTCTTAAGGACAATACTAAAATTACAAAAGAAAGTTTTTTTTAAATTCTAATTCCTACTTTTTTACTCTATTTATTTTACATTCACCATTTTTCTAGTTTTCGACTTTATAATATTTTTCATAACATCAAATTGAACATTTCCTAATTTTATTTATTTTAATTTTTAATTTTTCTTTTTACTTTAAAATATTTGAACACCGAATCATTTTATCTAAATCTCTTCAACACTTCAATAAATACTCACCCAATTTCACAAAGCGTTACCATTCATTTATTACAAAGCTTACCATTTGGGACTACACTAACTAAACACTTGTTACAACATATCGACTATTATAGACTATATAGAGTATTTACGAGTTACTTCATTGCTAGCCAACTTAGGTTACATTTTGTTTATGTTAAGAGATAATATTACAAAGAATTTAAACGGAATGGCTGGCTGGCAAACAAATTTGTCTCTCCATTTTTGCGCAGACGACCCTCATATACACACGGCCAGAAGTTTAATACTAAAAAGATCCTTTTCAAAGTGCCATTCTTAAGAACTTTAGATTTTTCAAATTAGGGGATATTTCAGTAGTTACATCGTATTGAAAGATTTATGTTTTATACGTTCTAAACAATAAGCATTATTCCGATCCGTATCTCGGAAAGTAATGATCATATTGCAACAAAAAAAAAATAGTTTAATTAATATTAAAATTGCTCAAAGAGTATTCATTAAATTTACGTGTATAAAGTCAAAAACAACAATGTTATTCACAAAGAGACATGGTAAAAAAACCGCTACCCAAGGAATCACTACTTCCAAAACCAGATTTTCCATTCAAGTCTCACAATGAGAAACATTGATTTATGGAACTATAATAATATAATATTTGAAATCGTTTACCTCGACAACCCCTAAAATGATATGCCACATCAGTAGTGGGAGTTGAGGGTGGGGGACGGGGGTGGTTGTGGATGAACTAAAAACAATTTTTTTGAGACCCTTGGTTGTTCTACACACACTAAATTACAATTTAATTTCAATAATGGGTGGCTTATACCAAAAAAAATTTTAAGACCTTAGATTCGCATATATATTCTAAATACCAATTTTATGGACTCTTACTTGCTTGATTTACTTATTTACCACCATTTACCCTATTCCATGGAATAAGATCAAAATATAATCTAGTTCCAGATTTCGTTAAACTACATGCGTGAATGTCAATATCTTAAACGGTTTCAGAGTAATCCTGCGCAAAAAGTTAGACAGACAGACAGACCGATAGACAGACATTTTTTTGCTCAAACTTAAAATCTCTACGTTTCATGACATTCTAAGCCTATTTGAACAATACAAATTTTCAAAAATTTTTTTTTGCGTTACCTACTATACTTCCACTGGATGTGGAAGTAATAAGCTTTAACTTAATTAAGAGTGAAAATGTTCGTATCTGTGATATTTTTCGAGATATTGGCGAAAGGGCACGCAAGAAATTGTGGTAACTTAAAATTGCAAACAATGAAATTACCTATATTGGTTCCATCTCGGTCATTTCTTACGGATGTAATAATAGTCCAGGAGGCAGTGACGATTTTCGGTACTTATTTTCCCAGTCAGCAAACATAGATAGAATTGTTCGGTTAGTAATTCTAAGCAAAATTCATATATATTTAGGGGGGGTTTTCCGATGGGTTGAGGCGGAAAATGCGTCAGAACATACGAATACACTGCCCTTTTTTTCTCAGTGATAAAAATAGTTCTAGTAGAAAGAGGTATACTGAAGTTAAGTAAAAAAAATAGCCTGGCTAATCTGTGAGTATGGATAATATGTCTGGCAGGTGAAAAACTGAAAAGTTTTCATCAAAAAAATTTCCCTCATTTTCGCAGTCATGAAAATTTATCAGATGATGGCCTATATTATAATAACAGCTTAAAATACAATCTGGCTAATGTGCAACACCCCTAAAGCCTTGCCAGACTCGTCTAATGATCGTCAGGCGCGCTGAATTCGGCACGTTCAATTATACAGGTGATTAGTGTCATACGTACATGTTCTTTTTTATGACAGCATTAAATAATTGAATACAAAAAAGCAAATACACTGTATAGTGTAGAATTATGATGGGGCAGGTAACTCGCTCAGGTAACTCGCATTCCAGCGTCGTTACCTAAATACGCACGTGTTGCTATTCCACTCCTCGTTTAACGACCTGGCTTGTGAGTCTGGCAAGGCCTTCGTGATTGTAAATGTCAGCCAGACGTGTATTTTCTATGAAATTATAGTATAATCTATCATGTGGCAAATTTTCAAATCCGGGAAAATAAGAGCAAACATTTTCTATTTTTCCCATTTTGAAGATGCCGCCAGACTCATTTGCCAATTTCTTAAATGAGCCAGACTTATTTTTAATTATAGTTTAGAATTGTATCAATTTATGTGCTAAATTTCAAGCCTGGCAAAATGAGGGTTACGGATCGGCAAAATTCGTCAAATTTTGAAATCCGCAAATTTTCAGCCAGACTCACTTTCCGCTATCTGAGATAAGCCAGACTGCTATTTTCATAAACTTTATGTTCCACTTTAGTAAATGTAAAATATTTATGACTGGGAAAATAAGTGGACTTGCATTGTGTTTTTATTTTTTGAATCCATCCAAAAATGTTAGCCAGATTCAAAAATTCTTGTTTTTTGTCACTAAGAGAACAAATTAATTCATATACACCGACTGGGAAAATAAGTACGAAAAAATTTCACTGCCTCCTGGACTATAAGAAAACCAAATGATTGGAAATTCATTAAGTTCCAAATTTCTTCAAATCGACATTTCTTCACTCTCCTTGTAATACTTTTCGAGATAATCGCAAAAAACATACATTTTATGCCAGTTTCTCCACATGGTGGTTCTTCCACGGTGAGTACGGATAGTTTATTTTTGAAGAAAGATATCGTGGAATGCAGGCTTTCACGGCCGTTGTCCAATGAAGTGGTTTCTTCCCTGTGTTGTCGAGGCCGTTTCGATGATCATACTGTCAACTTCTTCAGAAAGATTTTAAAGATAGAAGTTGTGTTCTGCCCCTCGTTACATACCTTAGCGCTTTTTCGCTTCGCTACTCATTGGTTGTGCTTCGTTGACCGTGACTATTTATACCACTGGTACTTGGCAAAGCCAGTCTCCATGTGTTATTCAGTCGATACCCATCTCCTTTCTTAATGTCTGTTTTTTATAATTTCTAGTGATTCTCTAATTATCCTTGGGTAATAGCGTACATTTCTATCCAATATTTTGATGTTCTCGTGGTCGATTTTATGGTCCTCATTCTGATGAACATGTTCTGCCGACTTATCTGTGTACCCAAATCTTGTGTTTCTCTGGTGTTTCTTGATTTTGTACTGTACTGATTTTGTACTTGACTTTTGTATACTGTACTATACCCTGTCTGTCCGATATAACTCTTACCACATGAGTACTTCAATTGGTAAACACCCTAGTAGTATAGAGATGGTCCTTGTTTGAGGTAAGCATTTGAATTTTCTTCACCGTTCGGAAATGTATGCCTATTTTATTCTTCAGTAAAGTTTTCTTCAATATATCTGTGGCTCCAGCCTCATATGGAAAGCACGCATTAGTAGTAAGTCGTTTCTGTTTTTCGGTCGTGCTTCTCCGGTTTTTGGTAATTAGTTGTATATCTCTTTTTTTATTTTTCTCTAGAGCTTGTTGGTTTGCTTTCGTCCTCATATATTACCTATATTGGCTCTGTCGAACAATGTTCTGATTAACGACCTCTTCTGTTGTGGGTGGTGGGATATAGCATGCATTAGAATATTCTGAAGAAATTGAGTAAAATTCGACGACCACCGCAACACCCGGAAGAAACCACTTCATAAGAAAGATATCACTATTCTCAGAACATCCCACCGTAAAATATTATGCCTCTGGAGCAGTAGTTCACACATACACCAAAACAATTAAACACCACATTCGAATTCACCACTCGATGCGTGTTTCACGAACCATATTCCCATCATCTGGATATGATTAGTTAAAAGTTTTAGTCATCTTCAGATGGTCGCGTCGAGGAATAGTATTCGAGTACAGTGTTCAACTGTCTTGGTGTTTGTGGACGTGACTACTTCAGAGGCAGCGTACATCGAAAGTTCTAGTCCCCTCCAGGAATAAAATATTACATTATAATTTTTGTTATAATTTATTGCTTACTTGATTGGGTTATATGTCGTTATAAATTATAAACTTTATATATATTTTTAAATTCATCTTGATGTCAGACTAAACTAAGCAAACACATAATTTACCAGATCGTTTTCGTTTTCAGGATGGGAAGCTTCAGTTCGGCTCCAAAAATTCTGAATGATGACGTTTTGGATCACGACGTAAATTTACCAAAAAATATTAGCAGGAATGAGTTGTTGCAGCACTGCCAGAGGCAGCCAAAAGTGCACCCAATGGTCAAAAGAGCATTTCGGAGAGCTAAAGATCCGGATTCTAATTATGGACTGAAATTTCGGAAGTTAAATATAGTTACTAAAGGTAGGAAAAGATACATTTTTGAGATTTTTCAGATTGTATACAGAATGTTTATAACTTACTGTCGCAAAATTCGACAGTTCCTAAAGAAATTTGAAGAAAAATGTCCTATAAATATGTTTGAAAATGCTTTCTAGGGTAGTTACGGTTGAGAATTCCAGAACTGTTCCAATTCCAAGATTCTACAAAAAAATACTAATCAAGGGATCAAAGAAGTTCCGAGACTTTAAAATGTTCTAAAATGGATAGTAAGGCCACTATTTCTAAAAACTCCGTTATGGATTTAAGGTCTCATTCTATCTCAAAATGTTTTCCTTGCACATGCGTTTGTTTCTGCTTAGTTTATAATACAGTGTGTGTAGTGGCGGGCTAGGCATACGGAGTAAGAATTACAACATCGCGTGTGCCAGCTGGCTGAAATGAAATAACTGAGAGCTGAGATGCTTCGCCGACGGGCGAGTTTGTCATGTCTCTCGTGCTACGTGAATGTACATGCCTAATGGGCAATTACACGCACCCCAAAAGAGTGTTATAAGTTTGACGCGTATGTTTGTATGTCTTTTTATTTGAAAGAGTATTTTGTCGAGAAGGTTTTTGCCATATTAGATTTTGATGTTTGGTCGCCATCTTAATTACAAGTTTTTATTTAACTTGCCTTGTTCTTGTGGGTCAAATCTTGCAACTGAATTTCAAAATAGTTATCCTCAACCGATTGAGCTGAAATTTTGCATACACGTTTAGTTTGGATGGTTAGCTATGTGACATCATTCCAAATACAATATGGCGGACTCCCAAGATGGCGGACCAGTTATTTTTTATGCACCCCCATAACATGGATATCAAATGAAAGGGTTTGCTGAGAAGAATACGAAAATAAAATGACGTCACACTAAATTCAATATGGCGGACGCAACTGAATTTTAAAACAGTTATCCCAACCGATTAAGCTGAAATTTTGCATACACGTTTAGTTTGGATGACAATGCATAGTTAGCTAAGTAACGTCATTCCAAATCCAATATGGCGGACAAGTTATTTTTTATGCACCCCCATGATGGTTTGCTGAGAAGAATACGAAAATAAAATGACGTCACATTAAATTCAATATGGCGGACGCAACTGAATTTTAAAACAGTTATCCCCAACCCATAGAGCTGAAATTTTGCATACACGTTTAGTTTTGATAACAATGCATGGTTAGCTATGTGACGTCATTCCAAATCCAATATGGCGGACCAGTTATTTTTTATGCACCCCCATGATATGGGTATCAAATGAAAGGGTTTGCTGAGAAGAATATGAAAATAAAATGACGTCACACTAAATTCAATATGGCGGACGCCCCAAGAAGGCGGACAAAATTTTTTAGTTTTAACACTATAATTTGATCGTATAGTGTATTCGCTCATACGTTGTATTCTAATGGTGATGGATTCGGTTTAAACTATAAGTTTTATATCGGATAGGAACGACGCAATAAATATACACTTCTCCAAGAAATTAACGCATCACCAAAAAATAACCAAAAGTTTGAAGTTAGTTAATTTTTAACCCCCGATCCAAAAAGAGTTATAAGTTTGACGCGTATGTTTGTATGTTTGTCTGTCTGTGGCTTGATATCTCTTCAACGGGTGATCTCATTTTGATGCACTTTCTTTTATTTGAAAGAGTATTTTGTCGAGAAGATTTTAGGCCATATTAGATTTTGATGATTGGTCGCCATCTTGAATTCGCCATGTTGAACTTCTCTAGAAATTGTCCGATTGAAGTTAAATTGAAAATGTGCAGACAATTATGGTAGCCGAATATGATTTCGGCCTCATTTTGATTCGGTCATATGAAACTGGTACGATTAGATACCAGAGACCATTATAAGTTTGACTCGTATGTTTGTATGTTTGTTTGTCTGTCTGTCTATCTGTCTGTGGCTTTATATCTCTTCAACGGGAGATCCGATTTTGATGCAGTTTTTATTAAAATTAAATATAACACATAAATATATTTATAATAGAACCGGTCTTGTAGACCGTGTGCGACTAGAATACAAAATTGGACCGCGTCGGCTTAAAGGTTAAAAAGTTCTGTGTGGGACTCGTGATATAATAATACGCTATGTTGTATGTATATGTTTAGTTTAAAAGTATAAAATTAAATTAAATTACAAATTTTAAAAAACCCGACACAAAAATATCAACTAAATAACTAATATAAAAAAATAAATTAACACAACTTTAAAAATTATTAAATAATTTTGATTCCGTATAAGAACTCTTATGATTTATTTAAATCCAGCTTACATTTTCTTTATGTCCTCGAGATTTGCTTTCTTATACGCATGAATATGTCGGGGGCTGCTGTAAAGACGAACTACTAAATAGTTTTATTCGAAACAGCAGTTCCCGATATATTCATGCATATAAGAAAGCAAATCTCGAGGACATAAAGAAATGTAAGATGGATTTAAATAAATCATAAGAGTTCGTATATGGGATCAAAATTATTTCATAATTTTTAAAGTTGTGATAATTTATTTTTTTTATATTAGTTATTTAGTCGATATTTTTGTGTCGGGGGTTTTTTAAATTTGTAATTTTATTTTATTTAATTTTTAATTTAATTTAAATTTAATTTCTAATTTCATCTTTCGAGTATTTTTTATTATTTTTATTGTAGTAGCAATAATAAAAATACTTATATTTTACCTAAAATACTTGTTTATTAAATTTGCTGTTAGGACATTACATTGAGAAGTCGCGGTGGAGCAATATTTCGCTTTCGGGATCATTTTTGAGACCTTTTATTCTAGTCCCGGGACTTCCGAGGCACCAAAAACATCTTTGATCTCCGGATTTGGAAACTCTAGGGGTCTCAAAAAAGGAACAAGAAAAAGTGGCTTTTATTTATTATCTCTAAATAGATTTAATTTCCTTCACATATTGGCTTAGGTATCAGCAAATAATTACGTTTTCATTTTTACTTTCGAGCGACACTACCAGTGAAGAAAGTATTTTAACCGTCCAAAAATTCGGCTTCTAGTTTTTGACAAATTTTGATTCTATATCACTCCCAGATACTAAAAAAGTGGTTAAGAAAAGTGTCCGCGTGTGTATATGTGTGTGTATAATCGTAGCTTAACCTAGGGCCGAAACTAATATACCGATTTCGTTTAGGTCTAGTTCTAAAGTCCACTTACAGATATCTCCAGCTGATGGCTGTAACGATTTTACTCAAATGTTGTACGTTAATAGTACATACCAAATTTAACAATATGCCATTAGTGGTTTTCCCGGGAAAATTCATCTTTAACAATTTTACTCAAATTTTGTACGTTAAAAGTATATTGCTAATCTAACAATATACCATTATTGTTTTTCCCTGAAAATTCATATAAAAGCATTTTACTGATGAATAAATAGTAGTGCAAAAAAGTAAGTTCGGCGTTGCCGTACCATTTGTTTTTATAAAGCCTATTTTCAAAAATTGTTTTTATTAATTATTTTATTATTATTATGTTATTAATTGCACTAACTTTATTCAAGTAATTTATTCCACAAACGCCTTTTAACATTTTAGTTACAAAGAATACCGTTAATATATGGTTTTATTCGTAGACTCTTACTCAAGTAATAAAATGATAAAAAAAAAGAAGGAATTGTTGGTAAAACCAGAAGCACACACCCCGCGAGTTGTTTTACGCAATAAGTGCTATGCATATAACATTAGTTCATTGGTCAAATGATCACACCGGCACACAGAAAAAAAAAGTCGAGTATTCCCATGCATTTTGACCTACTGAACAATCCGATGTTCGTTTTGCCCTATTGGCTCTTGCATTTTTCCTAATCTCAAAAAACACCTTAAGAATACCCGAAAAATCTCAAACAAGTAAATAAAAAGCTTAAATGAGCTGACCACCATTTCCATACGTATTTTGGGGCGCTGAGAGCGAATCTGAGGTCAGAATTGGCCGGTCAGTTAGGAATTTTGACATAACCTCAAAAAAACACCTAAAAAACGCCCTAAAAATCCCAAACAAATAAATAAAAAGATTACATGAACTGATCACTATATTTATACGTAATTTGGGGCACTGAAACCGAATTCAAGGTCAGAACTTATGCTCGACAATCGAATATCTTGTAAAATCCGTATTTGGGATGAAAACGTACCCAAAAATGACTGAATCATAGCTCGAAATTGACTTTGCTCTACATAATATTTGAACATATAATTTCCGACGTATTTTCACGAGCTGGACACAATGCCGTAGGTAGTCAGAATTAAAGCGCAATCTGCAAACTTTATAAAGAAATATCATTTCAGCATATATTCTCATCAACCCTAGTAAACGGAAATGGGTAACTTTTACATTTTCATCTAAAGGAAAATATTACTGAACACTGAAATTTTTAGGAAAAATTTTTCGGACAAAGTTTGCTCTGTTGAAAGAAGAATATCGTTTGGACTTTAAAGTTGATTTTTTACTTTTTTTCTTGCTGTTTATAATTGCAGACTTTCCTTTATTCTGTTTGATTGTCATATGCCATTTGTTTCTTTTTCTATATTTACGACTAGGACACCTCCACGTGGTGACGGCGGGCAACGATTTATTTCTGCTAAGATCCTAGGTAAAAAAATGCCATCATGGTAAAAGTAGAGAAAGAGTTTACGATGCAGGGGAGGGAAACCCCAGTATCGGCGGCCGGTCAGGTTGGGAAGGCGGGACCGCGGGAGTCGTCATCATGCAACCGCAGCTCTAGTGAAGTGGCAAAGTTGACTTCCTATGAGTGTAGGGCTACAAGAAGTTTGCACAACTGTGTAAATAATGCGAATTCCTTCTGTTTTGTCTGTAGTAAATTCGAGGTTCCTAAAAATCGAAAAAAAATCAGCGGTAAAATAAAAAATATTTATCTAAAATCTACATATGATAGGTATAAGTATATTCATCAACCCTTTTTCATTATGACAATATAAGAGCAAGTGTTCTTTTCCT
Organism: Rutpela maculata; assembly: GCA_936432065.2. Taxonomy (NCBI): domain Eukaryota; kingdom Metazoa; phylum Arthropoda; class Insecta; order Coleoptera; family Cerambycidae; genus Rutpela; species Rutpela maculata. The sequence continues at coordinate 120,741,622 of OW386285.2, forward strand.
TGTGTAAAATATTTTCTAAAGTCTTTTTCTCTTTTTCTGTATAAGCTAGAACGAACGTCACTCACTTGATACTAAATTGTCTTTTTCCATAATCGCCGCTAAATATTCTTCCCTTCCATTAGATAGACCAAGATTTCTAATTCTAACATTATTAAGTTTATCATTTCACCAAATATTGGGAATTTTAGTTCTTATCAAACACTCACATTCACTATCTTCATATTCTTCTTGACTTTCGAAAAAATCAGTTTCCATTAACCCTATTTTAGCCTTAATTCCGGAAACATTTGTATCGCTAAAAAATAATACTCTTCACGGATTCCAGGCTCCTTCCATATTGTTGGATTTTTATATTTTACTTTTTAACGTTCTTTCCATTTGTCCAACATCTTACAACATATGATGCAAGGTACCATGAAAAACCTTTATCCACTATTTCCATACTATAATATTTTAGATAAATATTTTTTATTTTATCGTTGATTTTACTCCCACATCCAGTGGAAGTATAGTAATGACAAAAAAATTTTAAAAATCTTTATTGTTGAAATAGGCTTAGAATGTCATGAAATGTCGAGATATTAAGTTTGAGCGAAGAAAAAATTTCTGTCTGTCGGTCTGTCGCACATTGGGACTTTTCGTAATTAGTAATCCCAAAACGCCTAGAGCCTATCAAAGTTGACCAATAGAAATATTTTTTTTCCTTAGAAAATTTCCTCACGAGTTTTTTTTTGAAAAAGTTACTCTGCATTAATAGAAGTTGGTTTACATTTTAGTTTTTGATGTAAGAAATTGCTTTTTTTCTTAAACCCCAGTGAAGACAATATTATGAGCAATAAGAAATCAAAATAAAGCTATAAAAAATTCATTGACATGTAAAATGTATACTAAACTTTTTTATTTTTTATAACTTTATTTTGATTTCTTATTACTTATAATATTGATTTCACTAAAGTCTAAGAAAAAAAGCAATTTCTTACATCAATAATCAAAGTGTAACCAACTTCTATGAGCGCAAAATAACTTTTTTTCAAACCAGCTCGTGAGAGATCGTTTTTCTAAGGAAAATTAAAAAGATATGTATTTGTCTTGGTCAACTTTGACAGGCTCTAGGCATTTTTAGGACTACTAACTACGAGAAGCCTCAATGTGTGCCTGTCTATCTGTCTGTAACTTTTTTGTGCGCACGATTACTCTGGAACCGTTTAAGATATTGACTTGAAATTTGGTACACCTATGTACTTTAACGGGATCTGGAACTAGATTATATTTTCATCTTATTCCGTCGAAGGGATGGGGGGGTAAATCGGGGCAAATTGGGGTAAGTAGGTAAATCAAGCAAGTGAGACTCCATAAAATTGGTATTTAGTGTATACAAGAGAAGCTAAGGTCTCAAAAAATGTTTTGGTATTAGCCACCCTCAACCTCATTATTAAAGGGGATGAAAAAAAATTGTGTTTTAGTGTGTACAAGAACCAAAAGCCTCAAAATATTTTTTTTACTTCATCTACCCCCACTGCCACCCCCTAACACCGTCCCCACCCCACTACCGATGTGGGATATCGTTTTATGGGTTTTTGGGGTAAACGAATTCAAATATTATGTTATTAAAGTTCCATAAACAATTATTTCCACATACAAAATTTTTTCGTTGTGAGAGACTTGGATAGAAAATCTGGATGTGGAAGTAGTGATTTCTTGGGCAGCGGTTTTTTCTCGATATTTCGGAACATCGAATTTAATAAAAACGAGGCAAGAATTTTACACAAAGAACTTTAAACCAAGAACTCTAAATCTAACAATACTTAAGGCAAGAACTTTGCATCAAGAACTCTAAATGTAACATATTCTAAGACAGGAACTTAACAGTTCTTGTCTTATTTTATAATAGGTTTAAGTTTTTGGTTTAAATTTCTTGTCTCAGGTTATGTTGGGTTAAGAATTCTTAGTTTAAAGTTCTTGGTTTAAGGTTCTTGCCTTAGGTTATGTTAGGTTTAGAGTTCTTGGCTCAAAGTTCTTGGTGTAATGCTCTTGCCTTAGGTTATGTTAGTTTTAAAGTTCTTGGTTTAAGCTTTTAATTTATTTGTTTTGGATTTTTGGGCTTTTTTAGGTGTTTTTTGAGGCGCCCGAAATTAAGTATAGACATAGTGATCAGCTCATTTAAGCTTTTTATTTACTTGTTTGGGATTTTTCGGGCCATTTTAAGGTGTTTTTTGAAGTTAGCGAAAATGCAAGAGCCAATCGGCAAAACGGACAACGGATTCGTATTCAGCGGGTCAAAATGCATGGGAATACATAGGTCTGCCTTCTCGCACTCAACTTTTTTTTGTGTGCCTGTGATTATTATTGCTTAAATTTATGGTTAACTTCTTGTTATAAAAAATTTAACAACAGTAAAGGAGTAGCACTATTGCCAATTGAAGTTATTATAAAATTTCATGATAATAAAAAAAACTTGATGAAATTCATTTTTCATCTAATTAATATAAATATTAATAGATAAAAAATAAATTATTATGTTAAGGCAAATTTGAACATGAATGACCTACTTGTACATCAACTCATTATGTGATTATAGTGCTACTACCTATAGTTGCTATCAACGTCGCATTTCGTTGTCAAAGCGAATACAACATTCCGTTTAATGCCTGCATCGTGCTCTGCGTCGTTACATCCATGAAGGCGTTCCGTATTTTCACATGCGATTTTCTCGAAAATTTGTAATTATTTCTCCAATAGACGCCGAGAACGAAACAAACGCTCTGAGCGAGAATGCAGCACACATCCAAATCCAGTGGACCCTGCAATACAAAAAAATGTTGAATAGCTCTTCTGTCTCGTATATCTATGGTTACAATATTCTGTAATTAATACTATCAAAAGAGTACTTATCAATATACAATATAAATTGATATGCTAAGCTTCATAATACCATTTCAGGTTACTGAGATGATAATGTCACTCCTAAAATATGCTAGAACTGTAAATTAAGAGTATCTGAAAACGGCAAATTAAATCGATTCAATTCAACAAAACAATATTTATTAATAACATAACAAATAAAACAACAACTATACAACAACTTACAAATATCACAATCTGGGATACAAACCCGGCGCGTAGACACTTCCAGGCCTACACCCCCTTTGGGGGTCCGATCATTTTTTATACTCTAAATACTCCGGATAAATGGTGCGCCGGCTTTTACAGTTCAATGTTGATTTTGTTTACAAACTATAACTAAGCTTGTCCACACAGTAGTGGATTGTGTGAGTCGGAAAAATACCCGAAAAACCCGACTATTATTTGATGCAACCAAAGTACTTCCCCCCCCCCCCTCATTTTCGAAGATGCTGAACACCGTGGTGGTGGCAGAATTTTTCATTGGGGAAACCCACCCCTGCAAATGTCCAAAAATCACCTCCAAACGGGGTCAAACGAGTATTGATAATGTTTCACGGAATCTAATTTATTGATTTCGAGCATGCCAATTATGGGGAGAACCCTGGGATACGTTCCTGATACACGCCCACCCCCTCAACGGCCAATAACCACCCTCCAAAGAGGTGAGAGAGCGCTCTCATCATATCTGGACAAAAAGTTTCCCTCTCATTTTCGAGCATGCCGAAACGGCGAGGACCACGAATCGAGTGCTTGACACCCTTTCACCCCCTCAATGGCAAAAAAAAACAAAAAAATATATAGATATATAAAAATTAATTTAATTTAAATTTGAGTTAGTTAATAAAAAATAACTTTTAAGTAAATAAAATAAAAAATATTTCATATAGTATATTATAATTAAATAAATCAGATGTTTCAATTATTATATAAACCTATTTTTCCCAAAAAATATGTACAAAGAATATACATTAATCTTTTTTCAGCTCCACAGTAGGTAAATGAAGATAACTACTTTGTTGTTTGCTTAATGTTTTTTTCCTGTGTAGCATCCTCAAAAACGAGTGGGGGGAGCTTTGCCCGGGAGTATGCTGAGAATGCACTCTCACCCTTTTGGAGAGTTGTTATTGGCCATTTATGGGGGTGGGTCACCCCGGGGAGGAAGTCCACCATCACCACGGTATTCAGCATCCTCGAAAACGGGGGATTACCACGTAAGGATCCCTCAAACATTTATAATACGCGTTTGACCCTATTTGGGGGGTAGATTTTGGCCGTTTGCCGGCCATTTTGGCCACCCCAACGAGGAATTTTGCCACCACCACGGTGTTCAGTATCCTCGAAAATGGGGGATCATCAAGTGAGTTCCTCAAACAATTATAATACGCGTTTGACCCCGTTCGGGAGTGGTTTTTGGCCGTTTGCGGGAACGAGAAATTCTGCCACCTCGAAAACGGGGGGGGGACTAATCTGGTTGCATCAGACAATAATCAGGTTTTCGTTCGACTCACACAATCCACTACAACTGTTTATACGTATAGACATGTATTCAAGTGTTTTTGAACCAAATAATAATTTTAATGACGATAATATAAAATATCACTCTGCACGTTAGTTATGATTTTTTTCTATTTTTACGGTAGTATGTTAATAAATTAAATCAGAAATTAGGTTTGACAATAAATAAGAACTACTTTTCGGAGGACCGTAGCCTCCTTAGGAAGCATTTTTTTTTAATTTAATATTTAAACCAAATTAACATTTTTTTTTATTACTATAGCTTGTAGTGAATACATATCCAGTCCCCACAACTTGAGAGTGTTTCAATGGAACATTTTATCGCAAGGTAAGATATTGAGTCAAGTATATTTCTAATGTATTTTGTGAGCTCATTTTTTTATATATGAATCGTATGAATCGATAAAGAACAATTGTTTAACATTTATGCGAATTTTACTTAGTATATTAAGGCTAATAAATATTTGTAACGCTAGTCTTAAGGGGCCATTCAACAAATACGTTCGCTTTTAGTAGGGGTTACTGAAAATGTAACAAAATGAACGATGGGAGGAAGGAGAGTTCATAAAAAGTGACAAAAAAAATTATTGGAAAATAGCTATACATGTAACACTTTAAGTTCCTGGTAAAACTAATCAATAGAATATTTTTGAATGTTTGGTTGTTAGGAAACGAACGTTCGTTTGAGGTTTTCACAAATATTATAAAGGATGAGAGGGGGTTTAACTATAGCTCATTTTTGCGAACGAATTTGTTGAATGGTCCCTAATATGTTTCTCAGGAGTGCACAAACGTTCAAACGCATTGTTCAAATACAAATTCGCATTTTCTTTCGTAGCTGGCAAGATTTTTACTTTATTAAAACTAACTAGAATTAAATAATTTATCAATATTGAAATTATACAGGAATTCTTACAATTAAAATTAAAGTTATGCTTTCCACATAAAATGTCGCGACCCCAAGCGGCGTTGGGCCTTGTAGTTCGCACACCCCTGGCTTAATACAGTACCTATATAGGTAAAAAAATATGCAAAACTTCGGAATAATGTCATATTCAACGGATTTCGTTCATTTTTGGCAGTATAATAGTAAATGCTTCACAGAAAAGTTTCTATATTATGCGGGGGCTTGCTAATTTATAGGGGGTGAATGCCACCCCTTCTCGGGGTGGCATCCATGTAAAAAATATATATTTATTGGAACTGAAAAATAATCAAATTTTTGCAATTTTTCACATAAATTGATAGTTTTTAAGTTATAACGACTTCGAAATTGCGATTTTAGCTTAAAAAAAAAAGTATTTCCAAACTGCTTTCATCAAGTATCTCGAAAAGTATTGCTTTATCGAAAAAATCTTACAGACCAATTACAGAAACTACAAACTGGGAATTAATTATATTTTTTGTTTATTGATGTAGGATTAATAATTTCGGAGAAATTTAAGTTTATATTTGGCATCCAAGTGTTCATAAGATAATTATTTAGAGTGAGAATTAAATAACTCAGAAACTGTGACACCTATGCTAAGAATGCTAATAGGTAGAATAATAGGTAGTTAATTAAGCTTTCAAATAATTTTTAATTTGTTTCTGTAGCATAAATAACAAAGAAGTTATGACCCAAGCAATGTGCGTCTTCACATTTTTTTAATAACAAAGTCGCCATTTTGTTACTGTAATTAGTCAGTGAATAAAAAAAGGAATTTCAAACACTGTTTCTCATTAATATATAGCATGACGTAGATGCTCAAATTTTTTGGTTTGTATACAGCACTTGCTTTAGAAAAAAATACAGTTTAAACTATAAAGGTATTTTCTATAAAACATATTTTTTTTTCTTTTCCAAATAACTCAATAAATATTAGTTTTATTCAAAATGGGTAGACAAAAATAAAGCAGCTCATAAACTGATAATGAATTTCGATTTTTTATTTATTTACATAGATTTAATAGTTTCGGAGATATGAAAGTTTACAAATGGCGTCTGAACGTTTATGAGACGAAGAATGCAGTTTACATGTTAAATATCTCAGAAATTGTGACACCTACGTCACGCATGCTAAGAAATAAAATTAAAGACAATTAATTGCGCTTTCAAGTTATAACGGAAAAATGTGCGTATTTATATTTTTTTATATAAAATGGTCGCCTCTAATTAGACATAAATTAAAAAAAATAATCTCAAATAACTACAGTTTTTCGTTAAAATGTAGCATTACCTAGATGCTCAAATTTTTTTGCTCATTTAAAGCACTTGCTTAAAAAAAAATGCATTTTAAACTTTCAAGGTAATTTCGAAACACTTTAATGCAAAATATAAACTTAAATATCTCCGAAATTATTAATCCTACATCAATAAACAAAAAATAGGATTAATTCCCAGTTTGTACTTTCTGTAATTGGTCTGTAACATTTTTTTCGATAAAGTAATACTTTTCGAGATACTTCAGGAAAGCCCTTTGGAAACATCTTTTTTTAAGCTAAAATCGCAATTTTGAAGTCGTTATAACTTAAATACTATCAATTTATGTGAAAAATTGCATAGAACCTTTTCTTCTTAAAATATGATTCTTTTTCAGCTCCAATAAATATATATATATTTTTTAAGTTCCACCCCCTGAAAAGAGGTGGCATCCACCCCCTATAAATTAGCAAGCCCCCGTACAACATAGAAACTTTTCTGTGAAGCATTTGCTATAATACTGCCAAAAATGAACGAAATCCGTTCAATATGACATTATTCAGAAGTTAAAACCTCTAGTTACTGTTCTCTAAAGCGAAGCTTGACTTGAAGTTGATACTGAAACTTTATTGTAACATTATAATACACTTACAAAAACAAAACCTTACTGAAATTAATGATCATATTGCAGCCCTTGGACAAATGAATGATAATTTTGCAAAATGTCCTGATGACGCCTTGGAGTGGAATTCCCGAAGATACCTTATTATTGAAGAACTAATCGAATATTGTCCCGATATAATTTGCTTACAGGTAATTCTTAACATAATAATTGCATAGCTAGTATAGAACATCCTAGTCGACCAAATACATTATTTAAGTGTCTCTTATTACATGCAAAAAAATTTAGATTTAGAAAACATAGATCAAACCACTTTTGACGTTGTTATTTTCTTGACCGTTGATATCAAATTAACTTGATGTTGGTATATCCTGGGTTATCGGTCTTTATAATAAAATTACTCTTTTCGGTTTATTCAACCATCGTCAGAGAAATTAGTTGATATTGTTGAATTGCACACTACAACTATTTACATTTTAGGTGTATTACATATGAGTGTTTAAACTCAACTAAAAAAAAAATTCAACAATATTAACTGATTTCTCTGACGATGGTTGAATAAACCGAAACGTAAGAAAAGAGTAATTTTATTATAAAGACCGATAACCCAGGATATACCTACATCAAGTTAATACACTTTTGCCAATATAAGTAAGATATAGTTCCAGAATCGATGCCTTAGACAAGAACTTGAGACATGTTAATATAAGCCTTTATAATTTTTTCAGGAAGTAATTGGAAAATGCTCCGAATTTGCATTCACATTAATTAATATAGCAATATAAAAGAGAAATTTAAAAATTAACCGATTTAAAAAGACACCTAGTTACTCGTTCAACTGGACTTCAAATATCAATATTGAATCCTAATATCAATGTTGAATTAGGTTAAAAATTGATGTAGCTACGTTTTGTTCATTTGTACTTTTATATCGGCTTTAATATTAATAATAAGTAAGGAGATTTTCTTAACCGGGAGACTAGACATTTTTTTAAAGACAGCTCATTTATTTTTATTTCTTTTTCTAGTGGGTTAATGGTTAATGACAAAAACGGTTAATGAAACCAAATCATAACCATTTTGTTTAAAATTGGTTAACAAAACGTACTACACTCTTTTTGTATTTGCATAGACTTTATTCTAAAAAATGGCGAAGGTCCGAGATTTCTAAACCACTTAGTGAAATATCTTTTTCTGTTTCCTACCTATCAGTCGTTTTGTAATTATGAAGACTAAAATGTAAAAAAACTTCGAGCAATACAAAAATGAATAAAAGAAAGCCCTCTTATTTGTTCCTTTTTCTGACACTATTTAGCATCATATCATATACATATACGGATTTGCCGAGAAAAAGAGGAGTTTTGAAACCAACTTATTTTTAATTTTTTTTTTTGACAATTCAGTTACACCGTTCTCTTTTATCATGTCATCAAGTTAGTTCAGGTTAGTCGCACGGGGTGGGAGAGGAATTCGCATTTAAAATTCGCAAAGACACGGGTTTTCACGATAACTTTGTTATTATTGACTTGACGAAAAAAAGTTATATTATAAATTGAAGATCTCGCGGAAATGCATAATTTTCAAATCGGACGGTAACTTTTTGTGAAATTTTTTCTTTTTTTTTGGAAATACGCGTTTTTTTTTGCCATAACACTAATATACAAAAAAGTAATTCCTTAATTTTTTCACGAAAAAAAGGAGCTCCAACTACTTCTTGACCAATCTTCTCCCAATTTGGTAAGGAAACAATTTAAGCTAAGAAACAATAATTTATCTAGCCCATGGAGCCTCATGAGCTATACCTGATGGTGAATATTTTTTCCTCTTTTTTTCTATGAAACGTTGTGGTACTTTTGACTAGAAAATCTCATGCAAGTGTCATTTTTACGTAAAAAAAGTACACTTAATAGAACTTGATAATCCCAACCGTTTTCGAGAAAACTGTCGCAAAGATTTGAAGAATTCTTTGAAAACAAACTCAATTTGAAAAGGACAAATTGTATTTATTGAAAAGTGTGCTTTGGTGACGTCTTAGTTTTATCATTTAACGAGATTTGGAACTATGGATTATATTTTGATCTTATTCCGTTGAAGGGTGGGGGGGGGGGTAAATTGGGGTAAATGGGAGTAGATAGGTAAATCAAGCGAGTGAGAGTCCATAAAATTGGTATTTAGTATATATAAGAGAATCTAAGGTCTCAAAAAATTTTTGGCATTACCACCCCTACCCATTATTAAAAGGAGTGAAAACAATAAAATTGTGATTTAGTGTGTGTACAAGCACCAAGGACCTCAAAAACTTTTTTTACTTATTCCGTTAATGGGTTGGGGGTAAATTGGAGTGAATGAGGTAAATCAAGCAAATAAGAGTTCATAAAATTGGTACCTATTTAGTACCTAGAAGAGAAGCTAACGTCTCAAACATTTTTTTGGCATTAGCCACTCGCATCACCCCCCACTTCACTATTAAAGTGGGTGAAAAAAATTAAATTGTGATTGAATGTGTGAACCAAAAGTCTCAAGTTTTTTTTTACTTCATCCACCCCCATTACCATCCAAAAGTTTGACTTTCCTTAACTCAAATTAGTGCTGAACTATAGAACATTTCCAAACGTCAGTAGATAAAAAATGTTTGTACAGAAATCCGTTGCATAACATGCTGAACTTAGATAGCAAATAAAAGTGTATATATATGTATATATGTATATATGTATATGTGTGTGACCATTTCTTGTAAACACGATAACTTCTGTTAGATTTAAAAATCAGAAATGGTAGAATACTTCCTATTGAAATTGTGCCATATCCACCATTTTCCAATGATGATATATCTTTTTATAGGAGGTCGACCATTTTAACTTTTTGAGCCATGTACTGGGTACACAAGGATATACTGGATTATTTTTTCCGAAACCAGATTCTCCCTGTTTTTATATCCACGGGAACAATGGTCCAGATGGATGTGCTATTTTTTATAGGAAGGACAAGTTTGAGTTACTTAAAGCTGAAACGCGGATATTAGAAATATGGAGAGTGCAGAGCAACCAAGTAAGTTTTTCTAATACTTAACATTTTTTTTGCTTTATCATAATGATTAAATAGTAATTTTTCTACAACGGTTAAAAAATTTTACTTTTTTTTATTATTTTTAGTGCGTAAAACATATGTTTATGGTAATAATAAAAAATAAGTAACATTATTTCACTCTTATGTATATCCCGATCCGTGAGGGCATTGAAAGCCACTGAAGTTGTCTCACAGTCTACGCTTTAGAAAACGTCAAATTATGAATTTGGGTTTTAACGTTTAAGCTAATTTGGAAATTTATTTGTCTAAATATGGAAACTGAGGACTGTCGTAGAAAAAATATTGTATGAAACTCAACATGAAATGCTTTTTTTTCACTCATAGGTTTTCCATACTCACCTACGGCTCGTGCGTCAAACTTCCCATTCGTGAAAAAAGTACCACTTTATGATCTTTTAGTAGCTGACAACTTTTGTAAAAGAAAACATAATAGTTAAAGAGTTATCAAAGAAAACAATGTCATTCTGAGAAATTAGGATACTGTTAAAAAAAATTTAAATACATACTTCTCATTTTACGAGTAGAACTATACATGTCTCTCCCTCATTATTCTAAAATAAAATAATATTTATAACTCTCCTTTGTACGTGCTAAACTACTTTAGGATTAGAATTTTCATAATCAATCAATCATTTTTTCCAATGGAGTTTTACTGTAAACTAACTTTATTTTTTCACTCTTAAACGATTAAAAAAGTTAAGATAGTCGTGGATAAAACATAGTATTCTGCTCGCGTATAATGGCTATTACAAGTTCGGATGATTTACGACACTCGCCTTCGGCTCGTGCCATACACATCACCCTCGGGAGTAATAGCCATCATTATACGCTCGCTAAATAATGTACTATTCTATATTATATTCCTGTATCCCACATCTTTCTTATTTTCAGGTCGCTCTACTCATGCTTCTTCGAATAAAAGAAACAGGCCAAGAAATTTGCGTGACGACAACACATCTTAAAGCAAGGAAAGGAGCCCTCCTGTCCACATTACGAAACGAGCAAGGGAAAGACTTACTTAATTTCATTGGTCAGCATTGTGGAAACAGGCCCCTTGTCCTCTGTGGAGACTTCAATGCTGAACCCACAGAACCTATCTATAGTACTATAATAAACGACAGCCCTCTAGGATTAGGCAGCGCGTACGCTGACTGTGATAACAACTCCAAGTTGAGTTCTGCCGAACGAGAACCTCAATATACAACTTGGAAAATTAGAGATGAAGGTGAAATTTGTCATACAATAGATTATGTATTTTATTCAAGAGACAATCTTGAGTTGGAAGCTGTCTTGGACTTACCGACGGGAGAAGAAATTGGAGAAAATAGGGTTCCTTCGTTTGCCTACCCATCAGACCATTTCTCGTTAGTTTGTGATTTTAAAATAGAACAAAGTAATAAAGCCTTAAGCAAATTTTAATTAGATTTTCTATGTGATAATATGTATAAAATAGGTTTAAGGTATTTCTCTGTGTAAGAAATATAAAATTAAATTATTTTTATTATAGAGGTACCCATTATATCGGTATTTTAAGGTATTCGTGTCTATTTAATAAAATATTTATAGTACTAATGTATTTAGTAATTCCTTATTCTATTGCCCAATGTAGATATTTGCGAATCTGCTCAGAAGCTGTTCTTCGAGCGAACTGAGGTATCTAGGAAAGTAGAAGCCAGTATCCCAACAAGTAACGAGTTGTTGTTATATGAGGTTTGGACTTGCTTTCAGCTCATTTTAAAGCAAAGGTGTGGGTGTAAACTCAATGATAAGTGATGGCACTTATCGCACACGGTAAAATCTAAAATAAAAAAAACCTTTTTGAGTAATTAATTGAAGCGTGTCAAAGAAGCTAGTTAAACTCTGCCAGAGTAGCGGTAAAAAAGTGCCAGAAGGCTCCAATGGGTCTGGTCCCGTGCCAGAACAGTGTCGACTTATTAATGTTCTGTGCTTTTGGCCTAAGTTGTAGCTTTACGTTTTGGTTTCTTTTTTGATTAAATTGCCGGTTTTTGTGGCTTTTGAATGGTTTTTAATTGTTTATATTAGCAGTACTCATAAAAAGATTACTGATCGGCTGTCCGCTACTATGCCGATTGTATACTAATCTCTGTAGTTTTATATAATGTTTTTGCATTTAGAAAGAAGAATTAAAGCGCAAAAAATGCTAATTAAGATGAAATAAAATAATTTTATGCAATTCTTCTTTTTCTGTTGCTTTACTTCTCACATATATCCTCAAAAAATATGAGCCGACAACTTGTCTGAAACTTTATACGTAAATAACCGAACGTTGTTGGGCCACAATTAACGGAGTACCCTATCGCTTAATAACGGAATCGGTGACTTTGTTGTAACTGCGCATGAGCACAATAACGTTAACGTTGATATGAACGTTAAATAAGAGGCTTAAAAACTCCCTAATAACACTACATGAAAGGTGCCAGAAACTTTCTGTGGCCGTAAGGGTAGATATTTATCAATTTTTAGCGAAAAATAGCAGAGATGTGCCGAGGAGACTTTCCGTATTTGATAAAAGTCTGTAAAAGTTAAAAGTCATGTAAATAATATAATTGTATGCACTTATTTGGTATCAAAATGAAGCTTGCATCATCATGAATCAGATTTCATCATAAAATAGGCTATCAATATACCCAATGGAAAGTTAGAAAGAAAATTTCCTGGAAACATTCGGAGTTTTCAAAACGGAAAGTTTCCAAGAAGTTTTCCTTCTAACTTTCCCTTGGGTATATTGATACGCTATTTTATGGTGAAGTCTGATTTGTGATGATGCAAGCTTCAATGTGATACCAAATAGGTGCATACAATTATATTATTTACATGACTTTTACAGACTTTTATCAAATATGGAAAGTTTCCTCTGCACATCTCTGAAAAATAGCCAATATTCTATCATATTTTACATTCAATAAATAAGAACCTTAGTTCATCAATATTTGTACTTTTAATGGTTACTTGGACATATAAGCACATAATTTTTTCAAGCCAGAACATTTGGTTGGTTCTCCTCTCGAGTATTCTGTGGGGTTAAATTTTTTTGGGTAAAAATATCACGTTATCTTAAATCTACCTCACTCTAATCCAAGAATAATAACCCAATAAGTTTTTTACAAATATCTCGAAAATTGCACGTTTTATATCAAATATCTTTTTTAATATCCATGAAATTTCCGTTAACCTGAAACTTTTCTTGCCCGATCTCGAACGCAAACTTCAACTTTGCTGTAGTAAAAGCGTTTTTATAATTTTTTGTGCGGAAATTCTTGGTTGAAATCTGGACTCTGTTCTTCAGAGTAAGCTTTTTTAAAGTGCTCTGCAAATACATTAGTTTTGTCCGAATCTTCTGAGTAATAATTTCCGTTTTCTTCTAGGATAGGTATGTCGATTTTTTTTATACCTTGATAGTTTCTTTACTTCGTGATCAAAATTTCTCCCTTGTTTTTGGTTAATATTGGCACACGTGTCTAATCATTTTTGAGTTCTATATTCATATTCATTTTATGAATATTTTTTTTGTAATCGTTTATTAGTGTTTTTGTCAGTGGATCTGGGTTATTCCTATATTCCCTGTATATTCTTTTTGTTTTTATTAGTTTTATTACATAGGGGGGTAGTTCCTGGGAGTAAAATTTATTGTTTGATATGGTGAAAATAAGTTTTATATCAACAGAAAAATAAGAACAAAATGTAAAAGAAAGCATAGTTCCACATATTACTAGAAAAGGAATGTCGCCTAAAAGTAAGTTCAAAGAGTAGGTACTTATATAGCGGCATAACACTTTTCACCGGGTGTTTTCGTTTTTTTTTTGTGACGTTTGTGTCTACAAAAGCTCATGCATTAATAAAAATATTTAGATTGTTAAAGTAAAAGTGTCAACCTATCTTCTGCATCAGTGTCCAAGAATCCTGACATTTCAATTTCTATGGCTTAGCGATCATTAACATTTTAATATTATTCCTTTTTATTGTACAGGGTTGCTGGGATCATTTTGAGTCTGGTTTTGATTGCGGAGTAGTCAGAAAGTATGTATGTTTTTTTATTTGACCAGTATAGTTGGCTATTTACTACCTACCCAACTTGAAGGAACGGCACCAACGCCAATTTGCTCCTCAATTCAAATCAATTCAGTAAAAATTTATTTAAATTAATTTGCTCCTCGATGGTTTGGACCACACGTAAAAAAGAGAGGTTATGTCTTTCATAGTTTAGCCGTATTTTGATGCGAGAACTCGCTAACCACTTCAACCAATTTTCTGCTAATAGTTTGACCAATATGACCGGTTAAATTTGCATTTGACAAAAAAAGTTTATTAGATCCTTTACAGTCATATTCTGACTTATTTCTAGCATCATTAGCGAAAGTATATGCCAACTTATGACAACTTGCCGCCATGTTTTCTATCAATCGAGAAGAACCCGAACGACGGCCATTACGTTTATTTTCAATACTTTACTAATTATACCTATAAAATTATATTTTGATTTACTAATTCGATATTTTAGTAAACTTTAATAACCTTTTACCATCGATGGTGCCTCTCGAAATTACAAACTGTTTGTATGTATGTTATATAAAATTATACGCTTATTATAAAGACTTAGTCATAACAAACCTCCACAGGTATATCATATTACATGATAACGACTTCTCTTATTAATCGCTTATCTTAGAGATATTATATTTCACCTTTGTTTCTCACATTTTATGCTGACTGTCGAATTGCATTTCCTTTGTTCTATATTTTGCTTACTCAGGTTCTGTATGTTATAAATACGACTAGACATGCTTTGTAAAGTTAGTTATTAAACTCACTTAGAATGAAACACTTCTAATTATTATTATATTCCTTCTCCAAGAGCCAACGTTGGCTCCATGTAACTAAATAAAAGTTTTTAAAAAGTCATTCATGTGAACCGTGATCTAACATTGGCGCAGTCGGTAGGATCCGTAAACATCATCAGAACAAGAAGCCTAACTGGTAGTGAAGCGTAAGAGAACAAGGAGAACATCTGCAGAAGGTGCCTAACTAGTGCGTGTACATCTACTTGAACAAGGAGACCTTCCTCACTGGTGGTGGCGGATCCCAATCCCTTGACGGACGAAGAACCTACCCATGGAAACGAAACTAACGTAAGTCATTTTAAGAATCATCTCGTACCATTTTACTATTTTATTATTTTTCGCAACTTATTTTATTAAAAGTGTATTATACTGCTAATACACTCGGCGCACAAAGCCAGTTCTATTGTCAAAGTGAAATCTATTCCTTTACAAACGCAACGAAACAAGTTCATTTAATTTTAAGTTATTTATTTTCGTATTATACTGCTAATACGAAACTGCTATGTATTTCAATAAAACACCTTTTAGACAGTAAGATATTTTAATAGCATTTATACTTGAAAACTAACACTGTTCGCAATTGACAAGACACATGACATAATACGTTTTTTATTATGGCCTCCTTTTGTGTTGCCAACCTCATATCATGATATTTCTCTTAAGGCTAGTTTACATAATTTTCATATATAGGTTTTACACTACATTTCCCCCTTTCTTAGTTTACACATTCATACATATTTTATTTTCTTTTTCTTATAAATCTAGTTTACAGGGTGGCTTACTTATTCTACCTGATCTAGTTATAATTCCACTAGCACCTGTCTTTTCAACTTCTGGAACTTTCACTACTTCACTTTGTATAACATCATTATTAGGTTTTGCTTTTTCAATGGCACGATTTGGTTCTAACATAGGTTCGTCATTATGTTCTTTATTATTACATTTATTTTCCATCTGAAATTTTGTTTCCCATTGATTTTCACTTAGTCCTTGATTATTTGCAAACAGTTCGTTACTTAAATTTGGTTTAATACTATCCACGTGTACAAATTTAATTTGGTTTTGTATTTGAACTAAATAAGTACTATGACTCAACACTTTCTTAATTTTACCTAATTCCCATAATTTAGTTTAGAGTATTTTTAACATATACACTTTCATCAATCTTGTACAATTTTATTTTTCTAAAAATGTCATTCTGAAAATCATAACTTTTGTAACTTTGAAAGCTTGGCTTAATAAGGTCAAATCTGGTTCGAGGTCTTATTTTAAAAATACTCTCAGCAGGAGATAATCCTGTGACAGTAGATGGTGTATTTCTATACGTAAATAGGAAACTTGCCAATTTACTTTTTAATTTTGCTTCGGATACTTCTCCCTTGTTTTCAAAATGTAATGATTTTTCTAATCCTTTCTTAATTGTTTGCACTCCTCTTTCCGCACTACCGTTACTCTGAGGGTGGTACGGTGGTGATTTAATAGGTTTTATACCATTGGCTTGACAGAATGCATTAAATTCTGAGGAACTAAAAGGAGGACCGTTATCTGATACCAATTCTACAGGCAAACCAAAAATTGAAAAAATCTCCTTTAATTTAATAATTGTTTCTTTTGCTGATGATCCCTTATTCATTAATTTTACATCCACCCACTTTGACTTGTTATCAACTAATATCAGAAATGTATGACTATGCTTATGAAAGAAGTCAATATTTACTCTAAAAAAGTTAATAGGTGCTGATGGCCAAGGTAATAGTCCACTATTATTTGTGAAATTTTGAGTCTGTTGGCACACTTCACACGATTGAATGAATTTTTCAACTTCATCGTTCATTCCTGGCGACCAACAATATGATCTCAGCAACATTTTAGTTCTAACTATGCCTATATGTTCTTCATGAAACAGTTTTAAGATTTCCATCCTTAGTGACTTTGGAATGATTACTTTATTACCCCATATTAAGCAATTTTGCTCCACTGACAATTCATGACGCTTTTGAAAATAAGGCTTAAAATTTTCATCTATAACACAATTTGGCCAACCAGTGATTGTTAAATCTATTACCTTTGTTAGAAGCATGTCAGTCTTTGATGCTTTTGCAATATCATGATAGTTTAAAAGAATATTGTCTACAAGACTAAATGAATATAACTCGTCTGGTACTTGTGTTCCACCCCCTACAGGTAAACGCGAGAGTGCGTCTGCATTTGCTATTTGGCTACCTTTTTTGTATAAGATTCGATAGTCATACCCAGATAAGGTAATTGCCCAACGAGTAACTCTTGCGGCAGACGTAGTCGGTATTTTCTTTTTTTTGCCAAACAAAAATTGTAATGGTTGGTGATCACTTATTAAAATGAACTTACGACCATAAATAAACTTATGAAATTTTCTCAATACGACATGATCGCTAAGGCTTCCCGTTCAATATTTGAATACTTCTGCTCCGTTGGAGATAGAGTACTAGATGAAAATAGTACTGGCCTATCTTCCCCCTCAATTTTGTGGCTTAATACTGAACCCACTCCATAACTACTGAAGTCACAAGTAATATAAATATGCAATTGTGGATTATAATGAGTAAGTACTTGGTTAGTTAATAATAAGTCTTTGCTCAGCCTAAATGCATCTTCACATTCATTAGACCATTTAAACTGGATATTTGCCTTACACAGGTCATATAATGGCTTCAATTTAGTAGATAACATAGGTATAAACTTAGAATAATAGTTCAACAACCCTAGGTGCGATTTAAGTTGAGTTACATTTTAAGGTGATGGTGCGTTTTTGATACAGTTCACTTTTTCATTAGTTGGATGTATACCATCTGGCTGTATAACGTGTCCTAAAAACTCAATACTATCTTGAAGAAACTTACATTTTCTTGTATTCACTTTAACATTATATTCATCTAATTTCTTTAACACGTTACACACATTTATATAAGATTTTTCTAATGTAGACCCATATATTAGGATATCATCCAAATAGCAGCTTACGCTTGGCAACCCAGCTAAAATTGTGTCCATTACGGACTGAAAAATACCTGGTGCTGAGCTTACACCATATGTTAACCTGTTGTATCGAAATAACCCCAGGTGGGTATTAATAGTTAGTAAATCTTTCGATTTTTCTCCTATTTCTAGTTGTTGATAAGCCCCTTTTAGATCAATGACAGTAAAGAACATATTACCACTAAGTTTTGAAAATATGTCTTCAGGTAAGGGTAACACACAATGATCAGTGTCGATGACTTGGTTTACGGTACGCTTAAAATCGACACATATTCTTATTTCATTGGCATTCTTTTTTGGAACTACAACTAATTACTAAAATTTATTTTTGTCAATACCCCTGAATCTACCATTTTATATAAGACTGACTTGGTGACATACTACGACTTTTACCTGTTGACGGACTTTGTTTATAATTTACAGAACGCTTTGACGAATGGCTAACTTCTTTGTTTGTCTTTTTAAACTGTAATTTTCCAACAGTACTAGCAGATCCTTGCACCAATTTACTTTGATTTTCTGCGGTTTCAAGACTTAAAGCTAATTTGCAAGCATCCTTAAATGTAAGAGACTCTGGTTCACTGAGTAATTTTTGTTGTACGCTGGCACTGACAACTCCACATACAAGTCGATCACGTAACGCTTGGTCCAAAAAGGTTTCAAACTTGCAATACTTCGACAAATCCTTAATGACACTTATGTACTGACTGACACTTTCATTCGCCTCTTGTCTTCTATTATGAAACTTGTACCTTTCGACTATGACACTCGTTACAGGTTTAAATTTATTTTTTAAGACTGTTACTAATTCATCATAGTTCTTCTCTGTAGGTTTGGCGGGAAATAATTCAGTTTTCAAAATGTTGTATGCTTTCGCTCCCAGCAAGGTAAGCAAGTTAGGGACTTTCAACTCAGCAGCTACAGCATTTACCAAAAAATATTGCTGCAGTCTCTCTTCC
The DNA here is from genome assembly GCA_936432065.2 of Rutpela maculata. Lineage (NCBI taxonomy): Eukaryota > Metazoa > Arthropoda > Insecta > Coleoptera > Cerambycidae > Rutpela > Rutpela maculata. The sequence continues at coordinate 120,760,765 of OW386285.2, forward strand.
CACGATTCAAAACTTTCACGCGACTCGTTGTATTCCTCAAATTTCACCATGATGACTAATGACCGACTGACTGATTGACTAAAACTTTTTGTTGACTTCGACTCTAGACCGGACTATTGACACTCCACTTCTCGTCGCCAATTAATGCTATGTATTTCAATAAAACACCTTTTAGACAGTAAGATATTTTAATAGCATTTATACTTGAAAACTAACACTGTTCGCAATTGACAAGACACATGACATAATACGTTTTTTATTATGGCCTCCTTTTGTGTTGCCAACCTCATATCATGATATTTCTCTTAAGGCTAGTTTACATAATTTTCATATATAGGTTTTACACTACAGAAACATTGTGTATTATACAGCTAATATACAATCCATTTACGCACGCAACGTAACAAGCTAATTTAATTTATCGTATCATTATCATACTGCTGATACGCAACCAATTTTTGTCCAAGTAATTTCTAAATACAAAAAGCAAAATGCCAGATAGAGCTCAACCAGAGCCAGTTCAACCAGTGCCACCGGCACCAACCGAACAACAACTACAACAACAACAACTACAACAGCAACAACTACAACAACAACAACAACAACCTCAACCAGAGCAAATTGAGCCTTACAAGCTCTCTGAGATATTTTCGTTGATACCCGAATTCGATGGCAATGCCATTAATTTACAAACATTCTTAAATTCATGCCATTGTGCACAAAGTATGGCCATTAACGACCAGAAAATTTTATTAACAGTCCACATCAAAAATAAATTAAAAGGCAAAGCTGCCGAACTAATTAACTCACGTAACCCCGGCACATGGTCAGAAATAAAAGCACTACTGGAAACCCACTTTGGGGACTCCAGAGATTTAACGGCCCTAATTCAGGACCTGCAGCGCATTCACCAATTGCCAGGTGAATCCGCCCTTACATTTGTTTCGCGTTTACAAACGCACAATGCGAAAATGCACGCTGCAGTGCAAAAGCAAACTCTCACGACAACGCAAAGAGCTGCACAATCAGATCTCATCGAAACGATGACACTTAATAATTTACTAACGGGCTTAGAACCAAACTTAGGCCGCATCATTCGTGCTAGCAATCCTCCTAGTATACTAAAAGCCGTTAGCAGAATCCGTAGAGAGCTACAACTTTCCTACTTCGAATCACAGAAATTCCCAAAAAATAACCAAGTAAAAAATACAATGCCTCCTCAGCAAAAACGACCACAAGGTCCCAATTTCCAACAAAAATTTTGTTCATTTTGTAAAAAAAACGGACATGTAATAAGCGAATGCCGCACAAGGCAACAATCGCAAACGATGCCAACAACGTCACAGAACTTTCAAAGACCAAATTATCAAGGAAACCCAAATTTCCACAATTTTTCTCAAACCAATCAATTTAGTCAGAGGACATTTCCTCAAAATAATCAATCTAGTCAACCACAACAAAACAGGCCCTCAGCCATAAGACCGAACCCGAATTTCAATCAACAAAGACCCTCTGCTATTCAACCAAACCCAAATTTCAACCGTTTTAATCAACAAAAAACGCATCATTTAAATTACGAACCTTATGAAAACCAATGCGATTTTAATCAATACAGTGACTATTCTTCTGATTACCAAACTGCAGAAGATACTTACGAAAATTATAACTTTGAGACTAACCAAAATCTCCAAGAGAATTATACAGCTAATTCTCAATACGAACAGTACGAGGATTATACTGCTAATCCTCAGGATTTTCGATTAGATCCGGAGTACCCCACGGATACTCCAACACAACAAACAGAACAATTCGAACCTATTGCGGAACTAGAAACTCAAATACAAACTATGAACCTCAACGACAGTTTCGACCCAATGCTGAATTTCCCAGAACAAACGTTCATGTAAATACGCTTTCCCATACCCTACTAACTGTAAACTCAAAAAATCTCTATTATATGAAGGATGCAACTGGTAAATTTAAAATTCTAATTGACACAGGCGCAGGTATATCAATTTTTAAACCTAAAACAGCTGAAAATTACAGACGTAGATCTCCTGAAAATGTACCTAATCATACAGGGTATCACTGTTCAAAAAATTTATATCAACGAATCTGTTCTCATCCCCTTTTCAGATGAGTCACACAAAGTTTATATCTATAATCTAGATATAGATTTTGATGGATTATTAGGCGCAGACTTCCTAGAACATTACGAATGCAAAGTAGACTTTAAAAATAAACAACTAGTCACAAATTTCAAAACCGTACCACTATTTAAAGTTACGGAAGAAACTGCAGTAAATTTACCTTTACAACCGACTATTAATCCTGATACAAAAAATTCAAATTTAAGCAACATCAAAAATTTAATTTCTATTGAACCTCGCATGGAAAAAAATTGTAAACTAAAATGTAACCTGCGAAATACCGAGGCTATACTGTTAGCCCAGGAAAACGAGAAAGTACGCTTACCAAATGCTATTGTCAAAATCGATAACAATGGAGAATTTTTAACCTCAATTATAAACGCGAATGCAATACCAAAGACGGTAAATTTTTCTAACATAAAACTAGAGCCAGTACAAAAATTCAAATCAATTTTCAATTTAAACACTCAAAATTCTGACTCACACCTACAGACGGACAGATCCTTCGAAATTAGGAACGAATTACGCTTGCATCATCTAAACGAAGAAGAAGCCGAAATAGTAACGCAGCTTTGTTTAGACTTTCAAGATATATTCTATTTGGAAGGAGACAATTTAACTTTTACTAACGAAATTAAGCATTCCATTGATACGAACGATTCAAAACTGGTTTTCACAAAGTCATATCGCTACCCTCATATCCATAAAGAGGAAGTCAAAACACAAGTCTCTAATATGCTTGATCAAGGCATCATTAGGCCTTCGATTTCTCCCTGGTCCTCTCCGGTTTGGGTTCCACCTAAAAAACTCGACGCCTCCGGGAAACAAAAATGGCGAGTTGTAGTGGACTACAGAAAACTCAACGAACTGACTATTGATGATAAATACCCGCTACCCAATATTTCCGACCTCCTCGATCAATTAGGCAAATGTCAATATTTTACAACTTTGGACTTAGCCTCCGGATTTCACCAAATCGAGATTGATGCGAAAGATATTCAAAAAACTGCTTTCACAGTTGAAAATGGTCATTTTGAATTCGTAAGAATGCCTTTTGGACTTAAGAATGCTCCATCAACGTTTCAAAGAGTGATGGATAACATTTTATTAGGTATCCAAAATGAACGATGTGTCGTCTATATGGACGACATTATTGTTTACTCCCCTACTATTCACGAGCATATTTCTCGATTAACAGAAGTTTTCAAACGATTACAGAAAGCCAATCTAAAAATTCAACCCGACAAATGCGAGTTTCTCCGCAAGGAAGTCGCTTATTTAGGACATCTCATTACAAAAGACGGCGTAAAACCGAACCCTTCGAAAGTTGACGCTATTCTAAATTTCCCTCAACCGAAAAATCAAAAAGAAATTAAATCATTTCTAGGCTTAGCCGGATATTATAGGCGCTTTATCCCTAATTTCTCCAAGATTACCAAGACCTTAACAAAACTACTACAAAAGACATACCATTTCAACGATTGAACGCGAGCTTTTATCGATAGTATGGAGTGTAAAGCACTTTAGACCATATCTGTATGGTAGAAAGTTCAAGCTTGTCACCGACCATAGACCACTCACCTGGCTATTCTCTATAAAAGATCCAGGAAGTAGACTTGCCCGTTGGCGACTCAAATTAGAAGAGTACGACTATGAAATAATTTATAAACCCGGTAAAATCAATAAGAACGCGGACGCACTTTCCAGAATCAAAATTAATCATTTTTCCGAATGTTCCAAATTCTATTCAAAAGTTCTAGCCGCGAATGACGAAGAGTCAGACGACGACGAAAACCCAGACGATAACAACGAAATCACTGACGAACAAATTTCCCGAGAATTTGAAACTTTCACCAACCTATATAAAACAACATCTTTAATTGACTATTCGAAAATCAAAGCCTCGAACAAACAACTTTTGTATCGAGAACATAAAGATATTTTAACCTTCTTCCAACAAAATAACTTACAAGACCTACATCACAAAATTATTGAGGACATATTCGAAGAAAACCCCGAATTTCATAACGATCAAAACACTATTGTATCGAGCAAAACAGTCAGACATAGGAGATATTTTATCATTCCCCTACCGTTTGATATCGAATCCGTAATTGAACATTTATTTTTGGTATTATTTAAAAACCAAGATGTTCTAGATCTCTCTAAGACATACTTTGTCGAAAATAACTTAGACCTCCCCATTCTTGAAATCCTATCATTCATTTTTGCGGAAAAAGACTTAAAAGTAGTAATTTGTCAAGATATCGTGAGAACTGCCGACGAAGATGAAATTCCAATTATATTGGAGCAAAATCATTTTGGTAAAAATAATCTACACCGTGGAACAAATGAAACGATTCGAAGAATTAGAGAAAAATACACTTGGCAAGGTCTAACTAAAGACGTTGAAAATTTTATAAAAAATTGCGAAACTTGCCAAAAGACTAAAGTATGCCGGAAAAACCTTAACAACCCTCTAGTAGTCACAGAAACCCCAAGAACACCATTCGAAAGAATTAATATCGATTTATTTGAATTCCCAACTCGAAATTACGCTTTAACTATACGCGACGAGTTAACTAAATTTACACAAGCCTATGCAGTCCCGGACAAATCCGCAAAATCCGTCGTAAATACCTTGTTATACTTTCAACATTACGGCACCCCGCTAAGAATCCATTGCGATTACGGTGGCGAATTTGACAACCGTTTGCTCAAAGATCTCTGCACCCTCTACGACATAAAACTGACGTATTCAAGCGTAGGACATCCCCAATCGAACGGATCCATAGAAAGATTTCATGCTACTCTAGCTGAAATGATAAGAATTCATAAACCTGAAAATCCGAACGAACATCCTTTCACAATTTTACCATATGCAGTAATATGCTATAACAATTCAGTAAATAAAACACACGGTTTCACCCCATACGAACTTGTATTTGGACATACGTCCAACAGACCACCTGAAACTTTGTATAACCAAAAAGAGTTAATAACCAAATACGTTAGGGATTTAATCAACAGAATATCCCACTACTATAAAATAGCCCGTAGTCGAACGCAAGCTCAAAAGGAGAAAGCGAAAGTTCGCTTTGATAGAAATGTTCCCCAAAAACGACCTGAATACAAAATAGGTGACTTAGTTTACGTAAAAGAATCACAAATCAAAAACAAATTGCAAAACAAATTTAACGGTCCTTTTAAAATAAAATAAATTTTTCAAAATTCTGCTACCTTATTAAACCTCGAAACGAAACAAGAAACCAAAGTAAATTTTGATAGAATGAAACCATATACTGAAAATTAAATTTATTTTCAGGTTTCTCCTGCTGTTCGGATCAGCACTCTGTCAATACAAAATTATCCCAATCAATAACACCGTTGGTGTATACTACTACCAAGACACGGACATCGTGGTGACAAATGACAAATGGACTCTACTACTGCATAAAAACATTTCATCCCTCAAACTAGCTTTTGACAAAAATCAAAACATCTTAGACAGAATCCTGTACACTCTCCATAATGGTGATCATAAGTCAATTATTTTTACGAGTGAAATTAAAACAGACTTTAACCTTTTAACACAAATATCCAACTCTATAAAAATGAAATTTGACGAAATCTTTTCAGATACAAAAAGATATAAACGAGGAATACTTAACGGTATCGGTACAATATTCAAATCCATAACTGGTAACCTAGATGCTGAAGTTGGCCAGTACTATACTAATTGTATAAATAAACTAAATAATGACGAACATCAATTGGAAAACTTAATCAAAAATCAAATTTCAGTTACAACTTCTGTTATTAAAAACTTCAACTCGACTATACAAAAATTACAAATTGGCGAGGAAACCTTTAACAAAGATCTCGAAGAAATAGAACACACAATTCAAACAATGACTCAAGCTATTGAGGCTGCTCACATAAAACTAAAATTTTTATACATTTCCGAACAATTAATGGCAAGCTATTTGTATATCGAAGATAATTTAAACGACATTCTAAATTCAATAACATTTGCCAGACTAGGAATCATTCACACGTCAATCATAACCCCTAATCATTTGGTAACAGCATTACAAGAAATTTCACAGAGCTTACGAAGGAACAATTTGCCTCTCCCCATTAAATTATCGTCAGTTGCTAAGTATTTGGATATTATTGAATTACAAGCGTTTCAAATGGATTCTAACTTAGTATTTGTTTTAACAATACCACTTGTTGAACCCCAAAATTATAACACCTATCGCCTATATCCTATCCCGATACTTGATAACAGAACTGGTCTACATCACATTTTATCTATTTCACAAAAATATATCGCGAGAGATGATGATTCTTTGATGTACATACCTATACAAAATTTGAAAGAATGCAAACCACTTTATTTTGGAACCAAACTATGTTTGAACCTGTTTGCCTATCCTATCGACCAAAATGCCATATGTGAAGCCAGAATACTAAAACCATTGCCAAAACTTCCAGAGAACTGTCAAACTTCCTTCATTATTAGTCAGGGATACAACGTCCAAGAACTTGAAGACAACACATGGCTAGTAATTAATTCCGAACCACTTCACATTACCATCAACTGTCCAAAGAGAGAATCCACAATAGAGTTAATCAACAAAAATTCCATCATCAAACTACAACCAGGATGTTACGCCTATGCAGGCATTACTAGAATACAAGCCAGTGCCAAAGACTTTTCCGAAATTAAGGACAATTCACATCCTATCCAAATTCCTTTTGAATGCTGTAATCACATGCCCGACAAAATCGAAATTCCAAAATTAAAATATTGCTAAAAACAAATTGGACCAATATTCCAAAGACTTGGATGACCTCATAAATGAACCTTTTGTGACCAAACACATATCTTGGTTCACATATTTCATAATTACCCTCATCATTCTATTAGTTCTACTTTACATAACCTGTAAATGCAGAAGAAGAAGATGTAGAGCATTGCGAATCCAACCCTCAACGGACAACCCTCCTTCACCTCCTTCAGAGCGAAGCAGAGTATTCACCAAATGTCCTAGACTTATCCCTCCAAGAAAGCGACCCGGTATTAATCCTCAAGAAGAAGAGGACATCGAGTTAACATAGACTTTCATATGTGGAGTTTTACCCTTGTCTATTAATTTAGACCATTGTATTTTATTCTTATTACATTCATGTAATGTATTACTCACTTATTATTATTATCATTTACCAATTTTAACTTTTATGTATTTTATTATTTTGCTTTGTATTCATTCAACATTGTTTCAATTTATTTTGCATTATATTCATTTAACGTTTCTAACAATTTTCAAAAGTTGCTGCATAACATCAACTTTTTTATTAAGGGGGAAGTTGTTATATAAAATTATACGCTTATTATAAAGACTTAGTCATAACAAACCTCCACAGGTATATCATATTACATGATAACGACTTCTCTTATTAATCGCTTATCTTAGAGATATTATATTTCACCTTTGTTTCTCACATTTTATGCTGACTGTCGAATTGCATTTCCTTTGTTCTATATTTTGCTTACTCAGGTTCTGTATGTTATAAATACGACTAGACATGCTTTGTAAAGTCAGTTATTAAACTCACTTAGAATGAAACACTTCTAATTATTATTATATTCCTTCTCCAAGAGCCAACGTTGGCTCCATGTAACTAAATAAAAGTTTTTAAAAAGTCATTCATGTGAACCGTGATCTAACATGTATATATTTCAAATTAATTTAATTCTACCTGAAATTTAGAAATTTCTGGAGGTCCATTTGTTTTTATGAGTATTTTATATAAGTTTACAGAAAAAATTCGTGCATTGATAAAATTTAACCCTCTTGATTGACCGTATATGCAATTATGATGTTCATATAATTTTAAAGATGGACAAAGTATACTATAAGTATAATGGATGTCCATTTTATCTAACAACAACTGCTTAAAGCCAAAGGATGGCCATAATAGGGTTCTTGTTTTATTTTATGCCTAAAAGTCATGCTTTAGTCATGCATGGTGAAGTAGATACATCACCCCTTACGCCATAAGAGCCATTTCATAACTAGTAATAAAGCAGCCACAAAAATCAAAGATAGAGGCAAATGAGTTGCGTATGCGTTATGGCCATTTGGCTTCAGTTACCTTTTGATGACCAAACTATTATTAGTTATTATTATTATTATTAGTACGTCTTCAAAACGTAATAATTTCGTTTTAATAACAGCCACTATAACCAGATAGCCATCCTTCTTAGCTACTGAAACATGATGATGATCAAAATATAACTCCTTGTGCTACTTGGGTAGCGCATGTAAAAAGTAAGTAAGAAAAGTAGTACTAATTAATATTTTTGTCTTTCGGATGGAAGGAAAATATGTATTTTATTTACACAGTTTCCTTTACTTCATATCTGGTCTAAGTATAATGACTTGAAAATTGCGATTTTAGCTTGAGGAAACATGTATTTCAAAACAATTTTCGTCGTATAACTCAACCCACTAAGCAAGGAACCTTACAGTACTTACGTGATATTACGGAAATCTTACTAGAGTCACCTTACGTAATGTTTAAAAAAATAATGTTTAGTAATATTGCATAAAGTTTGCCAATTCAAAAATGTATCTGTAAGATTACTGTTACCTTTATTTAAAAATTACAGTAAAGTAAACTTTTTAAGTTAACATAAATATTTCTAATAACATGTTGCACGTGTAATATTGCTGCTAATTATTCCTTATAAACTTACTGAAATATTGTAACTATAAGTTTACTTCAACATCGCCATCGCCTATTCACCATATGCATTACGTCATTAAACCACGCTTTGGATGTTCTCTGTGTTCTGTTCTGTCCTACAGCTTTACGAAGTTACGAACGTTGTGATAATAATAATTAGGTAATTAATAATACAAGTGCGAGTTGCCATTCAATCAAGGCTTCAAGTTATACAGGTCCTTTATTTTATTGCCTATTTTAGTAAATTACTAAAAATGAACGCAAGTGAGTACTTAAGTAAGAAGGCAGGTAATGGATTGGATACTTAGAGTAAGTACTTGTTTATTTTTAATACTATGGTGGATTTTCTGGTTAGTCATATTAGACCATGTGAAAATCAATGAAATTCAAGGAAGCAAATGCATGATTAATACCCAACAATATTTAAAAAAATAGAAATGTATTTTTATTATAACCTCAAATATATTAGTGTGTATTTAGCTGCTTATTAGTTAAAATGTTAAAAGCAAAATGCAGTAATCAATCACAGATATTAAGTCATATTAATTAAGTCATATATTCAGCCAATGACCTTGGTGAAGAAAACATATTGGCCAAAAATATTGTGTTTTACTGTTTAATTGATTTTTACATTGTAAAAATTACGTACCAACGATCCAGTTACCAGGCGTCCACGACAATTAGGAACGGTACAATTCGGATTTGGAATTGGAACAGCAATATATTTTTTCTCGTCTAGCGCATGAGACCCATACGAAATATGGGAAATAACATCTAATGACCCCTAAAAAATTTTGAAAAAGCAGTTTGCGAAACATTTTTTGAAAATTCGTTAGGGACTCCTGTTTATTTTTTTTGTCATATGCATTTGACTTTTCATAAAAATACAACAACAGATTTTGGAGTTTATGAAAATATTTTCATTACTAACTGAGATACAACGAATTGAAATATTGTAATTTGTTAAATTGTAAATTACAAAATTTCAGTTCATTGTATTTCAGTTAGTAATGAAAATGTTTTCACAAACTCCAAAATCTATTGTTGTATTTCTATGAAAAGTCAAACGCATATGACAAAAAAAAAAATAAAAATAAATAGGAGTCCCTAGACCCAGGGGAGGCTAACGAATTTTCAAAAATTTTTTCGCAAACTGCTTTTTCAAAATTTTTTAGGGGTCATTAAAGAAGTGCTAATCTAGATGTTATTTCCCAAATTTCGTATGGGTCCCATGCGCCACAGACGAAAAAGAAATATTGAAATTTTCCCAGCCGCCACTGTAACACAAAGCGTATGGGGGATGCGGTAGCTTAGTGGTTAACGCGCGGTTAATTTTTTCTGAGCCTATGTAGCAAAGTGGGTTCGGGGCCAAAGTCTACTACAAAGTAAGTAATTTACAATTATAAATATAATCTCCAAAAAGTGGTTCGGAATCCACTATAAACCACGGGGTTCCGACTCCTTTACTCAGATAAATCTAAATTTAGACTTATTGACATGACGTGGAAGGAAGTAAAAAAACATTTTCAAAAAGAAAAAATACCTAATATTTAACCAAAACATGTTTTCGGTTGATAACGCCCTCTTCTCTGTCCAAGTCATATATAATAACTAAAATTTAATAAGTTAATCTAAAGTTATACAAAATACTTAGGGGACAATGTCAGTCACAAAGTTTCATCGGTAAAGCTAAAGCTGAAGTGGGGAGAGGGGTAAGCAGTGTGGCTATTATGGAGCATCTGCACGTGACATCACAACTAACCTCAAAAATATGTGTTTCTTAAAATTTAAGAGTATTTATTACGCAGCTGTTATTAAAATGTCTGCCTCGTTTCCGTATTTTCGACTAAAATCTAGTTCAGTGTAATGTTTATGAAGTTATAAATACTTTGTCCTAATAAAATAGTATTCTTTTTGTAGGTTGGAAATCTAATCTGTAATTAGCAGTCTATTTTTATTAAAATCAACAATATTGCAAAATTATTTATGTGAATTTTTAAATATTTGCTTGGAGCCAGTACGGCTTCAAGCTAAAAATGCATATACAAACATTAAAAATGAGAATAAACTTGAAAAACTTAAAATTTAAGGTTATGTTGGTTACATGATGCAGTGCTGTAGGTGGCATCATCTATTAAAAAGCACTGCACTAAAAATCTTGACTGGGAAAAACCAGTTTTTAGCCAAACGGCTGGCGTTATTAAACTGAAAAAATGATATTCTTATAGGTAAATGAATACTACACTTCTATTGAAGAACATTTTTAACTAAAACTTATTTATTAGGAAGATCTCTCTTCACAGTGGCTAATAAACAAGTTTTAGCTAAAAATGTTCTTCAATAGAAGTGTAGTATTCATTTACCTATAAGAATATCTTTTTTTTTTTTCAGTTTAATAACATGAGTCAGTTCGCTAAAAAATGCTTTTTGCTGGAAATTTTTTTTAGTACAATGCTGTTTTAGTAGATGAAGTCACTTCGATATAATTAAAAACGATTGCAAAAATAATTACATTTATAACCGATGCGCACTCATTTTGTGTATTTAAAGCTTGGTCTCGATGTGTTCTTGACCTTTCAGGCGTAATTGTAAGTATAGAGCAACAATAAAGAAAGTACCAACACCAAAACTAGACGACCAACACAACAGCTTTCTGCACTTTATTGGCTCATTTCCGCCCACTCCCCTCTGATTTGATCGCATTGCTCCCTCTTAAAAGAATTTCATTTTTAGTAATTTGATTTTTCCTAGTAAATGCCAGTTAATCTAATTTATTTGTAATTAAAGTAACTTTGTCCTAATAAAACTACCAACCAATAAAAAACATGTAGGTAATTATTATAAAAAGCTATGTAGAATTAACAAATAACTTTTATCTCAGGGCTGCCTTAAATTGTAATATGTATAAGTACCAGAGCCAAAAGTTTCACTGTGCAGAATCCATATTAAATTAAAAAAATATGTATTCTGTATGGTCTAAATGCTGCAAAATGGAATTTCTTATCGTCACAATAATTAAAGTAATTTAAATTCTGTAAACCGGTAATTTTTTTTGAAAGTTTGTGTTATTCATTTGATGTTCAACATTGCATACATTCTAAAATGTCTTGGCTAGAAAAAAAATATATTTCTTTTTGGCAGTTTTTAAAACAAATTTTGTAAAGTGTGAGTAGTTGAATCATGTAGTAAATATATATAACACATATGAATCTGGGAGGTGTATGATTTCCTCTAATGGGTAAAATTTGCCACCTGAGAGCAGTAATCGCAAAAGAGGAGAATACACTTCACTACAGAGTTATGGTATTTTCTATGGCCATTTCAACTGATGAGTATTATTGCAAGAGCAGAATTAAAAATATACATTCGACAATTAAATTAGAACCATTTTATAAACATCAACTGAGATGATATTAAAAATTCAATCAGCACAATCAAAATTGGGTATGCATTTATGATGATCTATAGCGGCAGTTGCTATGACAGTATATACACGGTATTCAGACACTAGTTTTAATTGTTTCTACTTTCTATAACAATGCTAGTGAGCTGGAAGTATATCCCTCCCTAGTGAAGAAATATTTCTTCGACTGGGAAGAAGTTTCATACATTCGACTCTAAAACTCGGGAAGAAAACTTTCTGGTCGTAGAAAAAATATTCTATATTTTGTGTTACTGCTGCTTTCATAGCTTTGCTCAATATATTGTTAGTTTTTACTAATATATTTGTATGTTTTTCCAGAAAAAACTAACTGCAGGAGCACCGGAACATTTTGTGTTTTAGTGAGTTTAATATATTTATGATTATAATTTTTGACTTTTTTACAGATTTTTAAATAAAGATAATTTTACGAAATACGTTTTTTATTTTGCTCACCCTGTAAAAATTACGTTAAGAAAGCAATATTTCAGTAATGTTACTTTAGAAAAGTAAAACAATATTGATAATAAATCTTATTATAAATGTGTATGTAAAGTTGTAGAATAAACCTTTATGCAAGATTTTTGTGGTAATATCACAGTAACCCATGAAATCATGTTTTACAAATATTATAAATTAAACATTTAAAATGTAAGCTTACATGAAGAATATAAAAAGATTTCAGTTAGGTTACATTTAAATTGCAGTGGCAAAGTTTACACTTGTAATATTACTGTCGTGCAGATAAGGAGTTTATGTCACCTTACAGTTGCATTACATATCATTTTTATTGAACCTTACAAGTGTCTTTTGTAAGCTTCAGTAAAATTACATCAATATTACTTTGCTTAGTGGGAAGAAGTATCATATTTGGCGAAGAAATGCTACAGTCCAATTAGAAAGCTTATAAATTGAAGATTAGTTTTGTTTTTTTTTCTAATTTCTGTAGAATGAATAGTTTCGGATTATGGAAGTTTAAAGATGACGTCTGAAGGTTTATAAGACGAAGTATTTAGTTTAAATGTTGAATATTTCAGAAACTATGACACTTGCCTCAAAAATGTTAAGGACCAAAACAACAGGTACTAATTGATTAAGTTTTCAAATGTTTTTTTTTGTGCTATAAAAAAACAAAGAAGTTGTGAACGAAGTAGTGTTATTTGACTTCACATTTTTTAAACAGACATTTTGTTACCGTAATTACCCAGTAATTAAGAAAAAAATTCAAAACTGTTAATCTTAAATATATAGCATCACGTAGATGCTCAATTTCTATTGCTCGTTTAAAACACTTCCTTTAGAAAAAAAATCATCCGCCATATTGCAGTCGCCATTTAAAAATTTTTTATTTTAAGTTCAACGACCCCAAAAACATACATTTACTACGTTGTAAAAATAAATCAGCAATACTTCTTCAAATAATAAATTTTTCGATTTTCGGTTTTAACCCGTTGGGGATAAGTCATATAGAAACTGATACCACTTACTACAAAAATTACCCATACAAAATTATCGTTACATGTGATATTATGTATATCTAAATTTACGGCCAGGATTTATATCGGGCATAAAGATTAACAAGAGGCAAAATGAAGTGATCGTCCGAACAGCTACGGGAGACAGGGCTCCCTGCCAAAAATTCCACATAGAAACTTATAAAAAAAAAGTGATGCGGTTTTATCGTTCCTATAAGTTATATTAGTATTATACAGACAGGATTTTATCTGTTTTATTAAGTTTTAAATCGGTTATGAAACAGTAATTCCGAAAGAGCTATTTGGAATTATCATGTTGCCCTTTCATGAGTACTTATATGAAATATACATCAACAAATCTACAGTTTAGTGTCTGCAAATGCACCCTTGCCCTTATATCTGTAAACATAAGGAATTACAGATACAACTTTAAAGAGATTCTAAACTTTTCTATAAGTAATATCATAAGAGTCCAGTCCGTCCTTTCTCCAGTATCTATCGTATATAACACACCATTTATCAACATGTTTTTATTGTAAATTTCAACATTGTCTTTTTATTAGTATTAATGTGGATATACATGTCAACAAATGTACAGTTTCAATTGTATATTTTACAGATGTATTTTTATTCTAAACTTCCATTTTGCTTTTTTATTAGTATTAATTTGGATATGCATGCCGACAAATGTACAGTTTAAATTGCATATTTCAAATAGAAATACTAATATTGTGGTAAACACAAAATACTGCAAAGTCCTTATTTCCTCGGGTGTTCTTGTTCTAGCCTAGAAGCAATGAATGAGTTGGCAGTGAAAGAGACTGCTTTACTTTTAATTTAACAAACACACGTCAGTTCCTTAGGTCACATTAGAGTAGATATGAATTAGCGACACGTATACAGCTCCCTCTACTGGAGCCTGGAGTAAAGCTGCTGCTAAAAATTTCTATCAGTTTCTACCAGAATGGAGCAGCAAACATTTACTTATACCACATCAATGAGAATTTATGAGAACAGTATCTAAGGTAAAACGTGCGGCTTTCCGTGGTTAAATGGCAAGTCTTTCTATAAGAAACGAGCTGCATTAGGTTAGGACAGTTTTGACTTGCAATTGAAGATTACTAATTATAATGTTTGAATAGGGATTTATGAGATCAGTTTCTATGAGTATTAATGTTTTTTTTCAGTAATATATTAAATGTGTTTTCATTTGTTTGAATGGGTAAAAAGAAAGGTCAGTTTTCAACTGCAATTACAAATACAAGTTTAATCACTCTGAATGGGGTTATATGCGATTAATTTCTAAAAGTATTTATGCTGTTTTCCGAATATAATTGTGATGAGGTTTAATCAGTAACAAATTGTTCACTACTTGTTATGATATGGTCGGAAATTCCAAGTACACATTTAGTATTCCTTCAAAAGGATTGATGAGAGCAGTTTCTACGAGTATCTATTTGTTGTTCCTCTAGTAAATTATATAAGTCTTTACATTTACTTATACTATCTCAATGAGAATTTATGAGAACAGTATCTAATGTAAAACGTACGGCTTTCCGTGGTTGAATGGCAAGTGTTTCTATAAGAAACGAGCTGCATTAGGTTAGAACAGTTTTGATTTGCAATTGAAGATTACAAATTATAATGTTTGAATAGGGATTTATGAGATCAGTTTCTATGAGTATTAATGTTTTTTTTTTCAGTAATATATTAAATGTGTTTTCATATGTTTGAATGGGTAAAAAGAAAGGTCAGTTTTCAACTGAAATTACAAATACAAATTTAATCACTTCGAATGGGGTTATACGCGATCAATTTCTAACAGTATTTATGCTGTTTTCCGAATATAATTGTGATGAGGTTTGATCAGTAACAAATTGTTCACTACATGTTACGATATGGTCAGAAATTCCAGGTACATATTTAGTATTACTTCGAAAGGATTGATGATAGCAGTTTCTACGAGTATGTATTTGTTGTGCCAATAGTAAATTATATAAGTCTTTATCAGTATGCATTCGGATCTAATTTAAATATGAAAATTATATCAGCATAAAGCAACCAAATATTTTAAACAGTATCTATTTGTAAATACAGACATTTACTTACACTATCTCAATGAGAATTTATGAGGACAGTATCTAATGTAAAACGTGCAGCTTTGCGTGGTTAAATGGCAAGAGTTTCTATAAGAAACGAGCTGCATTAGGTTAGAACAGTTTTGATATGCAATTGAAGATAACAAATTATAATGTTTGAATAGGGATTTATGAGATCAGTTTCTATGAGTATTAATGTTTTTTTTCAGTAATATATTAAATGTGTTTTCATTTGTTTGAATGGGTAAAAAGAAAGGTCAGTTTTCAACTGCAATTACAAATACAAGTTTAACCACTTCGAATGGGATTATATGCGATCAATTTCTAACAGTATTTATGCTGTTTTCCGAATATATTTGTGATGATGTTTGATCAGTAACAAATTGTTCACTACATGTTACGTGTGGAAATTCCAGGTACATATTTCGTATTACTAAAGGATTGATGATAGCAGTTTCTACGAGTATGTATTTGTTGTGCCAATAGTAAATTATATAAGTCTTCATCAGTATCCATTCGGATCTAATTTAAATATGAAAATTATATCAGAATAAAGCAACCAAATATTTCAAACAGTATCTATTTGTAAATCCAGACATTTACTTATACTATCTCAATGAGAATTCATGAGGACAGTATCTAATGTAAAACGTGCGGCTTTCCGTGGTTAAATGGCAAGAGTTTCTATAAGAAACGAGCCGCTGCATTAGGTTAGAACAGTTTTTATTTATTTATTTATTTATTTATTTATTTATTTATTTATTTAGAAGAAGAAACAAACAGGTTACAAACCTAATTACATGTTTCTTGAGGGGGGACTACAGGTGATATAACCCGCCGGAGCCAACCCGGGCGACACGCTTCGAAGACCGGGTTTTAATTTGCAATTGAAGATTACAAATTATGATGTTTGAATAGGGATTTATGAGATGAGTTTCTATGAGTATTAATGTTATTTTTTTCAGTAATAAGTATATTAAATGTGTTTTCATTTGTTTGAATGGGTAAAAAGAATGGTCAGTTTTCAACTGCAATTACAAATAGATACAAGTTTAATCACTTCGAATGGGGTTATATGCGATCAGTATTTCGAATATAATTGTGATGAGGTTTGATCAGTAACAAATTGTTTACCACATGTTACGATATGATCGGAAATTCCAGGTACATATTTAGTATTCCTTCGAAAGGATTGATGATAGCAGTTTCTATGAGTATGTATTTGTTGTTCCAATAGAAAATTTGTCTTTATCAGTATGCATTCGGATCTACTTTAAATACAAAAATTATATCAGAATGAAACAACCAAATATTTTAAACAGTATCCACTTGTAAATCCAAACATTTAAAGATATATTTTAATGAGAACCAATCAGAACAGTATCTAATGTAACGCGTGCGGCTTTCCGTGGCTAAATTTTAAAAGTATTTTTAATAAATAGCTTTAACGGATTTGAACAGTTTTAATTTGCAATTCCAGATGAATAGTTTTAATTGTTAAATAGGGATCTATGAGATCAGTGTCTTTGTGTAATGTTTTTTTTTAATAAAAACACATTTTATTGAAAAAAAAAAACATTACACTGACCTCATAGATCCCTAACAATTAAAACTATTTATCTGGAAATGCAAATGAAAACTGTTCGAATCCCTTAAAGCTTATTTATTGTAAATAATTTTAAAATTTAGCCACGGAAAACCGCACACGTTACATTACCCAACCAACACCGAAGATCGGCCCATCAGTGGGCCATCACTGGGCCAGAAGTTTCATTTCTGGCACAGTGATGGTCCGCTAAAGGGCCAACCTTTTGTGTTTGTAGGGTAGATACTGTTCTGATGGATTCTCATTATAATATTATCTTTAAATGTTTGGATTTACAGGTGGACACTGTTTAAAATATTTGAGGTTTCATTCTGATATGATTTTTGCATTTAAATTAGATCCGAATGCATACTGATAAAGACTTACATAATTTACTGTAGAAACAACAAATAAATACTCGTAGAAACTGCTCTCATCAATCCTCTTGAAGGAATACTAAATATGTACCTGGAATTTCCGACCATATCGTAACATGTAGTGAACAATTTGTTACGGATCAAACGTCATCACAATTATATTCGGAAAACAGCATAAATACTGTTAGAAATTGATCGCATATAACCCCATTCGAAGTGATTAAACTTGTATTTGTAATTGCAGTTGAAAACTGACCTTCCTTTTTACCCATTCAAACAAATGAAAACACATTTAATATATTACTGAAAAAAAAAACATTAATACTCATAGAAACTGATCTCATAAATCCCTATTTAAACATTATAATTTGTAATCTTCAATTGGAAATCAAAACTGTTCTAACCTAATGCAGCTCGTTTCTTATAGAAACACTTGCCATTTAACCACGAAAAGCCGCACGTTTTACATTAGATACTGTTCTCATAAATTCTCATTGAGATAGTATAAGTAAATGTCTGGATTTACAAATAGATACTGTTTAAAATATTTGGTTGTTTTATTCTGATATAATTTTCATATTTAAATTAGATCCGAATCTTTACTGATAAAGACTTATATAATTTACTATAGGAACAACAAATAGATACTCGTAGAAACTGCTCTCATCGATCCTCTTGAAGGAATACTAACTGTGTACTTGGAATTTCCGACCATATCATAACAAATAGTGAACAATTTGTTACTGATTAAACCTCATCACAATTATATTCGGAAAACAGCATAAATACTTTTAGAAATTGATCGCATATAACCCCATTCGAAGCGATTAAACTTGTATTTGTAATTGCAGTTGAAAACTGACCTTTCTTTTTACCCATTCAAACAAATGAAAACACATTTAATATATTACTGAAAAAAAAACATTAATACTCATAGAAACTGATCTCATAAATCCCTATTCAAACATTGTAATTTGTAATCTTCAATTGCAAATCAAAACTGTTCTAACCTAATGCAGCTCGTTTCTTAAAGAAACACTTGTCTTTTAATCATGGAAAACCGCACGAATTACATTAGATACTGTGCTCATAAATTCCCATTGATGTGGTATAAGTAAATGTTTGGATTTACAGATGGATATGGCTTGACTCGTTTTGCTGGTCAATTCTGATATAAACTGATAACAATTTCAACAGCAACTTTACGTAACTCTTATAGAAACTTATTGACCATATAGGTTCTCATAGATACTTATTAATTTTTGATAATTTTCAATACGGATTGATGAGATTTTTTTGACAGGGCTACGATTCATGGAGAAGTAGACCTGGGTTTGCAGATTGGACATTTAAGGTTTGACCACAGGGTCATCGTGGCTGACATTTTGGGACTGGACATTATGGAACACTATGGATTTATTGTTGACGTAGGAAAGCGAATCTTAAGGATTGGGAACGAACAATTTACTGTCAACAACAGTAGACGACCAATGCCAGAGAACAAGACTATTAACAACGCAGATAGTCAAAACTCCTGCACTATCCAGAAAACCACACAAGGAATATTGCAAGCACTATCTTCGTGTGGAAAAATTGCCGAACATGGTTGAAGTCAACACTGTCAAGGTAGATCTTCCAGACAATTGGACAAAGAAAGCTCCGAGGAAAAGCAATTGAACGATGTAGAAATTGGACTTATGTTGAGAGCAAAAGAAGGGGGAACACGTCCAGTGTGGAAGGATGTTTCAGACAAAGGAGTGCGGCTGAAGGCTTTATGGTCACAATGGAATTCACTTACGGTCGTAGATGGGCTATTAAGGGGGAAGCCTGGATAGAAAGCAAGTTACCATGCGTCTAGTGACTCCCAGGTGTCGTGCACCAAAAATACTTCAGGAAGCGCTTAATGGAACGTCCGGCAGACACTTTGGCGTAAACAAAACGTTGAGTAAAGTACTAGAACGATTTTATTGGGTCAATAGTCGCCAGTATGTGAAGGCTTGGTGTCGCAAATGTAAGAATTTTGCTGCCAAAAAGGAATGCCAGTACAGGAGAATTCAAGTTGTACAACTCGCAGCAAAAAGAATGGAGATCCCCGAAGCTTTAACCAACTTGGGCAGGACCGTACTGTCATCACCCGAATCAATAACGCTGTCTACCGGATTCAAAGAAGTAAAAAGTCGAAGATGAAAATCGTACACTTAGACAGTGATGTGTAACACGTCATTTTAATCTCATTTATAAGACGTCATTATGTCGTCGATTTTTAGTCAACTGACGTCTTTTTGACCAGAATCACCAGATTTTGACGTCATTATAACGTACCCTTGCTACCTGGGTATGCAAATGAAACTCGAGAACAATCGAAGAATGACCAAAAGCAGATTACCAAAGCCAGTGACCGAATGAAGGCTCGTTATGATCGTAATGCCAGTACAGGAGGATTCAAGGTGTACAACACGCAGCGAAAAGAATGGAGATCCCCGAAGCTTCAACCAACTTGGGCAAGACCGTACTCTGTCATCACCCGAATCAATGACGCTGTCTACCGGATTCGAACAAGTAAAAAGTCGAAGATGAAAATCGTACACTTAGACAGACTGGCTAAGTACGTTGAAGAGACTAAATTGACAGGGACGTTCAGACTTAAGGAGGGGGCAGTGTCAGATATTTATACCCCCAGAGACATCTATGACCGTTCCCTCTAAGTTCAAAAGGTAGACAGTAAACAAAGAACAATTCAGTTGGTTGGTTCGGCAACCATCCCAGAGATGGCGCTCGCGGTGTTATAATCTGGACTTCGGAAATATCTAGAGAGTAATAACATTATAACAAACTATTCTGGATCCGTCATCTGTTGGTATATGAAGGCATGGAGAAGCTCAGAACAGACGGTTTTAGTTCAGATAGCAAGTTTAATAAGATCAGAAAAATAGTAAAGTGATCAAGTAGTGAATTATAGTACTTAGTGGAATATTAGTAAAGTAATTGATTGTTGTAATTAGTACGTAAGTTAATAAATTAGTGTTTAGTGTAACCCTGGTGTTATAATTTTCCGGATCCATGATACAGAGTGTTTACAAAAGGGGTGTAAATGTTGTAGAACTTCCTAGAACTGATCTAGGTCGAAGCCAAAATGAAAATTCGACTTAGGTAAAAAATTCATTTAAGGACCTTTCCGATCATAGCAGGCACATCTGAAGAGTTCTGGAGCCACAAACTAGTATAAAAGGGCCGTTATTAAGTCGTTAAGAGATTAGGTACAACCAGGTGAAAATTCGAAGAAACACCGAATTTTCACTTTCAAAATATGTTTTGGTTCAGGATATGAGAGTGAAAGTATATGGTGGTCATGGAAAAACGAACCAAAAATAAAAGTATGTTCTTTGGTCAAGGAAAAATAAACTATATACTTTTACAAAAATTATTTTAACTTTTGACCATGAAGGTACAGTCATTAAATATCCTCTTCTAAAGACTGACTATAAAATTTTAACTATGCAATATATCAAAAACGGTAAAATCGACAAATATGGCAAAGTATAAGCAAAAATTGGCAAAAAAATCAGTGAAAATGCACAAGGCCGGTTTCTCGCATAAAACAAGTTTGGATTCACCCAGCGAGTCATAAATTGGACGAGTGCGTTGGGTGGTCAATACAAAGCGATGATAGGAAATCCAAATGCAGGGCTTTTCAAATAATAAAGTTACAGAGAAAACCGCCTTGTGCACAAATGACTCAAAAATCAATTTTTCCAAAAAGCCGTTCGGAGGCAAGTCGGTGTCACTTTCCCCTTATTGTATCCTGCATAGAGGCAAGTAAGTCGTGGACTGTCCGAACGTCATCAAACTTACGTAGTAGTTAAGTCCTAGCGAAACTAAATTTTTTATATTATTTTCAGTCAGCCATAATTAGCATAATTAGATGTTTTCACTGTATGCAAATTTGCTTTTTTGATATTATTAAAATGAAGTACTCCATACATTAAAGCAGTTACCAATATTTAAACACCATTCTATCATCTATCAATTTAAAATTTCAACAAATAAATAACAAAACTGAATGACTGAACGGGTATTACACAAAACGGGCTGTGACGTCATCGGTTGCATTAATATAACCAACACAACCTCAACTTTTAGGTTTTTTAAGTTTATTGTCATTTTTAGGCTACATTCGACATCTGACCGATGTGGTCCGCCCACTGTGGTCGAACTGAACTTGCGGTCGAACGCGTCAGAATTTGAAGTATTATCTCCATAAACGTTAACCCTAACCTCAAAAATCGGTATTTTGACTTTTTTAACAGTGATTTATCATGGATTTGTCATGGAATTAGCTCGTTGAATTTCATATTCACTTAATCGGACTTTAAATTTTACTCCGGTATAATGTGTAATTTCCACAAATGTATATTGTTCCTTTATTTATCAGACTTATTTACTGTCGCCATTTTAAGACTGAAATTCAAACACGTCGAACGATTCTGACCACACAAGTCAGGTTTTAAAATGTGACCACATCGACCACTCCCCTGTCAAAAAAATCTCATCAATCCGTATTGAAAATTATCAAAAATTAATAAGTATCTATGAGAACCTATATGGTCAATAAGTTTCTATAAGAGTTAGGTAAAGTTGCTGTAGAAATTGTTATCAGTTTATATCCGCATTGACCAGCAAAATGAGTCAAGCCATATCCATTTGTTAATCCAAACATTTACTTATAATATATCAATGAGAATTTATGAGCACAGTATCTAATGTAATTCGTGCGGCTTTCCGTGATTAAAAGACAAGTGTTTCTTTAAGAAACGAGCTGCATTAGGTTAGAACAGTTTGGATTTGCAATTGAAAATTACAAATTATAATGTTTGAATAGGGATTTATGAGATCAGTTTCTATGAGTATTAATGTTTTTTTTTCAGTAATATATTAAATGTGTTTTCATTTGTTTGAATGGGTAAAAAGAAAGGTCAGTTTTCAACTGCAATTACAAATACAAGTTTAATCGCTTCGAATGGGATTATATGCGATCAATTTCTAAAAGTATTTATGCTGTTTTCCGAATATAGTTATGATGAGGTTTAATCAGTAACAAATTGTTAACTACTTGTTATGATATGGTCAGAAATTCCAAGTACACATTTAGTATTCCTTCAAGAGGATTGATGAGAGCAGTTTCTACGAGTATCTATTTGTTGTTCCTATAGTAAATTATATAAGTCTTTATCAGTACAGATTCGGATTTAATTTAAATATGAAAATTATATCAGAATAAAGCAACCAAATATTTTAAACAGTATCTATTTGTAAATCCAAACATTTACTAATACTATCTCAATGAGAATTTATGAGAACAGTATCTAATGTAAAACGTGCGGCTTTCCGTGGTTAAATGGCAAGAGTTTCTATAAGAAACGAGCTGCATTAGGTTAGAACAGTTTTGATTTGCAATTGAAGATTCAAAATTATAATGTTTGAATAGGGATTTATGAGATCAGTTTCTATAAGTATTAATGTTTTTTTTTTCAGTAATATATTAAATGTGTTTTCATTTGTTTGAATAGGTAAAAAGAAAGGTCAGTTTTCAACTGCAATTACAAATACAAGTTTAATCACTTCGAATGGGGTTAGATGCGATCAATTTCTCAAAGTATTTATGCTGTTTTCCGGAGATAATTGTGAAGAGGTTTAATCAGTAACAAATTGTTCACTACATGTTATGATATGGTCGGAAATTCCAAGTACACATTTGGTATTCCTTCAAGAGGATTGATGAGAGCAGTTTCTAGGAGTATCTATTTGTTGTTCCTCTAGTAAATTATATAAGTCTTTATCAGTAAAGATTCGGATCTAATTTAAATATGAAAATTATATCAAAATAAAGCAACCAAATATTTTAAACAGTATCTATTTGTAAATCCCGACATTTACTTATACTATCTCAATGAGAATTTATGAGAACAGTATCTAATGTAAAACGTGCGGCTTTTCGTGGTTAAATGGCAAGTGTTTCTATAAGAAACGAGCTGCATTAGGTTAGAACAGTTTTGATTTGCAACTGAAGATTACAAATTATAATGTTTGAATAGGGATTTATGAGATCAGTTTCTATGAGTATTAATGTTTTTTTTTTCAGTAATATATTAAATGTGTTTTCATTTGTTTGAATGGGTAAAAAGAAAGGTCAGTTTTCAACTGTAATTACAAATACAAGTTTAATCGCTTCGAATGGGATTATATGCGATCAATTTCTAAAAGTATTTATGCTGTTTTCCGAATATAGTTATGATGAGGTTTAATCAGTAACAAATTGTTAACTAGTTGTTATGATATGGTCGGAAATTCCAAGTACACATTTAGTATTCCTTCAAGAGGATTGATGGGAGCAGTTTCTACGAGTATCTATTTGTTGTTCCTATAGTAAATTATATAAGTCTTTATCAGTACAGATTCGGATCTAATTTAAATATGAAAATTATATCAGAATAAAGCAACCAAATATTTTAAACAGTATCTATTTGTAAATCCAAACATTTACTTATACTATCTCAATGAGAATTTATGAGAACAGTATCTAATGTAAAACGTGCGGCTTTCCGTGGTTAAATGGCAAGAGTTTCTATAAGAAACGAGCTGCATTAGGTTAGAACAGTTTTGATTTGCAATTGAAGATTCAAAATTATAATGTTTGAATAGGGATTTATGAGATCAGTTTCTATGAGTATTAATGTTTTTTTTCGGTATTATATTAAATGTGTTTTCATTTGTTTGAATGGGTAAAAAGAAAGGTCAGTTTTCAACTGCAATTACAAATACAAGTTTAATCACTTCGAATGGGGTTATATACGATCAATTTCTAAAAGTATTTATGCTGTTTTCCGGATATAATTGTGAAGAGGTTTAATCAGTAACAAATTGTTCACTACATGTTATGATATGGTCGGAAATTCCAAGTACACATTTGGTATTCCTTCAAGAGGATTGATGAGAACAGTTTCTATTTGTTGTTCCTCTAGTAAATTATATAAGTCTTTATCAGTAAAGATTCGGATCTAATTTAAATATGAAAATTTATATCAGAATAAAGCAACCAAATATTTTAAACAGTATCTATTTGTAAATCCAGTCATTTACTTATACTATCTCAATGAGAATTTATGAGAACAGTATCTAATGTAAAATGTGCGGCTTTTCGTGGTTAAATGGCAAGTGTTTCTATAAGAAACGAGCTGCATTAGGTTAGAACAGTTTTGATTTGCAATTGAAGATTACAAATTATAATGTTTAAATAGGGATTTATGAGATCAGTGTCTATGAGTATTAATGTTTTTTTCAGTAATATATTAAATGTGTTTTCATTTGTTTGAATGGGTAAAAAGGAAGGTCAGTTTTGAACTGCAATTGCAAATATAAGTTTAATCACTTCGAATGGGGTTATATGCGATCAATTTCTAACAGTATTTATGCTGTTTTCCGAATATAATTGTGATGAGGTTTGATCCGTAACAAATTGTTCACTACATGTTACGATATGGTCGGAAATTCCAGGTACATATTTAGTATTCCTTCAAGAGGATTAACGAGAGCAGTTTCTACGATTTGTTGTTCCTACAGTAAATTATATAAGTCTTTATCAGTATGCATTCGGATCTAATTTAAATACAAAAATCATATCAGAATGAAACCCCAAATATTTTAAACAGTGTCCACCTGTAAATCCAAGATAATATTATAATGAGAATCCATCACAACAGTATCTAATGTAACGTGTGCGGTTTTCCGTGGTTAAATTTTAAAATTATTTGCAATAAATAAGCTTTAACGGATTCGAACAGTTTTGCATTTCCAGATGAATAGTTTTAATTGTTGGGGATCTATGAGGTCAGTGTAATGTTTTTTTTTTTTTTTCAATAAAATGTGTTTTTATTGGAAAATAAACATTACACAAAGACACTGATCTCATAGATCCCTATTTAACAATTAAAACTATTCATCTGGAATTGCAAATTAAAACTGTTCAAATCCGTTAAAGCCATTTATTAAAAATACTTTTAAAATTTAGCCACGGAAAGCCGCACGCGTTACATTAGATACTGTTCTGATTGGTTCTCATTAAAATATATCTTTAAATGTTTGGATTTACAAGTGGATACTGTTTAAAATATTTGGTTGTGTCATTCTGATATAATTTTTGTATTTAAAGTAGATCCGAATGCATACCGATAAAGACAAATTTTCTATTGGAACAACAAATACATACTCATAGAAACTGCTATCATCAATCCTTTCAAAGGAATACTAAATATGTACCTGGAATTTCCGACCATATCGTAACATGTGGTGAACAATTTGTTACTGATCAAACCTCATCACAATTATATTCGGAAAACAGCATAAATGCTGTTAGCAACTGATCGCATATAACCCCATTCGAAGTGATTAAACTTGTATTTGTAATTGCAGTTGAAAACTGACCTTTCTTTTTTATCCATTCAAACAAATGAAAACACATTTAATATACTTATTACTGAAAAAAAAACATTAATACTCATAGAAACTGATCTCATAAATCCCTATTCAAACATTATAATTTGTAATCTTCAATTGCAAATCAAAACTGTTCTAACCTAATGCAGCTCGTTTCTTATAAAAACTCTTGCCATTTAACCACGGAAAGCCGCACGTTTTACATTAGATACTGTTCTCATAAATTCTCATTGAGATAGTATAAGTAAATGTCTGGATTTACATATAGATACTATTTAAAATATTTAGTTGCTTTATTTTGATATAATTTTCATATTTAAATTAGATCCGAATGCATACTGATTAAGACTTATATAATTTACTATTGGCACGACAAATACATACTCGTAGAAACTGCTATCATCAATCCTTTCGAAGTAATACTAAATATGTACCTGGAATTTCCACACGTAACATATAGTGAACAATTTGTTACTGATCAAACCTCATCACAATTATATTCGGAAAACAGCATAAATACTGTTAGAAATTGATCGCATATAATCCCATTCGAAGTGGTTAAACTTGTATTTGTAATTGCAGTTGAAAACTGACCTTTCTTTTTACCCATTCAAACAAATGAAAACCCATTTAATATATTACTGAAAAAAAAACATTAATACTCATAGAAACTGATCTCATAAATCCCTATTCAAACATTATAATTTGTAATCTTCAATTGCAAATCAAAACTGTTCTAACCAAATGCAGCTCGTTTCATATAGAAACTCTTGCCATTTAACCACGGAAAGCCGCACGTTTTACATTAGATACTGTCCTACTAAATTCTCATTGAGATAGTATAAGTAAATGTCTGGATTTACAAATAGATACTGTTTAAAATATTTGGTTGCTTTATTCTGATATAATTTTCATATTTAAATTAGATCCGAATGCATACTGATAAAGACTTATATAATTTACTATTGGTACAACAAATACATACTCGTAGAAGCTGCTATCATCAATCCTTTCGAAGTAATACTAAATATGTACCTGGAATTTCCGACCATATCGTAACATGTAGTGAACAATTTGTTACTGATCAAACCTCATCACAATTATATTCGGAAAACAGTATAAATACTGTTAGAAATTGATCGCATATAACCCCATTCGAAGTGATTAAATTTGTATTTGTAATTTCAGTTGAAAACTGACCTTTCTTTTTACCCATTCAAACATATGAAAACACATTTAATATATTACTGAAAAAAAAAACATGAATACTCATAGAAACTGATTTCATAAATCCCTATTCAAACATTATAATTTGTAATCTTCAATTGCAAATCAAAACTGTTCTAACCTAATGCAGCTGGTTTCTTATAGAAACACTTGCCATTTAACCACGGAAAGCCGTACGTTTTACATTAGATACTGTTCTCATAAATTCTCATTGAGATAGTATAAGTAAATGTAAAGACTTATATAATTTACTAGAGGAACAACAAATAGATACTCGTAGAAACTGCTCCCATCAATCCTTTTGAAGGAATACTAAATGTGTACTTGGAATTTCCGACCATATCATAACAAGTAGTGAACAATTTGTTACTGATTAAACCTCATCACAATTATATTCGGAAAACAGCATAAATACTGTTAGAAATTAATCGCATATAACCCCAAAGTGATTAAACTTGTATTTGTAATTGCAGTTGAAAACTGACCTTTCTTTTTACCCATTCAAACAAATGAAAACACATTTAATATATTACTGAAAAAAAACATTAATACTCATAGAAACTGATCTCATAAATCCCTATTCAAACATCTTCAAACAGTAATCTTCAATTGCAAGTCAACCTAATGCAGCTCGTTTCTTATAGAAACACTTGCCATTTAACCACGGAAAGCCGCACGTTTTACCTTAGATACTGTTCTCATAAATTCTCATTGATGTGGTATAAGTAAATGTTTGCTGCTCCATTCTGGTAGAAATTGATAGAAATTTCAGCAGCAACTTTACTCCAGGCTCCAGTAGAGGGAGCTGTATACGTGTAGCTAATTCATATCTAATCTAATGTGACCTAAGGAACTGAAGTGTGTTTGTCAAATTAAAAACAAAGCAGTCTCTTTCACTGCTATCTCATTCATTGCTTCTAGGCTAGAACAAGAACACCCGAGGAAATAAGGACTTTGCAGAATTTTGTGTTTACCACAATATTAGTATTTCTATTTGAAATATGCAATTTAAACTGTACATTTGTCGGCATGCATATCCAAATTAATACTAATAAAAAAGCAAAATAGAAGTTTACAATAAAAATACATCTGTAAAATATACAATTGAAACTGTACATTTGTTGACATGTATATCCACATTAATACTAATAAAAAACAATGTTGAAATTTACAATAAAAACATGTTGATAAATGGTGTGTTACATACGATAGATACTGGAGAAAGAACGGACTGGAACTCTTATGATATTACTTATAGAAAAGTTTAGAATCTCTTTAAAGTTGTATCTGTAATTCCATATGTTTACAGATATAAGGGCAAGGGTGCATTTGCAGACACTAAACTGTAGATTTGTTGATGTATATTTCATATAAGTACTCATGAAAGGGCAACATGATAATTCCAAATAGCTCATTCGGAATTACTGTTTCATAACCGATTTAAAACTTAATAAAACAGATAAAATCCTGTCTGTATAATACTAATATAACTTATAGGAACGATAAAACCGCATCACTTTTTTTTTATAAGTTTCTATGTGGAATTTTTGGCAGGGTCAGCTGATCAAGTCGGACCATACAGTCCGAACGCTTTTGACAGGTCCGACCGTGGTAAACCCGCCTATCGAATGTAGCCTTAATGATTGTATCCGCACTTATCTCATTTGAAACCAGTATGGCTCCAAGCAAACATTTAAAAATTGACACAAATGATGTCTCAATATTATTGATTACTAATAGCCTGGCGGTACTTGACCAGTCAGGTGCAACGTTTTTAAAATGCATGCCAATCATATATATTATATGAATGAAATTACCATGAATATGCCAGAAACGGAAATTTTAGGCAGTCGTCGCGTGCAGAAGGGTGTGCAAATCGATTTTTTTTTCGCTTTTTTTTGTGTTTTTTGTTTTTATTTTAAAATGGATGCCAATAGTGCCAAACGAAAAGCCATGAAAAAAAATCCAAAATCAAAATCATCCAAAATCAAGAACACCAAAAAATTTTACGATTTAATGTGCGCATCAAAAGTTGTTTTGCGCGCGGAAACTGCATGCCAATGAATTTCCGCTGGATTCTTTTTCACGTCTTTTCATTTGGCACTATTGGCATCCATTTTAAAATAAAGAAAAACACAAACAAAAAACAAAAAAATCGATTTGCCCACCTAGACCACAAGCCCATGCTAAATTTTTAGGGGGTCATATGATACCGCTTGAAAAGGTATAATTTTTGTAGTCCTACAGAAATAAATCACTTTAAGCCCTATGCTGAGACATGGGAAAGCCGCGGAGAAGTAAAAATCGTAACCCACGGGGGTGCATTTTTTCAAACGATCCTGTACGGCTTACGATTATTTGGACTGTATTTATATCTGTGACTCTTAAAAAGAGAATGACGTACAAAAATAATGGGAGAGAAGTGCAGGAATAATTTTCATTTTCCGAAAAGTGACCTCTATGTACTAAGGTAATACGATACCGTACGGCTTTTATGAAATTCGATTTTTATATTAACAAAGATGAACTTTTTTGCTATGCCGTACAAATCAGTTGGACCATGGGGTGGCAAACGCGAGATCAACCTTATTCCTAGACCTCTATTAAGGGTGGTGATTTGATCCTGTACGGCATCAATTTTATTTAGTAGCCGTACAAAAAACAAGTGAAATTTTTTAAAAATTATGCAAATTAAGAAATCCTCTATTTTTTAATACAATGGATAGATTTTCAACTTTACATCGTTTTTCCTTTCCTTAACTATAAAAAAATACAAATGTGTCCATGCCGTACATTTTCATTGTTGGGATTTTAGACACTGGATGACGTTATTCATGCGATTTACACGACCCTTAATGGTCATTAGATACCGTACGGCGTTTGCAAAATATCATTGAAAATAGCAAAAGTTGATAAACAATCACAATGTCGTACATTTTAGATGGGCCGCAATGAAATACCAGAACCAAATATATATTTCAGAGACGAATTTTTCTTGAAGTAAAGTAAGTAATTGGCATATATCACTTTTAAACTCTAAAATACAATGCAACGTAATTAATTATAAAAAAATGTGTACAAATTACTCAAAATTTTCTTTTTTGGGTTAACTTATTTGGAAACTTTATGAAAAAATTATGTGTCAGTCTTTGCAATGTAAAAAAATTTAGTATGTTTCATAATGTTTATTTTTAGGCAAACGTTTTTTCCAACATTTTTAATTTTACAATATACTGCATTTGGAAAACTTAAAAAATGTAATTCATCATTCATATGATAAAAAGAAAATGCATAAATTAATTACTGATCTATTATAATGGATTTAACAAAAACTTTCACTTTCGCGTGATGGTTTCTTAAACAGTAAATTATAAAATACTATATTTTATACATTTTTATATACAAGAGAAGTGGGAATGTGAAAGTAAACAAGATGCTCTTCTTTTTTACTGAATCACCTTTGTTCCAAGTACATAGAAAATAATATTTTTCAGCTTTTCTATTTCATTTTTTGATAAATATTAATTTTTATAAAGTATTTTTCGAGATAATACAGCGGAAAATTTTCGGAAAATCCTTTTGCGTTTCAGATCCATTAATTTTGAATTATTGGTTTCGAATAATTACAATATCAAGTATTGCTCGAATGTAATAAAGTCTTACAATAATTTTTTATTCAGAAAAGCTCACTCTGGAACGGAAAATTTAATTTTCCAGACACATGTACCAACTAATTTACGGCATGGTAATAAAAATTATTATTATATAAAATAGTATTAAAATAATCAAGCTTTATGTGGTATCAAATCACCACCCTTAATAGAGGTCTAGGAAGGAGGTTGATCTCGCGTTTGCCATAGCAAAAAAGTTCATCCTTGCTAATATAAAAATCGAATTTCATAAAAGCCGTACGTATCGTATCACCTTAGTACATAGAGGTCACTTTTCGGAAAACGAAAATTATTCCTGTACTTCTGTCCCATTATTTTTGTACGGCATTCTCTTTCTAAGAGTCACAGATATAAATACAGTCCAAATAAACGTAAGCCGTACAGAATCGTTTGAAAAAATGCAACCCCCGAGGGTTACAATTTTCATTTTCTGCGGCTTTCCCATGTCCCACCTAAAATGTACGGCATGGGGCTCAAAGTGATTTATTTCTGTAGGACTACAAAAATTATACCTTTTCAAGCGGTATCACATGACCCCCCTAATAATTTAGCATATGGGCTTGTGGTCTAACCCTCCTACACGCGACGACTGCCTAAAATTTGCGTTTCTGGCATATTCATGGTAATTTCATTCATATAAATGATTGACATGCATTTTAAAAACGTTGCACCTGACTGGTCATGTACCGCCAGTCTATAAAAATGGGCTGCTAATTATAGGATGGATTTCCAACCTACAAAAATCGCCTTATTTATTTGGGAGAAGATATTTAAAACTTTATGAACATTACATTGAACAAGATATTAGTTGAAAGGACGAGAACCAAGCGGAAATTTTTATAATAGTGACATATTACTCGGAAATTTTTAAAAGATATGTATTTTTGAGGTTAGGTGTTTACCATCAATATGACCGATGACGTCAACAATATACTTGTGGAAATTTAAATGTTTTGTGAAAACACCGAATTATAAATTTAAATGCTTGCCTTAAATTTTGGGGAGATTGCATGAATCGTTTCTACCAAATCGATTGTTAGCGCACGCTCTCATTTGTATGGTAAAAATTTTACTTGCTTTAGTTGGGGAGGCGTGATTCTTTAACATTATATCATTTTACAGAATCTAACTGTACTGTATTAAAACTATTAAATAAAGTCTTGATCCCTTAAAGATTTTCGTTCTGAAGACCAGAAGCGTCGAGTTAATCGAAGTTTCAAGATTTCGCAAGTTTGAAACTCGACGTTCTGGTTACTTTACGAAAACCTGATGGGGATTTTTCTGAGAAATCTTTAAGTGCATTATTAGTTTTTAATGCAAAAATTGCAGAAATCCATAGGCGTAAAACACATTATTGCCACGAAAATAAGTAGAATCGTGCAAGAGAGAGCGTCGTTGACGATCTGAGATAGTGCAGCCTTGACCTATTACTTGTCTGCCGTGGTATATCTTATCTCGAACCCGTGGTAGAACGGGGCAGAACGCGACTGGCTCCCTTCTAATAAATAAATTGTTGTTGCGTCAAATTGACGCTCGGTAGTGTGTTCTTCTACATAAATACGCAACAATATGTAACGGCAATTTTTTTATGGACGTTAAATAATTTTAAATTAAATTTATAATTGGAAAATGGTAGTTCCTGCTAAAAGCCGTGACGTCAATAGTTATGCATGCGCAGTATAGTTCAGGCAGTAAATTTGTATGGCAGCCATGAGATACAAACTTCACCATTATATTGACATGTGACTGACATTTTTTTTTTCGTTAAATGTCAAAAAATGCCGCTTTTGATTCGTTCGTGCCGAGCTGAATTTTTAATTTGGCCTGTGCAATTTACGATGCGGATCCACTGGATTTCTTCCTCATTGCGTCGCGACATCGTACGGCCCTCCCGCAGGTGTTTTTAGAAAAATATGATCGTTTTAAGGCTGAATGATTTTGCGCTCTTTTCATGCATGCTTTTTTTTACTATTTTTCGTCGGTATCTCTGAAACGGTAAGAGCTAGTCCAAAATAAAAAATACTCCTAAAGTTTAGCTCCTAGGCCAAAAAACTACTCTAACGAATTTAAATAGAATTAAGGCAGAGCGCCCATCTGTCAGACAACAACAAGACACAGACGCGACAAAGACTTAAAACAAATATGTTCAGTGACTAGTGACTACATTGCTTTTAAGTTAAGCCGCGTATACTAGTGCGATACAACAGAATCAGACATGACTGTGTCTGTTGAAAATCTCTGGTGTTAAAAGGAGCAGACACAGATCAGTCAAATTTTGCATTTAAATATGTTTGGACCGTTTTGTGGATGGAATATAAGGCCTAATTTTATCTATAAGTGAAAGAAAAACGTTTTTTTGATCATCCGATAAGATAACTGGAACTAATGAGGGTACATTTCCAATTCCTTCATTACTTTCAAAGTATCTCCGTTGTTATGGCTTCGTTTCCACATAGGGTGCACCTAAGTACCTCCTAGTTCTATTATTAATATTCACGACTTGTAACAAAGCAAGCGCATCTTCATCCTTCGACGATGACATGATTACTACTGAATAATGTTTTTTAGTGGATTTTACGTGTCGCTTTGATATGCGATCAAATGTTTTCTGTTTGTTTATTTCATGTCTGTGTCGCTTATTTGTCGCGTCTGTGTCTTGTTGTTGTCTGACAGATGTGCACTCTGCCTTGTTTTGATTTTTTGTCTTGCGACAAAAATGAGGAAAATAGAAGGAGAGGAGGGGAAGTGAGGACTTTTTTCGGTAAAATTTCGCCATTTTGTCACCGTAATTAATCGGTAATTAACTGAAATTGGTCGCAAGTACGATGTCCTGTTAACATCATGTAAAACCTAGACGCTCCATTAATCTCGACTCTTCGAAGCAAACGTTTCTGGGATTTTCATGCATTTTCTAGGAAAACGTAAAATTTCGTCCATTTTCCCAAAAATTTCAATATCAGTTTTTTTTTTAAATATTTGTAGATACCAATTCTAAAGACGATTGAGCTTTTCGACGCTTCTTTTTAATTTTTTCTCTAACATAGAAAATAACAAAGTTATGACCGATAATATGCGCCTCTTCGCATTTCCTAAAATTCTCAAAAAGTTAAAATAGTAGTATTTGTACATTTCGTGACAGGGCAGCAATCTAACAACAATAAAATTATCTCTAACCATTGACGTCACGCGTTAATAAAATTTAAAATAAGTAGTATTGTTTTTATGGATTTATCAAGAATTAACAAATATCAGAGTGATTTTAATTGCTATTATGTTATCCTCGTATATTTCACTGTTCAAATCAGTAGCTATTTTTAAGTTTTTTACACACATGAAATAACCATTGGAGACATTTCCAAATATCAACGTCAATGACAAAACTGCGAGTTTTGGAGGTTGCGTTCCATTGTGTGTACGACGCACTTTTTATTTTGGAGGAATGTCTTGGCTTCCGAACACTAGGTACTCTTTTTCACTTTAGAAACATAAATACGGGTGGAATTAAGAATCTCCTCCTCCTTTGTGAAGTTGGTTAAAAACACAAGAACGCACTGGTAGTACACAAAGCTCAATCAATGTACTAAGGGCTACATTCAAATAGTAAATAAAAAAATACGGTATGCGTATCGAGTACAAATAAATAGTTACCGATAAGAAACTGGACAGAAGTTAAAGTTGACTACACCCTTGTTAAGCGTGTAAAAAATGTCGGCGTCTTTGGCGGTGCGGTGCGGCGTGTTCGATGATCAATGGTGCCATCATTTTTTGGATGCTTAGCAGAGCTGAAGACAACTATAAGTTCAGTTCTTCTTTATTTGATATCTGGACGGGTATTCCACAAAATAAGGAACTACAAAATTAATACAGCCAATACAGAGACTTACGAACTTCCTTCCTTTAGTCCCTTGAGGTAAAGCTTTTACCCCAAAAGTTCTGTGACTGGACCGCAAGACATCTCCCCCTCCTACCGTTTTCGAGGACGGGGAACACGATGGTGATAATATTTTTCGACCTACCCTTCCCCCACTGCCCCTAAACCTGAAAAACCACCCCCTTTTCTGATTTTCCGATGCTACGCTTGCGAGGGCTTGTAGGATCCGGTTTTTTTGTCAATTCGAATAAAATAAGTAAATATTGACAACAGGTGACCTAACCCTCTCCCGGGGGTTGAAACTGCCCCCACCACCAATAACGAAATGCTACGAAAACAACGAAACAGCTTGAAAGCGGTATACCCCAGTATTCAAGGGTGGGGAACACGATGGTGACAATATTTCCCGACATATCTTTCACCAACTACCCCTAAACCTGAAGAACCACCTCCTTTTCCAATTTTCCGGTGCTAGACTTGCGACGGCTTGTCGGGTAGGATTTTTTGTCATCAATTCGAATCAAATAAGTCAATAAATCAATTCTTATTCAAATAGGCTTAAGAGGTCATGAAGCGTCAAGATTTTAAGTTTGAAAAAATCTGTCTGTCATTCTGTGTGTACCTTTTTTGTGCGCACAATAACACTGGAGCCGTTTAAGATATTGAGTTGAAAGATACACATATATATGTATTTTAACGAGATCTATAACTAGATTATATTTAGATTTTCTTCCATTGAAGAGTTGGGGGGTAAAATTGGTATTGGTATTTAGTATATACGGTATGTCTCACTTTTCACCACTACACCAATATCTCCGTTGATCGATTTAGATCAAATTTGGTATACTTCTTTTGTTTCAGATTGTGATTAAAAAGTTATTTAAATTTTTTTTTTTTTCGAAATTAAATACGCCTACTATGATCAAAAGAAATTGGCAAAAATTAGGAATTTATATTAGCGATTGAGATAGGGTTTTTGTTTTTACAGAATCTTGTTCGGCATGACCTAAAACCCCTGTATACCAAATTTCGTTAAAAAATATTCATTCCTTTACAAAAAAAATTATATCTAAGATGTCAATAATAATCACCCTACTGTTCGAGTTATTTATTGTCGGATATTTACATAACTTGGTAGTCGTGTAATAATGACGCTAATTAAGCATTAGGACACATTTTTTATCCAAAACACTATTATGAAATGAATATTTGAAAATTTGTAACTATTTTTTAAAATACTTAGAACTCGGCATACCAATATCTTTGTTAACATGGAGTGCTTGCTTTAAAATGGATTTGACAATGGGAAATTTCAGTTTAGTCTAAATATTTAAAAACAAGTATTAATATGAAATTATAATATATTCAGAACTTACCAGTAATATTTGAAATAATTATTTTCAGTTCGTTGTATTTTTTAAAGCCCCATAAGTTTTGGTCTTAAAAAGTCACTAAGTAAACGTTTTATGACGTAGACAAACGTACCAGAGAATTTCTTTGATTTACCAGTGACGGTTGCAAATACTGCGTAATTGTATCTACTTTCATGTTATTTTCTGCCATAAACTGACACTTGTCGCTGTCAAAAAGCTTATAAATCAACGACTGAACTCTACTACATAATGAAACGATAACTGCTTGACCGTTAGAATGAGATGGAAACGATAAAAACCTTAGCTAGCATTCCCTCTGGCATTGTAATACAATACGGGTCTTATCGTTTCCCTCTCCTTCTTCGCCGGGTAGGTGTATACAGTGAGACTTCCATTATGTAGTAGATTTCAGTGTAAATAACCTGTTAAGTGAATTAATTGTAGCATGTAAATTTAAAAAAAAAAAAATTCCCTGAAACCTTTGTTTTGAAGGGCCGAGACTAATGGAGCGTGTAGGTAATAGATGATATTAAGTGAACATCATATAATGAGATCCATTTCGGTTAATGGGCCTTTCCCACGTTTTTTTTTATTGAATATTTGAAAAGTTCTCTTTAAAAAAACTCACCCGTATTTTTTCCTTTTTACGAAATTTGCTTCTTTTCTGCAGAAAAAATTATTATGTTATATGAATTTAAAATTGGCGGCAATATTTCTGCACTGATGACGAAATGGGGGGAATGACCAATCAGTATACTCTAGCACCCTTGGTAGAAGCTACATATGAGCAGATTGTACGTATAAGTGTTTGTCTCTTTCTATCAAATTGACAGACATGTCATCAAGCTTTGTTAGTTCTAGTCTAGTGACGTGTGAAACTACAGAAACTTTTCTTTGATGTATTTACTATCAAGTTGCCAAAAATGAATGAAATCTAAATCATATGACATTATTCCAAAGTTAAAACCTCTAGTTACTGTACTAATATATAATAATACATTTATAGTTACCAGGTATTTCATACCTGCTGAATTTATAAAACTAAATACCTAGGTATGTACAAAAACTGAATAAAAACGTTAAAATATGATTCATTTCACTCTTGTAGTATAGGTACAAATTACAGTTAATAAATATAAACAACTAGGTTTTATTTTCTTTTACATTTATTGAATAATTTTTAAAATCATTATTAAATCTAAAGATTTATCAGTAACAGTTATTTTATTTAAGTAAACAGGATTGTCATTCACAATTTCACTGTCAATAACAAGGAGATTATCACTTGCTGCCTTCTCAAAATCTGTCTCCATTTTTTTTATGTCTACACAGTACACACACACACACACACACACACACACACACACACACTTTTAAATAATTAAGAAACACAGTTATGAAGTCAACATACTAAATCCGTGCGATCACAACGTAAATCGTAAATAAGAGAACATAACCTATCTATTTATTTTATTTCCATCATTGTTGCCAAGTGTCAGTTATTTGTAGGGAGTCAACATGTCGAAAGTGTGTTTCTTCTGTTAATTCTTATCATTTTTATTATAGGAAGTGGTATTATTCAATAGAAATTCATTATTTTCAAAAGCGGTGATAAAAAGTAGACATTCTTTAGTGAAATAATTAAAGCATTTCCTCTAACATTAAACATTCATATAAATTAGGAAACATGGAAATAGTCTCATCGGCAGGTTTCTAGACGAGATGTAAAATTCAGAAACATCAAGAGGTTCGGTTAATTTTAGTATACGGCATCTGCATCATAACCTTAAATTTTACGTTTTTCAAGTTTATTCTCATTTTAAATGTTTGTATACGCATTTTTAGCTTGAAGCCGTACTGGCTCCAAGCAAATATTTAAAAATTCACGTAAATAATTTTTCAATATTGTTGATTAATAAAAATAGACTGCTAATTACAGGTTAGATTTCCAACCTACAAAAAGAGTCCTATTTTATTAGGACAAGGTATTTAGAACTTCATAAACATTACATTGAACTAGACTTTAGTTGAAAATACGGGAACCAAGCAGAAATTTTAATAATAGCTGGGGTAATACTCTTAAATCTTAAGAAGTACATATTTTTGAGGTTAGCTGTGACGCCACGTGCAGATGCCCTATGAAGTCAGAAATCGTTAATTTTGATTGGAGAATTCCTTCATGACGTAATTTGAGCGCGTTTATTTGTTTGAAATATGGAGTAAATAAGACAACATTTTTATTTTTAAAATATCCATTTAAAATTGAAATAATATACGATATGACGTGTATATACAGTATTTATTAAGTGTTAATAAATTATTTATGAAAAAATAATCATCAAGTTCCATAACGTGGGAAAGGCCCATTACCAATTAATTACGGTGATAAAATGGAGAAATTTAACCGGAAAAAAAATTCCCAACTTCCGCCCCCTCTAACTCCGTAATTTTTGCCGGAATTCAAAAAATTTTAAAAAGAGTTTTGGCAAATTTAATTCCAAGTAAATTAGCCAGAGTAGTCTTTTTGCGTAGGAGTCAAGATAAAGAAGTTGCTAACTTGTGGAGCACAAAATTTGTGATTTTTTGCCCTACATCGTCGACATTTCAGTAAATATATCAGAAACGAAAAAGAAAATGAAAATTCTGAGGATGGCAAGAGATTCGCAGTGAAAAATAATCGACTTCATTTTTTTATTTCGAGCTAGTTCTTACCGTTTCGGAGATATCTGTGAAAAATTAAAAAAAAACAGTTCGCATTTCGGAGCCAAAAAATTGCAAAAACATGCAATCTTGACACGATCATATTTTTCGAAAAACACCATTAGGAAGGCCGTACGATGTCGCGTCGTAAAGAGAAAGTCTTCCAGATAAACTTGATCGTAAATTGTAAGATGAAATTCGAAAATTCGGCTCGGCATGAACGAATCAAAAATAGCATTTTGTGACATTTGGGCAAATCGTCAAATCGATATTAAAATTCAAATGACAATTAAGGATTTTAGGTTATCATCTTCTTCTCAACTCCTCGGCCAGGGTAGGTATCCTTTTTATAGTAAGCCTAAAATGTTCTAACGTTTACATACGTCATAAATTTTTAGGGGAAAATATATAACTAAACTTTAACTTTTTTTTTTCACGTTAATTGTGCTTTAAAAAAAATACGGGTCCCTTCTTTTAAACTAAAGAACTCATTTTTGAATTAAAAAAATTGCTGAAATTCCCCATTGCATCGAATGTCAAATTAAACTTAAACATGGCTGCACAACAATTAAGTATTGATAATAAAATTGAAATAATAAAAATTGTTGGTGACAGTGTGCACTCTTATCGAGATGCAGCCATTATCTTCAATTTGAGACATCCAGAACACCCACAGATTGAATACACCACGGTTCGTTCAATTAATAGAACGTTAATAGAACTTGAAATGTATCCAAACTTAGAGCCAAAAAATACAACTTTGCCGATCGTCCATTGGAAGAAGTAATATTAGATGCTGTTAATGCTGAACCACGTTTTAGTGTCATAGATTTATCTCTAAACTTGAATGTAGACAGAAAAAAATTTGGAGGTGCCTTAAACGTCATAATGTAAAACCATATAAGCCCAAGATTTTACACACTATGGAAAAATGAGACGCAGAGAGGAGAGAATATTCCTTCTGGGCACAGGGTATGTTTTTAAATGACACAAATTTTTTGAAAAAAATTATTTTAAGTGATGAGGCTACTTTCACTACAAATGGCGTGGTCTCATCGCAAAACTCAAGGTATTGGTCAACGGTAAACCCACACTGGGTTATAAATTGTAAACAGCAATACTCCGAAAAAGTAAATATCTGATGTGGAATATTAAATGAGACCTTGATTGGACCATTTTTATTCGATTACACTTTAAATAGTGTGAGATTCCAACATTTTTTAACACATGAATTTCGAGATGCCGCTCCAAATTTTCCTTTAGCCGTACAACAAGATCTCTGTTTCCAACTAGATGGAGCTTCCATTCAAAATGCAGTAATAGTTCAAAATTGGCTGAATAACAACTATGCGTGGCCACCTAGATCACCAGACGTCACCCCTATGGATTTTCGTCTTTGGCGTATTTAATTTCGAAAATAAAAATTTAGAATAACTTTTTAATTACAATCTGAAATAAAAGAAGTATACCAAATTTGATCTAAATCGATCAACAAATGACCGAGATATTAGGGTGTAGTGGTGAAAAGTGAGACATACTGTAGTAGAGGAGCTAAGGTTTCAAGGTCTCAAAAAATGGCATTAGACACCCTTACCGCCCCCCTTACCCCCATCCCCACTACCGATGTGACATATCGTTTTATAGGTTTTTGGGGTCGACGATTTCAAATATTAGATTATTAAAGTTCCATAAGCAATTATTTTCACATAGCGGAGTGCAAGTACAGTACCAACACTTTTTTCGTTGTGAGAAACCCGCTTTGCGGGTCTACACAAGAATATCACATTCACACTAACAACCTACTACCCACCACAAGTTCATGGTGATAGCGGTCAAGGGCTTAGATGTATAAACACTTCTCAGACTATCCTACAAGAGAGCAGTTTGAGTCAGATTTTCAACACTACATCATAACCCCCACAACGTAAAAAACATGCAGTACCACAAAACACACTCCCACTAAAACAGACACAAACAAAAAGTCAAAATTAACACTTATCTGTGATACTTCTCTTCCCTTTCATTCCCTTCCCTTTTTAATCCGTTCCACTGTATTACATCATAACCACCGTACCTAGTTCTGGATTATGCACGATATCAATCACTACTCACAAAATCGCTAATCGCACGTCCCGAGACATGCATTACCTCTCAAACACCCATCACTCACCCGACAACTCAAAATTACATCCTTTACACCTCGTATCCAGCCCAAGTGATGGCACATAAAAAGGGCTGGTAAAAAACGGGTTGTTATGTTTTCTCCTTCTAAATGATGGCTTAGTGCTCCATATAGACAGTTCCCGTCGCCGTCAATTTTTTTTGTACCAGTAGCTGATGTGTCTTCGTTCCTACCTCCGATTAAAGAACTTATATCTAGATACATAATGGCATTGATTTATTTGTTGCTGTAAGACTCCCAATCTAAGGCACTTCTTCCCATAAGTTTCTGATTGGCCCATCGGCATATCGCGACCGCTTCGTACACGATCGGTTAAGCCATCGTCTTAGTTTGACGTTCCGCCATTAATGTCAATGAATGTTTTTCGTGTTCTACGATGAAAAATTGGTGAAGAAGTCATATTTTATT
The DNA here is from genome assembly GCA_936432065.2 of Rutpela maculata. Classification (NCBI taxonomy): domain Eukaryota; kingdom Metazoa; phylum Arthropoda; class Insecta; order Coleoptera; family Cerambycidae; genus Rutpela; species Rutpela maculata. The sequence goes on from OW386285.2 coordinate 120,802,553, forward strand.
TAAAATTGTGATTTGCTAATACCTAAATAATATTCTCTATTCATATTTACACAGTTTAGTGACAATTTAGTGCTACATGTTGAAATGCTGTGCCGTTTGCAGAAGGCAGTTTAGAAAAGAAGAAAGTCGATCGTTTCATGAGTAAGTAGGTCATAGTCGTAACATGATGGCGTTCAGTTTACAGTTGTAATAATAATATTATAAATAATATCCTTCCAATACATATTTCCCTTAAATAAAACATCTCTACCTATTATATTTTTGAAATCCGCGGTAATATTCCTAGAGGTTAACCAAGAATTATTACGTAATATAGGTACAATATTGTACATTTTCCCTTCTACACATACCCGTCACTGTTGCCTATGGGATGTGATGTTCATCTATCCATTTTAATGGACATATAATGTGACTATGTTAGGAGCAAATAAAGTATATGAAGAAAAGATAGCCATTATGTATCTAGATATAAGTTCTTTAATCGGAGGTTCCTACGCTCTGTAGTGGATACGTTATATTTGTGTTTTCTGGAAAGTTGTTATTTCTTGCTCACTTTTTGCTTGTTACTATTACGGTCCTAAACTTTTTAATAAACTTCCTTAGCCTTACCGTAGCCGTACCAGAAGCGTAAACAGTCAGTATGTTTTTATAGCATGCATGAGGTTTTTTTTAATTTTTAATGGCACTGAAACCAAGTTAATGGGCACCAACTTTACCCAACTTTTTATTATATTATTAAATTGATTTAATTTGACATGATGTACTGTCACCTGATGGTACGCCCCTGGCTAGGCTCATATGTAAAATAGGAGGAATGCATAGGTTTAGTAAAATATTTTGCCGCCAGGCGGTTACCGATAGCCTTTGGGTACTCAATTCATTGTGTTCTGTGCTTTGTAGTGTTGAAATAAGTTTGTTTTTTGAAACCTACGGAAAATGGATAGTTTAGTTGAACTAAAAGAAAAGCTTGGCATTTTTAAAAGTAGTAAACAAAGATGCACAGAAAATGAGGTTATGTTGCAGTACCCAAACGCGACTCTGACGCCGCCAACATGCATTCGGTGTGTGAAATGTTTTGAACACACTAGATGGGCTTTTTTGAAATTTGAGAGCAGCTATCCACTTTCTTCTAAAACTGCTGCATACTGGAAACTGGTGAAACTTTAAATTTGTATTTTCTCTATAATAGGAAGTGCATTGAGGTACACAATTGCTTGGTATTTTTGAAGAAGTAGTAAATAAAGATGCACAGAAAATGAGGTTATGTTGCAGTACCCAAACGCGACTCTGACGCCGCCTGCATGCATTCGGTCTATTGCTAGAAATAATTATTTTATGACTTATTTTTAAGTTATTACATGACCTTACACCAGTTAAGTTAAGCTAGCGTTACTAGATGGCGGCATCATTTCATGTCCGCAACCTTAGAGCGTAAAAGCGAGAGATTGGTAAAACGCACTCTACTCGTAGTGTGATTGGTCGAAGCGTGCTAGAGGACTCTTTGTTGGGAATACCAGTCTATAAGTTACAATATCTATGGTTTAACGTATATTAATTGTCACTGTCATTACATCATTTATACCTACTCTGTTTTTTATTAGATGAGTCGTTTTGGAAATGCATTTTTATGTGACCCAAATGATGAAATTGAAAGGAAACTCTAAAAAGTAACAAGAAAACGTCTGAAGGCAATTAAATACAAAACATAATATTGAGGATATATTTAATGAATTATTTATTCGTGGCCAAAAAATAAATCCGGAAATATTATGTAAGAAAACTCAACCATTTCAACTTTGTTTACAATGAAAACTTGTTTCAGCTGTAATACGAGGAAATTCAATCGGGAACCCCATAGCAGGTTTGGTACGATCTTTTGCTAATCGAGAAGAGGAAGAAGATAATTAAAAGCAAAGGAGAACAGAAATAAGACCAGGAAAATATATATCCCAGATAGCATTTTTACATTCAGAGCATGTGCTCGGAACGTACTTTATGTACCCATGGAACTAAGAATGAATATTCATTTTGTATTCCATGTAGAAAATCTGAATGTCAGAGAGACGTACAGATGACCGCCTCTCGATATACGAGTAAGATTCCTACAACGTACCCATAGACCAAAACGGAACTTGATATGAACCAGAAACGTATATTGATATACTGATAGATACATGAGGTATATAGGAGGAAGGTCCATCCTACATTCACAATGTACACTGCATGTTCACGGTATATGAGTACTACCTTCGTAGGAATTAAACCGTAGGTGCCTGGTATGTTACACATGGATCATAAATCTATGATGCATGTATATTGTAGGAATGAACATTAAGTATCAGTGGCAGCTATAAGTACTTCACTCATGCCATGTATTTTCTTCAAAGTTTAATTATTATAAAAATTTATTACTTATTCTAATCATTGATGAGTCGCTGCTTCATTCTGAATATGTTCAGTATGATGCAGCGACTCATCTATGATTATAGCAAATAATAAATTATTATAATAATTAAACTCAAGAGAATACATGATGTGAGTGAAGTACTTGCATATAATAAATCCAATATCTAATTTTAAAGTTTAATTGTTACAGTCAATTATTAGGTACTTATTCTAATTTTCCACATTTCACATTCCTTGTGAAGAATATTATGTAAGTAAATGTGGAATATATGCACAGAAAATTTGTTTTTACTATTAGTTTTCAAATAAAGTCAAATGTTTTATTCATCAAATTTTATTGAATGGAGCACACAAATGCTAAATAAACTTAAATAAAACTGTATTTGCTATAACAATACTTTACAAAGGTCCACGAATATATATAAAAAAAAATAGTTTTACGTTAATAAGATCTGTTAAAAACCATTTTAAAATGGATAAAACATTTATCACTCTAAAACTTCAGCTTAAAAATCATATTTAACGTGTTATTTATGAAAAAACCTAATGATCATATTACATTACCTTAAAGTTTTATCTATTTCAAATCGTGTTTTAAATTGCCAAGAACAAAACATGACTTTATTTTATTAATTACTTTACATTGTTGTAACAATTAAGTATGCATCTTAAATTATAAAATAGGAAGAGGTATAAATAAAACAGTTGTGTTACTTTAAATATATTTTTATTTTTTGTTACAAAAATGGATTGTAATAATAAAAAACCGGTTGTGACAAAAATTTCAATTGAGATTTTTTTTTAACAAAAAAATTTTCTTTGCAACTTATGAACTGTCATATTTTACTATAACGAATTTTTTGTCAGTAAGTAAAAAATAGTAAAAATTGGAGGGCTTACATTTTCAAAACCAGTGTCCAGGTGTTGCCGATGGTGATACTTGTAATTGCGAAAGTCCACTTTTCATTCTCAACACATCATCTGTGACTGATCCTATTGGCTGAATACTTTCTTTTGGCTTTTCCAATTTTTAAGAAGGTATTTCCTTCCTGTCTAGAGGAGGAGATACACGTGCTAGTCCAACTACAAAAGAAAATACATTGTATTATATTTGAATAGGTACTTATTTCTCTTTAAAAACTGGCCATGATAAAGTTGAAAAACATAAAAACATCTTACAAAGATCTTACAGAAAAAATAAAACTGATCAAACATAAATTAAACAAATTGATATTACTTATCATAAAGGACACGACAGGCACAAAATAAATGGAAAAGAAGGTACAGTCAAATGGGCTGAAAATGTAGTATGTTGTACTTCATAATATTCTGATCAAAAGTTTTCATGGGCACAATATCTGAAAATCGCCAGTTTTTGAGATATGAAAGGTCAAAGATCAGGAATATCGGTACCCGCTGTCATAGTTGAGAGTATCATATTATGATGAGGATTTGTTTAACGTGTGATTTTAAATGTACCTGAAGTTTCGAACGTTCACTTGAATGAATTTTAGATGAGAAAGAAAAGTTAATAAAAACCACACATCGATTTAGGCATAAACACTTCATTGCCACATTTGCTGACAATAAATATCCACAATACTTAAGTTTTTACACCGAAATCAAAGTGTGGATTTTATTAATTTTTCTTTTTCATAAGAAATTCGTTCAAGTGAACGTTCGAAATTTCAGGTACTGGATTTTAAATGCCTACCAGAGTTATTAAAAGAACAACATACCTATCTTCTTTCAACTTCTAGTAAAGACAAAATTTCTTGGGAAGTCGACGGCTTCCAATATGTTCTTCGATATCATCTGACGGGCGGAATAACGTGCTTTTTGTACATAGCCCTTTTCAATTAATTGCAGCTCTTCTATAATCCTCTGAAATAGGTATAAAGCAAATTACTAAAAATAAATACCTATCACAACTCATATGTTGTAATCAAATCCAATGGTTGTGATTTAAATAAACAAAAGCTCCTTAATATTGAAGTAGATCGAACCTACCTTCTTGAAAATAAGATTTAAACACCCCGTAAGTGTCCACATTTCATCTGCATTTTCACCTGTTTTTCAATGATCAGTCAATTGTTTGAATGGTGACCACCAAGCTTCCTTTTCGTGGACCGAGACCATTACAAAGACACCTCAGTTTCTTTTCTAAAAATCGATACCTACAAACGCCGTAATTATTATAACTAATATAGGTGGTATGCTTAGTATAATATGTACAAAGGGATACACATTAAACTTTAGTGTCTAAATATAAAATATCTGCAAATGACAACAAAACTATGTGGTAGTTATATTGTATACAATTGTAAAATACTTACTGCAATGCAATTAATTTATATACTTGGAATAATTATAATAAATCACGGGAAAACAAAAAACAAAACATAAATTGAAATCGACATTTGACAGCAGAAGCGTGACGTGTACTAATAGCAGTACGATGAGCATGCGCACTAACCTAATGACCGTGGCGCGCATTTAAAAAATTCTACAAGGGGATTGTAATGACATGGAAAACGGAAATCTAAATATAAAAGATAAAATGTAATGTTATTTACTATCTGCTTAAGAAATGCCGATAGTTACCGAGATAGTTACTAATTAATTGAACACAGTAAATAAATTAAAAAAGGGGTTATTATTCATTATTATTTAATATTTCATTCATTATTATTTAATATTTCATATTCATTATTATTTAATATTCGATCACAAATCTAAAGTCTGGATTCAAAATTTAAAACATATTTCATATATACAATAATATTGACGAACGATTTAAAATTTATAAAACGTCATACACCGCACAGGGGATGATTATAAATGTACTTAAACCAAATCTATATAGATAGAGAAATATCATAATTATTTTTGTAGGTAGGTAGATAGATAGGTACTATAAAACTAGCATTGCTGTCTCATCAGTTGTGATGCAGGTTTATTTTTATTAGTTCAAAAATCGAACCAATCAGCGTTAGCGTTAAAAGTGCTGATGATATTACTGTCTGCGCGGCGCTCGAGCGATGCAAATATTTCTACAAAAAATATACCTGTATTATACAGATAAAATCATTGACGAATGTTTATACGATGAACATGAACACATATACGAAGAACGTTCCCTGATACGTGTACACAGTATATGCGACTGTGAACATAAACTTTTCTGTATATTCCATCTATATCGTATGTATAATCATATTGTATATGTGAAAATATTATTTATATGGGAATGTTGAGGGAATATACATGACAAGTACAGAATGCAATTGGAACATTGGGAATGCAAAATGTACATTCGTGGAATAATAAATGCTATCTGGGATACGTTGGAATACGAAATGTAATTTATTATGTTCACAGAACTGCGTTTTGATGATTTTTAATGTTAACGTATTGAATAAATTTTAATTTTTTCTTAGTAACTTGGACTCAGTTCTTAAGAAATAATGTGTCAAGACTTCATAGAAATGTACCGGTTTTCATTTTTTTAGAAGGGGCAAATCTAAAAACCACGATATGGGTGTATTTATTTAATCAAACTTTCATTTAGACGTTTCCAAATATGTCAGTTGATAATTCTAATCAAGCAGTATGTGTTACGTGATGCACGTGGTTATTGACGTACATGGGTAATATGTAAAAGAAGTTTTGAATATAAACATGCATATGGTGGTAATTTAATTTTCAAACTAGCAAAAAAAAATTTAAACGGCAAATTTTCTCTTAAAGGTAATTGGTTGTTACTTAAGGCCTAATTAAGTTGAAGTATGTACAAGGTTGTCAAATTTTGGAAGCATAAAGTAGACTTAATTGTAAGCCTAAAGAACACAAAAGTGGTAGTGTGATTTATATTTGTTTCGAAGTTTCAGGCTTATTAAATTTATGAAGAGTAAATAAAAAAAAACTTAGTCGTGTGGGAACAAATGACAAAAAAATGAACAATTTTTTTTTCTTAGGTATTTATTCCCACATGCTTTTTTAAATGTATTGGTCAAAAATTTTAGAGGCCTGTAAGTTCCAAACATAAAAATTGAGCTACCACTTTTGTGTATTTTAGTCTTGCAATTAAGTCTACTTTACGCTCCCAAAGTTTGTACATAACAATACTGGACATCTTGTATAGGCCATATGCTGCGCTACTGAAGTAAAGTCAAATTTAATTTAACGGCCCGTAGTAGAAGTGTCGACATTGTGATGTTCATGTGATGGCACAATGCCAGCCCAAAGACAGCAAGTGATGGCAAATATTCGGCAAATGATCTGTGCCCGGCAGCCGGCCGTAGTGACCTATATATGCCGGCCCAATGAAGTATGCCTGCAACAGGCCATCAATTCATATGCTGGGTGTATGGCATATGGCCAACAAAAACCCGCGTATAAATATTTGCTGGGAAGGAACACCGCAACTGGAGTAGATAAAATAAACAACAAGATAATAAAGACCTGCCTTCATGAAAGAAGTAGTCTTTTATTTGCATGAGGATCAGGTCACTTCTGAGTTTGGTCACATAATTCAGCAGTTTGTCATATTTCATTTACAAATGATCTAGTCACAAGTAATCAGGTCAGATCCCCCCTTCCCGATGCTGCTCCACCCAGCACAGGATACTCACTTCTGAACTTTTGGTTAGTTAAGTGGTGGGGTAGAAATACCGACGTTTGACGGTTTTTTTCGTCGAAATTCTAACCTAAAAATATCCAAGAATGAAATGCTGCGTACAATCCTACAAACCAAGAATATTGAATTAACTTTTTAAGTTGTCAAAAGTCAAAACAAAACTGTTTTATTTTATTTGCTTCAAGTCAGGTCAATTTTGACCCGGTCAGATGTCACCCAAGTGAACTAATCCTCGTGCAAATAAAAGACTACTATTATTGCCATACAATGGTTCGGAAAAATGACGGAAACCAGACAAAAGAACAGAGGAGTCAAACAAGGATGCCCCCTATCCCCCCGACTATTCACCACGGTCCTAGACCAAGCGATACAAAACACAATAAGGGAAACACCAAATTTTAATGAAGACACGGAAACACTGAGAACCCCAATCGTATTAGCTTACACCGATGACCTCCAAATCGTCGCAGAAGAAGAGCAACAAATTCACAACTTCCTAGAAAATATGAAACCGCATTTGGACACATCTGGGCTGAAAATAAATTTCAAGAAAAGTCTAATAATGGAGCAAGACCCATCAACAAAAGAGAGTCGGATCAGTGGAGAAGAATACAAAATAGGTGACTACTCCCTAAGAACAACGAACAAACTGAAATACCTAGGAACATATCTGACCAACCAACTGAAAAGGAGAGAAACAGTAAAGGTGAGAATAAAAACAGCATACAGAGTCACAAGAGCAATTATACCGTTCATTGAGAAAAACAAACTATCATGGGGCCTGGCCAAACAGCTGTACATAGCCATCATACTGCCAACAATGACATATGGAGTTAAAAACGCGGCAACACCAAAAGCCAACAGAAGAAGTTTGAGAAGAGCTGAAAGAGACATCATCCAATTACTCAGAAAAACAACAGGGCAAAAACAACGACATAAAACATCAACACTACTAGAAGGGAAGACAATCACAAAAAGGATAGAAATGTACGCAATGAAATACTGGGGACACGTCCAAAGAAGGGAACCAACACACCTACTGAAGAAAGTACTAACACTGAATAGCACAAAGAAATCGGAGCGATATATACTCTACCAGAATCAGAAACGGAGGAATCAGAAGCTTCAGAAGAAGAAGAAGAAGAAGACTTATAGAAACAGAAGTACAAAAATAGGAGCACAAACAGCAGCGACACAACGCGACAACATATCTCACAAGAAGACCCAGAATAGGCAGAAGCCCAGAACCAGAAATACAAAAAAGGGGGTCTTAAACGCTCCCTCACGACACAAAGCGGTAACGCATCTCACAAATACCTACACCTCCCATCCCACATTTCTTTACCATGCGCCATGTGGCTCTCGCTGCTGCCAACAAGCATGACCTTAGTCCAACCCAGCGTGGACGTAGCAAACCCAGCTGTATAACTTGGAAGTGGCAGCAATGCCTACCGCATGCTGGTAAATCAATCAATCAATCAAGACAACAAATCAAAAAAGAGTTTTAGCAAATTTAATCCTATTTAAATTCGTTAGAGTAGTTTTTTGGCCTAGGAGCCAAGGTTAAGAAGTTACCAACTTTTTAAACAAGAAATGTGCTATTTTTGCCCTACATCGCCACACACTTCAGTGAGTAGGTATCTCCGAAACGAAAAAAAATAATAATAATAAAATTCTGATTGAACCAAAAGATTCGTAATGAAACGAATTCCTTTTACGGTATTTTTTATTTTGGATTAGCTTTTACCGTTTTAGAGGAAAAATAGTAAAAAAGCATTCATTTCGGAACCGAAAATAGCGCTAAATCATGCAATCTTAAAACGTTCATATTTCTCGAAAAACACCTGCGGGATGGCCGTACGATGTCCTGACGCAAAGAGAAAGAGATCTAGTTGATCCGCATCGTAAATTGCACAGGGCAAATTGAAAATTCAGCTCGGCACGAACGAATCAAAAGTGGCATTTTTTGACATTTAGCGAAAAAAATGTCAGTCACATGTCAATATAATGGTGAAGTTTGTATCTCATTGCTGCCATACAAATTTACTGCCTGAACAATACTGCGCATGCATAACCATTGACGTCACGGCTTTTAGCGGGAATTACCATTTTCCAATTATAAATTTAATTTAAAATTATTTAACGTCCATAAAAAAATTACCGTTGTAGATACTTAATTATTACCAGTCCTAGAATGCCAATTTAATGTAAATACAAATTATGAAATACCCCATTGTACTAAAATTAGCAAATATTGGCATCATTGTCAATATTTCAAGAGATAAACTTGAGATTTCTCTTATAATGCATTAGGTTCCCACTGAAGAATTTCCGCCACTTTCCTATAGTGGCGGAAATTCTTCAAATCTCTCTCTCTCTCTCTCCATTGTGAGAATTTCAACATATTCAAAATTATCGAATTTCACCTATAGGCCAGTCATATAAGTCACGTTTTTTTAGCTGTAAAGGTGAGAACTCACAGATGCGTTTTGCGTTTTATTTTGCGACGACCATCCGATTGGTCAATTTAAATTCGAATTTAAGAAGACGGAAATTATTTAACTTTATTTTCACCGCATTCTCCTCGCGGGAAATGTTAAAAAATTTCAACATTTTGCGGCGATAATCTTTCATCTGTCAGTAAAATATTGTTTACTCCCTTTTTCAAAAATGTCATTTATACTAAATGAATGAAAATATGAATTGTATTGTTTGTTAGTTATAATCATTATCTGTGCTGAAAACCAACATTATTGGCATTACTATTCGAGGGTGAAGTTGATTTTGAGTGGCATTTTGGATAAATTATGGAATACGCATAATGTACTTATTTCTTTTTAATAATATGTATATCTTTTCTTATTTAAATTTATGTGACACTTATAACATGTCAAAATTCGTGGATAAACGCGATGATATTAACATTTTACGCTATTTATTTTTCCGCAAAACGCAAACGCAAAACGCGTCTGTGAGTTCTCACCGTTCTCACCTTAACTCAAAAACGCTTTGACATATCAAAATTGTTTCCATCTGGTTTTCTTCTACCAACGGTCCTACATTGTCCTCTCTCCGGTTGATGAGGTCGAAAAATGGGAGGATTCGGGAGAATAGAATGCTGGAGAGTCGCTTTGGGGGACGTATTGCTTATAACGCAGGAATTTTAGTCAAAATATCGCTTGTACCCGGAATTAATTATTGTAAAGCTGACAATTTCCAGGATTGTAGTTTTGGTCTAGAACAACCTGTACCAAAAAGTCCCCTACTCTCCCCCGTCGGCTCCCCTGTTTTTTCGGAGCAACAAGGGCCTAAGTCGCAAAAATTGCAGAGCTGGCTATAAAGTGCAACAGAAAGGTTGTTGGGTCGAAATGATCACAAAAGATTAGGAGAAGCATATCCGTTCATATTACGGATGTTCCATGGATATTTTCGTTCACAATTTTCCGTTCTAGTTCTGTCAACATTTCAAAAATTTACAAAATTTAAAAAAAAAATCCGAATTGGCGCCATTGCGGATAAATTAAGACTCGGAGGAGAAAACGTACCCCAATAAACATTTCTCTTCAAACTGGGATTTCCATTGGTTCTCTGTAGCGCACCCGTTACGGAGTTATGCCACACTGAGTGTCGCAGCGGCGGCACTCGGACATTTAAGTGCTTTCATTGTTGCGCCTATCACATCTAGTCCAAACCATCAAGAAGGCGAAAGACGAGCTATAGCCTTAGTTCGTTAACTTTGACAGTTCTCTAAGTGTTAGCATTGGTTCATTGGTGCGCAAAATTGAGTGATCTTAGTACTACGGGAGCCCGCCTTAAGTGCCCGTGCACCCTCCCCCCCCCCCCCGATCCTTGGGAACAAGGTTTTTCATAAAGATTAAAGCCTAAGGAACAATTTTGGACATGTCCCCAAAAAAAAATTGACTGTACTTTCAAAATGGCGTCCGTTAAAAAAACTAAAATTTGCAAATATTGTTTTTGTCATTTAACACAAAAGCTAAAAAAGATGGAGAAAAACTTTCTGCACAAAAAACAAAGTGCATAAAATTCCACAATTGTGTTCCTATACAATATTTGGATAGGAGTTACCATTTTCCAGATAAATGATTCAGCTCTTAAAATAAAATATAAAATTCAATATAAAACGTAATACTACAGGTGCCCACCCTATGTGTCCGTGCACCCCCAAATCCTTGGGGACAATGTTTTTCATAAAGATTAAAGCCTAAGGAATAATTTAAGATATGTCCCCAAAAAAAAACTGGCTCTACTTTCAAAATGGCGTCCGTTTAAAAAAAATTGCAATTATTGTTTTTGTCATTTAACACGAAAACTAAAAAAGATGGAGAAAAACTTTCTGCACAAAAAACAAAGTGCATAAAATTTGCTACAATTTTGTTCCTATATAATATTTGGATAGGAGTTACCATTTTCCAGATACCATTGTAGCCGTTTTCGAGATAAATGTCCGCAAATTATAATAGTATTATTATTATTAACTTTTTTCAGTTTATTTTATTTTTTGTTATGTTAATAATATAAAGTTATATTATACGCCTTACAATAATTGTCACAGTTACTTCCTCTAAGTGATTTACCGATAAATGAATTTCCACGTTTTCTTAATTTTGGACTCATTTATCTGGAAAATGGTAACTCCTATCAAAATATTGTATAGGAACAAAATTGTAGAAAATTTTATGCACGTTGTTTTTTGTGAAAAAAGTTTTTGTCCATCTTTTTTAGTTTTTGTGTTAAATGACAAAAACTACATTGGCAACAGTTTCTTTTAACATAAGGCCGCCATTTTGAAAGTACAGCCAGTTTTTTTTTTGGGGGGACATGTCTTAAATTGTTCCTTAGATTTTAATCTTTATGAAAAACATTGTCCCCAAGGATCGGTGGGGGGGTGCACGTACACCTAGGGAGGGCTCCCCGACTATAGTTAAGCCATGTAGTTTTTGACTTTGAATTAATTATTGTAAAGCTGAAAATTTGCAGGATTGTAGTTTTGGTCCAGGACAACACGTACCAAAAAGTCCCCTACTCTCCCCTGTCGGCTTCTCTGCTGTTGCGGAACAACAAGGGCCTAGGTCACAGAAATTGCAGAGCTGGCTATAAAGTGCAGCAAAAAGGTTGTTACTGGTCTGATTTGGGTCGAAATGATCATGAAAGCATCGGAGAAGCATATCCGTTCGTATTTCACACGTTCCATGCATATTTCGTTCATAATTTTCCGTTCTAGTGAAACTTGAAAAAAATTCGAAATGGCTCCATTGCGGATAAATGAAGACCCGGAGGGTAAAACTTACCCGAATAAACATTTCTCTTCATACTTTGGGCTTTCCATTGGTGTGTCTACCTTCACTCGTTACGGAGCTACGCCACTTTGAGTGTCACCGCGTGGCGGCCGCGCCCACCATGTGCCAAGTAGAACTGCCCTGGCTGCGTTGATGAGACCCAGTGTGAATTCCTGTTTATATATTATTGGTATTTTATAAGATTTATTGAATGAAATTTAACGTCAAACTCAGAAAATGACTTTATTCGGCTAGACAATTGACATTATTGATCTACTGGGAAGTGGGTTTGTCCGTAGCCTACGTAAATGATTTTATCAGGCCTCCGCATTGCACTCGAGTCCGCGTGTGACGTCACGAAAGGAGTCCTACGACTTTACAAAGTTACTGCGGCTACGGGTGGATTTAGCGCTCTTTTGCAAGATTAATATTTTATTTCTTCATATAATTTGTTTAATATTAAGTTGAGTATGGATTAGTGCCAACTAATTGGATTTCAATTTGTACTGGAGTCGAATGAAAAGGGAATTACTTAAATATTTAATGTGCCTAACACAGTAATAATTCACAAAATAGATCGTGAGAAATACTAGAAATAAATGATTCAGCCTCCTAATACTGAAATTAGATATTGATTTATTACTGTATCTTTATACTGTGAACATTATGAAAACGCCCTTAATTAATGAATGTCAATTAAAAGAATGTCCCGTCGATGGCGTCGATGTTGTGTGCCAGTGCAAATCAAATTACAATAAACAACGATATACTACTGTTTCGTTTTCAGTCGGACAAGAACCTGGCAAAAAATGGTCTCACAGCATTCACCGAAAACATTTTATCTCGAATAAAAATTCAGTAATCTGCGTTAATCACAAGTCTTGTAACGACAAAAAAATTTAAAAAAAATTTATTGTTCATTTAGATTTAGAATGTCATGAAACGTCGAGATTTTAAGTTTGAGCAAAAAAATTCTGTGTGTCTGTCACTTTCTTTGTGCGCACAATTACTCTGCAATCGTTTAAGATATTGACTGAAAATTTGGTACACGTATGTATTTTAACGAGATCTGGAACTAGATTATATTTTCATCTTATTCCGTTGAAGGGTAAATTTGAGTAAATGGGGGTAAAGAGGTAAATCAAGCAGGTAAGAGTCCAAAAAAATTTATATTTAGTATATATAAGAGAAGCTAATGTCTCAAAAAAAATTTGCCATTAGCCACACCCCCTCCTTACTACCCCCACCCCATTATAAAAGGAGGTGAAAAGAAATTATTATTTAATGTGTGTACAAGAACCAAAGACCTCAAAATATTTTTTTACTTCATCCATCCCCAATACCACCCCCCTTCACTACCCCCACCCCACTACCGATGTGGGATATCGTTTTATGGGTTTTTGGAGGTAGATGATTTCAAATATTAATTAAAGTTCCATAAACAATTATTTCCACGTACAAAATTTTTTCGTTGTGAGAGACTTGATATACTTTTCTAATATATTGTTGAACAATTATTCTAAAGTGAAAAATAATCGTATCAGTGAGGAAGAAAATGAGGTGTAATAAGAAAAAAAATGACTAGCAATGAAGAGTTTAAAATAAAGTCTGATAAAGAAGCCGCTGCCCAAGGAATCATTACTTCCACATTTAAATTTTTTGTCCCAAGTCACTCACAACGAAAAAACATTGTATGTGGAAATAATTGTTTATGGAACTTTAATAATATAATATTTGAAATCCTCTACCCCAAAAACCCATAAAACGATAACCCACATCGGTAGAGGGGTGGGGATGGTGATAGGGGGTGGTAGTGGGGGTGGATGAAGTAAAAAAATATTTTGAGGTTTCTGGTCCTTGTACACACACTAAATCACAATTTTTTTTCATCCCCTTTAATAATGAGGTGAGGGTGGTAATGGGGTGGCTATTGCCAAAAATTTTTTTGAAACCTTAGCTTCTCTTGTATATCCTAAATACCAATTTTATGGACTCTTACCTGCTTGATTTACCTATTTATCCCAAATTGACCCCAATTTACCCCTTAACCCTTCGACGGAACAAGATGAAAATATAATCTAGTACCGGATTTCGTTAAAGTACATATTATGTGTACCAAATTTCAAGTCAATATCTTAAATGGTTCCAGAGTAAACTTGCGCAAAAAAAAAGTTACAGACCGACAGACAGAAATTTTTTTTCGCTCAAACTTAGAATCTCGACGTTTCATGATATTCTAAGCCTATTTGAACAATAAAAATTTTTTAAAATTTTTTTGTCGTTACTATACTTCCACTGGATGTGGAAGTAAAAGAAAAGTTGAAAAGTTGCAATCTCTGTGATAGGAATTAAATTTAAAATAAATATGTTGTACATACTCGTGTATGTACCGATCTTTTAATATTTATTACAATAACTGTTGTAACTTATTATTAGAGAGGCATTTTAAATTTTTGTTATCCACAATTTATTGCTGTTAGAGATTAAAGAAATAATTATTTTTTGTTTTGTTTTGTTTTCAACTATTATTAGAAGTGTTTATTTTATTCTGAATCTAAAAGGTATCAAGTGTGTATTTTAGTTTTATAGATATATTTTATTTAATAGTACAATAATACTGATTCTTAATCATTTACATATTATTTATTTATTTTTAGAAAACTATTTATGTGTTTATAATATATTTTATTATTAATTATATAAAGTAAATCATTTTTAAGCATTCTTTGTTGTATTAGTTCATATAATTTTATTAGAAATATTCAAGAAAGCGTTAAGGGTTTCAGTATGCACCGGAATGCTAGGACTCCGACGGCCGCCATTGAAATCCAATGCGTAGGCCTGATAAATCATTTACGTAGGCCACGGTTTGTCCCAATCATCATCCATATCCACGACTTTTTGTTTGTGCAGCTGAATCCTCTACAGCTTCGGCACATGATGCTGCAGTTAAGACCAGAATTCCTGCACTCGCACCAGGCACCGCAGTCCCCCTTGCAGGCACAGGATTTTAGCCGTAGCTGGCTATCAGGAGCTGGCTGCCTTGTGGTAGGAACATGCACATTAGTTGAGTGCTGCAAGCTTTTCGAGAGATTAAATCCCCACAATATTCTTCACAACTCCTCTCCTCTCCTCATCTAGAGGACTGGGGGTGGAAATCAGGATTCCAGGGCCTGATTCCCATTCCTGTTCCTACGACAAGGCAGCCAGCTCCTGATAGCCAGCTATGGCTAATTTCCTGTGCCTGCAAGGCGGACTGCGGTTCCCGGTGCGAGTACAGGAACTCTGGTCTGAACTGCAGCAACATGTGCCGAAGCTGTAGAGGATCTAGTTGCACAAACAGTCAGTCGTGGATATGGATGATGATCCAGACGACCCTACTTCCCAGTAGATCAATAATATCAATTGTCTAGCCGAATAAAGTCATTTTCTGAGTCTGAGAAGTTAAATTTCATTCAATAAATCCTATACACCAATAATATATAATAAACAGGAATTCGCAACTGGTCTCATCAGAGCAGCCAGGGCAGTTCCACCGGACACATGATGGGCGCGGCCGCCACGCGGTGACACTCAAAGTGGCGTAGCTCCGTAACGGGTGACGCTACAAAGAAGCTAGACCCTCCAATCGAAAGCCCAAAGTATGAAGAGAAATGTTTATTCGGGTACGTTTTCCCTTACGAGTCTTCATTTATCCGCAATGGAGCCATTTCGAAATTTTTTCAATTTTTGAAGTTTTGACAGCACTAGAACGGAAAATTATGAACGAAATATGCATGAAACATGTGAAATATGAACGGATATGCTTCTCCGAAGCTTTTATGATCATTTGGGCCCAAATTGGACCAGTAACAACCTCTTTGCTGCACTTTATAGCCAGCTCTGCAATTCCTGCGACTTAGGCCGTTGTTGCTCCACAAAAGCAGGAAATCCGACGGGGGAGAGTAGAGGACTTTCTGGTACGTGTTGTCCTGGACCAAAACTACAATTCTGCAAATTTTCAACTTTACAATAAATTAATTCAAAGTCAAAAATTAAAATTTCTGTGCTACATGGCTTAACTAAGATCACTCAATTTTGGCGCACCAATGAACCAATACATGCACTTAGAGAACTGTCAAAGTTAACGAACTAAGGTTATAACTCGTCTTGCGCCTTCTTGATGATTTAGCCTAGGCGTGATGGACGCAACAATGAAAGCACTTAAATGTCCGAGTGCCGCCGCTGCGACACTCAGTATGGCGTAACTCCGTAACGGATGACGCTACAAAGAAGGTAGACATACCAATGGAAAGCCCAAAGTATGAAGAGAAATGTTTATTGGGATACGTTTTGCCCTCCGAGTCTTCATTTATCTGCAATGGCGCCATTTCGGAATTTTTTAAAGTTTTTTTTTAAATTTTTTAAATTTTTTAAATGTTGACAGAACTAGAACGGAAAATTATGAACGAAAATATGCATGGAACATCTGAAATATGAACGGATATGCTTCTCCTAATCCTTTATGATCATTTCGACGCAAATAGGACCAGTAACGACCTTTCTGTTGCACTTGATAGCCAGCTCTGCAATTTTTGCGAGTTAGACTCTTGTTGCTCCGAAAAAACAGGGAAGCCGACGGGGGAGAGTAGGGGACTTTTTGGTACATGTTGTCCTGGACCAAAACTACAATCCTGCAAATTTTCAGCTTTACAATAATTAATTCCGGGTCAAACGCTAAAATTCCTGGGCTATTAGAAAATAGTGCTTTTTGCTAAAAATTTTACCATCAACATGAATGAACTGAATCATTGAATCTTTCATTCATTTTCAGTGTGAATTCCACTGATTATACGAATTTTTCCAGAAAATAAAATTTTTATGACATTCTAAGTTCATTTGCGAGAAAACTGTCAGCTCTACAAAAAATTGTATAGGATCTTTTTTGGGTAGAATTTTAAGAGATACGTTTCTTAAAATAACATCCATTTTGATATCTCTGGGCGTTCTTAAGTTACAGCCAAAAAACTGTTTTGGAGCACCTTTCCTACTCTCCTCCCAGCGAGCACAGCTATCACGACCCGGAAAATCTAAGTTTAATTCGGGATGGTAAAGTGAACATCTCCTTTTTTCAAAACTCTCCCAGTTATTTCCGCTAACTCGCTATAAAACGCGCGTCTAATTTTAAGGTATGTTAACTCAGCGGTCGAACCAGTCGAAATCGTTTAGGGGAGCGGTAACTGAGTGGACTTGACCGATCAGCTGATTAGGAAAAACGGTCAGGTTTTGAAACGTGACACTGACAGTCTAGATGCTTTATTGTTGAAATAGTTTACTTCATTTTAAATAAAATCTGTGACACTTCTGAATAACCCTGTCACTGTCAGTTGTGTCTATTAAATTTGTTTGTATTGTATTCAATAAAATGGATTGAAGGCAAATGTACTGCCATAGATCATATGCATATCCTTGTAGTCTATATTACAATCCATGTTCTCCATGTTCATCATGCCCTAAGAGTAGATCATTTGCATATCCTTATAGTCCATGTTACAATCCGTGTTCTCCATGTTCACCACGCCCTAAGAGTAGAAGAATCATCGATAGCGGTTCAGCCAGTGGTACTATCCCCGAATCTACCAAGAGGCCACCCAAAGATAAAGGCGGCGGCTACGGCCGCGGTGGTGGTGGAGGCCGCGGCGGTGGTGGAGGCCGCGGCGGTGGTGGAGGCCGCGGAGGTGGTGGAGGCCGCGGAGGTGGTGGAGGCCGCGGAGGTGGTGGAGGCCGCGGAGGTGGTGGAGGTCGCGGCGGTAGTGGCGGCCGCGGCAGTGGTAGCGGCGGTAGTGGTAGCAGCGGTAGTGTTAGCGGCGGTAGTGGTAGCGGCGGTAGTGGAGGTGGTGGCGGCGGCACAAGACGTAAACATAAGAAAAAAAAGGGAAAAGGAAAGAAAGGCAATCGGTGCACTCCTAGGGTAATATGTAATTGCTTACCAAAGCCGACATCATGTAGGTGTAGCACAGGTAAATCGTGTACACCAATGACACATAAGAACGGTATGGGTGGTGGTGGTAGTGGGTCCACCATGCAAAATTCCCATAATCTAAATGTCGGTAATACCATGGGATCTGTAGGTGGAGGATCTGGGACAGGCTGTGGACAATCGATGTCATATCCCATGCAAAGGACTGCAACACCACCTGGATTTGGAACATGCCGTTCGTGTGGCATGGTCAAACCTGTACTACCCTCGATGTCGATTCCTGTGGCAAACCCATATGGAAATGGATATGGAAATGGTTGTTGTAGAAATGGGAATGGAAAAGGATGTTGTGGGGATGGAAATGGGAACACTCCTGGATTGCAGAGGAATATGAACCATCAACCTTCTAACTATAGCGATATTTATTCTATACAACAACAACAACAGTACCAAAACTACCAATTTGATCAGCCTAGATGTGGGACGTGCAATAGCACTAAGACAAAATCTAGTTTTGCGATGCAAGGAAATAATAATATGTATTCAAAATGTGGTATGAACAACAGTACTTGAGTCCATGAATATTGTGGGAGGAGATTGCTACTATTAGTAATATGTACAGGAAATGTCTGAACTATGGCGGGATTTTCTCATTCAATGATATGATTTCTGATATTAGCAATGAGAAGAAAGAACATCGGATATAATTTGCCTTTGCAGTTCATTGGATATTGCACATAATATAAATAATTTTGATTGCAATGTCCAATGCTTTCAATTAAAATCCATTTTATTGACTGGCTGTTTAATTTATGTTTTAAAGTACCGACACGTCTCTTCGTATCAAGAAGTGTTTCATTAAATTACTGACAGAATACGTAATTAGTATTAAAATGTGTAAACTCTCTGCGATTTAATAACAAGCCGTCATTTTTACGTAATTTCATAATATTTTTTTTTATCTTTATATGTCTGTACTAGTAATCGGATGGGAATTTTGAAAATACTGGCTTATTTGGAATAAAATTCTTATAAAATATAGATCTGTCCGATATGTATTTGTCAATCCGCCATCTTGGAAAAAAATTAAAAACACCAAAAGTTGCCGAAAGAATCAAAATTGAATATCTTTTCTATAAGAAGGAGTAATTTCACCAAAGCTGACAAAAATAAAACTCATTTATGTAGTCCAATTAAATAAGTCGGCAAATCAAAATTTTGAGGTAAATACTTGAATTTTTAATATAACTTACTTTGATGTATTAGAACACGATTAATGAAAGAAATTCTTTTCTGAACCCCCGGGAAGGGGTGAAAAAAAATAAAATAAAGTGTTTTCTCAAAATTACTCAAAATGTGTAAAAGCTAGTAAAAAAAGTTTCAAACAAAAATTGTAAAGCATGAAATTTTATATAGAAATGATCTCTAGACTTTTTCTGGTATTACTAAAATTAACGGAGTTAGGCTGGTTGACAAATTAAGGGATGATATGTACAACATTAAAAAATCATAGCGTGCTGAAAAGTCAATGAATTTAAAATTTTTTTTTTTCTATTTACTCAGAAAAATATAAACATTCGTTTCAGGGAAATGGATTTTTTTTAAATTGTTAACAAAAAAGTTATAAAAATTTTAATTTTTTAAAATTATGGTATTATTTAGACACTTAACGGAACAATATCCCGTTGAAAAAAAATTGTTTCACCGATTTTTCATAAAATGAGCCTATTGTTAATTAACAATTTTTTTTTAGAGTTTACGTTTATCAAGTCCGATAATTGTTAAACAAAAGTTACTAAAATTATTTCGCTTCATGGAGACCCTATAAAAATTTTTTTGCCATTTTATTATTCGCGAAAATCAAACAAATTAACCCAGTAGGGATTTACCTTCGATACAAAGGAATTCACGTATAAGGAAAAGTTTATATAGTAAAGTAACAGCGGAAGTTTGTCATGATATATAAATCGCTGTCACATATTGGTGAATTTGTGTGTATCGAAGGTAAATCCCTACTGGGTTCATTTGTTTGATTTTCGCGAATACAGTATTGTGATTAACAATTAAAAAAATGTCTTAAAATTTTTTTTTAATTGTTTATCATAACGTTTTTCTTTTTTTCATTATTTAAACAAATTATTAAGAAAAAAATGTATTCTTAAAATTTATTATTTGCAATTCTCTACAAGACGAAAAACAGAAACATTTTTGTTGTTAATTTATTTGTTTATTTAATAAACAATTTGTTATTAACAATCGCCGAATGTTTTTAAATAGAAAATGAACAAAAACAACCGTATACATAAACATGTAAAAAGAAAAATAAATTTAACATGTTTATGTATACGGTTGTTTTTGTTATTTTTTTTTTCTATTTAAAAAGAATATAAACACATTCGGCGATTGTTAATAACAAATTGTTTATTAAATAAACAAATAAATTAACAAATTTTTTTTTTATTTTTTCCATCTTGTAGAGAATTGCAAATAATACAGTTTAAGAATGAATTTTTTTCTTAATAATTTGTTTAAATAATGAAACAATGGAACAAAATATTATAAACAATTAAAAAAAAATTTTAAAGAAAATTTTTTAATTTTTAATCACAATATTTTTAGGCTATTGTCTATGTCCAAAAAAAGAGGGTTGAAACGAACTAAAACGTTAAAGGATTTTTACTGTTTCTTATGTTCAATTGACCACAAAATATGAGAAAACCGCTGAGTGCTACCATTTAAAGAGGTGCGTTTTTGAGATTGAAATAAAAAGGTCCACATTTTTGAGTTTTACTGGAAAACTATACATTTTTCCTATAAACACGTCAATAGACAAGTTGTAAAGAATTAAATTTCCAATCGAAGTGGTACCTTCAGAAGTCAATTTTTTTTTTACAAAAATACGACCAGAATACAAAACAAAAAAAACGGAAAAATGCATTTTTTTTTTGTTTGTTTTAGCCTTAACTTTTTTTCGGGTACATTTAGGCATAGATATTCTGCATAAAAAAAGCTGACGTTTTACCCGTTAATAATTATTTTAACGGTAAAACGCCAGCTTTTTTCTATGCAACAATGTCTGTGCCTAAATGTACCCGAAAAAAGTTACAGGTTAAAATTTAAAAAAATAAAAAATTTTGCATTTTTTCGTTTTTTTTGTTTTGTTTTCTGGGCGTTTTTGTAAAAAAAAATTGACTTCTGAAGGTGCCATTTCGATTGGAAATTTAATTCTCAACAACTTTTCTATTGACGTGTTTATAGGAAAATGCATAGTTTTCGAGCAAAACTCAAAACAACAATAGGCTTATTTTATGAAAAATCGGCGAAACAATTTTTTTCCAACGGGATATTGTAAATTCATTAACTTTTCAGCACGCTATGATTTTTTAAAGTTGTACATATCATCCCTTAATTTCTAACCAGCCTAACTCCGTTAATTTTAGTAATACCAAAAAAAGTCTAGAGATTATTTTTATATAAAATTTCATGCTTTACAATTTTTGTTTGAAACTTTTTTTACCAGCTTTTACACATTTTGAGTAATTTTGAAAAAACACTTTATTTTATTTTTTTTCAACCCTTCCCGGGGGTTCAGAAACAAATTTCTTTCATTAATCGTGTTCTAATACATCAAAGTAAGTTATATCAAAAATTCAAGTATTTACCTCAAAATTTTGATTTGCAGACTTATTTAATTGGACTATATGGTTAAATATAAAAAATTTAATTCTTCGTCAATTATCAAAGAGGCATTGTACGTCACCTTTTTTTTCTTTTCGATTGTACGTCATTTTATGTACTTTTAGGGGACAGAGTTCGTTTTTTTTTAATTGTCAAAAAAAGTGCATTGTGAAAATTTAAAAAAATGTATTTTCTTTAACCCTCCTTTTTTCATCGAAATAGAATGAAATATACTATACTGCCCTCCTAAGCCAAAAAGACGTATCTCATGGTTTCCTTGTTTTGAGATATAAGGCATGTTTTGAATTTTCGAAATCGCGTCAATATTTTTTTTTGTAGTTGTACTAATGTAGAGGTTAATAGTGGTGTAGTTATGAATTTATATTAATTAGGTTACTAGTTTTTTTTACAATGAGATACGTCTAATTGGCTAAATCGCTTAGGTTTTCTCATATTTTTTTAGATACGTCAAACTTTGTTAGCACTTTAAAAATACTTAACGATTGAAATACGTTTATTTCGCTACGGAAATATATAGAAAATAGCTCCAGCTATCCTAAGGTATAAAAATATGCATTTCGGCCAAAACTTGAGATACGTCTTTTTGGCTTAGGACGGCAGTATAGAAAGTCTAGTAAAACTTTTAACACAAAATGAAACTTCACTAATTTGAAAATGAAATTTATTAAGCATATGCATGGTAATAATAATAATAATAATAATAATAAAAATAATAATAATAATAATAATAATAATAATAATAATAATAATAAAGCCGGGCTGAAGTCTGAGACCGAGGGATTCATAATGGCTTGCCAGGATGGTGTATTTAATACCCTCGTCTATCGTAGTCGTGTCATGGGTATAGAGGTCCCTGATGTCAGCTGCAGGGCCTGCCGCAGGGCGCCAGAGACTTTAATGCACCTGTTGTCGGCTTGTCAGACATATGCAGTCTCAGCCTATATCCAGAGGCACGACGGAGCATTACGAGTGCTTTATTATCACCTAAGGCACTCGTATGGGATAGACGAGACACCAGTGCTGCCTTACGCTCCGGGGGATATTGAGTCCGTTGTGGGAAATGAGAAGTGTCTAATTTATTGGAACTACTCTTTTCCCACCGTCAGGCAAATACAAGCTAACAAGCCTGACGTAGTACTCCTCGACCATCAACTCAAGACAATGTTTGTCGTGGAGTTCTCGGCTCCCGCGGAGAACAACATTGTCTTGAAGGAGGAGGAAAAACGGACAAAATATCGAGATCTGCTCTTCGAACTCCGCAGACTGTATCCAGACCATACTGTTAAGATAGTGGTACTGATTATAGGAGCCCTCGGTGGAACGAGACACACACTGCTTAAGGAACTTAAGATCATACCGGCATGCCGAAATTCGGCAGAGGTCTTAGCAGGCAGAATGCAGAAGGCTGTCATCCTCGCTCGAGGGTCGGAGCCTCAGAGAAGGGTGACTGGTTTTTAACAAAAAAAAAAATAATAATAATAATAATAATTATTATTATTATTATTATTATTATTATTATTATTATTATTATTATTATTATTATTATTATTATTATTATTATTAATAGTGGGGAATGAGCGGTGCCTAATTTATTGGAACTACTCGTTTCCCACCCTCAGGCAAATACAGGCCAATAAACCTGATTTAGTCCTCCTCGACCACCAACTTAGGACAATGTTTGTCATTGAATTCTCCGCCCCAGGGGAAACAAACATTGTTCTGAAAGAGGAGGAAAAACGGACTAAATATCGAGATCTTCTCTTCGAACTCCGTAGACTCTATCCGGACCACACTGTTAAACTAGTGGTTCTTATCATAGGATGCCTAGGTGGGGTGAGGCGCACACTGCCTTCGGAATTGAAGACGATACCGGCATGCCGAAACTCGGCAGAAATCTTAGCCGGAAGAATGCAGAAGGCCGTTATCCTTGGCTCGTTACGCCTGCTCAGAGCACACGATTCGCGGACCCAGTGACCACTGACCCTACGGCGTAGGGAGTGGTCTCTGGTATTACCAGCGTACCCTCTCTGGCATCGGAGACAGAGAGAAGGGCGACTGGCTTCACAAAAAAAAAAATAATAATAATAATAATAATAAGTAGATCAGGTGGAAAACTTCTGGAAAACGCTCTACGGACAGAAGCTTCCACTCAACAGAGACACTCCAGCCCTGGCACACTTTGAAGCCTTTTGCCAAAGGTTTCAACAACCAAACGAGGTGTGCCAACCGATAACCCCAGAAGAGGTTCGAAGAGCTCTTGAGGGCTCTAAGAACTTTGCTGCTCCAGGTCCCGATGGGATAAATAACTTTTGGTGGAAAAAGTTTTCTAGTACCCACCACCATTTGGCCAGAATTTTTAATTCATGGCTAAATGGGGAGCAGCAAATTCCTTCTTGGGTTGTCGAGGGGCGGATAGTGCTGATCCCGAAGAACGGAGAATTGTCTAACCCAAAAAATTACCGGCCGATAACTTGCTTAAACGCATGCTACAAGTTGTTAACACGCATCTTGTACATGCGGGTGCTCCAAGCAGTTGAACGGGTTTACGAACGAGTATATGAGCAGCGAGGGTCAAAGAAAGGTGTCGCTGGCTGCAAGGAGAACCTGCTGATCGACAGATGTATCACGCAGGACTCCGTGCAGTATAAGCGTAACCTCTCTATGGCCTGGATCGACTACCGCAAGGCATTTGATATGACATCCCATGAACTCATTGTCCACTTGCTCAGATGTCTTGCGGTGCCCGGTCCCGTAGTGAGATGTATCGAAGAACTCATGTCGCTCTGGAGGACTCGCTTTACCATAACATCGGGTAATAGCAGAGTCCAGACAGAGCCGGTACTGTTCAGAAGGGGAGTATTTCAGGGAGATTCCCTAAGCCCCCTTCTGTTTTGCATCTCACTACTGCTATTATCCGTTTCGCTGCGAAATACCCGTGGCTACAACTGCGGTACCCCCGGCGATAGGAGGCATAAGGTCACCCATCTGTTTTACATGGATGACCTTAAACTTTATGCCTCCGGAGAGAGGGATTTACGCCAGTCCCTCAAGGTGGTACAGGAGTACACGCAAGCTGTCGGCATGGAATTTGAGAGTCGTACACTTACTTGGGTGTCGAGCAACGCTCCACCCAAGAAGTGAGTGTAGTAAAAAACGCTCTCCGCGGCAAGTATCAGCACCGACTCCGACAGATCTGGTCTTCAGAACTGTCGGGGAAGAACAAGGTGTCTGCTACCAATATGCTTGCCGTTCCGATCCTCCTCTACTCCTTTGGAGTAATTAAATGGAATCAAGAGGAGCTGCGACAACTCGATGTAGGAACCCGAAAAAAGATGCATCTCTATAGGAGTTTGCAGCCTAAATCGTCCGTTCCACGGTTATATCTCCCACGACATCGGGGAGGCCGTGGACTCTTGAGTTTGGAGAGTCTCCATAACAGGATGGTTCTGGATGGAGCCTGTAAGGTCATAAGGAGTTCGGATCCCCTCCTCTGCATGGTCCGAGACCATGAAAGTGCAGGAGTAGAAGCCTTTTTGTTTAAGGCAGCGCGCAGAGCCGCTGATGAACTCGGTTTGGTCTTCGACGCTGAGCGGGTTAATCACGACTCTATCACCGAGTTGGAACCTGCTCGGCAAAAAGCCCAAGTCAAAGCTGCTGAAATTGATTTATTTCTGCAGCTACACTCGGATAAGCCATTGCACGGAGTCTTCTATAAAAATATAGAAGACCGCGGCTTATCCGAAAGGCTGACCTTTGCTTTCTTAAGGTCAGCCGGGCTGAAGTCTGAGACCGAGGGATTCATAATGGCGTGTCAGGATGGTGTATTCAACACACTCGTCTATCGAAGTCGTGTCATGGGTATAGAGGTCCCTGATGTCAGCTGCAGGACCTGCCACAGGGCGCCGGAGACATTAATGCATTTGCTGTCGGCTTGTCCAGTATAGGCAGTCTCGGCCTATATCCAGAGGCACGACGCAGCATTACGAGTGCTTTATTATCACTTAAGGCACTCGTATGGGATAGACGAGACACCAGTGCTGCCTTACGCTCCGGGGGATATTGAGTCCGTTGTAGGAAATGAGAAGTGTCTAATTTATTGGAACTACTCGTTTCCCACCGTCAGGCAAATACAAGCTAATAAGTCTGACATGGTACTCCTCGACCACCAACTCAAGACAATGTTTGTCGTGGAGTTCTCGGCTCCCGCGGAGAATAACATTGTCTTGAAGGAGGAGGAAAAACGGACGAAATATCGAGATTTGCTCTTCGAGCTCCGCAGGCTTTACCCTGGCCATACTGTTAAGCTAGTGGTCCTGATCATAGGAGCCGTCGGTGGAACGAGACACACGCTGCTTTCAGAACTAAAGATCATACCGGCATGCCGAAATTCGGCAGAGATCTTAGCCGGCAGGATACAGAAGGCCATTATCCTCGGCTCATTACGTCTACTCAGGGCACACGATTCTCGGACCCAGTAGTCACTCACCCCACGGACGTGGGGAGTGGCTGCCGGTACTACCAGCTCCCCTCTGTGAGTGTCGGAGCCACAGAGTATAAAGGGTGACTGGCTTCTACGGAAAAAAATAATAATAATAATAATAATAATAATAATAATAATAATAATAATAATAATAATAATAATAATAATAATAATAAGCAGGAGGGACTGACTTCCATCAATCAAGCCTTGGTGAGTAGCGCCACCACTTACTCCAGCTGGGGGTGCAAAATCGAACCGGCAACCCTAGTGCACCCGGGAGGGGAAAGCTCCCCTCTGGTGTCGGTCGTGGGCTTGCTGGGCTAACCACCCACAAGCCCTAACTTCTGGTTCCCGCAGGCAGAAGACAGGGCCCCCACAATCGACCCCATACGGATTGGGGCAAGGTGGTGGGGCCCAACCGGATCGGGCGCCCGTTGACGACGGACGCCATGAACTAGGACGCTTTGAGTGGACAGATGAGCTAAGGGACGACCTTCTGCATTGCTACGAAAGCAGTGAGCCCGCACGAAGGGGATACATGGGGCGAATGCATGTTCTGTGGTGTGCAAGGCATCCAGAGCACAACGCCTTCACGCCACAAAATCTGCGTGATTATGTATCCCACCTTCGTCGCAGGGGCTACGTGAGAGCTGCTCCTCAGCCGGTGAATGAGGTGGCCGAAGGTCCACCGAATGAACCGGTTGAGGATGCAGTCCCCGACGTTCCACCAATACCAGAGGGCCTCAGTACCAGACGGGGGTTACACTACATAAAAGCCCCCGGGCCACAAGACCTGACCAGAGTGGATGAAGAACTTCGTGAAGCGCTTCCAGAACGGGCTGACATCTGGCACATAAACTGTGCCATGTATGCTGCTGCTCAACGCTTTTCTCAGGTGGAGAGGCGTAATACTGCCTCCCCACAGGAGAGAGCGAGGCGGCGCATACAAAAGATGGAAGCCAAGATCCGGTCGGCGAGGCAACACGCATCCCGTATCCAATGTGTGATGGACTATATGGCGGCCAATAGACCGTTCACGCCTAAAGTGCGTCGAATAGCCGCCAACTTAAGACGCGTCCATCACACACTCAATAAGGCAGTGCTGCGAACCACCAAACAGCACTGTCTCGACAGGATACGGATGCTAGCGGTTTGTAAAAAATAACTAGTGAGGCGGGCGAGGGGGCTGGCGGAAAATAAATTCTTCCGCCAAAAGCCCTCGCGCCTTTTCGAACCGCCTCCGCGTGTTGCAGAGAATCCGCCGACTGTAGATCAGGTGGAAAATTTCTGGAAAACGCTTTACGAGGAGAAGCTTCCACTCAACCGAGGCTCTCCGGCCCTTGCACACTTTGAAACCTTCTGTCAAAGGTTTCAACAACCACGGGAAGTGTGCCAACCAATAACCCCAGAAGAGGTTCGAAGAGCTCTCGAGGGCTCTAAGAACTTTGCTGCTCCAGGTCCCGATGGGATAAATAACTTTTGGTGGAAAAAGTTATCGAGCACCCACCACCATTTGGCCAGAATTTTTAATGCCTGGCTAAATGGGGAGCAGCAAATTCCTTCTTGGGTGGTTGAAGGGCGGACAGTGCTGATCCCTAAGAACGGAGATTTGTCCAACCCAAGGAACTACCGACCGATAACCAGATTAAACGCATGTTACAAGGTGTTTACGCGCATCTTGTACATGCGAGTGCTCCACGCAGTTGAACCGGTTTACGAACGGATATATGAGCAACGAGGGTCGAAGAGAGGTGTCGCTGGCTGCAAGGAGAACCTGTTGATTGACAGATGTGTCACGCAGGACTCCGTGCAGTATAAGCGGAACCTCTCCATGGCCTGGATCGACTACCGCAAGGCATTTGATATGACATCACATGAGCTTATTGTTCACTTGCTCCGATGTCTTGCGGTACCCGGTCCCGTAGTGAGATGCATCGAAGAACTGATGCCGCTCTGGAGGACCCGCTTTACTATTACATCGGGTAACGATCGAGTCCAGACGGAGTCCGTAACATTCAGAAGGGGAGTATTTCAGGGAGACTCCCTCAGCCCCCTTCTGTTTTGCATCTCACTACTGCCATTATCCGTTTCGCTCCGGAAAACCCGTGGATACAACTGCGGTACCCCCGGCGATAGGAGGCATAAGGTCACCCATCTGTTTTACATGGATGACCTTAAACTTTATGCCTCCGGAGAGAGGGACCTACACCAGTCCCTCAGGGTGGTACAGGAGTACACGCAGGCTGTCGGTATGGAGTTCGGGTTGGACAAATGTGCACTGGTCCATCTCAAGAGAGGACGATGCGGGAACTACGGAGAGGACGCGCAGCTCGTGGACGGAAGCATCTTACATCATCTAGATTCCGGAGAGTCGTACACTTACTTGGCTGTCGAGCAACGCTCCACCCAAGAAGTGGGTGTAGTGAAAAACGCTCTCCGTGGCAAGTATCAGCACCGACTCAGACAGATCTGGTCTTCAGAGCTGTCGGGGAAGAACAAGGTGTCTGCTACCAACATGCTTGCCGTTCCGATCCTTCTCTACTCCTTTGGAGTAGTGAAATGGACTCAAGAAGAGTTGCGTCAACTCGACGTAGGAACCCGCAGGAAGATGCATCTCAATAGGAGTTTGCATCCTAAATCGTCTGTTCCACGACTATACCTCCCACGACATCGGGGAGGCCGTGGACTCTTGAGTTTGGAGGGTCTCCATAATAGGATGGTTCTGGATGGAGCCTGTAAGGTCATCAGGGGTTCGGATCCCCTCTTCTGCATGGTCCGAGACCATGAAAATGCAGGGGTAAGAGCCTTTCTGTTTAAGGCAGCACAGAGAGCAGCCGATGAACTTGGTCTCTCCTTCGACGTCGAGCGGGTAAATCGCGACTCTGTCACCGAGTTGGAACCTGCTCGGCGAAAAGCCCAAATTAAAGCTGCAGAACACAACAACTTTCTGCAGCTTCACACGGATAAGCCAATGCATGGAGTTTTCTATAAAAATATAGAAAACCTTGGCTTATCCGAAAGGCTGACCTTTGCCTTCTTAAGGTCAGCCGGGCTGAAGTCTGAGACCGAGGGATTCATAATGGCTTGCCAGGATGGTGTATTTAACACCCTCGTCTATCGTAGTCGTGTCATGGGTATAGAGGTCCCTGATGTCAGCTGCAGGGCCTGCCGCAGGGCGCCAGAGATACTTATGCACTTGCTGTCGGCTTGCCCGACATATGCAGTCTCGGCCTATATCCAAAGGCACGACGGAGCATTACGAGTGCTTTACTACCATTTAAGGCACTCGTATGGGATAGACGAAACACCAGTGCTGCCTTACGCTACGGGGGATATTGAGTCCGTTGTGGGAAATGAGAAGTGTCTAATTTATTGGAACTACTCTTTTCCCACCGTCAGGCAAATACAAGCCAACAAGCCTGATGTAGTACTCCTCGACCATCAACTCAAGACAATGTTTGTCGTGGAGTTCTCGGCTCCCGCGGAGAACAACATTGTCTTGAAGGAGGAGGAAAAACGGACAAAATATCGAGATCTGCTCTTCGAACTCCGCAGACTGTATCCAGACCATACTGTTAAGATAGTGGTACTGATTATAGGAGCCCTCGGTGGAACGAGACACACACTGCTTTCGGAACTTAAGATCATACCGGCATGCCGAAACTCGGCAGAGGTCTTAGCCGGCAGAATACAGAAGGCCGTCATTCTCGGTTCATTACGTCTGCTCAGGGCACACGATTCCCGGACCCAGTAGTCACTCACCCCACGGGCGTGGGGAGTGGCTACCGGTACTACCAGCTCCCCTCTGTGAGGGTCAGAGCCACAGAGAAGGGTGACTGGTTTTTAGCTAGATAATAATAATAATAATAATAATAATAATAATAATAATAATGTCTGGAAAAAATAGTATCATAGCACTAAACACCTGAGCGATACCAATACTAACATATACATTCGGAGTAATTCGCTGGTCGAACACAGAGCTCGAAGATCTAATGAGAAAAACCCGCACTGCAATGACTAGCTGTCGAGTACATCATCCCAAAGCAGCTGTAGAACGAATTGTCTTACCGAGATCTATGGGAGGAAGAGGTCTTATTAATATCCTGCAGCTTCATAATAAGCAGTTAATGTCACTGAGAAAGTACTTTGCCGAGAAATCTGAACATTCTATGCTCCACCAAGCTGTCGTTTTAGCCGATAATAACAGTACTCCGCTCGATTTACAACACAATATACCTATAATTGGGCCTCTAACAGCTGAGCCGAGAGACACCGATTTACTGGAAGCTTGGAAGAGGAAAGCTCTCCATGGTCGACACCCGCATGATCTTAGTCAGGAAAATGTAGACAGAAAAGCGTCGAACTACTGGCTGACTCATGGGGAGCTGTTCCCAGAAACGGAGGGTTTTCTCATAGCCATCCAGGACCAAGTAATACGAACGAAAAATTATAGAAAGTATATACTGAAGGAGAACATCCTAAACGACACTTGCAGGCAATGCGCAACTGCTTCAGAAACAATTCAGCATATCACTTCTGGTTGTCGCATACTAGCAGCGACTGACAATACTCACAGGCATAATCAGGTAGCCAAAATACTCCACTCCCAATTGGCCCTAAATCACCAATTGACTAACACAAAGCTACCATACTACGAATATTCACCTAGTGCAGTCCTCGATAACAACAACTATCGGCTTTATTGGGACCGCTCTGTCATTACAGATAGGACTATCTTAGCAAATAGACCAGACATTATTTTAACGGACAAGTCAAAGAAATACACCTACATAATTGACATAGCAATACCAAACACGCATCGGCTACAACAAACCTATGCGGAAAAACTCAATAAATACAGTGAGCTCGCAGAAGAGGTAAAAAAAGTGTGACAACAAGATAAGGTGTTTATCTCTCCCATCATTCTGTCATCAACTGGTGTTATCCCGACAACTGTGAAGAAGAGTCTGGACACAATCGGCATTAACCAACACATTATTGGTCTGATCCAGAAAGCTACAATACTCAGCACCTGTAATATAGTCCGAAAGTTCTTAAATATACCAGTTACATAAATATGCAATATAAGCTTATTATCTTGCCTCATGAGGGGCCGATTATAAGCTAATTCCACTCTAAACGTGAGAAAACTTAAAATGAAATAATAATAATAATAATAATAATAATAATAATAATAATAATAATAATAATAATAATAATAATAATAATAATAATAAATAAGCAGGAGGGGCTGACTTTCATCTATCAAGCCTTTGGTGAGTAGCGCCACCACTTACTCCAGCTGGGGGTGCAAAATCGAACCGGCAGCCCTAGTGCACCCGGGAGGGGAAAGCTCATTCCCCTCTGGTGTCGGTCGTGGGCTTGCTGGGCTAACCACCCACAAGCCCAAATCTCTGGTTCTAGCTGACCAAAGACAGGGCCCCCACGATCGACCCCAAGCGGATAGGGGTCATGGGCAAGGTGGTGGGGCCCAACAGGACGGATTGCCCGATGACGACAACCGCGACGCATATGGACGCTTTGAGTGGACGGACGAGCTGAGGGACGACCTGATGCAGTGCTACGAAAGCAGTGAGCCTGCACGAAGAGGATACATGGCGCGGATGCATGTTCTGTGGTGTGATATCCACCCAGAACATCGCGCTTTCACGAAACAAAACCTTCGTGACTATGTATCTCATCTCCGAAGCAGAGGCTACATCAGAACCGCTTTGAGGCCCGTTGAAGAGGTAGTCGACAGACCGCCCAATCAACCGGTCGAGGAGATGGTTTTAGATGTTCCACCCATACCAGAGGGCATCAGAACCAGAAGGGGGCTGCACCATCAAAAGCCCCCTCGACCACAAGATCTGGTCAGAGTGGACGCAGAACTCAGTGAAGCTATTCCGGAAGGGGCTGATATCTGGCACATTAATTGTGCCGTCTACGACGCCGCGATGCGGCTCTCCCCGGTGGTGAGGCAGGATAATACTACTTCCCCGCAGGAGAGAGCTGAGCGGCGTATAAGAAAGATGGAAGCCAAGATCCGGTCGGCGAGACAATATGCTTCCCGTATTCAGTGTGTGATGGATTACATGGCGGAGAACAGGCCTTTCACGCCAAAAGTGCGGCGAATCGCCGCCAACATAAGGCGAGTCCATCACACGCTTAACGTGGCAGTGCTGCTTACCACCAAGCAACATTGTCTCGACAGAATACGGATGCTAGTGGCTTGCAAAAAGTCGCTAGCAAGGCGGGCGAGGGCAGTAGCGGAAAATAACCTTTTCCGCAAGAAGCCATCTCGCCTGTTCCAACCGCCTGAGCGTATTGTTGAGAATCCGCCGACTGTAGATCAGGTGGAAGACTTCTGGAAGACGCTTTACGAACAAAAGCGTCCACTGAACCGGGATACTCCAGCCCTGGCACACTTTGAAGCCTTTTGCCAAGGGCTTCAACAGCCTCAAGCAGTGTGCCAACCGATAACGACGGAAGAGGTTCGAAGAGCCCTTGAAGGCTCCAAGAACTTTGCTGCTCCTGGACCAGATGGAATCAACAACTTTTGGTGGAAAAAACTTCCGAGCACCCACCGCCATTTAGCCAGAATCTTCACCTCGTGGCTAAATGGAGAGCAGCAAATTCCTTCCTGGATTATCGAGGGGCGAACCGTGCTACTCCCTAAGAACGGAGATTTGGCAGATCCAGCGAACTACAGACCGATAACCTGTTTAAACGCATGTTACAAGATATTCACCCGTATCTTGTACATGCGGGTACTCCAAGCAAGCGGCCCGGTTTACCAACGGATATACGAGCAACGTGGGTCTAAGAAAGGTGTCGCTGGCTGCAAGGAGAACCTGCTTATTGACAGATGTGTCACGCAGGACTCCGTGCAGTATAAGCGGAACCTTTCCATGGCCTGGATCGATTACCGCAAGGCATTTGACATGACATCTCACGAGCTAATTGTTCACTTGCTCCAATGTCTTGCGGTGCCCGGTCCCGTAGTGAGATGCATAGAACAACTCATGCCGCTCTGGAGGACTCGCTTTGCTATAACATCTGGCAATGTCAGAGTCCAAACAGAGCCGGTTATGTTTAAGAGGGGTGTGTTTCAGGGAGACTCCCTTAGCCCCCTTCTATTTTGCATTTCGCTACTGCCTTTATCCGTTGAACTTCGCAAAACCCGTGGTTACAATTGCGGTACCCCCGGAGATAGGAGGCATAAGGTCACCCATCTATTTTACATGGATGACCTTAAACTTTATGCCTCCAGCGAGAGGGATTTACGTCAATCTCTCAGGGTGGTACATGAGTACACTCAGGCTGTCGGAATGGAGTTCGGCTTGGACAAATGTGCACTGGTTCATCTCAAGAGAGGGCGATGCGGTGACTACGGAGATGACGCGCAGCTTGTAGATGGAAGCATCTTGCACCACCTAGATGCCGGAGAGTCGTACACCTATTTGGGTGTTGAGCAACGCTCCACCCAAGAAGTGTCAACAGTGAAAAACGCTCTCCGCGGCAAGTATCAGCACCTCCTCCGGCAGATCTGGTCTTCAGAGCTGTCGGGGAAGAATAAGGTGTCTGCAACTAACATGCTTGCCGTTCCAATCCTCCTACACTCCTTTGGAGTAGTGAAGTGGACACAAGGCGAGCTGCGCCAACTCGATGTAGGAACCCGAAAGATGATGCATCTCAACAGAAGCTTGCATCCAAAATCGTCCGTTCCGCGATTATACCTCTCACGACAACAGGGAGGCCGCGGACTCTTGAGTTTGGAGTATCTACATAGCAGGTCGGCTCTGGATGGAGCTTGCAAGATCATCAAGAGTTCGGATCCCCTTCTCTGCATGGTTCGCGACCATGAAAATGCAGGGATAGGAGCGTTCTTATTTAAGGCAGCACAAAGAGCAGCCGGTGAACTTGGTCTCGACTTCGATACTGGGCGGGTAAACCCGAGCTCTGTCACCGAGCTGGAACCCGCCCAGCTGAAAGCCCATACAAAAGCAGCAGAGCAAAGGAAATTTCTGCAACTGCATAAAGATAAGCCCTTGCATGGAGTCTTCTACAAGAACATTGAAGAGAGGGGCTTATCTGAGAAGCTGACCTTTGCTTTCCTAAGGTCAGCTGGGCTGAAGTCTGAGACCGAAGGGTTCATTATGGCTTGCCAGGATGGTGTCTTTAACACACTCGTCTATCGAAGTCATGTCTTGGGTATAGAGGTCCCTGACGTAAACTGCAGGGCCTGCCGAAGAGCGCCGGAGACACTTATGCACCTGTTGTCGGCATGTCCGACATACGCTGTCTCGGCCTATATTCACAGACATGATGGAGCATTACGTGTGCTGTACTATCATCTGCGGCACACATATGGGATAGACGAGACACCAGTGCTGCCTTACGCTCCGGGAGATATTGAGTCCGTAGTGGGGAATGAGCGGTGTCTAATTTATTGGAACTACTCGTTTCCCACCCTTAGGCAAATACAGGCCAATAAACCTGATGTAGTCCTCCTCGACCACCAACTCAGGACAATGTTTGTTATTGAATTCTCCGCCCCAGGGGAAACAAACATTGTTCTAAAAGAGGAGGAAAAACGGACTAAATATCGAGATCTTCTCTTCGAACTCCGTAGACTCTATCCGGACCACACTGTTAAACTAGTGGTTCTTATCATAGGATGCCTAGGTGGGGTGAGGCGTACACTGCTTTCGGAATTGAAGACGATACCGGCATGCCGAGAGTCGGCAGAAATCTTAGCCGGAAGAATGCAGAAGGCCGTTATCCTTGGTTCGTTACGCCTGCTCAGAGCACACGATTCGCGGACCCAGTGATCACTGACTCTACGGCGTAGGGAGTGGTCACTGGTATTACCAGCGTACCCTCTCTGGTATCGGAGGCAGAGAGAAGGGCGACTGGATTGGAGAAAAAAAAAAAAAATAAAAATAATAATAATAATAATGATAATAATAATATCTTGGGGTCCCTTCGTCTACTTAGGGCACACGATTTAGGTATTTGCAGTCACTAACTCCACAGGTCGTGGAGAGTGGCTGCAAGGAATTCGCCGGCGCGGCTACCGTGAGGTGTCGGAGGCCACGGAAGTCCTGTCCGGCAGCGGGCAAACCGAAAAAAAAAAAAAAAAAAAAAATAATAATAATAATAAGAAGAAGAAGTCTCTCCGCGGCAAGTACAGACGCCTACTCCGAAAGATTTGGTCGTCCGAACTTTCGGGGAAGAATAAGGCGTCTGCCACTAACATGCTTGCCGTTCCTGTTCTGCTCTACTCCTTTGGGGTAGTAAAATGAACGGTAGATGAGCTGCGCCAACTAGACAGAGATACCCGCAAGATGATGAACATCCATAGGAGTATTCATCCTAGATCGTCCGTTCCTCGTGTTTATGTCTCACGTCATCGGGGGGGCCGAGGACTCTTGAGTCTGGAGTGTATGCATGGCAGAGTAGCACTGAGTATGGCATGTAACATCCTCAGGAGCTCGGATCCGCTCCTGCTATTAGTGAGAGTTCATGAAATGGCAGGGGTGGGCGCAGGATTGTTCAAGGCAGCAAAAAGAGCCGCAGATGAACTTGGTCTCGTATTCGACGTCAGACGAGGTGGCCGGCGCGGTGCTGATCCAGATTCAGTCACCGAGCTTCAGCCAAATCGTCTGAAAGCCCAAATAAAAGCTGCCGAACGGGAGAATCTGTTCAGGCAGCATGTCGATAAACCCATGCACGGTGTGTACAATAAGAACATAGAAACACTGGGTTTATCGACTAGGCTGATATTCGCCTTTCTAAGGTCAGCTGGGCTTAAGTTGGAGACCGAGGGATTCATTGTGGCCTGTCAGGATGGTGTAATAAACACCTTGGTCTACCGAAGCCGCGTAATGGGTGTAGAGGACCCTGATATCAACTGCAGGACCTGCCGTCAGGCGCCGGAATCGCTGATGCATTTGCTTTCAGCATGCCCGATATACGCGATTTCGGCCTACATCCACCGCCATAACGCGGCTTTACGTGTGCTATACTACCATCTACGGCACTCGTACGGGGTAGACCAAACACCAGTGCTGCCTTACATCCCCGGAGATATTGAGTCCGTTGTCGAGAACGAGAGGTGCCGAATTTATTGGAACTACTCGTTCCCGACCGTCAGGCTAATTCAAGCCAACAAGCCTGACATAGTCCTCCTCGACCATCAGAACAAAGTGATGTTTGTAATCGAATTCTCAGCACCTGCTGAGACAAACATCGCTTTGAAGGAAGGGGAAAAACGGACCAAATATCGTGATCTCCGGTATGACCTCCAAGTGCTGTACCCAGACTACTCGGTCAAGATGGTCGTCCTAATAATCGGCGTACTCGGAGGGATGAAGTCTTCGCTGCTCTCAGAATTAAAGATCATACCGGCCTGTCAGAATTCGGCAGAATGGTTGGCAGGTCAAATGCAGAAGGCGGTTATCTTGGGGCAGTGGCGCAGCCAGAAAATTTATCTGGGGAGGGGGCAATAGAACCGGCCTCCCCGGAGGATGAGGAAAATTTTTCCGAAAATGGTTGAAAACGGATGTGTATGTAGATTCCTCTATTAGATAATATTGGCATTAATTACAAAATATTTATTTTATGGGATAATTTAGATAATACTTTGTACTGCTTCTTTATTTTTTGGCTCATAGAAGACGGCTTGGGGGGGAGGGGGGCGGGCCCCATGGCTCCCCCCCTGGCTGCGCCCATGTCTCTGCTTAGGGCACACGATTCAGGTGTTTACAGTCACTAACTCCACAGGTCGTGGAGAGTGGCTGTAATGAATTAGCCGGCGCGGCTACCGTGTGGTGTCGGAGGCCACGGAAGCCCTGTCCGGCAGCGGGAAACCGGAAAAAAAAATAAGAATCCGCCGACTGTAGATCAGGTGGAAAACTTCTGGAAAACGCTCTACGGACAGAAGCTCCCACTCAACAGAGACACTCCAACCCTGGCACACTTTGAAGCCTTTTGCCAAAGGTTTCAACAACCAAACGAGGTGTGCCAACCGATAACCCCAGAAGAGGTTCGAAGAGCTCTTAAGGGCTGTAAGAACTTTGCTGCTCCAGGTCCCGATGGGATAAATAACTTTTGGTGGAAAAAGTTTTCCAGTACCCACCACCATTTGGCCAGAATTTTTAATTCATGTCTAAATGGAGAGCAGCAAATTCCTTCTTGGGTTGTCAAGGGGCGGACAGTGCTGATCCCGAAGAACGGAGATTTGTCTAACCCAAATAATAACCGGCCGATAACTTGCTTAAACGCATGCTACAAGTTGTTTACACGCATCTTGTACATGCGGGTGCTCCAAGCAGTTGAACGGGTTTACGAACGGGTATATGAGCAACGAGGGTCAAAGAGAGGTGTCGCTGGCTGCAAGGAGAACCTGCTGATCGACAGATGTATCACGCAGGACTCCGTGCAGTATAAGCGTAACCTCTCTATGGCCTGGATCGATTACCGCAAAGCATTTGATATGACATCCCATGAGCTTATTGTCCACTTGCTCAGATGTCTTGCGGTGCCCGGTCCCGTAGTGAGATGTATCGAAGAACTCATGCCGCTCTGGAGGACTCGCTTTACCATAACATCAGGTAATAGCAGAGTCCAGACAGAGCCGGTATTGTTCAGAAGGGGAGTATTTCAGGGAGATTCCCTAAGCCCCCTTCTGTTTTGCATCTCACTACTACCATTATCCGTTTCGCTTCGAAATACCCGTGGATACAACTGCGGTACCCCCGGCGACAGGAGCCATTAGGTCACCCATCTGTTTTACATGGATGACCTTAAACTTTATGCCTCCGGAGAGAGGGATTTACGCCAGTCCCTCAGGGTGATACAGGAGTACACGCAGGCTGTCGGCATGGAATTTGGGTTGGACAAGTATGCACAAGTCCACCTCAAGAGAGGACGATGTGGTGATTACGGAGAGGATGCGCAGCTTGTGGACGGAAGCATCTTAATCATTTAGATGCCGGAGAGTCGTACACTTACTTGGGTGTCGAGCAACGCTCCACTCAAGAAGTGAGTGTAGTAAAAAACGCTCTCCGCGGCAAGTATCAGCACCTACTCCGACAGATCTGGTCTTCAGAACTGCCGGGGAAGAACAAGGTGTCTGCTACCAATATGCTTGCCGTTCCGATCCTCCTCTACCCCTTCGGAGTAATTAAATGGAATCGAGAGGAGCTGCGACAACTCGATGTAGGAACCCGAAAAAAGATGCATCTCTATAGGAGTTTGCACCCTAAATCGTCCGTTCCACGGTTATATCTCCCACGACATCGGGAAGGCCGTGAACTCTTGAGTTTGGAGAGTCTCCATAACAGAATGGTTCTGGATGGAGCCTGTAAGGTCATAAGGAGTTCGGATCCCCTCCTCTGCATGGTCCGAGACCATGAAAGTGCAGGAGTAGGAGCCTTTTTGTTTAAGGCAGCACGCAGAGCCGCCGATGAACTCGGTCTGGTCTTCGACGCTGAGCGGGTTAACCAAGACTCTATCACCGAGTTGGAACCTGCTCGGCAAAAAGCCCAAGTCAAAGCTGCTGAAATTGATCTATTTCTGCAGCGACACTCGGATAAGCCATTGCACGTCGTCTTTTATAAAAATATAGAAGACCGCGGCTTATCCGAAAGGCTGACCTTTGCTTTCTTAAGGTCAGCCGGGCTGAAGTCTGAGACCGAGGGATTCATAATGGCGTGCCAGGATGGTGTATTCAACACACTCGTCTATCGAAGTCGTGTCATGGGTATAAAGGTCCCTGATGTCAGCTGCAGGACCTGCCACAGGGCGCCGGAGACATTAATGCATTTGCTGTCGGCTTGTCCAGTATATGCAGTCTCGGCCTATATCTAGAGGCACGACGCAGCATTACGAGTGCTTTATTATCACTTAAGGCACTCGTATGGGATAGACAAGACACCAGTGCTGCCTTACGCTCCGGGGGATATTGAGTCCGTTGTGGGAAATGAGAAGTGTCTAATTTATTGGAACTACTCGTTTCCCACCGTCAGGCAAATACAAGCTAATAAGCCTGACATGGTCCTCCTCGACCACCAACTCAAGACAATGTTTGTCGTGGAGTTCTCGGCTCCCGCGGAGAATAACATTGTCTTGAAGGAGGAGGAAAAACGGACGAAATATCGAGATTTGCTCTTCGAGCTCCGCAGGCTTTACTCTGGCCATACTGTTAAGCTAGTGGTCCTGATCATAGGAGCCCTCGGTGGAACGAGACACACACTGCTTTCAGAACTAAAGATCATACCGGCATGCCGAAATTCGGCAGATATCTTAGCCAGCAGGATGCAGAAGGCCATTGTCCTCGGCTCATTACGTCTACTCAGGGCACACGATTCTCGGACCCAGTAGTCACTCACCCCACGGACGTGGGGAGTGGCTGCCGGTACTACCAGCTCCCCTCTGTGAGTGTCAGAGCCACAGAGTATAAAGGGTGACTGGCTTTTATAAACTAAAATAATAATAATAATAATAATAATGATAATAATATATATATATATATATATATATATATATATATATATATATATATATATATATATATATATATATATTATAGTAAGTAAGTAAGTAAGTAAGTAAATATCTTTATTCTGTAATTACCGACTGGTATAGAACGAGTCAAATACAAAGAAAAAAATAAATAGTGTATACATAATTTGTAAATAAAAAATTAGTTAGTCAACACAACAAAAAAGAAAATACATATATATACACATATATATATATATATATATATATATACATATGTACATATATATATAACAAATACATAACGAATATATAATATAAATTAACACAATATAGTAATGAGAACAAACAACACATATTAATACAATAGAATCTATGCAAAAAATGAATAAGGGTTAAATCAAGTTATCGGATAAATATTCATTTACAGAATAATATGTTTTTGTTGATAGTAGAGCTTTTAACTTTTTTTTAAATACATTTTTATGCAGCATTTTTAAAGAGTTTGGTAATTTGTTGTAAACTTTAATTAGCTGTCCAACAACGCTATTTTGGACAAAAGTAAAGCGAGTTTTGATGGGTTTTAACATATTTTTATGTCGTGTATTACATGTATGTCCTATTTCATGTTTGACGAAAAATTCATAATTTTCCTTTACAAAACAAGCACTTTCAAGTATATACAATGATGGAAGAGTAAGTAAGTTTTTTTCAGCAAAGATGGATTTACATGAGTCAGTTTGCTTGAGATTGTATATACTTCTTATGCATCTTTTTTGAAGGATAAAAATACGAACAGCATCAGATGTATTACCCCAAAAGATAATACCATATCTTATTTTAGAGTTCACATATGCATGATAAGCAATCAAACATGTGCTTTCATCAGTTAACTGTGACAACACTTTCAAAGCATAGCAAAAGGAGCTCACTTTTGGGGCCAAATAATTTATGTGCTCTTTAAAAGTAATTCTACTATCAATCATGATTCCTAAGAATTTTGTGTAAAAAGATGAGGTAATTTCCCCATTGTCTAAATGAATTTTTATGATCTCTTCTGGAGTGGTGGAAAATTTTATCATTTTTGTTTTGTCTACATTTAGCTTTAAATAGTTTTGATCGTAGTAAGACTGTACAACATTCACTGTATTTTTAACAGATTGTTCGAGATTTTGTCTGGTTGTTTCTTTGATAGAAAGAGTGTTATCATCAGCAAACATGACTACTTTTTGATTGAGATTTTCTGGGAGGTTATTAATGTATAATAAAAAGAGTAGAGGTCCCAGGATGCTACCCTGAGGAACCCCCCTCTTCACGTACTCCCAGTTTGACGTTATTGTTTTTCCAGTATATTCGTCTTTTACATGCATACACTGCCTTCTGTTTGTGAGATAAGATTTAATTAGCATATGACTGGTGCCACGAAAACCATACTTTTCCAATCTAGTAAGTAAGTGAACATGATCGATACTGTCAAATGCTTTTGACAAGTCTAAAAAGATACCTACTATTTGTTTGCCGGAATTCAATGCATCAATAACATCCTCGATGAACTGAAAGACTGCTCTAATAGTGGATCTTCCCTTTATATAACCATTTTGAGCATCACAGAGAATATCATATTTTTCTAGATAATTCATTATCCTTTTATATATAATTTTTTCTATTATTTTTGAAATATTTGATAGAAGTGCAATTGGCCTCAAATTTTCTAGGTCATTTTGTTTGTCGCTTTTTAGGACAGGTAATATAAAGGCATCCTTCAGGTCATCTGGAAATATTCCAGTCTCAAAGCTCAAGTTAATGATGAATGAAAGAGGTTCTGCTATAACAGAGGCGCAATATTTTAAAAGTTTAACAGATATATCATCAGGTCCTACAGAGTTGGTATTTTTAAGATCAAGTATAGCCTCGTATACCTCTGTTTCATCAGTAGGACCAAAAAACAGACTATTCTCGCAGGAAGTGGTTGTAAATTCTCGGTCACAATTTTGATTGAATTTAAAAGTTTCACAGATGTTTATAAAGTGTTCATTTAAGTACTGGAGAGTTTCCTCTGCATTCCACTTTTTACTGTCCATTATATCTCTCATACGAAACCTGCTATTACCGTAGTTTGCTTCTGTTGTTTGTTTAACCACTGACCACACTGCCTTAGTTTTATTTGATGCATTTTTTACAAAATTTGAATTGTTTAGCTTTTTTGATTTTTTAACCAGGTCATTTAATTCCCTGCAGCAATTTATATAGAGATTTTTATCTACCTTATTTTCATACATGTACCGTTTTTGTCTGCTTTTACATCTTATTTCGTCAGTTAACCATGGCTTTGGTATATTTACCAGTGATTGTACTTTATGAAGTTTTTTTGGACAATCTAAGTTGTATAAATATATAATTTCCGAGTAAAATATTGATAGTGCTGTGTTTACGTTATTGACTTTTAGTAGTTTAGCTTTCATATTAGATTGTTGCAGGGCAGTATAAATGTTTTTTAGTCTAGCGTCCGTTATTTTACGATATTCTGCATATATCATTGTATTTTGATACAAAATTTTAGTAGAAAATGTCATATGTTGTGCGTAATGATCTGATAATGCTAAGTTTAGAACTGTTGCTGTGTGACTGTGAATATTGGTAAATATATTATCTATTAAAGTTGCACTGTCTCCGGCAACACGAGTAGGTTCTTTAATGGTAGACTTCAGATTAAATGATTTTAAAATGTTTGAGAAATAAATAACATTCTTGTTCCTAGTGTCTAACATATTGATATTGAAATCTCCGCATAGTATTATTTTTTTCCTAATTTTACAAGTCATTAAAATATCTTCAAGAATTTTAAAGAAGTTGTCAATGTTTCCGTTAGGAGACCTATAGATATTAATAATAATGAGTGACAAGCTAGGTACCTCAATCCCAGTGCATTCTAAATCTAATTCATTACTTTTAAATTTTATGTCATTTCTGGCTAAGTAGTTTATGTCTTTCTTTAGAAAAATACAAGAACCGCCTCGCACATGATTAGTTCTAGAATAACTAGAAACTAAATTGTATCCCTCAATATTAACAAACTTGTCTTCACCACTCGATAAGAAATGTTCTGTAAATGCTAAGCAATCTATATCACGATTCTTACCATTATTGTTCATATGTAAACAAATATTTATATTATTAAGTTTATGCTTTATACCTTGTATGTTTTGATGTAAAATACAAAACTTGTCATTCTTTAGACACTTTTCTTTAATAATTACCTCATCTTTTACGTCATAAGTGTTAGTTGGGATAGTCTTGGATATAAAAAATTGTTATTATTATTATTATTTTGGTTATGCACATAAATGATATCATCTTTTTCCTTTGAACTAATTTCTTCATTTTTTAACATTTCGATTTCCTCTCTGAGTGTCAAATTACCTCTAGTATTATCGTGCACTGGGGCATCTTCTATATTTATTGTTTCCATTGCTATGTTAGGTATAGCTTCTCTTAATATTTCTCCTTCTTGATCCGTTTTATTCTTAAATACATTTTCTGTATTGATATGAATCAAGGGTTTATTTGGCCTCATTTTTCCTTTTATGATTTTTGAGAGACCTACAGCTACTGTTTCTAGATTAAACATATAATCCTCTTGATTTACTTCATAATATGTTATATTACCTTCAGCAATTCGATTCAGCTTTGAAATATACATGTTTAGTTTAATGTTATATTCATATATTTTTTTATTCATAACAATACTTTTTGTATAGGGAACAGATACAAATATTATATTTGAACTGCAACACTGTTTGAGTTTTTGATTTATTAGTTTAAAAGAAGGAAATTGTTTGTGATGAAAATCATTTTTTCCTGCCATTATTAATATATAATCATCCTGTTTGAAGTCTTTGGAAAGAATTTCTACGTTTTCAATAACTGCATTTAATGTGGCATAAGGCTTTGTAATAGATATTACGTTAGATCCCTTACACTTAAGCCTCATTTTTTGGCTGAGACCCTTGCCTAGTTCATCCGATAATAGAAGTATTTTCTTGTATTTTTTGACAGTTTTTACTAATATGTTGGTGTTATTGGGGCTGTTTATGTGGCCAGTATTGATCTTATTTTGTTCCATTTGCTGAAAGCTTTCATGATTTTTTTGCGGTTCAAGCAGTATTAAATGATTTTCGGGTACTATTCTTCTATGTATATTTTTATCCCTCTGGATTTCTACACCACTGGCTATTATCTCTGTGTTCGTAAATTGAGTTTTTTTCTGGACTTTGTCAGTTTGGGTGTCTACTGTTTTTGTTTCTATATTCTTTTTGTCCAATTTCTTATGCAGACCTCTTATCTCTTGCATTAA
Organism: Rutpela maculata; assembly: GCA_936432065.2. NCBI lineage: Eukaryota > Metazoa > Arthropoda > Insecta > Coleoptera > Cerambycidae > Rutpela > Rutpela maculata. The sequence continues at coordinate 120,846,899 of OW386285.2, forward strand.
TTCTTCTATAGTTTTTTGTTGTTCTTGAATGACATTATTTAAATTATTTTCCATTTCTAGGGCTTCCTGTGCCATTGTTTCATAGTCCTTTTTTTGTTTGAGTAAGTGACAATTTATCATTTGATTGTCTTCATGTAGATCGCTTACTGTTTTTTCTAAAATACTAAGCTCTTGATTTTCAATGGTCCAGTCACTATCTCCCTGACAGCATATTATTTTATTTTCTGTTAAAAAAGTGAAGTCTGATTTATCACGCAAAATACAACTCTTATGAAAAACACTTAAGCATTTTGTGCAGATAAAGTTTGTAAATGTTTTGGTTTTACAGCACTTAAAGTTAGAACTTCCTGAGCTCATGATTTCACACACAACTTAAGAACTAGTAAACCGAAAAGTTCGTTGCTGCGGATGACACCGATTTATTAATAGTACAAACTGCTGTATATATATATATATATATATATATATATATATATATATATATATATATATATATATATATATATATATATATATATATATATATATATATATATATATATATATATATATATATATATATATATATATATATATATATATATATATATATATATATATGTTAGATCACGATTCACATGAATGACTCTTTAAAAAAGATTTATTTATTTAATGGAGCCAACGTTGGCTCTTGGAGAAGGAATATAATAATAAATTAGAAGTGTTGCATTCTAACTGAGTTTAATAACTGATTCAACAAAGCGTGTTTAGTCATATTTATAACATACAGAATCTGAGTAAGCAAAATATAGAACAAAGGAATTGCAGTTCTGCAGTCTGCACAAGTTATGAGAAACAAAGGTGTAATATGATATCTTGAAGATAAGCAATTAATAAGAGAAGTCGTTATCATGTAATAGGATATGCCTGTGAAGGTTTGTTACGACTAAGTCTTGGTAATAAGCGTATAATTTTATATAACAACTTCCCCCTTAATAAAAAAGTTGATGTTATGCAGCAACTTTTGAAAATTGTTAAAACGTTAAATGAATATAATGCAAAAATAAATTGAAACAATGTTGAATGAATACAAAGCAAAATAATAAAATAATGTAAAAGTTAAAATTGGTAAGCGATAATAAAACATTACATAACGTAATAAGGATAAAATACAATAGTCTAAATTAATAGACAAGGGTAAAACTCCACATGAAAGTCTATGTTAACTCGATGTCCTCTTCTTCTTGAGGTCTAATACCGGGTCGCTTTCTAGGAAATTTGGTAAATACTCTGCTTCGCTCTGAAGGAGGTGAAGGAGGGTTATCCGTTGAGGGTTGGATTCGCAATGCTCCACATCTTCTTCTTCTGCATTTACAAGTTATGTAAAGTAGAACTAATAGGATGATGAGAATGATTATGAAGTATGTGAACCAAGATACATGTTTGGTCACAAAAGGTTCGTTTATGAGGTCATCTAGGTCTTTGGAATATTGCTCTAGTTTGTTTTTAGCAATATCTAAATCTTCTACGTCGAGACTGTTTAACTTAAGCGGTTTTAATTTTGGAATTTCGATTTTGTGGGGCATGTGATTGCAGCATTCAAAAGGAATTTGGATTGGATGTGAATTGTCCTTAATTTCGGAAAAGTCTTTAGCACTGGCTTGTATTCGAGTAATGCCTGCATAGGCGTAACATCCTGGTTGTAGTTTTATGATGGAATTTTTGTTAATTAGCTCTGTTATGGATTCTCTCTTCGGGCAGTTGATGGTAATGTGAAGTGGTTCGGAATTAATTACTAGCCATGTGTTGTCTTCAAGTTCTTGGACGTTGTATCCTTGACTAATGATGAAGGAAGTTTGACAATTTTCTGGGAGTTTCGGCAATGGTTTTAATATTCTAGCTTCACAAATGGCATTTTGGTCGATAGGATATGCAAACAGGTTCGAACATAGTTTGGTTCCAAAATAAAGTGGTTTGCATTCTTTCAAATTTTGTATAGGTATGTACATTAAAGAATCATCGTCTCTCGCGATAAACTTTTGTGAAATAGATAAAAAGTGATGTAGACCAGTTCTGTTATCAAGTATAGGTATAGGGTACAGACGAAAGGTGTTGTAATTTTGAGGTTCAATGAGAGGTATTGTTAAAACAAATATTAAGTTAGAATCTAGTTGAAAAGCTTTTAGTTCAATAATATCCAGATATTGAGCAACTGCTGATAGTTTAATTGGAAGAGGTAAATTGTTCCTTCGCAAACTCTGTGAAATCTCTTGTAACGCCGTTACTAAGTGATCAGGTGTTATGATTGATGAATGAATAATTCCTAATCTGGCGAATGTTATTGAATTTAAAATATCGTTTAGATTGTCTTCGATATACAAATAGCTGGCCATTAGTTGTTCGGAAGGTACAGAAATTTTAGTTTTATTTCGGCAGCTTGGATCGTTTGAGTCATGGTTTGAATTGTGTGCTCGATTTCTTTGATATCTTTGTTAAATGTTTCCTCATCAATTTGTAATTTTTGTATAGTTGAGTTGAAATTTTTGATAACAGAAGTTGTAACTGAGATTTGATTTTTGATTAAGTTTTCTAATTGATGTTCGTCTTTATTTAATTTATTTATACAGTTAGTGTAGTACTCGCCATCTTCGGCGTCTAAGTTTCCGGTAATTGATTTGAATATTGTTCCGAAACCGTTAAGTATTCCGCGTTTATATCTCTTTGTGTCTGAGAAGACTTCGTCAAATTTCGTTTTTATTGAACTAGCTATTTGCATTAAAAGGTTAAACTCTGTTTTGACTTCGCTTCTAAACAGGATTGATTTTTGGTCAGCACCATCGAGGGTGTTCAAGATTCTGTCTAAATTATTTTGATTTTTGTCAAAAGCTAGTTTGAGGGATGAAATATTTTTATGCACTAGCAGAGTCCATTTGTCATTTGTCACCACGATGTCCGTGTCTTGGTGATAGTATACACCAACAGTGTTATTGATCGGGGTAATTTTGTATTGACAGAGTGCTGATCCGAACAGCAGGAAAAACCTGAAAATAAATTTAATTTTCAGTATATGGTTTCATTCTATCAAAATTTACTTTAGTTTCTTGTTTTATTTCGAGATTTAATAGAGTAGCAGAATTTTGAAAAATTTCTTTTATTTTAAAGGGACCGTTAAATTTATTTTGTAGTTTGTTCTTAATTTGTGATTCTTTTACATAAACTAAGTCACCTATTTTGTACTCAGATCGTTTCTGGGGAACATTTCTGTCAAAGCGAATTTTCGCTTTCTCCTTTTGGGCTTGTGTTCGATTACGGGCTATTTTATAATAGTGGGATATTCTATTGTTCAAATCTCTGACATATTTAGTTATTAGTTCTTTCTGGTTATATAAGGTTTCAGGTGGTCTGTTAGACGTATGTCCAAATATAAGTTCATATGGAGTAAAACCATGTGTCTTATTGACCGAATTGTTGTAGCATATTACCGCATATGGTAAAATCGTGAAAGGATGTTCGTTTGGGTTTTCAGTTTTGTGGATTCTTATCATTTCGGCTAAAGTAGCATGAAATCTTTCTATGGATCCGTTCGATTGGGGATGTCCTACGATTGAATAAGTTAATTTTATGTCGTAGAGGGTGCAGAGATCTTTGAGCAAGCGGTTGTCAAATTCGCCACCGTAATCGCAATGGATTCTTAATGGGGTACCATAATGTTGGAAATATAACAACAAAGTGTTTACGACAGATTTTGCGGATTTATCCGGGACTGCATATGCTTGCGTGAATTTAGTTAATTCGTCGCGAATGGTTAAAGCGTAATTTCGAGTAGGGAATTCAAATAAATCGATATTGATTCTTTCGAATGATGTTCTTGGGGTTTCTGTGACTAGTAGATGGTTATTAAGATTTTTCCGGCATACTTTAGTCTTTTGGCAAGTTTCGCAATTTTTTATAAAATTTTCAACGTCTTTAGTTGGACCTTGCCAAGTGTATTTTTCTCTAATTCTTCGAATCGTTTCATTTATTCCGCGGTGTAGATTATTTCTACCAAAATGATTTTGCTCCAATATAATTGGAATTTCATCTTCGTCGGCAGTTCTGACGATGTCTTGACAAATTACTACTTTTAAGTCTTTTCCCGCAAAAATGAATGATAGGATTTCAAGAATGGGGAGGTCTAAGTTATTTTCGAAAAAGTATGTTTTAGAGAGATCTAGGACATCTTGATTTTTAAATAATACCGGAAATAGATGTTCAATTACAGATTCGATATCAAAAGTTAGAGGGATGATAAAATATCTCCTATGTCTGACTGTTTTGCTCGATACAATATTGATTTTATCGTTATGAAATTCGGGGTTTTCTTCGAATATGTCCTCGATAATTTTATGATGGAGGTCTTGTAGGTTATTTTGTTGGAAGAAAGTTATAATATCTTTGTGTTCTCGATACAAAAGTTGTTTGTTCGAGGCTTTGATTTTCGAATAGTCAATTAAAGATGTTGTCTTATATAAATTGGCGAAAGTTTCAAATTCTTGGGAAACTTGTTCGTTAGTGATTTCGTCATTATCGTCTGGGTTTTCGTCGTCGTCTGACTCTTCGTCATTCGCGGCTAGAACCTTTGAATAGAATTTGGAACATTCGTAAAAATGATTAATTTTGATTCTGGAAAGTGCGTCCGCATTCTTATTGATTTTGCCGGGTTTATAAATTATTTCGTAATCGTACTCTTCTAATTTGAGTCGCCAACGGGCAAGTCTACTTCCTGGGTCTTTTATAGAGAATAACCAGGTGAGTGGTCTGTGGTCGGTTACAAGCTTGAACTTTCTACCGTACAGATAGGGTCTAAAGTGCTTTACACTCCATACTATGGATAAAAGCTCGCGTTCAATCGTTGAATACTTAGTTTCTGCACTGCACAAGGTTCTAGAAGCATAGGCAATGGGTAAATCTTTGCCAATAGGCCCCTGGCTCAGCACCGAGCCGACGGCAAATGCGCTCGCATCAGTGGTTAGGACGAAAGGTTCATCAAAGTTAGGGTAGATTAATATCGGAGTTGTCGTTAATGTTTGTTTCAAATTTTGAAAAGAATTTATACAATCATTATCGAAGAGAAATGGTATGTCTTTTTGTAGTAGTTTTGTTAAAGGCTTGGTAATCTTGGAGAAATTGGGGATAAAGCGCCTGTAATATCCGGCTAAGCCTAGAAATGATTTAATTTCTTTTTGATTTTTTGGTTGAGGGAAATTTAGAATAGCGTCCATTTTCGAAGGATTCGGTTTTACGCCGTCTTTTGTAATGAGATGTCCTAGATAAGCGACTTCCTTGCGGAGAAACTCGCATTTGTCGGGTTGAATTTTTAGATTGGCTTTCTGTAATCGTTTGAAAACTTCCGTTAATCGAGAAATATGCTCGTGAATAGTAGGGGAGTAAACAATAATATCGTCCATATAGACGAGACATCGTTCATTTTGGATACCTAATAAAATGTTATCCATCACTCTTTGAAATGTTAATGGAGCATTCTTAAGTCCAAAAGGCATTCTTACGAATTCAAAATGACCATTTTCAACTGTGAAAGCAGTTTTTTGAATATCTTTCGCATCAATCTCGATTTGGTGAAATCCGGAGGCTAAGTCCAAAGTTGTAAAATATTGACATTTGCCTAATTGATCGAGGAGGTCGGAAATATTGGGTAGCGGGTATTTATCGTCGATAGTCAGTTCGTTGAGTTTTCTGTAGTCCACTGCAACTCGCCATTTTTGTTTACCGGAGGCGTCGAGTTTTTTAGGTACAACCCAAACCGGAGAGGACCAAGGAGAAATCGAAGGTCTAATGATGCCTTGATCGAGCATATTAGATACTTGTGTTTTGACTTCCTCTTTATGGATATGAGGGTAGCGATATGACTTTGTGAAAACCGGTTTTGAATCGTTCGTGTCAATGGAATGCTTAATTTCGTTAGTACAAGTTAAATTGTCTCCTTCCAAATAGAATATATCTTGAAAGTCTAAACAAAGCTGCGTTACTATTTCGGCCTCTTCTTCGTTTAGATGATCCAAGCGCAATTCGTTCCTAATTTCGAAGGATCTGTCCGTCTGTAGGTGTGACTCAGAATTTTGAGTGTTTAAATTGAAAATTGATTTGAATTTTTGTACTGGCTCTAGTTTTATGTTAGAAAAATTTACCGTTTTTGGTATTGCATTCGCGTTTATAATTGAGGTTAAAAATTCTCCATTGTTATCGATTTTGACAATAGCATTTGGTAAGCGTACTTTCTCGTTTTCCTGGGCTAACAGTATAGCTTCGGTATTTTGCAAATTACATTTTAATTTACAGATTTTTTCCATGCGAGGTTCGATAGAAATTAAATTTTTGATGTTGCTTAAATTTGGGTTTTGGTTTCTGATATTACTAGTTGGTTGTACAGGTAAATTTACTGTAGTTTCTTCCGTGACTTTAAATAATGGTACGTTTTTAAAATTCGTGACTAATTGTTTGTTTTTAAAGTCTACTTGGCATTCGTAATGTTCTAGAAAATCTGCGCCTAGTAGTCCATCAAAATCTATATCTAGATTATAGATATAAACTTTGTGTGACTCATCTGAAAAGGGGATGAGAACAGATTCGTTGATATAAATTTTTTGATCAGTAATGCCCTGTATAATTACATTTTCAGGAGATCTACGTCTATAATTTTCAGCTGTTTTAGGTTTAAAAATTGAAATTCCTGCACCTGTGTCTATCAAAATTTTAAATTTGCCGGTTGCGTCTTTGATGTAATAAAGATTTTTTGAATTTACGTTTAATAAGGTGTGAGAAAGCGTATTTACATGAACGTTTGTTCTGGGAAGTTCAGCATTGGATCGAAACTGTCGTTGAGATTCATTGTTTGTATTTGGTTTGAAATTTGGTCGAATTGGTCTATTTGTTGTGTTGGAGTATCCGCGGGGTACTCCGGATCTAAGCGAAAATCCTGAGGATTAGCAGTATAATCCTCCTGTAGTGTTTGAGAATTAGCAGTATAATTCTCGTACTGCTCATATTGAGAATTAGCCGTATAATTATCTGAAAAGTTTTGAGCGTTGCCTGAATCGTAATTTTCATAACTATCACTTACGTTTTGATAATCGGGTGAGTAGTCATTATATTGATTATAGTTACATTAATTGTCATAATTGTCATAGGGTTCGTAATTCAAATGATGAGCTTTTTGCTGGTTAAAGCGATTAAAATTTGGGTTAGGTTGGATAGCTGATGGTCGCTGTTGCATACAATTAGAGTTCGGCCTTATGGCTGAGGGCCTGTTTTGCTGTGATTGATTTGGCTGATTATTTTGAAGGAATGTCCTCTGACCAAATTGATTACTCGGTTGTGCGAAGTTTTGATGCGAACAATTTTGGGAGTTTGGATTTCCTTGGAAACTTGGTCTCTGGAAGTTTTGAGACTGTTGCCTCGTGCGGCATTCGCTTATTACATGTCCATTCCGTTTACAGAAGGAACAGAATTTTTGTTGCAAATTGGGACCCTGTGGTCGCTTTTGTTGAATTACTGGGTTTTTGACCGGACTATTTTTTGGGAATTTTTGTTGTTCAAAATAAGAGAGTTGTAGCTCTCTACGGATTCTAATAATTGCGTTCATTATAGTTGGAGGGTTACTGGCACGTATTATTCTGCCTAGATTTGGTTCTAGACCCGTTAACAAATTATTTAATGTCATAGTTTCGATCAAGTTTGTTTGCGCGGTTCTTTGCTCTGGAGTTAAATTTTGTTTTTGCACTGCAGCGTGCATTTTCGCATTGTGCGTTTGTAGACGCGAAACAAATGTTATTGCAGATTCACCAGGCAATTGATGAATTCGTTGTAGGTCTTGAATAAGAGCTGTTAAATCTCTAGAGCCACCAAAGTGGGTTTCTAGAAGTGCTTTAATTTCTGGTCATGTGGCAGGGTTGCGCGAATTTATAAGTTCGGCAGCTTTACCTTTCAGTTTATTTTTGATATGCACTGTTAACAAGATTTTCTGGTCATGAATTGCCATGCGTTGGGCACACTGACATGAGTTTAAGAAAGTTTGGAGGTTGATGGCGTTACCATCAAATTCAGGTATTAAAGAAAATATTTCAGAGAGCTTGTAAGGCTCAATTTGCTCTGGTTGTTGTTGTTGTAGTTGTTGTTGTTGTTGTTGTTGTTGTTGTTGTTGTTGTTGTTGTTGTTGTTGTTGTTGTTGTTGTTGTTGTTGTTGTTGTTGTTGTTGTTGTTGTTGTTGTTGTTGTTGTTGTTGTTCGACTGATGCCGGTACTATTGGTTGAGCTGTCTCTGGTTGAGCTCTGTCTGGCATTTTGCTTTTTTGTTTGGAAATTTTTTGAACTAAAATTAGTTGCGTATCAGCAGTATGATACGGAAATTAAATTAAAATAGTTTGTTATGTTGCGTACGTTAATAAATTGTGTATTAACTGTATAATACACAGTCGTTTCGTGAATACGAAAATAAATAACTTAAAATTAGAATTGTTGCGTTGTAGCTTGTAAAGGATTTGTTTGATAACAGAATTGGCTTTGTTTGCCGAGTGTATTAGCGGTATAATACACGTAAATAATTGTGAGAAATAATAATTGTAAAATGAAATAAAATAACGAGATGATTCTTAAAAATGACTTACATTAATTTCATCTCCATGAGTAGGTTCTTCGTCCGTCAAGGGATTGGGATCCGCCACCACCAGTGAGGAAGGTCTCTTTGTTCTCGTAGATGTACACGCACTAGTTAGGCACCTTCTGCAGATGTTCTCCTTGTTCTCTTACGCTTTACTACCAGTTAGGCTTCTTGTTCTGATGATGTTTACGGATCCTACCGACTGCGCCAATGTTAGATCACGGTTCACATGAATGACTTTTTAAAAAAGATTTATTTATTTAATGGAGCCAACGTTGGCTCTTGGAGAAGGAATATAATAATAAATTAGAAGTGTTGCATTCTAACTGAGTTTAATAACTGATTCAACAAAGCGTGTTTAGTCATATTTATAACATACAGAATCTGAGTAAGCAAAATATAGAACAAAGGAATTGCAGTTCTGCAGTCTGCACAAGTTATGAGAAACAAATGTGTAATATGATATCTTGAAGATAAGCAATTAATAAGAGAAGTCGTTATCATGTAATATGATATGCCTGTGAAGGTTTGTTACGACTAAGTCTTGGTAATAAGCGTATAATTTTATATAACATGTATATATATATATATATATATATATATATATATATATATATATATATATATATTATTTCTTCTTATATATATATATATATATATATATATATATATATATATTCTTATTTCTTATTGCAAATTATCTAAAGTTGGCATGGATCAATATATTAGGGATTTTAATTTGAACACTGTTGAAACATTTACCTTAGCAAATTGCATGGAAGCAAAAACAGTTTTGAATGTAAATGAACATTTAAAAAATTTTAAAATACTACATAACAATATTCGTAGTCTAAATAAAAACCTGGATGAATTTAAAATACTACTATACAACTTGGAAATAGGCTTTGATTGTCTTATTTTAACGGAAACCTGGAAACTTGAAGACCCAAATCTTTTTAATATAAATGGCTATGATATGATATACAACTCAGGAGATCTAAATCAAAATGATGGGGTTGTAGCATACGTCAAATCTGATCTAAACTATAACTATGAAATCAAACAAATAAATAATATAAAACTACTACAAATTGTGATAAATATTGATAAACATACAAATTTTAACATAACTTCCATTTACCGTTCTCCATCAACTGACCTTTATGATTTTAATGTACATTTGCAAAATTACTTTCAGTCCCTAAACTTTGAGCAGAAAGATTACTATATATTTGTAGGCGATTTAAATATAGATATTTTGAAAATAAACGAGTCTTCAAGTGGATACATTGATGTATTAAGTGAATTTGGCTTTATTTCCACAATAAATAGTGCAACCAGAATCGATAAAAACCATAAATCATGTATTGATCACATCTTCATTAAAACTAAAGATAATAATACAGACTCTTTAATACCACATAATAGAAACCGATGTTACTGACCATTTTACAACAATATTACAAGTTGTCCTAAAACATAGCACATCAAATAAAACCAGTCAACAAAGCAATCAGCGAACATGTAATAAAATTATTGATGAAAATAAGTTAAAAATAAAGTTAAGTATTACGAGCTGGGATTCTGTGTACTTTGCCCCAAACATTGATTCCTCAGTAATTAACTTTATCGAAATTATAAACCAGGCAGTGAATGATTGTAGTACTACAAGAAAATATAAAAGAAAATATACTAAACAAACAAAATGGATCACAAATGCTATATTAAAGTCCGTAAACAAAAAAAACCAAATGGCAAAAAAACTAAAAAAAGACCCAAATAATCATGAATTAAAAACTCAGTATAAAAATTACAAAAATTCATTGACAAAGCTTATAAAAAAAACCAAACAAAATTATTATAAAAATATTATAGACGAAAATAAACATAATTCCAAATCATTATGGGACATAGTACAAGATATCACAAAGTCTAAAAACAGAAAACATGAAATATCGTGTGTAAAAAACGAAAACGGGCAATTATTGAAAGACTTAAAAGATGTATCAAATCAGTTTAATAAAACATTTGTAAAAACAGGAAAAATACTTGCTGAAAAAATAAAAACAAACGTAAATAATAAATTTCAAAGAACATCTAAACTGCACTCATTCGTATTATTACCTACAGATAGATATGAAATTAAAAAAATAATTAGCGAGCTTAAAAGTAATAAAACTCCAGGCTTGGATAACTTAAGGGCTGAAACACTAAAACAAATATCTGAATATTTAATAGATCCCATAGTTTTTATTATAAATAATTGCATGGAACTGGGTCATTGGCCACAGGATTTTAAAGACTCCTTAGTAATACCAATTTACAAAAAAGGCGATATCAATATAGTCAGCAATTATAGACCAATTTCTCTAATAACAAATTTCGCCAAAATTTTTGAAAAAGTCATAAAAACTAGATTGATGTCTTACTTAAATAAATATGAAATACTATCCAACAAACAGTACGGTTTTAAAGAAAAGAAGTCTACCCAAGATGCTATATTGGACCTAATATCAAATATAAACGCCTCCCTAGACAAAGGTACACCATGTTTATGTACTTTTATTGATCTATCCAAAGCTTTTGATACAGTCAGCCACCCCTTGCTCTTACAGGCCTTGGAAGATATTGGAATAAGAGGTAAGTGTCTAAAATTATTTAAAAATTATATATCTAATAGACACCAATGCGTAAGAGTAGGAGGCGTCTGTAGCAATAATTTAAAAGTGGAATATGGTGTACCACAAGGTACAGTATTGGGGCCGGTACTATTCCTTATTTATTTAAATGATTTATTCACTTTACCTAGCGCAGGAAATATTATAGGATTCGCAGATGACACCGCAATTGTTTATAAAGCCAAAACTTGGGATGATTTGCAGAATATAGTAGAAAATGATTTATCATATATGAAAAGCTGGTTCGATAAAAAATTGCTAACACTAAATCTAGATAAAACAACCTACCTAACCTTCAGTTGCAATAAATTAAATATGCCATCTTTTAAGTCTCTGAATATTGAAATCCATGGAAAAAACCACATTATACTACCCGAAACTAAAGTCAAATATTTAGGAATAATCATTGACCAGCACTTAAGATGGGATTTACATATACAATTTGTCGTTAAAAAACTTCAATTTATTCTATATAAATTTCGACAATGTTCTTGAACAGAAACAAATGAAATCTGTATATTATGCGTTAGTTGAAACACATTTGACTTATGGCATTTTAGCCTGGGGTGGAACGTCCAAAAATCATATAAGGCCTCTCGAAATTTTACAAAAAAGATTTTTAAAACTAATGTTGCATCAAAAAGTGTCCTACCCGAGCAATCTGGTTTACAGTGACGCTAGGGTTCTTGACATAAGACAATTGTTTTATTTTTATAGCAATATAAAGTACCATGCACATAAAAAGCCATTCATCCTAAATCGTCATGATTATGGCACTCGAAATAAACATCAACATATATCTCCATTTATGACAAAATCTATAGGACAGAGATCTTTTACATTCTTAGGCCCAAAATTATACAACACTGTTCCTGAATTTCTGAAAGAGAGGACTTTTTCTTATTTTAAAACTAAATTGAAAGCTTTTATATTATCTTTACCAAGAGATATAATCCATAACTATATTGACATTACGAATAATTAACTAAAAATAGAATATCTGATTATAATTATTATTACTCTAAGGTTTTGTGGTATGTGAAATTGGTATATTGCCAAATGTTTCTATTGCTCCAAGACTGTAAATTTTGCTTCCAATTGTTGATTGTGCATACTGCACATGTATTATTTTCATATTATGTAATTTTATGTGGTTCCTGTTTATAAATGTGTTCCTTCTCGAAACAAGTATATATTATATACTTATCGAGTAACTTTATTTATTTACCATTATTTTTTATTATTTACATTGTATATTTGATACTTGTAAAGTTGTAAATAAATAAATATTATTATTATTATTATTATTATTATATATATATATATATATATATATGTATATATATATATATATATATATATATATATATATATATATATATATATATATATATATATATATACAGTGTCCCCCCCGATTGAGTTCGCTATAGGTAAAATGGACAAAAAATGTTCGAATTTTTTTTTTATATTGCTTATCTAAAAAGTAATTTTGTGTGTACTTTTGTTTTTTTTAAATCACGTAGGCCATGGCAGTAAGCAAAAACGAATTTCATGTTAGGTAAAGTACCTTTTCTGTAAAATATACAGAAAAATGTCATTAAGGAAAGTTATTCAGATTAAAAAGTTTATAGTCCTATGCAAAATTTCAAGAACATACGCCTACTTTGATGATTTTAATTTTTTTCAATACAGGGTGACCATAATAGGCCATAGTTCAAGGGTAGATTCTTTGGACCAAAATATGAGGATATAACCGAACATGCTTTAGTAAATTGTTGCTGTGGGAAAAGATACAGGGTGTCAAAATTGTAATTTTTTTTTGTTGCAATATTTCAACTATCTCTTGACCGATCTTCTCCCAATTTGGTAAGGAAACATTTTTTAGGCTAAGAAACAATAATTTGTGTATTACATCACGCCAGCCCGAGGAGGGCGCCTCATGAGCTATACCTTATGATGATTATTTTTTCTCTTTTTTTATTACGAAACGTAATGGCACTTTTGACTAGAAAATCTCATGCAGGAATCATTTCTACGTAAAAAACGTACACTTGATAGAACTTGATAATTCCAACCGTTTTCGAGAAAACTGCCGCATAGATCTCAAAAATTCTTTGAAAACAAACCCAATTTGAAAAGGAAAAATTGTATTTATTGAAAAATGTGCTTTGGTGACGTCATTTACGTACAATTTCATTAGTTTGACATTTTGACAGAACCAAGACGCCACCAAAGCACACTTTTCAATAAATACAATTTTTCCTTTTCAAATTGGGTTTGTTTTCAAAGAATTTTTGAGATCTATACAGCAGTTTTCTCTCTCTTGGAATTATCAGGTTCTATCAAGTGTACCTTTTTTACGTAGAAATGTCTCCTGTATAAGATTTTCTAGTCAAAAGTGCCACTACGTTTCGTAAAAAAAAGAGAAAAATATTCATCATCAGGTATAGCTCACAAGGCGCTCTCCACGTGCTAGAGTGATGTAATACATAAATACCGGCGCGGTAGCTCAATCGGTTAAGGTGTATTGAGTGGCGAATATACTGATCGACTGCCTACCGCGCTCTGGGTTCGACCCCCAGCCCCGGTATTGACACCATCCCGTGGGTGTAGATGTATGTCTGCGTTTTTCCAATTGTGTAACCCCCTTCCGCACAGCCTTGGCTATGGATTTGGGGGTTGTCTACTATCTGTGGTGTGTGTGTGTTTAAATTATTGTCTCTTAGCTTAAAAAATGTTTCCTTACCAAATTGGGAGAAGATCGGGCAAGAGATAGTTGAAATATGGCAAAAAAAAAGAAAAAAAAATTACAATTTTGACACCCTGTATCTTTTTCCACAGCAACAATTTACTAAAGCATGTTTGGTTATATCCTCATATTTTGATCCAAAGAATCTATCCTTAGTTATGGACCCGTGAACTCTCCTGTCAGCAAGAATATGATGCCGGCAGATAACCACTTTCTTCCGACAAGCAATGTATAATTTTATTTCTGTAGTTTAGTTGTAGATTACCTTTGGTGTAAAGCGGTCTCGCTGTCGAGTTTTTGTAATTAGTAAAATAAATTTGTTTTTTAAAAACAGTTTTTTCTTATGAAAAAACATAACTGGCGCTGCGAACAGGATCCAGAAAACGCTAAAAAGTAGTAATTTCGTGGGAACGACGCGTCCTATACGGTTTCGAGTTAGTGGTGTGTGTTAACACTTTGTTTCTGTGATCCACTAAGAACAAAAATCGACTCTACTACTCCCAAGTCTATTAGAGACAACCCCAGTCTATCGAAGACAACCCCAATCCATCCAGGACGTCGCAAGTTCATCGAGGACACCAGGAAGAGATGTCAATCCTTCTAATTAGCCTGTAAGTCCATTTTTTCATTTTTTAAGTGAAAACAATCACACGTCGAATTCAGAAAAATCTAATTTTAGTATATGTCTACCTCTGACTCGTACAGAGAAATTGAATTAGAATTAGTTGAAAAAATCAATAATATTAGTTTAAATAAACGAAAGCTAGAAATGACTCCCCAGGTTAGTAATGCTGGCTCATCAGCTAATATAGATAATACAATCAAACCTCAAGAATTTACGCAATAACTAAATGCTCTACCAGAGTACGGTCCCAACGACGATTTGCAAATTTTCATAGAAAGTGTACAAGATCTACTAATTTTCGTTCATGAAAAACTTTCACCTATTCAAACGCACATTTTAGGAAGTACAATTAAAACAAAAATAAAAGGCGAAGCTAGAAAATTTCTTAGCTTACATAATGCTACCGAGTGGTTACAAATTAAAGAAATATTATTAAAACAATACGGAGGACATCACCGTAATGAGGACATTTTATCATCTACATTGCAAAATACAATTCAAAATTATAATGAGACTTATCACGAATATTATAAGCGTATTTTGTTTATTTTTGTTTATCCGGAATGATTTATTGCAATATCTTAAAATACACGAAGATGAACAAGCAATTTACGAATTTAAATATAAAATGTATATGGAGAAATCATTAAAAACTTTCTTAATTGGTATTTTAGAACCATATAATTCATTTTTAAGCCATTTTGACCATACAACATTAGAAGGCGCGTGTACGAAATGTCAAGCTTATGATAACCGTAACTTAGAATTAAAATGGGCAAGTCATACTAGGCAAAATTCTAAACAAGTACGTCAAGGAAAACCTCAACCTCCTTCACGCCCTGTGCCAATGATTTCGCACAACACTTACAACCCCCATATACCAATGTCTGATTTACGCACAAATGAAAGGTCACCGCTTAACTATATGTCGCCTCTACATCAAGAGGTTTCCCCGCAGATATTAATAAACCCATACCTCAAAGATCATCATTTCCGACTAACAAAGAAGTATTCGGTAAACCGACGCCGATGTCAATTTCTACGAGAATTTCTCATCAAAGGCCCCCTTTTCAACAAAAATTCCGACAGTCACAATATCCACCGCAATCTCGCCCCGTATATAATAGGCCCGCTGAATTATTTAATAACGAACTCGAAAACGCGGATTTTCTATTAGATAACGAAAATGAAATTGAACAATATGATGATTACCCAGAAAACGAAAAAAGTGATGTAAATTTTATAGACCCGGCCTCCGATCAGTCATTAACTTAAATAATGTTAACACACTATCTAGGCTGCCATTCTTCTATCTACCACAATTAAATCTTAAAATCTTAATCGATACCGGAGCATTGTATTCTATTATAAATCCCGACGCTGCCGAACCTTTCAAACAATTTTATAAGAAAGAATTTTTCACTGTCTGGTCTATGCACAAAAAATCTAGTTCTTATGACAATGTAATTTTCCCACTATTACAGGAACAAAATATTCACGAAAATATTAAACTTAGAGTTATTTCATGGCACCAAAACTTTGACGCACTTATCGGCTCAAAGGACATGCGAAAATTAAAAGCTAATATTGATTATGAGAAGCAATTATTAACTATAGGCCATACTCAAGTTCCGTTTTATTTTGAATACAACCAAAAAGAAATTAATCTCTTAGTTACAAATAACGATCAAATAATAATTCCGACAACATTAGATAAAGGTACCGTTCTTATACCATCATTTAAATTAAACGATTATGAAATACCTGAATGTATTGCAGAAATAAATAAAGGCTTAATTAAAATCCCTAATATTTACGAAAAACCTTTTCAGTAAGTAAGTAATTTATTTAAATAGGAATCCTAATATACATATATTTAAAGTACATTTCAACAAAACTAAAATACATTAATTACTATTGCTATTATCACAGAATGACTAAAGTATAAATGTAATTGGAACATTAAAATCAAAATATACAAGTATAAGAAATATAAAATCTAAAGATATAAAAATGCTATAACAGTTTACTAAGATTTTAATTAATAAATAATAACACTATCAAAGTTCTCTAATGTGCTTAATCAATTTATATTTGAACAGTTTAACTGAAGGGACATTTTTAATTTCAAGAGGTAGTTTGTTAAATCGATCAATCCCTTTGAAGAACAAAGAATTCATGGACCTTTTTTTATGCATTTGATTTAAATGAAGATTATCCTTTGATCTTGTAAGATGGTCATGGATTTCATGATTAAATGTAATGAATTCATTAAAGTAACTGGGTTGTAGTTTGTTCACAATTTTATATATAAAAATCATTGCACTTAGGTACAATTTGTCTGACACATTTAGCCATTCAAGAGTCGACAGCATGGTATTAATTGGAGTGAACCTATTGCATTTAAGGATTATTCTCATACTCCGGTTTTGTAATTTTTGTAGTTGGGAAATTTTATTTAGGTCAAAAAGATAAATTATAGTTGCACAGTAGTCAAAATGTGGCTTAATAATGGTGTTATATACTGTAATTTTTGTTGCAATTGATATATGATGCGAGATTCTAGAGAAAAAGTACAATTTTTTAACAATCTTTTTATATATGTAATGGAAATGACTATTGAATGTTAATGTATTGTCAATTTTGAAGCCTAAATATTTCATTTCAGTCACAAACTCGATATGTTTACCATTAATTGTTAAGTTATGGAAGTTCATATCAATTTTATTATATCTGAATTTAGTTGTTAATATCATTGCCTTGGTTTTATCTACATTCAATTTCAATTTGTTTACATTAAGATAATTGTTCACTTTAGCCAAGACAAGATTCATGTTGTCTATTGTTTCCATCAAATTTTGACCCTTGCAAACTAACAATGTATCATCAGCAAATAGGTTAATAAGATCACAATCTATAAACAAGTTGATATCATTAATATATATAATAAATAAAAGCGGACCCAAAATACTGCCTTGTGGTACTCCATGTTTACAATACATTTCACTAGAAAATGAATCCTGCATTTTTACTACCTGCTTTCTGTCTGACAAATATTCTCTAATCCAATTTAATACATTACCTTGGATACCATAGACTTTTAATTTTTTTATAAGGATATCACGGTCAATAGTTTCAAATGCTCTACGTAAGTCTAGAAACACAGCTACTACATAGTTATCAAGATCAATAAAGTTTTTAAATTTTGTTAATGTTAGTTGCAATGCTGCTTCACACGAATGTTTCTGTCTAAAGCCTGATTGGTTACTTATTAAGATATGATTTTTTTCAAAATGTCTAAGCAATTGATCGTATACAGCGAGTTCTAGGATTTTTTCAGGCGTAGGCAAAGTATTGATAGGTCTGAATTCAGATGCTTTAATTGTATTTGCAACTTTCTGGATAGGGTGTACCGTGCTAGTTTTTAGGTTATTGGGAAATCTACCATATTGAAGAGAAGTATTTACAAAGTGCAAAATAACATGACCTATTTCTTTTATAAATTTGGCATTTAAAATTTCATATAAGTCAAATTTAGCCTCCAAAGATCTGACCAATTCAACTAAATCTTGCAATGTTAAAGGTATGAATTCACTAAATTCCAAATATAAATTATAGTTTACATTTGACCAGGCAATATCTACATCAATACTCAACACTATCTGATTAATACTGTCAATGAAATATCTATTAAAATTTTCCGCTATGTCCATGCTGTCCCGAAATATTTTCAATTCTTCATTAATTTCAAACTGAACACAGTTTATCTCCGGATTATCATTCATATTCACTAGTTTTTTTAAAGTTTTCCACATCTTTTTTGGGTTGTTTATATTTCTATCAATTTTATCATAGTAGTATTTAGTTTTTTTTTCTTTTAAAAGATTAACAACAGTATTTCGTAATGTTTTATAATGCTGCCAGTGGCGATTTCTTTCATTATTAGTGCATCGTTTAAATTCTTTATACGCTCTGTCTCTATCTTTCATTCTATTGAACACTTCCTGATCGAACCATGGCAGTTTGTTTGTAACTGTGAAACTTTGTATCGGAGCAAATTTATTCACTACATTTTTACAGATATTCGAAATTTCATTATAAATATTATCGATGTCCACAGAGTTTAGTGGCCATTGATAAGAAAGTAGATCCAGGTTAATATTTAGAATACTTTGTTCATTTAAGTTTCTATATTTTCTACAGTTTTTTATATCAGGTAAGTTCCTATTTGAAAAATTCACAGAAATAATATAGTGATCAGCTATTCTTGGACATGTATGCACTATAGAAGTAACATCATTAGTATTCGTTAGTACTAAATCAACAAGTGTTGCAGTATTATTAGTACATCTAGTTGGTTCAGTGATGAGTTGTGTTATGCCGTAAGTGTTGAAAATATCCTTTATTTTAGTTGCATAATAAGAATTCAGGGATAAGTAATCTAAGTTAAAGTCACCTACAAGTAAGCACTTATTGCTATTAGCAAACACTGTATCACAGATGTCAACAAAGTCTTCCAGAAAGGTAGCATGGGAAGCACTAGGAGAATGATACAAACAGCCAATTAACCACTTAGTATTTATGACGTTGATCTTTATTATTTTACACCAATAGTTTGTTTCTAATAAAAAGGTTTTAACTACTGAGGTATGGATATTGTTTTTAATGTAAAGTAATACTCCACCTGTATATCTACTTCTTGAGTCACATCTTATGCAACTGTAATTTTCAATATGAAGTTCACTGTTGAGAATATCTTCAGTCAAAATTCGAACAAAGAATAAATGTTATACCTATCGAATACTCTAATATCGAGGTACCTACTGAAAAATTAACATTGCCTATTTCAGAAATGATTCGAACAGACACTTTGAACCCCCAAGAACGTAAAACCCTTTTAGACTTATGTTTTCGGTATAAAGATATATTTTATCACGAAAATTCAGACCTGTCATTTACTAATGAAGTTAAACACCACATACGAACAAAAGACGAAGTTCCAATTTTTACGAAGTCCTTTAGACACCCCCCTTCTATGCGAGAAGAGATCGAATCGCAGATTCAAAAATTATTGAGTAATAAAATTATTAGACCTTCGATTTCACCGGTGTGGATTGAACCAAAAAAGTTAGACGCCAGCGGCAAAAAGAAATATCGCATGGTCGTTGACTATCGTAAATTGAATGATAACACAATTGAGGATAAATACCCGTTACCAAAAATCGATGAGATATTAGATAACCTCGGTAGATGCACGTACTTTACTACTATCGATTTAGCCCAGGGATTTCATCAACTTCAGATGGACCCGCAATCTATAGAAAAAACGGCATTCACTGTGAATAATGGGCATTACGAGTAACTTCGTATGCCGTTCGGCCTCAAAAACGCGCCCGCCACCTTTCAAAAATTAATGGATAATATACTTCGCGCTCACCTGTACAAAATCTGTTTTGTATATATGGATGATGTCGTCATTTTTTCCCGTTCTCTTCAAGAACACATACATCATATAAAAATTATATTTGAGGAACTACGAAAACTTAAAAATCCAACTCGACAAGTCCGAGTTCTTGTGTAAACAAGTTGCGTTTCTCGGCCACATGATTACTCCCGAGGGCATCAAACCTAATCCCGCAAAAGTAGAAACTGTCCAAAAATTCCCAATACCCAAAACAGTCAAGGAAATTAAACGATTTTTAGGTCTCATCGGATATTACCGAAAATTTATAGCGAACTTTGCTAAACTAACATTTCCTCTATCTAAATGCCTACGCAAAGGAGAAAAAATAAATTTAAATAATCCAGACTATATAGGAGCCTTTAATATTTGTAAGGAACTTTTACAAAACGCCCCCATACTAGCGTACCCTGACTTTAATAAAACCTTTACGTTAACAACCGATGCATCGACAGTATCGATCGGAAGTGTATTATCTCAAAATAATCATCCTATTGCTTATTATTCCAGAACCCTAAATTCGACAGAACGCAACTATTCGGCCATCGAGTTAGAATTACTTTCTATCCACGATTCGTGCCGCCATTTTCGTCCATTCATCTACGGAAGACGATTCATAATTGAAACTGATCACAACCCCCCTAGTTTGGCTAAGTAAAATTAAAGAACCTAACTCGCGATTAATCAGATGGAAGCTAAAATTAGAGGAGTACAATTTGAGATCAAATATCGGAAAGGTAAAGAAAATTATGTTGCTGACGCATTATCGCGCATTCAAATAAATATTAACGAAAACGACAGTGCCTCAGTTGTACCTAATGTTGCCGAATTGCCCGGCCTATGTGACTTAGATGCTATTTTAAATCCCGATATTTCCGAATGGGATATAGCCGAGATAATTAATGATTTAGAAACCGCGCATACAGTAAGTAATAATGATCAGAGATTAGTCATTCCAATTTCTGAACAACCTGTCAATTATTCTAATCATAGAATCATATGTTTACCCCACAACCGAGTATACACAAAGCACAAAAAGAGTTTTAACAAAGATCACTATATAATAAGATTTAACAAAAAATCAGACGAGATGCAGGTTTTTAATGGATTTAAAAATGCTATTATACCCAGTAAACCTTGTTGTCTATATATACAGGACAAAGACCTTAAAGAAATGGCTGTTCGTATATTAGAAAAATATTTGAATAACTCTGCAAAAATATCAATATCTGATACATATCTACAAGTTGTAGAAGACGACGAAATTAAATTACGAATTAACTTATATCATTTAAGAAACCATAATGGTATAAATGAAACTTATAACCATCTTAAACAGGAATATTATAATCCTAAGCTAAAGTCCATTATTATTGAAACTATCAATAACTGCGAACAATGTTTAAGTGCAAAATACGATAGAAACCCATATCAGTTGCAACTGGAAGGTCCTCTACTAGCCACAAAGCCATTCGAAACCCTACACATAGACATATTCACATACCAAGGTAGTAAATTCGTAACCTTTATAGATTTATTTTCAAGATACGCCCAGGGCCGGATTGGCAGGAAATATTATAGCGGGAAATGGTGTCCGACCACCGGCCCCCCTACAAGTACTACAAAAAAAACCGCTGCCCAAGGAATCACTGCTTCCACATCCGGATTTTCTATCCAAGTCACACAACGAAAAAATTTTGTATCTGGAAATAATTGTTTATAGAACTTTAATAATATAATATTTGAAATCCTCTACCCCAAAAACCCATAAAACGATACCCCACATCGGTAGTGGGGTGGGGGTGGTGATAGGGGGTGGGAGTGGGGGGTGGATAAAGTAAAAAAATATTTTGAGGTTTCTGGTTCTTGTACACACACTAAATCACATTTTTTTTAATCCCCTTTAATAATGGGGTGGGGGTGGTAATGGGGGTGGCTAATGCAAAAATTTTTTTTGAGACCTTAGCTTCTCTTGTCTATACTAAATATCAATTTTATGAACTCTTACCTGCTTGATTTACCTATTTACTCCAAATTTACCCCAATTTACCCCCCAACCCTTCGACGGAACAAGATGAAAATATAATCTAGTTCTAGATCTCGTTAAAGTACATATGTGTATCAAATTTCAAGTCAATATCTCAAACGGTTCCAGAGTAAACGTGCGCACAAAAAAAGTTATAGACCGACAGACAGACAGAATATTTTTTTTCTCTCAAACTTGAAATCTCGACGTTTCATGACATTCTAAGCCTATTTGAACAACAAAAATTTTTAAAATTTTTTTTGTCGTTACTATACTTCCACTGGATGTGGAAGTAATTAATGATACAAAAAATAAATACTTTAATATTTTATTTGAGAAACTATATTATACTACTTAGATGTTTAGTTTACAATTTACATAACAAGAAAAAAAAATAATCAAAATTAAGATTTAGTTGAAGTAGCTTTGCAAGAAGACTGCTTTTGCAAGACAGTTTGTCTATGATAGTCTCATTAGAAATGTCCGCCAGGACAGCTTTTTCGGTGGCCATAACCATTAATTGATCCAAACGATCTTGTGAAAGACTTGATCTTAATCGATTTTTTATGATTTTTAACTTCGAAAAATTTCTCTCACACTCTACTTGAGTTACAGATAGAGTTAGTATGTACTTGCAGGCCATGTGTAAGGCTTTATACGCTGAACCATATAAGTTGTACTTGTCTAGTACGTCATTTACACATCTTATGCAATTGCGTTTGCGCTTTAAGAGCATAAAATCTTGTTGAGAAACTCGAACTGACCCGACAATAGCAATGGTAAAGTCCGACAACTCCAGTATTGCTGTCTCGCTTTTTGAGGCGTGTTAATATTGCTCTCTGCGTTGAGATGTTTGCAGCTTTATCATATACGAATTCCTTATGAGTTAAACCCAGTTTTGCCAATTGCCGGAGAATTCTCCGCTTTTCGGAGAATTTGACTGCCTGCGGAGAATCTGGCGGAGAATGCCTTTTTGACGGAGAATTGGCGGATAATATAGGGTGACAGAATTTATAATTATTTCTTTATTCAAACAAATAACAAAATACTGTACCTCTCTGTTTTCTTGCAGTTTAGGAGTTTATGTAAATGATAACAGATGACGATATGTGCGTATTCAGTTTCATTAAGGGTCAACAGAGGCCGGTTTCCGACCAATGATTTCAAGTAGTGAGCTCGATACTATATTGGAGTGAGGACCGATAGGCTGGAGCTGGAAGAAGCTTTAGAGAGAGAAAGCCATATTTGAAGGTTACCTGTCTCAGTTTCCTGAATAATTAGTTTACAAGTGAGAGGGAGGCAGAGTGCCTCCAAATTTAGCTTATCTCTAAAGTTTCTTTGAAAGGGAACAATAGGTTCCTAATTGTTCATACTCATTCCAATATGTATATAGAGTTCACTAATCTCAAGCGTGCTCCAAACCTGGTTGTGTTGATTCATCACAACCAGGTTTTATTAATTCATTACTGATGAATTAAAATATCAATTTGTGCAAATTAGTAATGGACTAATGGATTACATATTGAGAAGCAAATAGAGATTAATATATTTTTTGTTGTATAGAAAATTTTGATATTTTATTTTTGGCGGAGAATTTTAGAAAGCTCTGTTGGCAACACTGGTTAAACCATCTAGTAGTTAAAGATCTTTGGTAGCTAACAGTCAAAGCTCACAGCTTGTTTTGTCTCGGTGAATGTGAATGAAAATTAAAAAGTAGCAGATTGGCCCATCACCTATCTCTACTGAGAAGTTCCTGTCCTGTCTCGTGTCTTGTGTCCACTCAATACTCATATTTTGCAAGTTTTGTATTTCTTAAAATATCGTAATAAATCAGCTCAGAATTGTTTTATTATTATTATGCAAGTTTATTTGTTCAAAAGTACCGCAGCGCCGCCATTCATAAACTCATATCAGTTATTAGTTGTCGGCATGTTCCGCATGTTATAATATAGTGAATTCAGGGACAAAATAAATTTTAGTTGCAACAACAGTAATCTGATACTCGGTCTGCAAAACTGTTCTAGGAAACCGAAATGATACAATTTTATAAAGGAATAGCAGGTCTGTATTCATTCTGATTCTAATTATTTAAATTTTAACAAAAAACGAGAAACTGAAAATTTTGACTACTTGGCCGCTGGCCACCGGCCCCGTTAGGCCTGAGGCCTACCGGGAACTTCCCGGTTTCCCGGTGGGCCAATCCGGCACTGGATACGCCCAAGCGTACCACATTAAACAAACAGATCATATGATTATCTTAAATAAATTCAGACATTGTTTTTCTCATCATTCGTTTCCAAAACGAATTGTTATGGACAATGCAACACATTTCTCGAATAATGTAATGAAAGAATATTCGAGAATGCACGGTATCGAATTACATTTTGTGACGCCTTATAACCTTAATTTGAACTCGCCAATCGAGCGTATGCATTCTACCCTAATAGAAAACCGCTGCCCAAGGAATCACTCTTCCACATCCAGATTCTCTATCCAAGTCACTCACAACGAAAAAACTTTGTATGTGAAAATAATTGTTTATGGAACTTTAATAATATAATATTTGAAATCCTCTACCCCAAAAACCCATAAAACGATACCCCACATTGGTAGTGGGGTGGGGGAGGTGATAGGGTGGTGGTAGTGGGGGGTGGATGAAGTAAAAAATATTTTGAGGTTTCTGGTTCCTGTACATAAACTAAATCACATTTTTTTTTCATCCCCTTTAATAAGGAGGTGGGGGTGGTAATGGGGGTGGCTAATGCCAAAATTTTTTTGAGACCTTAGCTTCTCTTATATATACTAAATACCAATTTCGTGGACTCTTACCTGCTTGATTTACTCATTTACCCCAAATTTACCCCAATTTACACCCCAACCCTTCGACGGAACAAGATGAAAATATAATCTAGTTCTAGATCTCGTTAAAGTACATATGTGTACCAAATTTCAAGTCAATATCTTAAACGGTTCCAGAGTAAACGTGCGCACAAAAAAAAGTTACAGACAGACAGAAATTTTTTTTTCGCTCAAACTTAAAATCTCGACGTTTCATGATATTTTAAGCCTATTTGGACAATAAAAATTTTTAAAAATTTTTTTTGTCGTTACTATACTTCCACTGGACGTGGAAGTAAAAACTTAGAATTATAAATATTAAAAACCCAAGCGAAACTCCCGCAAATCAAATGTTAGCCGCCGTATTGATATACAATCAATCAATACACACCGCTACTGGTTTTACCCCGTTTTCTATTCTGTATGGCCCATATCTTATTGAAACATCATTTAATCGAGATATGACTATATACGAAAATTATAATCAGAAAAGAAAAGATGAAATTCTACCATTTTATGATGAACTTTATAATGAACAAAAACAACAAGCCGAAAAACGACTTGAAAAACAACAAAAATAAAGAACCGTCTATTAAAGAGGTACCTGACACCATTGCTGTTAAAAACCCTAAAAGAGGAAAACACGAACCCCGCTATAAGATTGGCAGATATTCAAAATTAATACTACATAAAAATAAAATCGTAACAAAAATTAAAAAGAAATATTTAAATATCCACGCTCGAAAAATGAAAAGAATAAGACAGAGTAATTTGTTACAGAATCCTTCTGATGACCTTGAGAACACACCTTGCACTTCGAGTAACACCCCTTCAAACGAAAGGATACCACCTAGAGCCTCTAGGAAAAGGGAAAATCCTTAGCCATCCTTACCACAAATTCTATTCTCGATTTAATTTAGTACTAATACAACATAATATTAACGAAATTACCTATAATAACCATTTAATCGAAATAGGACTCCAACATAATAATTATAATAAGACACAAACATGTAAACTTAGGTAGCTTCCGTGCGTGCTTATTGACGAAATCAAATTAAAAACTAATAAACTACAAGAAAATTATGATTAACTCCTACACATTAGAGAGAAACGTAGTTTATTCAATTTTCTCCGTAAAGGAATTAAATTTATAACAGCAAATTTAGACGAGGACGATTTAATTAATATAAATAATAACCTAAAAATATTAGAAAATAACCAACACCAAGTCACTCAAAAAATGTCACAATTCACTACATTTGCAGAATATCTAACAAATAAGTTTGAGCAAGAAATGCAAGCTATCTCCGCCTTTCAAAATAATTCACTACGGTTAATTCACAAATTAGAAGATGACGTACATTACTTGAAACAATCAATTTGCAATTAATTAATATTGACAAAGTAGAGAAACAATTAAATATTTCACTTAGAACCATTAACTTAGCAAGACTCGATACACCTAATATCGAATTATTCACCCTGGAAGATCTAAAAATTATAGAAAATTATCTTTTTACACAATATAGCCCAAAAATGGTACTGCAACTAGATAAAAATCACCTATTTAAAGTTTTAGACCATACTAAAATAACATTATTATTAAAAGACAATGTGATTGTTATCATATTAAAAATTCCCACCCTACAATCCACTACCTTTTCATTATCCAAAATCTATCCAGTACCTAATCAAACTGACATCATTATTATACCACCGACCCACTACTACCTGAAGGATTCCATCAAAGAAAAATGGTCAGAAAAATGCAAAGAGATAGAGACAACATATTTGTGTTCTACAAATTTAATACACAAGTGTTCCCTAAGAAATGTTTCGAGCTGCACTACAGCCCTTGTAACAGACTTTGATGCAATAACCGTTATGGAACATGGAATATTAACTTTATTTAAAGAACCCACAAAAGTGATTGAACAGTGTATTCACGACGGTGTTACCGCAACCACAATTATTAAAGGACTCAATGTATTAGGCTCAAACTGCAATGTTATTATTAATTCACAATTAATAACTAATACCTTTTGTAAATATTTCATTACCAAATGAAATAATTCAGGAGTTAAATAAACCAACAAAAGTCTTATCCTTAAAAGCAAGCCACTTAAAGGACTTTACACAAATTAATAACGATCTAAAAAAACATATTGTTAGATCATATTGCTATCAAGTACTCCCACATAGGAATTACTTGTATTATATTTATTATAATAATCATTATATGTATTGTTGTATTTGTTTATAGGAAGCAAATTGTGAAATTATTATTTAATACCAACCCTGTTGTAAAAGTAGATAAGAAGTATTTTCAGAATTGCTCGGAGTCGAGAACGACCCAAAAACTAAGGGTGGACGAGTTATGGACCCGTGAACTCTCCTGTCAGCAAGAATATGATGCCGGCAGATAACCACTTTCTTCCGACAAGCAATGTATAATTTTATTTCTGTAGTTTAGTTGTAGATTACCTTTGATGTAAAGCGGTCTCGCTGTCGAGTTTTTGTAATTAGTAAAATAAATTTGTTTTTTAAAAACAGTTTTTTCTTCTGAAAAAACATAACTCCTTGAACTATGGCCTGTTATTAATGGTCCACCCTATACAATTGCATTTTACGAAAAAAAAAATTTCCGATTCACTCCATTATGTACTAGATTAAACACTTTAGTAAACTGGCATACTATTTTTTTTTTTCGTAAAATGCAATTATATTGAAAAAATCAAAATTATCAAAGTAGGCGTATGTTCTTGAAATTTTATATAGGACTATAACTTTTTAATCTGAATAACTTTCGTTGATGACATTTTCCTCTATATTTTACAGAAAAGGTACTATACCTAACATGAAATTCATTTTTGCTTAACTGTCAAGGCCTACATGATTTAAAAAAAAAGCACACCCAAAATTACTTTTTAGATAAGCAGGGGTGAACCTCCAAATATGAAAAAAAAATCGAAAAATTTTTGTCCATTTCACCTATAGTGAACTCAATCGGGGGACACACTGTATATATGTTAGATCATTGTTCGCGTGATTGATTTTTTAAAAACTTTTTATTTGGTTACATGAGGAATCAACGTTGATTCCTGAATAAAAGATACAATTTATGTATGATGCATTTAATATGAAGTGAATATGATACCTGAAGGTACAAATACTCGTTAGTCTTATTTATACGTTTACAAATGATGTGTCAGCTAAAAGTTGAACAAAGGAAATGCAAGCTAGCTAATCAGCATAATATTGTGAGAAGTTAAAATGAAACTTAATATCTAGATAAGCAATTCTTAAAGGAAGCTGTTATCTAATACTGTAATATGATACTATCTACAATGTCGCTTTATATCTTGATGATATAGCGTATAATTTTATATAACAACTTCCTTCTTAATAAAAAAGTTGATGTTATGCAGCAACTTTTGAAAATTGTTAAAAATGTCAAATGAATATAATACAAAATAAATTGGAACAATGTTGAATGAATACAAAGCAAAATAATAACATATGTAAAAATTAAAATTGGTAAATGATAATAGTAATAAGTGAGTAATACATTACATAAATGTAATAAGAATAAAATACAATGGTCTAAATTAATAGACAAGGGTAAAACTCCACATATGAAAGCCTATGTTAACTCGATGTCCTCTTCTTCTTGAGATTTAATACCGGGTCGCTTTCTTGGAGGGATAAGTCTAGGAAATTTGGTAAATACTCTGCTTCGCTCTGAAGGAGGCGAAGGAGGGTTATCCGTCGAGGGTTGGATTCGCAATGCTCCACATCTTCTTCTCCTGCATTTACAAGTTATGTAAAGTAGAACTAATAGAATGATGAGAGTGATTATGAAATATGTGAACCAAGATACATGTTTGGTCACAAAAGGTTCGTTTATGAGGTCATCCAGGTCTTTGGAATATTGCTCTAGTTTGCTTTTAGCAATATCTAGGTCTTCTACGTCGACTGTTTAATTTGAGGGATTTCAATTTTGGAATTTCGATTTTGTCGGGCATGTGATTACAGCATTCAAAAGGAATTTGGATAGGATGTGAGTTGTCCTTAATTTCGGAAAAGTCTTTAGCACTGGCTTGTATTCGGGTAGGCGTAACATCCTGGTTGTAGTTTGATGATGGAATTTTTGTTGATTAGCTCTGTTGTGGATTATGTCTTTGGACAGTTGATGGTAATGTGAAGTGGTTCGGAATTAATTATTAGCCATGTGTTGTCTTCAAGTTCTTGGACATTGTACCCTTGGCTGATGATGGAGTTTCCTGGGAGTCTAACTAGTGGTTTGAGGATTCTGGCTTCGCATATGGCATTTTGATCGATGGGATAAGCATATAGGTTTGAGCATAACTTGGTTCCAAAATATAGTGGTTTGCATTCTTTCAAATTTGGTATTGGTATGTACATTAAAGAATCATCATCTCTCGCGATAAACTTCTGAGAAATTGATAGAATATGATAAAGCCCAGTTCTGTTATCGAATATCAGGATAGGGTATAGGCGGTAGGTGTTATAATTTTGGGGTTCAACAAGTGGTATTGTTAAAACAAATACTAAGTTAAAATCCATTTGAAATGCTTGTAATTAAATAATATCCAAATACTTAGCAACTGCCGATAATTTAATAGGAAGCGGCAAATTATTCCTTCGTAAGCTCTGTGAAATTTCTTGTAGTGCCGTTACCAAAGGATTAGGGGTTATGATTGACGTGTGAATGATTCCTAATCTGGCAAATGTTATTGAGTTCAGAATGTCGTTCAAATTATCTTCGATATACAAATAGCTTGCCATTAATTGTTTGGAAATGTATAAAAATTTTAGTTTTATGTGAGCAGCCTCGATAGCTTGAGTCATGGTTTGAATTGTGTTTTCGATTTCTCCGAGATCTTTGTTAAATGTTTCCTCATCTATTTGTAATTTTTGTATGGTCGAGTTAAAATTTTTGATAACCGATGTTGTGACTGAAATTTGGTTTTTAATTAGGTTTTCCAATTGATGTTCATCATTGTTTAGTTTATTGATGCAATCAGTGTAGTACTGACCATCTTCGGCGTCTAAATTTCCAGTTATTGATTTAAAGATAGATAGTGCCGATACCGTTAATTATTCCTCGTTTATATCTTTTTGTATCTGAAAAGATTTCGTCAAATTTCGTTTTTATAGAGTTGGATATTTGTGTTAAAAGGTTAAAGTCTGTTTTAATTTCACTCCTAAAAATAATTGACTTATGATCACCATTATTGAGAGTGTACAAGATTCTGTCTAAAATATTTTGATTTTTGTCAAAAGTTAGTTTTAAGGATATGTTTTTGTGTACCAGTAGCGTCCATTTTTCGTTTGTCACTACGATGTCCATGTCTCTGTGGTAGTATACACCAATAGTGTTGTTTATTGGGGTTATTTTGTCCTGACATAATGCTGATCCGAACAGCAGCAGAAACCTGAAAATAGATTTAATTTTCAGTATATGGTTTCATTCTATCAAAATTGACTTTAGTTTCTTGTTTTGTTTCGAGATTTAATAAAGTAGCAGAATTTTGAAAAATTTCTTTTATTTTAAAGGGACCATTAAATTTGTTTTGCAATTTGTTTTTGATTTGTGATTCTTTTACATAAACTAGGTCACCTATTTTGTACTCCGGGCATTTTTGGGGAATATTTCTGTCAAAACGAACTTTTGCTTTCTCTTTTTGAGATTGTGTTCGACTGCGGGCGATTTCATAAAAGTGAGATATTCTATTGTTTAAATCTCTGACGTATTTTGTGATTAACTCTTTTTGGTTGTAGAGAGTTTCAGGTGGTCTATTAGATGTATGACCAAAGATAAGTTCATATGGGGTGAAACCGTGTGTCTTATTGACTGAATTGTTATAACATATTACAGGGTATGGTAAAATTGTGAAAAGATGTTCATTCGGGTTTTCCGTTTTATGAATTCTTATCATTTTAGCTAAAGTAGCATGAAATCTTTCTAGAGATCCGTTGGATTGAGGATGTCCTAGGCTTGAATATGTCAGTTTTATGTCGTAGAGGGTAAAAAGATCTTTAAGTAAACGATTGTCAAATTCGCCACCGTAATTGCAATGGATTCTTAGCGGGGTACCGTAATGTTGGAAGTATAACAAAAAAGTATTTACGACGGATTTTGCGGATTTGTCTGGGATCGAATAAGCCTGTGTGAATTTGGTTAGCTCGTCGCGAATAGTTAAAGCGTAATTTCGAGTTGGGAATTCAAATAAATCGATATTAATTCTTTCGAATGGTGTTCTTGGGGTTTCTGTGATTACTAGAGGGTTGTTAAGATTTTTACGGCAAACTTTGGTCTTTTGGCAAGTTTCGCAGTTTTTTATAAAATTTTCCACCCTTCCCTTTAGTTAGACCTTGCCAAGTGTATTTTTCTCTAATTCTTCGAATCGTTTCATTTATTCCGCGGTGTAAATTATCTTTTCCAAAATAATTTTGCTCCAATATAATTGGAATTTCATCTTCGTCGGCAGTTCTGACGATATCTTGACAGATTACTACTTTTAAGTCTTTTTCTGCGAAAATGAATGATAGAATTTCAAGTATGGGGAGGTTAAATTATTTTCGACAAAGTATGTCTTAGAGAGATCTAGAATATCTTGATTTTTAAATAATACCAAAAATAGATGTTCAATTACAGATTCGATATCAAAAGGTAGAGGGATGATAAAATATCTCCTATGTCTGACTGTTTTGCTTGATACAATATTGATTTTATCGTTACAAAATTTGGGGTTTTCTTCGAATATGTCCTCGATAATTTTGTGATGTAGGTCTTGTAAGTTATTTTGTTGGAAGAAGGTTATAATATCTTTATGTTCTCGATATAAGAGTTGTTTGTTTGATGCTTTAATTTTTGAATAGTCTATGAAGGACGTCGTTTTATATAATTTGGCAAAGGTTTCGAATTCTTTGGAGATTTGTTCATCGGTGATTTCTTTGTTATTGTCTGGGTTTTCGTCATCGTCTGACTCTTCGTCATTCGCGGCTAGAACCTTTGAATAGAATTTGGAACATTCGGAAAAATGATTAATTTTGATTCTGGAAAGTGCGTCCGCGTTCTTATTGATTTTGCCAGGTTTATAAATTATTTCGTAGTCGTACTCTTCTGATTTGAGTCGCCAACGGGCAAGTCTGCTTCCTGAATCTTTTATAGAAAATAGCCAGGTGAGTGGTCTGTGGTCGGTTACAAGCTTGAACTTTCTACCGTACAGGTATCGTCTAAAGTGCTTTACACTACATACTATGGATAAAAGCTCGCGTTCACTCGTTGAATATTTAGTTTCTGCACTGCACAAGGTTGTAGAGGCATAGGCAATGGGTAAATCTTTGCCAATAGGCCCTTGCCTCAGCACCGATCCGACGGCAAACGCGCTCGCATCAAAGTTGGGGTAGATTAATATCGGTGATGTAGTTAGTGTTTGTTTCAGGTCGGCAAAAGAAGTTTGGCAATCGTTATTAAAGTCGAATGGGACATCCTTTTGTGGAAGTTTTGTCAAGGGTTTAGAAATTTTGGAAAAGTTTGGAATACATTTTCTATAATAGCCTGCTAGTCCTAAAAATGATTTGATTTCTTTCTGATATTTGGGTTGTGGGAAGTTTAGAATTGCATCGACTTTAGAGGGGTTTGGTTTCACACCATCTTTTGTGATAAGGTGTCCTAGATAGGCGACTTCCTTGCGTAGAAATTCGCACTTGTCTGGTTGAATGTTGAGATTGGCTTTTTGAAGGCGTTTAAAAACTTCTGTTAGACGAGATATGTGATCGTGAATAGTAGGGGAGTAAATAATAATATCGTCCATATAAACGAGACATCGTTCATTTTGGATACCTAACAAAATGTTATCCATCACTCTTTGAAACGTTGATGGAGCCAAAAGGCATTCTTACGAATTCAAAATGACCGTTTTCAACTGTGAAAGCAGTCTTTTGGATATCTTCGGGGTTAATTTCAATTTGGTGGAAACCAGAAGCTAAATCTAGGGTCGTGAAATATTGACATTTCCCGAGTTGATCTAAGAGATCGGAAATATTAGGTAAAGGATATTTGTCATCCACTGTGACCTCGTTGAGTTTTCGATAATCAACTACAACACGCCATTTCTGTTTTCCAGAAGCGTCTAGTTTTTTGGGAACTACCCAAACAGGGGAGGACCAGGGTGAAATCGAAGGTTGGATAATACCTTGACTCAACATTTTTGAAACTTGGGAGTTAACTTCCTCTTTATGAATTTGGGGATATCGATAAGATTTTGTGAATATCGGTTTAGAATTATTAGTGTCGATCGGGTGTTTGATTTCGTTAGTGAAAGTCAAATTGTCTCCTTCTAGGTAGAATATGTTTTGGAAGTCTAAACAAAGCTTCGTTATTATTTCGGCCTCTTCTTCGTTTAGATGATCCGAACGTAATTGGTTCCTAATTTCGGAGGATCTGTCCATCTGTAGGTGTTGCTCAGAATTTTGAGTATTTAAATTAAAAATTGATTTAAAATTTTGTACTGGTTCTAATGTGAGGTTCGAGAAATTTACCGTTTTGGGTATTGCATTTGCATTTATAATTAAGGTTAAAAATTCTCCGTTGCTATCTATTTTTACAAGAGCGTTCGGTAGGCATACCCTTTCGTTTTCCTGGGCTAACAGTATAGCCTCGGTATTTTGCAGATTACATTTTAATTTGCATATTTTTTCCATACGGGGTTCAATAGAAATTAAATTTTTGATGTTGCCTAAATTTGGATTTTTAATATTAGGATTAATGGTTGGTCGTAAAGGTAAATTTGCTGTAGTTTCTTCCGCAAATTTAAATAACGGTATGGTTTTAAAATTTGTGACTATTTGTTTATTTTTAAAGTCTACTTGGCATTCGTAATGTTCTATAAAGTCCACGCCTCCCAGATAGCATTTTTACATTCAGAGCATGTGCTCGGAACGTACTTTATGTACCCATGGAACTAAGAATGAATATTCATTTTGTATTCCGTGTAGAAAATCTGAATGTCAGAGAGACGTACAGATGACCGCCGATATACGAGTAAGATTCCTACAACGTACCCATAGACCAAAACGGAACTTGATATGAACCAGAAACGTATATTGATATACTGATAGATACATGAGGTATATAGGAGGAAGGTCCATCCTACATTCACAATGTACACTGCATGTTCATGGTATATGAGTACTACCTTCGCAGGAATTAAACCGTAGGTGCCTGGTATGTTACACATGGATCATAAATCTATGATGCACGTATATTGTAGGAATGAACATTAAGTATCAGTGGCAGCTATAAGTACTTCACTCATGTCATGTATTTTCTTCAAAGTTTAATTATTATAAAAATTTATTACTTATTGTAATCATTGATGAGTCGCTGCTTCATTCTGAATATGTTCAATATGACGCAGCGACTCATCTATGATTATAGCAAATAATAAATTATTATAATAATTAAACTCAAGAGAATACATGATATGAGTGAAGTACTTGCATATAATAAATCCAATATCTAATTTTAAAGTTTAGTTGTTACAGTCAATTATTAGGTACTTACTCTAATTTTCCACATTTCATATTCCTTGTGAAGAATATTATGTAAGTAAATGTGGAATATATGCACAGAAAATTTGTTTTTACTATCAGTTTTCCACTAAAGT
This sequence comes from Rutpela maculata, assembly GCA_936432065.2. Lineage (NCBI taxonomy): Eukaryota > Metazoa > Arthropoda > Insecta > Coleoptera > Cerambycidae > Rutpela > Rutpela maculata. Next base: position 120,881,611 of record OW386285.2, read on the forward strand.
CAAATGTTTTATTCATCAAATTTTATTGAATGGAGCACACAAATGCTAAATAAACTTAAATAAAACTGTATTTGCTATAACAATACTTTACAAAGGTCCACGAATATATGTAAAAAAAAATAGTTTTACGTTAATAAGATCTGTTAAAAACCATTTTAAAATGGATCAAACATTTATCACTCTAAAACTTCAGCTTAAAAATCATATTTAACGTGTTATTTATGAAAAAATCTAATGATCATATTACACTACCTTAAAGTTTTATCTATTTCAAATCGTGTTTTAAATTGCCAAGAACAAAACATGATTTTATTTTATTAATTACTTTACATTGTTGTAACAATTAAGTATGCATCTTAAATTATAAAATAGGAAGAGATATAAATAAAACAGTTGTGTTACTTTAAATATATTTTTATTTTTTGTTACAAAAATGAATTGTAATAATAAAAAACAATTGTGACAAAAATTTCAATTCAGATTTTTTTTAACAAAAAAATTTTCTTTGCAACTTATGAACTGTCATATTTTACTATAACGAATTTTTTGCCAGTAAGTAAAAAATAGTAAAAATTGGAGGGCTTACATTTTCAAAACCAAGTGTCCAGGTGTTGCCGATGGTGATACTTGTAATTGCGAAAGTCCACTTTTCATTCTCAACACATCATCTGTGACTGATCCTATTGGCTGAATACTTTCTTTTGGCTTTTCCAATTTTTAAGAAGGTATTTCCTTCCTGTCCAGAGGAGATACACGTGCTAGTCCAACTACAAAAGAAAATACATTGTATTATATTTGAATAGGTACTTATTTCTCTTTAGAAACTGACCATGATAAAGTTGAAAAATATAAAAACATCTTACAAAGATCTTACAGAAAAAATAAAACTGATCAAACATAAATTAAACAAATTGATATTATCATAGATAGATAGATAGATAGATACATTTATTTGTTCCTTTTTACATACAATACCTCATTGGGTGTAGAACACGTCAAAAACATTAAGAGAATACAACAGAAAAAAAGAATATAGTTAATATTAATGTAAAAAATACATATCATAATAAAATTGAAACACTAACAAATGGTAACAGTGAAAATAAATAGAGGACGACAACAGTAATTAAAGTTAATTTTAAAATAGATAATATGCCTAGTTTGGATAAAAATGTGTTTGGTAGTAAGCCTTTTTTATTAGTATCCGTTTGAGTTCTAGTTTTAATGTTTTTAAAGTGAGATTTTTTATGTTGTCCGGCAATTTGTTAAAAACGTTAATTATAGAATACTCCACATTTTTTTGTATATATGAGAAAGGACACGGCAGGCACAAAATAAATGGAAAAGAAGGTACAGTCAAATGGGCTGAAACTGTAGTATGTTGTACTTCATAATATCCTGATCAAAAGTTTTCATGGGCACAATATCTGAAAATCGCCAGTTTTTGAGATATGAATGGTCAATGATCAGGAATATCGGTACCCGCTGTCATAGTTGAGAGTATCATATTATGACGAGGATTTGTTTAACGTGTGATTTTAAATGTACCTGAAGTTTCGAACGTTCACTTGAATGAATTTTAGATGAAAAAGAAAAGTTAATAAAAACCACACATCGATTTAGGCATAAACACTTTATTGCCACATTTGCTGACAATAAATATCCACAATACTTAAGTTTTTACACCTAAATCGAAGTGTGGCTTTTATTAATTTTTCTTTTTCATATGAAATTCAAGTGAACGTTCGAAATTTCAGGTACTTGATTTTAAATGCCTACCAGAGTTATTAAAAGAACAACATACCTATCTTCTTTCAACTTCTAGTAAAGACAAAATTTCTTGGGAAGTCGACGGCTTCCAATATGTTCTTCGATATCATCTGACGGAAGGAATAACGTGCTTTTTGTACATAGTCCTTTGATTTGTTTTTATCCACTCTGTACATCAGATCTCTGCCCTTTTCAATTAATTGCAGCTCTTCTATAATCCTCTGAAATAGGTATAAAGCAAATTACTACAAATAGGTAAATACCTATCACAACTCGTATGTTGTAATCAAATCCAATGGTTGTGATTTAAATAAACAAAAGCTCCTTAATATTGAAATAGATCGCACCTACCTTCTTGAAAATAAGATTTAAACACCCCGTAAAGTGTTCACATTTCATCTGCATTTTCACCTGTTTTTCAATGATCAGTCAATTGTTTGAATGGTGACCACCAAGCTTCCTTTTCGTGGACCGAGACCATTACAAAGACACCTCAGTTTCTTTTCTAAAAATCGATACCTACAAACGCCGTAATTATTATAACTAATATAGATGGTATGCTTAGTATAATATGTACAAAGGGATACACATTAAACTTTAGTGTCTAAATATAAAATATCTGCAAACAAAACTATGTGGTAGTATACAATTGTAAAATACTTACAGCAATGCAATTAATGTATATACTTGGAATAATTATAATAAATCAGGGGAAAACAAAAAACAAAACATACATTTGACAGCAGAACCGTGACGTATACTAATAGCAGTACGATGAGCATGCGCACTAACCTAATGACCGTGACGCGCATTTAAAAAATTCTACAAGGGGATTGTAATGACATGGAAAACGGAAATCTAAATATAAAAGATAAAAAGTAATTAAATACCCATTCTAAGTCTGAACTATCTGCTTAAGAAATGCCGATAGTTACCGAGATAGTTACTAATTAATTGAACACAGTACATAAATTAAAAAAGGGTTATTATTCATTATTATTTAATATTTCATTCATTATTATTTAATATTTCATATTCATTATTATTCAATATTCGATCACAAATCTAAAGTCTGGATTCAAAATTTAAAATATATTTCATATATACAATAATATTGACGAACGATTTAAAATTTATAAAACGTCATACACCGCACAGGGGATGACTATAAATGTACTTAAATCAAATCTATATAGATAGAGAAATATCATTATTATTTTTGTAGGTAGGTAGGTAGATCAGGCCTGTAGCTAGGGGTGGGCCAGGACGGGCTTAGCCCGTCCTGGAAAAAACGAATTTTTGGCCCACGGGCCCCCTCTGAAAAATTGTTTGCCCACCCTTAAAGCATTTTCTAGCTACAGGCCTGAGGTAGATAGGTACTATAAAACTAGCATTGCTGTCTCATCAGTTGTGATGCAGGTTTATTTTTATTAGTTCAAAAATCGAACCAATCAGCGTTCGCGTTAAAAGTGCTGAACTTTTGATGACATTACTGTCGGCGCGGCGCTCGGGCGATGCAAATATTTCTACAAAAAATATATCTGTATTATACAGATAAAATCATTGACGAATGTCTATACGATGTACATGAACACATATACGAAGAACGTTCCCTGATACGTGCACACAGTATATGCGACTGTGAATATAAACTTTTCTGTATATTCCATTTATATCGTATGTATAATCATATTGTATATGTGAAAATATTATTTATATGGGAATGTTGAGGGAACATACATGGCAAGTACAGAATGCAATTAGAACATTGGGAATGCAAAATGTACATTCGTGGAATAATAAATGCTATCTGGGCTAGTAGTCCATCAAAATCTATATCTAGATTATAGATATACACTTTGTATGACTCGTCTGAAAATGGAATGAGAACGGATTCATTAATATAAATTTTTTGATCAGTAATGCCCTGTATAATTATATTTTCAGGTGATCTACGTCTATAATTTTCAGCAGTTTTATGTTTAAAAATTGAAATTCCTGCACCCGTGTCAATCAAAATTTTAAATTTGCCGGTTGCGTCTTTGATATAATAAAGGTTTCTTGAATTTACAGTTAATAAGATATGAGAAAGCGTACTTAAGAGAACTTCTGATCTGAGAAGTTCAGCGACGGGTCGAAACTGTCGTTGAGGTTTATCGTTTGTATTTGATTCGATATTTGGTCGAGGTCTGCTTGTTATATTGGAGTATCTGTGGGGTACTCCGGGTCTAAGCGAAAATACTGAGGATTAGCAGAATAATCCTCTTCTAGCGTTTAGGAATTAGCAGTATAATTCTCTGCGTAGTTTCGATTAGTTTCGTAGTTATAATTTTCCTGGGAGTTTTGGTTATCATACAAATTATAATTCTCATAATTATCGTTACCTCTGGCTTGGTAATCAGAGAAATAGTTGTCGTACTGGTTAAATTGATCATTGTGACTGTTATAAGGTTCATAATTTAAATGATGCGTTTTTTGTTGATTAAAACGGTTGAAGTTTGGGTTTGGTTGAATAGCAGATGGTCTTTGTTGGTTGAAATTCGGGTTCGTACTTATAGCTGAGGGCCTGTTTTGTTGTGATTGATTTGGTTGATTAGTTTGTAGGAATGTCCTCTGATTAAAATGATTCGTTTGAGAAAAATTTTGAAAATTTGGGTTTCCTTGATAATTTGGTCTCTGGAAGTTTGATGCCGACGGCATAGACTGTTGCTGTTGCCTTGTACGGCATTCGTTTATGACGTGTCGTTTGGGTTGTAAATTGGGGTTTTTGACCGGACTATTTTTCGGAAATTTTTGTTGGTCAAAATAAGAGAGTTGCAATTCTCTTCGAATTCTGCTTACGGCTTTCAATATAGTTGGAGGGTTGCTGGCACGTATGATGCGGCCTAAATTTGGTTCTAAGCCCGTTAACAAATTATTCAGCGTCATGGTTTCTATAAGATCTGATTGTGCAGTTCTTTGCGTTCCCGTGAGATTTTGTTTTTGCACTGCAGCGTGCATCTTCGCGTTGTGCGTTTGTAGACGCGATAGAAACGTTAATGCGGATTCGCCTGGCAATTGGTGAATGCGCTGCAGGTCCTGAATCAGGGCCGTTAGATCTCTGGAGTCCCCAAAATGAGTTTCCAAGAGTGCTTTGATTTCTGGTCAGGTGCCAGGGTTGCGTGAATTAATTAATTCGGCAGCTTTGCCTTTCAATTTATTTTTTATGTGGACGGTCAAAAGCATTTTTTGATCTCCAATTGCCATGCTTTGGGCACGATGACAGGAGTTTAAGAATGTTTGTAAATTTATGGCATTGCCATCAAATTCAGGTATTAAAGAGAATATCTCAGAGAGCTTGTAAGGCTCAATTTGCTCTGGTTGTTGTTGTTGTTGTTGTTGTTGTTGTTGTTGTTGTTCTTCTTCTTCTTCTTCTTCTTCTTCTTCTTCTTCTTCTTCTTCTTCTTCTTCTTCTTCTTCTTCTTCTTCTTCTTCTTCTTCTTCTTCTTCTTCTTCTTCTTCTTCTTCTTCTTCTTCTTCTTCTTCTTCTTCTTCTTCTTCTTCTTCTTATTCTTATTCTTATTCTTATTCTTATTCTTATTCTTATTCTTATTCTTATTCTTATTCTTATTCTTATTCTTATTCTTATTCTTATTCTTATTCTTATTCTTATTCTTATTCTTATTCTTATTCTTATTCTTATTCTTATTCTTATTCTTATTCTTATTCTTATTCTTATTCTTATTCTTATTCTTATTCTTATTCTTATTCTTATTCTTATTCTTATTCTTATTCTTATTCTTATTCTTATTCTTATTCTTATTCTTATTCTTATTCTTATTCTTATTCTTATTCTTATTCTTATTCTTATTCTTATTCTTATTCTTATTCTTATTCTTATTCTTATTCTTATTCTTATTCTTATTCTTATTCTTATTCTTATTCTTATTCTTATTCTTATTCTTATTCTTATTCTTATTCTTATTCTTATTCTTATTCTTATTCTTATTCTTATTCTTATTCTTATTCTTATTCTTATTCTTATTCTTATTCTTATTCTTATTCTTATTCTTATTCTTATTCTTATTCTTATTCTTATTCTTATTCTTATTCTTATTCTTATTCTTATTCTTATTCTTATTCTTATTCTTATTCTTATTCTTATTCTTATTCTTATTCTTATTCTTATTCTTATTCTTATTCTTATTCTTATTCTTATTCTTATTCTTATTCTTATTCTTATTCTTATTCTTATTCTTATTCTTATTCTTATTCTTATTCTTATTCTTATTCTTATTCTTATTCTTATTCTTATTCTTATTCTTATTCTTATTCTTATTCTTATTCTTATTCTTATTCTTATTCTTATTCTTATTCTTATTCTTATTCTTATTCTTATTCTTATTCTTATTCTTATTCTTATTCTTATTCTTATTCTTATTCTTATTCTTATTCTTATTCTTATTCTTATTCTTATTCTTATTCTTATTCTTATTCTTATTCTTATTCTTATTCTTATTCTTATTCTTATTCTTATTCTTATTCTTATTCTTATTCTTATTCTTATTCTTATTCTTATTCTTATTCTTATTCTTATTCTTATTCTTATTCTTATTCTTATTCTTATTCTTATTCTTATTCTTATTCTTATTCTTATTCTTATTCTTATTCTTATTCTTATTCTTATTCTTATTCTTATTCTTATTCTTATTCTTATTCTTATTCTTATTCTTATTCTTATTCTTATTCTTATTCTTATTCTTATTCTTATTCTTATTCTTATTCTTATTCTTATTCTTATTCTTATTCTTATTCTTATTCTTATTCTTATTCTTATTCTTATTCTTATTCTTATTCTTATTCTTATTCTTATTCTTATTCTTATTCTTATTCTTATTCTTATTCTTATTCTTATTCTTATTCTTATTCTTATTCTTATTCTTATTCTTATTCTTATTCTTATTCTTATTCTTATTCTTATTCTTATTCTTATTCTTATTCTTATTCTTATTCTTATTCTTATTCTTATTCTTATTCTTATTCTTATTCTTATTCTTATTCTTATTCTTATTCTTATTCTTATTCTTATTCTTATTCTTATTCTTATTCTTATTCTTATTCTTATTCTTATTCTTATTCTTATTCTTATTCTTATTCTTATTCTTATTCTTATTCTTATTCTTATTCTTATTCTTATTCTTATTCTTATTCTTATTCTTATTCTTATTCTTATTCTTATTCTTATTCTTATTCTTATTCTTATTCTTATTCTTATTCTTATTCTTATTCTTATTCTTATTCTTATTCTTATTCTTATTCTTATTCTTATTCTTATTCTTATTCTTATTCTTATTCTTATTCTTATTCTTATTCTTATTCTTATTCTTATTCTTATTCTTATTCTTATTCTTATTCTTATTCTTATTCTTATTCTTATTCTTATTCTTATTCTTATTCTTATTCTTATTCTTATTCTTATTCTTATTCTTATTCTTATTCTTATTCTTATTCTTATTCTTATTCTTATTCTTATTCTTATTCTTATTCTTATTCTTATTCTTATTCTTATTCTTATTCTTATTCTTATTCTTATTCTTATTCTTATTCTTATTCTTATTCTTATTCTTATTCTTATTCTTATTCTTATTCTTATTCTTATTCTTATTCTTATTCTTATTCTTATTCTTATTCTTATTCTTATTCTTATTCTTATTCTTATTCTTATTCTTATTCTTATTCTTATTCTTATTCTTATTCTTATTCTTATTCTTATTCTTATTCTTATTCTTATTCTTATTCTTATTCTTATTCTTATTCTTATTCTTATTCTTATTCTTATTCTTATTCTTATTCTTATTCTTATTCTTATTCTTATTCTTATTCTTATTCTTATTCTTATTCTTATTCTTATTCTTATTCTTATTCTTATTCTTATTCTTATTCTTATTCTTATTCTTATTCTTATTCTTATTCTTATTCTTATTCTTATTCTTATTCTTATTCTTATTCTTATTCTTATTCTTATTCTTATTCTTATTCTTATTCTTATTCTTATTCTTATTCTTATTCTTATTCTTATTCTTATTCTTATTCTTATTCTTATTCTTATTCTTATTCTTATTCTTATTCTTATTCTTATTCTTATTCTTATTCTTATTCTTATTCTTATTCTTATTCTTATTCTTATTCTTATTCTTATTCTTATTCTTATTCTTATTCTTATTCTTATTCTTATTCTTATTCTTATTCTTATTCTTATTCTTATTCTTATTCTTATTCTTATTCTTATTCTTATTCTTATTCTTATTCTTATTCTTATTCTTATTCTTATTCTTATTCTTATTCTTATTCTTATTCTTATTCTTATTCTTATTCTTATTCTTATTCTTATTCTTATTCTTATTCTTATTCTTATTCTTATTCTTATTCTTATTCTTATTCTTATTCTTATTCTTATTCTTATTCTTATTCTTATTCTTATTCTTATTCTTATTCTTATTCTTATTCTTATTCTTATTCTTATTCTTATTCTTATTCTTATTCTTATTCTTATTCTTATTCTTATTCTTATTCTTATTCTTATTCTTATTCTTATTCTTATTCTTATTCTTATTCTTATTCTTATTCTTATTCTTATTCTTATTCTTATTCTGATTCTCATTCTCATTCTAATTCTCATTCTCATTCTCATTCTCATTCTCATTCTCATTCTCATTCTCATTCTCATTCTCATTCTCATTCTCATTCTCATTCTCATTCTCATTCTCATTCTCATTCTCATTCTCATTCTCATTCTCATTCTCATTCTCATTCTCATTCTCATTCTCATTCTCATTCTCATTCTCATTCTCATTCTCATTCTCATTCTCATTCTCATTCTCATTCTCATTCTCATTCTCATTCTCATTCTCATTCTCATTCTCATTCTCATTCTCATTCTCATTCTCATTCTCATTCTCATTCTCATTCTCATTCTCATTCTCATTCTCATTCTCATTCTCATTCTCATTCTCATTCTCATTCTCATTCTCATTCTCATTCTCATTCTCATTCTCATTTCTCATTCTCATTCTCATTCTCATTCTCATTCTCATTCTCATTCTCATTCTCATTCTCATTCTCATTCTCATTCTCATTCTCATTCTCATTCTCATTCTCATTCTCATTCTCATTCTCATTCTCATTCTCATTCTCATTCTCATTCTCATTCTCATTCTCATTCTCATTCTCATTCTCATTCTCATTCTCATTCTCATTCTCATTCTCATTCTCATTCTCATTCTCATTCTCATTCTCATTCTCATTCTCATTCTCATTCTCATTCTCATTCTCATTCTCATTCTCATTCTCATTCTCATTCTCATTCTCATTCTCATTCTCATTCTCATTCTCATTCTCATTCTCATTCTCATTCTCATTCTCATTCTCATTCTCATTCTCATTCTCATTCTCATTCTCATTCTCATTCTCATTCTCATTCTCATTCTCATTCTCATTCTCATTCTCATTCTCATTCTCATTCTCATTCTCATTCTCATTCTCATTCTCATTCTCATTCTCATTCTCATTCTCATTCTCATTCTCATTCTCATTCTCATTCTCATTCTCATTCTCATTCTCATTCTCATTCTCATTCTCATTCTCATTCTCATTCTCATTCTCATTCTCATTCTCATTCTCATTCTCATTCTCATTCTCATTCTCATTCTCATTCTCATTCTCATTCTCATTCTCATTCTCATTCTCATTCTCATTCTCATTCTCATTCTCATTCTCATTCTCATTCTCATTCTCATTCTCATTCTCATTCTCATTCTCATTCTCATTCTCATTCTCATTCTCATTCTCATTCTCATTCTCATTCTCATTCTCATTCTCATTCTCATTCTCATTCTCATTCTCATTCTCATTCTCATTCTCATTCTCATTCTCATTCTCATTCTCATTCTCATTCTCATTCTCATTCTCATTCTCATTCTCATTCTCATTCTCATTCTCATTCTCATTCTCATTCTCATTCTCATTCTCATTCTCATTCTCATTCTCATTCTCATTCTCATTCTCATTCTCATTCTCATTCTCATTCTCATTCTCATTCTTATTCTGATTCTTATTCTTATTCTTATTCTTATTCCGATTCTTATTCCGATTCCTATTCCTATTCCTATTCCTATTCCTATTCCTATTCCTATTCCTATTCCTATTCCTATTCCTATTCCTATTCCTATTCCTATTCCTATTCCTATTCCTATTCCTATTCCTATTCCTATTCCTATTCCTATTCCTATTCCTATTCCTATTCCTATTCCTATTCCTATTCCTATTCCTATTCCTATTCCTATTCCTATTCCTATTCCTATTCCTATTCCTATTCCTATTCCTATTCCTATTCCTATTCCTATTCCTATTCCTATTCCTATTCCTATTCCTATTCCTATTCCTATTCCTATTCCTATTCCTATTCCTATTCCTATTCCTATTCCTATTCCTATTCCTATTCCTATTCCTATTCCTATTCCTATTCCTATTCCTATTCCTATTCCTATTCCTATTCCTATTCCTATTCCTATTCCTATTCCTATTCCTATTCCTATTCCTATTCCTATTCCTATTCCTATTCCTATTCCTATTCCTATTGCTA